>CM046880.1:537341891-538617386 GCA_025667525.1 Glebionis coronaria
ATAATAATTATAAAAATAAATCTAAAAGTTATAAAAATATTCTAAAAATGGAAATAGTCCTAATTAATGACAAAGAACCTAGGAAAAATGAAAAAGAAGGAAAAAGAAAATTTTGAAAATTAAATAATAAAATAATATTAAAATATTACTAAAAAATAAAAGTTTCTAAAATTCGAAATAAAAAATTTCTAAAAATCCTAAATAATATAATTAAGAGAAAAACACAAATCTAAGCTTCTAAACCTTTTTTAATAATTTTATAAAAATCCTTAAAGTTTATAAAAAACCTTAAAATATTATAAAATTAAAAATAAATGTTTTTGAAACCAAAATAAGATGTAAACCTCAAAAATATATTTTAAAAACTAAAAACTATTTTTCCTAGAAATAAAAACTCTTTTTGGTATTTTTTATTGATTTAATAAGAAACGGGTATTAAATAAATCCTAATAAATAAACTAATAAAAGGAAAAATATGAAAACTGGCCAGAAAAATCAATAATCTAAATAAGTTCCTAGGAAAATTGAAAAGAACAAAAATGAGCTTAAAAATAAGCTGGAATTGAAGATTTAAGCTACGGCTTTTTAAAAATGATACAAGTTAAAAACGGGTTAACTTAATTAACCTTGCACCCTTGGTCAGTAAAAGACCCAAGGGCGCAATGGTTAAGTGTTTGGTGTGTGGGAGTGGAGACGGGGGTTCGAATCTTAGCAACCCTTTTTATTCCTTCTTATATTTTTTTTCTTTTTAAACTTTTGCCAAATCAACAGTGACACTTAACAAGCTATAAAACACAATCACATTCCCTTGTTAATCAAAGATTAAGCACAATTGGAGATCAAAAGTGTATGCAGGTCTGCTATGTTACTGAAAACAAGTGTGAGTGCACACTTGTGCAAACTGGGTGCCAAGAGGTCTTGGCTATTGGTTTATTTGGAGTTGCTTATGTGGGCAGGGGCACCCTTGTGCTCATAGAAGCACAAGGAGTCAAATACTTAGCAAGAACAAGCAAATATACACACTCAAATGACCAATCAAAGAAAAAATTTGCCAATACAATGTTGCTGTGACAGATTAGCTAGGTCTGAGGACTTAAGGGCTTCTAGCATGCACTCTAGTGACTCTTAGAGGCTCAAACCTGGCACACACACTCACAAGAAGGTACTCAAGCAATAACAAACTTAAAATCAACCTATCATTCACAGATTTCAAAGATTCAAGCACCAAAATCATGAAAAAACAGGCAGAATGTGAACTAGCAGATTTTTGACTCCCTTAATCTTTTTAAAACTACACTAAATAACTTCTAACTTGATCCAAACTAATTTACCAACTTACTAACACCTAACTTAACCTTAATCAAGTTGTCTAACACCTTTTTAAACCATTAATCAAAGATCTTACCCTGCTTAAACCTATTGCCAAACACCCTTGTAAATTCTGAAAACCAATTTTTTCAACTCAAATCCTTATAAATCCTATTCTAACTGATTCTCTTAACATCTAGCATGCATATAACATAACAATAACACAAATTAAGCAACTAAAACACACTTAAACACAGAAATCAACCAAGATCATACACCTTGCAATTTTCTGAGATTTAAACAAGGTAAAGGGTTTTACCTTAGGACCCTTACATCCAAGGGTCCTAGAGGATGTAAATCCTCCTCCCTACCAGCCCGGGCTGGTGCTGAACATAAATCAACAAGCTATCACCACCTGCTAAGAGAGATCAAACCAAAGAACACACAAATAACACAACCAATATATCTTTCTGTTTTCTTTCTTTCTTTTTAAAACTTATCAAAAACCTTTAAATCCTTCTTAACACGTTTTCTTAACACTTTTAAACACCAATTACTTGATTCCTTAACTCCTAACACTTAGAACAGATTCCTATCAAATTCTCTCAAATTTCAAAAACTTTTGAAATTTTTTTTAAAACACAAAATCACTTTAACCAAAACAATGGAACTCAGTTTCCCTTCTCAAATAGACACCAACTTTAAGTAAATAAAAAAGGAATTATATTGTATAAAAACAAAAACACAACTTTTTATTTCAAATAAAATGGATTACAAAATTTAGAAAGGAAACTGGAACAAGAGGATCACCACAGGTTGGGTCTCTCTTTATAGTACTCTAATGAACAATCTAGAACAGAAAAATGCAAACCCTAATCCTAAGAAAAGTCCCAAAATACCCTTGAACGTTTTTGGTGCATTTTGTCCTTTTTTTGATCTTGGCCGTTTGTTTTTGCTTTGAGAGTAAGCATTTCATCTTGGTGGTTGATATTGGACACGTCATAGAACTTGGGGACTAAGGTATGATATGATTGGTGGATTGGGGAATTGGGGATTTGGTACACGTTGGTGGGATGAAGGTTTTTAGGAGTGGGTTTGGTTTTGGCATGTGTGAATTAAGTGTGTGTGAGTTTAATTGAAAATTTACCCAGGATAAATGAAGGTGAAACCTGGGCTGTAAAAAGATAAACAGTAACATCCTTATATCCGATATTGGGGGAAACTTAGTTGTTAGGCGCCATATTTGGTTTAAATGTTTGAAAATGCACAACATTGGCCCTTGAGTTTTAATATTTTTGGCATTCAATGTTTTTCAGCCCTAAAACTGAATTTTCTTCACAAATGAGTTTCACACTTTGACGTTTTTAGCACAAAACTTTCCAAAACTCTTTCAAAGGATGATTTTTGCCATTTGGTGATTCTTCAAGGGCTGATCTTGGACTATTTGATCTTCAAAGGTCTTCCTTGCATCTTAATCTTCATGAGGGACCATAAATGGCAATTTTGAATTGTTGAGGGACTATTCTTGCCATTTCTTCAAAGTTGAAGGACCTTTTTGCAATTTTGACAAACTTAAGGGACCAAACTTGTAATTATTAATATACAAGGGTTTTAAGTGTCATTTCTTCATAGAATGAGGATCAATCTTGTTTTGTCTTCAAGTCTTCAAGGGTATTTGATGATGATTTCATGATTAGGGCCCGGTTCAATGTGCGTCTTCGTTTCTCGTGTCCGTTTTTCCTTGTATCTTGTGATCTTTTGTCTTTTTCACGATATCCATACCTAGAATACACAAGTAAACAAACACAAGCATATATATGGTATTTTATGACATTTTTATGCATTTAAAGCCCGAAAAGAACGATGAGATCATGTATAAATGCCATCTCATCACTCCCCCATACTAAGCCATTGCCGTGCCCTCACGCAATGCTAGAATAAAGTATCTAAGCATCACCAAAGTTCAATTTTATTAACCTTTATTGAAGAGTAAAACACTTGCAACATACTACGAGAATGTGTAAAGACATAATGTATGATTTTCATCACCAAAAGGTGACTTTTAGGGTCAAAGAATAGAAACAAGTCAATGTCCCTTAGAGTAAACTTCGTCATCCTTGATTGTCATACATTCCATGCTAAGTGCAAAAACAAGATCATTGTTGGTACAAGTCACAATGCTAACACTACTCATACGTTCAAATTGTGTAATACTTTTTCTCCCCGCAATCCTAGTTATTATAAAAGGAAATGGGTTACTAGCATTTTTTATCTATTTGTCATGGATCACAAGTGATTCATATTGACTTATTTGAGTAGTTATTAGTCCGAAAGCAAAGTAGCACGATTTGATCAATAGTTAGCCGAAGGACAAAATCTTTTAAAACGGCTTCTCGTGTATCTCCTTAAGTTCATATCTTGGCATAACTCGTTTCACGATTTGAGACCTTTCTCGGACCGATATTTGGCATGTACTTCATACTTCAAATCTTGGGAAGACGTTCTTGAAATTATGGTCTTCTCTTCATATATTTGGAATTTCTTCACTTGACGTTTTTTGAGAGATTCTTCATATAGGACCACGACTTCATCATTTTTCTTCAATCTTTACTTTGGATTTTGATATACAACGATCCGCCTCCTTTTCGGACTTGGATATATTTATCCTCATACCTTGTTAGGGTCTTTTTGGATAGACTTTCTCCATTCTTTAGGGGAGTAATTGCTTCTCGTCGTGTGTCTCGATCCTTCATATTGATTTTGGAATAATGATACTTCACATCATCTTTGGATCTTTAGCAAAAATAGAGCTCCTCATGCCTTGTTAGGGCCTTTTTGGATGATCGCCAATCTTCGCGTCCCGCTTCAATAAGTTATGCCTTGGCTATGAACTCTATTCAACCCCGAGCAACTTTTAAACGATCTTGCGCTAGAGGCTAAGTAACTTTTCAAATCGTACGACTTTACTTATTGCAATTATGATTTATTCCTAATGCATTGATCTTATGGGAAGAAAAAGCCACAATTAAAAACATATGAGTTTTTGAAAGAACACTTTCATGTTCTACGTTTAGCATGATCACTTGTCTAACTCTATCATTTCTCGTTCTTCACTATTTAAAGACCTCTAATTAAAGAGACTCGTGAATACTTAGCCATGCAAGTCAAAATTAAGCCAAATTTGGATTAGCTTTCATTAAGACTATATCAAATCAAAGTTTTGGGTTTTCAAGCCACCTATAGGATCTTGCACTTTCTTGGACTTTTTCAAGTTTAGAGAATGCGTTTTAAAGTTCCCTTGATAAGTGACTTTCTAGAATCAATTATAGGAACTTGCGAAAAGTTCTTGTTCTTAACCCGAATGAATTAAGACTTTCGCGTTTTAAAGCTCCCTATATAAAAGTCTAGCAAAACTTGAATTGAGCGGGTTAAGGAATGTAAATGGCTCCAAATGCCCATCAAGTCAAAAATTAACTCTTATTCTACCCATCGGAAAATATACATTCGTGTCTTAAAAACACTTATGAAAACTAAGAAAAATTTTAAAATTTGGCCATTTTTAGCCTTATTAGCAAAACAAAACATTGAAAGTTGGAAAACGTGAGGGCGTAGCAAAGCAAGTACCTATTCACCCCCCCATACTAAAAGTAAACATTGTCCTCAATGTTTCGAGTCTAAAGGTGGAGCACCCCCATACTAGAGACGAAGAGTCGAATGCTTAGGATCTAGCATGGAAAGGGTGATCAACAATATATCTAAAGCCGTTATTTAATTATGCTAAAAGATAATTGTTAGAACAATAAAGGATATGTCATGGATTCGTGAAAAACTTCTTCAAATGAACGATGGAGGCTAACGTAAACGAACACGAGAGTCTTCAATCGTAGACGATGATGATGATCTAGATAACACAATCACAAACAACCACGAGACAACGAGTTGGAAGGGTACAAGTCCCCTTATTAGTGAACATAAAATCCTAAAGATAAGCATGGGATCTCCCCCACGAGGCACCTCGTTTTTGATTACCGAGTCATGAGCTCGACTCGATCCCCTCGAAATGTGAACATTTAGGGAAAATCATGGTGTGGTCAATTTTTGATGGGGCTTACATGATAAACAAGGCCCAAAAAGCAACCGGTATAGAGGACTAAGTCCTTAAATGATGCAAAATACCGAGGTCGAAGATGGCGTTCTCGTTTCCATTGGAAAAACAAATTAACACCACTCCAACATGTGCCATAAACTCAAAGAGTTTGAAGAAAATAGATGAGAAGTAGAAGGGTGGGACCATTGGTAAGACAAACGTTTGAGCTACTCGAGGTAGACTCGCACCAAGCAAATAGATATAGTTTCCATTTATTGCATCGGTGGAAGACCGAGACTTCCCTTTACATGAAATTCCGGGATCGAATATCTCGTCCTCGGTGGACAAGGATGAGGGAACATAAGGGAGTTCCCCCCATACTAGGTCCACACAAAACATCGTCAAAAGGAGTAGACGAGTTTGTAGCACTCAAATCACGTGGTGATGACGGAGTTAGATTTGTAGAAAAATCAATTAAATCACATTTAAGATCTTTTTCCTTTTTAACTTTTAAACTCTCTTTATGAAAACCCTTTTTGATTATGTCGAAAATATTCGGTGTTTCTAAGTCGATGTTAGTCACACTAAAAATTCTCACATTTTGAAACCGTTTTGGTTTTGGTGGTGGCAAGTTCTCAAAACGTTTATCGACGAAGAAAACCTCCCCATTGGGGTCAACATATTCATCATCCGAAAGATCTTCCGTAGAAACCGGTAACTTATCAACACTTTTTAAGAATGAATGTTCGAGATGAGGCGAAGGATTTTTCGATTCAAGTATTGATGGTTTCTTCTTTGTAGGCTTAGCACTCATAACCTCCACCGGCGGAGGAAATGGTAAATTGTTTTTGGAGACATTCCCTAAAACTCTTGGTGAAAATTTTTTGCAAACGACATTTGTCGAGTCACCATGGTTTAAAGTTGCAATAGAATATACATGAGAAAGATTGGAGTTTTGTGTTGCATTGATGACAAGTTCTTCCTCATTGAAACGAAGGGTGATTTTACGAGCATGAACATCGATAAGTGCTCTTGATGTATCCAAAAATGAACGACCCAAAATGAGAGGAACTTTTCGATCGATGGGAATGTCTACAACGATAAAGTCAACGGGATAGTAAAACTTTCCGACTTTAACGAAAACGTCCTCGGCTACTCCACATGCCATGATCGTAGAATGATCGGCCATCTCGATGGACATGTTCGAAGGAGTAAGAGCCGGAAGTGAAAGCGATTTGAAAATCTCGAGAGGCATTAAATTAATACTAGCGCCAAGATCGGCCAAGGCGTAGCATTCCTCCATATCTTGTATAGCACACGGAATCAAAAATTTACCGGGCACCGACTTTTTGTGGTATGCGGCTTAGAAAAACCGATGAACAACTAGACGATTGTTGTAACTTCTCATTGTTGTTTAGCATACTTTTGAAGTTTGCGGCGAATCGAGGCATCATGATTAAAGCATCGGCAAAACTTATGTTAAAATGTAGATCACGAAACATTTTCATAAATAGCTCAAATTGATAATTGTTCCGTTCTTGTGCTTTCTCTTTGTTACGTCTCGATGGGTAAGGTAAAGGTGGTGTGGGTTGGTCATTAGGCAACGGCCTTGGAAACTCGGGTTCCATAATTGGTATTGGTTCAACCGTAGGTGTGGTATGAGCGGTACTTCGTGGGATTGTAATGTGCTCCTTTTCGACCATCACCTCGGGTTCTTTCTCGATTTCCTTCTCCGCAGAAGTACTTGGACGAGATATTGGTTCCTTGAAAGTTTTACCACTTCGTGTAGCAACAACCTTCAATTCTCCCCTCGGGTTTGCAATGGTATCACTAGGAAGACCACCCGAAGAAGAGGGCTTACACATGATTGCTTCAAACATTTTACCCATTCGGTCTTCAAATTTTGATTGCCTAGCATCCGCTTTCAATAATTCTTGCTTAATCTCATGTTGTCCTAATTCCATCTTTTGTTGATTTTGTTGAAGACGTTGGACATTTCCTTCCATTTTGTTTGCATGAGTTTTAAGTTCATTAGCAAGTTCATTTTTAAGCTCGTTTTTCAACTCGGACCTTAAGCTAATCATCTCACGTTGCATATTATCAAATTTAGCATCATTTGCTTTTGCATAATCTAAAAATTCTCCTTGCAAATTTTTCGTGTGAGCATTTTGAAAACCTTGTGTAGTATTTTGAAAATCACGGTTTTGGTTTTGATTAGAGATTTGTCCATTCCCACTTTGATAATTCCCTTTGTTGTAATTGCGTGTGTTGCCTTGGTAATTACCTTGGTTGTTGTTTCGATAATTGTTAACATTTGGGTTTGGTGGAGCTTGATTTTGGCGGGAACCTTGGCCGTTTTGGT
Organism: Glebionis coronaria; assembly: GCA_025667525.1. Lineage (NCBI taxonomy): Eukaryota > Viridiplantae > Streptophyta > Magnoliopsida > Asterales > Asteraceae > Glebionis > Glebionis coronaria. The sequence continues at coordinate 537,349,649 of CM046880.1, forward strand.
TGTAAGTTCCCGTTGCTACATAAGCACTCGAAGTGTTACCATCCGCGGTAATGCACTCGGATAAATCATGAGCTCCTCCACACGATAAACAACTCTTAGCAACCGCTTTAACCGAAGCGGAATTGGAAGCTTCTTGAGCCTTCCAATGGGACATTAGATTAGCAAATCTATCAAAAAACCGATTCTCCTCATTAGCTTCATCATGTAAGGCGTTAATGCTATGAGATGATTGTGATGACGATGACGAACCCATATTGGCAACACTCGGTGTGTTACGAGGGCTATAAACCTTAGATCGATTTTCAATGATTTGTAAAGCCTCATTTGTCGTCTTGCACAAAAAATTACCACCCGCGGCGGCATTCAAATAATCTCGTTCATGATCATTAAGCCCATTATAAAAAGTATCTATTTGATGCAATTCCAAAAAATCATGGTGAGGACATTCATGTAACATCTCTTTAAATCGTTCCCATGCCATTGAAAAACTTTCATTATTACGTTGCACAAATCGTGAAATCTCATTTTTTAAGTGTGTTGTTTTCGATGGTGGAAAAAACTTGTTCACAAACTTAGAAACGAGATCGGCCCATGTCAAAATCGAATTTGGCGGTTCTTTCTCGAGCCAAATTTTTGCGGGTCCATCCAACGAATATGGAAACAACATCATCTTAATGGCGTCATGCGGAACATCTTTGAATTTGCTAGTGGCGGTGAGACGGTTGAAATTCCTAATATGGTAATGCGGGTTGTCTTTCTCGTGACCTCGAAACTTGTTTGCTTGTAGCATCGACATTAAACCCGTCTTAATCTCGAAATTCTCCGCAAGGATGGCGGGAATAACAATTGCCTCTCCAAAACCCTCGGTGGGTGCTTGTAGCAACTCCATCATAGTACGATTAGCCATTACGACTTCTTGTTCTACAATAGGTTCAACAATTGGAGGTTCTTCAACAATCAACGATTCTTGATTTGCTTGCTTTTGAAGACGTTTACGAGCTCGTTTTGCTTGATTACGAGTGATCATAAACTTCACGAAGAATGGGAGGTGAGCAAAGAAGATTCTTTTTGGTTGTTTTGTGGATTTTCAATTTTTTTTTGTGTTTTTGATGATATTTAATTTTTTTGGATTTTGGTGTATCTTCGTAGACAACAATCTACAAAATCTCTCCTCGAATCAAACTCTTGATTAAAGAAGCCTCAAAGGAATGAAAACGATCACGTGGAGTGAACGCCTTCGAATGACTTTAGAACTTTGGTGAAAACCAAATTGTTCACGAGGGTTTAATCACAAAGAAAACCAAGCAAATATAGTATACGTATTAATACTTTGAGCGGCAAAACCCTCGATTAGCTTTCAATCTCAAAATACTCACAAGCAAGCGGGGAAACGAGGCGGCGCGAAGCACTTAAGAGCCTTTTTCCTTAGGGTATATTTTATAATACCCGCCTTATACCCACCTTATAGTTTGTATTTTTCAAAATCGAGCTTCACGAAAGTATTTATCTATTTTTGCCTTTTCTTTTTGTTTGAGATTCGAATACAATAATTAGGAGATCAAATCCCAATTAAGGTTGTGTTTTCACACTTTTGGAGATATTGTATATTGGTTGTGATACTTAATACAATATATTAATAATATTCACAAAGAAAAACCAAGAAAACCGATAATACGTGTTAAGGGAGTTCCACTTAACACAAATACTATTATGGATAATATCAAAAACAAAAGTTTCCAAATTAAAGCACAACACACCTCCCCGGCAGCGGCGCCAAAATGATTGGCCATTTTTAGCCTTATTAGCAAAACAAAACATTGAAAGTTGGAAAACGTGAGGGCGTAGCAAAGCAAGTACCTATTCACCCCCCATACTAAAAGTAAACATTGTCCTCAATGTTTCGAGTCTAAAGGTGGAGCACCCCCATACTAGAGACGAAGAGTCGAATGCTTAGGATCTAGCATGGAAAGGGTGATCAACAATATATCTAAAGCCGTTATTTAATTATGCTAAAAGATAATTGTTAGAACAATAAAGGATATGTCATGGATTCGTGAAAAACTTCTTCAAACGAACGATGGAGGCTAACGTAAACGAACACGAGAGTCTTCAATCGTAGACGATGATGATGATCTAGATAACACAATCACAAACAACCACGATACAACGAGTTGGAAGGGTACAAGTCCCCTTATTAGTGAACATAAAATCCTAAAGATAAGCATGGGATCTCCCCCACGAGGCACCTCGTTTTTGATTACCGAGTCATGAGCTCGACTCTATCCCCTCGAAATGTGAACATTTAGGGAAAATCATGGTGTGGTCAATTTTTGATGGGGCTTACATGATAAACAAGGCCCAAAAAGCAACCGGTATAGAGGACTAAGTCCTTAAATGATGCAAAATACCGGGGTCGAAGATGGAGTTCTCGTTTCCATTGGAAAAACAAATTAACACCACTCCAACATGTGCCATAAACTCAAAGAGTTTGAAGAAAATAGATGAGAAGTAGAAGGGTGGGACCATTGGTAAGACAAACGTTTGAGCTACTAGAGGTAGACTCGCACCAAGCAAATAGATATAGTTTCCATTTATTGCATCGGTGGAAGACCGAGACTTCCCTTTACATGAAATTCCGGGATCGAATATCTCGTCCTCGGTGGACAAGGATGAGGGAACATAAGGGACTTCCCCCATACTAGGTCCACACAAAACATCGTCAAAAGGAGTAGACGAGTTTGTAGCACTCAAATCATGTGGTGATGACGGAGTTAGATTTGTAGAAAAATCAATTAAATCACATTTAAGATCTTTTTCCTTTTTAACTTTTAAACTCTCTTTATGAAAACCCTTTTTGATTATGTCGAAAATATTCGGTGTTTCTAAGTCGATGTTAGTCACACTAAAAATTCTCACATTTTGAAACCGTTTTGGTTTTGGTGGTGGCAAGTTCTCAAAACGTTTATCGACGAAGAAAACCTCCCCATTGGGGTCAACATATTCATCATCCGAAAGATCTTCCGTAGAAACCGGTAACTTATCAACACTTTTTAAGAATGAATGTTCGAGATGAGGCGAAGGATTTTTCGATTCAAGTATTGATGGTTTCTTCTTTGTAGGCTTAGCACTCATAACCTCCACCGGCGGAGGAAATGGTAAATTGTTTTTGGAGACATTCCCTAAAACTCTTGGTGAAAATTTTTTGCAAACGACATTTGTCGAGTCACCATGGTTTAAAGTTGCAATAGAATATACATGAGAAAGATTGGAGTTTTGTGTTGCATTGATGACAAGTTCTTCCTCATTGAAACGAAGGGTGATTTTACGAGCATGAACATCGATAAGTGCTCTTGATGTATCCAAAAATGAACGACCCAAAATGAGAGGAACTTTTCGATCGATGGGAATGTCTACAACGATAAAGTCAACGGGATAGTAAAACTTTCCGACTTTAACGAAAACGTCCTCGGCTACTCCACATGCCATGATCGTAGAATGATCGGCCATCTCGATGGACATGTTCGAAGGAGTAAGAGCCGGAAGTGAAAGCGATTTGAAAATCTCGAGAGGCATTAAATTAATACTAGCGCCAAGATCGGCCAAGGCGTAGCATTCCTCCATATCTTGTATAGCACACGGAATCAAAAATTTACCGGGATCACCGACTTTTTGTGGTATGCGGCTTAGAAAAACCGATGAACAACTAGACGATTGTTGTAACTTCTCTTTGTTGTTTAGCATACTTTTGAAGTTTGCGGCGAATCGAGGCATCATGATTAAAGCATCGGCAAAACTTATGTTAAAATGTAGATCACGAAACATTTTCATAAATAGCTCAAATTGATAATTGTTCCGTTCTTGTGCTTTCTCTTTGTTACGTCTCGATGGGTAAGGTAAAGGTGGTGTGGGTTAGTCATTAGGCAACGGCCTTGGAAACTCGGGTTCCATAATTGGTATTGGTTCAACCGTAGGTGTGGTATGAGCGGTACTTCGTGGGATTGTAATGTGCTCCTTTTCGACCATCACCTCGGGTTCTTTCTCGATTTCCTTCTCCGTAGAAGTACTTGGACGAGAGATTGGTTCCTTGAAAGTTTTACCACTTCGTGTAGCAACAACCTTCAATTCTCCCCTCGGGTTTGCAATGGTATCACTAGGAAGACCACCCGAAGAAGAGGGCTTACACATGATTGCTTCAAACATTTTACCCATTCGGTCTTCAAATTTTGATTGCCTAGCATCCGCTTTCAATAATTCTTGCTTAATCTCATGTTGTCCTAATTCCATCTTTTGTTGATTTTGTTGAAGACGTTGGACATTTCCTTCCATTTTGTTTGCATGAGTTTTAAGTTCATTAACAAGTTCATTTTTAAGCTCGTTTTTCAACTCGGACCTTAAGCTAATCATCTCACGTTGCATATTATCAAATTTAGCATCATTTGCTTTTGCATAATCTAAAAATTCTCCTTGCAAATTTTTCGTGTGAGCATTTTGAAAACCTTGTGTAGTATTTTGAAAATCACGGTTTTGGTTTTGATTAGAGATTTGTCCATTCCCACTTTGATAATTCCCTTTGTTGTAATTGCGTGTGTTGCCTTGGTAATTACCTTGGTTGTTGTTTCGATAATTGTTAACATTTTGGTTTGGTGGAGCTTGATTTTGGCGGGAACCTTGGCCGTTTTGGTTGTAAGTTCCCGTTGCTACATAAGCACTCGAAGTGTTACCATCCGCGGTAATGCACTCGGATAAATCATGAGCTCCTCCACACGATAAACAACTCTTAGCAACCGCTTTAACCGAAGCGGAATTGGAAGCTTCTTGAGCCTTCCAATGGGACATTAGATTAGCAAATCTATCAAAAAACCGATTCTCCTCATTAGCTTCATCATGTAAGGCGTTAATGCTATGAGATGATTGTGATGACGATGACGAACCCATATTGGCAACACTCGGTGTGTTACGAGGGCTATAAACCTTAGATCGATTTTCAATGATTTGTAAAGCCTCATTTGTCGTCTTGCACAAAAAATTACCACCCGCGGCGGCATTCAAATAATCTCGTTCATGATCATTAAGCCCATTATAAAAAGTATCTATTTGATGCAATTCCGAAAAATCATGGTGAGGACATTCATGTAACATCTCTTTAAATCGTTCCCATGCCATTGAAAAACTTTCATTATTACGTTGCACAAATCGTGAAATCTCATTTTTTAAGTGTGTTGTTTTCGATGGTGGAAAAAACTTGTTCACAAACTTAGAAACGAGATCGGCCCATGTCAAAATCGAATTTGGCTGTTCTTTCTCGAGCCAAATTTTTGCGGGTCCATCCAACGAATATGGAAACAACATCATCTTAATGGCGTCATGCGGAACATCTTTGAATTTGCTAGTGGCGGTGAGACGGTTGAAATTCCTAATATGGTAATGCGGGTTGTCTTTCTCGTGACCTCGAAACTTGTTTGCTTGTAGCATCGACATTAAACCCGTCTTAATCTCGAAATTCTCCGCAAGGATGGCGGGAATAACAATTGCCTCTCCAAAACCCTCGGTGGGTGCTTGTAGCAACTCCATCATAGTACGATTAGCCATTACGACTTCTTGTTCTACAATAGGTTCAACAATTGGAGGTTCTTCAACAATCAACGATTCTTGATTTGCTTGCTTTTGAAGACGTTTACGAGCTCGTTTTGCTTGATTACGAGTGATCATAAACTTCACGAAGAATGGGAGGTGACCAAAGAAGATTCTTTTTGGTTGTTTTGTGGATTTTCAATTTTTTTTTGTGTTTTTGATGATATTTAATTTTTTTGGATTTTGGTGTATCTTCGTAGACAACAATCTACAAAATCTCTCCTCGAATCAAACTCTTGATTAAAGAAGCCTCAAAGGAATGAAAACGATCACGTGGAGTGAACGCCTTCGAATGACTTTAGAACTTTGGTGAAAACCAAATTGTTCACGAGGGTTTAATCACAAAGAAAACCAAGCAAATATAGTATACGTATTAATACTTTGAGCGGCAAAACCCTCGATTAGCTTTCAATCTCAAAATACTCACAAGCAAGCGGGGAAACGAGGCGGCGCGAAGCACTTAAGAGCCTTTTTCCTTAGGGTATATTTTATAATACCCGCCTTATACCCACCTTATAGTTTGTATTTTTCAAAATCGAGCTTCACGAAAGTATTTATCTATTTTTGCCTTTTCTTTTTGTTTGAGATTCGAATACAATAATTAGGAGATCAAATCCCAATTAAGGTTGTGTTTTCACACTTTTGGAGATATTGTATATTGGTTGTGATACTTAATACAATATATTAATAATATTCACAAAGAAAAACCAAGAAAACCGATAATACGTGTTAAGGGAGTTCCACTTAACACAAATACTATTATGGATAATATCAAAAACAAAAGTTTCCAAATTAAAGCACAACACACCTCCCCGGCAGCGGCGCCAAAATGGTTGTAGTGATTTTAGATAACTTGCTTTAGGAAAAACAAGCACTAAAAAGAGCGGTAAGTATCGACGAGTGATTTAGGAAAACCACAAGTAATGACCCACAATCACTTAAAAGAGAGAAGAGATTCGTTTCCCAAGGAGGTATATGTGTGTGTTCTAATTTGTATTTCTTTGAGATTAATATTGAGAAGAATGGGGATGAGAAGATGAAAGACGGTTACGTGAAAATTAAACTACGACGAAAACGTAAAACCGTAGAAAAACCACAAAAATTAAAAATTTTAAACTAAAACCAAAAACAAAATTAATAATTAAAAAGGCCAAAAAGAAGTCTAAAATAATATAAATAAAGACAAAAATCCAACAAAGATATTTTAAAACCTTTTATTAATTAAATAATTAATTTTAAATGCTAATTAAAGCCCTAAAATTAAATTTAACTAATTCAAATGTCTAAAATATGATTTTATTGAATAATCACTTAACTTATATTATTAGAAGACTAAAAAGTAATTTTCTAAAAATTAAAAGCTATTAAAACTATTTTTAAAACCCTAAAAATGATTTAAAATAATTAAAAACTAATTAAACTTAAAATAATTATAAAAATAAATCTAAAAGTTATAAAAATATTCTAAAAATGGAAATAGTCCTAATTAATGACAAAGAACCTAGGAAAAATGAAAAAGAAGGAAAAAGAAAATTTTGAAAATTAAATAATAAAATAATATTAAAATATTACTAAAAAATAAAAGTTTCTAAAATTTGAAATAAAAAATTTCTAAAAATCCTAAATAATATAATTAAGAGAAAAACACAAATCTAAGCTTCTAAACCTTTTTTAATAATTTTATAAAAATCCTTAAAGTTTATAAAAAACCTTAAAATATTATAAAATTAAAAATAAATGTTTTTGAAACCAAAATAAGATGTAAACCTCAAAAATATATTTTAAAAACTAAAAACTATTTTTCCTAGAAATAAAAACTCTTTTTGGTATTTTTTATTGATTTAATAAGAAACGGGTATTAAATAAATCCTAATAAATAAACTAATAAAAGGAAAAATATGAAAACTGGCCAGAAAAATCAATAATCTAAATAAGTTCCTAGGAAAATTGAAAAGAACAAAAATGAGCTTAAAAATAAGCTGGAATTGAAGATTTAAGCTACGGCTTTTTAAAAATGATACAAGTTAAAAACGGGTTAACTTAATTAACCTTGCACCCTTGGTCAGTAAAAGACCCAAGGGCGCAATGGTTAAGTGTTTGGTGTGTGGGAGTGGAGACGGGGGTTCGAATCTTAGCAACCCTTTTTATTCCTTCTTATATTTTTTTGCTTTTTAAACTTTTGCCAAATCAACAGTGACACTTAACAAGCTATAAAACACAATCACATTCACTTGTTAATCAAAGATTAAGCACAATTGGAGATCAAAAGTGTATGCAGGTCTGCTATGTTACTGAAAACAAGTGTGAGTGCACACTTGTGCAAACTGGGTGCCAAGAGGTCTTGGCTATTGGTTTATTTGGAGTTGCTTATGTGGGCAGGGGGCACCCTTGTGCTCATAGAAGCACAAGGAGTCAAATACTTAGCAAGAACAAGCAAATATACACACTCAAATGACCAATCAAAGCAAAAATTTGCCAATACAATGTTGCTGTGACAGATTAGCTAGGTCTGAGGACTTAAGGGCTTCTAGCATGCACTCTAGTGACTCTTAGAGGCTCAAACCTGGCACACACACTCACAAGAAGGTACTCAAGCAATAACAAACTTAAAATCAACCTATCATTCACAGATTTCAAAGATTCAAGCACCAAAATCATGAAAAAACAGGCAGAATGTGAACTAGCAGATTTTTGACTCCCTTAATCTTTTTAAAACTACACTAAATAAGTTCTAACTTGATCCAAACTAATTTACCAACTTACTAACACCTAACTTAACCTTAATCAAGTTGTCTAACACCTTTTTAAACCATTAATCAAAGATCTTACCCTGCTTAAACCTATTGCCAAACACCCTTGTAAATTCTGAAAACCAATTTTTTCAACTCAAATCCTTATAAATCCTATTCTAACTGATTCTCTTAACATCTAGCATGCATATAACATAACAATAACACAAATTAAGCAACTAAAACACACTTAAACACAGAAATCAACCAAGATCATACACCTTGCAATTTTCTGAGATTTAAACAAGGTAAAGGGTTTTACCTTAGAACCCTTACATCCAAGGGTCCTAGAGGATGTAAATCCTCCTCCCTACCAGCCCGGGCTGGTGCTGAACATAAATCAACAAGCTATCACCACCTGCTAAGAGAGATCAAACCAAAGAACACACAAATAACACAACCAATATATCTTTCTGTTTTCTTTCTTTCTTTTTAAAACTTATCAAAAACCTTTAAATCCTTCTTAACACGTTTTCTTAACACTTTTAAACACCAATTACTTGATTCCTTAACTCCTAACACTTAGAACAGATTCCTATCAAATTCTCTCAAATTTCAAAAACTTTTGAAATTTTTTTTAAAACACAAAATCACTTTAACCAAAACAATGGAACTCAGTTTCCCTTCTCAAATAGACACCAACTTTAAGTAAATAAAAAAGGAATTATATTGTATAAAAACAAAAACACAACTTTTTATTTCAAATAAAAGGGATTACAAAATTTAGAAAGGAAACTGGAACAAGAGGATCACCACAGGTTGGGTCTCTCTTTATAGTACTCTAATGAACAATCTAGAACAGAAAAATGCAAACCCTAATCCTAAGAAAAGTCCCAAAATACCCTTGAACGTTTTTGGTGCATTTTGTCCTTTTTTTGATCTTGGCCGTTTGTTTTTGCTTTGAGAGTAAGCATTTCATCTTGGTGGTTGATATTGGACACGTCATAGAACTTGGGGACTAAGGTATGATATGATTGGTGGATTGGGGAATTGGGGATTTGGTACACGTTGGTGGGATGAAGGTTTTTAGGAGTGGGTTTGGTTTTGGCATGTGTGAATTAAGTGTGTGTGAGTTTAATTGAAAATTTACCCAGGATAAATGAAGGTGAAACCTGGGCTGTAAAAAGATAAACAGTAACATCCTTAGATCCGATATTGGGGGAAACTTAGTTGTTAGGCGCCATATTTGGTTTAAATGTTTGAAAATGCACAACATTGGCCCTTGAGTTTTAATATTTTTGGCATTCAATGTTTTTCAGCCCTAAAACTGAATTTTCTTCACAAATGAGTTTCACACTTTGACGTTTTTAGCACAAAACTTTCCAAAACTCTTTCAAAGGATGATTTTTGCCATTTGGTGATTCTTCAAGGGCTGATCTTGGACTATTTGATCTTCAAAGGTCTTCCTTGCATCTTAATCTTCATGAGGGACCATAAATGGCAATTTTGAATTGTTGAGGGACTATTCTTGCCATTTCTTCAAAGTTGAAGGACCTTTTTGCAATTTTGACAAACTTAAGGGACCAAACTTGTAATTATTAATATACAAGGGTTTTAAGTGTCATTTCTTCATAGAATGAGGATCAATCTTGTTTTGTCTTCAAGTCTTCAAGGGTATTTGATGATGATTTCATGATTAGGGCCCGGTTCAATGTGCGTCTTCGTTTCTCGTGTCCGTTTTTCCTTGTATCTTGTGATCTTTTGTCTTTTTCACGATATCCATACCTAGAATACACAAGTAAACAAACACAAGCATATATATGGTATTTTATGACATTTTTATGCATTTAAAGCCCGAAAAGAACGATGAGATCATGTATAAATGCCATCTCATCATAGATCGACTTACCAAATCAGCTCATTTCTTACCGATCCGCAAGGAAGATCCGGTAAGTAAACTCACCAATACGTATAGAAGAGAGATCATGAGACTCCACGGTGCTCCATCCAGCATCGACTAAGACAGAGATCCTTGTTTCACTCCACGGTGGAGAAAGCTTGGGGTACACAACTTAAGCTTAGCACGGCTTTTCATCCTCAAACGGACGAACAGTCGGAGCGAACGATTCAGACTTTGGAAGACATGTTAAGGTCATGTGCGTTGGAATGGAAGGGTGATTGGGACGATTACATTTGTTTGGTGGAGTTTGCATACAACAACAATTGGCACGCAAGTATCAAGTGTGCTCCTTTCGAGATGTTGTATGGCAGAAAGTGTCGTGCCCCAACCTGCTGGGATCAGGTTGGCGAGCGAACACTTGAAGGACCAGAAATCATAGAGATGACCAACGAAAGGATAGCAGTAGCTAAGCAGAAACTTCAGGAAGCACGGTCACGTAAGAAGAGTTACGCCGATAAGCATCATAGGGACATACATTTTAACGTAGGAGATCACGTCTTCCTTAAGGTTTCGCCGGCACGTGGTGTTAGACGCTTCTGGATTAAAGGGAAGCTCAGTCCTCGTTTCATCGGACCGTTTGATATCATTAAACGAGTCGGTGAAGTATCTTACCGGTTAGCGTTACCTCCACAACTTTCGCATGTACACAATGTGTTTCATGTGTCCTTACTCAGAGGGTACCAGTATCATCCCCTTCACATGGTTCAGTATCCACTGGAACAGATACGTGAAGATCTCACCTTCATAGAAGAACCCGAACGAATTCTTGACAGACAAGAACGAGTCATGAGAAGGAAGACGATTCCATTCGTCAAAATCCTTTGGAGGGATCATACCGAGCGGGAAGCCACTTGGGAAACAGAGGAGTCTATCCGGGCTTCTTACCCTCATTTTATATTTTGAATTCGAGTATGTTCTTCTTTTCCAGTTTACTTTATCTATAATTCGGGGACGAATTATTCTTTTTAGGGGGGAAGAGTTGTAAAACCCGCATGCTTTTACCATGAATAGTACCCTTAAGATCGTACGTACTAGATTAAAACTTTCCTTTTATAGTATGATTACGTTCACGTGTTAGAATTTTACGTATTACGTACGTGTTAGAACACGATAAGTATTTATTACGTACGAACGCACAATAATTATTTAAACCATAATTAATCACGAACATACGATCATTAAATCATGAACGTAATTAAATCACGAACTAATGATAATTATGTATATATATTTATTACGAACACGAATAAATATATAAAGTCACGGTTAATATTTAACGAGAACACATAAAGCATGAACACGACTAAACACGAACAACACATAAATAATTAGACACGGAAAACGGTACGGGTACCCCATGTGGGGCCCCCTTACCCGCGGCTACATCAAGTAGATGGGCCAAGCCCATCTAAAGTTTTACTAAGAAGGGGTTAAGGTAAATTTTGTTAGTCATTTTCACTTTACAGTAAACTAAATCAAATACCTAAAAAAAAATTTCTCCTTCTCCGTCTTCCTCTCTTTGGCCGCCGCATATAACACAAGAAAAGGGGGTATTCGTTTGATTTTGATCTTGGTTTTTGTGCAAGTGTTCGTGTGTGTTCATCCTCGTTTGATCCACGCATTCAGTATACCTTTTTAATCCTTTTTCTTTTTGTTTTGATTTAATAAATTAAATAAGAACATCATGTTTTTAAAACCTAATTAAAAACATAAAATAAACATGTAATTGGTTATGGGGTAAATCAAAACGGAGGTTTCAGGGGTGTTTGTGTGTGGCCGGCGCCTAAACCGAACCCCAAGGGGGTCTCGGTTTGGCCTATAGACCACCACCGAGACCACAAGGTCTCGGTTTGGTGGTGTGGGTCCCACGGCAGCAACAACAAGGGGGAAACCCCGATGTGGTTCGGGGTATGGTGTTGATTTCGAGTCAGGTTCATGGTTTCTAGTCACGATCTGGTTCATGGTTTATGTTAAGGTTATGTTTTAATAATCATATGCTATAGAATTAAATTAATAAAATTATGACATGATAAATTTAATAAAACATGACTTTGGTTATATTTTAATTTTTAGATTCGTGAATTTTTAACCTAAGTATTTTTATTTTCTAGACTTTATAATTAATTAATTATTAAAAACTACGGTTATAATTAATTAATTAAAATGACTTAGGTTATATAATTAATAATTAATAATACATGTTTTAACCTAAGTATTTAATTTTATTTAATTAAAAACATGATATATTTAATTAAATACTTTTAACCTATAGTTTATTTAAATTACATGTAATAACTAATAAACTATACCTTATATCATTATGACTTAGAAAAATAATCAGAAAACACTTAAGCTTATATACTTAGCTTATTTAACCAGCTTATATCTAATTATGGAAATTTTCTATTTTTAGAAACTTATTTAATTAAGGCAGCTAATCTATTTATGGAAACTTTCTATTTTTAGAAACTTATCTATTTTAAGCAGTAATTCTATTTTTGGAAACTTTCTATTTTTGGAAACTTATATTTTTGGAAACTTTCTATTTTTGGAAACTTTCTATTTTGGTAACTTTCTATTTTTGGAAACTTTCTATTTTAGGAAACCTGCTATTTTTAGAAAGTTACTTATTATTACACAGTAAGTATAATAATACATGAAATACAAGTAATACTTAATCAGAATAGACAGAATATAAGACAAACATAGTTGAAAGCTTAAAAGCAGTAAAACATGACATGAACGTATAAAATAAGCTAAGACATGACATAAAACCAGTTACGTATTTAGTAATCAGATACTTATTCACGTATGTATTTATGTAGCATTAGTGATACCGAAGTAGGATTCTCCTCAGTTCGTCTTCTTCGTTCACTGGACATAAGGTACAGATTCCCGTCCTTTCAGTATGGACATTCTTTCCTTATTAGGATTCCCCGTATGCAGCCAATTGTTTTCCCGTAGTATAAGTTTATACGTTTGATTAGCTTATGTTTAATTTAGAATACCTATAGCCATATACATGCATGACCAGTTTCACCTAGTTATGGAAGTACCATAACCATAACATTAGAGGCACTGGTGTTATGACTTCACCACGGCAGAGTGATTGCTCGTGGCGTCCCTTCAGCTTTTGGCCATATTATTATATTTATCATGTGGGGCGTATGGGTGCATCCTAGTTACATGTTTTTCAGCAGATTACTCACTGTGAATGTGGTGTGTGCCTTGCATCCTTCACAAGGAGCTGATCCCTCCTACCTAAACCAGTATATTAAATTAGAGGCAGCCCCTCTAATTTGCATGATGAGGTCACCCCTCCAAGTATTCATGCACGGTGGATTTTCATGACCTATATTGGCTAATGGTAGAATATGTTAAACAGTTTTTATAAGATAAACATAAGGCTTTTCAAACTATAAAACCAGTTTTACCAAGACTTAACCAGGTTATTCGGGACTTAGTTTCTTCCGCTGTTATATGTTATATGCTTATCCTATTCATGCTTTATTGTACATCCGTGCACTGAGCGTATTGCTCAGCCGTTTTCCTTTTCTATGTTCCCAAAACGGCAGGTACTCAGGGACACTCGTAGACTTTAAGCGTGCGTGCATATGGACTGGAAGCTTTCTATCCTTTCTTACTTTATGCATTATCTTTAATTTGATACACTTGCTATGGACATTGTTTAGTCCTTTCCTTTACAGTACTTATGTTTGTGTGTGATGAGCTTTACTTTTGGACTACCGATGTTTGATTCCGGTATTTTCCTTTTATGGTCATGTAATGTTTAGACATTTTTCCTTGTATGCTTTGATGACACGCCAAAATTACGCGTGACATTCCATTATCAAAATGGGGTGTTACAATAACAAAGGCAGGGGATTGGTCCACCTGCTGGAAGTCAAAGACCCTGCTACTAGATAAACTTGGAAGAGACTTTGACGCGTTTCTATTACTACTCCAAGATAGTTTCCTAGTTTGTTAGTAGTTATCTTGTACGTGGGTTCTTATGCTATAAAAGGACTCACTAGGTTGTCATGCAAAATATATATTTCTCTGTTCATTTCATTTCATACTTTAAGGTTTTGTAACCCTAATACCACTATAGGGTATTCGTATATCTTTGATATATTAAAGTTCAACGTTTGATTTAAACATTTGTTCTTATGCTAAACATTATATTCCGCATCTTGTTTGGTTACTTTGTGTTGCAAAGTTTCTCTATTGTTAGATTGAGTTTACTCTTTCTATCACAATCCTTAAACAAACTAATGTTTAAGACTGAGTTTGGGATCAACAAGTGGTATCAGAGCTTGTTGAGAAACTTTGATTAAACCAAGAACAAAACATCTCTCACAACCAACATCAACCATGTCTTCAGATTCTCATTCATCCTCAACCAACAACAACTCTCTCAAACTACCCATTCTGGATCCTGAAAACTTTGAACTATGGGAGTTCAGAATTCAACAATACCACACGATGGAACACTACGTTCTATGGGAGATCATAGAGTTTGGTGATCAATTTACAAAGACTATAAAAGTTGAAGATAAGGATAAGGGAGAAGAAAAATGTGAAAGCTCCAAAGGTGACGCCAAGAAGAAGTCTGCTGCTCTTGCTGACAAGGAGATACTAGCAAAAAGGCATGATGTCAAGGCTCACAGTTCTTTGTTGTTGGCTCTACCTGATAGACATCAGCTAAGGTTCAGAAAGTATAAGACAGCTAAGGAACTCTGGGAAGCAATAGGCAAAACATTTGGAGGGTATGATGCTACAAAGAAGAAGAAGAAGAAGAAGAATCAAATGCTTGATCAATTTGCTTCTTTCAAAGCAATTGGTGATGAAGCAATTGGTGCTATCTACAATAGTCTTCAAGATCTGGTTGCTCAGTTAGAGTTCTTTGAAATAGAAGTGACAAGAGAACATGTGAATACCAGGTTTCTCAACAGTCTTCTGAAAGAATGGTTTGTCTACAAAGCTATTTGGTAGAATAGAGATAACATAGATGACAAGAAAATTGATGACATATACAATAACTTGAAAGTTTTTGAGCCAGTGGTCAATTAGATGAAGTCATTAGGAACCATCCCCACTAATTCAAGTACATCTGCTGATTCCCCTGCTAACATGGCCTTCATATCTCACAGCAGTGGAATCTCCAAAGGCAGTGGAATCAAAGTTGGCCCTGCCATCCATTCCCCTACTGCTAGATCTGGATCATCTTATGATGAAGAAAGGCCTGGAACATTCAGCCTTAACACTACTTGTGCTTTCATAGGATCCCAAGGATCACAAGGATCTATTGTGTTACATGAAGATTTGAGTCAAATCAGTAAGCAAGGACTGGAGGAGATGGACATGAAGTGGAACATGGCTCTACTTAGCATGAGAGCCAACAGATTTTACAAGAAGTATGGGAAGAATATCTCCATTAATCCTTCTGATGTAGCCGGATTTGACAAAACAAAGGTAGAATGCTACAACTGTGGCAAGAAAGGTCATTTTGCTAGGGAATGCAGAGGGCCAAAGAATGGAAGCAGCTATAGGAAGGAAAGCAGGGATGATGATTCTGGTGTTAAGGCTATGGTAGCCATGAAAGGGATAGATGAAGCAAGTGGATGGGACTGGAGGTGCTATGACAGAGAGTGTTGAAAGAAATCAAGCATTAGTTGCTGAGGAAAAAGAGGAAGATTTTGCTCTTATGGCCATGTCAAGCTCTAGTTCAGACAATGAGGTATATGACGATTCATATTGTACTAAAGCTTGTAGAAAAAATACTGAGTCATTGAATGATCAAATAGGAAAGATAAAAGTTGATTATATTAATTATGATAATGACCTTGATTACTACAAACGTGCCTTAGAACAGCTAGAGTCCACCAAAAGAGAGTATAAACAAAGAGAAAATGATTACAGAGATCATATTCTGGTTTTAGAAAGAGATGCTAAAGAAAATAATGATTCCATTAAGGAATTAACTACTGAACTAGAAGTTTTTAAATCTAATACGAAGATAGATGAAGAAACTGTTGAAAATTTTGAAAAAGATTCTAAAGATTTAACAAAAGCAGTTGAAATTGGACAGTCTCCTAGGGACAAAACAGGTTTCGGTGTCAAAAATGAGCATGTTACTATACCACCACCACCTGCCAATATACATGCGCCATTTCCTAGAAAAGATCTGTCTTGGACTGGTCTTTCTTGTTTCAAGAAGCAGGAAGATATTGAATTTGACTTAAATGCATACATACCTAATAATCTAGAAACAGAAGAACCACTAGTGAAAACCAGTGCTATTAGGGACTTTGAAAAGGAACAAATTGCTTTAAGACAGTGGAAAGTAGATAACCCTGTTCTCTTTTCAAGAGAAGGACTTTTTGGAAGTGATTCAAGTTCTAAGAGTAGTTCACCCAAATCTAAATCGGGATCAAAGTATTCTAAGTCTACTGTTAAATATGCTGGTATGTATAGGTCTGTTAGAGGTAATCAGAGAAATTGGAATGACCAAAAGTCTCATCAATTAGGAGAAGACTTTTTGATAAACACCAAACCTTGTTTTACCTGTGGCAGTTTTGATCACACTTATCAAGACTGTCAGGCACCAATGGAAGTGGTGACTGCAAATCCTTTAAAAAACATGCAACCAAAAGCCATTCTTCTAAATGCAGGGGAAAAATCCTTTTCCCCTACCAAGTATGTTGCCCCTGATTTAAGAAACAAGGTATCTGATAAGTATGTAGTTCCTGCTCTAAGAAAGGTGAATGATGCATGTCCCAAGTCTAGTCCTTCCATGACCAAAACAGCATCTCATACTGCATATAAATCTGTCAATAGACCCTACCAGCACACTACCCCTGCTGATCCAAAACATGAAAGGAGAACCAAAACCAGGTTTGCCAGGTCTCCCTTGCCTGGTGAATCTTCAAAAGTAGCAGAGAGGAGAGCCTCCAAAAGGTTGGTGTTGGGAATAAATTAAGGCCAGATCACTTGAGCGCTGACAAGAACAATTCAAGCGTTGACAAGAACAAAACAAGCGCTGACAGCTCAAGCGTTGACAAGTTAAAGTCAAGCGTTGACAGATTGAAGACAAGCACTGATGGAAGATATAATCTACACGTTTATTATACTCTAGAATACTTCTAGTAAGGATAGAAACGACAATGTATTTTCTATATTTATCTTTACCTAGAATAGTTGATACGTAGCTTATTGTATAAGGCTTCTTGTATCTATAAAAGAAGGCCTTTAGGTTAAAGTTTAATATCAAGTTTTACATAAGTTTTCGTTTATAAACATCTTTCATTATAAGCAAGTTCGACATTGATAATCAAAGTGAAAGTTTGTTTATATCTTGTGTGTTCTTGTTTAAGTGTTAAATTCTGCATAACACTTAGATCTACAAAGCATATACAAAGGTTTCTCTACGTGCTATACTTGATCTAATCTCGTATACACAAAGCTAATCGATCTAAGTTTGGGATCAACAAGTGGTATCAGAGCTTGTTGAGGAACTTTTGATCTTTGAAGAACACCAGAACCATACACGAACACCAAAACCCTAATTTTCTCAGAAACCCTAAAAACACCAAAACCCTAACAACATCATGTCTGAAGCAATAACCTCCTCCTCCTCAGCCTTACCTAACATCAAGATTCCCATGCTTGATGCAACCCACTTTGACCTATGGAAGTTCAACTTTGAACAATATATGGGGATCTATGACTACACACTCTGGGAGATTATTGAATATGGGAACTCATTCAATAAGGCTCAAAAGATTCTTGATTCCATTACTCAAAGATCAGCTGTTGAAGGATGCCCTGATGAAGATAAGAAAGAAAAACCTGGAGATGGTAGAGCTGTAGGTGCTGAAGATATTGCAAAGAAAAGGGTTGACATGAAAGCCCTAAATATTCTGAAAGTTTCTTTGGGACAAGAAAACCAACACAAATATAGAGGCTATGAATCTGCTAAGGATCTTTGGGAAGCACTTGAAGTTGCATATGGTGGCAATGCAGATACTAAGGAAGAAAAGAAAAAGCAACTTCTGCATGACTATGCTGTCTTCAAAGCTCAACCCAATGAGAAACTGAGTAGTGTGAGAAGCAGATTGCTTGACATCACAAGCAAGTTGTCCTTCATGGGGACACAAGTAGGTGATGTTGACACCAATGCTACCGTTCTTAAAAGTCTTGGTGAGGCATGGAAGATTGAGGCAAGATCTATTCTTGCCAACAATACTTACAAGAGCTCCTCGTTTGATGACATCTACAACAAACTAAGACTGCTGGAGGATGAAACTCTTTCAGATCATGGAAGCAAATCTAGCACCAGCAATATGGCCTTCTTCTCTCATAGTGAAGGTCAATTCAATCAGAAGGACTCTTATATGCATCCAGTTACTGGATCATCATATGTCAGCGCTGGAACAAGTCCTGTCAACGTCTCTTTTTCAGACGCTGACACATTCAAGAATGACTCCCCAAGAGTTAAACCTGCTGGTTTAGATTTGGATACTATTTGTGCTTACATTGCTTCTTTGCCCAATGGTTCAGTGATTACATATGAGGACCTTGAGCAGATAAGTGATGAGCACTTGGAAGAGATGGACATCAAGTGGAACATGGCTCTTGCCAGTATAAGAGCAAATAGGTGGAACAGAAGGTTTAAAAAGAAGATGACCTTCAATGCTAAAGACACAGCTGGATTTGATAAATCCAAAGTTGAATGCTACAATTGCCATCGTATGGGGCACTTCATGAGGGAATGCAGATCTCCTAGAAGATCTGATGCTGGTAAACCCTCAAGTCAGGTTGTTAAAGCTCAGGATTCCAAAGCCATGGTTGCAGTTCAAGGAATTGATGGTACATGATGAGATTGGAGCTATCTGGCTAAGAATGCTGAAGAGGATAAAGCTTTTGTTGCTGATATTGAAGAAGAAGAGCATGTGGAATATGCTCTCATGGCACACTCCTCCTCTTCATCTGATAATGAGGTATATGATGATGCTTTTTGTAGCAAAGGTTGTAGGTTAAACACTGAAAGACTTAACAAAGAGGTGTTAAAACTAAAAGATGATATGAGCACTGAAAGGTGTAAATTGTCTAATTACCAACTAGCTCTTACTGAAACTGAGAAAACCGTTTCTGAATATAAGAAAATGGAATTTGACTTAAAAGATAAGATCAATATCTTAAAACATGAGCTAGAGGGTAGTATGGATATTAGAAACATCATGACAAAGGTTAATAGAGATCTACAGGCTAAGTTAGATGAGGCCATTAAGAATAAAGATAATGTTGACCTCAAAATTCAAAGATTTGATAGAGCCACCCAAACCCTAGGAGACTGTGTAGCTAAACAAAGGGATCCTAAGGACATGACTGGGATTGGGATGAATGATTACTCTCTGGTTCCACCACCAGCTGGTGACTTCTATGGTGTCCTTAGAAAGGACTTGTCTTGGACTGGTATACCAGAATGCCAAGAGGAGGAATTCATTCCTCCACCAAGAGTCGTCACCCCAGTAGAAGAGTATCAACAAAAACTGACTGACCTAAATGAGTGGAAGAAAGCTAACCCTACTTTATTTGTTAAGGGAGGTTTGCTATGTGAAAGTCCCAATGAATCACCACCCATTAAGGTTACTAACCCAATCACTGGTAAACCTGTTGACCTAGGCTCAAACACTGTTAGACGACCTACCATTAAATATGCAGAGATGTATAGGAATAATAGGTCACCCAAGAGCCAAGTTAGCAATCATGGAACATGTTTCTTCTCTTCTAGACCTAAGAGTGTGTCTAAGAAAGCCTGTTATACTTGTGGTAGCTTTTCACATTTGGCATACAAGTGTGTCAACGCTCCCAAAGCCAGCGCTGATAGGAACAATTCAAGCGCTGATAGGAAGAAAGTCAACGTTGTTAGGAAGTCAAACGTTGTCAAACCAAACCTTGTGTGCAGCAAAGTCCACAAGTGATTAGACGTGCCCCATTCTTTTCTAGAAGGTCTAACACTCATGGACAAAGACCTTTTCAAAAGACAAACACATGGTCAAATAGGCAATGGGTTCCTGTAGCAAACCCTAGGTTCAACGCTGACAAGGGTAATTTCAGCGTTGACAGGACAAAATTCAACGCTGACAGAAACGTGACCAGACCTAAATATTTGCAGCCACAAGGTAAGGGGTCTAAAGCTTCTTCAAGCTTAACATGGAGACCCAAGAAAGATCAAAACCCTAATGATAATGGAATTTCAATGACTTGCAATAGATTTAATTACATTTCAAAGGTCATTACAAAACCAATTGGGGTTAACTAGGTATTTCATCCTAAAAAGGATGAGAATGGGGTTGTTGTGAGAACTAAGTCTGTTCTTATTGCACAATCAGATGAATCCAAGTCTTCTGAGACTTGGGTTCCCAAAGAAAACTAATTTGTTTTCTTTATGTGCAGGGCATTCAAAGACAGATCAATGATTATGGATATTGGGATAGTGGATGCTCAAGGCACATGACAGGGAAGGAAGACTATCTGACGAACTTCACTCCTATTAAAGATGGTGATAAGGTATACTTTGGAGGGGGCTATGGCACCATTACAGGCAAAGGAACCCTTCTCACCAATAATCTGCGTTTTGAAAACGTCTTCCTGGTAAAAGAACTTGATTATAATCTGTTTAGTGTATCACAAGTTTGTGATAACAAAAATAAGGTTCTTTTCACTGATACTGAGTGCTTGGTGTTAAGCAAGGATTTTAAGATCCCTGATGAGAAATATATTGAGTATAGAACACCTAGGCATAAGGACATATATAATGTGAATTTAAATGGGATTAAAGTGAATACCAATATGTCTTGTTTTTATGCTAAGGCCTCAGTAGATGAAAGTAATTTACGGCACATGAGACTAGGGCACATAAATTTTAAAAATATAAACAGACTTGTGAGGCTTGGTTTAGTTGATGGTTTGCCTGAGAAGGCCTTCCACAATGACCACTATTGTGTTGCATGTCTTAAAGGCAAGCAGCACAAGGTCTCATTCAAGTCCAAACAGGTGCACACTAGTTCCAGACCTCTTCATATGCTTCATATGGACCTCTTTGGTCCAACTAATATAGAAAGTTTGAATGGTAAGTCATATTGTTTTGTTGTCACAGATGACTTTTCTAGGTTTACTTGGACATTCTTTCTAGCTATGAAGAGTGACACAGCTGATGTTCTTATTGATTTTATCACTCAGATTGAGAAAAGGTCTGGCAATGAAGTTAAAATGCTTAGGAGTGATAATGGTGGAGAATTTAGGAACAAGAAGCTTGATGATTTTTGTGCCAGGAAAGGAATTACTAGGCAGTTTAGTATTGCTAGAACCCCACAACAAAATGGGGTTGCTGAAAGGAAAAATAGAACCCTAATTGAAGCAGCCAGAACAATGTTGGCTGATGCTCACTTTCCAATAGCCTTTTGGGCTGAGGCTGTTAATACAGCATGCTATGTGCAAAATAGAGCATTGGTTAACAAAATTCAGAACAAAACACCTTATGAGTTACTTTGGGGAAGAAAACCTAATATTGGTTTTCTCAGACCTTTTGGATGTCATGTAGTAATATTGGATACTAGTGATGCCTTAGGGAAATTTAGTGCAAAAGGTGACGAAGGTTACTTCATGGGGTATTCTGTCCAGAGCAAGGGATATATGGTTTATCTTAAAGAGGACAAACGGATAGTTGAGAGAGTACATGTTAGGTTCTTAGAGAATAAACCTAGTGATCCTGAAAGTGGTCCTAATTGGTTGTTTGATTTGGAACCCTTATCTAGAACTTTAAATTATATGCCTGTCACTAATCCAGACATTGTGAAGGTAACTTCAAATGTTGTGGAGGAACAAGTTGTTGATGTTTCAGGTACACAGGTTAATGAGAGGGTTGGATCACAAGTAGAAAAGACATCTCCTACATTTGAATATGTCACAATTCCCATTTGGACAGATGCTTTTGCTGCTGCTGCTGCTGCTGGACAAGATAATGGTGGTTTCCAAATACCACCAGATACAAACATGCATGGTTCTTCAGGCGCTGACAAAGGCAAGTCTAGCGCTGACAAGATCAATTCAGACGTTGATGGCTCAGACGTTGACAACAACATTTCAAGCGCTGTTAGCCCAGACGCTGACAACCAAGATTCAAACGTTGACAACACTTATGGGCATCTTTTCTCTTCCAGTTTTGAACAAGGTGGACCTTCCAATGTTCATGAAGAGATTCCTGTTGATCAAAGAGAGTCTGATGAAGAAGATATTGGCAACATGGAGCGTGAAGTTGAGGACACCAGACTTTTTGAAGGAGGGGTTCTCACCTCCACAATGAAGAATCACCCCACATCTCAAATCATTGGTGATATCATGACTCCAGTTCAGACAAGAAGATCTCATCAATGTCTTGGTGGATTTATTGCCAATATACACAAGAAGGTTGATACCCCTCTTGTGCAAGCATGTTTGTTTGCATGTTTTCTGTCACAAGAAGAACCCAAGAAAATATTTGATTCTCTCAAAGAACCAAGTTGGGTGGAAGCAATGCAGGATGAGCTTCACCAATTTGCAATTCAGGATGTTTGGGAGCTGGTTGATTGTCCTAGATATGTCAGACCTATAGGGACAAGATGGGTTCTAAGGAACAAAAGAGATGAAAGAGGTATTGTGGTCAGAAACAAGGCAAGGTTAGTGGCTCAAAGTTATACACAAGAGGAGGGGATAGACTATGAGGAGGTCTTTGCACCAGTTCCAAGGATTGAAGCTATTAGGATTTTTCTAGCCTATGCTTCCTGCATGGGCGTCACAGTCTATCAAATGGATGTCAAGAGTGCCTTCCTCTATGGCACCATTGTTGAGGAAGTATATGTAATGCAACCTCCTAGTTTTGAGGATCCAGAGCATCCAGATAAAGTGTATAGAGTTAAAAAGGCTATGTATGGCCTTCATCAAGCCCCTAGAGCATGGTATGGTACTTTGTCTACCTATTTGGTGGACAATGGATTCAATAGGGGCACCATAGATCAGACATTGTTTACAAAGAAGAAAGGCAAGGATGTGTTGCTTGTTCAGGTCTATGTTGATGATATCATTTTTTGGTCTACTGATCCAAAGATGAGTGAGGATTTCTCCAAGCTTATGACAGACAAATTCAAGATGAGTGCTATGGGGGAGATGAACTTCTTTCTAGGTTTACAAGTTCAACAGAAAGAAGATGGTATCTTCATCTCCCAGGACAAATATGTTGCTGAGATCTTGAAGAAGTTTGGCTTTTCTCCACATGAAAAGAGGGCTACTACTCCTAAGGATAGAGAACACCCTTGGGGAAAGATTGGAGATGGGAAAGATGTTGATGTCAGGCATTATAGATCCATGATTGGATCCTTGATGTATCTTACTGCTTCTAGACCTGATATCATGTTTGCTGTGTGTGCTTGTGCACGCCATCAAGTGACTCCCAAAGAATGTCACCTTTATGCTGTGAAGAGGATCTTTAGGTACCTAAGATGTTACCCCAGTCTTGGTTTGTGGTACCCAAAGGATTCACCATTAGAGCTGATTGCATATTCAGATAGTGATTATGGAGGTGATAAGTTTGATAGGAAATCCACAACTGGTGGATGTCAGTTTCTTGGGAGTAGGTTGATATCTTGGCAATGCAAGAAACAAACAGTGGTGGCTAATTCTACAACTGAAGCAGAGTATGTGGCTGCAGCAGCATGTTGTGGTCAAGTGTTGTGGATTCAGAACCAGCTGTTGGACTATGGGTATAACTTCATGCATACTAAGATATTTGTTGACAATAATAGTACTTTATGCATCATTAAGAATCCTGTACATCATTCTAAAACTAAACACATAGAAATTAGACACCATTTTATAAGAGATTGCTTTGAGAAAGGTTTAATACAACCAGATAGGGTTGACACTGAGGAAAATGTGTCAGATTTATTAACTAAACCTTTTGATGCTAGGAGATTTCAATACTTGGTAACAAGTATTGGAATGGTTAATCTCACATAATATGTGTTTTGGATTCTTTTTGTAAAAGTATGTACAGGATGATGCATTATTATTATTGGTCTTATTGATGATTTAGATTTTCCACTATATTTTTCTAACACTGACAAAGGTTGCTTGAACGCTGATAAGTGTTTTTGCAATGTTGTCAGTAATATAATTGTCTAACGCTGACAAAGCTTCCCTCAACGCTGTTATGTGTTATCGGGGCGTTGTCAGCAACAATGATTAGTTTTGTGGTTTTCAATCTAAATGTGCAGATGGTGTTAGCAGTATACCATTGGATACAGAGTTGCTTATGGATCAATGGAGAAGCATTTGAACAAGTTTTTATTTATGGATGATGGTTGGAATGTTTCATTCCTATCTTGACATAAATTTTTTTATGTTCATGCATGATTTTAGCAAACTTTTTGTATCATAGTTTAAGGGGAGGTTTTAGGAACCTTTAGGATTTTTGGGTATCCATATGATACTCTTATCACAATTCTAGATTGTGTCCACAGGTGAGTATGGGTTAGTTTTACTAAACCATGAGGCACTGTAGCATGCATAGTATATCAACTTTGCATGCTGCCAAGACATTTTTGGCCTAGAATTGGTTGTGGTCTGTTGGGAGACTTGGGAATGGTTTTGATATGGGATTTACCTGGGAGTAACAAGGATTTTATAAGGTAACTTTGTTGTTAAGAATTTTGGTTAGCAAGGGACACTAGAGGACTGTTATGTCTATCTTGCTTATGCAAGTGTGCATAATTGGACAGTGCTTGCCGCCCTATGATAATTATCAGCTTTTGGTTATCTTCTCTAGGATAAATTACTTGTTAAGGTCATTTTTCATTTTTTAAAATGTTTTTATTTTTGGACGCTGACAAGAATTTTCCAAGCGTTGTTGTGACCAAATTGGACGCTGACATGGCTTTAGGCGAACGTTGACAAGATTATAGCCGTTGGGCGTTGATGGGTTATTTTTGACCGTTGACACTCAATGGGACCTACCCAGTTGTTACTTTTTGACATATTTTCAAGCCGTAATGTTAGGAGTTGTTACTTTCATTTAATGCATGAGATAACTTATAATTTTTTCAATATTTTCATGATTAGTTTTTGAAAATCTTTGCCTATTTTTGGGCCAATCACATGCATTCTTTTTCTCCTATAAATTTGGATACTATTTTATACAGGGTATCTATAATTCTTGTCTAACACTTTTCTCTTATCAACTTCATCTTCTACATTCAAAATTAACAGCTTTCTTCAATGGCACCAAAGTTTAACTCAGCAGAATTGGAATTGGGGTTCAAGTCTCAACACAACATGATTGCTTATCTTGTTGCTGATAATGATCTGTTTCCTCAATACACACAAATGGTGGCGTATTTGAACGCATTCCCACTAAGGTATGCTCTTTCTCATGCACCACTCATTCCAGTCACACACATTAAGCATTTTTGGAACACTGTTAGTTCCTCAACAGTTAATGGAGTGACCACATTAACTTCTATTGTTCATGGGAGATCTTGGGTGGTTACTGAGGCCTTGGTACGCCAAGCCTTGCATCTTGATGATGCTGATGGTGTAGCCATTCTTCCCATAAATGAAATAGAACAAGGGCTTAGGGCTTTGGGATATCCTTTTCCTGATGAAGGTACTCTTAACAAGTATCATAAGCAGGAATTTCCCCCAGCCTGGAAGTACCTCATCCACATCCTCCTTCAATGTTTGAGTCCCAAATGTACTGCACACAACGAGATCAATAGATCCATTGCCAGTGCTATTGTGTGCATTGCAACAGGGCAAAAATATAACTATTCTAAAATGATTTTTGAGGGGATGTGTAAAAACAAGGGGACAAAAATGATTTTAGCTTATCCCCGTTTTCTGCAAATGATTTTTGATGATCAAGGTTACTGCTCAAGGGATCACAATGATTTTTATAAGATCCCTGAGCAAAAGAAAGCTATTTTTACGAAGATGAATTCACCACCCCATAGAGACCTACCTTTAACCCCAGCCATGCTTGCTGTTATTGCAGCAGCACAACCCCAACCAGACCCCCAACCTCAAATTGACCCTCAACCACAACTTGAACCCATTCCTGATCCTTTACCTTCACCTGAACACATGCACCTTGACCAAGAACCCTTCAACGCTGATACCTTAAATGTTGGCGTTGATATGCCTATTTCCCACGCTGACACACAACCTTCACAATCCCAAACACCCCTTAACCAACCCACATCTACTCATTCTTCCACACCATCTTCCACACCACCTGAATATAGGTTGATGAAACGCCAAAGGACTACTGGAGTGTTCTCCTCTGGTGGTCCTAGCCATGTAGCAGAGAGAACCACCACCACAAGTGTGGCTGGTGACCTGGATGAGGCTGGGACTATTGGTTCTGGCTTAGATTCTGGCCAAGGCAGTCCCACCATAATTAAGTCCTCATCCATGCCCAATGAATCTGACTTGGGAGGTCAAATTCCCATTTCAGAAGAGGGCAGACTGGAACCAATGACTCTTTTGGAATTGACGGTAGTCTGCATTAGCTTGCAAAAGCAAAATGCAGACTTAGTACAAATTGTCAGCTCACAAGGCCTTGAACTCAAGCAATTGAGGGAGAGGATTGTTGTTTTGGAAAGTGATCATGCTAGGAGGGGTATGGAGGAGTCTTCCAAAGGGGAGGAAGATCAAAGAAATCTGAGTGATAAGGGCAGCCAAGATGGTCAATCAATGGATGTTGCTGAAGCCCTTACAACTTTGAAGGAACAAACAGGTTTTGACACGTCCTTAATCTCTCCCACCAATCTAAATTTATCATTTACAGCTATGTTGAGAGAGGTTACACAAGGCGCCGAGGGAAAATATTTGAGCGTTGACAAGACAAATTTGGACGCTGATAGAAGTATTTTGGGCGCTGATAGGATAAATTTGGACGTTGACAGACCTGCACATGAAGGTGATGTATTCCAGTCATCATCTATCATCAAGGAGGTTCCTACTCAGGTATTACCATCTACCTTACCAACCATTGCACCATCAGATAAGGGTAAGGGTAAATTGGTAGAAGAAATTGTTCCAAAAGATGCAGCCCAAGTTGAATTTGATAGAAGATTGGCTGAACAAATGATGGAACAAGGTGAAAAGGAAAAGTCACCATTTGTTGTGACTTCTGAAGAAGAAAGTGATGGAGCTAGCTCAGACTCAAGTGTGATGATTATAGAACCAGAAAGGCTTGAGTATGGTGATGAGCTTGCTAGGGAAAAGTTGAGAGACTTGAAATTGCAGGTTGACTTTGACATGCCAGAGGTGGTTCAAATGTACAATTCTTGGGAAGAAAGCTGCATGGATAATCCAGAATTGACCATTTCAGATCAAATATGGGGTTTGGAGCTTCTTCTTAGAGTTCAGAAGGATTGTAAGGTGATTTTGAAGCACAAGGCAAGCAATATTCTCTCAGAATTGAAAAGGGATAGAAGAGAGCTCTACTTTATGTTGCTCAGATGTCATGGAGTTGGATGGACACATCAGAAGTTGAAGGCTTTGACATTTGATGAGTTGGAACATAGGGCTTATCCCATTTGGGTGAGAGAGCAGGAAGCAAACACTCTCAGACTTCTTTCAGATGAAAGAAAGGAGCAACTTGTAGAAGAAATGGAAATCAAGAAAGCTATGATGATTCCCAGGCCAGTGAAGAAGGGATTTAAATTTGAGTTTCCAAAAGATATGGATCCACTATATCCAAGTGAAGCAGTTATAAGAAAGAGCCTCAAGCTCTCCCCATTAGAAGCTTCAGATATGGTGCAGGTGTTACCATTAGATTCCAGGAATCCAATTGTGAGTTATGATGAGAATGAATGTGGATTCTGGAAGATTGGCAGATTTGGCAAGGAGGTACACACTTTTACCACTCTCATATCTTTATTTGCAAGTTGTGATAGAGAAGACTTGGTGGACCTTTGGAGGTTACTAGAGACCAAGTATGAGGCTGAAGCACCAACTTCAGCTAATGGAATAAAACTTTGGACCACATTCAAAAGAATGTGTGGGACAAAAGAGGAAGATCCTGAAATATGGAAGGATCTTGAAGATGACCTCAGTGGTCTTCAATGGAGGTTATATTCAGCTGCTGGTGTATACCATTTGAGTTCTACAAAGATTGCTTAGCTCAATATTTCATATCCAAGGCTATTTTGGAAAAGATGAAGGACACTCAGTTGGAGATAGATTATTCAAGTGACGTGGCAAAGGATTTGATCAGATTTATTCATTACCAATATGATAAGATTTGTCAGACTCCTCCTAGTTCTTAATGCTTATTCAGAAACTTGATCATAGGAGTGGATATCAAGTTTAGGGGAGGATTGTTGGGAATAAATTAAGGCCAGATCACTTGAGCGCTGACAAGAACAATTCAAGCGTTGACAAGAACAAAACAAGCGTTGACAGCTCAAGCGTTGACAAGTTAAAGTCAAGCGTTGACAGATTGAAGACAAGCACTGACGGAAAGATATAATCTACACGTTTATTATATTCTAGAATACTTCTAGTAAGGATAGAAACGACAATGTATTTTCTATATTTATCTTTACCTAGAATAGTTGATACGTAGCTTATTGTACAAGGCTTCTTGTATCTATAAAAGAAGGCCTTTAGGTTAAAGTTTAATATTAAGTTTTACATAAGTTTTCGTTTATAAACATCTTTCATTGTAAGCAAGTTCGACATTGATAATCAAAGTGAAAGTTTGTTTATATCTTGTGTGTTCTTGTTTAAGTGTTAAATTCCGTATAACACTTAGATCTACAAAGCATATACAAAGGTTTCTCTACGTGCTATACTTGATCTAATCTCGTATACACAAAGCTAATCGATCTAAGTTTGGGATCAACAGTTGGAGCATACTGAGGGTTTGGCTGCACTACTGTCTTAACCTCAAGGGATGAGCAGGACAGTGACACCATAAGTATGTCCTCTCCCTCACTCAGTGATACCCAAAGAGGGTAGCAATCCCTTTCTAGGGTTGAGAGTAGAATGCAACCATTGACCATATTGAAATTGACGAATATGTGCATTAGCTTGAAAGAGCAAAATGCACAACTTGTACAAACTATCAAAAATCAAGGTCTGGTTATCAATAATCTGGAAACCAGACTTGTTACACTAGAGGGGAGGAGAAAGCCTAAGCTTATTATATCCACAGATGAGGATGCTTCCAAAGGGGAGGAAGTTCCTAACACAGATGAATCTACTCAGCGGTATGCATTTCCTAGTGGACAGGATCTAGGACAAGAAAAGATGGCCAATGATGAGAAAGTGAGTGATAAGGGGAGTGCTACAAAAGATATTTCTCAAGCTTTGCTTAATATGGGCAATCAAGGAGAAGCCCCTGCTTCTACAAAAGTTTCCCCTGCCAAGGTAAATCCCCCTGATGTAAGTCCTTCCCTTGTTAAACCTATTACACAAACATTTGTTAGGAAGAACAGAAGGCAACCACCTCAGAAGGGAATAAGAATTGGAGAACATGTACCAAAAGTAAAACTAGCAGTAGATCCAAAGGATAAGGGAAAGGGGATAATGGTTGAACAACCCAAGAGGAAATAAAAGCACAAAACACCTGAACAACTAAGGGCTTACGAAGAATATGATGAACAGGTAGCTCTCAGACTACAAGAAGAAGAGCTACACATGCAAGATGAGAGAATGCAACAGATGAGGCCCAAAGAAATGCATAAACAGATTGAAATCATGCATAGAGAGTTAGATGAAAGGGTGCCTCATGTTCAAGAATTTCTATATCAATGGGAAAAGGAGTTGGTGAATGCTCCTTTGGATTACAGGTATGAACTAACTCTTTTGGTGTTTAACTATCAAAAGGAATATCTGGAAAGAAGGGCAAGTCAGATTTAGAAGGAAAAGTATCTGAAGTCTAAAAAGGGAAGGCTGGCACACTACAAAGTTATGCTCAAAAGACACAAGAGGTGGACTGATGCTCACTTTAAAGGCAAGACTTTTGAGGATATAGAAAAGGCAGTCAAACAAGTTCTAAGAGAGACAAATGTGGACGACTTCATAGGTATTAACACTCCTGAAGAGGTTGAGTATCTTAGGAGGCAAAGTGAGATGATTCAGAGGGCTAAGGAGTCCATAAAAAGGAAGGCTGAAGAAACAGCAATGACAAGAACACAAGCAGATGCATCATCACAAGCAGGTGCATCATCCCAAGCAGGTGCAACTTTTCCAGCAATTGAGAAATCTGTTCTCAATACATAAAGAGCAGCCAAGAGGTTAAAAAGAATGGAAAAGGTTGGCATAGTTACTAAAGAAACTCAGCATCCCTCAAATGAAGAGATAGATAAGCAGCTGATTGTGCAAGAAAATGATGAAATCCCACCAAGTGAGTTTGGGAAAAAGTATGCCATAGTAGAGTATGCTGTTTATGAACACAAGGGGATGACATGGTGGAAACTTACAAGAGCTGACAATACAGCACAGACATTTCTGAGTTTAGATCTCATGTTTCAAACTTTGGATAGTGAGGACTTGGATGATCTATGGAAGCTTTTAAAGAAGACATTTGCTGCAAATCCTCCTACTGTGGATGGTGTAGAGAAGGATTGGGTGATTTGGGAATGCATGCATAGGATGTATGAGCATGAGATGTTTGATCCTATCTTTGATGTAGTAAATGGGGGAAATCTGATGTATTGGAAGTTGTTTACCAATTCTAGGGTTTATGAGGTAGCCATGGAAGGTGTAAGTGTTTATTTGCTTAATCATCTGTCACACCCCCAAATTCACTACAGCGGAAGTCTTGCTTTGGGGACTTGTGACTTCAGGAGTATTCGAGAGCTTGATCCGAGAACGATCTCTACATGCCAAAAACCACAAAGAAGACTCCAAATAATCCACATAGTTATGTACCTGAAATACATGCTTAAAAATGTCAACATAAAGTTGGTGAGTTCATAAGTTTTGTTTTAAGGTGTTTATGAAAAACTAGAGTTTATATCGACCACTGCGCCTGCAGTAAATATATAAGAGTTTAAAAGCATAGTTTCTTAATAAAATGTGTTCCTTGATGAAAAACAGAATTTATTAATAATACCAGAGGTTATGATAAAAACGTAGTTAAATAATAAAGACAAAGTTTACGGATAAAAACATATTTTATTTATATAAGCAGAGTTTACCGATAATAATAGATGTTTTCGTTAATAATTGAATTCCCTGATCATAACAGATATTCCAGTTAACAAATAAGATACTTGATAATAAAGAAGTGTTTGACAAAAGATTTTCCAACCATTGGTGACAATATAACAAATACAAAGTCACAAAAAGGCATTTATTATTGTCTAAGCTCATGACACCGAAGCATTAACAACACCGGTAGTATAATCATATAATGCAGCCCCTACGGATGCCTAACCCACGACATCCGTCCTTAGACTCAAATGAAACTGTGCCCGCTTGTCCTCTGTTGGACAAAGCCAGACAGGGGCGTCAACCCCGATAGATCTATCCATAACATTCGTGCTTTCGTCCGGTCATCCGGCCAAAATTAACGGTTCATGATAATGGGCCAAAGTAATTTGGGTTAAAGCAGGACTTAGACCAATACATAAACGAGTATATGCACTTGTGTTCATTCTTGCAACCATTGTCTCTACCCGAGAACCAGTGAAAAAGCAGTTAAAGTTTTGGGCTACGAAACCCCCAATAGAAATTTTGGTATCAACATTCATAAGTACTACGTATAACAATTAATGGAGTTGACCACTCAGCACGTAACTGTTAAATCAGTTTAAAGATAGTTTATGACCAACCAAATAAGCTTAAAATTATCTTATGACAATCAAGACGTTTATAAACAGATAAGCAGTTATTGACAACCAAACAAGTTTATAAGTAGTTTCTGACCAAGCATGTACCTCCCCCAAAGAGAAATTATAAAACATTTATAATTCAATTTAAAACAAGAAAATGTGGGGTATGAACTCACCTCGACGTAGTAGCGCGAACAATAGTGATGCTAATAATACGCTCCGCCCAAACGGAAATCGATACGGCTCGGTCATGGTGTTGTGGTTTAACTGATCGGCTAAATCTAATAACTTAAAAATGTATATTTGAGTTCTCGATAAATATGTACATCAACATGACCCGTTGATAAAATATTTAAGTTCCAAGTTATAGTAGTTTGGTGGCTGGTTAAATAAAATGAATAACATAGGCTCACACCTAAAATTTAATGTATTACGTACACATTACGTATATCCAAAGTATATATTTATTTTGAATAACATAGTTTCTTATGTTGAATTATATAATAGAGACAACAATCTTACAAAATAAATTAAAGTATATATTTATTTTGTACTTACAGTATAAAGATCGTGATAAAAATAATTAGATAGTTCGACACATTAAAAAAAATCATCACTTTGTTAATAATTGTCAGTTTTAAGTAAAAATATAACTTTTATCGGTTTATCAATATAATAGAATCCATTTATTTTTATCGCATACAAATATAATAGTATTTATTTATTTATCGATTTACCAATATAATAGTAGCTTGTACCTAACAAAATATCAAGTATAAAATTTTATAAAAATTTTGACATGACCTTTTCGTTTATACAACCTTTTCCATATTAATCTATTCTCCAATTATCCAGACAATATACGCTATGCAAATCACGTTTTAACATATATCTAAACTAGACTATTTAATCACCATAATTAAATAGAACCAAACACAACCAATGTGTTATAATTTAAAAACCAAACGCTCGATGTGAGCTATTTAAACACATATTTAAACGTATAAACATTTTATAGTTCTCGTGATAGTAATAGTATTCGACATATTTATTTAGCCGCTTATATATACTTATATTTGTATACAACCGTTAAATCCGTCTTTAATTAAATAATAAAGTTAGATACTTTTTAGCCGATTCCTAAGCCACAACAAACCATGAGCTAAAATCACGCCGGCACTTCTAAACCCTTGACGTGTCACGTCCAAACACGATCAAGACTAATAACCAGCAACCCAAACGTCCTTTTATGACTTTCTGCGAACCCAAACGCACTCCTATCGCGTATCTGCAGTCCCCAAACGCCCCGTAATACACTGACCGCAGAACCAAACGCACCCTTACACTTTCTGCCGCAATCCCAACGCTCCCGTAACCCTTGTTGTATCCCTTTCTGCCAGCGCCAAACGCACCCTAACTGCAGTAACTAATCCCGAACGCCGCTTTGTATGATGCTGCCAAACCAAAGCACCTTTATCTCTGTTGAAATCAGCAAGAAACACCCTTGTGGCATGTTGTAAATCAGCGAACCAAACACCCCCCTTGCTGCAGTTAAATAGCGAACCAAACGTCCCTGTTGTGTTCCTTCCTGCCCGCATTAAACGCACCCTCAAGCTGATCCGAACGCACCCTTGTGGTGTTATCGAGAAAACCGAACCCACCCTTGGGTTACAACCAAAAACAAACTCCTCTCGTGGTGTTTTTAACCCGAATCCAAACACCCCTGTTGTTACATCTGAACCCAAATGCACCCCTTCATCTCGTTCGCTGCTAAAATCAAACCACACGGACGCCTGTGGGGTTGCTAGAACGCGGATAAGATATGTAAACACTCCTAGCATCTAAATATAACCAAAAATAAACACCAATCGTTGTACAACACGAAACAAACACCACCATCGTGGTGGAGGTGGTTTAACAGCAGATCTGGTCGAGGTGATAGCGACGGCTGAGTTGCTGTGGCAGGGTGGCTGGTAGAAGACGATGGTGATATGGTTCGTTTGGGTGGTGATGGTAGCTTCGTTGTGGATGTGCAGGTTGCGGGGGAGTAATATTATGGTGGTTGTTATTTATATCGAAAGTGGGGGAGAATATGGTGGTGTTGCGACTGGTGGGTCTCGACGGAGGTGAGGGCCGGAGATGATGTTGATAATGGAGTGGTGATGAGATGAAAACAGACAACGGTGGTGGTTTAATGGGAATGATGGTGAAATATAGAGGTGATGGAGGTTGAGCGGCGGCCGGATTCCAGTGGGGGTCATGACGTTGTAGACAGTGGTTGAAAACCACGAAAAGATTGTGGTGAAGTGTGATGGCTAACAGATTTTTGGATGGTGGTTGTGGTGTAGGGGTGGCGGCTGCCGAAAAATATTGTCGGATTAGGTCACCGGAAAAGTGACGGCTGAAAAGAAGAGAGGAGTGTGTGTGTTTTTCTATTTAGGGTTAGGGTTTTAATAAATGAAAGGAAACCTAATTTTTCAATATATAGGTGCTACTCAAAACTTGTAAAAACATAATGAAATGTTCCTAATAATGCAGGGACTAAAATGAAAATCTCTTATATCTTTTGTAAATAAATGGTTCGGGACTCGTTAGCATTTGATAAAATTTAACTTGATTTACGAGATTTGCGTCGTTGGTTTTAAAATAGTTTTTCCAATAAAGTGGTGTATTTACTCGACCAATTTCTCGTAATCATTTACATCTTTATTTAAAATAGTTATTATTTATCGGTTAACTCGGATAGTTGTGTTCAAAGAAGAAAAGAAAAAAAAATCAACTTGAATGCTCTCGATTTCAACATACATTATTAAAACTAAAAGAGAGGTATCAGATAACTTAATAAACCTTTTATCAAATATTTCTGAATAATTAAATATAATTTAATTTGTATCGCGTCAGTTCTCAGATTTTTGCGCAGTCTTTTACAGTATGTAAAATAAACTCCCGTTTTCGAATCAAATAACTTTGATATCTCTCGAAAACGAATTTCGATTAATAAATAATATAATTTATTATTATTTAAAGTCTAGAAAATTCCCGGTTGTCACAGTACATCCGTGTTATTTGGAGTTCGTCCTCGAACTCAATAATTGTCACCCAATTAAAAGTGTAAAGAAAGGGATTTTTGGTTCTACCGCAGTGTTATATCAAATATACTTAGATCTGCTCACAGATAATTCTGTCCAAACTTTTAAAATGGTACTGCCCACCAATAGTTACTTAGATAAGCAATAGGTATAAGTGGATTAACCTACGCGGTTCTACATGTCAATCTGACAAATCGGTCGTCGTTCATAGAACGATAAAATTCGAAACGAAGAGTTTAGAAAAATCGTTAGTTCTTAAAAGTCTCTAAGGGCTCACCACCACCATCCCATTACGTTCACGTCGATCAGTATATATTCAGAAAAGATTCTCGTAACAATTCGCGAATCAGACGAAGCTTAAGGAATCACTCGTCAAAACGTCGTAATGATACGATAACAAGACGAAATACGATAAATTTGTATGGACGAATCTTGAGTCAAAAGAAATACACCCCAAACTGGAATACTAAATCAATACCATAAATATAAAGGGTCACGTCGGATATCCTTAAGCCCACTCATTTATAATCACATATTTGCATACAAAAGCGTCCTAATCTATGCAAATATGTCATTATAAACTTATGATTCGGTGATTTATGATTTCTTAATTCAAATGCAAAGGCGTCCCAATCCATTTGAATAAAGACTTCATAAATCATCCTACTTAAGTGTCACCGGCAAAATACCCAATTCAAAATCGTTAGAATCTCTCAACGATATTATACAAAATTACAAAAAGCAAAGAGTATGAGTTGAAAATAAGTCGTCTTCCATAAGTAGACGTTTCGAACGTACCGGATCGAAGAACATAAGTGTCGATAGGCGATAAAGCAGTCGTAGACGTATATCAAGTAAAGGAACTCACGGTTATAAGTAGGATAATTATATAGTAGTCAGTTCCAAATAAGCAATTATCCAATCACACAATTCTTTCCCATCATCGAGGAAAACTCATCAAATACTAAGCTGAGTAATAACTTATCATAACCCAACCTCGAAACTCACTCACAAAGAATGGCTCGGGTTTTGTTATGAATTATTACACATCTCAATCTTTCGATGACTCAGCTCGACTCTGAAAATACAACACATTCCACATTAACACGTAAGACTACGAGTCTTACCCACCCCGAGGTAATTCATCAAAAATCATAGGTTCTGTAACGTCTCATACTTAATTCCATCTCGCACTCAATCAAACATGAGGCCCACTGAGGCATCTTTAAGTATTGTTACACCTCTCAACATTTTTGAATGAATTAGCTCGAACTTAGGGATTACTCACGACCAATCGTCAACTAAAAATCACATATGTCCCTAGGTTTGATTATAAAAAGATCTACAGGACCATTTTATAACTCCAATGCCCAATAAGTGTTCTAGTGTGCATATATAAAAATATATTATATGTCTGAGTGCATTAATCAAGCAATCGATCTCATGTAACAAGTAATAACATGACAGGAAACGAAGCAATAGCAACCATGCATTGTAAATTATTCATATAGCAGCAGAATAAGTATGATGTGATGAGTGTTACTACAAGATAAAACTGAGAGCCGGTTATAGTCTAGAATTACTAATGCAACCTAGTTCTCTATAACCAAGGCTCTGATACCAATCTGTCACACCCCCAAATTCACTACAGCGGAAGTCTTGCTTTGGGGACTTGTGACTTCATGAGTATTCAAGAGCTTGATCCGAGAACGACCTCTACATGCCAAAAACCACAAAGAAGACTCCAAATAATCCACATAGTTATGTACCTGAAATACATGCTTAAAAATGTCAACATAAAGTTGGTGAGTTCATAAGTTTTGTTTTAAGGTGTTTATGAAAAACTAGAGTTTATATCGACCACTGCGCCTGCAGTAAATATATAAGAGTTTAAAATCATAGTTTCTTAATAAAATGTGCTTCTTGATGAAAAACAAAATTTATTAATAATACCAGAGGTTATGATAAAAACATAGTTAAATAATAAAGACAAAGTTTACGGATAAAAACATAGTTTATTTATATAAGCAGAGTTTACCGATAATAATAGATGTTTTCGTTAATAATTGAATTCCCTGATCATAACAGATATTCCAGTTAACAAATAAGATTCTTGATAATAAAGAAGTGTTTGATGAACCACAAGATTTTCCAACCATTGGTGACAATATAACAAATACAAAGTCACAAAAAGGCATTTATTATTGTCTAAGCTCATGACACCGAAGCGTTAACAACACCGGTAGTATAATCATATAATGCAGCCCCTACGGATGCCTAACCCACGACATCCGTCCTCAGACTCAAATGAAACTGTGCCCGCTTGTCCTCTGTTGGACCAAGTCAGACAGGGGCGTCAACCCTGATAGATCTATCCATAACATTCGCGCTTTCGTCCGGTCATCCGGCCAAAATTAACGGTTCATGACAATAGGCCAAAGTAATTTGGGTTAAAGCGGGACTTAGACCAATAAATAAACGAGTATATGCACTTGTGTTCATTCTTGCAACCATTGTCTCTACCCGAGAACCAGTGAAAAAGTAGTTAAAGTTTTGGGCTACGAAACCCCCAATAGAAATTTTGGTATCAACATTCATAAGTACTACGTATAACAATTAATAGAGTTGACCACTCAGCACGTAACAGTTAAATCAGTTTAAAGATAGTTTATGACCAACCAAATAAGCTTAAAATTATCTTATGACAATCAAGATGTTTATAAACAGATAAGCAGTTATTGACAACCAAACAAGTTTATAAGTAGTTTCTGACCAAGCATGTACCTCCCCCAAAGAGCAATTATAAAACATTTATAATTCGATTTAAAACAAGAAAATGTGGGGTATGAACTCACCTCGACGCAGTAGCGCAAACAATAGTGATGCTAATAATACGCTCCGCCCAAACGGAAATCGATACGGCTCGGTCATGGTGTTGTGGTTTAACTGATCGGCTAAATCTAATAACTTAAAAATGTATATTTGAGTTCTCGATAAATATGTACATCAACATGACCCGTTGATAAAATATTTAAGTTCCAAGTTATAGTAGTTTGGTGGCTGGTTAAATAAAATGAATAACATAGGCTCACACCAAAAATTTAATGTATTACGTACACATTACGTATATCCAAAGTATATATTTATTTTGAATAACATAGTTTCTTATGTTGAATTATATAATAGAGACAACAATCTTACAAGATAAATTAAAGTATATATTTATTTTGTACTTACAGTATAAAGATCGTGATAAAAATAATTAGATAGTTCGACACATTAAAAAAAATCATCACTTTGTTAATAATTGTCAGTTTTAAGTAAAAATATAACTTTTATCGGTTTATCAATATAATAGAATCCATTTATTTTTATCGCTTACAAATATAATAGTATTTATTTATTTATCGATTTACCAATATAATAGTAGCTTGTACCTAACAAAATATAAAGTATAGAATTTTATAAAAATTTTGACATGACCTTTTCGTTTATACAACCTTTTCCATATTAATCTATTCTCCAATTATCCAGACAATATACGCTATGCAAATCACGTTTTAACATATATCTAAACTAGACTATTTAATCACCATAATTAAATAGAACCAAACACAACCAATGTGTTATAATTTAAAAACCAAACGCTCGATGTGAGCTATTTAAACACATATTTAAACGTATAAACATTTATAGTTCTCGTGATAGTAATAGTATTCGACATATTTATTTAGCCGCTTATATATACTTATATTTGTATACAACCGTTAAATCCGTCTTTAAATAAATAATAAAGTTAGATACTTTTTAGCCGATTCCTAAGCCACAACAAACCATGAGCTAAAATCACGCCGACACTTCTAAACCCTTGACGTGTCACGTCCAAACACGATCAAGACTAATAACCAGCAACCCAAACGTCCTTTTATGACTTTCTGCGAACCCAAACGCACTCCTATCGCGTATCTGCAGTCCCCAAACGCCCGGTAATACACTGACCGCAGAACCAAACGCACCCTTACACTTTCTGCCGCAATCCCAATGCTCCCGTAACCCTTGTTGTATCCCTTTCTGCCAGCGCCAAACGCACCCTAACTGCAGTAACTAATCCCGAACGCCGCTTTGTATGATGCTGCCAAACCAAAGCACCTTTATCTCTGTTGAAATCAGCAAGAAACACCCTTGTGGCATGTTGTAAATCAGCGAACCAAACACCCCCCCTTGCTGCAGTTAAACAGCGAACCAAACGTCCCTGTTGTGTTCCTTCCTGCCCGCATTAAACGCACCCTCAAGCTGATCCGAACGCACCCTTGTGGTGTTATCGAGAAAACCGAACCCACCCTTGGGTTACAACCAAAAACAAACTCCTCTCGTGGTGTTTTTAACCCGAATCCAAACACCCCTGTTGTTACATCTGAACCCAAATGCACCCCTTCATCTCGTTCGCTGCTAAAATCAAAACACACGGACGCCTGTGGGGATGCTAGAACGCGGATAAGATATGTAAACACTCCTAGCATCTAAATATAACCAAAAATAAACACCAATCGTTGTACAACACGAAACAAACACCACCATCGTGGTGGAGGTGGTTTAACAGCAGATCTGGTCGAGGTGATGGCGACGGCTGAGTTGCTGTGGCGGGGTGGCTGGTAGAAGACGATGGTGATATGGTTCGTTTGGGTGGTGATGGTAGCTTCGTTGTGGATGTGCAGGTTGCGGGGGAGTAATATTATGGTGGTTGTTGTCTATATCAAAAGTGGGGGAGAATATGGTGGTGTTGCGGCTGGTGGGTCTCGACGGAGGTGAGGGCCGGAGATGATGATGATAATGGAGTGGTGATGAGATGAAAACAGACAACGGTGGTGGTTTAATGGGAATGATGGTGAAATATAGAGGTGATGGAGGTTGAGCGGCGGCCGGATTCCAGTGGTGGTCATGACGTTGTAGACAGTGGTTGAAAACCACGAAAAGATTGTGGTGAAGTGTGATGGCTAACAGATTTTTGGATGGTGGTTGTGGTGTAGGGGTGGCGGCTGCCGGAAAATATTGTCGGATTAGGTCACCGGAAAAGTGACGGCTGAAAAGAAGAGAGGAGTGTGTGTGTTTTTCTATTTAGGGTTAGGGTTTTAATAAATGAAAGGAAACCCTAATTTTTCAATATATAGGTGCTACTCAAAACTTGTAAAAACACAATGAAATGTTCCTAATAATGCAGGGACTAAAATGAAAATCTCTTATATCTTTTGTAAATAAATGGCTCGGGACTCGTTAGCATTTGATAAAATTTAACTTGATTTACGAGATTTGCGTCGTTGGTTTTAAAATAGTTTTTCCAATAAAGTGGTGTATTTACTCGACCAATTTCTCGTAATCATTTACATCTTTATTTAAAATAGTTATTATTTATCGGTTAACTCGGATAGTTGTTGGAAACTCACTTTATGTGACGACATTTAAGAATTCCCATTAGTTATCATAGTCACACACGTTTAGACTAGACTAGGTTCTTGTACTGTTAAGCGTTTCGTGTGTGACTATATATACCCCTCCTTAGCTTCCAAGGAGGGGTGTTGGTTGTGTCATATTTCACTTTTATTCATTTTATCTTATTTTCACACACATTCAACCTCTCTTCTCTCTCTCTAAGTTTATCAATGGCTTCCACCACCATCTACCACCACATTAGACCACCGGATCCATTTTAGCATTTCTACATTTGGCATCAGAGCCACGGTTCCATCCTTGGATCGTGTTTTATATTCGATTTGGTGGTCTAAAATCATTTTTCTTGTTTCCTGTCTCAAATCTGTCAAATTTTTTTATGTCACGATGGTTGTTTTTTTTTGTCACAATTGTCATGGGTTCATTAGTCTCATGTTTTCTTTCGTATCATATGTTTTCATATCAAATGTTCACTTTAACACATGTGCTGTCCATTTTCAGTCTCGGCCCATAACTGTATCACAGATATATTGCGTTTCATCACTGGTTTCATAATTA
Organism: Glebionis coronaria; assembly: GCA_025667525.1. Taxonomy (NCBI): domain Eukaryota; kingdom Viridiplantae; phylum Streptophyta; class Magnoliopsida; order Asterales; family Asteraceae; genus Glebionis; species Glebionis coronaria. The sequence continues at coordinate 537,390,948 of CM046880.1, forward strand.
GTATCTCGTTTTTTGGGTTTTTTTTTGGCATTTACTTTTGAAGATGAAGATATGATATGAGCCCAGAAATGCCCAGATCCCGAAAATCCGGAAAGTACATTTGGATAAGATTTCTGCTTGGTTACTGAGATGGCTTTGCGATGGCTTTACGATGCTCTCACTGCGACGACTTCTTTTTCGGATGTATTCCGATGGGGTTCTTTTTTTTTCATTCCGATGGGTAGGGCCGTCCTCATTGCGATGGATGGTTTGATCCCATCGCAATGGTAGTCATATCGTCATGCTGCCCAAATTCTCCCAACATTGCGATGGGTACCATTGCGATGGGTACCATCGCAATGAGTACCATCGCAATGTGTACCATCGTAATGAAACATGTGACTGCGATGGACTCTGTTTCTTTTAGATTGCGATGGAAAAAAAAAAAAGGTTGACTTTTGCGATGGAATTTGTTTCCGATGGACTGTTTTTTCTTTTAAAAAAATCATATTACGATGGACAGTCTGATATGCGTTTAAATCAGTCAACATTTAAAATCAGATTTGGACTTAAATCAAACCAAGTTTCTTTTTCACAAACCAGTAATATCATTTACCGACTCCTGACACTCACACCTTAACCGTGTACTAATCTGAAAAACATTTTTCTACTCTACATCCTTTTATCTCCCAATCAACACCAAATCTATCTACTTCCCATCGACACCTATCCCATCTATTAGCCAATTAACAAAAACAATTAATTGATCTCAGATTCATTTAGTGATTGACATGCATGTCAAGATCTATTATTGATCTGTTCACGAAGTTGATAATCATCACAGATCTAATTTTATTTTCGAAATCAAATAAGTATTAATAACAATTATGTTATAATCCATTTATTTTGTTTCGTTTTTTAGTCAAAAACCGACATGCAATCTAATATCTGTAATCAATTTTCGAATTAAAGAAGGATTTATAAATATTCTGTTATAATCCCTTTTCTTTATTTCGATTTGTTTGATGCGAAATCAAAAATAACATGCAATCCATTTACCTACCTGAGACCCTTGATTGAAAGGTCTTGAAGATGAAAACAGTGGGGTTATTTGTCATGTGCAACAAGGGTTTCGTGAGTATTGGTTTAGGAGATGAAGATTGGTATGAGATGGGATAAGAGGAGGTGACTGCGTTTTTGTAAAATGAGATTGAGAAAGATGTGATGAGATAGAAGGGGGCGGAGTTTTTGATAAAGAGATTAGGGATATGGTTGTTGATATAATGTCTAGAGATAAGGTATTATATATCTTAATAATAAGGCTTGTGTTTGCACCGACTTTAGATTTTTCTTGGGCCATCATATCCGAATATACATGGGCTGACATTTGCTACTAGTTTCTTACTTAAGCAAATTAGTTGGTCAAATGTTTTTAAAGAATAGGCCACGTGAAGAAATATGTGGTGTTGAGTTTTTTTTTTGGGCCGAGTATCACAATCTGCGTTATTATTGATGTTGCAATTAAATTTTGAAAGACTTCCAATATTACTATGTAGTATGCTAAAATTATTTTTGGTATATTACTTAGTTATTATATTCGGGTTTTGTATTGACAAAAGTGACGAGACAAAAAGACAAGACAAAAATGGCGTGACAAAGTGACGAGACTATGTGACAAAAATTATTTGACGAGACCAAGAAAAAAAATTGGGCGATTTTTTAGTGGCTACAGATTTTTTTTGGATCGGATATTAATTATTTGAAGACGGAGACGAATTTTTCGAAGGCGTGTATTTATTTTATCTTTTAATAGATAACTTGTTCGTGCTTAATCTTAGAATGAAGACTTGGTTATCTGGTTTCCGGGTTCGGGGTGGATGGTTGATGACTCGGATAACTATCACTCAAAGGGGTTACTTTGTTGTACTCAGTGTCACGCGCATAGTCGACGTGGATAATTTCAAGAGGGGTTGTGCTTATAGACATCTTTAGTGATGCATTGGGTACTTAAAATTTTATCCACCGTTCTTCATTCACCAATAGTGCAAGCTTAAGTCACAAGATCGAAGGATTCTTATTCAGTTTCATGTTTGATGTATCTGGTTCATTCCATCAGTGGTCACTTCAAATTGCCTTCAAGTGGGTTGGTAAAGATGTCCATGGAGAGTTTATGAGAAGAGATTTTCAATCAACAGCTGATTCTCACCAAATATAATTAAGCTTATTTATTATTCTCTCGAGATTTTCACGTTTATGTGCTTACGATTTATTGATGGTTCCGAGTTTCGAAACCATCAAAGGGGAAGAAGAAGACACATCGAACGCACAACGAGTACACGTGATGAACTTCATACCTTCTTTTGATTTGAAGACATTCCGGGATGACATTTGTCATAGCCGCAGAGAAAATCAGTGTTTTAACTCGTAGCGTTATCAATCTCTAAACGGTACACTACTGATTCGATGATTAATTGTTTTGTTGTTGCAATTATTCATCATCATTATCCTATATGCACTCCCGGGACTTAATTGACTCTGGTGCATCTCCGGAAGAAGATATGTGCATTTCCGGGACTTAATTGACTCTTGTGTTACGATGTCAACTTCATGAATGGGATAAAGTGTCTACTTCAGTATTTGAGCTTCATAATGGGGATTGATTTACTTTCTTCAACCATGTGGGGGAAGAAATGTCTTGATTCTTTCTGGAATGTATAACTTGAACTCTTAGGGGGAAGAATTATTCAAGCGTGAGAAGAGAAGTTGTTGATCTACTTGGTGTACCCCAAACTTTCAATCTCTCTTAGCAATATTATCATGTTATATGATGGGATTTGCTTGTTAGATTCCGCTGTGCGCTTAATCATTCTAAGCTTTATTGAAAGCTTTGAAGTTGCTTACGAGGATTGTCGATTTAGGGGGAAGCTATTTCAAAAGCTTCTACATCAAGTTTATGTGGCATGAATTAAAGGGAAGCTAATTCAGAAGCTTCTCCTTAACCAGAAGTGTATGGGTTACTTAGCTCGTGCCGTTACAGTATTTCTACTACAAGTTAAAGATGAGTCGTTTTGAAGTCAAAGGCCTCAGAAGACATCATCAGCATTGGACGCTTCATGAAAGCTCTTGTTCTTATCATTATGTACTTGTTAGGAAAAAATATTGTAAGGAATTCTACACGTCGTCCCATGGGGGAAGATTGTTGGAAACTCACTTTATGTGACGACATTTAAGAATTCCCATTAGTTATCATAGTCACACACGTTTAGACTAGACTAGGTTCTTGTACTGTTAAGCGTTTCGTGTGTGACTATATATACCCCTCCTTAGCTTCCAAGGAGGGGTGTTGGTTGTGTCATATTTCACTTTTATTCATTTTATCTTATTTTCACACACATTCAACCTCTCTTCTCTCTCTCTAAGTTTATCAATGGCTTCCACCACCATCTACCACCACATTAGACCACCGGATCCATTTTAGCATTTCTACAATAGTTGCGTTCAAAGAAGAAAAGAAAAAAAAATTCAACTTGAATGCTCTCGATTTCAACATACATTATTAAAACTAAAAGAGAGGTATCAGATAACTTAATAAACCTTTTATCAAATATTTCTGACTAATTAAATATAATTTAATTTGTATCGCGTCAGTTCTCAGATTTTTAATATAATTTAATTTGTATCGCGTCAGTTCTCAGATTTTTGCGCAGTCTTTTACAGTATGTAAAATAAACTCCCGTTTTCGAATCAAATAACTTTGATATCTCTCGAAAACGAATTTCGATTAATAAATAATATAATTTATTATTATTTAAAGTCTAGAAAATTCCCGGTTGTCACATCATCTTTATTATCCTTTCACTCAAGAGACCCTGAAGAAGCTGGCACAGGCTGATTTGATTGTAGATGCTAAAGCACCTGTTGCTTATGATTTGGTAAATTAATGTATAGTCAACTTTGGAGACGAACTTTGTATGCATCCTCATCAACTAGCATTTATTCAGAAACTTGTCTTTTGGCTAAAGCACAAGTTTAGGGGAGGATTGTTAGGAATAAATAGATGTGGTTTAGTTCCCCCTGCTAGTTGGTCAAAGTTCCCCCTGCTAGAGTAAGTTCCCCCTGCTAAATAACAAAGGCAGGGGGATTGGTCCACCTGCTGGAAGTCAAAGACCCTGCTACTAGATAAACTAGGAAGAGATTTTGACGCGTTTCTGTTACTACTCCAAGATAGTTTCCTAGTTTGTTTGTAGTTATCTTGTACGTGGGTTCTTATGCTATAAAAGGACTCACTAGGTTGTCATGTAAAATATATCTTTCTCTGTTCATTTCATTTCATACTTTAAGGTTTTGTAACCCTAATACCACTATTGGGTATTCGTATATCTATGATATATTAATGTTCAACGTTTGATTTAAACATTTGTTCTTGTGTTAAACATTATATTCCGCATCTTGTTTGGTTACTTTGTGTTGCAAAGTTTCTCTAGTGTTAGATTGAGTTTACTCTTTCTATCACAACCCTCAAACAAGCTAACGTTTAAGATCTGAGTTTGGGATCAACAAGCACTGGTTTACGCTACGAAAAGGCTACGCTGTTACTTCCAAGCACATCCCATGGTACAGATCACAAATCAGTCGATTAAGCAGATAATATCGAAGTCGGATGTTGCAAGAAGACTACAGAAGTCGAGCGTCCTATTAGGAGAACACAATTTTCATACAGACCGCGTACGGTAGTCAAAGGACAAATCTTGGCAGATTTCATCATAGAAAAACTAGATGAAGAGACTACGGGCGCCCTAAAGGTGGAGGAACCTCAAGAGACATGGATCTTGTTTACGGATGGGTCCTCTTGTACTGACGTGTCAGGGCCGGCCTCATACTGACAAACCCAGAAGGTATGGATTTCACTTGCACTTTACGCTTTGAGTTTACAACGACAAACAATGAGGCTGGGTATGAGGCATTAATCGCGGGTCTAACGATAGCCTCTCGGATGGGTGTACACAACCTAGAAGCATACGTCGACTCGCGGCTAGTAGCAAACCATATCTTAGGAGAATACGAAGATAAAGAGGACAACATGGTCCAATACTTAGAAAAAAACTAAGTAACTCATTGAAGGCTTCAGCAAGTTCACCATACAACAAGTTCCGAGGGGTGAAAACAAAAAGGCAGATGCTCGAAGCAATATCCCGTCCACTAGCTTCGCTCACTTATCTAAACATGTATTGGTGGAAATCCTTAAAGATAAGTTAATTGCAGAAAAGGAAGTTTCTACGAATGTAGATGAAGAGGGACCTACATGGATGACCCCAATCATCGAGATACTTTAGGTTTGGTTTCCTTTTAGTCCAGAGTTCATAAGGCGTAACCCTGTTCCTTTTGTTAGGAGCCTATTTAATAAATAGCAACTTGTTACCATAGTTTCACCCTATAATCCTTGACTCAGTACTAAGTAGGACAACATGGAATAACCATCTCTTTCAATACTCTATTTTTCCTTTCAGATATACCATTTTGTTGTGGGGTATATGGTGTAGTTGTTTCATGGATTATTCCAACATACAGAAAGTACAAAGTATCCATGTACTCACCTCCCCTATCAGTCCTAAATATTTTTATTTGGACTCCTTGTTGTAATTCAACTTCAGTTCTAAATACTTTCAATTTATCTAATGCTTCATCCTTAGTATGTAATAAATAAACATAACAAAACCTTGAAGGATCATCAATAAATGTTACCAAGTATTTCTTATTCCCTAATGAGGGAGTAGAATGCAAATCACATAGTTCGCTATGGATTAGCTCCAAAACTTTAGTTTCACTTTTTACATCCTGAATCGTTTCTTAGTAATTTTCTTTAGTATGCAAGTGTGACACTTTTCATTATCCATGTCAAATCCTATGATTAAGACATCCTTAGACATATATTGCTTCCTTTTATTGTGTACATGGCCAAGCCTATCATGCCAAAGTGATTAATCATTCAGTTTACTTGTAGACATTAGGACTAAACCCATATTTACACTAGCGGTACTAGCCAAGTTAGTACCGCTAGTTATTTTAGTAACAATATTAAGCATGAACATTTGATTGCTCAAATAACCAAAACCAGTAAACATACAATGTTTAAACAAAACAAACTTATTAGGTTCAAATACTTGTTTAGAACTCTGATTATTCAAAATACTAATTGAAACCAAATTTCCTAATATTAGCATCATGCAAAACATTAAACAAGGAAACAATCTTTCTAGAACTAAATCTAATATCTACACAACCACGTCCATGCACTAGGGTTGTTGACTCATTTCCCATGTGAAGAATAGAACCATCATTCAGTGACTCAGAAGTCTTGAAGCATCATCTAGCTTTATACACATGAACAGTTGCTCTAGAGTCAACCCACCATGAAACATCACTATCCTACACAAAATACGCCTCAGATACATATGTAACATAATAAACCTGGAGAGAATTATTAAACATATTCTAACCTTTCAGTGTGTTGTTAGAACCAACCATTAAACCATCTGTGCTTGATCTATTGGCTTTGCTGCCAATACCAACATCTTTTCAATCCCTTTTTAAGTTTCCAGGTTCCTACACTTCCAACAAGTCCCTAGGGACTTATTGTTAGGATTATCTGTGGTGTTATCCTAATACTTACGTTTACCCCTATTGTCATTGTAACTGGAGGATTTATTATGCTCCACCATAGTGACAACAGATGAACCACCAACATTGCTACTCTTTGGCTTGTCATTATCTTGCACCCTAAGGGATTTTTTAATGCGCAGATGATTGTCCAACTAAACAAGAGTTAAATCCTCCTTCTTGTATTTCAACGTGTGCTTGAAATCTTTCCAATAAGGAGGTACTTAGTCAATGACGCAAGAGACCTGAATGGTCTCATCCATGTTTATTTTATGTTGTGTAAATCTACTAATTATACCAAGAAGTTCATTTTATTCCATGACTGGTCTGGAAACAGTCATTCTGTAATTAGTGAAATCACTCACAATGAACTTCTTAATTGATGCATCCCTAGCCATATATTTAGCTTCCAAGGAATCTTATAGTTCTTGGGAAGATCTAACATTTTGATAAATACTAAATAAAGGATCATACATACCATTGAGAATCAAGCCACTGGAAAACATAGTCATCATTCTACCATTTGCTCCTTCTTCTCATGTTATCCAAAGTAGCATCATCACCACCTTCTAGAATGTGAGTAGTCAGCACATACACCACGTTCATGGTAGAAATAAGAAAGTGCATCTTCTTTTTCCATCTCTTGAAATCCACCCTTTCAAACTTGTCTAGCTCTGAAAAGTTTGAAGCCATATGTTTCATAGCAGCAATGGACATTGATTATCACAAAATAGTTTACTTTGATTGTTGGTGTTTATTTGTCCCAACCAGGGGAAGATAATCAATAACGTAACTACGTACCAATTAATTGTTATCGGATATCACTTAGAATCGTGTTATCACTTTCTAAAGTAAACTATTCGACCCTAATGCTTGGGTATCACAAATACCTACTTGGGACAAGACCAAATGCTTGTTAGTGATTTAGGCACAAATCACTAACCCTTTTACGTAAAAGTGTTTCTTGTTTCTGTCTACCTTCATGCAAATCATATGCTCACTTTATATAGGTGACACTCAACCTAGTCAATTGAAATTATGAACATTTAATAGCCCATTAAATCCTCATAATATGCCTCCATAATAACAGGTATAGTGGTTACATGACCAAACATTCCTCTCTTTAAGGGAGACTCGTATGAATTTTGGAGCATCAAGATAAAGACTCTTTTCAAGTCTTGGGACCTTTGGGACTTCGTGGAATCAGGCTATGTAGTAGGAATTGATGATGAGGCACGTTTGAAAGAAAATTAAAAGCGAGACGTAAAAGCTCATTTTTTCGCCCGGCAAGCTATGCATGAATCAATTTTCTTGAGAATAGCAGCAACTACCTCAGTAAAACAAGCTTGGTCACTCTTAAAAATAGAATACTAAGGATCACAAGGTGGTTACTTCCAAACTACAGTCTCTTAGACGTGATTTTGAAACTTCTTACATGAAAAACAATGAATCAACTCAAGAGTATTTGGCGAAAATTTCATCTATTGTAAGCCAAATGCGTTCTTATGATGATTCAATAAGTGATGAAGTAATTGTGTCAAAGGTACTAAGGAATTTGGCACGTAAATTTGATCATGTGATAGCAGCAATTGAATAATCAAAAGATATCTCTACGTTTTCGTTTGATGAACTAATAGGAATAGGGACGAGCATTTCGTCTCGAATCCCGAAACTGAACCAGAACCATACTGATTTCCGGTATCCGAATCACGTTATATCGGTACTACGAAATAAGGTGAAAAAAATAAGGTACCATCAATTCAGTACAGGACCGGTACCAAATTGGGAAATTCTCGAAAAAAGGGAAAATCCCGATTTCCCGATACCGGTACTGATATCCGAATCTCTTTGGTACGGTACCTGTATCATTAATTTATGCTCGAGAAAAAATCGGTACCAATAATTTGGTACGGGATCGATACGGTACCGGTACTGTGCTCATCCCTAAATGGGATCCTTACAACCACATGAAGTAAGGATTAACATGACATTTTCAAAAGATTAAGGAAAAGGTATTTCAAACAAAGGGTGAGCTAGATTCCTCATCACATCATGGTAGAGGAAGAGGCCGAGGAAGATTCTGAGGTCGTGGTCGTGGTCAAAGTAGTTCCTTATATCGCATTTTTGTTAAAATTATGGCCACACTGATAAGTTTTGTTGGTCTAAACCCGAAGAAGCCAAATACATAAAGGAGGATGAAGAGAAAGATGACTTCTTGTTCATGGCTAAGACCGACACAGAGGCGGTTCGAGGTGATAGTTGGTATATTAATAGTGGCTGCTCACATCACATTACTGGTGATAAATCAAAATTTAAAGACCTCGATGAATCTTTAAGATCTCATGTTAGACTTGGTACAACTTTAAATTGCAGGTCGAGGTAATGCTAAATCGCTACAAGTGATCACAAAAGGATCATAAAAGACATTCATTATGCTCCATCCTTGGCTCAAAGTAGTGTGGATAACTAATGGAGACGAGACACTCTATTTTATTTTGATGAAGGTAAATGTGTAATAAGAAATCAAGCCACAAATGCAATTCTTGCATCAGCTGGCATGTCATTTAATTGAACGTCTCCTCTTGACTTTTTAAAGAAATGACTTTTGTGAATATGACACTTGATGAAGGTGAGTTGTGGCACCTCCGGTATGGCCACTAAATATCAAGGTTTTCCAGGTCTTAAAAACAAAGAAATGGTCATCCACTTGCCCCTCATGTTTGATAAGAAAAATGTTTGTGAAGTAGGGATGAGCATGATACCGGTACCGTACCGATCCTATACCGAATTAGTGGTACCGATTTTTTCCCGAGCATAAATTAATGGTACTGTTACCGTACTGAACGAGATTTAGATATCGGTACAAGTACCGTGAAATCAGGATTTTCCCTTTTTTCGGTAATATCCCGATTTGCTACCGTTCCCGTACCGAATTAGTGGTACCAAATTTTTTTCCACCTTATTTCATAGTACCAATACCTTACCGAACGAGATTCGGGTACCGGAAATCGATGTTCAGTTTCGGGATTCGGGATGAAATTCACGTCCCTATTTTGAAGGATGTATTCTTGGAAACAGTACAAGAAAGCATTTCCAATTGGTAAATCGAGGCGGGTGAATGATGTACTGGAATTGGTTCATGTTGATATTTTTGTCCAATGAGGGTTGAATCGTTAGCAGGAAGTAAGTATTTTGTTTTTTTCACCGATGACTACAGCAAGATGAGTTGGTTCTACTCTATCCAACAAAAATCAGAGACTTTTGAGCATTTCAGAAAGTTTAAGGTGATGGTTGAGAAACTAAGTGGAAAAGATTTGAAGGTGCTTTGAACAGATCGTGGAGGTGAGTTTTTATCTAATGAATTTGCATCTTTTTATGACGAGCACATAATTAAAAGAGAGCTAACAGCCCAAACACTCCACAGCAAAACGGTGTGGCGGAGAGGAAGAATTGTACTATTGTCGAAATGACTCATTTAATGCTCAAGGAGAAAGGCCTTCCTAATAGTTTTGTGGGAAGAAGGTGTCGCCATAGCCGTGTATCTTCTTAATATTTCACCTACGAAAGTTGTTTGGAACCAGACACCATATGAAGCTTGGTGCAGTAACAAACAATCGGTTAGTCACTTACGTGTTTTTGGTTGTATTTGTCATGCATTACATACAAATGAAAATATAAACTTAAAGATAAATCACAAAAGTTTATACTTATTGGTTATTGCACACAATCAAAAGCTTATAGGCTTTATGATCCTAGACAGCCAGCTCGTGGATTTCGGTGGCCCTGTGCCATGATTGCTCGGAGGCCCCATTAAATACAAAAGTAAAAATGTCAACTGATAATACGTAAAAAGTAAGATATTATAAATATTCGGATTTTTAGCTATAAAATAATGCGATTTTTCTAGCATTTTTATAAGCGATGTTGTTGATACATAACACTAAGACATAACATCTACTGTTATATACTTTATGTGTAACACCCCCAATTTCACAAGGCAGCAAAATATCAACATTGGGCGTTACTTCATAGCACATCACACACAGTCATAGAAAACAACCTCAAAAGAGACGTTTAATAAAATAAACCATTCGATAATTTTATTAAATCAGAGATAACAAAAAAAAGGTCCCACCAGTTTATACGAACCTCAAGAAATAATAATGATTTGTCAAATGTATCGAATGGAAAATGTTTGTTTTGCCTTTACTTTATCCTGCGCGGATCCATGCTCCAGCTGCTCTTAAACCTACACACCTGAGAATACATGCTAACATGTCAACACAACGGTTGAGTGAATTCACAAGTTTTCAAATAAACAATAATGGGATTTTAAATAAACCATAAAGCTTTTGAACACAAGAATTTCATCCACTGTCAATATTGTAACACATACAATACTCAAAGTCCGCGCTATTCTACTTAAGCCATGACACCGAAGCCTTAAGTATAATAATGCCCTAGTCAAGTATTTTGCCGAATACCCCCTTAATTCTAATACAACACACCTGGCTGAGCCTCCAACCCACAGGTGCGACCTGCCCAGGTGAGGGCCATCCCCGATGGATCCATCCGTCTGTACCAGCGCCTACCCATCAAGGGTAGTTAACGGTTCATGGGTTTTAGGGACTTCCAAATTTTGGCAATACAACACTTAGTAAATAGCGGTTCACAATCAATACAATCAACACTTGTGTTCATCTTTCAAAAGCATTTAATCAACCATCTTACATTCATTTACAACAACATGTATTCGTTCAACGCATATAGCAAACCACATGTTTATTCATAAACATGTATATTCTCTCAAAACCATATATATAAACATCATATATTTGTATACCAAGAGCATATATTCCCCTCGCGGATTTATAAACACGTATAAAGCAGTAAAAGCGAGGCTATGAACTCACATGATATAGATACTACACGTAGATCAAGGAACAAACATCCAATAGTCGATACACGACTTCACGAGATATCACTCGCTCATTGATCGAGGACGAGATGCCCAACGGTCGACATATAAATGAACGAGACCTAATATGACGAGACGCGTCTTAGGCTCGAGATGAGTGATAAATCATACATATATGTAAATAGTTCACTTTAGTAAGTTTGGACATTGCATAAGTTTTATAAAACATTTCATAAGACTTTTGATAACAATTTACCATATACTTTTCCATTTTGACATTTAAGCATATTAAAGTTCATTAGTGGCCCATTACATATTCATGTGAGTTAAGTCTATTTCAAAATCAATATTAAACTTATTATGAATCTCAAATCCAATAATGGCCTAATAGCCATTATAACTGTATGTTGGGCTTTTGTGGCCCAAATCCACTTTATAAGCTTTTCAGGTTCTAAAATACCTCCAAACAATGTCCACTTAATATTTCAGGTATTGGGTATTAAAACCATTAGTGTACATAAACAAGTCTACGTTTTCCGACAAGTAGGTCCTACCACTTTGTTTCTTTTTTTATAAAAATCAATACGTTTTACATTAATTCAATATGATCAAATTCTTACAATTTACCGACATGCCTCATAGATGAGATCGTTTCTCTTAATCCATAAATAATATACATGAGTTATTTTTATCAAAATACTTCGTAACTTATGTAGTTCACTTATTATAAGTCCAATGACCCACATCTTATGTTTATCATAGTTTAATCACCCATTTTCTTACTTAGAAGATTTGGCTGTTTTTCGCTGCCAATCTCGTTCTCACCGTTTTGGCCGCCATTTCTAAACCGTAAGGAACTGGTGGACTATCCAATTGATTCTAGTTCTTCATAATTTTAAATACAACCATTAGTTGAAACTTTTTCATTGGTTCTGTAAGTATCTATAAGTTTTTAGACGAGTTATACAGCATGTTCAGATCTGACCTAGTTTCGTATTTTGGTCATATCTCACTCTCCGAGAATCGCCCCATGACGTTCCGACCGGAGAATCTATCACCAAAAAAATATCCATCAACATTAATACTAATCTCATAACCATAACCTGCTGAGGTCAACCAATTAACTCGTTTTACAACTGATCAAAAATTACCCTTTCAATATTTTATACCTAGGGCTTAATTATCATGTTTTCTTTATTACAAATAAATATACAATGTCCAAGACTACTTCAATAAAATATTAAACCAACAAAGTCAGTAGAAATATGATAATTTCATATACATAAAAAAATATACAAATCAATACAAAGATTGAAAGTATAAACCTTTAGAAGGTATGAGAATAATCTAACCAATCACCACTATCATAAAGCTTTCAAGATCAATTCATGATCACATCCATAAAAGCTTTTCATCAATCATTATATTCTCTAAATAGGATTCTATCTCAGCCCCATATAACTCTTTAAGATCAGCTCCAAGACCTCCAAGAATAAAGAAATTGATGATGAAGATGATGCTTGTTTTTAGCTAAGAAAATAGAATAGCAACCATAATCTTTAATGTTTACATCCAAGAACTAGTTGATTTTGTATGAAATTTGTGTTCATGATGCTCTAAATTTCAAAATTATGGAGCTCCAAGAGAGAAAAAAAAAGTTTACATTGATGTTATCTATGTGTTGATAAAATATGAATGCATATAAAAATGACTAAACACTTGTCATAAAATGTTGATTTTGAAGACATGTGGCTTGTAACAAGAGTGTGGGTAATGAGACGTGTATAAGGCTGTGGGGTGAAGTTTATATAAATTTTGCCCCACAATTTGATAAAGCGGGTATTATCGAAGCCCGATATTTTAAAAGTTACGCGATTTAAAAGATACGCGTAAAACACGAAAAATAAACGCTCAATATGAAATAAGAACGTCGACATTTGAAGAAATTTTATATTTCGATAAATAAATGAGAGTTTATAATTTAATAAATGTTAACACGTTATATAAACGAATGACACCAAAAGGTTTAACGTAAATTACGAATAATACTCGTAAAATGATAAATTAAAATGACGACAATAGAAAATATTTATATGTCACAACGAGAATATATACGGTTGACGACAGACATAGATTGCCAATAAATAATAAATTACATGTATTTGATACGTTAAAGCCTTAACCATGCCGGCTAGTCAAGAATTTGATAGTATTTGTCGAATAGTCATGACAAATAAAAGTCGATTAATAAATATTGATCCGAATATTAGAAATAGTATTAGAACTCAGTCTAAATGATTATTTTAAATTTCGAGTTACTACAGTAGCTACACCTTCAGGAAGCGACGTCCTGGCGCTTAATTCGTCTTAATAGTCACTGGTTTAATGGCGAAGACGTGAGGAATAGACAAGTCATCACTAACGTCTCCTCGAACGAAGGTTGGATGATCAAAAGTCAAAGCAACGAGTATACGTAACGGGCAAAATGAATTGTTTGAATGTAGCTTCAATACTTATAAGGAAAGAATAATACAGAACTCGGATGGAAAGCCATTGAAAGTGAAATATTCACAAGTCGTCAATTTTTTTGAAGTGCTTCAAGGTATATTACTACTAGATTATCAAACTTGCGACGGTCGATATAAGTTAGAAAAATTCCACATGAAAAGTGAAGAGACAAAAGAATTGGGCGCATTTGAGAATTTTTCCAATGCGACAGTCAGTTTAAAACAATCGGTGATCACTTCGATCAAATTAAAACACACATCGTCCACGGGTCTGATAAAAACAATTACGTCGTAAATGAAAATCGTATGGATCACACATAAGTCCATCGAAACGTTACAAAATAATCAAGGCTAGGTAATTAGTACTAGTCATACAAAATCGCCTAATTGCATTGATCTCGAACATGCAAACTTATTTTGTCAAAAGCGAATTCAGTGACACGGAAATCGTTCGGAGTATACATTACTCGATCAGAGGAACTATGATCCAAATCAAATATAAAAGCCATCATTAGGCACATATAATCACATTACGATATGCTTGCAAAATAGCCCAGCCATGCCAAATAAAATAAGTTCAATCAAGTTAACTCATGCTTGCTAAACAGCCAAGCCATGATAAATAAGAATATTTGACAGGATCTTCGGATAAGTTCAGTTAGAGGAAAGTTTGTAAGTTAAGGGATGTTCACGGGCCTGATAGCCATGGATGCATATCCAAAAATATTTTCGTCATCAGAGGGTGCTCACACACGGATCCATACCCAAATGACATTACAGGGTTCTCACAAATGGATCCATACCCAACATATATTATAGGGTGCTCACAAACGGATCCATACCCAAAAGATAATTCTCGTTATGTCTGAAAAAATTATTCGATAAACCATCCGTAATAACAAGAAAAATTTCAAAATCTTTTCATCGAAGATAAGCTATCAGTGATAACTTAATCGTCGGTCGATCCACAAGTACACACTTAAATACTAGTGTCGATTAAACAAGTCGTCTATCCTTGGAACGTGTAATGGTTCTTAACGTTCAGCTTATCAAGCTTATGATAGTCGGAGCACATTATAAATGGTCCATAAAGACAAAGCAAAACTTGGGAAAATACTAATGGGTTACTCGTACATAGACGATAATCAATAATAACCATAAGGACGGTCGTAATAAAAGAATCCTACCAAGGAAACACGAGTTGAAGAAATACATCCGTATACAAAATAATCACAAACCAACTCAGGCACACTTGAGCCCACTCATTTATAATTCGTTGTTTACATCCAAAGGCGTCCCAATCCATGTAAACAAGAATTATAGATTTATGGTTCGGGAACTTATAACTTTCTTGTTCAAATAAAAAGGCGTCCGAATTTATTTCAACAAGATGATTATAAGTCATCCTACTCATGTAATACAGTCACATAACACGATATCATAACCAAATTAAATGCAAAGAAAAGTATAGGGTGTCAAAGTTACTCCATGATTTCTGTATTCAAACATCACATACCATTTGAATAAAGAAACCATCGACAATCTAAGGTCCAGTGGTTTAAAACTTTCTTATTCAAATGTCCCAATCTATTTCAATAAGAGAACCTTAAACGACACATAGTTGGGCGATTTAAAATATCTATATTTAAATGTCCCATTCCATTTAAATACAAATTTTTAAGTTGCTCAACTAATGACTACTATGAGCATATCTTTGTTGTACCCAAATTATATATAGTTGATTGAGTATATATATATTTTAGGTCCAACATTGGCATCCTCCTTTTCGCCATAAAACGTAATCAAACACAATTAAATTAAACATTATATTACGTAGAAGATGTCTCCTTGAAGAAATGATTCTTCCAAATCATAAGGAGTGCAGAAATATAATAATACGCTTATCAATTACGTTTCAAAAGAAGATGTCCTAAAATGGCACATCACGATGCGATGACAAAAATCGAGCTTAAATTAGTCGACATGCGATAGATTATGAAACAATATATATGTACCCAAAATATCAAACGAGTTCCATACTCGTATTCGGATAATAAATTAATTATCGAGAAAAGCGATTGGTGGTGAGGCCAAACTCTCTCTAAAACCGTATCATAAAATGTACAATAATCACGCAAGGACCATTGCTTCATGCACAATGCCCATAAATACCATAGTATATACATTCATATACATACAACCATTTCTACATACACATAGGATCACATTATCACAACCAAGCATTGGTTTCTAGGAGCCATGAGCGCGTGGATACTTTGTAAGGCAATCAAACAATTTTACGAAAGAGCAGTTATAGTCTAGGTTTTAAAAATGACCTAGTTCGCTATAACTAGTGCTCTGATACCAATCTGTAACACCCTCAATTTCACAAGGTAGCGGAATATCAACATTGGGCGTTACTTCATAGCACATCACACACAGTCATAGAAAACAACCTCAAAAGAGACGTTTAATAAAATAAACCATTCGATATATTTATTAAATCAGAGTTAACAAAAAAAAAGGTCCCACCAGTTATACGAACCTTAACAAATAATAATGATTTGTCAAATGTATCGAATGGAAATTGTTTGTTTTGCCATTACTTTATCCTGCGCGGATCCATGCTCCAGCTGCTCTTAAACCTACACACCTGAGAATACATGCTAACATGTCAACACAACGGTTGAGTGAATTCATAGGTTTTCAAATAAACAATAATGGGATTTTAAATAAATCATAAAGCTTTTGAACACGAGAATCTCATCCACTGTCAATATTATAACACATACAACACTCAAAGTCCGCGCTATTCTACTTAAGCCATGACACCGAAGACTTAACTATAATAATGCCCTTGTCAGGTATTTTGCCGAATACCCCCTTACTTTTAATACAACACACCTGGCTGAGCCTCCAACCCACAGGTGCGACCTGCCCAGGTGGGGGCCATCCCCGATGGATCCATCCGCCTGTACCAGCGCCTACCCATCAAGGGTAGTTAACGGTTCATGGGTTTTTGGGACTTTCAAATTTTGGCAACACAGCACTTAGTAAATAGCGGTTCACAATCAATACAATCAACACTTGTGTTCATCTTTCAAAAGCATTTAATCAACCATCTTACATTCATTTACAACAACATGTATTCATTCAACGCATATAGCAAACCACATGTTTATTCATAAACATGTATTCTCTCAAAACCATATATATAAACATCATATATTTTTATACCAAGAGCATGTATTCCCCTTGCGAATTTATAAACACGTATAAAGCAGTAAAAGCGAGGCTATGAACTCACCTGATATAGATACTACACGTAGATCAAGGAACAAACGTCCAATAGTCGATACACGACTTCACGAGAAGCATATTAAATAGTTCACTTTATTAAGTTTGGACATTGCATAAGTTTTATAAAACATTTCATAAGACTTTTGATAACAATTTACCATATACTTTTCCATTTTGACATTTAAGCATATTAAAGTTCATTAGTGGCCCATTACATATTCATGTGAGTTAAGTCTATTTCAAAATCAATATTAAACTTATTATGAATCTCAAATCCAATAATGGCCTAATAGCCATTATAAGTGTATGTTGGGCTTTTGTGGCCCAAATCCACTTTATAAGTTTTTCAGGTTCTAAAATACCTCCAAACAATGTCCACTTAATATTTCAGGTATTGGGTATTAAAACCATTAGTGTACATAAACAAGTCTACGTTTTTCGGCAAGTAGGTCCTACCACTTTGTTTCTTTTTTTTTAAAAATCAACAGGTTTTACATTAATTCAATATGATCAAATTCTTACAATTTACCGACATGCCTCGTAGATGAGAACGTTTCTCTTAATCCATAAATAATATACATGAGTTATTTTTATCAAAATAGTTCTTAACTTATGTAATTTACTTATTATAAGTCCAATGACCCACATCTTATGTTTATCATAGTCTAATCACCCATTTTCTTACTTAGAAGATTTGGCTATTTTTCGCTGCCAATCTCGTTCTCACCGTTTTGGCCGCCATTTATAAACCGTAAGGAACTGGTGGACTATCTAATTGATTCTAGTTCTTCATAATTTTAACTACAACCATTAGTTCAAGCTTTTTCATTGGTTCTGTAAGTATCTATAAGTTTTTAGACGAGTTATACAGCATGTTCAGATCTGACCTAGTTTCATATTTTGGTCATATCTCACTCTCCGGGAATCGCCCCATGACGTTCCGACCGGAGAATCTATCACAAAACAAATATCCATCAACATGAATACTATGTCCAAGACTACTTCAATAAACTATTAAATCAATAAAGTCAGTAGAAATATGATAATTTCATATACATAACAAAATATCAAATCAATACAAAGATTGAAAGTATAAACCTTTAGAAGGTATTAGAATAATCTAACCAATCACCACTATCATAAAGCTTTCAAGATCAATTCATGATCACATCCATAAAAGCTTTTCATCAATCATTATATTCTCTAAATAGGATTCTATCTCAGCCCCATATAACTCTTTAAGATCAGCTCCAAGACCTCCAAGAATAAAGAAATTGATGATGAAGATGATGCTTGTTTTTAGCTAAGAAAATAGAATAGCAACCATGATCTTTAATGTTTACATCCAAGAACTAGTTGATTTTGTATGATATTTTTGTTCATGATGCTCTAAATTTCGAAATTATGGAGCTCCAAGAGAGAAGAAAAAGTTTACATTGATGTTATCTATGTGTTGATAAAATATGAATGCATATAAAAATGACTAAACACTTGTCATAAAATGTTTATTTTGAAGACACATGGCTTGAAACAAGAGTGTGGGTAATGAGACGTGTATAAGGCTGTGGGGTGAAGTTTATATAAATTTTGCCCCACAATTTGATAAAGCGGGTATTATCGAAGCCCGATATTTTAAAAGTTACGCGATTTAAAAGATACGCGTAAAACACGAAAAATAAACGCTCAATATGAAATAAGAACGTCGACATTTGAAGAAATTTTATATTTTGATAAATAAATAAGAGTTTATAATTTAATAAATGTTAACACGTTATATAAACGAATGACACCAAAAGGTTTAACGTAAATTACGAATAATGCTCGTAAAATGATAAATTAAAACGACGACAATAGAAAATATTTCTATGTCATAACGAGAATATTTACGGTCGACGACAGACATAGATTGCCAATAAATAATAAATTACTTGTATTTGATATGTTAAAGCCTTAACCATGCCGGCTAGTCAAGAATTTGATAGTATTTGTCGAATAGTCATGACAAATAAAAGTCGATTAATAAATATTGATCCGAATATTAGAAATATTATTAGAACTCAGTCTAAATGATTATTTTAAAGTTCGAGTTACTACATTATTTTAGACCAAACAAACTATAAATACCTAAGCTCAGACCATGAAAAATTATATTTTGAAAAGCAATATTTTGAAAAGCAAATTGGAATTAGATAGTCAAGACTTCTAAAAACTAAGAAAAATAAAATAATAAGACAATCAAATATTGGCACAAGACGCCAAAACTTTAACATTGAAAGTGTTTGAGGAGTAATATGTAAAATTGGCCTTTAGCCCTTATTATACAAAGTATTATTCTATTCGTAATTTCATCAGATAATAAATCAGTTTTTTTGAGGCCCTTTTGAATTGGTGGCCATGTGCCTATGCACGTGCCGCACACCTAAATAACCGGCCCTAGTCATGAAAAGTTTGTAGTAAGCAGAAATGTAGTGCTTGATGAGTCATTTCGCTCGAAACAGGATAACGATGCTCAAAATCGAATTCACAACTCAAAATGGAAGAAGAAGAAGGTTTTCTCGAGAATGCCGCTAATGACACACCAGAAACTTCACAAGCCGAATCACTAACTCGATAGCAAATAGGTCACTCTATGCAGAATAACACAAAGTACAAGTCGATTGATGACATTTATGCATCATCCAAACTTATTCTATTTACATGTGATCCCTTGACGGTGGAGGAGACAATAAAATTTAAGAGTAACAAAGAGCTATGGAAGACGAGTTACAAGCCATTAACAAAAATATGACGTGGCAACCTGGCGGCTTACCTCAAGGTAAAACTGCAATTGGCTTTAAGTGTATCTTTAAGACCAAATTTCTCACGGACGGGAGCATCCAAAAACATACGGCAAGACTTGTGGTTAAGGTATATGCACAAAAACCAGGAATAGACTATGATGAGAACCGTTCTCCCATGGCTCGATTTGACACGGTTAGGATCATTTTGGCATTGGAAGCTAAAAAATGGAAAGTCTTTTAGTTTGACGTTAAATCAGCTTTCTTGAATGGGGATTTACACGATGAAGTTTATGTGATTCAGCCCCCTTGGATCTGAGAATTCTAATGAACCAAAAAAAGTGTTTCGGTTAAAGAAAGCACTCTATGGACTAAAACAAGCCTCGCGGGCTTGGTACAGCAAGATTGATGAGTTCTTCAATAAAAATGGTTTCGAAAGGAGCGTGAATGAACCAAATCTCTATTTGAAAAGACAAGGTACGAATGACTTTATGTAGTGAGTTTTTATGTTGATGATATGATTTACACAGGCTCTTCCTTACATCTTGTGTCTAAATTCAAAAAATCCATGATGAGTATGTTTGATATGACGGACTTGGGATAACTTGTCACACTCCCAAAATATCAGAGTATAATGGCGACAAGGGAGTGGTGACGTCATGATTATCATACACACATAGTCACAAAGAACGACCTCTAAATGAGACGTTCGGAAAATAGATCACTTGTAATTAATAAAATAAGTTGTTTTAACAAAGTGCGGAAGCATAAACTGAATATGGTTACAGAACATAGTTTTCTCAAATGATACAAATGATCGTTGTTTCAAAGAAATGACGGCAATGCATGAGACCTCATTTAGCATCTTCCTTCTTAATACCTGAGAAAAACATTGCTAAAGTGTCAACATAAAGTTGGTGAGTTCATAGGTTTAGTTAGTTTGAAATGTTTAATGAACCACAAGATTTTCCCCAAATGTGATGACAATATAACAGATACAAAGTCATCCCAAAAGTATTTATTACAGTCTAAGCTCGTGACACCGAAGCGTTAACAACACCGGCAGTATAATCATATAAATGTAGCCCAAACTAGATGCCTAAACCCACGACATCCTATATCAGATTCAAATGAAACTGTGGCCGCTTGTCCCCTTGTTGGACAAGACGGACAGGGACGTCAATCCCGATAGATCTATCCATTACATTCGCGCTTACACAAAGTAATTAACGGTTCACGATTCACGGGCCAAAGCAACTGGGTTTTTAGTGGGACTTAGACTAATATATAAATCAGTAAATGCACTTGTGTTCAAACGTTAAAATCAAGCAATGTCTCACCCCAAAAAGCAGTGAAAATAGTAAAGTATGGGGCTATAAACTCACCTCGTAAATTCAGCAAAGAGAACGAAGATAAAATAGCTCGAGAGTACGGTTACGCTAGCCGCGACCTAATTAATTATGAGAATCGAGTTACGATACGAATAATTGTATTATTAAATGACTCGATACCCTAGTTGTGCTTGACGAAACCATACGTTTATGAAAAGTACGATTTTACAGAAAAGTACGATAAATAAAATCGGTTTATTAACGGGTCGGGTTTTACGGGTCAAAACATAACTTAAATTTAACAAATTTCGTTTGGGCTTTAACCAAACTAATTAAACATTTAAGGCCCAAAATGGGAGTCCAAAACATTTACCCAGCAACCGGCCCAAGGGTCATTGACCCGGCCCGGTCCACTGGCGGATTAAACAAGGAAACGAAGGGGGTATATGCGTGTGTTTATCACACACAACCCCATATCTGGGAGTTGACTCTCTCTCTCCTCTCTCGATATTTCCTCCACCGTCCCAACACTTTCTCTCTCTTTAACCTAGATCGGTTTAATCATCTACCTTGGTTATCATCTAATCAGTTTGAGTTATAACATCAAATATGGATGGTCTGAGGTTTTATATCGCGTGAGATGTGGGGTTAATCCCCACATCAAACCGATTGGTTTCATGATGTGTTCTCCCTTGCGGTTTCGTGAATCCATAACCGAATCAAAGATACGTTTATTTTCCTTGTTTCTTTTTAAAAGCTTTAATTGATTTTCGATTTAATAAATATCAGTGGGTTTAATTTATTTGTATATACTTGTTGTGGATCATATGATTCTCGGATTGAAATAAACAAAATTAGGGTTTTGAAATATTTGGGGGTTTTCATTAAGATCAGGTTTAAACATAATTAAATGGTGTTTTCTATTATAAAATCAACTAATTTCATATATAAAATCGATTTATAAAATTAGGGTTTCGGTTAATTTGGGGGTTTTTGCATAACACGTTTTTAATTAAATTAAATATGGGTTTTGGGTTTAGATTAGGTTTAATTAGCATTTTAATTAATAAAAAGTAAATCTAGGGTTTTATAAAAATTGGGGGTTTTTATATATTCGAATGTTACACGTGTTTATATGATGTTTCTGGAAAGTGGCAATGTTAATTAGATGTTTAAAAAGGTTTTAAATAATTAGGGTTTTGATTTGAGTTGGGGTTTCTATACCCGCGGCATGATTAGTGTTTTCTGTAAAATAAAACTTGATTAATACATTTGGATTTAGTTGGTAAGGATTGTTGATAATTTTGGCAGTAAGAACTTTGGTTGGTTTGGTTTGATGCTCGGTTTGGTCCTTGATTGGGTCTCGGTTTGGTTGAACATGGGTCTCGGTTTGGTTCATGATTGAAGTCTTGATTTGGATGGACATGGTCTCGGTTTGGTTCTAAGTTGGGTCTCGGTTTGGTCTCAATTGGGTCTCGGTTTGGTTTAAATTGGGTCTCGGTTTGGTTGACAGAAAAGCAATAATATAACATGTTTGCATTTAAAAAGTTTAACAATTTTTCAGTTTTTAGTATAAAAGTATAAGTCCATTTCAATGACTAACCACGGTTTCGTTTATTCGTAGGTTCGTACACAACAAGCACATCTAGACTTCGAAAGGAAAGACGAAAAGACAAAAGACTCACAATGGGGATGCTACGTTCGGTTTTGCAGGTTCGGACGGGATGAAGGCTTTCTGTTTTGCAGGTTTGACGCGACGTATGGATCGGCTGGAACTAATCTTCTATCCAGGAGTTGTATTGTGAATACTTGTGCAGATTTTTGATGTTTGTATTTTGGACTGAGATAGTTTGTCTTTGGACATTGGATAATACCTTGGGTTTGTATATAAACTTGTATAGTTAGTCTAGGGTTTGTGTAAATCTGGAAATGTTTACTTGTGATATACCCAAAAGGGGTAAACTAGGCAAATGTGCTGTCCTTTAGTGGGACAAATAAACTATAAAGTTTATGTGTAATGTAGACTTGTGACTGATTTGAGACCCTTGTATGACAAGCTTGGCAATAAAATTGAAGGTTTATATATTCAGTACATGTACACATGCTGCGACAGCTATAAACTTGACTCGGGTTCAAAATGTTTAGGTTTAGACGCGACTGAAATAACACGACAGCAAAACCGTTTAGCGTACGATCCCAAAACAAGCAATTGTGCGAGACGTCATGAAAACTTAATAACTATAACAATTAAACGTACGGCACAACATAAAACGCTCACAACTTGCGTATTGCATTCAACTTAATAATCGCGAAACATTGAGATGTTACATATGCTCTCCCTAAAAAGGGCTTTGTCCGCAAAGCAAAACAATTAACACGTTCACGTTGACAACTCGTTGGTAAACAGTTGAAATACTCGTACTACATGAATAATTAAATGATGGAAATTTGACGAATGTCACAGTATTCCCATGTTTTAGAGATTTCGTCACGAAATCAAGACGTTGTTGTAGTGGGTTGGTTAACGAAAAGATGAGGATACTTGCTCTTGAACTGATCTTCACGTTCCCACGTGTATTCTGGACCTCTACGCGCGTTCCATCGGATTTTCACAATCGGTATACGGCTTTGCTTGAGTTGTTTAACTTGACGGTCCATGACTTCTACGTGTTCTTCTACGAAGTTGAGTTTGTCGTCGAGCTGAATCTCCTCCAAAGGGATAACGAGTGCTTCGTCGGCTAAGCATTTCTTCAGATTGCAAATGTGGAACACATTATGCACTCGGCTAAGTTCTTGGGGTAATTCCAAACGATAGGCTACGGGGCCAATCCTCTCTATAATCTTGAAGGGTCCAATGTAACGAGGGTTTAACTTTCCACGCTTTCCAAAGCGAATCACACCTTTCCAAGGTGAGACCTTCAACATGACTTTGTCACCAACTTCGAACTCAAGAGGTTTGCGTCGCATATCAGCATAACTCTTCTGTCGATCTCTTGCGGCTTGCATACGGCTCTTAATCTTGAAGATATTCTCAGTAGTCTCGTGTATGATCTCAGGTCCAGTGAGTTGTGCTTCACCGACCTCTGCCCAACACACGGGTGAACGACACTCCTACCATACAGTGCCTCGAACGGCGCTGCCTTAATGCTAGTGTGATAACTATTGTTGTATGAGAATTCCACCAGAGGTAGGTGTATATCCCATTTATTTCCAAAGTCAATCACGCAGGCTCTCAGCATATCTTCTAAGGTTTGAATGGTCCGTTCACTTTGACCGTCGGTCTAGGGATGATACGCAGTGCTCATATCCAACTGCGTTCCCAACGCCTTCTGCAGTGACTTCCAAAACTGTGAAGTAAATCGGCTGTCTCGGTCGGAGATTATAGACACAGGCACACCATGCTTCGTGACTACTTCCTCCAAGTATGTCCTTGCTAACTTATCCATTCCATCCGTCTCCTTGATGGGTAGGAAATGAGCCGATTTGGTGAGTCGGTCAACGATTACCCAAATCGTGTCGAATCCGGCTGCGGTCTTTGGTAGCTTGGTAATGAAATCCATAGTGATCCTTTCCCACTTCCATTCTGGCAGTTCGGGTTGGACCAATAATCCTGATGGTTTCATATGTTCGGCTTTGACTTTGGCACAAGTCAAACACTTGCTAACGTATGTAGCAATATCCGCCTTCATGTTCGGCCACCAATACAACATCTTCAGATCATGATACATCTTATCAGATCCCGGATGTATGGAGTACTTTTACTTATGCGACTCATGCATAATCAAGGATCGTAGGTCACCATGGCATGGTAACCAACTCCTATTATCAAGGCATAACGTTCCATCCGAACGTGCTTCCAACTTCTTTATCATTCCTCCAACATCTTCTGTCTTGAGAATTTCTTCCTCGACTGCTTCTTTCTGAGCCTTGAGAATTAAGGATGGAAGGTCTAAGTCAATGGTCATCATTAACGCCTTCACCCTAAGAACTCTCTCCTTTCGACTCAAAGCGTCGGCTACGACATTTGCCTTGCCTGGGTGATAACGGATCTCGCAATCGTAATCACTGAGCAACTCTAGCCAACGTCGTTGTCTCATGTTGAGTTCCTTTTGATTCAAAATATGTTGTAGACTCTTATGGTCCGTGAATACAACACACTTAGTACCATAAAGGTAGTGTCTCCAAATCTTCAAGGCAAACACCGCTGCTCCCAACTCTAGATCATGAGTTGTGTAGTTCTTCTCGTGCACTTTTAGTTGTCTTGATGCGTAAGCTATGACCTTAGTCCTTTGCATCAGTACTGCACCTAACCCTTTTATGGATGCATCACAATACACCACAAAGTCTTCATTACCCTCAGGTAGGGCTAGTATCGGTGCTTCACATAACATCTGCTTCAACGTCTGGAATGCCAAATCTTGCTCCTCCTTCCACTCAAACTTCTTATCCTTTTGAGTCAATTCCGTCATTGGTTTAGCTATCTTAGAGAAACCTTCAATGAATCTCCTATAGTAACCAGCAAGACCTAAAAATTGACGGATCTCCGTGGGTGTTGTTGGAGTCGCCCAATCTTTTACAGCCTCGATCTTAGCAGGATCAACGTGAATACCACTGCTGTCGATCACATGCCCAAGGAATTGCACTGTGTTTATCCAAAACTCACATTTGGAAAACTTTGCATATAACTTCTCCTTCCTTAGCAGCTCTAATATGGTCTTCAAATGCTCCTTGTGCTCTTCTTCATTACGAGAATAGATGAGAATGTCATCGATAAATACAATCACAAACTTGTCCAAGTATTGTTTGCAAACTCGGTTCATGAGATCCATGAATACCGCAGGTGCGTTTGTCAAACCAAAAGGCATAACTTGAAACTCGTAGTGTCCGTACCGGGTTCTAAAAGCCGTTTTATGAATGTCTTCCTCTCTAACCCTTAGTTGATGATATCCTGACCTTAAATCGATCTTCGAGTATATGCTAGATCCTTGCAATTGGTCGAAAAGATCGTCAATCCTCGGCAATGGGTAGCGGTTCTTTATCGTCAGCTTATTCAATTCTCGGTAGTCGATACACATTCTAATGGATCCATCTTTCTTTTTGACAAATAAGACCGGTGCTCCCCAGGGTGAGGAACTTGGTCTAATGAAACCTTTGTCAGAAAGTTCCTTTATCTTTTCAGCTAACTCTGTCATCTCGGCCGGTGCTAGACGGTATGGGGCTCTAGCAACAGGCGCGGCTCCTGGTGTAAGCTCGATGTGAAACTCCACTTGCCGTGCTGGTGGTAGTCCGGGTAAATCCTCTGGAAATACGTCCGGAAAGTCTCTAACGATCGGTACATCTTCCACCTTCTTCTCGCGATCTTCTTCTCTTTCCTTTTGTGTCACTTGAACCAAGAATACAGGACATCCCTTCTCAATGTATCTTTGAGTCCTGATACATGAGATGACTTCCAATCTTGATCCATTCTTCACACCACTTCTTTCGCCTTGTATGATGAGTACGTCGTTTCCATAAGGAACACGGACACACTTCTCATGACATACAATCTCCGCGTGATGCTTCGACATCCAATCCATTCCAATGATGACGTCAAAACTTCCCAATTCTATAGGGAGTAGGTCGATACTAAACGAACGACCTTGTAGCCTTACACTACATCCTTTCAGAATAACGTCGGTGGTTACTGACTTCCCATCGGCTAATTCTACATTATACTTAACGTCTAACGCAGTAGGGGTAGCATTTAGGCGTTCACTAAATATAGACGACACAAAACTCCTATCCGCACCAGAATCAAATAGTACTGAAGCATAGTTGTTATTGACTAGAAACGTACCAGTCACAACATTGTTGTCTTGCACAGCAGCTTCAGCACAGAGATGATACACTTTGCTAGGTGCCGTAAATCCTCCAGGAGTACTAGTTGTGGCTCGGTTATTCACTCCTCGGTTCCCTTGATTCTGCCTCTGGTTCCCTTGGTTCTGATTTTGATTTCCTCGAATCTGGTTACTACGACCTTGGTTCCCACCGCTCGGACATTTGTTCTTGTAGTGACCTTTCTCTCCACATCCAAAGCAAGTGACATTTGCTCCTTGGCCACCTTGCGTTCCAGGTCCTCTTTGACTAGTAGCACGAGGTGGTGCTCGGCATTCCTTTGCCTTATGTCCCGCCTTCCCACAATTGTAGCACGTAGGGGGACATGCTCCTTCGTGGTGCCGACCACATTTTCCGCAGAAAGGTAGTCTCCCAGCGTAGTTCCCAGTATTTCCTTGTCCAGCAGTGAACACTCTTGCTACTTCTTGTCGCTTGTTCTGGTTGTAGTTGCTTGGGTTGTTGTTGTTGTTGGTATTGTTGTTGTAGTGGTTGCCAGACCACTTTCTTTTATCCCCAGTATTTTCTCCCAACTCCTGTACCACTTGGTACATCAGACTCTGAGCCATGTCGATTGCCTCATGCAAATCAGTCGGCTTGGATGAAGTCACATTTCCTTTGATGCTCAAAGGTAGTCCTTCAATGTAGCGCTCCAACAATCGGTCATCGTTGGGCACCATTTCAGGACATAACAAAATCAGCTCTTGAAAGCGCTGATTGTAAGCAGTAAGAGCAGTACCCTTGACCTTCAGGTTCCACAGCTCAACTTCCATCTGCTTGACTTCATTTCGGGGACAGTATTTCCTCACAAACATAGCTTTAAATTCACTCCAGGGCGTCGCTTGGGCAACGTCAATGGTCACTGCACGAGCATAGACGTTCCACCAAGTCAAAGCACCATCCACTAATGTGCTTGACGCAAACTTCACCTTGTCGGCTTCAGCGACATTGCTGATCCCAAATTGGGATTCTAGCTTCTCAAACCATCTGGTTAGTCCTACTTCTCCTTCAGTACCTCGGAAACTTACTTGCATAACTGCACGAAATTCCTTGTAGGTACAAGTACGTGCAATAGCGTTAGTAGCTCCTTGGTTGGTCTCCTCCTGTGTGCTAGCTGTACGGTTTGCTTCAGCGGTCGCGAGTGCCTCGGCCACTCGTTCGGCTATCATTTGTCTTAACAGGGCAGTGTCAATTCCACCGGTAGCGGCTGGCGGATTCTGCGTTTCGGATCTTCTAACTGGCGCCATAATCTAACAAGGTAATAGGATAATAAGTCTTTGCCAGACATAACATGCATGGCACACACAACACAATTATGAAATGCTCCAAGATATAATACACAATATATAATGATCTCACAATTTTTGCAACTCATAATATCATTCATGAAATCGTTTGATAATACATCATAGTTTGTCATAACATAATAAAAGAAAATAAAATACCAACTAGCTAAGACAAACTTCAAAGCTTAGTGGTCAAACAGGGATAGGTCGATGATACAAGATAAATCTAACTAGTGCCCTCACGACGCTGATGAAGCTCCTTCTCCAACTCTGCTAATCTCCTCTCAACCACTAGCTCACGAGCCTGGGAATCTCTCAATCTAACATCGGTGTCATGACAAGCGGCTCTAAACCTCCTATCCAAGTCTGCAACAGGGTCATCCACTGGTGCCTCTAGTCTGCCTGTCTCCACCAATGGCTCTACTCCCCAACGGGTCATCAGGCTCTCAATCTCCTCAAGACGAGTGTTTGGCATGGATTCCATCTGGTCAAGAACAGTAAGAAGCTGTCCTCGTAGACGGGTCACACATACTGTCAACACTGTCTCATCCCTGACTGGACTCTTCTTCGCCAGTGCCTCCAACTTATCCTGCACTTCATTGTACTCTTCACCTAAAGCCTCTACAGCATCCTCCAACCTGTTCAATCGTGTCGTCACACATCCATCTGCCGCCCCAAGCATCACCACCGTCGACGTAGCTCTCCTAGGAAGAGGAGTCGTAGCTCTCGGTCCTGTAGAGATACCAGCGTCAGTAAGCATCTCCTTGTATACTGCAGGTACAGTCTCTGGTGGTGGTAGTAGTAATGGTGTCTCTGGGACAGAACTGGCAGGTGTGCGGGCTGCATGCCTGTCAGTGGCAGTGAAAGGTATGAGAGGTCTGTAAGGTGAAAGTGGTGGTCGAGCAGCTCTCCCCCGAAGACGTCGTCTCACATAGTACAAAGGTAGAGTACCAGGTGCTGGAGCAGGAATAGCAGTCCTTTCTCCTTCGTCTTCAGATGAAGATGAGGAGATATGTGCTAGGGAAACCTAAGGAGTAGCGGCATATGCAGTAGGAGGGTTCTCAGTGTCTGTGACCTCCATAGGCTCTCCTTCCCCATCTGTAAACTCCATCCCATCATCCTCTGTCTCCTCTACCGTCTCATCTCCAGTCACTGATGTCTGACCTGGTGACTGCACCACGTCAGTGTCTAAGTCATCCTCTCCCCCGCCTTCTAGGCTAAGCACATCGTCAGCTGATGCGTCAGGAATACGAATCGGTGAATGACGAACCTCCTCAGCCTCTCTCTCTATATCGTCATCTGAAACCATCCGGTACCACGGATATCCTGACGGCGATCCTCTAGGTAGTCCTACTGATGAACTGATGGTCGACTGCGAACTACGGTTGTAGTATGCTCCTGTAGACGTGGAATCATCGGATGAAGACATCGCTGTAATCATAAACAAAATAAAGGTGTGTAAATATCTCATAAAATTAGTCCGTAAAAAGGACATTAACATAACATAGCAATCATTGTTGAATCCACATGTATCCCATATAACATAATTCAAATTTTGTTGTTGCACATGTAACCCATGTAAATATACCTCGTAATTGTTGATTCACATGTATCCCATTTATCGCTTATGTATCTACATATACTTAATACTTACATTCTGTATGATAATCGATTAAACATAGAGCAGTTATAGTCTAGAATTACTAAATGCAACCTAGTTCTCTATAACTAGTGCTCTGATATCAATCTGTCACACTCCCAAATTATCAGAGTATAATGGCGACAAGGGAGTGGTGACGTCATGATTATCATACACACATAGTCACAAAGAATGACCTCTAAATGAGACGTTCAGAAAATAGATCACTTGTAATTAATAAAATAAGTTGTTTTAACAAAGTGCGGAAGCATAAACTGAATATGGTTACAGAACATAGTTTTCTCAAATGATACAAATGATCGTTGTTTCAAAGAAATGACGGCAATGCATGAGACCTCATTTAGCATCTTCCTTCTTAATACCTGAGAAAAACATTGCTAAAGTGTCAACATAAAGTTGGTGAGTTCATAGGTTTAGTTAGTTTGAAATGTTTAATGAACCACAAGATTTTCCCCAAATGTGATGACAATATAACAGATACAAAGTCATCCCAAAAGTATTTATTACAGTCTAAGCTCGTGACACCGAAGCGTTAACAACACCGGCAGTATAATCATATAAATGTAGCCCAAACTAGATGCCTAAACCCACGACATCCTATATCAGATTCAAATGAAACTGTGCCCGCTTGTCCCCTTGTTGGACAAGACGGACAGGGACGTCAATCCCGATAGATCTATCCATTACATTCGCGCTTACACAAAGTAATTAACGGTTCACGATTCACTGGCCAAAGCAACTGGGTTTTTAGTGGGACTTAGACTAATATATAAATCAGTAAATGCACTTGTGTTCAAACGTTAAAATCAAGCAATGTCTCACCCCAAAAAGCAGTGAAAATAGTAAAGTATGGGGCTATAAACTCACCTCGTAAATTCAGCAAAGAGAACGAAGATAAAATAGCTCGAGAGTACGGTTACGCTAGCCGCGACCTAATTAATTATGAGAATCGAGTTACGATACGAATAATTGTATTATTAAATGACTCGATACCCTAGTTGTGCTTGACGAAACCATACGTTTATGAAAAGTACGATTTTACGGAAAAGTACGATAAATAAAATCGGTTTATTAACGGGTCGGGTTTTATGGGTCAAAACATAACTTAAATTTAACAAATTTCGTTTGGGCTTTAACCAAACTAATTAAACATTTAAGGCCCAAAATGGGAGTCCAAAACATTTACCCAGCAACCGGCCCAAGGGTCATTGACCCGGCCCGGTCCACTGGCGGATTAAACAAGGAAACGAAGGGGGTATATGCGTGTGTTTATCACACACAACCCCATATCTGGGAGTTGACTCTCTCTCTCCTCTCTCGATATTTCCTCCACCGTCCCAACACTTTCTCTCTCTTTAACCTAGATCGGTTTAATCATCTACCTTGGTTATCATCTAATCAGTTTGAGTTATAACATCAAATATGGATGGTCTGAGGTTTTATATCGCGTGAGATGTGGGGTTAATCCCCACATCAAACCGATTGGTTTCATGATGTGTTCTCCCTTGCGGTTTCGTGAATCCATAACCGAATCAAAGATAAGTTTATTTTCCTTGTTTCTTTTTAAAAGCTTTAATTGATTTTCGATTTAATAAATATCAGTGGGTTTAATTTATTTGTATATACTTGTTGTGGATCATATGATTCTCGGATTGAAATAAACAAAATTAGGGTTTTGAAATATTTTGGGGTTTACATTAAGATCAGGTTTAAACATAATTAAATGGTGTTTTCTATTATAAAATCAACTAATTTCATATATAAAATCGATTTATAAAATTAGGGTTTCGGTTAATTTGGGGGTTTTTGCATAACACGTTTTTAATTAAATTAAATATGGGTTTTGGGTTTAGATTAGGTTTAATTAGCATTTTAATTAATAAAAAGTAAATCTAGGGTTTTATAAAAATTGGGGGTTTTTATATATTCGAATGTTACACGTGTTTATATGATGTTTCTGGAAAGTGGCAATGTTAATTAGATGTTTAAAAAGGTTTTAAATAATTAGGGTTTTGATTTGAGTTGGGGTTTCTATACCCGCGGCATGATTAGTGTTTTCTGTAAAATAAAACTTGATTAATACATTTGGATTTAGTTGGTAAGGATTGTTGATAATTTTGGCAGTAAGAACTTTGGTTGGTTTGGTTTGATGCTCGGTTTGGTCCTTGATTGGGTCTCGGTTTGGTTGAACATGGGTCTCGGTTTGGTTCATGATTGAAGTCTTGATTTGGTTGGACATGGTCTCGGTTTGGTTCTAAGTTGGGTCTCGGTTTGGTCTCAATTGGGTCTCGGTTTGGTTTAAATTGGGTCTCGGTTTGGTTGACAGAAAAGCAATAATATAACATGTTTGCATTTAAAAAGTTTAACAATTTTTCAGTTTTTAGTATAAAAGTATAAGTCCATTTCAATGACTAACCACGGTTTCGTTTATTCGTAGGTTCGTACACAACAAGCACATCTAGACTTCGAAAGGAAAGACGAAAAGACAAAAGACTCACAATGGGGATGCTACGTTCGGTTTTGCAGGTTCGGACGGGATGAAGGCTTTCTGTTTTGCAGGTTTGACGCGACGTATGGATCGGCTGGAACTAATCTTCTATCCAGGAGTTGTATTGTGAATACTTGTGCAGATTTTTGATGTTTGTATTTTGGACTGAGATAGTTTGTATTTGGACATTGGATAATACCTTGGGTTTGTATATAAACTTGTATAGTTAGTCTAGGGTTTGTGTAAATCTGGAAATGTTTACTTGTGATATACCCAAAAGGGGTAAACTAGGCAAATGTGCTGTCCTTTAGTGGGACAAATAAACTATAAAGTTTATGTGTAATGTAGACTTGTGACTGATTTGAGACCCTTGTATGACAAGCTTGGCAATAAAATTGAAGGTTTATATATTCAGTACATGTACACATGCTGCGACAGCTATAAACTTGACTCGGGTTCAAAATGTTTAGGTTTAGACGCGACTGAAATAACACGACAGCAAAACCGTTTAGCGTACGATCCCAAAACAAGCAATTGTGCGAGACGTCATGAAAACTTAATAACTATAACAATTAAACGTACGGCACAACATAAAACGCTCACAACTTGCGTATTGCATTCAACTTAATAATCGCGAAACATTGAGATGTTACATATGCTCTCCCTAAAAAGGGATTTGTCCGCAAAGCAAAACAATTAACACGTTCACGTTGACAACTCGTTGGTAAAAAGTTGAAATACTCGTACTACATGAATAATTAAATGATGGAAATTTGACGAATGTCACATAACTAACTACGTTATTTTTTGGGTCTCGAGATACTTCAAACAGATGTAGGCATCTTTATGACACAAAACAAATACGCTGAAGACACTTTACAAAAGTTTAATATGGTAGGGTGTAAAACAGTTTTCACATCAATGAATATCGGTGAAAACTCCAACTTGAAGATGGTACATGAATTGTAAATGGAAGCTTGTATAGAAGCTTGATAGGACGATTTCTGTACTTAACCCATTCACGTCCTGATATATGTTTTTCAATTGGCATGTTATCAACGTTTATGCACAAACCATCCAAGCATCATTTTGGTGCAGCAAAGAGGGTTCTCCGATATTTAGCTGGTACAAAGGAGTTTGGTATTTGGTTTTGTAGAACAAAATATATGAATCTCAAAGAATTTACAGATAGTAATTGGGCTGGTTCGATGGACGGTAGACGAAGTACTTCTAGAAATTGTTTTCTTATTGGATCAGCAGTTGTTTCATGGAGCTCGAGGAAGCACGCTATTGTGGTCGTGTCATCCACCGAGGCTGAATAGGTAGCAGCAACATGTTCAGCTTGTCAAGCAGTGTGGTTAAGAAGAATCTTACGTGACTTGAGTCAAGAACAAGTCGAAGCAACTGTGGTGCTTGCAAGAAATCCTATTTATCATGGTCGGACTAAACATTTTGAAATTAAGCATCATTTCATACGGGAATTGATAGCAAGAGGAGAGGTCAACTTGAAAAGTTGCAAAAGTGAAGAACAACTTGTTGATTTGATGACAAAAAGTTTGCCACAATCAAAACATTAAGAACTATGCTCAAAGCTTGGAGTCTCTAAGTTTGAATGAAGGACGAGTGTTAGAAGTTTAATTTCATCCAAACCTTTTTACAGTTTCTAAAATAAATGGTGCAGTTACTTGTCAAAAACTATTACCTTTGCTCATAGTTACTATGAGTAATTCTAGTTTAATGTCTTTTATTTCCTGTTAGTAACAACAGATGTAATAAGCCTATATATATAGGCCTCTTCTCTTTGGTAATACATATCAGCAAAACATTGCAGTTTGTCTATTGCTTTTGTGTCATTTACCCCAACAGTACAATAGCTTATTTTGATAAGGCGGTCTTTTGGATACATTCCCATGCAGTAATCCGACAACTCTAAAGAAATTAGTTTTTTTATAAAATAATAAAAAAAATCCAAACACTTTTCTATACATGTTATATTCAGAATAATCAGTTTCAGAATTAAAGAAATCCAAACAAAACCATGATTATACATCAAAACCAATTTCCCATTCCTAAGTAGTTTAACTGAATTAGTCGTCGCCTTTTAGCATTAAGAACTATAATACTTACTATGATAGCAATGTTGTTTGGTTCCATCTTTTCATTTTAGACTTTAGACAACTTTGAAACAGGTTTTTAAATGTGATAAAAAAAGTACATGGGCGCCAAAACTATGTAGTGGTAAAGACCATGTTAAGAACATATGGTGGAAACCATGATACTTGCATACTCTCTGATATGGTTCATAACCTATACATAGGCTGATAAAAGAGTGAATGAAAACCTGAAACGATAACTCGTTTTCAAACACAAAAATAACTTATGGTTCATAACATAAACGATATTGTATATGTCAATAAACAAAATTCATAAGCGTAGATGCACTATGGCCTATGACAGTAGTAAACAAAGAGATATGGTCTATGGTCAGGATCAGGCAGTGTGATCTGTCGATTTCTTTGTGTTGGAATTCTTTTTTATTAAAATTTAGAACCAGGGCGGAGCCAATATTTTGAGTAAAGGAAGACTGACTTGTTTTTAGCAGTATTAATAACGACTAACCAAATCAATATTCTTATAAAAACAAAAACTAAAGAATTTGATTATTAATAACTAAAAATAAACAATAATACATAATACAAAACCTGTTATGCTTCGAGTCTTATCTTCAATGTCCGCATCTCCTAGGTAAGTCTCCTTCAACCTTCAATCTTTCAGTCCTTCATTCAATCTTCTATCTCTCAGCCCTTATCCGTCATTTATCATCACCGATCTATGTCCATTCCACCATCTCAAACTCTCGATCTCTCGTCAACAATTAATAATCATTTTCGTCCATGGGAAAACAATCATTCATCACTGATCCAAAAGGATGGACTTGGATTTTTCGCAATAACAAACACC
Source organism: Glebionis coronaria (assembly GCA_025667525.1). Classification (NCBI taxonomy): domain Eukaryota; kingdom Viridiplantae; phylum Streptophyta; class Magnoliopsida; order Asterales; family Asteraceae; genus Glebionis; species Glebionis coronaria. The sequence continues at coordinate 537,426,683 of CM046880.1, forward strand.
CTAATAAAAAGAACATCGATAATCCTTAAAATAAAGATCTGGAGAGAATTGCTACATCCTTTTATGTCTCAAATTTCCTAGAATCTCTTGATGCAAAGAGTTTGTGGAACGCCTGTATGCCTTTCGTCAGGCTTGTGGATGATTTTATATCTAACAAACGCTCCAAAGGAGGTAAACATTTTGGATTTATCCGCTTCCTTGGTATAGAAAAAATGCTAATGAATTTGCTCGATCTATTTCCAACATTTGGATTGGGAATTTCCACTTATATGTGGCTTTTGCCCTTTGTCAAAGTCGTAGTGCATCTGTATCCCAACCTATTTGTTAGAAGTAATTAAAGTGATGGTCATATAATATATCATTGCGAAGCTCGTGAAAAATGTTATTTAATAATGTCGAGAGTTTTTAGTTATTATTATTTATGTAACGGGATTTAGTCCCAAACACACAAATGAGGAAGGCCTCCTAAACATTTCTTACTTAGTATAAAAGGCCTCCTATACCTCATTTGTGTGGGTGCTTTTCCATTTTCATAGTTTTAGAGAGAGAAAGTGTGTTTGTTTCTCTCACTAGGAAAACACCAACACTTTGTCTTTCTTTTCTTCATCTTAATCTAGTCTTTCTTTTTTGGTTTGATCTTCATCATGTTATTCGTTTTTGGTTAGTCGTGTGATTTAGTTCTACAAGTGGTATCATTCGCCTAGGGATTTGTAGTTAGCTTTGGTGTTGATTTGGTGTTGATTTTGGATTTCGATCTTGTGGTTTTTGGTTTAGATTGGTGGAATTGATTGGAATTTGTGGTATATAGATTCGTGGATTGGTTTTTGGTTGATTCGCGGATTGGTTTTTGGTTGCTCGAAGTGGTTGTTGTGGATTCGTTTCATCACAGTCGATCCCCAAGGTTAGTTACCTTTATTTTCGGAAAACATCTTCGGAAAAGGGTTTCTGTATTCCGAAAATACCCTATGTATCCGAAAACCAATTTATCCGAAAATACCGAATTTATCCGAAAATACCCTGTTTTTCCGAAAATCAAATTTATCCGAAAAATCTCATTTTTCCAAAAAACCCATTTTTATCCGAAAAAGTAAAAAGTACAATTTTTCCGAAAATTTCTTTTATCCGAAAATAACCCAATATTCCGAATATCCTAATTTTTCCGAAAATCCCACCTTTATCCGAAAATTACCATTTTCCGAATATCCCATATATTCCGAAGATCTTTCTTTTATCCGAATATCCCATATATTCCGAAAATTTTACTTTTATCCGAATATCCCAAATATTCCGAAAAATGGTCTTTAATATTCCGAAAATCTCTTTATATTCCGAAAATATTTTTTAAAAAAATGTGTTTTTTGGCCTTGGAATTTTTGGTTTCTGGAGAGCACATTTTTTAGGGGATTTAATCAAATTTAGGGGATTTTAACTTCAACACTCTGCTTTATACGAATGGTGATCATGTTCTTCACACGACTTCTACGATGATGTCTCAACAAGATATTTATGCTGCGAGTACTGATAATCGTCCACCCATGCTTACCAAGGATAATTACACTACATGGGCTAGTCGTCTCCTTCGCTATGCAAAATGTAAACCTTTGGGAAAGTTGATTGTCAACTCGATTCAAAAAGGTCCGTATGTTAGAAGAACAATTCTTGTCCCCGGGGACCCTACGAATGCTAACCCAGTGGCTGACTCTAGTCATGAGCAAACGGATGAAGAATTAACTGAAGCTGAATCCAAGCAACTCAATGCCGATGATCAAGCAATTCAAGTCGTTCTCATGGGACTTCCTGAAGATGTTTATGCTGCTGTCAATAGTTGTGAAACTGCACACGAGATGTGGCTTAGGATTCAAAATATGATGAAGGGGAGTGAAATCGGTTTACAAGAAAAGGAAACTAAGTTGCTTCGTGAATGGGAGAAATTTACGTCTACTGCAGGGGAACAAATTGAACCTTACTATCACCGGTTTTTAACCCTCATGAATCATCTTAGAAGAAACAAACATGAACCTGCACAAATTGCTGCCAACATCAAATTTCTTGATAATCTTTCTTCTGAATGGTCACGATATGTCACTCTTGTCAATCAAACCAAGGATCTTCATGTCGTGGACTACAATCAATTATATGATTATTTGAAGATGAATCAAGATGAAGCTAACGAAGTTAGGGCTGAAAGACGTGCCAAGACACAAGATCCATTGGCTTTTATGACAAACTCTCCATCATCTATATCATATGCCATGGTACCTTACCATCAACCCTCATCAAGTAACTTCATGTTACAACAACAACAACAACTCACCTCTTATGGATATCAACTTCCTGCTTCTGTGAACTACTTACAACAACCCATTGCCTGTTTTGATGACATCACCGATCCTACTCATGCGATTAATACTGGTCTTACACTTCTCGCAAAGGCATTCAAATTTACCATTAACCCCACCAACAACAATCAGAGAATCTCCTCGAACACTAGAAATAGGCAGATTGCTCAACCTTTCATGAATGCGAATCAAGATCGCCAATTGGTAGCTGCTGGGAACACGAGGACACAATATGGTCAGAATGCTGGGTAGACTATTGGGAATGCAGGAAATCAGTATGGACAAATCCGTGGTCAGAATCTGAATGTTCCAAATGCAGGTAATCAGAATGGGTTAATAGTTGTGCCAACGGTTGGTAATCAGATGGGAAACATTGTGGCTGCAAGGGCTGAGAATATTGGTACGGGAAATGGAAACAACAATCGTCAAGTTCAGTGCTACAAGTGCAGGGGATTTGGTCATTATGCTCGAGATTGCACAGCAAAAAAGAAGCAGGGCTGCTTATCTTCAGACTCAGCTTCTCATAACACAAAAAGAAGAGGCAGGGATTCCACTTCAAGCTGAGGAATTTGATCTTATGGATTCTGCTGCAGAATATGACGAGGAAGAAGAGGTGAATGCCAACTACATCTTGATGGCAAACTTACAACAATCATCTACCTCAGGAATGCATGTTGACAGAGCTCCCGTTTATGATTCAGACGGTCCCTCTAAGGTACATCCACGTTTCGATGATAATGATATATATAGTACGTCTAATCAGGAGGAGAAGTATACTGAGATGCTTGAGCCTTACATTGAGACATACGGGGATCACACAAATAATAGTAATATTATTTCGGATGAGCCCAGTGTGGACCTTAGTGTGGATCAAGTTGCCCAGCCTACAACCCTTCCTGATGCGACACATGCGTATTATAAATCTCTATTTGACAAGCTTGCTAAGGATGTTGACCATGCTACGGTGGTTAATAATAATTTTAGAGAAACTAATGCCAAATTGACCACTGAGCTTGCGGGATATAATGAACGGTAGAAAATCTTTGAAATCCATCAGGCTAAAATTAAAGAACTTAAACAATCTCATGCTACATCGGTTTATCAAGAAAAATGCACAACTAAGAAATTAAATGCCTTACACTTGAGTAGTGCTAAAAAGATAAGCGAATTGAATGATGAAATCACATCTCTTAACAAACAACTTTCAATTGAAAAATCTATTATTTTGGATTTAAAAGAAGAACGAAAAAAGCTGAAACATGATTTCAAAATTCGAGAAGATGGGCTTCTTGAGGATTTTTGCAAAGCTCGGGATAGGATTAGAGAATTAGACAACCTTTTAGTAAAACGTGGCCAAACTATGCAGACGATAAATATGCTCGCACCAAAAGTGAATCAGATTAATTACACTCGATACAAATTGGCTTTAGGGTGTCCACTTCCACCTAATCCCGGATATCTTAAGCAAGTTCAGGCCACAAATCAAACTTTATATAATGGTAGTGTGCTCTCTTGTCTGATGAGCATGCTCCTCCTAGTGTGACTGATTCTGAGGAAACCCTTGAACTTGCCGAAGAGAGTCGTTTAAGAATGCAAAATCTTAATAAAGAAGTCACACCCGTTTATTATCCGAAAGTTAATCCTCCAATAGTTTTTGTTCGGTCTAAATCGAGTACTGAAATGCTTTTGCTACCAAGTGAGGAATTGTCTGATGACCCTCCTAAACCGAGTATCACACGTCGATTTCTAAACGAGCTTAGAGATAACTTTGTCATCCTTAAACGTGTTGTTAATTCCAAAATCACTGGAGGAAATTTTACATCACCTGTTCAGATTGAGGTTCAGAAAATTCTTCAAAACGATATTAATCCGATTATTAATCAAGTTGATGCTCGGTTAGGCAATTTGAAAAACGCTTTTCTAATAGAATTTGACAACTTTGTTGAAGACTTTAAATCTTTGGCGAAGGAAGCTGATGAATCTCTTGATAAAATCAAAGTTTTGGAAAACGATCTTGAACGTCTCTCTAAAGCACCTGATAGTGTTGATAGTAGCCCCGTTTCATCAGATACCTCTGTGTCGAATCACGAAACCCTCCAAACTGAGCTTGAACGTACAAAAGAGAAAATGGAATCTATTGTCATTAAAAAGGACAAAGAATTTACCGATCTTTGGAATAAATTTGTCAAAAAGTGTGATGAATGCAAATATGACAAAATTTCGTATGATAAAGCCTACAATGAAATACAACAAACTATCGCACGGTTGCAAGCTTAGTTAGGAGGGTTAAGGAAACGAATTTGGCCTCTTCAGGGTTAGAGAGTGCTAGTGATGGTAATGTTCAGAAGCTTAAGGCTAAGACTGCAGATTTAGAATCTGTTGTTGTTTCATATAAGCGGGCTGTTGAACATAGTAAGTCTGTCTGTCAGAAACTTATTGATAAAATATGTGAGAATTGTAAGTTAAAGGCCTTGTTAAATGATAAGACTTCTGGGCCTAGCTCGATTATGGATACGATGATCCAGAAACCAGCAACCTTGGGACCCACTCGTATTGCTGTAACACCGTTTCCCAAGGCTGCTGGAATGAAAGCTGTTGTTATTGCTCCAGGAATGTTTTGCGTTAGACCTTCCTCTCAAACTAGGGTAGATATCTCTGTGCCTAGCAACCAACGTAAAGCAAGCGTTAGGACAAAACCGGCCACTATCGCTCAACCACAAGTCATTGATTTAAAAAATGCTAATTCTAACAAGCGTGTGTCTTTTTCTACAGGAATGAACAACTACACTAAGAGCAGAAGGCCACAGCCTACGAGCAATACAAGGAATTATAGGCTCCCTTTTGCCTCTAGAAGTAGTCGTCCCAAGGCTAATAATGTGGAAGTAGAAGAACACCGTAGGAATTTACCGTTTTTTATTCATAATCAGAAACTTAATTCGTCTTAATGTAATGACTTTAAACTTGCTATTCGGAATGAAAAATCTGAAGTTATTTGTGCTAAATGTAATAAATGTTTCTTTACTTTTAGTCATGATGTTTGTGGTTTGACTATGAATGGTTTGAACTATGGTGGTTATACTCGACTTGACAAGCTTTCTATCAGTGAAACACATAGCACTCCTAAGGCTAAAGTGTATGTTCAGAAAAGTGTTGATCCCAAACTTAGATCGATTTAGCTTTATGTATACGAGATTAGATCAAGTAATACACTTAGAGAAACCTTTGTATATGTTTATAATAATCTAAGTGTTATGCGGAATTAACACTTAAACAAGAACACACAAGAGATTAACAAACTTTCACTTTGATTAATGATATCAAACTTGCTTACAATGAAAGTAGTTTACGAATGCAAACTTATATGAAACATTAACCTAAAGGTCTTCTTTTATAGACATAAGAAGCCTTGTACAATAATCTACGTATCAGCATTTCTAGGTAAAGATAAATATAGAAAATACATTGTTGTTCCTATCTTTACTAGAAGTAATCTAGAATACAATAAACACGTAGAGTATATCTTCCCATCAGTGCTTGTCTTCAATGTATCAACGCTTGACTTTATCTTGTCAACGCTTGAGCTGTCAGCGTTTGTTTTGCTCATGTCAACGCTTGTTTTACTCTTGTCAGCGTTCAAGTAGACTGGCTATAATTTATTCCCAACAATCCTCCCCTAAACTTGATATCCACTCCTATGATCAAGTTTCTGAATAAATATTAAGGACTAGGAGGAATCTTACAAACCTTCTCATATTGGTAATAAATGAATCTGATCAAGTCTTTTGCCACATCACTTGAATAATCAATTTCCAGCTGAGTGTTCTTCATCTTCTCCAAGATATCCTTGGACATGAAATACTGACCATCCACAAGTAGATACTCAGCAAACTTTGTAGCACTTAAGTAATAAACACCATCAGCTGAATACAATCTCCATTGAAGACCACTGAGGTCATCTTCAAGATCCTTCCAAACAGCAGGATCCTCATCTTTTGGTCCACACATTCTCTTGAATGTGGACCACAGTTTTATTCCATTAGCTGAAGTTGGTGCTTCAGCCTCATACTTGGTCTCTAACAACCTCCATAGGTCTACCAAGTCTTCTCTGTCACAACTTGCAAACAAATATACAAGAGTGGTAAAAGTGTGCACCTCTTTTCCATACCTGCCAATCTTCCAAAATCCACATTCATCTTCTTCATAGCTCACAATTGGATTTCTGGAATCTAGTGGTAACACTTGTACCATATCTGAAGCTTCTAATGGTGAGAGCTTGAGGCTCTTTCTTATGACAGCTTCACTTGGATATAATGGATCCATATCTTTGGGAAACTCAAGAGAAACTCCCTTTTTCACTGGTCTGGGAACAAACATTGCTTTCTTGAGCTCCATTTCCTCTGCAAGTTCTTCTTTTCTTTCATCAGAAAGAAGTCTTAGAGTGTTAGCCTCCTGCACTATAACCCAAATGGGATAAGCTCTACATTCCAACTCATCAAATGTCAATGCCTTCAATTTCTGATAAGTCCAACCTACTCCATCACATATGAGTAACATGCAGTATAACTCCCTCATATCCCTTTTCAACTCTGAGAGAATATTGCTTGCCTTGTGTTTCAAAATGACCTGGCAATCCTTTTGTACTCTAAGAAGAATCTCCAAACCCCATATCTGATCTGAAATGGTCAAGTGTGGATTCTCCATACATCTTTCTTCCCAAGAATGATACATTTTAACCACCTCTGGCATATCAAAGTCAACCTGCAATTTCAACTCTCTCAACTTCTCCTTGGCCAACTCATCTCCATACTCAAGTATTTCTGGCTGTTCTATGATCATAACACTTGAGTCTGAGCTAGCTTCATCACTTCCTTCTTTTTCTTCTGAAGTGACAAAAAATGGTGACTCTCTCACCTCCTTTCTTTCTTGTTCCAAAATTTGAGCAGCCAACTTTCTATCAAACTCAACTTGAGCTGCATCCTTTGGAACAACCTCTTCTACCATAAGACCCTTACCCTTATCTAATGATCAATTGTTGGTAAGGTAGATGGTGATACCTGTGAAGAAACCTCCTTGATGATGGATGATGACTGGGATACATCACCCTCATGTGCAAGTCTGTCAACGCTCACTTTTGCTCTATCAGCGCCCAAAATATTTCTATCAGCGTCCAAATTCTCCTTGTCAACGCCAAAATTTCCTGCCTCAGCGCCTTTTGCAATCTCCTCCAACATGGCTGTAAATGATAAATTTAAGTTTGTAGGAGAGACTAAGGACGTATCAAAACCTGTATGTTTCTTCAAACTTGTAAGAGCCTCAGCAACATCCAAAGATTGACCATCATGGCTGCCCTTATCACTCACATTTATTGGATCTTCCTCCCCTTTGGAAGATTCCTCCATACCTCTCCTTGCACTAGCAGTCTCCAAAATAACAATCCTCTCCCTCAATTGCTTGAGTTCAAGGCCGTGTGTGCTGACAACTTGTACCAAGTCTGCATTTTGCTTTTGCAAGATCATGCAGACTGCCGTCAATTCCATAAGAGTCATTGGTTCCAATCTGCCCTCTTCTAAAATGGGGATTTGACCTCCCAAGTCAGATTCATTGGGCATGGATGAGGACTTAATGAAGGTGGGACTGCCTTGGCCAGCTTCCAAGCCAGAACCAATAGTCCCAGCCTCATCCATAGCACCAGCCACACTTGTGGTGGTGGTTCTCTCTGCTACATGGCTAGGACTACCAGAGGAGAACACTCCAGCAATCCTTTGGTGTTTAATCAACCTATATTCAGGGGTGTAGAAGATGATGTGGATTGGGTGGATGTGGGTTGGTTAAGGGGTGTTTGGGTCTGTGAAGGTTGTGTGTCAACGTTGGAAATTGTTGGGAATAAATCTATGCTTATTTGTTTCTCCTGCTAGTTGATTATTCGTACCCCTGCTAGAGTAAGTTCCCCCTGCTACATAACAAAGGCAGGGGGATTGGTTCCCCTGCTGAAGTCAAAGGCCATGCTGTCAAAGATAAACATGGAATAGATTTTTACGCGTTTCAGTTATTATTCCTTAATACTTTCCATAGTTTGTTAGTAGTGATCTTGTACGTGAGTCCTTGTGCCTATAAAAGGACTCACTAGGTTAGCATGCAAAGTGTGTCTTTTCTCATTTTGTCTTTCATTATATTAATCTAAGGTTTTGTAAACCCTAATACCATTTTGGGTATTCGTATATCTTTGATATATTAAAGTTCAACGTTTGAATCATATTTGTTCTTGTGCTAAACATTATATTCCGCATCTTGTTTAGTTGCTTTGCTTTGCAAAGTTTCTCTGGTGTTAGATTGAATTCTTTCTCTCTATCACAACCCTTAAACAAGCTATTAAGGTTTAAGATCTGACTTTGGGATCAACAAGTGGTATCAGAGCTTGTTGAGAAACTTTGTCTAAATCAAGAACAAAATCCTCATAGCAAACATGTCTTCAGATTCATCCTCAAACAGCAACAACTACAATAACCTCAAGTTACCCATGTTGGATCCTGAAAACTTTGAATTATGGGAATTCAGAATCCAACAATACCTCAAAATTGAACACTATGTTCTCTGGGAGATCATAAAGTTTGGTGATCAATTCAACAAAATGGTGGCAGTTGAAGAGAGCAAGGATGAATGTGAAAGTTCCAAAAGTAAGGAGAAGACGAAGTCTGCTGCTCTGTGTGACAAGGAGATACTGGCTAGAAGGCATGATGTCAGGGCTCACAGCTCATTGTTGTTGGCCCTACCTGATAGACATCAACTCAGATTCAGGAAATACAAAACAGCTAAGGATCTATGGGAAGCCATAGGCAAAACCTTTGGAGGAAATGAAGCCACAAAGAAGAAGAAGAAAAATCAAATGCTGAATGATTTTGCTTCTTTCAAAGCAATTGGTGATGAATCAATTGGAGCTATTTACAATAGGCTTCAAGACATGGTGGCCCACTTGGAATTCTTTGATATTGAGGTATCAAAAGAGCAGGTGAACACCAGGTTTCTTAACAGCCTCCAGAAAGAATGGTTTGTCTATAAGGCAATTTGGCAGAATAAGGATGATTTGGACGAAAAAGACATTGATGACATATATAAGAAGTTAAAGGTTTTTGAACCTATTTTCAATGAAATGAAGTCAAAAGGAACAATTCCCACTAACTCAAGTGGAATCATTGATTCCCCTGCTAACATGGCATTCATATCACAAAGCAGTGGAATCTCCAAGAACAGTGGAATAGAAGTAGCCCCTGCTACTTATTCCCCTGCTACCAGGTCTGGACCTTCCTATGATGAAGAAAGACCAGCTACATTCAGCCTTGATACTGCGTGTGCTTTTATAGCATCTCAAGGGCCACAAGGATCTACAGTGTTACATGAAGATCTAAGTCAAATCAGTAAGCAAGCGCTAGAAGAATTGGATATCAAGTGGAATATGGCTTTGCTCACCATGAGAGCCAACAGGTTCCACAAGAAGTATTGGAAGAAGATCACAATTAATCCCTCTGATGTGGCTGGGTTTGATAAAACAAAAGTTGAATGCTACAGTTGTGGCAAGAAGGGTCATTTCGCCAGGGAATGCAGAGGACCTAAGTCTGGAAATAGCTACAGAAAGGAAACAAGAGATGATGATTCTGGGGCTAAAGCCATGGTAGCCATGCAGGGGATAGATGGAGCAAATGGATGGGACTGGAGTGCTATGACAGAGAATGTGGAAAGAAATCAAGCCTTGATTGCTGAGGAAAAGGAAGATGATTTTGCACTTATGGCTATGTCAAGTTCCAGCTCTGACAATGAGGTATATGATGACTCATACTGTACTAAAGCTTGTAGGAAAAATACTGAATCTTTGAATGATCAAATCAGAAAGGTAAAAGCTGACTATATCAATTGTGATAATAATCTTGATAACTACAAACGTGCTTTAGAACAATTAGAGTCCACTATAAGAGAGTATAGGCAAAGAGAAAGTGATTATAGGGATCACATTGTGATTCTAGAAAGAGATGCTAAGGAGAATAACCAATCTATAAATGTATTAACTGTAACACCCCCAAATTTATACAACTTAGTTCAGCGGAAGACTAGTTGGTGTTACGGGATAGCACATTACTCACATCATAGACAACGCATAAAAATCGCGTCGTTTATTAATAAATCATTTCCATTCATAAACATCAAAGTTACATAGGTCCCAAGTCATTACATTTCATACAAAAGTTTTACAAGTGTTTGAATGGAAAAATATTGTTTAAGTGCGGGCCATGAATTCTTGTTGTCTTCCCGAGAATTACCTTCAAGTACCTGAGATAAAACATGTTAAAAGAAAAGGTCAACGATAACGCCGAGTGAATTCATAGAGTTTAACAAATTCCATCAATATAATATCAGTATAAAAGTGTTACTGAAAATCATTATGTACAAATCGTTTTGATAGGCCATGAAATAGCCAAAATCATTTTATGCAAATCCTTATCGAAAATCATAGTATAGGCATTCGCCTTAAAAATCATTATACGAGCCAATGTCGTAAAAACATCATACAATACGTCTTATGACGTTGCATAAAATCAAATAAATACCGTTATATGAATATGGTTATGAAAACCAAAATACAAACATAATATCAATAGTATGACCCTGTATTGCTAGTCAGGCAATACATCGTAGTTCGGAGCGTCTATTAGCATTTCGTTAATTCGGATTATTATAAGTCGCATGACATTGTTACCTTACTAAACCAACAACGGGTAGCTAACCCGATACCAATTTTTGCCCATCTAAAGTAGCGTGTCGTCACAAAGGTCACGCTATTGGAAATCTTCTCATACATTAATTCGCTTACCAATCAATGTGGCACGACGGGGATCAACCGTCAAGGCGCGAACTGGGGTGATCGTCCCCAAATAGTACTATTAAATGCATAAGCGTCTACCAACTCCCGGTAGTTCACAATTCATGCTAATGGGACTTTTAGTGACATAACCTAACTTTAATAATCCATTTAATTTCATCTATCGGGTCCATTAATCATTTATCGGGTCATACAATCGGGTCATTCAATCATTCGGGTCCAAAATTAATAAACAAACAATCGGGACAAATGGTGTCCAAATATTTATAAAAACTAGCATGTTATCTCCCTCTCGGGTTTATAAAGCATTTATAAAACATTTAAAAGAGTGCGAGGCTATGAACTCACGTTGATGTGGGAAGTCGATTATCGGCGATTTGGATGTACGGTACGTGCTTCAATCACGGAAACCTAGACAAATAATAATCGGTCTTATACGTTTGTCCAATGACTTTATAAAAATAGCAATTATGTATACATATGATGATTATATATATATATGATGATCAAGTGGGTTTACATATTCTCGTTTACTCATTTTTGTGTTATGTGTCGATAGCTTTTATACTAGTTTTCTCGTTTTACCTATTTACGTGTTTTAGGTCCAATAAGCCTATTATGAGTTCTTAACTTATTTTAATCCATTTTGTACTTATATTATCAGTACATACACTTTCAAGATGGGCCCAAATGGGTTAAGTCCAATAATAAGTTTATAAGTGTTTTAGTCCATTTTTGTTGTATTATTAGTCCAATAACGTTAATTTAGTCCGTTAACGTCCGTATGTCCTATAGTTCGGTTTTTATCGGTTTTTACTTGTTATACATGTCTATATATCAGTATATAAGTTTTATAAAGTTTTCATTAGACGGGTCCAACCATCTAAGTTTTATTTAACAAAAACGTTAATTTTACGGCAATAGCCGAAAAAGTCGTAAAAATCATGTTTATAGTTTTATAACTTATAAAACTTAACAAGTTTCCATTTTCATCATTTATACACTTATTACACCTTTTATATATTTATATAAATAAGTTTTATAAGTTAGTGGGTTTTTATTTACATTTTATATATTAAAATGTGAGTGCTTATATAATAGTATTATTCTTTAATTTCCAAAAATCTGATTTTTAACTTCATCTTCACCAAAAATGCCATATCTTGAGTTCTACATGGAGATAAAAGCTCAAATGTTTATCACATAAACTACATGATATGTGCTACATTTAACTCTTCTATAGCTACTGTTGAATCATCCTTTAAGTATTTTCTAAAAATCGTCCAAAACAGTAACTTCAGATTTATACCCTAAACTTGTTTTGATCATATCTCACTCATTATTTTGATTCCATTGCATGGCCAACTCTCACATGTGTACAAGACATTTAGCTTACTGTAAATGGATCCTACTTCATTATTTCATCAGTTCATAACATGTTTCTTTACTGTTTTATACAGCCATCAAATTTAACCAAGATTTTAACCTTGTTTCTTATGGTTTTTCACCTTTTTATCCATGATTATCAACAACAAATCCCCACATAACATTTTTATCATCATATAATCATCATAAATATATACAATAGGAAATAAAATACATGTTTACATAATCAAAATAACAAGAAGTTGAGGAGGACAATCTTTATACCACCAAGTTGATATAGGTTATGATTTTGACATGGTTTTTGATGGAGAAACTTGTAGACAACCATGACCATCTTCAAGACCACCATGCTCCATGAACTCCTTGTGGAAAATCAGCCCTCCTACTCCATGAAAACTTCTCCTTGAATGTTATAAGCATCACCAATCAATAGGGTTTGAAAAGAGCTTCATCTTATGTGTAAATAACATAAGATTCCATGGTAAATTTTTGATCAATTTGATGTTTAAGGAAGAAATATGGGACGGCATATTTGGGAGGAGTAGAGAGAAAAAAAGTGGTTTTCCATGTGTGAAATGATTCAAATGGTTATGGTTTTGTGGTTTTGAGGTGCTTGGTAGCTTAGTTCATAAGCTTAGGACATGTGTTATTCACTTTGGTTAAGGCTTGACACCTAAGGGTGTTAAGTCATGGTTTGGCCGCCCCATGTTAGTGGGGTGGGGCAAGTGTAAACTTGTCTCATCCCACTAATTTACAGGTACTCCTCGATTCTAGTTTCCTCGATTTGCGTGCCCTCGGGTCGTTTTACGAAAAACGTTTTTATAAATTATGAATCGACGTCACAAAAAGAATCCAATAAAAATTGTCTCATCAAAAACGGAGTTCGAAAACGTAAATACGTAATCCTTAAGGTTTCTGGTTTAGTCGTAAAGGACGTTAAAATAAAATCGTAAGTCCTAGTCTCTTCTCGTAAATTTGTGAGTTTATGAACCAACACAAATTTAAAACTCCAAAATAATATTCATGGACAAATTTATTTTCTGAAATGTCGGACTGTCACCAAAGACGGTGTACGTAAACGTAAGCACGTAACGTTGAATCCTCCGGTTTAAACGTAGTCGATGCTACTCCAAGACGTAAATCCAAATTTCTTCCCAAAAATATGTGAGTTCATATTGTAAATTGTTTTTAAATAATATTGAGAATAAAATATTGACCATAAATTGACGGATTGTCACAGCATTTACCCCTAAACAGGATCTTTGTCCTCAAAGATCATCTTACCTTACTACTCGCTTCTTATAGAGTTAAAGCCATGTGGGTATTTCCTCCACATTCGGTCTTTTCTCACAAGTGTAATCCATTATAATACGCGAGTTTCATCAAACCTAACTACGGGAATAAGATCAGGCTTAATGTTGACTTACTTTCTCTATCCATGGTGTTCACGGGTTCTTGATGAATGCAACTTTTCGCCGATCTAAGCTCTACTAAGAATAATCAGATTCTCACTTGATAGATATTCCATCAAGTTCGATTTACGAAACATAATTCAAGCGGTTCTTGAAGTCCTAGGGTAGATCCAGCTTATATGCCTTTCAATCCCAACTTTTACATCATCTCAATGGTCCCATACAACGGGGACTTATATCCCATGATTTGTCAGATCATGAATTCATTTTTCCAAGTTTAAAATTTTTGGCATAACTTCGCTACCCTTTTGGCACTTCAAGATCTACATTTCACATTCACATAACCTCCTGCCCACTATCGGCAGTTAATAATCAAATCCTAATTTCAATAAGCATTTCAGATCTCGCGGGTCGGGTATTTTTGCAAGGATAGGTTCGCCATCATAGGAAACCTTAAACCTAAGAGACATGTCCAACTCACAATGGGTGTATGTCGGATGTCTTCATCTCAACTCCTGCTTACAAATGCTCTAAGATTCAGATCCTAACAAGATTCGATCTTGATCCTAATACGATGATTATCAATGATAATCTCTCCAAAGGAAAACGATTATACGATCTATTACCAAAGGTCATTCATTCAAACATAAAACAACACTTATATTACTCTGTATCGTTACTTTACCTCGTCCCTTCGATTTGGGATGGTACATAGTACTCTCATCAAGGTTCGTTCTCAATGATTTCTGAGCAAATCTCTAGAAATTCGATGCGAAGCGAGGATCTTGATATAGATGATCGATACAGGCACGCTATGTTTACACAACTCTTTTGCATTTATCATTAACGAGAATGATATTAGCAGATTTGGTCAGTCTGTCGACGATGACCCAAATCGAATCAAATTCAGATGATGACCTTTGCAATAGCCAGACGTTTACTAATGTATGAGGCGATGTCTGCCCTCATAATTGCCATTAGTACAACTTCTTCAGACAAAGATACTTTGGTCAAAAATGACATACATATAATACTTATACTTACAAATTCCAACATAACTATATCTCATAATCCTCCATATTTAGGTAATCATAAGTGGCCTTTAAAATATTTAACGCTATCGGCTTCTCAATTCTAATGGTTCACATTAGCCGTGAAACCTTTTTATTATCTATATTATCCTTTTTTATAAGCATCGGCTATATTTTAAATTGTTCGGCAATTTATTTTGCACCTTCATTATTAAAGAACAAGTCCTAATTGGTTCTTTATCTTTTATACATAATGTGTCGGTATCTATATTCACTTCTCATGATGATATAATTATCATGTTCACAATTCACTCAGATATTCTTTCTATATTATGCGTCAGAAATTACGTTCACTTTCCTCAAGAAATAAATGTCACAACCGTATTTATTCAAAACTTCTTTCTTCATATCTTCTATGTTTTAGTTTCGTCTCATCTATCATTTTTTTTTATCCGTTTTACTCAATCTGTCGTCTAAAGCGTCGATAATTATTATAATTAATTAAATAATAAATTTTCAATTTTTATGAAATGTAAACATAAAGATTTTAAATTTTCTTAGTTCGACCAATTATATAAAATGTTCAAAATAAATTTGAATTTAATTAACAAGATTTTCGTTGATTTGTCCAAAATATTTAATAAGATTCGTAATTGTTTGAAAAATCTTTGGTTTATACTTTAGTCAAAATTTTCTTATTTGAAAAGCAAAAATTGTCGTTTCAAATCTCAAATCATGGTTCAAATGGTTTCCTCAATCCCTTTTAGGTTATCTTGAGGTATACACAAACATTTACCCCTAAACAGAAGTTTAGTTAAATATTTTGTGTATAAGGGAATAATCCCTTTAAAATCCTTTATTAATACATTTGTCAAAACATATTTCCATTTCTTTTTGGTAAAATCCAAAGTCTTAAAAGGGCTCTTAATTTTTGAAGAGTCTATATGCATACACCTTACCATTATTAATCCAACGGTCTTTTTATGTAAAGGATTAAGTCCTTAATCACATGTTAAATATTTAAGGTACATGTTTTCATTGTTTGGCCAGTTCAGGGCAATCTATAAATAATTATTAACTCATTCTTATTCTTATATGCAAACAAATAGTCCTTAATGATCACGAGCATGAATTTATCAAATTACAGCCTACACACGTGATTCACCAAAATTTATGAATACTACATGTGCATTGGTCAATCCAAACGACATCACGTGAAACTCATAAAGTTCATTACAAGTACCGGATGTAGTGATTGGAATAGATAATCTCTTTCGCAGATGCAAAGTTGATGATAACCATGCCACGGATCAAATCTTAAAAACCTTGTAAATGATCGAACAAATCTTCCATTTCGAGTTATGGATATCGTTTTCGATTGTCAATTTACTCAGTCACAGTAATCTATAAATATAAGGAAAGATAACACCATAGCTCTTCAGGATGACAGGCTTGGTATAATAAAATCTTTCTCCGACAACTTCCTCAGTCGTACGGTAATTCCTTTAATTCAGATGGTGCTGACGTACAGTGCACAAGCCGCAAGTGCAACACCGGGAATATAATCAATACTAATTTCAACTTGCCTTAATGGTGAAAGTCTAGGTAATTCACCAATAAATACTTCCTAAAGTTTCAGATAACATAAATATCTTTTAATAAATTCCTTTTAAGTTCTTTCTAGATTATAATATTTATAACTAGTTCACAACCATTCACAGTAATATTTCAAGTTTTTATACAGGATATAGTCATGCATCCAGAATTATTTAGATCGCTTTTGATAATCAACATCTTATCATTTAGGGGAATTCTACTCGAGTTCCCATCAATTAAGACAATGTCGTCATGTCATAATCAATCAATTTATTCTACTGGAATTATCAACTTTCCAGTTTCATCACCGTTGATAAGATGTGAACTTCTCAAAAGACTATCAATAACTCATAATCCTTCACAAATTCAAGGATATATGGAGACACAACTACCATCTAAAGAGTAAGGTCAACGCATAATCTACGCAAGAGAATTTCAAATCAGATTCAGACGAAAACATTTAACGAATATGAATATATCCCATGTTTTCATAATTTGAGTACACATTCGAAAGCTCCTCGGATCGTTACCCAGGTCATTCAAATGAAATCAAATCAAAAGAAATGATAAGAACGTCGATACATCCAGTCGGGTATCAACACTTGGTAATCAAATACTTTTCCTAAGAATCTCACTACGATAGAATTGGACAAGAAGGGAATACCAATTGTCAAATAAGACAAATTCCATAGATGAGTAAATTCAACTCAGAAGAATAGATGCTACAGGCACATATGTAGGTGTCCCTAACATTATGTCCTTATTTTTCACTTCTTGCAGATCTCATAAAATTTAATCTTTCACAATCTTCAAAGAAAATGTAGTGTTTATTCATTAGTTTTATGGTGACTACTAATCAGCCTTGCATGGTCCATTCCAAATTGTATGTAGGCGCGAAACTATATACAATTTCAAGATCAACGATGCAATACTCAGTTCGTCAAAATGTTATCATCATGTTTATAATAAAAACATTTTCATGCTTAATTCTTAAATAAGAATCAAAAATATATTTACAAAGATTTTCTTTGTTATGGAAATAATTAAGTTTCCAAAGCTTTTCATAAACAACTTCATTTTGATATCAATCACTTATAATTCTCACTTTGAATAATCCTTATTGTGATGAAAATTAAATTTTCTCAAAGGATATCGTTTTAACTTTATAAAAACAATGTGTGATCTGCAGAAAAGTGATGAAGAGTTGTTCACCAAGATCTTAACTACAATATGATAGGAAATGAGCTTAGCCAAATAATCATGAGGTTCATGACCTTGATGACACTCACGAAGAATAATTCACAATGTAACTCAAATCAAAATGAGTACTTGTTCAATGGTTGCATCACTAATGTAAGCATTAGGATGAAGCAATAAAGGATAGATAACATCGATACATGTAGAATTTAGCAATCAAAGGTAGTCTTTTCATTAATCATAAACAAGTCAAAATTGTACCGTAACACATTACGCGTCACTTTGTCATACAATTCTCAGAACTCATCCTACCAACTGATATCTCAGTTAAGTTAGGGATTTTTAAAAGATACCACAATGAATACTAATCTACAAGAGTTATTAGGTGTCCTGCCTGTCCCGGAAGATCCATTGGTCCCCATTCAGAAGAAGATTTCTTCAATTTATTTGTTGGACACTGGGCATCCTCGTTAGTGGACAATAGCCTAGGAACAACCCTTAACACGAATCAACAATCAATTAAAACCTTATAATTCAATCACAGAACTTAACAACTTCTATTAACAATCTCATATTCCATACAGGTTAAACTTTTATTTATTCAAGTTTCAACCAATTTATACTCAATTCAATATCCTACCTCATATTCCAATACTTTCAATCTTATTCTTCGGCCTTGTAAAGGCAATACAATCTCAATATAAATCAACACTTAATTTCCAATCCTATATCTCTTACAACAACAATTATCAAATGAGTCATTAATATGAAATGGCTTGATCATTCAACTAGACTTCTCGGAAAGGTATTAGTGGCATGAGGCTTTTGGGTAATGGTTCCAATAACAGCCTCAAGTGCAACATTCACCCTTTCGATTTCAATTTAAGAATTGGATGACAACGAATCAGATGACATCTTTCTAGGTGGTAACGTTTTGTCAAACTCCACTCTATAAGAAAAGATCGTCATAACATCGATATCAGATTTAATCTCACCAATTCTTTTTCAATATCACAATCAACTAATATCTACATTTCTACGAATATCAACCATTTGTTGGGATCATAAATATCCACAACTTGGTTTAGATCTAGGATAGCTAGAATTCCTACGAGAATAGATTCGATTAATTTACTAGGGGATTTAGGGTTCCTTGTGACAATCGACGTTGTATAAATACCTCGTATAAATATCAAAATAATCATCAAACAATCATGTAATAAAAATTACATCATATATATATATATAATCCAAGTTATATATATATTAAAATAACACTTCTCAGTCTTGGCCTTGTCGGTAACTCGGGAATTCTTCGGCACCGTTATAGTCAAAAGATTTTTAGACATTTTTAGAAAAATGTTTATGGTTAAAAGATTTTGAAAAGTTTTATTCAAAACCTTAGTTTTAAAAATCTTTCGTTCTCTATAACGAGAGCTCTGGTACCAAACTGTAACACCCCCAAATTTATACAACTCAGTTCAGCGGAAGACTAGTTGGTGTTACGCGATAGCACATTACTCACATCATAGACAACGCATAAAAATCGCGTCGTTTATTAATAAATCATTTCCATTCATAAACATAAAAGTTACATAGGTCCCAAGTCATTACATTTCATACAAAAGTTTTACAAGTGTTTGAATGGAAAAATATTGTTTAAGTGCGGGCCATGAATTCTTGTTGTCTTCCCGAGAATTACCTTCAAGTACCTGAGATAAAACATGTTAAAAGAAAAGGTCAGCGATAACGCCGAGTGAATTCATAGAGTTTAACAAATTCCATCAATATAATATCAGTATAAAAGTGTTACTGAAAATCATTATGTACAAATCGTTTTGATAGGCCATGAAATAGCCAAAATCATTTTATGCAAATCCTTATCGAAAATCATAGTATAGGCATTCGCCTTAAAAATCATTATACGAGCCAATGTCGTAAAAACATCATACAATACGTCTTATGACGTTGCATAAAATCAAATAAATACCGTTATATGAATATGGTTATGAAAACCAAAATACAAACATAATATCAATAGTATGACCCTGTATTGCTAGTCAGGCAATACATCGTAGTTCGGAGCGTCTATTAGCATTTCGTTAATTCGGATTATTATAAGTCGCATGACATTGTTACCTTACTAAACCAACAACGGGTAGCTAACCCGATACCAATTTTTGCCCATCTAAAGTAGCGTGTCGTCACAAAGGTCACGCTATTGGAAATCTTCTCATACATTAATTCGCTTACAAATCAATGTGGCACGACGGGGATCAACCGTCAAGGCACGAACTGGGGTGATCGTCCCCAAATAGTACTATTAAATGCATAAGCGTCTACCAACTCCCGGTAGTTCACAATTCATGCTAATGGGACTTTTAGTGACATAACCTAACTTTAATAATCCATTTAATTTCATCTATCGGGTCCATTAATCATTTATCGGGTCATACAATCGGGTCATTCAATCATTCGGGTCCAAAATCAATAAACAAACAATCGGGACAAATGGTGTCCAAATATTTATAAAAACTAGCATGTTATCTCCCTCGCGGGTTTATAAAGCATTTATAAAACATTTAAAAGAGTGCGAGGCTATGAACTCACGTTGATGTGGGAAGTCGATTATCGGCGATTTGGATGTACGGTACGTGCTTCAATCACGGAAACCTAGACAAATAATAATCGGTCTTAGACGTTTGTCCAATGACTTTATAAAAATAGCAATTATGTATACATATGATAATTATATATATATATGATGATCAAGTGGGTTTACATATTCTCGTTTACTCATTTTTGTGTTATGTGTCGATAGCTTTTATACTAGTTTTCTCGTTTTACCTATTTACGTGTTTTAGGTCCAATAAGCCTATTATGAGTTCTTAACTTATTTTAATCCATTTTGTACTTATATTATCAGTACATACACTTTCAAGATGGGCCCAAATGGGTTAAGTCCAATAATAATTTTATAAGTGTTTTAGTCCATTTTTGTTGTATTATTAGTCCAATAACGTTAATTTAGTCCGTTAACGTCCGTATGTCCTATAGTTCGGTTTTTATCGGTTTTTACTTGTTATACATGTCTATATATCAGTATATAAGTTTTATAAAGTTTTCATTAGACGGGTCCAACCATCTAAGTTTTATTTAACAAAAACGTTAATTTTACGGCAATAGCCGAAAAAGTCGTAAAAATCATGTTTATAGTTTTATAACTTATAAAACTTAACAAGTTTCCATTTTCATCATTTATACACTTATTACACCTTTTATATATTTATATAAATAAGTTTTATAAGTTAGTGGGTTTTTATTTACATTTTATATATTAAAATGTGAGTGCTTATATAATAGTATTATTCTTTAATTTCCAAAAATCTGATTTTTAACTTCATCTTCACCAAAAATGCCATATCTTGAGTTCTACATGGAGATAGAAGCTCAAATTTTTATCACATAAACTAAATGATATGTGCTACATTTAACTCTTCTATAGCTACTGTTGAATCATCCTTTAAGTATTTTCTAAAAATCGTCAAAAACAGTAACTTCAGATTTATACCCTAAACTTGTTTTGATCATATCTCACTCATTATTTTGATTCCATTGCATGGCCAACTCTCACATGTGTACAAGACATTTAGCTTACTGTAAATGGATCCTACTTCATTATTTTATCAGTTCATAACATGTTTCTTTACTGTTTTATACAGCCATCAAATTTAACCAAGATTTTAACCTTGTTTCTTATGGTTTTTCACCTTTTTATCCATGATTATCAACAACAAATCCCCACATAACATTTTTATCATCATATAATCATCATAAATATATACAATAGGAAATAAAATACATGTTTACATAATCAAAATAACAAGAAGTTGAGGAGGACAATCTTTATACCACCAAGTTGATATAGGTTATGATTTTGACATGGTTTTTGATGGAGAAACTTGTAGACAACCATGACCATCTTCAAGACCACCATGCTCCATGAACTCCTTGTGGAAAATCAGCCCTCCTACTCCATGAAAACTTCTCCTTGAATGTTATAAGCATCACCAATCAATAGGGTTTGAAAAGAGCTTCATCTTATGTGTAAATAACATAAGATTCCATGGTAAATTTTTGATCAATTTGATGTTTAAGGAAGAAATATGGGACGGCATATTTGGGAGGAGTAGAGAGAAAAAAAGTGGTTTTGCATGTGTGAAATGATGCAAATGGTTATGGTTTTGTGGTTTTGAGGTGCTTGGTAGCTTAGTTCATAAGCTTAGGACATGTGTTATTCACTTTGGTTAAGGCTTGACACCTAAGGGTGTTAAGTCATGGTTTGGCCGCCCCATGTTAGTGGGGTGGGGCAAGTGTAAACTTGTCTCATCCCACTAATTTACGGGTACTCCTCGATTCTAGTTTCCTCGATTTGCGTGCCCTCGGGTCGTTTTACGAAAAACGTTTTTATAAATTATGAATCGACGTCACAAAACGAATCCAATAAAAATTGTCTCATCAAAAACGGAGTTCGAAAACGTAAATACGTAATCCTTAAGGTTTCCGGTTTAGTCGTAAAGGACGTTAAAATAAAATCGTAAGTCCTAGTCTCTTCTCGTAAATTTATGAGTTTATGAACCAACACAAATTTAAAACTCCAAAATAATATTCATGGACAAATTTATTTTCTGAAATGTCGGACTGTCACCAAAGACGGTGTACGTAAACGTAAGCACGTAACGTTGAATCCTCCGGTTTAAACGTAGTCGATGCTACTCCAAGACGTAAATCCAAATTTCTTCCCAAAAATATGTGAGTTCATATTGTAAATTGTTTTTAAATAATATTGAGAATAAAATATTGACCATAAATTGACGGATTGTCACATTAACTGCTGAACTTGAAATTTTCAAAGCTAACCAAAAGATAGATGAGGAAACTGTTGAAAAATTTGGAAAAGCTTCAAAAGATTTAACCAAGGTAGTTGAAATTGGTCAATCTCCTATGGACAAAACAGGGTTTGGAATTAAGAATATGAATGTTACCATACCACCACCCCCTGCTAACATCCATGCTCCCTCTCCTAGAAAAGACTTGTCCTGGACTGGTCTCCCTTGCTTTGAAAAACAGGATGACATTGAGTTTGACTTGAGTGCTTATATACCTAATAATCTTGATACAGAAGAGTCTCTAGTTAAAACTAGTGTCATTAGGGATGTTAAAAAGAAACAGGTTGGTTTAAAGCAAATTGACAACCCTGTTCGATTTTCAAAAGAAGGAATTTCTGGCAGCAATCCTAGTTCTAAGAGTATCTCTCCCAAATCTAAGACTAGGCCACAGTCCCCTAAGTCTACCATTAAATATGCTGGTATGTACAGGAATGTCAGAGGTAATCAAAGAAATTGGAATGACCAAAAGTCTCATCAATTAGGAGAAGACTTTATGATTAATACCAAGCCCTGCTTCACATGTGGCAGCTTTGAACACACTTATCAAGAGTGTAAGGCACCAATGAATATGGTGGCTGCAAATCCCTTAAAGGATATGCAACCTAAAACCATTCTTCTAAATGTAGTGGCAAAATCCTTTTCCCCTGCCAAGTATGTTACCCCTGCCTTGAGAAATAAGGTGACTGATAAATATGTTGTTCCTGCCCTTAGGAAGGAGAATGAGGTTCACCCAAAGCCCAACACTTCTATGACCACCCCAACACCTCATACTGCATATAAATCTGGCTCTAGACCTTACCAACACATGAATAGAGGCCAAAACAAAAAGTGGATTCCCTCTGCTAAGCATAGGGATTCCCCTGTTAAAACTGGAGTATCCCCTGCTAGAAAAGCTTTACATTCTAGGAACATGGGAAGATGGGGAAAAGCTGTGAAAGCCTCAGCTCGTTGGGTTTGGGCACCCAAAAGGGGTACTCAATCTAATGGTGTATCTCTAGTTTTTGATAAGCTATCCTACATTGATACACGAGGTAGATCCAAGTCTGTAATGGCTTGGGTCCCCAAGAAAAACTAATTTGTTTTTCCTTTTGCAGGTGACAAAGAAGACAAGGGATGATAGAGCATATTGGGATAGTGGATGCTCAAGAAGTATGACTGGACAAAAAGCTTACTTGTCTAACTTTGTGCCCCTGCATGACAATGATGGTGTTTCTTTTGGAGATGGGCATGGAACTATAACAGGAAAAGGAACTATTGTCACAAATGGGATGACTTTTGACAATGTGTACTTGGTGAAAGAACTCAAGTATAATCTCTTCAGTGTGTCACAGATGACTGATAACAAGAATTTTGTCTTGTTTACTGACACTGAATGCTTGGTATTAGGAAAGGAGTTTGTTTTGCCAAAAGACACTCCAATTGTTCTCAGAACACCAAGACCGAAGAACATGTACACAATTGATCTCAAGGACATATCTCTCCAAGACAATGAAACATGTTTCATTGCCAAAGGTTCAGTAGATGAATGTAAGAAATGGCATAGAAGACTTGGTCATCTTAATTTCAAGAACATGAACAAACTAGTAAAGCATAATCTGGTTCATGGTCTTCCTTCCAAGTCTTTTGCCAATGAACATACTTGTGCAGCATGTCTGAAAGGGAAGCAACACAGAGCATCTTGCAAGTCAAAAACAAGTATGTCCACCACCAAGCCATTGGAACTACTGCATATGGATCTTTTTGGTCCTACTTCTGTGGCAAGTATAATGAAGAAATGGTACTGCTTAGTGATTACTAATGATTTTTCAAGGTTTACATGGACATTCTTTCTATTTGAAAAGAGTGACACAGCTGATGTACTCATTGGGTTCATCAATCAAATTGAACTGTCAAAAAGCATGAAGGTAGTTACCATGAGATCAAACAATGGTGGTGAGTTCAGAAATCAGAAACTGGACTCTTTCTGCATAAACAAAGGCATCAAGAGGCAATTCAGCATTGCTAGAACACCTCAACAGAATGGAGTGGCAGAAAGAAGGAATAGGACACTCATTAAAGCTGCAAGAACTATGCTGTCTGATTCCAAACTTCCAGTTATCTTTTGGGCTGAACCTGTATCCACTGCTTGTTATGTACAGAACAGAGCCTTGGTTGTTAAGGCACACAACAAGACCCCTTATCAGCTGTTTAATGGAAGACCTCCCTTAATTGACTTTTTCAGACCTTTTGGGTGTCATGTGATCATCTTGAACACCATTGACAATCTAGGTAAGTTTAATGAAAAAGGTGATGATGGATACTTTGTGGGCTATTCATTAAACATCAAGGGATATAGGGTCTTCAACAAGAAGACAAGCAAAATCACAGAAAATCTTCATGTGAACTTCCTTGACGACAAACCTGAAGATGTTCAAACAGGTCCTGACTGGTTCTTTGATATAGATGTACTTTCAAAATCTATGAACTATGTACCTGTTGTTTTGCAGAATACTAACATTTCAGGTAATAAAGAAACAACTGATGCTGAGAAGTCACCCCTAAGGTACATGAATGTACCCTCATTGTTCCCTAGTGAAGCTGATGATCAAGAAAAACAGCCAATCTCATCCCCTGCTACGGCTGAAGGCAGTGGAATGGCTGAAAGCAGTGGAATCCAGGATTCCCCTGCTAGACAAATTGATTCCTCTTTCACAAAGGATCATGATGCTAATGAGACTACTGATGCAGAAAGAGAATCCCCACTCATTTCATCATCTACACCCATAAATGATGGTCCCATCATATCCAGCAGTGGAAGCAGAATCATCAGGAGTGGAGGTCCTAGTTACTCAGAGCTTCATTCTGCTCACCAGCACCCATCTCTAGGTCATGTTGTATCATTTGGAAGTTCCTTTGAGGACTTCTTTCCTAATCAAAATAGCCCCATCAATTCTGATTTGGAAGAAGATGAAACAGAAGTCATCATGCAGCCTACCTACAGAATCAACAAGGATCATCCTATCTCTCAGATCATTGGCAATCCTGAAGCCCCCAGACATACAAGGTATACAGCAAAGGAGCACAGCTTCATTGCTAATATCACCATGAAGTTCAATCATGACAACATGCAATGTTGTCTGTTTACTGCATTTTTGTCACAAGAAGAGCCAAAGAAGATTTTTCAGGCTTTAAATGACCCAAGCTGGGTTGAAGCCATGCAAGAGGAGCTCTTACAATTTGACATACAAGAGGTCTGGATTCAGGTTGATTTTCCCAAATGGGCAAGGCCTATTGGGACAAAGTGGGTACTCAGAAACAAAAAGGATGAAAGGGGAATAGTTGTCAGGAACAAAGCAAGACTGGTAGCACAAGGGTATACTCAGGAAGAAGGAATTGATTATGAAGAGGTGTTTGCTCCAGTAGCCAGGATTGAAGCTATTAGATTATTCCTTGCTTATGCCTCATTCATGGACTTCACTGTTTTCCAGATGGATGTGAAAAGTGCCTTCCTATATGGAACCATTGATGAAGAAGTCTATGTCATGCAACCTCCAGGGTTTGAAGATCCAGAACATCCTGACAAAGTATACAAAGTGAAAAAGGCCATGCATGGCCTTCACCAAGCTCCCAGAGCCTGGTATGGTACTCTCTCTAAATATCTCTTAGACAATGGATTCAGTAGGGGGAAGATTGACCAGACCCTGTTTACCAAGAAACAAAAGGGTGACCTTCTGCTAGTACAAGTCTATGTGGATGATATCATTTTTGGATCAACTAACTCCATGCTTAGCAAAGAGTTTGCCAAATTGATGCAGGATAAATTCCAAATGAGTGCCATGGGAGAACTAAACTTCTTTTTGGGGTTACAAGTTCAGCAGCGGAAAGATGGAATATTTATCTCACAAGACAAATATGTGGCTGAGATTGTAAAGAAGTTTGGCATGTCTGATGGGAAGAAGGTGTCCACTCCAATGTACAAGGATCATCCATGGGGCAAGGATGGTCCTGGAAAGCCTATAGATGTCAGGAATTACAGGTCTATGATTGGGTCTCTTATGTATCTCACTGCTTCAAGAACTGACATCATGTTTGCAGTCTGCTTATGTGCAAGATACCAGGTGTCACCAACAGAGTGTCACTTATTTGCTGTGAAAAGGATTTTTAGGTATCTAAAATGTCATCCTACCCTGGGACTCTGGTATCCAAAGGAGTCACCATTTGAGCTGATAGCCTATTCAGATAGTGATTATGCTGGTGACAACAATGATAGGAAGTCTACAACATGGGGATGCCAATTTTTGGGGAGCAGGCTTATATCTTGGCAATGTAAGAAGCAGACTATCATGGCAACATCCACAACTGAAGCTGAGTATGTAGCAGCTGCTGCATGCTGTGGTCAAGTTCTTTGGGTGCAAAATCAGTTGCTTGATTATGGGTATAACTTTCTTAAAACCAAGATATTCATTGACAACAACAGCACTATTTTCATTATAAAGAACCCTGTTTTTCATAGCAAAACCAAACACATTGAAATTAGACATCACTTTATCAGAGATTGTTTTGAAAAAGGACTGATTGTCCCTGAGAAAATTGATACAGAACTTAATGTTTCTGATCTTTTAACAAAAGCTTTTGATGTAGGGAGGTTTCAGTATCTGGTTGCAGGTATTGGAATGGTTTCTCCTTAAAATCTGATGTCTATTTTGTCATGTATAATCAGGGTTACTTCACTACTGTTGTTGTATAATTGTTAGTCCATTTGTCCATCTCTTTCATTCCACTGCTTTTTAACACTAATTCCCCTGCTTGGGGTTCATTCCCCTGCCAAGAGGATTTTTCTCTTAAGCTGGGAGTGTTCTTTTTACAAAAGTGGTTCTATGTGGTTTTAGACTAACAATGCAGAGGTTCATATGGTGCATACTATTCTCATTGGTGGATCAGGTATATACTCTATGTTTCAGGGGAGGTTAGGTCACACCTTTAGGACTCAGGGTATCCTTAGGATGCTCATATATGATCTTAGATCATATCCACTGGTGAGTGAGGGTTCAGGATAATGATGACTTGCTGCAAAGCTTGTCAGAACTCTGAAACCTTGAGGCACTGTAGTGTGTGCTTACATTTCTCTATTAAAACAGCTTGCTGTTCAAATACAGAACTGTAACACACATTGCCAAGACTGACTGACCATAGGTAAGGGACAAGGTTGGGATGGTGACTGGGGTATGCATGTTTTCTTGGGATAACCTGGTGTAGGGGGACTTATGTATTAACTTTTTGTATTGGGACCATTGCTGAATAGAGGACTCTTGAGTTTCTATGAATCTATCTTGTGTATACAAGTGTGTGCATTAGAGCAGAGCTAGTTAGCATTAGTCTCTCCATGACTAGTTCAATACCCCTAGGAAAGTTTCCCCTGCTTTTATCTTTTATTCCCCTGTTTTCACAACATTCCCCTGTTTGACCGTTGACCGACAATACCGTTACCCTGTTCATAGCCGTTGGGCCTGCTTGCTTAAATTTTGGTTAGGGAATATTTTATTATTTTTAAAAGATATTTAAGGCGCTTTCTTTGCTGATTGGTAATCTTTTCCTTCTATTTCAAATAAATTAATTTTTTATCAAGATTTATCCTTGATATTTTTGCAATTTGAAAATTTTGGTCCAATCACAGCTCTTCAATTCGCCTATATAAACTTAATTCCCTTTACCAGCAGGTCCATCTTTCTCTCTCGTCTTAATCCCACTTACCTCTCATCTCTATAAACCTTTAAACTATTTTCAAAATTTATCATGACTCTTAAAATTGCTCCTAATCATAACCAAATTGCTTTGCTTCATGATGAACCAGCCGAGTTTGCTGATGCTGTGGCCTTTCTGAAGTCTTCGTACTTCAGAGTGGCCCTTCTCATCAATCCTCGAATCTATACCTCACACATTCAACAGTTCTGGTCTAAAGCCATGACCAAAACAGTGAATGGAGAGGTTATAATTCAAAGCACAGTTGATGGTCATTCCAAGGTAATCACACTTGCCTCCATCAGGGAGAATCTGCTCCTTGATGATGAGGATGGAATAACCACCTTTTCTGAGGCTGAAATTTTTGAAGGTCTTGTTAAATTGGGGTACAAACTTTCTGAAAATCAAAAATGTAAGTTTGCTAAAGGCCAGTTTGCCCCTCATTGGAAATATTTGATTCATACTATAATGCAATGTTTGTCACCAAAAACCACTTCTTTTAATGAGGTTGGTAGTGAGATAGCTTCTGCCCTGATCTGCTTTGCAACAGGGAGGAAGTATTGTTTTTCTCAAATGATTTTTAAAGGCATGGTTAAAAATGTTTCAAGCACCTCAAAGTTTTGTATGTATCCAAGGTTTATAGAAATTCTGCTGAATATGAGTGATCATGGTCCCATTAAACACAGAAACTATTTTTCAGCAACCCAACACACCACCAAACTCTTCACCACACTACTTGCACCATCACCTTTGTTTTCTGGCAAAAACATTCCATTCACTTCAATTATGATGGACCAAATCAGACGGGAAGAAGCCAAAAATCAAACAGCTATAAATCAACCTTCTGATTCCCCTGCCAAGAACCTACCAGTTGTTGATCCACAACAAGAAAGGCGTTCAAAATCTAGGTTTGCCAGGTCTCCCTTGCCTGGTGAATCTTCACAAGCAGCAGAAAGGAGAGTCTCCAAGAGTTTGGAGCAACCTGGGGGTTTGGCTGCCACTACTGTCTCATCCTCAAGGGGTGAGCAGGATAGTGACACCATCAATAAGTCCTCTCCCCCACTCCATGATATCCAACAAGGGGAGCAATTCCCTTCTAGGATTGAGAGCAGTATGAAACCTTTGACAAATTTGGAATTGACGAAAATGTGCATGAGCCTGAAAAGGCAGAATGCACAACTAGTACAAGATGTCAAAAAGCAAGGTCTGGTTATCTCTCACTTGGAAACCAGACTTGCTACTCTTGAGGGGAGGAGAAAGCCCAGACTGATTCTTTCCACAGATGAGGATGCTTCCAAAGGGGAGGAAATTCCACACATAGAAGGGTCTACTGAGTATTATTCATATCCTGGTGGGGAACATGGAAAGATAACAAGTGATCAGAAAGGGATGGAGAGAGAAAGTGCTGATAAGGGAAGTGACAAGGGGAGTGCAACCAAAGATATTGCTCAAACATTGCTCACCATGGGCAATCAAGAAGAAGCCCCTGCTTCAAAAGTTTCCCCTGCCATTGTTGATCCCACTGCTGTAAGTTTATCTCCTGCTAAGAACATTACTCAAACATTTGTTAGGAAGAACAGAAAGCAACCAGCTCAAAAGGGGATAACAATCAAAGAACCTGCATCTAAAGCAAAACCAGCACCAGCAGTGGATCCAAAAGACAAAGGAAAAGGAATCATGGTGCAACAGCCCAAGAGAAAATACAAGCATCTGACTCCTGAACAGCAAAGGGCTCAAGAGGCACATGATGCACAAGTAGCTCTCAGGCTACAACAAGAGGAGATGGATATGCAGGACCAAAGAATGGAGAAGATGAGGCCCAAAGATATGCTAAAGCAGGTTGAGATTATGCATAGAGAACTAGATGACAGGGTACCTCATGTTGGAGAGTTTCTTGATCAATGGGAGAAGGAGTTGAAAAATGCTCCTTTGGAAGACATGTATGAGTTGACTTGCCTTGTTTACAAATATCAAAATGAGTATCTGGAAAGAAGGGCAATTCAAATTCAGAGTGAGAAGTATCTGACTTCAGAGAAAGGGAAACTGGATCACTGCAAAGTTCTGCTTAAGAGACATAGAAAGTGGAAGGATGGTGACTTCAGTGATATGAGTTTGAAGCCATAAAAAGAGCAGTCAGACCAGTTCTAAAATTGTATGATGTGGAGGATTGGATGACTATCAACACTCCTGAGGAAGCTGAGTATCTTAGGAGACAAAGTGAAATGCTACAGAAAGCTAGAGAATCAAAGGAAAGAAAAGATGGAGAGACTACACAAGCAGGTGCATCATCCCAAGCAGGGGCATCGCATCAAGCAGGTGGAAGTTTTCCAGAAGTACTTGAGAAGTCTGTACTTAATGTACAAAGAGCAGCAAAGAGACTCAAGAGAATGGAGAAAGTAGGCATAGTTACTAAAGAGTCTCAAAGGCCTTCAAATGATGAGATTGATAAATAGCTAATTCTGCAGGAAAATGATGATATCTCACCTAGTGAACTTGGAAAGAAGTTTGCTATCATAGAGTATGCTGTTTATGAACACAAAGGGATGAATTGGTGGAAGCTTACAAGAGCTGACAATACAGCACAGACCTTTCTAAGTCTAGATGTCATGTTTCAAATTTTAGATAGTGAAGACTTAGAAGATCTGTGGAAAATATTGAAGAAAACGTTTGTTGCAAAACCTCCTACCATGGATGGTGTGGAGAAGGATTGGGTAATCTGGGAGTGCATGCATAGGATGTATGAGCATGAGTTGTTTGATCCTATATTTGATGCAGTGAACAAAGGAGATTTGTTGTATTGGAAGCTATTTACTAATTCTGGGGTTTATGAGGTGGTGATGGAAGGTGTGAGTGTGTATTTGCTTAATCATAGGTATTATCCCTTCTCTCAGGACACCTTGAAGAAACTGGCACAGGCTAACCTAATTGTAGATGCTAAGAAGCCTGTTGCTTATGATCTGGTAAGAATGGTTCATAGTCAGATTTGGCCAGAGAGTTTGTAAGCATCCTCATCAACTAGCATTTATTCAGAAACTTGTCTTTAGGGGAAAGCACAAGTTTAGGGGAGGATTGTTGGGAATAAATCTATGCTTATTTGTTTCCCCTGCTAGTTGATTATTCGTACCCCTGCTAGAGTAAGTTCCCCCTGCTACATAACAAAGGCAGGGGGATTGGTTCCCCTGCTGAAGTCAAAGGCCCTGCTGTCAAAGATAAACATGGAATAGATTTTTACGCGTTTCAGTTATTATTCCTTAATACTTTCCATAGTTTGTTAGTAGTGATCTTGTACGTGAGTCCTTGTGCCTATAAAAGGACTCACTAGGTTAGCATGCAAAGTGTGTCTTTTCTCATTTTGTCTTTCATTATATTACTTTAAGGTTTTGTAAACCCTAATACCATTTTGGGTATTCGTATATCTTTGATATATTAAAGTTCAACGTTTGAATCATATATGTTCTTGTGCTAAACATTATATTCCGCATCTTGTTTAGTTGCTTTGCTTTGCAAAGTTTCTCTAGTGTTAGATTGAATTCTTTCTCTCTATCACAACCCTTAAACAAGCTATTAAGGTTTAAGATCTGACTTTGGGATCAACAGAAATAGGCACATCAACACCAACATTAAACGTGGCAGCGTCGAAGGGTTCTTGGTCAATTTGCATATGTTCAGGTGAAGGTAATGGTTCAGGTATTGGGTCAATTTGAGGTTGGGGGTCAGGTTGGGGTTGAGCTGCTACAATGACAGCAAGCATAGCTTGGGTTAAAGGTAGGTCACGATGTGGGGGTGAGTTCATCTTCATAAAAATTGCTTTCTTTTGCACAGGGATCTGATAAAAATCATTATGATCCCTTGTGCAGTATCCTTGAATATCAAAAACCATTTGTAAAAATCAGGGATAAGCTAAAGTCATTTTGTTCCCCTTATTTTTACACATTCCCTCAAAAATCATTTTAGAATAATTAAATTTTTGCCCAGTTGCAATACACACAATAGCACTGGCAATAGATCTATTGATCTCATTGTGTGCAGTGCATTTGGGACTCAAACATTGTAGGAGAACATGTATGAGGTACTTCCAGGCTGGGGGAAATTCTTGTTTATGATATTTATTTAAAGTTCCTTCATCAGGAAAAGGATAACCCAAAGCCCTTAGTCCTTGTTCTATTTCACTAATGGGAAGGGTGGTTATACCATCAGCATCATCAAGATGCAAGGCTTGGCGTACCAAAGCCTCAGTAACCACCCAAGGTCTCCCATGAACAATAGGAGTTAATGTAGTCACTCTATTAACTGTTGAGGAACTTACATTGTTCCAAAAATGTTTAATATGTGTGACAGGAATGAGTGGTGCATGAGAAAGAGCATACCTAAAAGGAGATGCGTTCAAATACGCCACCATTTATGTGTATTGAGGAAACAGAGTATCATCAGCTTCAAGATACGCGATCATGTTGTGTTGACTTCTGAACCCCAATTCCAATTCTGATGGTTTAAACTTTGGTGCCATTGTTGAAAGCTGTTAAAATGATTGATGAAGATGAAGTTGATAAGAGAAAATTGTGTTAGACAAGAAGTATAGGTACCCTGTTTAAAAATAGGAGCCAAATTTATAGGAGAAGAAAATGCATGTGATTGGCCCAAAAATAGGCAAGTATTTTCAAAAAGCAATCATGAAAATATTGAAAAAGAATAATTTTATCTCATGCATTAAATGAAGTTCATCAGCTCCCAAAATTACGGCCTAAAAATATGTCAAAAAGTAACAACTGGGTAGGTCCCATTGAGTGTCAACGGTAAAAAATAACCTATCAACGCCCAACGAATATATTCTTGTCAACGTTTGCCTATAGCCATGTGAGCGTCTAAATTGGTCACAACAACGCTTGAAAATATACTTGTCAGCGTCCAAAAATAAAAATGTTTAAAAATGAAAAATGACCTTAACAAAGTAATTTATCCTAGAGAAGATAACCAAAAAGCTGATAATTATTGTAGGGCGGCAAGCACTGTCCAGTTATGCACACTTGCTTATGCAAGATAGACATAACAGTCCTCTAGTGTCCCTTGCTAACCAAAACTCTTAACAACTAAGTTACCTTATAAAATTCCTTGTTACTCCCAGGAAAATCCCATAACAAAATTATTCCCAAGTCTCCCAACAGACCACAACCAATTCTAGGCCAAAAATGTCTTGGCAGCATGCATAGTATATCAACTTTGCATGCTACAGTGCCTCATGATTTAGTAAAACTAACTCATACTCACCTGTGGACACAATCTAGAATTGTGATAAGAGTATCATATGGATACTCAAACATCCTAAAGGTTACTAAAACATCCCCTTAAACTATGATACATAAGTTGCTAAAACATGCATGAACATAAAATTTTATGTCAAGATAGGAATTAAAAATTCCAACCATCATCCATAAATAAGAACTTGTCCAAATGCTTCTCCAATGATCCATAAGCAACTCTGTATCCAATGGTATACTGCTAACACCACCTGCACATTTAGATTGAAAACCACAAAACTAACATTTGTTGCTGACAACGCCCCGATAACACATGACAACGTTGAGGGAAGCTTTGTCAGCGTTAGACAAATATATTGCTAACAATGTCACAAAAACACTTATCAGCGTTCAAGCAACCTTTGTCAGTGTTAGAAAAATATAGTGGAAAATCTAAATCTTCAAAAGACCAATAACAATGCATCATCCTGTACATACTTTTACAAAAAGACTCTAAAACACATATTAGGTGAGATTGACCATTCCAATACTTGTTACCAAGTATTGAAACCTCCCAACATCAAAAGGTTGTTAGTAAATCTGACACATTCTCCTCAATGTCAACCCTATCTGGTTGTATTAAACCCTTTTCAAAACAATCTCTTATAAAATGGTGTCTAATTTCTATGTGTTTAGTTTTAGAATGATGTACAGGATTCTTAATGATGCATAAGATGCTGTTATTGTCAACAAATATCTTGGTATGCATGAAATTATACCCATAGTCCAACAGCTGGTTCTGAATCCACAAAACTTGTCCACAACAAGTAGCTGCAGCAACATACTCAGCTTCAGTTGTAGAATTAGCCACCACTGTTTGTTCATTGCATTGCCAAGATATCAACCTGCTCCCAAGAAACTGACATCCACCAGTTGTGGATTTCCTATCAAATTTATCACCTCCATAGTCACTGTCTGAATATGCAATCAGCTCCAATGGTGAATCCTTTGAGTACCACAAACCAAGACTAGGATAGCATCTTAGATACCTAAAGATCCTCTTCACAGCATAAAGGTGACATTCTTTGGGAGTCACTTGATGGCGTGCACAAGCACACACAACAAACATGATGTCAGCTCTGGAGGCTGTAAGATACATCAAGGATCCAATCATGGATCTATAGTGCCTGACATCAACATCTTTCCCATCCAATCTTTCCCCAAGGGTGTTCTCTATCCATAGGAGTAGTAGCCCTCTTTTCATGTGGAGAAAAGCCAAAATTCTTCAAGATCTCAGCCACATATTTATCCTGGGAGATGAAGATACCATCTTCTTTCTGCTGAACTTGTAAACCAAGAAAGAATTTCATCTCCCCCATAGCACTCATCTTGAATTTGTCTGTCATAAGCTTAGAGAAATCCTCACTCATCTTTGGATCAGTAGACCCAAAAATAATGTCATCAACATAGACCTGAACAAGCAACACATCCTTACCTTTCTTCTTTGTAAATAGTGTCTGATCTATGGTGCCCCTCTTGAATCCATTGTCCACCAAGTAAGTAGACAAAGTACCATACCATGCTCTTGGGGCTTGATGAAGTCCATACATAGCCTTTTTGACTCTCTACACCTTGTCTGGATTCTCTGGATCCTCAAAACCAGGAGGTTTCATCACACATACCTCCTCAACAATAGTTACATAGAGGAAGGCACTCTTGACATCCATTTGATAGACAGTGAAACCCATGCAGGATGCATAGGCTAAAAAGATCCTTATAGCTTCAATCCTTGCAACTGGTGCAAAGACTTCCTCATAGTCTATCCCCTCCTCTTGTGTATATCCCTGAGCCACTAACCTTGCCTTGTTTCTGACCACAATTCCTCTTTCATCTTTCTTGTTTCTTAGAACCCATCTTGTCCCTATAGGTCTGACATATCTAGGACAATCAACCAGCTCCCAAACATCCTGAACTGCAAATTGGTGAAGCTCATCCTGCATTTCTTCCACCCAACTTTGTTCTTTTAGAGCATCAAATATTTTCTTGGGTTCCTGTTGTGACAGAAAACAGGCAAACAAACATGCTTGCACAAGAGGGTATCAACCTTCTTGTGTATATTGGCAATAAACCCACCAAGACCTTGATGAGATCTTCTAGTCTGAACTGGAGTCATAATATCACCAATGATTTGAGAAGTGGGGTGATTCTTCATAATGGAAGTGAGAACTCCTCCTTCAAAAAGTCTGGTGTCCTCAACCTCATTCTCCATGTTGCCAATATCTTCTTCATCAGACTCTCTTACATCAACATGGGGATGACCTTCCTCATATAAATTGGAAGGTTCACCTTGTTCAAAAATGGAAGAGAAAAGATGTGCAGAAGTGTTGTTAACGCCTGAACCTTGTTTGTCAGCGCTTGGGCTAACAACGCTTGAACTGTTGTTGTCAACGTCTGAATTGGTCTTGTCAGCGCTAGATTTGCCTTTGTCAGCGCCTGAAGGACCATGCATGTTTGTATCTGGTGGTACTTGGAGACCACCATTATCTTTACCACCAGTAGGAGCAGCAGCAAAAGCATCTGTCCAAATGGGAATTGTAACATATTCTTGTATAGGAGATGTCTTTTCTGCTTGTGATCCATCCTTTTCATGAACCTGTGTACCTGAAACATCAACAACTTGTTCCTCCACAACATTTGAAGTTACCTTCACAATGTCTAGGTTAGTGACAGGCATATAATTTAAAGTTCTAGATAAAGGTTCCAAGTCAAACAACCTTTTTGGACCACTTTCAAGATCACTAGGTTTATTTTCTAAAAACCTAACATGTACTCTTTCAAGAATACATTTTTCTTCTTTAAGATAAACCCTATATCCCTTGCTCTGCACTGAATACCCCATGAAGTAGCCTTCATCACCTTTTGCACTAAATTTCCCTAAGGCATCACTAGTATCTAAAACTACTACACGACAACCAAAAGGTCTGAGAAAACCAATATTAGGTTTTATTCCCCAAAGTAACTCATAAGGTGTTTTGTTCTGAATTTTGTTAACCAATGCTCTATTTTGAACATAACAAGCTGTATTAACAGCCTCAGCCCAAAAGGCTATAGGAAAATGAGCATCAGCCAACATTCTTCTGGCTGCTTCAATTAGGGTTCTATTTTTCCTCTCAGCAACCCCATTTTGCTGTGGGGTTCTGGCAACACTAAATTGCCTAGTAATTCCTTTCCTGGCACAGAAATCATCTAGCTTCTTATTCCTAAATTCACCACCATTATCACTCCTAAGCATTTTAACTTCATTGCAAGACTTCTTCTCAATCTGAGTGATAAAATCAATTAGAGTATCAGCTGTGTCACTCTTCATAGATAGAAAGAATGTCCAAGTAAACCTAGAAAAGTCATACGTGATAACAAAGCAATATGACTTACCATTCAAACTTTCTATATTGGTTGGACCAAAGAGGTCAATGTGTAGCAAATGAAGAGGTCTAGAACTAGAATGCACCTGTTTGGACTTGAATGAGACCTTGTGCTGCTTGCCTTTAAGACATGCAACACAAGAGTGGTCATTGTGGAAGGCCTTCTCAGGAAAACCATCAACCAAGCCAAGTCTCACAAGCCTATTTATATTTTTAAAATTTATGTGCCCTATTCTCCTGTGCCACAAATTACTCTCATCTACTGAAGCTTTAGCATAAAAACAAGACATATTATTATTCATTCTAATCCCATTCAGATTCACATTGTATATGTCCTTATGCCTAGGTGTTCTATACTCAATATATTTCTCATCAGGGATCTTATAATCCTTGCTTAACACCAAACACTCAGTATCAGTAAACAGAACCTTATTTTTGTTATCACAAACTTGTGATACACTAAAAAGATTGTAATCAAGTTCATTTACCAAACATACGTTATAGTACCATATCCTTCTCCAAAGTAAACCTTATCACCATCCTTAATGGGAGTGAAGTTCGTAAGATAGTCTTCCTTCACAGTCATGTGCCTTGAGCATCCACTATCCTAATATCCATAATCATTGACCTGGTTTTGAATGCCCTGCACATAAAGAAAACAAATTAGTTTTCTTTGGGAATCCAAGCCTTAGAAGACTTGGATTCATCTGGTTGTTCAATAAGAACAGACTTAGTTCTCACAACAACCCCATTTTCATCCTTCTTAGGATGAAATGCCCAGTTAACCCCAATAGGTTTTGTAATGACCTTTGAAATGTAATTAAATCTGTTGCAGGTCATTGAAATCCCATTATCATTAGGGTTTTGATCTTTCTTGGGTCTCCATGTTAAGCTTGAAGAAGCTTTGGACTCCTTACCCTGTGGTTGCAAATATTTAGGTCTGTTCACGTTTCTGTCAGCGTTGGAATTGGTCTTGTCAACGCTGAAATTACCCTTGTCAGCGTTGAACCTAGGGTTTGCTACAGAAACCCATTGCCTATTAGACCAAGTATTTGTCTTTTTAAATGGTCTTTGTCCATGAGTGTTAGACCCTCTAGTGAAGAATGGGGCAGGTCTAACAACTTGTGGACTTTGCTGCACACAAGGTTTGGGTCTGACAACGTTTGACTTCCTAACAACATTGACTTTGTTCCTGTCAGCACTGGCTTTGGGAGCGTTGACACACTTATATGCCAAGTGTGAAAAGCTACCACAAGTGTAAAAGGCTTTTCTAAACACAACCCTAGGTCTAGAAGAGAAGAGGCCTGTTCCATCATTGCTAACCTGGCTCTTAGGTGACCTAGTATTTCTATACATCTCAGCGTACTTAATGCTAGGTTTTCTAACAGTGTTTGAGCCTAGGTCAACAGTTTTACCAGTGATTGGGTTTGTAACTTTAATGGGAGTTGACTCATTAGGACTTTCACATAGCAAGCCATCCTTAACAAATAATGTAGGGTTAGCTTTCTTCCATTCATTTAGGTCAGTCAACTTTTGTTGATACTCTTCAACTGGGGTGACAACTCTTGGTGGAGGAATGAATTCCTCCTCTTGGAGTTCTGGCAAACCAGACCAAGATAGGTCCTTTTGTTGGACACCATAGAAGTCACCAGCTGGTGGTGGAACCACAGAGTAGTCTTTCATCCCAATCCCAGTCATGTCCTTAGGATCCCTTTGTTTACCCACACATTCTCCTAGGGTTTGAGTGGCTCTATCAAATCTTTGAATTTTAAGGCCAACATTGTCTTTATTCTTAATTGCCTCATCTAATTTAGCCTATAACTCACCATTAACCCTTTCCATAATGTTTCTAATATCCATACTAGCATTTAACTCATGTTTTAAGATATTTATTTTATCTTTTAAGTCAAATTCCATTTTCTTATATTCAGAAACTGTCTTCTCAGTTTGAGAGAGAGCTAGTTGGTAATTAGACAGTTTGCATTTTTCAGTACTCACATCACTTAATAATCTTAACACCTCTTTGTTAAGTTTCTCAGTGTTTAACCTACAACCTTTACTGCAAAAAGCATCATTGTATACCTCATTATCAGATGAAGAGGAGGAGTGTGCCATGAGAGCATATTCAGCATGCTCTTCTTCTTCAACTTCAGCAACCAAAGCTTTATCCTCTTCCACATCCTTAGCCAAATATCTCCAATTCCATCCCGTACCATCAATTCCTTGAACTGCAACCATGGCTTTAGGATACTGAGCTTTAACAATTTGACTTGAGGGTTTACCAACATCAGATCTTCTAGGAGATCTGCATTCCCTCATGAAGTGCCCCATACGATGACAGTTGTAGCATTCAACTTTGGATTTATCAAATCAAGCTGTGTCTTTGGCATTGAAGGTCATCTTCTTCTTAAACCTTCTATTCCACCTGTTTGCTCTTATACTAGCAAGAGCCATGTTCCACTTAATGTCCATCTCTTCCAAGTGCTCATCA
Organism: Glebionis coronaria; assembly: GCA_025667525.1. Taxonomy (NCBI): domain Eukaryota; kingdom Viridiplantae; phylum Streptophyta; class Magnoliopsida; order Asterales; family Asteraceae; genus Glebionis; species Glebionis coronaria. The sequence continues at coordinate 537,466,327 of CM046880.1, forward strand.
CTTATCTGCTCAAGGTCCTCATATGTAATCACTGAACCATTGGGCAAAGAAGCAATATAAGCACATACAGTATCCAAATCCAAACCAGCAGGTTTAACTCTTGGTGAGTAACTTTTGAATGTGTCAGCGTCTAAAAAGGAGACGTTGACAGGACTTGTTCCAGTGCTGACACATGATGATCCAGTAACTGGATGCATGTAAGAGTCCTTCTGATTGAATTGACCTTCACTATGAGAGAAGAAGGCAGTGTTACTGTTGGTAGACTTGCTTCCATGCTCTAAAAGAGTTTCATCTTCCAACAGCCTCAGTTTGTTGTAAATGTCATCAAACGTGGAACTTTTGTAAGTATTATTGGCAAGAATAGATCTTGCCTCAATCTTCCACGCCTCACCAAGACTTTTAAGAAAAGTAGCATTGATGTCAACATCACCAAGTTGTGTCCCCATGAAGGATAATTTGCTTGTAATGTCAAGCAATCTGCTTCTGACACTGCTCAGCTTCTCATTGGGTTGAGCTTTGAAAACAGCATAATCATGCATGAGTTGTTTCTTCTTTTCTTCTCTGGTATCTGTATTGCCACCATATGCAACTTCAAGAGCTGCCCAAAGGTCTTTAGCAGAATCATAACCTCTGTATTTATGCTGGTTCTCTTGTCCCAAGGAGAATTTCAGAATATTTAGGGTTTTCATGTCAACCCTTTTCTTTGCTATGTCTTCAGCAGACACAACTCTACCATCTTCAGGTTTTTCTTTCTTATCTTCTTCAGAACATCCAGCAACAGCTGATCTTTGAGAAATAGCATCAGCAATCTTTTGGGCTTTATCGAATGTGTTTCCATATTCAATGATCTCCCAGAGTGTGTAGTCATAGATCCCTAGATATTTCTCAAAGTTGAATTTCCACAATTCAAAGTTGGTTGCATCAAGCATGGGAATCTTGATGTTTGGTAAAGGTGGGGAGGAGGAGGAGGTTATTTCTGACATGATGTTGTTAGAGTTTTTGAGAAAATTAGGGTTTTGGTGATTTTTAGGGTTCTCGTGTTCTTTAAGATCAAAAGTTCCTCAACAAGCTCTGATACCACTTGTTGATCCCAAACTTAGATCGATTTAGCTTTATGTATACGAGATTAGATCAAGTAATACACTTAGAGAAACCTTTGTATATGTTTATAATAATCTAAGTGTTATGCGGAATTAACACTTAAACAAGAACACACAAGATATAAACTAACTTTCACTTTGATTAATGATATCAAACTTGCTTACAATGAAAGTAGTTTACGAATGAAAACTTATATGAAACATTAACCTAAAGGTCTTCTTTTATAGACATAAGAAGCCTTGTACAATAATCTACGTATCAGATATTCTAGGTAAAGATAAATATAGAAAATACATTGTTGTTCCTATCTTTACTAGAAGTAATCTAGAATACAATAAACACGTAGAGTATATCTTCCCATCAGTGCTTGTCTTCAATGTATCAACGCTTGACTTTATCTTGTCAACGCTTGAGCTGTCAGCGTTTGTTTTGCTCCTGTCAACGCTTGTTTTACTCTTGTCAGCGTTCAAGTAGATTGGCTATAATTTATTCCCAACAAAAAGTAAGCAGGTAGGGTTCACTGAAAGTCTTGCTACGCCTAGAAGTCCTAGTTTTACCTCTAAGTGGTTGCCTGCTGGAAGATATTTTGCCTCTAATGGTCATGTTATTGATACTAGTAGATCTCATACTGACAGCTAAATGTCGGTATGTGATATGGCTTGATTATTACCTAACCATACAGGAACCTATTTCTTCGGTTGCCAAATTTTCTTTTCTCTAATCATTGGCAGGCTGTTGAAATTTGTCTCTGGTGCGTGGACTCGGGCTGTTCCAAACATATGACTGGGAATCAAAGCCTTCTCAAGAACTTTGTATAGCGTTTTATGGGAACTGTTCGATTTGGAAATGATCATGTTGTTGCAATTCTAGGCTATGGTGATCTTCATTGGGGAAATATTATCATCACCAGAGTATCTTTTGTTGATGGCTTGGGACACAATTTGTTATCAGCTGGGCAATTCTGTGATTCAGATTTGGAGGTAGCTATACATGCTTTGTTAGGGATCTTGAAGGAATTGATTTGTTGAAAGGAAATCGTACCACCAATCTTTACACCATTGATCTTTTTCAAATGTCTGCTGCATCTCCAATTTGTCTCATGGCCCGGGCCACTTCAACAAAGTCATGGTTATGGCATCAAAGGTTATCTCATCTCAATTTCGATGCCATCACCCAACTTGCAAAAGATGATCTCGTTACCGGTCTTCCAAAGTTCAAATGTACAAAAGACTATCTTTGTCCATCATGTGAGCAAGGTAAAAGCAAGAAGAAGCCTCACAAACCCAAACCTATTCCAAATTCGACGAATAAGTTGCATCTCCTTCATATGGATTTGTGTGGCCCAATAAGAATCAAAAGCATTAATGGAAAGCGGTATGTCCTTGTGATTGTGGATGATTGTTCTCGTTACACATGGGGTCATTTTCTTGCTTCGAAAGATGAAGCCCCTGATGTAATTATCAATTTCTTGAAGAAAACATCAGTGCTACTTCAAGCCCCTGTTATCATTGTAAGAACAGATAACGGTACAGAATTCACCAATCAGAAACTGAAAGCTTATTTTGACGAAGTTGGGATTTCTCATCAAACTTCGGCTGTAAGAACTCCATAGTAGAATGGAGTTGTGGAACGAAGGAATCGTACGTTAGTTGAAGCTGCTCGGACGATGCTTCTCTCCTCCAGTGCACCGTTATTCCTTTGGGCTGACGCTATAGCAACTGCATGCTATGCTCAAAACCGCTCCATTATTCACACCCGCTTCAACAAAACACCTTATGAGATCATTAATGGAAGAAAACCGGACATTTCATTTTTACATGTCTTCGGTGCTTTATGTTATCCGAAGAATGATCATGAAGATATCAGTAAACTTGAACCTAAAGGTGATATTGGCTTTTTCATTGGTTATGCTTCAACTGCTTGTACTTACTGGGTTTATAATTGTGACAATCCGTCAATTTATGATTGATATTTTATTCTTAATATTTAATTGAAAATATTATTTTAATGTTATTATATGAACTCACTTATTTTTGGGAAGAAATTTGGATTTACGTCTTGAAGTAGCATCGACTACGTCTAAACCGGAGGATTCAACGTTACGTGCTTACGTTTACATACACCGTCTTTGGTGACAGTCCGACATTTCAGAAAATAAATTTATCCGTGAATATTATTTTGGAGTTTTAAATTTGTGTTGGTTCATAAACTCACAAATTTACGAGAAGAGATTAGGACTTACGATTTTATTTTAACTTCCTTTACGACTAAACCGGAAACCTTAGGATTACGTATTTACGTTTTCGAACTCCGTTTTTGATGAAACAATTTTGATTGGATTCGTTTTGTGACGTTGATTCATAATTTATAAAAACGTTTTTCGTAAAACGACCCGAGGGCACGCAAATCGAGGAAACTAAAATCGGGGAGTACCCGTAAATAAATGGGGATGAGACAAGTGGGACACTTGCCCCACCCCCATCAAAACCGGCCCAAGCATGCCACACCACCCCATTATGTGTCAACTTGTAAATAAAACAAGTTACACTTGTCTTAGCTTACACTTTAAGCTTCCACTAAACTCAAAACCACTAGCCACTTCTCATTACCATCATTTACACATGCAAACAAGATCAAAAATCCTCTCAACCACCTCACGTATGCCGTCCCATATTACCCCTTAAACACCAATTTTGATCAAAAACAACCATGAAATCTTATGTTATATACACATATGTTGAAGCCCTTTTGAAACCCTATTGATTGGTGGTCCTTATAACATCCAAGGAGGAGTTTTCATGGAGTAGTAGGGCTGATTTTCCACAAGGTGTTTATGAATAATGGTGGTCTTGAAGATGGTCATGGTTATTCACAAGTTTCTCCATCAAAAACCATGTCCAAATCATAACCTACATCAACTTGGTGGTATAAAGATTGTCCTCCTCATCTTCTTGTTATTTTGATTATGTAAAAATGTATTTTATTTCCTATTGTATATGTATATGATGATTATATGATGATAAAAATGTTATGTGGGGATTTGTTGTTGATAAATATGATTAAAAAGGTGAAAAACTATAAAGAACAAGGTTAAAATCTTGGTTAAATTTGTTGGCTGTATAAAACAGTAAAGAATCAAGTGGTGAACTGATAAAAATGGCATAGATTAATGGATTTACAGTAAGCTATGGGTCTTGTATACATGTGAGAGTTGGCCATGCAATGGAATCATTGTAATGAGTGAGATATGATCAAAACAAGTTTAGGGTATAAATCTGAGTTTACTGTTTTGGACGATTTTTAGAAAATACTTAGAAGATGATTAAACAGTAGCTATAGAAGAGTTAAATGTAGAAAATATCATGTAGTTTATGTGATAAAAATTTGAGCTTCTATCTCCATATAGAACTCTAGATATGACAGTTTTGGTGAAAGTGAAGATAAAAATCAGATTTTGGGAATTATAGTATAATACTATTATATAAGCACTCAAAATTTAATAGTATAAAATATAAATAAAAACCCACTAACTCATATAATACACTTATATAAATATGTACAATGGTAAATAAGTGGACATTTTATAAAAATGGTAACTTGTTAAGTTTTATAAGTTATAAAACTATAAACATGATTTTTACGACTTTTTCGGCTAATACCGTAAAATTAACGTCTTTGTTAAATAAAACTTAGACGGTTGGACCCGTCTAATGTAAACTTTATAAAACTCACATACTGATATATAAACATATATAACAAGTAAAAACCGATAAAACCCGAGCTATAGGACATACGGACATTAACAAGCTAAGTAAACATATTGGACTAATAATTGGACTAAATAAGTTAAACCCTTATAAAAAGAACTTATTGGACTTAACCCATTTGGGCCCAACTTGAAAGTTTAAATACTGATAATATAAGTATGAAATGGATTAATACAAGTTAATAAACTTATAATAGGCTTATTGGACCTAAAACACGTAAATATGTAAAACGAGAAAACTAGTATAAAAGTTATCGACACATAACACAAAAATGAGTAAATGAGAATATGTAAACCCACTTGATCATCATATATATAAAATCATCATATGTATACATAACTGTTATTTGTATAAAGTCATTGGACAAGAGTCTAAGACGAGTATTATTTGTCTAGGTTTCCGTGATTGAAGCATGTACCGTACGTCCGAATTGCCGATAACCCGCCTTCCCACATCAACGTGAGTTCATAGCCTCGCACTCTATTAAATGTTTTTATAAATGTTTTATAAACCCGCGAGGGAGATAACATGTTAGTTTTTATAAAATAGGACGCCATTTGTCCCGATTGTTTGTTTATTGATTTGGACCCGTATGATTGAATGACCCGATTGTATGACCCGATAAATGATTAAAGGACCCGATAGATGAAATTAAATGGATTATTAAAGTTAGGTTATGTCACTAAAAGTCCCATTAGCATGAATTGTGAACTACCAAGATTTGGTAGACGCTTATGCATTTAATAGTACTATTTGGGGACGATCACCCCAGTTCGCGCCTTGACGGTTGATCCCCGTCGTGCCACATTGATTGGTAAGCGAATTTATGTATGAGAAGATTTCCATAGCGTGACCTTTGTGACGACACGCTACTTTAGATGGGCAAAATTGGTATCGGGTTAGCTACCCGTTGTTGGTTTAGTAAGGTAACAATGTCATGCGGCTTATAATAATTCAAAACTAACGAAATACTACTAGACGCTCAGAATTACGACGTATTGCCTAACTAGCAATACGGGGTCATACTATTGATATTATGTTCGTGTTTTGGTTTTATATAACCATATTCATATAACGGTTTTTATTTAATCTATACAACGTTGCAAGACGTATTGTATGATGTTTTTACGACATTGGCTCGTATAATGATTTTAAGGCAAATGCCTATATTATGATTTTCGATAAGGATTTGTATAAAATGACTTTGGCTATTTTATGGCCTATTAAAATGATTTGTATAAAATGATTTTCGGTAATAATTTTATACCGATGTTATATTGATGGTTTATTAAAACTCTATGAATTCACTCGGCGTTATCGCTGACCTTTTCTTTTAACATGTTTTATCTCAGGTACTTGAAGGTAATTCTCGGGAAGACAACAAGAATTCATGGCCCGCACTTAAATTATAATTTCCATTCAAACACTTTGTAAAACTTTGTATGAAATAATATGACTTGGGACCGATGTAACTTTGATGTTTATGAATGGAAATGCTTTATTAATAAACGACGCGATTTTTATGTGTTGTCTATGATGTGAGTAATGTGCTATCCCGTAACACCAACGAGTCTTCCGCTGTATTGGGTTGTATAAATTTGGATTATATATATATATATGATGTAATTTTATTACATGATTGTTTGATGATTATTTTGATATTTATACGAGGTATTTATACGACGTCGATTGTCACAAGAAACCCTAAATCCCCTAGTAAATAAATCGAAGCTATTCTCGTAGGAATTCTAGCTATCCTAGATCTAAAACAAGTTGTGGATATTTAAGATCCCAACAAATGGTTGATATTCGTAGAAATGTAGATATTAGTTGATTGTAGAATTGGCGAGATTAAATCTGATATCGATATCATGACGATCTTTCCTTATAGAGTGGAGTTTGACAAAACGTTATCACCTAGAAAGATGTCATCTGATTCGTTGTCATCCAATTCTTAAATTTGAAATCGAAAGGGTGAATGTTGCACTTGAGGCTGTCATTGGAACCATTACCCAAAAGCCTCATGCCACTAGTACCTTTCCGAGAAATATTGAATGTGTGAGTCATTTCATACTAGTGACTCATTTGATAATTGTTGTTGTAAGAGCTATAGGATTGGAAATTAAGTGTTGATTCATATTGAGATTGTATTGCCTTTACAAGGCCGAAGAATAAGGTTGTAAGTATTGGAGAATAAGGTAGGATGTCGAATTGAGTATAAAATTTGTTATAACTTGAATAAAGTAAAATTTAACCTGTATGGAATATGAGATTGTTAAGAGGAAGTCGTTAAATTTTGTGATTGAATTATAAGGTTTTAATTGATTGTTAGTTTGTGATAAGTGTTGTTCCTAGGCCATTGTCCAATAACGAGGATGCCCAGTGTCCAAGAAATAAATTAAAGAAATCTTCTTCTGAATTGGGACCGATGGATCTTCTGGGACATGTGGAACACCTAATGACTCTTGTAGATTAGTATTCATTGTGGTATCTTTTAAAAATCCCTAACTTAACTGAGACATCAGTTGGTAGGATGAGTTCTGAGAATTGTATGACATAGTGACACGTAATGAGTTACGGTACAATTTTGACTTGTTTGTGATTAATGAAAAGACTACATTTGATTGCTAAATTCTACATGTATTGATGTTATCTATCTTTTATTGCTTCTTCATAATGCTCGCATTAGTGATGCAACCATTGAACAAGTACTCATCTTGATTTGAGTTACGTTGTGAATCATTCTTCGTGAGTGCCATCGATGTCACGAACCTCATGATTATTTGGCTAAAGCTCATTTCCTATCATATTGTAGTTAAGTTCTTGGTGAACAACTCTTTCATCACTCTTTTGCAGATCACTCATTGTTTTTATAAGTTAAAACAGTATCCCTTGAGAAAAATTGGATTTTCATCACTATATGGATTATTTAAAGTGAGATTTATAAGTGATTGTTATCGAAATAAAGTTGTTTATAAAACACCTTGGAAAACTTAATTGTTTTCATAACAAGGAAAATCTTTGTAAATATATTTTGATTCTTATTTAAGAATTAAGCATGTAAATGTTTTTATTATAAACATGATGATAAAGTTTTGACGAACTAAGTATTGCATCGTTAATCTTGAAATTGTATATAGTTGCGCGCCTACATACAATTTGAAATGGACCATGCAAGGCTGATTAGTAGTCACCATAAAACTAATGAATAAACACTACATTTTCTTTGAAGATTGTGAAAGATTAAATTTTATGAGATCTGCAAGAAGTGAAAAATAAGGACATAATGTTAGGGACACCTACATATGTGCCTGTAGCATCTATTCTTCTGAGTCGAATTTACTCATCTGTGGAAATTGTCTTATTTGACAATTGACAATTCTTTCTTGTTCAATTCTCCCGTAGTAAGATTCTTAGGAAAAGTATTTGATTATCGAGTGTTGATGCCCGATTGGATGTATCGACGTTCCTATCATTTCTTTTGATTTGATTTCATTTGAATGACCTCGGTAACGATCCGAGGAGCTTCCGAATGCGTACTCAAATTATGAAAACATGGGATATATTCATATTCGTTAAATGTTTTCATCTGTATCTGACTTGAAATTCTCTCGCATAGATTATGCGTTGACCTTACTCTTTTAATAGTAGTTGTGTATCCTAATATCCCTGAATTTGTGAAAGATTATGAGTTATTATTAGTCTTTTGAGAAGTTCACATCTTATCGACGGCAATAAAACTGAAAAGTTGGCAATGCCAGTAGAATGGATTGATTGATTATGACATGACTCGAGTAGAATTTCCCCTAAATGATAAGATGTTGATTATCAAAAGTGATCTACATAATTCTTGATGGATGACCATATCCTGCATTAAGACTTGAAATTATACCGTGAATGGTTGTGAACTGGTTATAGATATTGTCATCTAGAAGAACCTAATATGAATTTATTAAAAGATGTTTTCGTTATCTGAAACTTTAGGAAGTATTTGTTGGTAAATTACCTAAACTTTTTCCATTAAGGCAAGTTGAAATTGGTATTGATTATATTTCTGGTGCTGCACTTGTGGCTTGTGCACTGTACGTCAGCATCATCTGAATTTAAGGAATTACCGTACAACTGAGAGAGTTGTCGGAGAAAGATTTTATTATACCAAGCCTGTCATCCTGAAGAGCTATGGTGTTATCATTCCTAATATTTATAGATTACTGTGAACTGAGTAAATTGACAATCGAAAACGATATCCATAACTCGAAATGGAAGATTTGTTCGATCATTTACAAGGTTTTTGATCCTCAGCATGGTTATCATCAACTTCGCATCTGCGAAAAGGATTATCTATTCCAATCACTACATCCGGTACTTGTAATGAACGTTATGAGTTTCACGTGATGTCGTTTGGATTGACAATGCACATGTAGTATTCATAAATTTGGTGAATCACGTGTGTAGGCTGTAATTTGATAAATTCATGCTCGTGATCATTAAGGACCATTTGTTTATTTATAAGAATAAGAATGAGTTAATAATTATTTATAGATTGCCCTGAATTGGCCGAACAATGAAAACTTGAACATTGAATAATTGATATATGGTTAAAGACTTAAACCTTTACATTATTTGACTATGTGATTAATAAATAATGAAATATATATTGACTCTTCAAAAATTAGGAGTCATTTAAGACTTTGGATTTTACTAAAAAGAAAGTGCAAAAATATTTTGACAAATGTTTTAACAAAGGATTTTAAGGGATTATTCCCTTATACACAAACCATTTAACTAACCTCCTGTTTACGGGTAAATGTTTGTGTATACCTCAAGACAACCTAAGCGGAATCGAGGAAAACATTTAAACCATGACTTAGAATTTGAAATGACAATTTTTGCTTTTCAACTAAGAAAATTTTTACCAAAGAATAAACAAAGATTTTTCAAACATTTACGAATCCTGTTAATTATTTTTGATAAATCAACAAAAATCTTGATAATTAAATTCAAATTTATTTTGAACATTTTATTATAATGGGTCGAACTAAGAAAAATTAAAATTTTTACGTTTACGCTTCATAAAAATTTAATAATTATTATTTAATTAATTATAATAACTATCGACGCTTTAAAACGTCGGATTGAGAAAAACTGATAAAAATAATAGATGAGACGAAGCTAAAACAGAGAAAATGTGAAGAAATAATTATTGAATAAATACGGACATAATAACTATTCCATCTAGGAAAGAGAATGTAGATACTGACGCATAATATAGAAAGAATATCTGAGTGAATTGTGGACATGATAATTATATCATCATGAGAAGTGAATTTAGATATCGACGCATTATGTAAAAAGGATAAAGAACCAATTAGGACATGTTCCTTAATCATGAAGGTGCAAAATAAATTGCCGAACAATTTAAAATATAGCCGATGCTTATAAAAAGGATGATATAGATAATAAAAAGGTTTCACGGCTAATGTGAACCATTATAATTGAGAAGCCGATGGCATTAAAGGTATGAAAAGCCACTAGTGGTTGCCTAAATATGGAGATTGTGAGATATAGTTATGTTGGAATTTGTAAGTATAAGTATTCTATTTATGTCATTTATGACTAAAAGTATCTTTGTCTGAAGAAGTTGTACTGATGACAATTATGAAGGCAGACATTGCCTCATACATTAGTAAACGTCTAGCTATTGCAAAGGTCATCATCTGAATTTGATTCGATTTGGGTCATCGTCGACAGACTGACCAAATCTGCTAATATCATTCCCGTTAATGATAAATGCAAAAGAGTTATGTAAACATTGCGTGCCTGTATCGAACATCTTTATCAAGATCCTCGCTTCACATCGAATTTCTAGAGATTTGCTCAGAAGTCGTTGGGAACGAACCTTGATGAGAGTACTGTTTACCACCCCAAATCGAAGGGACGAGGTAAAGTAACAATACAAAAACACTAGAAGTCTTGTTTTAAGATTGAATGATTGACCTTTGGTAATAAACCGTATAATCGTTTTCCTTTAGAGAGATTATCATTGATAATTATTGCATTAGGATCGAGATCGAATCTTGTTAGGATCTAAATATTAGAGCATCTGTAAGCAAGAGTTGAGATGAAGACACCCGACATACACCCATTGTGAGTTGGACATGTCTTTTAGGTTTAAGGTTTCCTATGATGGCGAACCTAACCTTACAAAATACCAGACCCGCGAGATCTGAAATGATTGTTGAAATTAGGATCTGATTATTGACTGCCGGTAGTGGGCAAGAGGTTATGTGAATATGAAATGTAGATCTTGAAGTGCCAGATGGGTAGCGAAGTTATGCCAAAAAAATTTAACATTGGAAAAATGAATTCATGATCTGACAAATCATGAGATATAAGTCCCCGTTGTATGGGACCATTGAGATGATGTAAAAGTTGGGATTGAAAGGCATATAAGCTGGATCTACCCTAGGACTTCAAGAACTGCGTGAATTAGGTTTCGTAAATCGAACTTGATGGAATAACTATCAAGTGAAAATATGATTCTTCTTAATAGAGCTTAGATCGGCGAAAAGTTGCATTCATCAGAAACCCGTGAACATCATGGATAGAGAAAGTAAGTCAACATTTAGCCTGATCTTATTCTTGTAGTTATGTTTGATGAAACTCGCGTATTATAATGGATTACACTTGTGAGAAAAGACCGAATGTGGAGGAAATACCCACATGGCTTTAACTCTATAAGAAGCGAGTAGTAAGGTAAGATGATCTTTGAGGACAAAGATCCTGTTTAGGGGTAATTGCTGTGACAATCCGTCAATTTATGATTGATATTTTATTCTTAATATTTAATTGAAAATATTATTTTAATGTTATTATATGAACTCACTTATTTTTGGGAAGAAATTTGGATTTACGTCTTGAAGTAGCATCGACTACGTCTAAACCGGAGGATTCAACGTTACGTGCTTACGTTTACATACACCGTCTTTGGTGACAGTCCGACATTTCAGAAAATAAATTTATCCGTGAATATTATTTTGGAGTTTTAAATTTGTGTTAGTTCATAAACTCACAAATTTACGAGAAGAGATTAGGACTTACGATTTTATTTTAACGTCCTTTACGACTAAACCGGAAACCTTAGGATTACGTATTTACGTTTTCGAACTCCGTTTTGATGAAACAATTTTTATTGGATTCGTTTTGTGACGTTGATTCATAATTTATAAAAACGTTTTTCGTAAAACGACCCGAGGGCACGCAAATCGAGGAAACTAGAATCGAGGAGTACCCGTAAATAAATGAGGATGAGACAAGTGGGACACTTACCCCACCCTCATCAAAACCGGCCCAAGCATGCCACACCACCCTATTATGTGTCAACTTGTAAATAAAACAAGTTACACTTGTCTTAGCTTACACTTTAAGCTTCCACTAAACTCAAAACCACTAGCCACTTCTCATTACCATCATTTACACATGCAAACAAGCTCAAAAATCCTCTCAACCACCTCACCTATGCCGTCCCTTATTACCCCTTAAACACCAATTTTGATCAAAAACAACCATGAAATCTTATGTTATATACACATATGTTGAAGCCCTTTTGAAACCCTATTGATTGGTGGTCCTTATAACATCCAAAGAGGAGTTTTCATGGAGTAGTAGGGCTGATTTTCCACAAGGTGTTTATGAAGAATGGTGGTCTTGAAGATGGTCATGGTTATTCACAAGTTTCTCCATCAAAAACCATGTCCAAATCATAACCTACATCAACTTGGTGGTATAAAGATTGTCCTCCTCATCTTCTTGTTATTTTGATTATGTAAACATGTATTTTATTTCCTATTGTATATGTATATGATGATTATATGATGATAAAAATGTTATGTGGGGATTTGTTGTTGATAAATATGATTAAAAAGGTGAAAAACTATAAAGAACAAGGTTAAAATCTTGGTTAAATTTGTTGGCTATATAAAACAGTAAAGAATCAAGTGGTGAACTGATAAAAATGACATAGATTAATGGATTTACAGTAAGCTATGGGTCTTGTACACATGTGAGAGTTGGCCATGCAATGGAATCATTGTAATGAGTGAGATATGATCAAAACAAGTTTAGGGTATAAATCTGAGTTTACTGTTTTGGACGATTTTTAGAAAATACTTAGAAGATGATTCAACAGTAGCTATAGAAGAGTTAAATGTAGCAAATATCATTTAGTTTATGTGATAAACATTTGAGCTTCTATCTCCATATAGAACTCTAGATATGGCAGTTTTGGTGAAACTGAAGATAAAAATCAGATTTTGGAAATTAAAGTATAATACTATTATATAAGCACTCAAAATTTAATAGTATAAAATATAAATAAAAACCCACTAACTCATATAATACACTTATATAAATATGTACAATGGTAAATAAGTGGACATTTTATAAAAATGGTAACTTGTTAAGTTTTATAAGTTATAAAACTATAAACATGATTTTTACGACTTTTTCGGCTAATACCGTAAAATTAACGTTTTTGTTAAATAAAACTTAGACGGTTGGACCCGTCTAATGTAAACTTTATAAAACTCACATACTGATATATAAACATATATAACAAGTAAAAACCGATAAAACCCGAGCTATAGGACATACGGACATTAACAAGCTAAGTAAACATATTGGACTAATAATTGGACTAAATAAGTTAAACCCTTATAAAAAGAACTTATTGGACTTAACCCATTTGGGCCCAACTTGAAAGTTTAAATACTGATAATATAAGTATGAAATGGATTAATACAAGTTAATAAACTTATAATAGGCTTATTGGACCTAAAACACGTAAATAGGTAAAACGAGAAAACTAGTATAAAAGTTATCGACACATAACACAAAAATGAGTAAATGAGAATATGTAAACCCACTTGATCATCATATATATAAAATAATCATATTTATACATAATTGTTATTTGTATAAAGTCATTGGACAAGAGTCTAAGACGAGTATTATTTGTCTAGGTTTCCGTGATTGAAGCACGTACCGTACGTCCGAATTGCCGATAACCCGCCTTCCCATATCAACGTGAGTTCATAGCCTCGCACTCTTTTAAATATTTTTATAAATGTTTTATAAACCCGCGAGGGAGATAACATGTTAGTTTTTATAAAATAGGACGCCATTTGTCCCGATTGTTTGTTTATTGATTTGGACCCGTATGATTGAATGACCCGATTGTATGACCCGATAAATGATTAAAGGACCCGATAGATGAAATTAAATGGATTATTAAAGTTAGGTTATGTCACTAAAAGTCCCATTAGCATGAATTGTGAACTACCGGGATTTGGTAGACGCTTATGCATTTAATAGTACTATTTGGGGACGATCACCCCAGTTCGCGCCTTGACGGTTGATCCCCGTCGTGCCACATTGATTGGTAAGCGAATTTATGTATGAGAAGATTTCCATAGCGTGACCTTTGTGACGACACGCTACTTTAGATGGGCAAAATTGGTATCGGGTTAGCTACCCGTTGTTGGTTTAGTAAGGTAACAATGTCATGCGGCTTATAATAATCCAAAACTAACGAAATACTACTAGACGCTCAGAATTACGACGTATTGCCTGACTAGCAATACGGGGTCATACTATTGATATTATGTTCGTGTTTTGGTTTTATATAACCATATTCATATAACGGTTTTTATTTAATCTATACAACGTTGCAAGACGTATTGTATGATATTTTTACGACATTGGCTCGTATAATGATTTTAAGGCAAATGCCTATATTATGATTCGATAAGGATTTGTATAAAATGACTTTGGCTATTTTATGGCCTATTAAAATGATTTGTATAAAATGATTTTCGGTAATAATTTTATACCGATGTTATATTGATGGTTTATTAAAACTCTATGAATTCAATCGGCGTTATCGCTGACCTTTTCTTTTAACATGTTTTATCTCAGGTACTTGAAGGTAATTCTCGGGAAGACAACAAGAATTCATGGCCCGCACTTAAATTATAATTTCCATTCGAACACTTTGTAAAACTTTGTATGAAATAATATGACTTGGGACCGATGTAACTTTGATGTTTATGAATGGAAATGCTTTATTAATAAACGACGCGATTTTTATGCGTTGTCTATGATGTGAATAATGTGCTATCCCGTAACACCAACGAGTCTTCCGATGTATTGAGTTGTATAAATTTGGGGGTGTTACAATAATCGAAGGACAAGAAAGGTAATGGAGACTATGAATGTTACCTTTGATGAACTCTCGGGTATGGCCTCTCAACATAGAAGTTCACATCCCGAGCTTCATGGTCAGACTTCTTGACACGTAAATTCAGGACTCGTGCTTCAATTCGCACCGTCAGCAATCTCAGCGTTACAACCTTCGGAACGTGACTTGGAAGTTTTACTTGGAACAATTTATGATGAATATATGGAGGGTCCTTCGTCATTTGGTGTTCCTCAAAATGCCCCGGCTGCACCTGCTACGGTAGTTCCAGAACCACCAATTGCATCTACACTAACGGCATCCGTTTTTGCACCATCTACGTCAACCTCAACCATATTGATTCCAAATATTCCAAACACTTTTCCGACTACTGACGCAACTCAACAACATTCTCAGCAAATTCCTAATCATGTTCATCTTCAGAATGAAATAGTTGCTGAAAATGCAAACAATGCGATGCTCAATGAACATGAGTTTGTTAATCCATTTGCGGCTTCCACAAGTACTACTCAGCCTTCAACACCATATGTGGATCCGTCGAGCTCGCATAAAGTTTCTCATACACTTCCACATGAACAAAAATGGACTAAGAATCATCCTTTGGTTCAAGTAATTGGAAATCTCTCACGACCAGTCTCAACACGAAATCAGCTGCGTACTGACGGTGATATGTGTATCTATGCACTATCAGTCAACACAATGGAACCAACAAGTGTTAAAGCAGCAATCACCGATGCATCATGGATTGAGTCTATGCAAGAAGAGCTCAATAAATTCATCTGGCTTGATGTATGGGAGTTAGTACCACGCCCGGACAATATCGATTCCCTTACCCAGAAATGGTTATTTAAAAACAAGATGGATGAAGAGCAAACGGTCATTAGGAACAAGACTCGGTTAGTTGTGAGAGGTTATAAACAAAAGGAGGGAATTGATTTCGTAGAATCCTTCGCCCCGGTTGCTCGGATGGAAGCTATTAGGATTTTCTTGGCATATGTTGCACACAAATCGTTCACTGTGTATCAAATGGACGTGAAGACGGCTTTCTTGCATGGGCCGTTAAAAGAAGATGTGTACGTATGTCAACCAGAAGGTTTCATCAACACCGATCATCCAAGCCATGTCTACAAGTTGAAAAAGGCAATTTATGGTATGAAACAAGCACCGAGGGCATGGTACCACGAATTATCATCATTTCTTCTCCAAAATCACTTCATCAAATGAACCATTGATCCAACGTTGTTTATCAAGCACTACGGCAACAAAATCTTGGTGGCTCAGGTCTATGTAGATGATATAATATTTGGCTCAACAAACCTAAAATATTCTATATTATTTTCCGACCTTATGAAAAGCCGATATGAAATGTCCATGATGGGGGAAATGACATTTTTTCTTGGTCTCCAAGTTCACCAATCCCCCCGTGGTATTTTCATACATCAGGCCAAATATGTGCTTGAAATTCTAAAGAAATTTGGAATGGAAAATTGTGATCCTATTGGTACTCTAATGGACACTAAACACAAGCTTGATTTGGATAAGAACGGGACATTTGTAGATGCTACAAAATATCAAAGCATGATCGGGTCCCTTATGTACTTAACCTCAAGCAGACCGAACATTGTGCATCCTACTTGTTTATGTGCTCGATACCAGGCTAAGCCAACCGAGAAGCACCTCAATGAGGTTAAAAGGATCTTTCGTTATCTCCGGGGAACCATTAATATGGGTCTCTGGTATACGAAGGATTCTGGTTTTAATCTAACTGGTTTTTCAGATGCCGATCATGCAGGGTGTCATGATACATTCACGAGCACTTCCGGTGGAGCACAATTCTTAGGCGAGAAGCTAGTGAGCTGGTCCTCAAGAAAACAAGAATGTACACGGTTATCCACCGTGGAAGTAGAATATTTGTCTCTATCCGTGTGTTGTGCTCAATTCCTGTGGATGAGAATACAACTGGCGGTGTAGGATATGTAAATCTTGCTTATGTTTTTTAGAGAGAAAGAGATAGAAAGATAGATGATTTCACCCACACTTTAGAGAGAGAAAGTGATTAACTATGTGCAAAATGAAATGAAACCACCACCCTCTCCATCAAAGGAGAGGGTTTATATACCAAGCCCATACGATGGGCTTGGGCTTACAATTGGGCCGGCCATACAAGCATAGACCGGGCTTTTCCTTGTTTGATATATTAAAAGATATCTAGACTATGAGCTACTACTTAATATATTGTCGGAGTGACCGAATCTTCCTAAATACGTAAAAACGTATTTCCAACAATCTCCCCATAAGGGAGGTCACTCCAGACAAGGGCGTTACCCAAGTTACAATAATAAAATAAACCTAGCATACTATGCTTGTCTTGAGCTCGTAGTCTTCGTCTTTCTTTTCTTTTTCTTTTCAGGTGAACATGTTGATGTGATCTTTGATATCAATCTTTAGCATTAATCTCTTGCCTTGATCTTGTGAATCCTTCACTTGTGATCTTCGCCTCTTCGTGACTTCACGTCCCACATACTTATACCTTTGTAATTCTTGAAAGCTTCAGAGTTCGATACAGCGGAAGACTTGACTTTTAGGCTTTCTAGAAGTTAAATGAAGTATTAAGGGTATAAAGTATAAGCATGCGGAGACGACTTCTTCTCGGATTCCGTAACGCCACCGTCTTCAAATACCGCAACATAAGTAGACACGAACGAAATGGCTTTGAACATTTCATTCTAATTCGGTAGCATTTTACCTCCGGTCGGTGAAGAACGTTGGACGATATAAAATATCGTACTTGTGGCAGGTAGATTTAATTAAATATCTCCTTAACAAGATTTTGCGGGTAAATCCGTTCTCTTTACTCGACCGTCCAAAGCTGACTGCGAACGTAAAGAGTGAATCATTTGGATAAAATTATCCTCATGATGGAAGCCGTCAATTCTGATTACTGGAACAAGTTTGATTCATTAAAGAATCACACCATCGTTGCTTTCCAGTTGTCACAAGCGTGATTCATATTGAATCTTGCAAGTTACCTACCAAGTGTTGTTTAAGGTTAACACTAGAAGGATTTCCACTCATCACTGTGAACACTAAGGTATCACTCTGAGTGTTTTGGCAAGATCACTAAGATATTGCGTAGAGGCCTGGAACGTGTTTAAATTCAGTTAAGAATTAAACCACTGTTGCTTTCCAGTTATCACAAGCTTGATTCATAAAGAATCCCACAAGTCACCTACCATGAGCTTTTTGATATTCGCTCAAGAAGAATTTCCATCTTCACTGTAAATACTTTCGTATTACTCGGATGTTCAGGCAAGATCATGAAGATTTTACGTAGGACTCTTAAGATCTTTCTTACTTTTCACAGTGTGTGAAAAAGTAAGGAATTATGAAAGTGTGTCCTAATGAGATATTTGATGATCTCAAATGGCTCTAGACTCGATCGTGCATTTTGGATTTTAGTGATCGGAGGCTGGAGAGGAGTGCCACCATTTCAATACCTATTTATTCGGAGTGAATAAATCGATAGATAACGTGTTGTCTTCGTGTGAATAAAACAAATACCTTTTAAGAGATATCTGAGTTAGCTGGGATGGGTTGTGCATTGCATCACTGGGTCCATGATGTCTATCTTCAATATCGAGCATCATTAAAATGATCTCAATAGCATATGTGTTGACCCGGTTTCTGCCTAAGGTTGTAAGGAGGGCTTCTTTATTTACACCCTTTATCTTTACAATTCTTTTTCATTCTTCAATCCCTTCAATGCTTACCAATACGTCATAACTAGCACCTTGTTGTGATTGTTCCAGTGCTAACTTAAGTACTTGGTTGGCATTCAGCTACGTTCATAATCTTTCTCCATCTTTCCTAAGGACTACTATTTCTAGCTATGGAATGTCCTTGGGAAGATTCCTCCGGTTTAAGAAGAATCATTGGACTTAACCTATCCTACCATCCTTATGTCACCACAATCTTCATCGTCGTGAAATAAATGGGTTTTGGGTAAGTATATGTCACCATGAAAATCCATTTTGCTCCCCTTAATATATGCCACGATATTCGAAAACATTTCGCATATGTCGGGATGAGCCAGCACATTAAGTCAAACCATTTGTGATAACTTCCCATATTAAATCACATTTTCTCCCCCATATTAAAAATATTAACCCAATCGATGTTTTTAATATCAATTGATTTAATGAAGTTTGTAGAATATTGATAACCTATGAATCTATGAAGGGGTTTGTTGATTTCTAGAGAGAGAAAGTTAGAGAGAGAAAGTGAGAGAAACTATGTGTTATTTCAATAAATGGAAAACAAGAAATGACAACCACCAACCCCTTTCCATGGTGGAAAGGGGTATTTATAGTTCCAAGCATAACATGGGCTTGGGCCGGTCCATGACAAGCCCATGGACCGGTTCTTACTTAAGTTAATAAGTAACTAATGACTATTTTCTAACTACGAGCTATTACAACATAAATATTATTGTGGAGTGACCGATACTTCTAATATACGTAAAAACGTATTTCTAACAATCTCCCCCTAAGGGAGGTCACTCCACGTTTACAAAGTTCTAAACCTAGCATACTATACTAAGTCTTCGTTCTTTAGCTCGTAGTCTTTTCTTCTTTTCTTTCTTTTGTTGTGAATATGTTGGTTTGATCTTTTTGGCTTTGGCTTGAGAGCATTGTTCTTTGGCCTTTCACGTGCGATCTTTGCCTCTCTTGTGAATTTGCCTTCTCGTGACTCCATGTTCCACACACTTATGTCTTTTTGATGAATTCTTGAAAGTTTCAGAGTTTGGTACAGCGGAAGACTTTATCTTGTACTTTCTTGAATTTTTGTTAAACTTTGATGCAGAAAGACATAAGCATGTGGGAACGACTTCTACAGGTACACCGCAACACCACCGTCTTCACTGGTACTCAGCAACGCCACCGTCTTCAACAGGTACACAGCAACGCCACCGTCTTTAACAGGTACACAGCAACGACACGAATAAAATGGCTTTGAACATTTTATTCTAATTTGGTAGCATTTTACCTCCGGTCGGTGAAGACCGTTGGACGATATTAGATATCGTACCCGTGACGGATAGTTTCAATTAAGTAACTTCCTGACAGGATTTCGCGGGTAAACCCGTTCTCTTTATTCGACCGTCCAAAGCTGACTGCGAACATAAAGAGTGAATCACTTGGATAAATTATCCTTGTGATTAGAAGCCGTCAATTCATGAAACCTGGAACAAGTGAATTTCAATTAAGATTTTCACCATCGTTGCTTTCCAGTTGTCACGAGCTCAATTCATAAAGAATCTTGCACGTTACCTACCAAGTGCTGTTTGATGTTGACACTAGAAGGATTTCCACTCGTCACTGTGGTCAATAAAGAGTCACTCTGAGTGTTCTGGCAAGATCATATGATAGTGCGAAGAGGCCTGGAACGAGTTTAAGTTCAATTAAGAATTAAACCACTGTTACCTTCCAGTTTTTCACAAGATTGGTTCTAAAAGAACCGCACGTGTAACCTACCATGAGCTTGTTTGATGTTGGCTCAAGAAGGATTTCCATCTTCATTGTAATACTTGCGTATTACTCGGATGTTCTGGCAATATTACAGGAATATTGCGTAGGACTCATGAAAATCTCTTACTTTTCACAGTGTGTGAGAAAGCAAGGAATAAATGGAAAATGTCCTAATGAGACTTTTGATGATCTCTTGGCTCTAGACTCGATTGTGCGTTTTGATTTAGTGAGCGATGGCTGGAGAGGAGTGCCACCTTTTCAATACCAGTCTATTCGGAGTGAATAAACCAATAGATAACGTGTTGATCTCCGTGTGATTAAAACAAATACCTTTTGAGAGATATTTGAGTTAGCTGTGAAGGGTTGTGCATTGCATCACTGGGTCCATGATGTCTTTCTTCAATACCGAGAATCATTAGCAAAAATGACCTCAATAGCATATGTATTGACCCGGTTTCTGCCTAAAGTTGTAAGGAGGGCTTCTTTCTTTACACCCTTTATCTTTACAATTCTTTTTCATTCTTCAACCCCTTCAATGCTTACCAATACGTCATCACTAGCACCTTGTTGTGATTGTTCCAGTGCTAGCTTAAGTACTTGGTCGGCATTCAGCTACGTTCACATTCTTTCTCCTTCTTTCCTAGGACTTCTAATTCTATCTAGGGAATTGTCCTTGGGAAGATTCCATCGGCTCTGATGAATCATTGGACTAAACCTATTCCTACCACCCTTTTGTCACCACAATCGTCGTGAATTAAGCGTGTTTTGGGAAGGAATTGCCACCATGAAAAATCATTGAAAATCACCTAAAGTACTTGTGATATTGAAATCAAAAGTTTTGTACCTTAGGTGTTTTGTTCATCAAAAACGCTCCCCCTTAACACGTGCTTTACACATATTAAGTTGGATAATCTTTAAGTCTTTTTCATCTTTTAGCCAAGTATCACTTACGTCTCCTTAATCCCATTTTCTCCCCTTATCCAAAATGTTAACCATTAATATTTGGGATATTGAATGGATTAACCGGTCTTTGGGTAAAAAATGAAATCGATGTTTGGCCATAGAACAAGTTATTGCTCCCCCTTAAGTTAATAAGG
Source organism: Glebionis coronaria (assembly GCA_025667525.1). Taxonomy (NCBI): domain Eukaryota; kingdom Viridiplantae; phylum Streptophyta; class Magnoliopsida; order Asterales; family Asteraceae; genus Glebionis; species Glebionis coronaria. The sequence continues at coordinate 537,488,075 of CM046880.1, forward strand.
GATAGTTGTAGTGCTTTAGTATGATATATTTTGAAAGATTTAGAATCTCGTGAGAAATTCTTGAAAAATTATCATACCTTAACACTACATCAAGCCATTAAAGCACATTATTCACAAATATACATATTCACAATTGAAAACCAATATAAAGTGGACCTGAAGTGTACGACCCATTAGATGGATCGTTGCAGTAGCTTGTGGTGCACTAAATACGGTCTTCCACCCACGAATCTTTCCAAGCTCCTCATCAATCTACGTTCACGGAGCTTTTGATCGATCTTCCTGATCACATACTTTGCCATCTGCCGGTAACCCGGATGCCAATCCTCCGTCATCTCTGGCAAAGTCCCTCCCGAGTTCAGATGCTCCAACTTTCCTCTGACTTGTAGAAGAGTTCCATCACTGTACTTGTGGAGCTCACCAACCCTCATAAACTTCATCAAACCTCGACTGTTCAAGTAGAAAATGCCGTAATTCGGGACAGAAATGCCGGTATAGGGACATCTTTCTACATGTTGAGGTAGCACTTGATTCACAGGACGGGTTAAGTTGAGCTTCCTTTGATAGCTTTCGACTCCCAACTGAAGATCTTCAACTCGTGACTTGATGACAACGCTTCGTGTGAACATACGAAGTGCTGTATTCAAAGCAATCAGGTCTTCACGAGGAATATGTGTGAGTTGATCTCGGGTCATCAGAAGCAGCATATCTTCGATATCCTTAAGGCGAATGATGGAAAAATCTCCTTGCTGGATTTTGTATTCCCTGTCATCCTCCCTTTTCAAGCGAATCTCCGTCACATGATAGTAGCCGTTCTTGGCTTCAGTTTTCATTCCTAAGATGCTGGAGATGCGGATGTCGGATCTAACATTTCTTCCAGAATTGACCAAGCAGCAACCCCTGTACGCCCTTCGGACTCGTTCGTCCCAATGAGATGCACCTATGACAGCATACATATCATAATTACGATTCATTTTTGGGACCCAGAGTCGATTTACCTTTTCCTCGATAAAGGGTATTGTCCCCCAGTTGGCAGCTTTCAGCAAGGTCAAGGAGGTTGCGTACTTTGATGACCCCTTCAGTAGATACACAAGATCTTTGGTGACGAAGAAGTCAAGAGCAATCTGATTATCTTGAGACGGATCCATTGGAGGTGGAGCTCTTTCTGATTCATGAAGTCCTGGCCGTTGAACGGTATTCAGAGCCTTCAGGATCTCATCGGCATAGTACTCGAACTCCATTCGGGTTAATCGGGTTTTGGCACGCAGTCTCTTATCTTTCAGCGCTTTCTTGACCAAGGATGGAGTAACCGAAGTCTTATACTCATGAGCAAAGAATGCACATAAGTCAATCGGACTTCGGATACGGAGATACAACACATCTTTGTCAGCGTCTGTGATCGGATCATATTGTGCTGCTGCCGTGATCCAAGCCTGTGGTGGTGCAGACTCGTCTATCTCCAACGTGTCTTCCCAGTCTCGTGTGCTTGGTTCAGGAACCGTAGATTGTTGTGCTTGTTGTTGAGGAGTAGAAGTGCGAACATCTGCTGGTTCTGTTTCAGGCATTTCGGCAGTGTCGTGAACTGGTGAGTGTTGTGCAGCTTCGGGTTCCGTCACTGATTCTGCAATCACAGGAGCAACAACAACAGAACTAATGGGGTTAGTGGTAATAGGTAAAGATACAGCGATAGAGGTACCGGGAACCGATGACGCTGTAGTGGCATTCACATCATGGCGCCACTTAGTTCGTCTTGATTCCGTTGATGTTGATTTATCCTTCTGTGCTGCATCCTTTTTGGACTTGGTTCCAGTCTTAGCAGTTTTCTTGGAGCTGGTAACCTTGTCTCCCTCTTTCGGCTGTTCACCCCCATCATCATCCTGATTGTCATCCCCGTTACTACCCCTAGCACTCTCCTCATTCCCATCACCACCATCATCGCCATCATCATCATCCTCATCCTCGTCATCATCATCCTCATCCTTATCCTCATCATCACCATCATCTTCATCCTTTTCCTCTTCTTCTCCTTCTTCTTCCTCTTCCTCTTCTCCAGTACCCTCTTCCTCCTCACTTTCTTCCCTTTCTTCTTCAGGTAGAATGTGATAAGGTACCACACTTCCAAACGTTTTGAATAACCTATCATCCTCCATGATAGCATCATTCAGGGATTTATATAGAGCCCGTTGAATCCTAGACTTATCAAATGATCCAAGTTCCACCATACGAGCCTTAAGGATCTTCTTCAATTAAAAATCCGTCAAGTCATAAGCAATCTTGTAGGCGGCTTCTGAAGGATTGGATGATTTGATCATCAAGTTGTCAGCAACAAGTGTCTTCAACTCATCACGCAGTTTAGGCATTAGGGATTCAACGGATTCTTGCACTCTTTCTTTCACAGAGGCTTCAAGTGCTTCTTTTTGCTCTTTGTATTTATCCCTCATTGCTTGAAGTCTGGTGATACGTGCAGCATGCTTATCAGCCTCAGCCTGCTTAACCTGAGCTAGTTCTTCTGCATGTGCTTTTCGGGTCAACTCCATATCCGCAGCGAACCTAGCAATCATCTCCTCTTGAGCTTTCCTAGATGCTTCCTCACTTTGAGCTCGTCTTTGTAACTCTTGGCGAAGTTCATCCATTTCGCGTTTGTTAGTATCCACATGTTTATCCAACAGTTCGGCCATCACCAATGCAGCCATTGTAGATGTTGCAGAGCTGCTTTGGGTTGATTGGAGAGATTGGAGAGCCTCGGCTGTTACTGCGGTACTAAGGATGGGAATTGTAGGTGGTGGAAGAAATGGTGTTGAAGCCGGTCTGGTTGGTAAGGGTTGTATGGGTGGAGGTTGAGTTGCTAAGGGTTGAGTTGACACCGTGATCGTAGGAGCAACAGACTCTTTTTCCACACTTGCTGAAATAGGGATTGATGGCTCCTTCGAAGTGGAATAATGTTCAGGTGACCCAAACTCATCAACGTCATCTGGTTCCACGTACTCATCCTCAATATCTACCCTTGCACCTGAACCACTACCGCCAGTATCTTTCCTACTCCTTTGAATAGCAATCTTCATCATTTGTTTCTCTGTCTTGTCAAGAGCAGGATCAACAACATCTTCTTCATCACGTAAGATCATCTCATCAGCCTTACCCTTTCCCTTCTTACCCTCTGTCTTCTTCTTCTTGGTTTCGGGTTCAGGTAACGCAGCTGGTTGTTTGCGTTTACCTTTACTCTTAACCGTTGTAGATGAGTCTTCTCCGGTCTGAAGGTTTGCTTTCAGCTTCTTGATTTCTATCTGCAGTAGCTTGTAATTAGCAGAACCCTTAATTTTATCGGTCAGAAGGTAACCAGGAATAGGACCCGGAATCACACCAATAGACGGTCCTTCATGCCTCAAATCCACAGTATCATCAGCTTCTTCAGTGTGATAGCGACCTGCTGCACGCCTATCAATAGTAGCATCATTCTTCATAAAATAATTGATGATAAGCTTAATAAACCGAGGATAAGGAAAGAAGTTTGTCTTCAGCTTCTTGTTATAGAAGAGTTGAAAGGTGAATTCTTCCCATATCAACAAAGCATAATCTGAATTTGCAGCTTTGTACATGCCATAGAAGAGGTTGATTATAGGACTGCGCAAAGCATCATGGCCACTTATTTTTGGTGTAAGACATTTACTGAGAATACCCAACAATGCTCTCCAAGGTTGTCCTACCTTAGCAGTGGTAAACTCAGACGCAACTCGTATTTCCGGACATCCAAGTGCGTCAAATAACTCCACGAGTTCATCTTTAGTAGGATCCCTCGAGAATGACATGCCTTTGGGTGTATCCCGTATACCAAGAATCTTACGGAAGTCTGAAACTGTGAGTGTCTGCTGCTTGTTGTCGATGGTGAAGGTGATCTTGTTTGAAGTGATTTCCTTGGTAGCCCAAAATTCATACATATACTCATAAGGCACCGAGGCACTACTCCTAAGGGCGTTCTTGAAATGAGAGTTATCGAGGATGGCTATGGCGACCTTAAAACCATGGTAAGTGGATTTTGAGACTTGCTTCAGCCGATAGTTGTTGGGTATAAACTTAAGGGTTCGTGCTTTAGCAATATCGGCTTCTCTAGATTCTTGGATTGCTTGTACTGTTGGATTAGTCATTGTATCTGCTTAAGATAAGACATGAAAGGTTGATGCACAAAAACATATAGATATATATCATTCTTACTTCTAAGCATAACACATTTCATAACATAACACAACAAGTACATATATAGCATGCAAATAATAATAATCAAACTCTTCATCCGGAACTTTTCCTCATTCGGAACATCTTCATCCGGAACATCTTCATCCGGAACTTCCTTCATCCGGAAGTTCTTCATTCGGAACTTCTTTCATCCGGAACATTCCTTCATTCGGAACTTCCTTCATCCGGAAGTTCTTCATTCGGAACTCCCTTCATCCGGAAGTTCTTCATTCGGAACTTCCTTCATCCGGAAGTTCTTCATTCGGAACTTCCTTCATCCGGAAGTTCTTCATTCGGAACTTCTTTCATTCGGAACATTCCTTCATTCGGAACTTCCTTCATCCGGAAGTTCTTCATTCGGAACTTCTTTCATTCGGAACATTCCTTCATTCGGAACTTCCTTCATCCGGAAGTTCTTCATTCGGAACTTCCTTCATCCGGAAGTTCTTCATTCGGAACTTCCTTCATTCGGAACATTCCTTCATTCGGAACTTCCTTCATCCGGAAGTTCTTCATTCGGAACTTCCTTCATCCGGAAGTTCTTCATTCGGAACTTCCTTCATTCGGAAGTCTTTTCAGAAAAAATCCTTCATTCGGAAGTTCATATCCATGTTCATCCGGAACTTTTTCAAACGAAACTAAGATGATTATTCTAGCGCGTTTGTGAGTTTCTAAGGCAATCTAAGGCAACTTAATCATCATTTAAACAATTCCGAGCAAAACCCACCATAAATCCTTAATCAATTAAGCCTAATTTAATCATAAACCCTAAGTGGATTAAACTGATTAATTGAGCACTGTTTAACAGAATTACATGATAGGTAAGGATGATTAAAAGTTAAAATATTGATGAAATTACCTTTTTACTCGAATGAATGGAATTGGATGGATTAATCGCGTGTTTTAAGAGTTTGTGTGTGTTTATTCAACAATGGCGGCAAATGAGTAGGTAAACAGTGAAAGGAAAAATGAAGGGGGCGGGGGGTTTATGTTTTGACTTAGGTCAAAAATTTGACAAGTTTCAACAAGTAACACTTTTAGTCCCTCTATTATCTATTCTTTTCCTTTTTGTTTCTAACTTTTTCATTTCACTTAACCCTTGTTAAACTTACACACAACTTAGCAAACGCAATCTATTAGCATATCTCCAAAATCTAAAAGCAATGCCTATCACTTAGAACGAACACAAGTCATATTCTAAAGCAAAATCACTCAATTACCATGTAGCCCTTAATTTTCACAATCACTTTTGAAAATCAATTTTAATGACGAAGATGATTTAATATTTTCTCCCCCTTAAACGATGACCCGTTTTCTATTTAAAGAGCTGTAGTCATTGTTTAAAGAGTCAAATATTGATGAAAGCATTTCCAATTTATGTCTTGAAAAAGTTTGATTCGTGGTGTCAATAAGATTTCTCTTATTTTAACAAATTAATGCACTGAGACGTACACAAATTCGTGTCAGACCAAGTTATAAAGGAAACTTGATCCCTTTGCATGATTTGGCTTGTAAATCACGCCCGAGAAAATTAATTCCCGTTCTGAGCCAACGTTTTCCAAGGAAATACGTGACTTTAATATGAAAACCGGGTTGCAGTCAGAAATAACTACAAGCCATAATGGGCATGTTTTAAAAATGTACAACTTTTATACGGACTCTATTTATGGCACCGTGTCAATATTAATCGATATTTCTAAGGCCGTAAATATTACCGTACTAAAAGACATGCCCGTTTTTAAAACGAAAAATATTTTTGGTTTTTCTTGATTTTATAATTTTTATGGTTTTTCTAGGTTTTATATTTTTTATGATTTTTGTTGGTTTTATATTTTTGTATTTTCTTTTTGTGGTTTATATATTTACGATAATATACATGATCACGAACAAAAGGATACTCTGAATAGTTTACCACGACTATTCAGCTGATTCTTCTGCCAACTCTTTGAGAGTCGCTGGAGTGAATGATTTCATACCAAGCTTGTCGATCAAAAACTCGATTCGTCCTCGATCTAAGGCTTTGGTGAACATATCCGCCAGCTGGTACTCAGTAGTGACAAAATACAGCTCGATCACTCCGTTCTCCACCTGCTCCTTAATGAAATGGTAGCGAATGTCTATGTGCTTGGCCCGGGAGTGTTGAACATAGTTGCAGCAAAGGGCAATGGCGCTCTTGTTGTCACAATACATCGGGATTTTGTTGAATCCCAAACCGTAGTAAGTTAATTGTGATCTCATCCAAAGGACTTGAGCACAACAACCGGACATGGCGATGTATTCAGCCTCCGTGCTTGATATTGCAGCGCTTTTCTGCCTTTTTGAAGACCAACTGATCAATCTATCTCCAAGGAGTTGCACAGATCCAGAAGTGCTACGCCTCGTGTCTTGACATCCAGCATGATCGGCATCTGCGTATGATATTAAAGCAATCGAGGAATCTTTCGGATACCATAGACCACGATGAAGTGTTCCTTTTAGATACCGAAAGATCCTTTTCACAACATGTAGGTGCTTTTCGGTAGGCCGAGCCTGATACCGGGCACACATGCATACAACAAATTGCAAATCAGGCCTGCTAGCCGTCAGATATAGAAGGGTGCCGATCATCCCACGGTAAAGTTTTGGATCGACAATAGTCCCATTCCTATCTTCATCTAACTTGGATTTCTCCACCATTGGAGTGTCCACGGGGTCACAATTTTCAAAGTTATATTTCTTAAGAGATTCTAGAGCATATTTGGATTGATTAATAAAGATGCCTCTGGGATTCTGAGAAATCTGTAATCCTAAGAAAAATGAAATTTTTCCCATCATCGACATCTGAAAGCGTGTGGACATTATCTTCTCAAATCGGTTTGACAATTCTATGTTAGTGGCAGCAAAAATTATATCATCAACATAAATTTGTACCAGAATCATGTCGTTGCCTTCTTTGAGAGTGAATAATGTGGGGTCCACCTTGCCTTTGGAGAAGCCTTCCGAAATGAGATATGTTGACAGGAGATCATACCACGCGCGTGGAGCTTGTTTCAACCCGTAGAGAGCCTTCTTAAGCTTGTACACATGATTAGGAAACTCCGTACTAACGAACCCATCCGGCTGACTAACATAGACTTCTTCCCTTAGTTCACCGTTCAAAAATGCCGTCTTCACATCCATTTGATAGACGATCATGTTCATATGAGCAGCATACGCAAGGAATAGTCTAATAGCCTCCAATCTAGCCACATGAGCAAAAGATTCTTCAAAGTCTATACCCAAGGCTTGTTTATATCCTCTAGCGACCAATCTAGCCTTATTCTTCAATACCGCACCCATCTCATCAAGTTTAACCTTATAAACCCATAACAAAGTAAGGATGTTAACCTTGTCAGGGAGAGAAACCAATTCCCATACTTCAAGTCGTTGGAATTCGTTTAGTTCCTCCTGCATAGCTTCAATCCAAGAAGATTGGGTCATAGCCTGCTGCCAATTTTTAGGTTCAACTTCAGAGAGAAATGCATCAAAGTAGCAATAAAGTGCACTCTCTTGTAATTGATGGCGTGTAGAGACGGGTCGATCTAGATCTCCAATAACATTCCTAATTGGGTGATCTTTTGTCCATTTAGTGCTATGGTTTTCAATCCTAGGTGGTCTGGAGTGGACAATAGAAGGAGCTTCTTCTGAGGTAGACGCGGCTGAAGGGTTGATAGTTGTAAAATCACACTTGTTTAGGAAAACAAGGCAATAATATAGGGTAAGCACGACGATTTAGTAAAACCGTGTGTAAATGACCCTAAAGGTGAGTTCGTTCTCGAGGAGGCTAGTGCGTTGTGAATTGAATTGATTGATTATGTTTTTGATTATTAATGAGAAGAAAAGAAGAGAAAATGACGAAGACGAAAAAAATTAGAAAAATAAGGCAAAACACTACTAGAAAGTTACGACGAAGAACGTGAAAAACACAAAATTTAAAAATTTTAATCTAAAAATTCCTAGAAATTACTAAAAACTCCCAAATAATATTCTAAGAGTTTACAAAAAATTCAAACTTGCCAAAACCTTTTAATTAATTTAATAATGACTTTTTAATGCTAATTAAAGCCCTAAAAATCACTTTTAAATATTAAAAAGCCCTAAACAAGATTTTATAGTTTTTAAACCTCAAAAATAACCTAATTAAACTAAAAACTATTTTTAAAAATTTTAAAACCAATTTAAACTATTTTTAAACTCCTAAAAACTATTAAAAACTATTAAATCTTAAATTAATTCTAAAAATTAATTGAAAAGCCTAAAAATTAAATGGAAAGTGACAAAGGTCCTATTTTAATGTCTAGTATCTAGGAAAAATGAAAAAAAATTAAAAATAAAACTTTTTATTTTAATGAATAAAATAATAATAAAATAATCCAAAAAATTAAAAGTCCTCAAATAAATTCTAAAAAATTCTCAAAAATCCTAAATATTCTAACTAGAAAGAAAATGTAAACAAAAGTTCCTAAAACCTCTTAATGAATTTTATATTAATTTTCAAAGTTTAATAAAAAACCTAAAATCAAATAAAATCAAAAATTAAAGTTTTTGAAAACTTTTTCACATGTAAACCTCAAAAATATTAAATAAAACCTAAAAATGCTTTTTCCCTAATTAAAATCTACTTTTAACTATTTTTTATTGAATTAATGAAATACGGCTATTAAATAAATTGTAGAAAGTAAATGAATAAAAGGAAAAATCTTAAACTAGGCTAGAAAAATCTATAATCCTTAAAGGATCCTAGGAAAATTAAAAAGAAAACCAAAAACTTATAAAATAAGCTAGAAAAGAGCTGAAAAGCTCACGGCTTTTTAAATAAGCTACAAGTTAAGAACGGGTTAAAGGAATTAACCTTGCACCCTTGGTCAGTAAAAGACCCAAGGGCGCAACGGTTAAGTGTTATGTGTGTGAGTGTAGTGGCGGGAGGTCGAGTCTTAGCAACCCCTTTTTGCTTCTTAAACTTTTTTTTTCTTTTTTAAACGTTTCCAAACCAACAGTACACTCTTTTTACTTGTAAATTCACACTCTAATCCTTTTTTTTTTTTGCCAAAAATTGATTCAAATTTGTAGATCAAAACATAGCAGATTACTATGAACACTTAGCCGTTTTTTTTTTTTTTTTTTTTTTGTATATCTTCACAAATGAGAAAAAGATCCAAGAGGGCTTGGATGTTTGTTGGTGATGTTTTTCTTGGTACAAGGGCACCCTTGTGCTCTTTCTGAGCACAAGGAGTCAAGATAAAGTAACACAAACAATCTAGCACACCAAAATCACACAACAAATGCACAAAAAGCACATAGCAATTCTCTGTGACAAAATAGGTAGGACAGTGGACTGTTGACTTGATTACTTGCACTCTAGTTAAATTTAAATCACCAAAATTTGCATAAACAATCACCACATCATACTCAAGCAATACCAAACCTAAAAACAACCTATACTTCACAGGATTCACAAAATCAATCACCAAAAAAAAGAAGAAAAATAAGCAGATTTGTGGATAAGCAGATCTGACTACTCTTTTTATCTTTTAAGCACACAAATCTGTTTCAAATTTGATCCAAATTACTTTATAACTAACAAGAAACCTATCTAAACCTTTTTAAATTCCACTAAGAAGTTTAAATCTTACTAATTGAAAACTTTGTCCTGCTAAAACCTGTAGCCAAACACCTCTTAAAAATCTGATTTCAACTTTTTAGCAAACCAAAACCTATAAAACTTACTCTAACTTGATTCAAATAGCATTCAATAAGCAAAATATCACAAATGAACACAATACAACTCAGTTTAAACAACATTCATCAAACCATCAAGCAAAATCTCTCAACTACCTATTTTCTGAAATTCTACAAAGGTAAAAGAAGATTACCTTAAGGTTTTACTTCCAAAACCTTAGAGGATGAAAATCCTCCTCCAATCCAACTCGGGTTGGAGCATACTCATTCAACAAATCAACAATTTCCACCTGAAAATTCAAGAAAAACAGAACAAAGACAAACAATATATAGATATTTTGTTTTCTCCTTACCTTTTCTTAAAAACTTTCACAATCCTTCCAAACCTTTAACTAGTTTTAAACACAATTCTTAAGTACAAAATTCATAGATTCTTTCCACTTTCACTTCAAAAATCTTGATTTCATAAACTTAAAACCTTCTTTTTAAAACAGCCTTTTTGAAAATCAACAAACTTTCACAAATTTATAATGGAACTCAGCCTTTTGCATTACCAATACCAACTTCTTAAAACAATAATAAAAGGAACTATACTTGACTTAATCAAACACCAACTTTATATATTTTTCAAAAAAGGAATTACAATAGAAAATGCAAAAACTGGAACAAGAATAAAGGTTCACAGGTCGAACCTTTATATACTACTCATTAGACTATTCTAGAATGTGAATAAAAAATTACAAATACTGAAACCCTAATTCTGGAAATCTCAATATTGCCCTTGGACGAATTCTTGGTCAAAATAGGTTCCATGTGATATGCCAGCTGCAATCTCTCATCTTGGACGTAGGATTAACCTTGGGGACAAAGGGATTCCATCCAGCCGTTTAAATGGTCGGGGCATAGGGTTTTGGGTGAAAGTGATGGAGCAGGGGAGCTTGAGGAGGGTCCCACAGACCATGTGGAGGTGTTGGGTGAGGTGGGTTTTGGTGAGAGTGACATTAATCAACAATCTGGAGCCTTTTAGCTTAAAACCCCATGATTTGTGGTTAATTAGAACTGGGGTGATATTAGGGTTTATGGCTGATTAGGGGTAGTTTGATTTGATTTGGGGTTAATTATTTTTAAATTAGTGTTAAGGAGGGAAATGGTTGGGGTTGACTGGGGGTGTTTTGACCAAGTTAAATAAATAACCGGGTTGGGTAATGGGTAGGGTCGGTTTTGGGTAGGGGTTATGGGTAAATGGGTGGGTAGGGTTGACGTGTCAGTGTTTGGTTGGGTGGTAAGGTTTGGTGTATTGACAGGATTGGTCCCCAAGGTATAAACTTCTTTCCATTTGCAATTAAAAGCTGTCAGCGCCATTTTGTGCCTTGTCAACTTTTGACATCTTGTCAAAAGTGGCACAAAGGTTTATAAAACTTTTTCCAAGGGCTCCTTTTGTAGTAACTTGATTCTTCAAGGACTGGAAGTGTAATATCTTCAAATATTAAGGATCATTCTTGTACAATTGATAAATGGAGGGTCAATTGTGACAAGTTCTTCAAAGATGAGGGGCCATTTTTGCCAATCTTCAATTCTTCAAGGGTATTTTTGCAAAATCCAAACTTGGGCCCGGTTCATTGTGCAACTTCGTTTCCCGTGTTCGTTTTTGATTGATTCTTGTGATCTTTTGCCAATTCCTCAATATCCGTACCTAAAAATACACAAGTAACAAACACGAGCATATATTTGGCATGTTTTATGATATTTTATGCAATTTAAGGCCGTTTTGGACGATGAGACCATGTATAAATGCAGTCTCATCACTCCCCCATACTAAACCATTGCCGTGCCCTCACGCAATGCTAAGAATAAAGTATCAAAGCAACTCCAAAATTTAATTTTATGACTTTATTGAAATGATAACTAGCTACACTACACTATTACTACTACTTGCGTTTTAGACATAATGTATGATTTTCATCGCAAAATGGGACGTTTAGGTTCATAGAATAAGAACACGTGAATGCTTCGTTAGAAATAATTTCGTCGTCCTCGATTTTCACCTTAATCCCATGCCAAGCGTGCAACGAGATCATTGTCATTATAAGTTAGTAATGCTAACACTACTCATATGCCCTAATCACGTACTTATTCTCCCATTATTCCTAAGTTGTATCTCTTATATTTTATTTTGTCTTAATGATCACGAGGATGCATTGTTGACTTATGCGATAATAGAGATTTAGGTCTAAAAATAGAGTCCTAACGGTGTAACTAAGACCATCAAATCAATAACCCCTCCTAATAGACAACGATGTTAAAAAATTAAGTTGACAAGAAGAATCGATAAACACGGTTTTATAACGGTTTTGAACATGAGACTTATTACCAAGACTTTTATACGCCCCCTAACGGAAGGACCTTATTATCTTTGGTTTACCTCCATCTTTTATTCAACTTCGCCATGAAGATTTTATTATGACTTCGGTCTTGCCTTGCCTTTTATTATCCGCCTCATTGGTGGTTTTATTAGCCAAAGACGTATATCCTCACGCTAAAGCGAATTTTGGATCTTTAAAGCTTCGAAGATTAAGGCTTGATTCACTTTCAATTTTGCATAGATTTTAGGCCTTGTGGGGCTTCAAATTGTTTGCTTGATTTAGGTGAGCACTTGAAATCTTTATTATTGGGTGAAGCTTTCGATTATTAGGGTGCCAATACTTCAAAACCGTGACGCTGGCGATATCTTAATGTCTTCCCAATTTAATTACACGGAAGCTACTAGAAAAGACTAGAAACCCAACAATCAAAACTAAACCGCTAAATCAATATTTATTAAGCAAAAAATATTTACATGCGAAGGGAGAATAAGCAAACAACGAGAACACATGAGTTTTTGAAAGAATACGAGTACTCTACGTTTAGCATAGTAACTTATAATTAACTCTATCATTTCTCGTCCTCATTTAAGAGACTTAGCCTAATGTGTAGTTTAAGGAATCAAAGCTAAGTGCTCAACACGCACGGTCGAGTCAAAAATTACTCTTATTCTCGCCATCGGAAAATCTACATTCGTGTCTTCAAACACTTATGAAACATGAGAAAAATTTTAAAATTTGGCCATTTTTAGCCTTATTTTGCAAGAAAATGATAACAAAACGATAAACTTTGGAAAGCGTGAAGGTTTGGCAAGGCAAGTATCTATTCACCCCCCCATACTAAAGTCAAACATTGTCCTCAATGTTTCGAGTCTAGGGGTGCAAACACCCCCATACTAGAGACGTAGTCGAATGCCTAATCTAGCATGGAAAGGGTGTAACCAATAAGTTTAAAGCCGTTTATGAAGTGTGCTATAAACCTAAGGTTAGAACAAAAAAGGATATATCATATGTGGATATTGGGAAAGGCCTCCAAAGCAAACGATCGAGTGCTCCCATGAAACGAACACGAGAGGCTCCAATCGTGAAGATGATGATCTAAAAGACACAATGCACAAACAACCACGGAACAAAGGTTGGAAGGGCACAAATCCCCTCACATTAAACTAATTAGAAAGCAATAATATGTACATGGATAAGCATGGGTCTCCCCCACGAGGCACCTTGTTTTTGATAACCGAGTCAAAAGCTCGACTCGAATCCCCATAAATGTGATCATTTAGGGATAATCATGGTATGGTCAATTTTTGGTGGGGCTTACATGATAAACAAGGCCCAAAAGTACGTGGAGTACTTTAAAAATCCGATAAACGTATACCGGGGTCAAAGATAGCGTCCTCGTTTTCGGATGAAAGACGAGTCAACACAACTCCAACACAAATCCCAATGGGATAGAAGAAAATAGGAGAGAAGAAATAGAAGGGTGGGACAATGGGTAAGGCAAAACATTGAGCTACTCGAGGTAGACTCGCACCAATCAAATGAAAAGATTTTCCATTTATTGCATCGGTGGAAGACCGAGATTTCCCTATAAAAGCAATTCCAGGATCAAATATCTCGTCCTCGGTGGAGAAAGGGGAGGGAACATAAGGGGCTTCCCCCACACTAGGTCCACACAAAACATCGTCAAAAGGAGAAGACGAGCTTGTAGTACTCAATAAACGCGGTGATGACGAAGTTAGAATTGTAGAAAAATCTTTCAAATTAAATTCAAAATCTTTTCCTTTTTCATCCTTAACACTCTCCTCGTGAAAACCCGATTTAATTATGTCAAAAATATTTGGTGTATCTAAAGCAATATTAGTCACACTAAAAATTCTCACATTTTGAAAACGTTTTGGTTTAGGTGGTGGCAAGTTTTCAAATCTTTTGTCAACAAAGAAAACCTCCCCATCGGGATCAACGTATTCATCATCCGAAGAATCACTCGAGATTGGTATCATCGGCTTAACACTCTTAACCTCCATCTGCGGAGGGGACGGAACTTCATTTTTATCAACTCCTAAAACTTTATTGGAAATCTTTTGACAAATGTTTTTGATAGGATTGACATTGTACAAAGATGTGATCGAATAAACATGAGAAAGAGTGGAGTTTTGGGTTGCATTAATGACGAGTTCTTCCTCATTGAAACGAAGAGTGATTTTTCTTGCATGCACATCGATAAGTGCTCTCGAGGTATCCAAAAAAGATCGACCTAAAATTAACGGAACTTTAGGATCGATGGGAATATCAACAACAATGAAGTCCACGGGATAATAGAATTTCCCAACTTTCACAAAGACGTCCTCGGCAACTCCACAAGCTAGAATCGTAGAATGATCGGCCATTTCGATTGACATTCTTGAAGGAGTGAGGTTTGGAAGATTGAGCGACTTAAAAATCTCGAGAGGCATTAAATTAATACTAGCACCAAGATCGGCCAAGGCGTAGCATTCTTCCATGTCTTGGATAGCACATGGGATTAAAAATTTTCCAGGATCACCGACTTTTTGAGGTATGCGGCTTAGAAAAACCGAAGAACAACTAGACGATTTTTGCAATTTCTCTTTGTTATTCAACATACTTTTGAAGTTCGCGGCAAATCGAGGCATCATGACTAAGGCGTCGGCAAAACTTATATTAAAATGCAAGTCACGAAACATTTTCATAAAGAGTTCAAATTGATAATTATTTCGTTCTTGTGCCTTTTCCTTGTCTCGTCTTGATGGGTAGGGTAAAGGTGGTGTGGGTTGGGGCAAATTAGGCATAGGCATCGGCCTTGGAATCTCGGGTTCCATAATGGGTATTGGTTCAACCGTAGGTGTGGTTTGAGCGGTACTTCGTGGGCTTGTAATGTGCTCCTTTTCAACCACGACCTCGGGTTCTTTCTCTTTTTCCTTCTCCATAGAAGTACTTGGACGAGAAGTGGGTTCTTTGAAAGTTTTACCACTACGAGTGGTAATAACCTTCAACTCTCCCTTCGGGTTCACGATGGTATCACTAGGAAGACCACCCGAAGAAGAGGGCTTACACATGATAGCTTCAAACATTTTAGCCATACGATCTTCAAACTTAGATTGCCTAGCATCCGCTTTCAACAACTCTTGCTTAATCTCATGTTGTCCTTGCTCCATTTTTTGTTGATTTTGTTGGAGTCGTGTGACATTTCCTTCCATTTTATTTGCATGAGTTTTAAGTTCATTAGCAAGTTCGGTTTTAAGCTCATTTTTCAATTCGGATCTTAAGCTAATCATCTCACGTTGCATGTTATCAAACTTAGCATCATTAGCCTTAGCATAATCTAAAAATTCTCCTTGCAAATTTTTAGTGTGAGCATTTTGAAAACCTTGAGTAGGAGTTTGAAAATCACGACTTTGGTTTTGATTAGAAACTTGCCCATGGCCACTTTGGTAATTACCCTTGTTATAATTTCTTTGATTTCCTTGGTAATTTCCACCTTGATTGTTGTTTCGATAGTTATTAGCATTTTGATTTTGTGGAGCTTGATTTGAACGTGAACCTTGACCGATTTGGTTATAAGTTCCCGTGGCTACATAAGCATTCGAAGTGTTACCATCCGCGGTAATGCACTCGGAAAAATCATGAGCTCCACCACACGAAATACAACTCTTAGCAACCGCTTTAACCGAAGCGGTGCTTGAAGCTTCTTGAGCTTTCCAATGAGACATAAGAGTCGAAAACCTATCGAAAAACCTATTCTCCTCATTTGCTTCATCTTGCAAGGCATTAATGGAACGAGATGATGACGAGCCCAAATTGGCAACACTCGGTGTGTTACGAGGGCTATAGACCTTAGACCTATTTTCTATGATTTTCAAAGCCTCATTGGTCGTTTTGCACAAAAAGTTACCACCCGCGGCGGCATTTAAATAATCTCGTTCATGTTCATTAAGCCCATTATAAAAAGTGTCAATTTGATGCAATTCGGAAAAATCATGGTGTGGACATTCATGTAGCATTTCTTTAAACCTTTCCCAAGCCATTGAAAAACTTTCATTTGGTCTTTGTGTAAAACGTGAAATCTCGTTTTTCAAATGTGTTGTCTTAGATGGTGGAAAAAATTGATTCACAAATTTAGACACGAGATCGGCCCATGTCAAAATCGAATTCGGTGGTTCTTTCTCAAGCCAAATCTTGGCGGGTCCATCTAACGAGTAAGGAAACAACATCATCTTAATGGCATCGTGTGGTACATTCTTAAACTTGCTTGTCGCGGTGAGACGATTAAATTGCCTAATGTGATAATGTGGGTTGTCTTTTTCATGACCGCGAAACTTGTTTGCTTGCAACATAGACATTAAACCCGTTTTGATTTCAAAGTTCTCCGCAAGGATGGCGGGAATCACAATGGCCTCTCCAAAACCCTCGGTGGGTGCTTGAAGCAACTCCATCATAGTACGATTAGCCATGATAGCTTCTTGTTCTATAATAGGTTCCTCAATTGGAGTCTCCTCACTAGAAGGAGTAGTCGATTTGTTTCTTCGTTTACGAGCACGTCTAGCTTTAGAGCGAGTTTGCATAAACGTCACGTACAACGAGAAGGCGAGCAAAGAAGATTCTTTTTGGTATTTTGTGTTTTTTCAAATTTTTTTGTGGTTTTTGATTGTATTAACCTTTTTGGAATTGGTGAATATATTGAGTAGACAATGAGTCAACAAATCTCCTCACTAATCAAATCTCTTGATTAAAAAGGCCTCAAGGAATGAAAACGATCACGTGGAGTGAACGCCTTCGATGACTTTAGAACGATGGTGGAACACCAAATCGTTCAAGAGGGTTTAATCAAATGAAACCAAGAAAATATATATGATATGTAGTAATACTTTGGGCGGCAAAACCCTCGATTCACTCTCAAAATCAAATACGCACAAGCAAGCGGAGGAAACGAGGCGGCGCGAAGCACTTAAGAGCCTTTTTCCTTTAGGTTGTGAAATACAACCGCCTTATACCCACCTTATAGTTTGTATTTTCAAAATCAAGCTTCACGAAAGTATTTATCTATTTTTGCCTTTTTTCTTTGGTTTGAGATTCGAATACAATGATCGAGTGATGAAATCCCGAATCAAGGTTGTGATTGCTCACGTATTTGGAGTACTTGTGTATTTATTGTTCTACGTATACAATATAGTAATAGTATTCACACAAAAACCGAAAAACGATAATACGTATTAATAGAGTGCTATTAATACAATTATATTTATGGCTAATATAGAAAAACAACAATGGTCAATCAAAACACAACACGCCTCCCCGGCAGCGGCGCCAAAAATGATAGTTGTAAAATCACACTTGTTTAGGAAAACAAGGCAATAATATAGGGTAAGCACGACGATTTAGTAAAACCGTGTGTAAATGACCCTAAAGGTGAGTTCGTTCTCGAGGAGGCTAGTGCGTTGTGAATTGAATTGATTGATTATGTTTTTGATTATTAATGAGAAGAAAAGAAGAGAAAATGACGAAGACGAAAAAAATTAGAAAAATAAGGCAAAACACTACTAGAAAGTTACGACGAAGAACGTGAAAAACACAAAATTTAAAAATTTTAATCTAAAAATTCCTAGAAATTACTAAAAACTCCCAAATAATATTCTAAGAGTTTACAAAAAATTCAAACTTGCCAAAACCTTTTAATTAATTTAATAATGACTTTTTAATGCTAATTAAAGCCCTAAAAATCACTTTTAAATATTAAAAAGCCCTAAACAAGATTTTATAGTTTGTAAACCTCAAAAATAACCTAATTAAACTAAAAACTATTTTTAAAAATTTTAAAACCAATTTAAACTATTTTTAAACTCCTAAAAACTATTAAAAACTATTAAATCTTAAATTAATTCTAAAAATTAATTGAAAAGCCTAAAAATTAAATGGAAAGTGACAAAGGTCCTATTTTAATGTCTAGTATCTAGGAAAAATGAAAAAAAATTAAAAATAAAACTTTTTATTTTAATGAATAAAATAATAATAAAATAATCCAAAAAATTAAAAGTCCTCAAATAAATTCTAAAAAATTCTCAAAAATCCTAAATATTCTAACTAGAAAGAAAATGTAAACAAAAGTTCCTAAAACCTCTTAATGAATTTTATATTAATTTTCAAAGTTTAATAAAAAACCTAAAATCAAATAAAATCAAAAATTAAAGTTTTTGAAAACTTTTTCACATGTAAACCTCAAAAATATTAAATAAAACCTAAAAATGCTTTTTCCCTAATTAAAATCTACTTTTAACTATTTTTTATTGAATTAATGAAATACGGCTATTAAATAAATTGTAGAAAGTAAATGAATAAAAGGAAAAATCTTAAACTAGGCTAGAAAAATCTATAATCCTTAAAGGATCCTAGGAAAATTAAAAAGAAAACCAAAAACTTATAAAATAAGCTAGAAAAGAGCTGAAAAGCTCACGGCTTTTTAAATAAGCTACAAGTTAAGAACGGGTTAAAGGAATTAACCTTGCACCCTTGGTCAGTAAAAGACCCAAGGGCGCAACGGTTAAGTGTTATGTGTGTGAGTGTAGTGGCGGGAGGTCGAGTCTTAGCAACCCCTTTTTGCTTCTTAAACTTTTTTTTTTCTTTTTTAAACGTTTCCAAACCAACAGTACACTCTTTTTACTTGTAAATTCACACTCTAATCCTTTTTTTTTTGCCAAAAATTGATTCAAATTTGTAGATCAAAACATAGCAGATTACTATGAACACTTAGCCGTTTTTTTTTTTTTTTTTTTTTGTATATCTTCACAAATGAGAAAAAGATCCAAGAGGGCTTGGATGTTTGTTGGTGATGTTTTTCTTGGTACAAGGGCACCCTTGTGCTCTTTCTGAGCACAAGGAGTCAAGATAAAGTAACACAAACAATCTAGCACACCAAAATCACACAACAAATGCACAAAAAGCACATAGCAATTCTCTGTGACAAAATAGGTAGGACAGTGGACTGTTGACTTGATTACTTGCACTCTAGTTAAATTTAAATCACCAAAATTTGCATAAACAATCACCACATCATACTCAAGCAATACCAAACCTAAAAACAACCTATACTTCACAGGATTCACAAAATCAATCACCAAAAAAAAGAAGAAAAATAAGCAGATTTGTGGATAAGCAGATCTGACTACTCTTTTTATCTTTTAAGCACACAAATCTGTTTCAAATTTGATCCAAATTACTTTATAACTAACAAGAAACCTATCTAAACCTTTTTCAATTCCACTAAGAAGTTTAAATCTTACTAATTGAAAACTTTGTCCTGCTAAAACCTGTAGCCAAACACCTCTTAAAAATCTGATTTCAACTTTTTAGCAAACCAAAACCTATAAAACTTACTCTAACTTGATTCAAATAGCATTCAATAAGCAAAATATCACAAATGAACACAATACAACTCAGTTTAAACAACATTCATCAAACCATCAAGCAAAATCTCTCAACCACCTATTTTCTGAAATTCTACAAAGGTAAAAGAAGATTACCTTAAGGTTTTACTTCCAAAACCTTAGAGGATGACAATCCTCCTCCAATCCAACTCGGGTTGGAGCAGACTCATTCAACAAATCAACAATTTCCACCTGAAAATTCAAGAAAAACAGAACAAAGACAAACAATATATAGATATTTTGTTTTCTCCTTACCTTTTCTTAAAAACTTTCACAATCCTTCCAAACCTTTAACTAGTTTTAAACACAATTCTTAAGTACAAAATTCACAGATTCTTTCCACTTTCACTTCAAAAATCTTGATTTCATAAACTTAAAACCTTCTTTTTAAAACAGCCTTTTTGAAAATCAACAAACTTTCACAAATTTATAATGGAACTCAGCCTTTTGCATTACCAATACCAACTTCTTAAAACAATAATAAAAGGAACTATACTTGACTTAATCAAACACCAACTTTATATATTTTTCAAAAAAGGAATTACAATAGAAAATGCAAAAACTGGAACAAGAATAAAGGTTCACAGGTCGAACCTTTATATACTACTCATTAGACTATTCTAGAATGTGAATAAAAAATTACAAATACTGAAACCCTAATTCTGGAAATCTCAATATTGCCCTTGGACGAATTCTTGGTCAAAATAGGTTCCATGTGATATGCCAGCTGCAATCTCTCATCTTGGACGTAGGATTAACCTTGGGGACAAAGGGATTCCATCCAGCCGTTTAAATGGTCGGGGCATAGGGTTTTGGGTGAAAGTGATGGAGCAGGGGAGCTTGAGGAGGGTCCCACAGACCATGTGGAGGTGTTGGGTGAGGTGGGTTTTGGTGAGAGTGACATTAATCAACAATCTGGAGCCTTTTAGCTTAAAACCC
The DNA here is from genome assembly GCA_025667525.1 of Glebionis coronaria. Lineage (NCBI taxonomy): Eukaryota > Viridiplantae > Streptophyta > Magnoliopsida > Asterales > Asteraceae > Glebionis > Glebionis coronaria. The sequence goes on from CM046880.1 coordinate 537,508,740, forward strand.
CATGATTTGTGGTTAATTAGAACTGGGGTGATATTAGGGTTTATGGCTGATTAGGGGTAGTTTGATTTGATTTGAGGTTAATTATTTTTAAATTAGTGTTAAGGAGGGAAATGGTTGGGGTTGACTGGGGGTGTTTTGACCAAGTTAAATAAATAACCGGGTTGGGTAATGGGTAGGGTCGGTTTTGGGTAGGGGTTATGGGTAAATGGGTGGGTAGGGTTGACGTGTCAGTGTTTGGTTGGGTGGTAAGGTTTGGTGTATTGACAGGATTGGTCCCCAAGGTATAAACTTCTTTCCATTTGCAATTAAAAGCTGTCAGCGCCATTTTGTGCCTTGTCAACTTTTGACATCTTGTCAAAAGTGGCACAAAGGTTTATAAAACTTTTTCCAAGGGCTCCTTTTGTAGTAACTTGATTCTTCAAGGACTGGAAGTGTAATATCTTCAAATATTAAGGATCATTCTTGTACAATTGATAAATGGAGGGTCAATTGTGACAAGTTCTTCAAAGATGAGGGGCCATTTTTGCCAATCTTCAATTCTTCAAGGGTATTTTTTGCAAAATCCAAACTTGGGCCCGGTTCATTGTGCAACTTCGTTTCCCGTGTTCGTTTTTGATTGATTCTTGTGATCTTTTGCCAATTCCTCAATATCCGTACCTAAAAATACACAAGTAACAAACACGAGCATATATTTGGCATGTTTTATGATATTTTATGCAATTTAAGGCCGTTTTGGACGATGAGACCATGTATAAATGCAGTCTCATCAAGGGTTTTCAGGGATCGCTACACCAAAGAAAGGAAGCTCTTGCAAGTGAGCATATTCCAAGTCGTGATCAATAGAATCCTCTTCCACATCACTAGGCACAAGTAGGGGTGACGATTCAGGTGAAGTTTGAGAATCACTTGGTGAAGGTGCATCCGGTTCAATGTGAATTGTAGATGCATTAGATAAAGGTTCATTAGCTTGAGCAACCACTTCAGGTATTGGAGCAATTACTACAGGTGCTGGAACTTCATCAGTAGGGGGATCGAAGAATTCATCAAACAACGGTTGAAACAGTTTATCCCACTCAGGCCTAGTTGGTGGTAAAAATGATGTAGAAGTAGGATTATTGGGAACTAATCCGGAACTGATAGCACCGGTTCCCATCTCATGAAGCGCGGGTTCAGAGCTGTGTTGCTCAGAAGCCATCGCTGTCAGCTCGTCGAAATCTGCGTCCATAGTTTCTACAATCTTGCCAAGATGACGGTTATAGATTCGGTATGCTTTCTTGGACGGTGAGTAACCAATGAAAATACCTATATCGGCTTTTGGTTGAAGCTTACCCAAGTTCTCACTATTGATGTTTGGATAACACAGAGCATCAAACACATGGAAAAATGAAACATCCGGTTTGCGGTCATGTAGAAGCTCATAAGGTGTTTTTCCATGGCGTTTCCGAAGGATAGAACGGTTTTGGGTGAAACATGCAGTAGAAATAGCCTCTGCCCACAAGAACAATGGAGCGTTCGCATAAATAAGCATGGTCCTAGCAGCTTCCATTAGTGTACGATTCCGTCTTTCAACGACACCGTTTTGTTGTGGAGTGCGTGCAGCGGATGTTTCATGTGATATACCAACTCCTTCATAATAATCACGAAGAGTCTGGTTAACGAACTCTGTACCATTGTCTGTACGAATACGGCGGACAGTGGTATTTAAACGTACCTGAATGAATTTCAGAAAAGTGATGATAGCCTTCGGTGCTTCATCCTTTGTACGTAGAAATCTAACCCATGTAAACCTGGAGAAATCATCCATAATTACCAGAATGAATTTCTTACCGCTCACACTTTCAGTTCTCATCGGCCCACAAAGATCCATATGCAAAAGATGAAGTTTTTCTTGATTGGTGTCTTCAGCTTTGGGCTTGTAAGATTTCTTGGTACTTTTCCCCCTTGAACACGCGGAACATAAGTGATCCTTGTGAAATTTAAGCTTTGGAAGACCACGAACTAAATCGTTTTTAGCCAGATGATTAATAGCATCAAAGTTAAGATGAGATAATCTGCGATGCCATAACCATGACTTGGTCTTAGATGCTTTAGAGAGAAGACATACTGGAGAGGCGGCCATCATGTCTTGTAAGGACAAGGTATATAGATTTGCACCACGAGATCCCTTCAACAAGTCTTTTCCTTCCAAGTTGCGGATGAAACAAGTGTGTTGTCGAAAAGCAACCTCAAGATTGGAATCACAAAACTGTCCTACTGAGAATAAGTTATGACCAAGACCTTCTACATAGTATACCCTTGAAATCGTCACGTTTCCAATCTGATATTCACCATACCCCATAATCTTTGCTATATGATCATTCCCGAATTTAACCGTACCAAGAAACTTGCTGACGAAATTTCGGAGCATCGAGCGATTTCTGGTCATATGTTTTGAACAACCGGAGTCCAAATACCACAGGATGATTTGGACCACCTGAAAATATCACCACACAAAGACAATGTAGAGGTATCGGAATCTGAGTGTTCCTTGTTATTAGCAGGTACAGATTTAATAATCTTAGATTTGCTAACTCTAGGTTTCTTAGATTTCCTAGCCTTCCTTTTCTTAATAGGTGGTGTAGATTCTAGTTGGCTTAAATCCTGAGGTATTTCAGCACTGATAGGCACTATAGTGGGGGCTGACCTAACTAAAGGGCGTTGTTTCCATACTTGAGTGCGAGTGTTCCTATCTAAAGGACGCTCAGACCTAACCTCAATGGATGCATTCCTAGTTAAAGGGCACATTTTTCCATCTAATGTAAAGGTCCTACCAGTGGGACGCCATTGCCAGCCAACTTGGGCACGAGTTCTACCCGTTGGCTTCCATTCAAGACCATTCTTAATAGCATTCATTTCAATCACGTGATCAATCAGACACAAATCATGACTCTAGGAAAACATACATTCATTACAATTCCAACAATTTAAATCAGAATTCACGAATGGTTTAGGCTGCTGCACAGGCGCAGAGCTTTTAGTCTTAACATGATTCTTTTTATTTAAAACTGAACTAGCATTCCTATTGTGAACTTCTACTTTCTTCTTTGTGGCACTACTAGTGGAGGGCTTGATCTTAGCTTTCTTGAGTGGCGATCCTTTAGCCTTAGTAGTCTCTTTTAATCCTGTAGAAGGCAAAGTGGGAACATTAGCAACAGATTTTAAAGGTGTCTTACTTGATTGTGCCAATGACGGTTTTGCTCCTGGAGTCTTATTAAATGGAGTGACAGCAATGGGCTTATTATTAAGTAGTGCAGAACCTGGTGTACCTATGTATTGCAAATATGCTAGGCAATATTGAACTCGCTTAACATATTCATGAGCCGAATAATAGTCGCTACTAGAGGGATCTAAGGCATAAAGATCGTCTAAAATATCCCTAAGAAGATCGACATGCTTAATGGCATTCCTCATATAATCATCGTAGGTAACCGGGTTTCTCTTATGAAGTGGATTCTTATAAAGCACTACTGACTTGGTTGTTGGAGCACTAGTGGACGGTGCAGAGTCGGTAGCTAAGTTATCAACAACTTCTTGTCGGGTGAGAAGAAGTGTCTCCTTTAACTCAGCCAAAACCATATTTTTGTCTATGAGTAGGATGTTCAAATCAGAGATTTCCTCGCACTTTTGGTTCAGTTGTTCAACAAAAGATTGTTGCTGTGCCGCATTAAAAGCGAAGCGTTCTTCTAGTGAACCATAAAGAGCGGATAATCCCTGTCTTGTCCGATCCATCTCCCCTAGAACAGACGAAAGTCTAATTTCTAAGACTTGGTTTTTAGACTCTGCAGCCTCTAGTTCGAATTTTAATGTTTCCTTTGATGATACCTCTCTCTTCAATCTCATGATTTCTTCCTCTAATGTCTTAACAATTGCAATCATCTTGTCACTAGTCTCAACACCGTTTTCACAAACATTTGATATCAAAAGATTCTCATTTTGAGTTTGTTGTTTTAATTCTAAAGATATACAATGTTGTTCTAGTTGATTAAAGCGTTTTGAAAGTAAATTGTAGGAATCTTGTAGCTTTAAAAACTCAGCGTTAGATTCGTGACAAGAATGATTATCTACCTCATTTACAGTATCAGCAACATTTACAGAAAGATTACAAACATCATCACAAATATCCTCACAAATATTCACAGCATCACAATTAATCATAGCGGATGTAAGCTCATTCGAATAATTAACATTTACAGTAGTAAGCACATCACACGAGATTACTGCAGACAAGAATCGGTCATATTCGGTTAAAATCTTTTCTTTTTCAATTAGTTGTAGTTCGTAAGCGGTGTCCATTTCATAAAACACTTTTTGAACTTCACCAATTTCAAACACAAGATTTTCCTTAAGAGATGCAAAAATTCCTTTTAGACTTTCGACAAACGGATTGATCTCATTTTTAAACACCTCATTCATATGTTCGAAAGCCCATTCTCCGGCATTTAAGCCATTTGAAGTCGTACAATCCAAAATGACCTTGTCAAAATTAGTAAAGTATTGATTAATCTCTTGCAAGTTTAACCATACAGTACTAACAGGTGGAAGATCCTTTGGAATTTCCTTAGGACCTTCCATATTGACAAGTGTAGGAAATGTACTAGGGTTTTCTTCATCTAATATGTAGGTCGGTGCTGTTATGAGATCTTTGTCCATATGGAAGCGAATTCTAAAATCCGTTTTTGCAAGCTCCTTATTCAATTTAAAATAATCACACTCGGGATATTTTGCTGAATTGTATGACCGATCCTCATCAACTAGATCCTTACTTGTTCGATCATCGGGAAAAACAATCGGGTCTAAAGCCAATCATAATTGAGTTGCATTATACAGTCTAGGACTATGTCTTAAAGCTTGTTTTGCATATCGTGGATTAGGGGGAAGGCCTTTTAGACGAGATAAGTTAAATTCTCTAAATGAAGCATCAAATAAGTGCACTAGTTGTGAAGCAGCGTATTGTCTTAACAGCAAGTAATCTAGACTTCTAATCTTATTAGTGGCATTAATCTCCATTTCATTCTTCTTAGACTCTAGTGATTCAAAATCCGTTTGAAGTTTTTGAAAATTAGTGACCACTAACTCCTTTTCTTGAAGTTCATTAGACAGATTTGCTCTTAAGTTTTCTATTTCTTGCAAGTGACCCATTTGTTTGTTTCTAAAATGATCATATTCGAGATTAGTTAGAACACTAGACGAGGGCACTAATTCCAAGGTTTGAACTTTCTCATTGCTTAAGGCAAGCTCATCAGACAAATTCTTATTCTTAGCTAAGGTTTCTAAGAGTGCAGCATTCATTTGGCTAAGTAGTGTAGCAGGAACCATGACCAAATCTTGTTGAGCAGGAGTAGGCGTATTCGAAATGGGTCCCGGTTGTGATTCACTCAAAGTCTGGGGACTCACATTGATATTGCTATCATTGTTTGTCTCCTCGTTTGAAGGACTCACCACCGAAGATTCATTCGAATCAGCTCTCTCTTGCACAACTTGATGTGGTTGAATACTAGCATCAGTGGTATTATCGTTGGTATCAATAAGTACCTCAGATCTCTTTTCTGGCCCTAAGCTGGAGATAGTTGCCATGAGAGCAGCCTTTGCAGATTGAAAGTCATCACAGTCGGAGTCATACGCATCAAGATCATCGGCTTGGTAAGCTGCATTCTGCGTAGTGACAACGTCTTGTTCAGCAATCCCTGGATCAGCAAGAAATGCAAGCTCCTCTTCATCAAGTTCCCTTCCTTGTGCTTGAGCATTCACCAGATAGATCTTTTCTGCAAACCACTGTCCATCCCTTCTCCTCTTGGGTTTCTTACAATCCCTGGACATATGACCCTCTTCCTTGCAGTTGTAGCATGTAATCATTCTCAACTTGCCTGTATTAGCCCGTGGAGGATTGTTGACCATTGGAGCAGGAGCAGGATTGACTGTGCGAGCATTGGTTGATGTGGAAGGTCTCCCCTGATATGGTTGAATTGGCTGAACCATTACCCTGCCATTCTCAATTGTAGCTTGTTGGCGAGAATTGGATGAATTCCTCAACTGATTGTTGGTAGGAGCTGATCCCCTAAATCCTCGTTTGCTTAAAGTTCTTGTGAGATAAGCAGACATAGTGGTTAACACTTCAACTGGATCAGCACCTTGTTTAAATACAGGAACGGGGACTTCCTCATCATCACAGTACAATGCTTGATCTTGAGCTGCATAATCACTCGAAGGAATACTCATTTGATCAGGGTAGCTTGTTGGATATGCTGCATTCTCTTGATAAGATGAATATGAAGATTGAGCATAAGGTGCAACATTTGCTGGGTGAGGTTGTATAGCATATTGTGATGAAGGTGCACTGAACCGATATTGTTGCTGATGTGAGGTGGGTGGTTGTGGTAAAATCGAGTATTGGGGAAAGGCTGGTGTCATGTAAGGTGATGGATGATAGGCTTGATGTCCCAAAATATAAGGAGTGTTGTTGTGAGACAAGCTAGGTTGATTCGCCATCAAAGCTAATGAATCAGGGTACATACCTCGTGGAGAACGGTGCATGATCACATGTTTCTCATGTTGCTGAAGAAAAGCATATAGTTGATCCAAATTGCACTTATGCAGATCCCTGGTTAACTTAACGTCGGTAATATACTCACCCCATTCAGCTTGAGGTAAAGTATTCAAGAATTTGGTGTTAACCTGGAATGGAGCAATTACCAGATTGTATACATTCAGATCATTCATGAGTGTGGTGAATCTGAAGTAATAATCGTGAAGCGTTTCCCCTGGGTTGTAAGTGAATCTGTCAAACAGGTCATACAACTGACATTCCCTTTCCTGCTTGGTGAGAGACGTACCTTGTAGCAACACCTTAAGACGTTCCCATAAATCCTTTGCCACTGTATACTGACTTACCATCCTATAGATGTCATGGGGAAGGGCTTGGAGAATTGTTTGAAGAGCTTTCTCGTCTGCATCGGCAACAAGTTGTTGGGCTGGTGTAAGTTCTTCAAATTCTCTTGGTCGAGACACATTGTTAGCCACGATGGTACCATAGTCAAGTGGACCATTTAAGATAGACTTAACCATAAGCCTCCCATAGACCGGTTTTCCCTTAAGATAAGACATCATCCGGCCTTGCCAAGCTTCAAAAACTTCTTTGATGAGCATTGGCGGGCGATTATCCGTTCCCGTAATCACCGAAATATCCGTAAGTGATGTCATATGAGGCATTACTGAATTCGGATTCATTTTGATAACTTCAAAGAGACAAAGATTATCGGTTGATCGAGCAGTGAAGTAAAGCTTGTGAATTGTGTTGTGTTTTTGTTGTAAGAAACCAAGATTAAATCCTCTAAAAAAATCGTCGAAAAAACAAGCAAAATAACCCTTGATTCGGAACTTTTGTTGATTCGGAAGTTTGATTCGGAAGATTAGGCTTGGAATTACCTTGATTCGGAACTTTTGGCTTGATCCGGAACTTCTTGATTCGGAAGTTCTTGGTTCGGAACTTTGGCTTGATCCGGAACTTCTTGACTCGGAAGTTCTTGGTTCGGAACTTTGGCTTGATCCGGAACTTCTTGATTCGGAAGTTCTTGGTTCGGAAGTTTCTTGATCCGGAACTTCTTGACTCGGAAGTTCTTGGTTCGGAACTTCTTGATCCGGAACTTCTTGATCCGGAACTTCTTGATCCGGAAGTTCTTGGTTCGGAAGTTTCTTGATCCGTAACTTCTTGACTCGGAAGTTCTTGGTTCGGAACTTCTTGATCCGGAACTCCTTGATCCGGAACTTTTGCTGAATAAACAGTAACTTGTTCCGATGAACAGTCGAACACCAAAAATGAAGATTATGCCCAGATTTTGACCAAATAACCCAAAAAGTTTTGTGATTTCAACAATAATAAGTAAAAACTAATACTTATCCACTAATCCCAATCACAAAAACACCAAAAACACCAAGAATCAAGATGGTTTTTCTTAAAGAACACTAATACAATCAAAAACTAAAAAACCACACAAATCACTACCTTAAATCACCCCATAGCTCTTGATACCAAATGTAGAATATTGATAACCTATGAATCTATGAAGGGGTTTGTTGATTTCTAGAGAGAGAAAGTTAGAGAGAGAAAGTGAGAGAAACTATGTGTTATTTCAATAAATGGAAAACAAGAAATGACAACCACCAACCCCTTTCCATGGTGGAAAGGGGTATTTATAGTTCCAAGCATAACATGGGCTTGGGCCGGTCCATGACAAGCCCATGGACCGGTTCTTACTTAAGTTAATAAGTAACTAATGACTATTTTCTAACTACGAGCTATTACAACATAAATATTATTGTGGAGTGACCGATACTTCTAATATACGTAAAAACGTATTTCTAACAAAGTTTTAACAAAGGTTTTGGGAAGAAAAATGCAAGTCCGTTTTATCTTCATGATACCGAATGTATGAGATATGATAACGATTTGTAACATGATCACATATTCACCATATTAGTAAAATTGACAAGGTTTGTAACACCCCCAAATTTATACAACTCAATACAGCGGAAGACTCGTTGGTGTTACGGGATAGCACATTACTCACATCATAGACAACGCATAAAAATCGCGTCGTTTAATAATAAATCATTTCCATTCATAAACATCAAAGTTACATCGGTCCCAAGTCATATTATTTCATACAAAGTTTTACAAAGTATTTGAATGGAAAATATTGTTTAAGTGCGGGCCATGAATTCTTGTCGTCTTCCCGAGAATTACCTTCAAGTACCTGAGATAAAACATGTTAAAAGAAAAGGTCAGCGATAACGCCGAGTGAATTCATAGAGTTTAATAAAATCCATCAATATAATATCAGTATAAAATTATTACTGAAAATTATTTTGTACAAATCATTTTTATAGGCCATAAAATAGCCAAAGTCATTTTATACAGATCCTTATCGAAAATCATAATATAGGCATTTGCCTTAAAAATCATTATACGAGCCAATGTCGTAAAAACATCATACAATACGTCTTATGACGTTGTATAAAGTCAAATAAAAACCGTTATATGAATAAGGTTATGAAAAGCCTTAAAAATCATTATACGAGCGAATGTCGTAAAAACGTCATACAATACGTCTTACGACATTGTATGAAAATAAAAACCGTTATATGAATATGGTTATGAAAACCAAAACACAAACATAATATCAATACTATGACCCTGTATTGCTAGTCAGGCAATACATCGTAATTCGGAGCTTCTAGTAGTATTTCGTTAGTTTTGGATTATTATAAGCCGCATGACATTGTTACCTTACTAAACCAACAACGGGTAGCTAACCCGATACCAATTTTGCCCATCTAAGTTAGCGTGTCGTCACAAAGGTCACGCTATGGAAATCTTCTCATACATAAATTCGCTTACCAATCAATGTGGCACGACGGGGATCAACCGTCAAGGCGCGAACTGGGGTGATCGTCCCCAAATAGTACTATTAAATGCATAAGCGTCTACCAAATCCCGGTAGTTCACAATTCATGCTAATGGGACTTTTAGTGACATAACCTAACTTTAATAATCCATTTAATTTCATCTATCGGGTCCTTTAATCATTTATCCGGTCATACAATCGGGTCATTCAATCATTCGGGTCCAAAATCAATAAACAAACAATCGGGACAAATGGTGTCCTATTTTATAAAAACTAACATGTTATCTCCCTCGCGGGTTTATAAAACATTTCATAAAAACATTTAAAAGAGTGCGAGGCTATGAACTCACGTTGATGTGGGAAGGCGGGTTATCGGCAATCGGACGTACGGTACGTGCTTCAATCACGGAAACCTAGACAAATAATACTTGTCTTAGACTCATGTCCAATGACTTTATAAAAATAACAATTATGTATACATATGATGATTATATATATATGATGATCAAGTGGGTTTATATATTCTCATTTACTCATTTTTGTGTTATATGTCGATAACTTTTATACTAGTTTACTAGTTTTACCTATTTACACGTTTTAAGTCCAATAAACTTATTATAAGTTATTTAACTTGTTTTAATCCATTTTGTACTTATATTATCAGTATTTAAACTTTCCATGTTGGGCCCAAATGGGTTAAGCCCAATGAGTTCTTTTTACAAGTATTTATCTTATTAAGTCCAATTATTAGTCCAATATGTTTAATTAGCTCGTAAATGTCCGTATTTCTTATAGTTCGGGTTTTATCGGTTTTTACTTGTATTAGTTACTTATACATCAGTATATGACTTTTATAAACTTTACATTAGACGGGTTTGGTCGTCTAAGTTTTATTTTGCGAAAAACGTTAATTTTACGGCAATAGCCGAAAAAGTCGTAAAAATCATGTTTATAGTTTTTATAACTTATAAAATATAAAGTTACCATTTTTATAAAATGTCCACTTATTTATCATTGTACTTATTTATATAAATAAAATCTAAGAGTTAGTGGGTTTTAACTTTACATTTTATACAATATAATTTTGAGTGCTTATATAATAGTATTATACTTTATTTTCTAAAATCTGATTTTTATTTTCATCTTCACCAAAACTGCCATATCTTGAGTTCTATATGGAGATAGAAGCTCAAATTTTTATCACATAAACTACATGATATGTGCTACATTTAACTCTTCTATAGCTACTGTTGAATCATCTTCTAAATATTTTCTAAAAAATCGTCCAAAACAGTGAACTCAGATTTATACCTTAAACTTGTTTTGATCATATCTCACTCATTACAATGATTCCATTGCATGGCCAACTCTCACATGTGTACAAGACTCATAGCTTACTATAAATCCATTCTACTTCATCATTTTATCAGTCCATGACCTGTTTCTTTACTGTTTTATACAGCCATGTAAATTAAGCATGATTTTAACCTTGTTTCTTATAGTTTTTCACCTTTTTAATCATATTTATCAACAACAAATCCCCACATAACATTTTTATCATCATATAATCATCATATACATATACAATAGGAAATAAAATACATGTTTACATAATTAAAATAACAAGAAGATGAGGAGGACAATCTTTATACCACCAAGTTGATGTTGGTTGTGATCAAAACATGGAATTTGATGGAGAAACTTGTGATGCACCAAGACCATCTTCAAGACCACCATTCTTCATAGACACCTTGTGCAAAAGCAGCCCCAAGACACCAAGAAAACTCCTCCATGGATGTTATAATCATCACCATTCAAGAGAGCTTCAAGAGGGCTTCAACATATGTAGAAATAACATAGGATTTAATGGTTGATTTTTGATCAAAATGGTGTTTGATGGTGGAGTAGGGACGGCATAGATAGAGAGAGATGAGAGGATTGTGTGTTTTGCATGAGTGGATAAATGAGGCTAGTTGTTTGTTGCAAGTGGTTTTGTGTGTAGTAGCTTACACATTAAGATAAGGACATGTGTAAACATTAAGCTACCAATTTGACACCTAAAGTGGTGTGGTGGCAATGCTTAAACCGTCCCATATTGGGGGTGTGGCAAAACTTGTTTTGTCTCATCCCCAATTATTTACGGGTACTCCTCGATTCTAGTTTCCTCGATTTACGTGCCCTCGGGTCGTTTTACGAAAAACGTTTTTATAAATTATGAATCAACGACACAAAACGAATCTAATAAAAATTGTCTCAACAAAAACGGAGTTCGAAAACGTAAATACGTAATCCTAAGGTTTCCGGTTTAGTCGTAAAGGACGTTAAAATAAAATCGTAAGTCCTAATCTCTTCTCGTAAATTTGTGAGTTTATGAACCAACACAAATTTAAAACTCCAAAATAATATTTACGGATAAATTTATTTTCTGAATTGTCAGACTGTCACCAAAGACGGTGTATGTAATCGTAAGCACGTAACGTTGAATCCTCCGGTTTAGACGTAGTCGATGCTACTCCAAGTCGTAAATCCAAATTTCTTCCCAAAAATAAGTGAGTTCATAAAATAATATTTTCAAATAAATATTGAGAATAAAATATTGATCATAAATTGACGGATTGTCACAGCATTTACCCCTAAACAGGATCTTTGTCCTCAAAGATCATCTTACTACTCGCTTCTTATTGAGTTAAAGCCATGTGGGTATTTCCTCCACATTCGGCCTTTTCTCACAAGGGCAATTCATTACAATACGCGAGTTTCATCAAACATAACTACGGGAATAAGATCAGGCTTAATGTTGACTTACTTTCTCTATCCATGATGTTCACGGGTTTCTGATGAATGCAACTTTTCGCCGATCTAAACTTTACTAAGAACAATCAGATTTTCACTTGATAGATATTCCATCAAGTTCGATTTACGAAACATAATTCACGCAGTCCTTGAAGTCCTAGGGTAGATCCAGCTTATATGCCTTTCAATCCCAACTTTTACATCATCTCAATGGTCCCATACAACGGGGACTTATATCCCATGATTTGTCAGATCATGAATTCATTTTTCCAAGGTTAAAAATTGTGGCATAACGTCGCTACCCATTTGGCACTTCAAGATCTACATTTCACATTCACACAACCTCCTGCCCGCTATCGGCAGTCAATAATCAGATCCTAATTTCAACAATCATTTCAGGTCTCGCGGGTCGGGTATTTTGTAAGGTTAGGCTCGCCATCATAGGAAACCTTAAACTTTAAAGACATGTCCAACTTACAATGGGTGTATGTCGGGTGTCTTCATCTTAACTCTTGCTGATAGATGCTCTAATATAGATCCTAACAAGATTCGATCTCGATCCTAATACAATAATTATCAATGATAATCCTTCCAAAGGAAAACGATTATACGGTCTATTACCAAAGGTCAATCATTTAAACATAGAACAGCGCTTATAGTAGTTTGTATCGTTACTTTACCTCGTCCCTTCGATTTGGGGTGGTAAACAGTACTCTCATCAAGGTTCGTTCCCAACGACTTCTGAGCAAATCTCTAGAAATTCGATGCGAAGCGAGGATCTTGATATAGATGTTCGATACAGGCACCCTATGTTTACATAACTCTTTTGCATTTATCATTAACGAGAATGATATTAGCAGATTTGGTCAGTCTGTCGACGATGACCCAAATTGAATCAAATTCAGATGATGACCTTTGCAATAGCTAGACGTTTACTAATGTATGAGGCGATGTCTGCCTTCATAATTGCCATCAGTACAACTTCTTCAGACAAAGATACTCTTAGTCAAATGACATAAATAGAATACTTATACTTACAAATTCCAACATAACTATATCTCACAGTCCTCCATATTTAGGCAACCACAAGTGGCCTTTAAAACATTTAACGCTATTGGCTTCTTTATTTTAATGGTTCACATTAGACGCGAATTCCATTTATTATCTATATTATCCTTTTTAGAAACATCGTTTATTTTTATATTGTTTGGCAATTTATTTTGCACCTTCATTATTAAGGAATACATCGTAATTGATTCTTTATCTTTTATACATAATGTGTCAGTAATTACGTTCACTTTCCCGATGAAATAAATATCATAACCGTATTTATTCAAAAATTATTTCTTCACATTTTCTGAGTTTTAGTTTCTTCTCAACTATCATTTTTATCTGTTTTTCTCAATCCGTCGTCTAAAGCGTGGATAATTATTATAATTAATTAAATAATTATTAGTTAATTTTTATGAAGCGTAAACGTAAAAGTTTTAAATTTATTAGTTCGACCAATTATATAAAATGTTCAAAAATAAATTTGAATTTAATTTAACAAGATTTTTGTTGATTTATCAAAAATAATTAACAGGATTCGTAAATGTTCGAAAAAAAATCTTTGTTTATATTTTGGTCAAAATTTTCTTAGTTGAAAAGAAAAAAGTGTCGTTTCAATTTTAAGTCAAAGTTTAAATGGTTTCCTCAATTCTTCTTAAGTTATCTTGAGGTATACACAAACATTTACCCCTAAACAGAAGTTTAGTTAAATGGTTTGTGTATAAGGGAATAATCCCTTAAAATCCTTTGTTAAAACATTTGTCAAAACATATTTCCATTTCTTTTTGGTAAAATCCAAAGTCTTAAAAGGGCTCTTAATTTTTGAAGAGTCAATTTATATTCCATTATCCTTTTAATCACATAGTCAAATCATGTAAAGGTTCAAGTCTTATGTTAAATATTCAAGGTACAGGTTTTTATTGTTCGGCCAATTCAGGGCAATCTATAATTAATTATTAACTTCATTCTTATTCTTATAAACAAACAAATAATCCTTAATGATCACAAGCATGGATTTATCAAATTACAGCCTACACACGTGATTCACCAAATTTATATATGCTACATGTGTATTAGTCAATCCAAACGACATAACATGAAACTCATAATGTTCATTACAAGTACCGGATGTAGTGATTGGAATAGATAATCCTCTTCGCGGACGCGAAGTTGATGATAACCATGCCATGGATCAAATCTTTAAAACATACGCTAGAACCTTGTAAATGATCGAACAAATCTTCCATTTCGAGTTATGGATATCGTTTTCGATTGTCAATTTACTCAGTCACAGTAATCTATAAATATAAGGAATGATAACACCATAGCTCTTCATGATGACAGGCTTGGTAGAATAAAATCTTTCTCCGACAACTCTCTCAGTTGTACGGTAATTCCTTAAATTCAGATGGTGCTGACGTACAGTGCATACGCCACAGGTGCAGTACCGGGAATATAATCAATACCAATTTCAACTTGCCTTAATGGCAAAAGTCTAAGTAAACCATCAACAAATACTTACTAAAGTTTCAAATAGTAGGAACATCTTTTAATAAATTCATATTAAGTTCTTCTAGATTACAATATCTATAACTAGTTCACAACCATTCATGGTATACTTTCAAGTCTAAAAGCAGGATATGGTCATCCATCAAGAATTATTTAGATCACTTTTGGTAATCAACATCTTATCTTTTAGGGGAATTCTATTCGAGTTCCCATTAATTAAGACAATGTCGTCATGTCATAATCAATCAATCTATTCTACTGGCACTATCAAATTTCCAGTTTTATTGCCATCGATAAGATGTGAACTTCTCAAAATACTAATAATAACTCATAATCCTTCACAAGTTCAAGGATATCAGAAGACGTAACTAACCTTAAAAGAGTAAGGTCAACGCATAATCTACGCGAGAGAATTTCAAATCAGATACAGACGAAAACATTTAACGAATATGAATATATTCCATGTTTTCATAATTTGAGTACGCATTCGAAAGCTCCTTGGATCGTTACCCAGGTCATTCAAATGAAATCAAATCAAAAGAAATGATAGGAACGTCGATACATCCAGTCGGGTATCAACATTCGGTAATCAGATACTTTTTCAAAGAATCTCACTACGGAAGAATTAGACAAGAAAGAATTGTTAATTGTCAAATAAGACAATTTCCACAGATGAGTAAATTCAACTCAGAAGAATAGATGCTACAGGCACATATGTAGGTGTCCCTAACACTATGTCCCTATTTTTCACTTCCTGCAGATCTCATAAATTTTTAATCTTTCACAATCTTCAAAGAAAATGTAGTGTTTATTCATTAGTTTTATGGTGACTACTAATCAGTCTTGCATAGTCCATTCCAAATTGTATGTAGGCGCGAAACTATATACAATTTCAAGATTAACGATGCAATACTCAGTTCGTCAAAATTTTAACATCATGTTTATAATAAAAACATTTACATGTTTAATTCTTAAATAAGAATCAAAATAAATTTACAAAGATTTTCCTTGTTATGAAAACAATTAAGTTTTCCAAGGTGTTTTATAAACAACTTCATTTCGATAACAATCACTTATAAATCTCACTTTGAATAATCCTTATAGTGATGAAAATTAAATTTTCTCAAAGGATACCGTTTTAACTTTATAAAAACAATGAGTGACCTGTAGAAGAGTGATGAAAGCTTGTTCACCAAGAATTAACTACGATATGATAGGAAATGATCTTAGCCAAATAATCATGAGGTTCATGACCTCGATGGCACTCACAAAGAATGATTCACAACGTAACTCAAATCAAGATGAGTACTTGTTCAATGGTTGCATCACTAATGCGACCATTAGGATGAAGCAATAAAAGATAGATAACATCGATACATGTAGGATTTAGCAATCAAAGGTAGTCTTTTTCATTAATCACAAACAAGTCAAAATTGTACCGTAACACATTACGCGTCACTATGTCATACAATTCTCAGAACTCATCCTACCAACTGATATCTCAGTTAAGTTAGGGATTTTTAAAAGACACCACAATGAATACTAATCTACAAGAGTCATTAGGTGTCCCACCTGTCCTAGAAGATCCATCGGTCCCAATTCAGAAGAAGATTTCTTCAATTTATTTGTTGGACACTGGGCATCCTCATTAGTAGACAATGGTCTAGGATCAACCCTTAACACAAACTACAATCATTTAAAACCTCATAATTCAATCAAAGAACTTAACGACTTCCTCTTAACCATCTCATATTCCATACAGGTTAAATTTTACTTTATTCAAGTCTTCCCCAATTTTATACTCAATTCGATATCCTACATCATTCTCCAATACTTTCAATCTTATTTATAAACCTTAAAAGGGCAATAAAAGCTTGATATGAATCAACACTTAATTTCCAATCCTATAGCTCTTACAACAACAATTATCAAATGTGTCACTATTATGAAATGACTCGATCAGTCAATTAGACTTCTCGGAAAGGTACTAGTGGCATGAGACTTTTGGGTAATGATTCCAATGACAGCCTCAAGTGCAACATTCAGCCTTTCGATTTCAAATTTAAGAATTGGATGACAACGAATCAGATGACATCTTCCTAGGTGGTAACGTTTTGTCAAACTCCACTCTATAAGGAAAGATCGTCATGACATCGATATCATATTTAATCTCGCCAATTCTTTTTTAACATCACAATCAACTAATATCTACATTTCTACGAATATCAGCCATTTGTTGGGATCATAAATATCCACAACTTGGTTTAGATCTAGGATAGCTAGAATTCCTACGAGAATAGCTTCGATTAATTTACTAGGGGAGTTAGGGTTACTTGTGACAATCTACGTCGTATAAATACCTCGTATAAAAATCAAAATAATCATCAAACAATCATGTAATAAAATTACATCATATATATATAATCCAAGTTATATATATATATTAAAATAACACTTCTCAGTCTTGGCCTTGTCGGTAACTCGGGAATTCTTCGGCACCGTTATAGTCAAAAGATTTTTAGACATTTTTAGAAAAATGTTTATAGTTAAAAGATTTTGAAATGTTTTATTCAAAACCTTGGTTTTAAAAATCTTTCGTTCTCTATAACGAGAGCTCTGATACCAAACTGTAACACCCCCAAATTTATACAACTCAATACAGCGGAAGACTCGTTGGTGTTACGGGATAGCACATTACTCACATCATAGACAACGCATAAAAATCGCGTCGTTTAATAATAAATCATTTCCATTTATAAACATCAAAGTTACATCGGTCCCAAGTCATATTATTTCATACAAAGTTTTACAAAGTATTTGAATGGAAAATATTGTTTAAGTGCGTGCCATGAATTCTTGTCGTCTTCCCGAGAATTACCTTCAAGTACCTGAGATAAAACATGTTAAAAGAAAAGGTCAGCGATAACGCCGAGTGAATTCATAGAGTTTAATAAAATCCATCAATATAATATCAGTATAAAATTATTACTGAAAATTATTTTGTACAAATCATTTTTATAGGCCATAAAATAGCCAAAGTCATTTTATACAAATCCTTATCGAAAATCATAATATAGGCATTTGCCTTAAAAATCATTATACGAGCCATTGTCGTAAAAAACATCATACAATACGTCTTATGACGTTGTATAAAGTCAAATAAAAACCGTTATATGAATAAGGTTATGAAAAGCCTTAAAAATCATTATACGAGCCAATGTCGTAAAAACGTCATACAATACGTCTTACGACGTTGTATGTAAATAAAAACCGTTATATGAATATGGTTATGAAAACCAAAACACAAACATAATATCAATAGTATGACCCTATATTGCTAGTCAGGCAATACATCGTAATTCGGAGCGTCTAGTAGTATTTCGTTAGTTTTGGATTCTTATAAGCCGCATGACATTGTTACCTTACTAAACCAACAACGGGTAGCTAACCCGATACCAATTTTGCCCATCTAAGTTAGCGTGTCGTCACCAAGGTCACGCTATGGAAATCTTCTCATACATAAATTCGCTTACCAATCAATGTTGCACGACGGGGATCAACCGTCAAGGCGCGAACTGGGGTGATCGTCCCCAAATAGTACTATTAAATGCATAAGCGTCTACCAAATCCCGGTAGTTCACAATTCATGCTAATGGGACTTTTAGTGACATAACCTAACTTTAATAATCCATTTAATTTCATCTATCGGGTCCTTTAATCATTTATCGGGTCATACAATCGGGTCATTCAATCATTCGGGTCCAAAATCAATAAACAAACAATCGGGACAAATGGTGTCCTATTTTATAAAAACTAACATGTTATCTCCCTCGCGGGTTTATAAAACATTTCATAAAAACATTTAAAAGAGTGCGAGGCTATGAACTCACGTTGATGTGGGAAGGCGGGTTATCGGCAATTCGGACGTACGGTACGTGCTTCAATCACGGAAACCTAGACAAATAATACTTGTCTTAGACTCATGTCCAATGACTTTATAAAAATAACAATTATGTATACATATGATGATTATATATATATGATGATCAAGTGGGTTTATATATTCTCATTTACTCATTTTTGTGTTATATGTCGATAACTTTTATACTAGTTTACTAGTTTTACCTATTTACACGTTTTAAGTCCAGTAAACTTATTATAAGTTATTTAACTTGTTTTAATCCATTTTGTACTTATATTATCAGTATTTAAACTTTCCATGTTGGTCCCAAACGGGTTAAGCCCAATGAGTTCTTTTTACAAGTATTTATCTTATTATGTCCAATTATTAGTCCAATATGTTTAGTTAGCTCGTAAATGTCTGTATTTCTTATAGTTCGGGTTTTATCGGTTTTTACTTGTATTAGTTACTTATACATCAGTATATGACTTTTATAAACTTTACATTAGACGGGTTTGGTCGTCTAAGTTTTATTTGGCGAAAAACGTTAATTTTACGGCAATAGCCGAAAAAGTCGTAAAAATCATGTTTATAGTTTTTATAACTTATAAAACATAACAAGTTACCATTTTTATAAAATGTCCACTTATTTATCATTGTACATATTTATATAAATAAAATCCAAGAGTTAGTGGGTTTTAACTTTACATTTTATACAATATAATTTGGAGTGCTTATATAATAATATTATACTTTATTTTCCAAAATCTGATTTTTATTTTCATCTTCACCAAAACTGCCATATCTTGAGTTCTATATGGAGATAGAAGCTCAAATTTTTATCACATAAACTACATGATATGTGCTACATTTAACTCTACTATAGCTACTGTTGAATCATCTTGTAAGTATTTTCTAAAAATCGTCCAAAACAGTGAACTCAGATTTATACCTTAAACTTGTTTTGATCATATCTCACTCATTACAATGATTCCGTTGCATGGCCAACTCTCACATGTGTACAAGACTCATAGCATACTGTAAATCCATTCTACTTCATCATTTTATCAGTCCATGACCTGTTTCTTTACTGTTTTATACAGCCATGTAAATTAAGCATGATTTTAACCTTGTTTCTTATAGTTTTCACCTTTTTAATCATATTTATCAACAACAAATCCCCACATCACATTTTTATCATCATATAATCATCATATACATATACAATAGGAAATAAAATACATGTTTACATAATCAAAATAACAAGAAGATGAGGAGGACAATCTTTATACCACCAAGTTGATGTTGGTTGTGATCAAAACATGAAATTTGATGGAGAAACTTGTGATGCACCAACACCATCTTCAAGACCATCATTCTTCATAGACACCTTGTGGAAACTCAGCCCCAAGACACCAATAAAACTCCTCCATAGATGTTATAATCACCACCATTCAAGAGAGCTTCAAGAGGGCTTCAACATATGTAGAAATAACATAGGATTTCATGATTGATTTTTGATCAAAATGGTGTTTGATGGTGGAGTAGGGACGGCATAGATAGAGAGAGATGAGAGGATTGTGTGTTTTGCATGAGTGGATAAATGAGGCTAGTTGTTTGTTGCAAGTGGTTTTGTGTGTAGTAGCTTACACATTAAGCTAAGGACATGTGTAAACATTAAGCTACCAATTTGACACCTAAAGTGGTGTGGTGGCAATGCTTAAACCATCCCATATTGGGGGTGGGGCAAACTTGTTTTGTCTCATCCCTAATTATTTACGGGTACTCCTCGATTCTAGTTTCCTTGATTTACGTGCCCTCGGGTCGTTTTACGAAAAATGTTTTTATAAATTATGAATCAACGACACAAAACAAATCTAATAAAAATTGTCTCATCAAAAACGGAGTTCGAAAACGTAAATACGTAATCCTAAGGTTTTCGGTTTAGTCGTAAAGGACGTTAAAATAAAATCGTAAGTCCTAATCTCTTCTCGTAAATTTGTGAGTTTATGAACCAAAACAAATTTAAAACTCCAAAATAATATTTACGGATAAATTTATTTTCTGAATTGTCAGACTGTCACCAAAGACGGTGTATGTAATCGTAAGCACGTAACGTTGAATCCTCCGGTTTAGACGTAGTCGATGCTACTCCAAGACGTAAATCTAAATTTCTTCCCAAAAATAAGTGAGTTCATAAAATAATATTTTCAAATAAATATTGAGAATAAAATATTGATCATAAATTGACGGATTGTCACAAGGTTGGACCTGATTGATGAGAACATCATATGATAAGATCAAATGGTTCTTGTCAGCATATGTTGGTCGCCTCGTCACGTCTGAAGTCATCTCTTGACACCACGTGTACGATTGGTATTGTTGTCTTGACACCAATTAGTGAGCATGGCACTTTCGGCATCGAAGATTCTGAATGCTTGACAATTGCGCCCCCCTCAATTGTTGACCCGTGTTATATTGAAAGAGATTTGTAGTCGTCGTTTGAGTAGTCTCATCGTCGAGTATGTAAGTACCAAATGTAGATAGCTATGGTTGTAGCGATGATAACTTCATAAAAACAAGACTTTTCTTGTTTTAACAAATGAATGCACTGAGGCGTACATAGATTTGTGTTAGACCAAGTTATAAAGTAAACTTGATCCCTTACAAGGTTTTAAAGTAAGCCTTGCCCGAGAAAATTAATTCCCGTTGTGAGCCAAAGCTTTCTTAAGAAATACTTGACTTTAATGTGAAAAGCGGGTTGCAGACTGAAATAACTACAAGCCATTAGGGCATGTTTTATGAAATTTTTACAACTTTTGTATGAACTCTATTTATGGCGCCGTGTCAAACTGTCAATATTAATCGACATTTCTAAGGCCGTAAATATTATCGTACCAAAAGACATGCCTTTGAAAAATAAAGTAAAAATATTTTTGGATTTTTCTGAATTTTTCAATTTTTATGGTTTTTATATGGTTTTATATTTTTGTATTTTGCTTTTGTGAATAAAAATATAAACAATATATACAGATGATCACAAAGGATACGGATAATCGTTTACCACCACTATTCTTTCACTTCATCTGCCAGTTCCTGTAGAGTCTCAGGCGAGAAAGTTCTCATTCCTAGCTTGTCGGTCAAAAATTCCATTCGAGCGCGATCTAAAGCCTTCGTGAAAATATCCGCCAATTGATACTCAGATCGGACAAAGTAAAGCTCGATCACTCCATTTTCCACTTGCTCCTTGATGAAATGGTAGCGAATGTCAATATGCTTCGACCGAGAGAACTAAACATTGTTGCAGCATAAGGCAATTGCACTTTTGTTGTCACAGTACATCGGAATTTTGTTGAAACCTAGACCATAGTCGGTTAATTGCGATCTCATACAAAGAATTTGAGCACAGCAACCGGACATAGCTATGTATTCTGCTTCTGTACTTGAAATTGCAGCGCTTTTCTGCCTTTTCGATGCCCAACTGATTAGTCGATCTCCTAGTAGTTGCAATGTTCCACTCGTGCTACGCCTTGTATCCTGACAACCCGCGTGATCCGCATCTGCATATGCCATTAGTGCAATTGAAGAGTCCTTCGAATACCCAAGTCCCCTATTTATGGTTCCTTTAAGATACCGAAAGATACGTTTAACAATAGCTAAGTGTAACTCAGTAGGCCTAGTTTGATACCGAGCACGCATGCATACAGCAAACTGAAGATCAGGTCGACTGGATGTGATATACAGAAGGGTACCGATCATTCCACGATAAAGTGTCGGATCAACGGTAACTCCATGTGGATCTGCATCAAGCTTAGTTCGTTCCACCATTGGAGTATCCACGGGGTCGCAAGATTCCATCTTATATTTCTTAAGAGATTCAAGGGCATACTTGGATTGATTGATAAAGATGCCTCTGGGACTCTGAGATATCTGAATTCCTATGAAGAATGATACCTTTCCCATCATAGACATCTTAATCATGGAAGACATGAGTTTCCCAAACTCGTCGGATAAGGTTTGGGTCGAGGCTGCAAATATAATATCATCAACATATATTTTTACCATAATCATATCGTTACCTTGTTTTTGAATGAACAGCGTGGGATCCACCTTGCCTTTAGCGAAGCCTTGCATAATGAGGAATTGTGACAATAGATCATACCATGGGTGTGGAGCTTGCTTCAACCCATAGAGAGCCTTCTTAAGCTTGTACACGTGATTAGGATAATTAGGATTCACAAAACCATCCGGCTGTTGAACATAGACTTCTTCCTTGATTTCACCATTCAGAAATGTCGTCTTCACATCCATCTGATAGACGATCATATTCATGTGGGCTGCATAAGCGAGGAATAGTCTAATAGCTTCCAAACGGGCAACAGGTGCAAAGGATTCCATAAAGTCGATGCCCAATAATTGCTTGTACCCACGAGCTACTAGTCGAGCTTTGTTCTTCAATATTCCGCCTAATTCGTCGAGTTTCACCTTGTAAACCCATTTCAAAGTGAGTAACTGCACTTGATCCGGGCATGGGACAAGTTCCCATACTTCAAGACGTATAAATTCATTAAGTTCTTCTTGCATAGCTTCTATCCAACAGGATTGAGTAAAAGCTTTTTGCCATGTCGTAGGTTCAACTTCAGTGAGAAAAGCATCAAAATGGCAAAACATTGCATTTTCTTGTAGCTGACTTCGTGTGGATACCGGAGGATTAGGGTCACCAATAATAGAATCTATAGAATGATCCTTTGTCCACTTGCTGTTATGTTTACGAATCCGTGGATTGGAGCAAACCGTAGTAGGAGCTTCCTCTGAGGTGGACGACCCGGCTTGATTATGGTCGGGAATTGGTAAACCAAATAATGGAAGTTCACGCATTTAAGCGAATTCCAAATCGTGATCATCATCATCCTCTTCATCATCAATAGGCATGACATGAGTAGTTGAAACATGTGTTGGTTGAGAATTACTCGTTGAGGGTATATCTTGACCAATTGTAGGTGTAGATATGTCTGATTGTGCTTCAGTTGCTGGAGCTACAACTTCGGTTACCGGAGCTATTACCTCAGGTTCTGGAGCAATAATACTTGGAGGAGTAAAGAATTCATCAAAGAACGGTTGAAACAACGTATCTCATTCAGTCCTAGTTGGTGGTGTAAATGATGATGAAGTAGGGTTATTTGGGACAAGACCAGAACTAATGTTACTGGGTCCCATTTCATGAAGTGCGGGTTCAGAGCTGCTTTACTCAGAAGCCATTGCTGTCAGCTCAACAAAATCAACATTCATAGTTTCGAGGATCTTGCGAGATTTACGGTTGTAGATTTGTATGCCTTCTTTGCGGGTGCATAACCAATGAAAATACCAATATCAGCCTTGGGTTGAAGTTTTCCCAAATTGTCACCATCATTATTTGGATAGCAGAGAGAACCAAAAACATGAAGATATGATAAATCTGGTACTTTTCCATGTAGAAGCTCATAAGGTGTTTTACCATGGCGTTTACGAATTAGTGACCGGTTTTGGGTGTAAACTGCTGTTGATACTGCTTCTGCCCACAAAAATAATGGAGCCTTTGCGTAAATTAACATCGTTCGAGCAACTTCCATTAGTGTGCAATTTCGCCTTCCAACGACACCGTTTTGTTGTGGAGTCCGAGCAACAGATGTTTCATGATAAATGCCAACTTCTTCATAGTAATCACACAAGATTTGATTCACAAATTCAGTTCCGTTATCTGTACGAATGCGTCAGACAGTAGTGTTGAGACGTACTTGAATCATCTTGAGAAATCCGATGATGAATTTAGGGGCCTCATTTTGTTGTAAGAAATTTCACCCATGTAAACCGAGAGTAATCATCGACAATGACGAGGATGTACCTTTTACCACTAAGATTTTCAACACGCATTGGCCCACAAAGATCCATATGCAACAAATAAAGTTTCTCTTGGTTGGTGTCTTCAGTCTTGGGTTTGTATAATTTCTTAGTGCTTTTCCCCATTTTACACGCGGAACACAAATGATCCTTGTGAAATGTAAGTTTAGGAAGACCACGAACAAGTTCGTTTTTCGCCAAGTGATTAATAGCGTCAAAGTTAAGATGAGATAACCGTCGATGCCATAACCATTACTTAGTCTTTGATGCTTTGGATAGAAAACATATTGGAGAAGCGGCCCTCGTGTCTTGTAGAGACAAAGTGTACAAATTATTCCCTCGAGTACCTTTTAGTAAATCAACCCCTTCCACATTACGAATGAAGCAGGTATGCTCTCGAAAAGCAACTTCTTGGTTTGCATCACAAAATTGTCCCACATAAAATAAGTTATGACCGAGACCTTCCACGTAATACACTCTTGAAATTATAACATTCCCAATATGATATTCACCGTAACCCATTATCTTTTCAATATGATCATTTCCAAATCGAACCGTACCAAGAAACTTGCTGACGAAATTTCTGAGTTAAGAGCGATCTCCGGTCATATGTTTAGAGAAACCAGAGTCCAAATACCAGAGAACAGTTTGGACCACCTGTTTTCAACAAGAACAGTAGATAATGCATTGGAAACTATTGGTTCAGGAGTGTTAGCAGATGCAGATATAATATTATCAGAATTGCTAACATTTGTGTTACCCTTAGATTTCCTGCGTTTTCTATTGTGAGTTTTACCACTAACAGGTTTTATTGTTCCAACTTTCTGAGGTTTTGGAGTATTAGCTGGCACTATAGTGGGATTAGACCTATTTAAAGGGCACTTGGTTCCTACGGTAGTGTTAATGTTCCTAGTTAAAGGACACGCTTGTGTTTTGGTAGCCTAGGTACTCCTAGTTAAAGGGCACGCTTTCTTCGCTATAGTGGGAGTGATCCTAGTCAAAGGGCACGCATTTCCTACTATAGTGAAAGTTCTACCAGTGGGACGCCACATCCAACCAACTTTGTTTAACACTTTCCCAGTCGGTTTCCATTCTAAACCATTTTTCCGGGCATTCATCTCATTCACATGGTCAATAAGGCAAGAATCATGACAACTAGAAAACATACATTCATTGCAATTCCAACATTTCAAATTAGAATTCACAGTAGGCTTAGAACGCTGCACAACCGTAGAGCCTTTAGGTTTAGCTACATGATTCTTTTTATTCAAAACAGAAATATCATTCCTAGGATGGGATTCTACTTTCTTCTTCACTTGACTACTAGATGGGGGCAAGATCCTATCATTCTTCTTGTTTCTTTTAAGCTTAGATCTTTGAGCCTTAGTAGTGGTGCTTACTCCTGTAGAAGACAACACGGGAATATTAGAAGCTGGTTTTGATTCCGCCTTATCTTTAGTGACCAAAGTTTGAGAAGGTTTAGTCCTAGGGCCCTTGTTAAGTGGTGTGACAGTGATAAGGTTCCTTTTGATTGCACTAGAGGACGATGCTGAGACTGTGGCTGCGTTATCCACAACATTCTTACCTTTTAGAGTACGAAGTGTTTCCTTTAACTCAGCCAAAGCTAGATTTTTATCACAAATTTGTTCCCTCAAATCAGATATTTCAACCGACTTTCGATTCAATTGTTCAATCAATGATCGATTCTGTGCAGTGGTATTAGCACATGCGGGCTTTACTGAATCAAAGAGTTGTGTATTTTTCTGTTTTAAGTTATCAACTTTGGACAAAATCTTGGAAATTCGAATATCTAGATCAAGTTTAAATTTCTCAGCGGCCTCAAGTACATTCACACAGATAAGCTCTTTAGATTTCTCTATGTCTACCGCCAATGATTTAGCAACCTTGTCACTCGGCTGACGCTGTTTGATTCTAAATTCAATAGAAAATTCTTTTGAAAATTTTCCTCATCTATATTAACACCTTCGAATGAAGTTTCAAAGATCTCTTGAATAAATTGTTGCTTGCATTCAAGCGAAATACAATGTTTTTGGATCTCATCAAAAAATTTTGAAAGCAAAGTATAAGAATCTTGAAGCTTAAAAAATTCAGCGTCAGATTTGTGACAAGTACTATCTACCACATTATCCACAGATTCAACATTATGCACAATAGTATCATTATCAACACTTTTATTCACACAGACGGAAACTATATCATGAGACATCACTTGCTTCAGAAGCTGATCATTTTGGCGTGAAACTCGTTCTGTTTCTAGTAAACTGTTTTCATAAGCATCATCCATTTCATTGAAAACACGTCTAACTTCTTCTATTTCCAGAAGCAAATCTTGATCAAGATTACTAAGACAAGCTTTAACATCCTTTACAACCGGAACAATTTCGTCTCGAAACGCAGCTCTAGTGTGCTCAAAATTCCATTCACCTTCCGTTATGGCCGAAACCGTCGTACGTTCCAAAATGACCTTGTCAAATTCGGCTAAGTGTTGGTGTACCGCATTTAAGCTAACGGACGCCTTACTTACCGGTGGATTTAACTTCGTTAAATCTGTTTTGACAAGTGTATGAGACGTACTAGGAGGGTTTTCATTTGACAAACTTTGGGGCACAAGAACTGTCAATTCAGCTAATTCCTTTTGTAAGCGAATACGTGTCTTTTTAGAAAATTGATCTTTATTATGCTTATCATAATCAATCTTATGTAATTTTGAAAGCATTTTAGAATGAGTTTCTTCCGCAAGTGACTGTCTCTCCTCATTACTACGAACAAAAGGTGGTTTTTTCGATTTGCCAATTAGGGTCATATCATAAAGACACGGAATATATTCTTGAGCTTGTTTTGACTAACCGGGATTAGGTGGTAAATCTTGAAGACGCTTAAGTTCGATTTCTTTAAACGATTTACTTAAAAGATGAACCTTTTCTGTGGAAGCGTATTGTTTTAAAAGCTGTTGTTCTTTGAATTTAAGAAGTTTGGTAGCATTAATTTCCGATTCAAACTTTTTAGACTCGAGAGTTTCGAAATCCATTTTAAATTTCTGAAAATCATTGACAATCGACTCTTTTGCTTTTGATTCATTGGAAAGATTAGCTTTTAATGATTCTATTTCTTTCAAGTGTTCAATCTTTTCAAAACGAAATTGG
Organism: Glebionis coronaria; assembly: GCA_025667525.1. Classification (NCBI taxonomy): domain Eukaryota; kingdom Viridiplantae; phylum Streptophyta; class Magnoliopsida; order Asterales; family Asteraceae; genus Glebionis; species Glebionis coronaria. Next base: position 537,536,474 of record CM046880.1, read on the forward strand.
TCAAATTCAGAACATGTTATTTTCTCTGCTTGAGGGACCATTTCAAAAGCTTTGACCTTTTCTTTATGCAACGCAAGCTCAGCTGTTAGGGTGGAATTCGTATCTACGGATTGTCTGAGAGCCATATGCATTTGATCAATAATATGTTTAGGCGCCATGACCAAATCATGTTGAGCATAAGATTCCATACCCATCGTAGCATTTGGTTGAGGTTCACTCAAATGTGTAGGATTGGGTACCACATCATTTGAGTTACTAGTTCCCGAATGTTGTTCGAGGTTGTCATTTTCATGCCCAACTTGATTTGGGTTATCATCATTACCAAGATTGGTTGTGGTGGGTACCTCACTGACGACATCAGAACCGTAGTAAGAAAGATTAGCAACGAGAGCAGCTGAGGCTGAGTGAATGTCATCACAATTCGAATCATATGCATCAAGATCGTCCGCTTGATACGCTGCATTAGAAGTAGAAACGACTGCAATGCCTTCATTATTTGCTGCCCCTGGGTCTGCAAGAAATGCTAACTCTTCTGAATCCAAAATATTTCCCTTAGACTAAGCATCAACCAAATACATCTTCTCACGAAACCATGTTGCATCCCTTCTTCTTTTTGGCTGAGTGGATTCCCTAGCCATATGACCTTGTCCTCGGCAATTGTAGCAAGTCACAACCTTTTGAGGACCAATAGGGCTTCCATTTCCATTAGCTTGAGAATTCACATCTTGAGCATTCACAGTCCTTGTAGGAGGTCCATATGAAGTTTTCCTTCCCTGAATAGGTTGCACCGTCACTTGACCATCTTGAACAGTGGCTTGTTGTCGAGGATTTGAAGAGGTGCTGAGCTGATTGTTTGTTGGTGGAAATCCTATAGTTGCAACAAGTTTTGTGATAATCCGTCAATTTATGGTTGATATTTTATTCTCAATATTTATTTGAAAACATTATTTTAATGTTATAATATGAACTCACTTATTTTTGGGAAGAAATTTGGATTTAGTCTTGAAGTAGCATCGACTACGTCTAAACCGGAGGATTCTACGTTACGTGCTTACGTTTACATACACCGTTTTGGTGGCAGACCGACATTTCAGAAAATAAATTTGTCCATGAATATTATTTTGAGATTTTAAATTTGTGTTGGTTCATAAACTCCAAATTTACGAGAAGAGATTAGGACTTACGATTTTAATTTAACGTCCTTTACGACTAAACCGGAAACCTTAGGATTACGTATTTACGTTTTCGAACTCCGTTTTTTATGAGACTATTTTTATTAGATTCGTTTTGTGCCCTTGACTCATAATTTATAAAAATGTTTTCGTAAAACGACCCGAGGGCACGCAAACCGAGGAAACTAGAATCGAGGAATACCCGTAAATTAGTAGGATGAGACAAAAACAAGTTTTGTCTCACCCCACACATGGGACGGCCTAAAGGAGGATACCACACCCTTGATGTGGCATCCTTACACTAAGATAACTAACACTTGTCCTAGTAAGCTTAACTTGAAAGCTAAGCTTACCACTACACCTCAAAACTACTCATCTCATACCATTTGCTTCATTTCTCTCATGCAAAACCACACACTTCTCTCTCACCTCCCCAAGTGTCGTCCCACTCTCACACCATAACACCCATTTTGATCAATTTTCAACCATGAAATCATGTGTTATCTACACACATGATGAAGCCCTTTTGAAGCCCTATTGATTGGTGGTGATTATAACATCCAAGGAGGAGTTTCTATGGAGTCCTAGGGCTGATTTTACACAAGGAGTTCTTGAAGAATGGTGGTCTTGAAGATGGTATTGGTTTATCACAAGTTGTGTGATCAAAATCCATGTCTTGATCATAACCTACATCATCATGGTGGTATAAAGATTGTTCTCCTCATCTTCTTGTTATTTTGATTATGTAATCATGTATTTTCTTTCCTATTATATATGTATATGATGAATATATGATGATAAAAAATATTGTGTGGGGATTTGGTATTGATAATCATGTGTAAAAAGATGAAAAACTATATGTAAAAAGGTTAAAATCATGCTTAAATGGTAGGCTGTATAAAAACAGTAACTAACCAACATGTTAGACTGATAAAATGGCAAAGTAGAATCAATATACAGTAAGTATAAGATGTCATACACATGTGAGAGTTGGTCATGCAATAGAATCATTATAATGAGTGAGATATGATCAAAACAAGTTTAGAGTACAAATCTGAGTTCACTGTTTTGGACGATTTTTAGAAAATACTTAGAGGCTGATTCAACAGTAGCTATAGAAGATTTAAATGGAGCACATATCATTTAGTTTATGTCATAAAAATTTGAGCTTCTATCTCCATATAGAACTCTAGATATGGCTGTTTTGGTGAACATGAAAGTAAAAATCAGATTTTGGAAATTAAAGTATAATAGTATTATATAAGCACTCAAATAAAAATAGTATAAAATGTGAATTAAAAGCCACTAACTCATATAATACATTTATATAAATATGTATAAGGATAAATAAATGGACATTTTATAAAAATGGTAGTTTGATAAATTTTATAAGTTATAAAACTATAAACATGATTTTTACGACTTTTTCGGCTATTACCGTAAAATTAACGTTTTTGTTAAATAAAACTTAGACGGTTGGACCCGTCTAATGTAAACTTTTATAAACTCATATACTGATATATAAACATATATAACAAGTAAAAGCCGATAAAACCCGAACTATATAACATACGGACATTAACGGGCTAAGTTAACGTTATTGGACTAATAATACAACAAAATGGGCTAAAACACTTATAAAAAGTACTTATTGGGATTAACCCATTTGGGCCCAACATGTAAAGTATAAATACTTATAATAAAAGTATAAAATGGATTAATACAAGTTAAAGAACTTATAATAAATTTATTGGACTTAAAATATGTAAATAGGTAAAACTAGTAAACTAGTATAAAAGTTATCGACACATAACACTAAAATGAGTAAATGAGAATATGTAAACCCACTTGATCATCATATATATATATAATCATCATATGTATACATAATTGTTATATTTATAAAGTCATTGGACATGAGTCTAAGACGAGTATTATTTGTCTAGGTTTTCGTGATTGAAGCACGTACCGTACGTCCGAATTGCCGATAACCCGCCTTCCCACATCAACGTGAGTTCATAGCCTCGCACTCTTTTAAATGTTTTTATGAAATATTTTATAAACCCGCGAGGGAGATAACATGTTAGTTTTTATAAAATAGGACACATTTGTCCCGGTTGTTTGTTTATTAATTTGGACCCGGATGATTGTATGACCCTATGAATGATTAAATGACCCGATAGATGAAATAAATGGATTATTAAAGTTAGGTTATGTCACTAAAAGTCCCAATAGCATGAATTGTGAACTACTGGGATTTGGTAGACGCTTATGCATATAATAGTACTATTTGGGGACGATCACCCCAGTTCGCGCCTTGACGGTTGATCCTCGTCGTGCCACATTGATTGGTAAGAGAATTTATGTATGAGAAGATTTCCATAGCGTGACCTTTGTGACGACACGCTAATTTAGATGGGCAAATTGAGTTTCGGGCTAGCTACCCGTTGTTTGTTGTAGTAAGGTAACAATGTCATGCGGCTTATAATAATCCAATTAACAAAATATTGCTATACGCACCGAATTACGATGTATTGCCTTACTAGCAATACAGGGTCATACTATTGATATTATGTTTTTGTTTTGGTTTTCGTAACCATATTCATATAACAGTTTTTATTTAACTTTATACAACGTCATAAGACGTATTGTATGATATTTTTACGACATTGGCTCGTATAATGATTTTTAAGGCAAATGCCTATATTATGATTTTCGATAAGGATTTGTATAAAAATGACTTTGGCTATTTTATGGCCTATTACACTGATTTGTACGAAATGATTTTTGGTAATAATTTTATACCAAAGTTATATTGATGTAATTTATTAAATTCTATGAATTCATCGGCGTTATCGCTGACCTTTTCTTTTAACATGTTTTATCTCAGGTACTTGAAGGTAATTCTCGGGAAGACGACAATAATTCATGGCCCGCACTTAAACAATAATTTCCATTCAAATACTTTGTAAAACCTGTATAAAATACAATGACTTGGGACCTATGTAAATTTGATATTTATGAATGGAAATGCCTTATTATTAAAGCGACGCGACTTTTAAGCGTTGTCTATGATGTGAGTAATGTGCTATCCCGTAACACCAACTAGTCTTCCGCTGTACTGAGTTGTATAAATTTGTGGGTGTTACAAGTTTTGACAAGTAGGCAGTGAGATGGTTTAGAACATCAGCTAGCGTTTCATTTGGAGTAAAGACCGGTTCTTGGATTGGTGGAAGTTCATTGGAGTAGAAGGCTTGTGCTGGTTGTGCTTCAATTGAAAAATATCCTTGTTGAGGAGTATAGCCCATTGGAGAAGTGTTGGCTTGTGATGGTGATGTCTGATGTGGTGGTTACTGTGGAAACGATTGTTGATGAACACTTTGTTGAAATGCTTGTTGTGGCATCATTAGAGGTTGATAAGATGGTTGTTGTGGTTGCTGATAGGTGTGTGGTGGTGGCTGCTGCAAGTATGATGGTTGTTGATAAGTATATGCCATGTTTTGTTAAGAAGCATACATGGCAAGTGGATCATGAACTTGAGGTGTACACAACCGAGCCTCGATCACATGGCATTCGTGTTGTTGAAGAAAAGCTTAAAGTTGATCCACATTGGTGTTATGCAAGTCCTTAGCCAATTTAATATCCGTCACGTACTTTTTCCATTCTGAAGGAAGAGTGTTCAAATACTTGGTGTTCAGTTGAAACGTAGGAATTGCCATGCCATAGATATTGAGCTCATTCAACAATAGGGTAAATCTCAGATAGTAATCATTGAGAGTCTCCCCTGGGACATAGGCAAACTTATCAAAAGTATCATAAAGCTTACACTCTCGTTCTTGTTTAGTTAATGAAGTGCCTTGCATTAGAACACGAATTCTATCCCATGACTATTTGGCAACTTTACGTTTACTGACGAGTTTGTAGACATCTGGAGGAAGGGCTTGGAGAATAATAGTTGTAGCTTGTTTATCACACTTATCTTGTATCTTAGCATCTCCAGTTAGTTCACCCGTTGTGCGAGGACAAGTAACATCACCTTCCGTCACAGTACCATATACCAATGGTCCATTGAGCACCGATGCCCAAATTAGATGTCCATTTTCTTTGTTCAACATATAAAGTTCCATTCGAGAAGCCCAATCCTCATACATAGTCTTCACCAACATTGGTGGACGATTATCCGTACCCGAGAGGATTGACTTATCCGTGAGAGATGTGTACACCATTTCTATAAGTTAAGATTTACAAAGTTGATTGGTTAATGAAAGAAAGTAAATGTATTTGTTGTTGTGTGTTGAAGCCGAGAAATAATGTTTAAATCCCCTAATTTATGTCCTAGATAAACCAAAAATTCCAAGTCAAAATTGCACACAATTCTACAAACTGCAAGTTTGTTAAAATTTCCAAAAATACGTTTTTGAAAAATTCCGGATCGCAACACTTGATCTTAGTGGAGATCGTAACCTTAGATCGTGCTCCCTTATCGCAACAAGTGATCGCAGTCGTGATCGTACTCCCTTATCACAACAAGTGATCGTAGTGGTGATCGCAGCGAGTGATCGTACTCCCTTATCGCAACAAGTGATCGCAGTGGTGATCGCAGCGAGTGATCGTACTCCCTTATCGCAACAAGTGATCGCAGTGGTTATCGCAGCGAGTGATCGTACTAGTGATCGCAACGAGTGATCGTAGTAGTGATCGCAACGAATGATCGTACTCGTGATCGTACTAGTGATCGTGAAATTAGATCGCAAGCAGAAACCCCAGGTTTATGCGATCACAATACACATATAGTACTATGGAACAAACTTACCACTTTTCTCGGACAGTACAATAACACAACCAATTCGGGATTCTAAGCTTAAAAATGAATCAAACACCCAAAAATTTTGTGTTTTTAACCCAAATAACAATACCAAGTCACTATAACAAGTAACTAGATGAAGTATATCAAGATTAACTCATAAAAACACAAAAAAATTGGTTCGTGTGATTTTGGATCAAAAAGGGCGAGAGAATCAAGAACACAAACACAAAAACCAAACAATCATCCCATGGCTCTTGATACCATTTGTAGGATATGTAAATCTTGCTTATGTTTTTGAGAGAGAAAGAGATAGAAAGATAGATGATTTCACACACACTTTAGAGAGAGAAAGTGATTAACTATGTGTAAAATGAAATGAAACCACCACCCTCTCCATCAACGGAGAGAGTTTATATACCAAGCCCATAAGATGGGCTTGGGCTTATAATTGGGCCGGCCATAAAAGCATGGACCGGGCTTTTCCTTGTTTGATATATTAAAAGATATCTAGACTACGAGCTACTACTTAATATATTGTCGGAGTGACCTAATCTTCCTAAATACGTAAAAAGGTATTTCCAACACACGGATTATGGCTTTTACTTTAAAAAAAGTTCCTATCTATTGTGACTCATAATCAGCCATAGCCATATCCTACAACCCGGTCCAACACTCCAAGACCAAGCACATAGCTGTCCGATTCCATTTCATTAAGGAGCATGTGGAAAGAGGAACGATTGAACTGTATTTTGTCAAGACGGACTACCAACTAGCCGACATCTTCACCAAAGCTCTTTCTCAAGACAGATTTAAATTCTTGGTTCGTCGACTTGGTATGCGTAGTTTCACTCCAGATGAACTTGAACGTCTTGCACATTTGCAGTAACCTTGTATATATCTATCAGAAAATCAAAATACAAAAATATAAAATCAATAAAAACAAAATAAAAAATGAGAAAATCTTTCAAAAATATCAAATATATTCTTCTCCGACATGTCTCTCAGCATCGATAATATGGACGCACTTAGAAATGTCGCTCAATAACGACACGGGTACGTACATAAAGTTCGAATGAGAGTTCAAATGTTTTAAAAACATGTCTTTTCTTCTTTCTTCTCATAATGGCTTATAGTCACATGTCAGGCTATATCCCGGTCCCTAAACAAAGGAAAGTCTTTGACTTATCCTCAACAACGAGAAATTCGTTTTTCTCGGTCCTGAGCTTATATCAAAACATTCAAAGTTTTAAGCTCATGAACATAATTTTTCTCGGACTGTTGAGCATAATTTTTAAAAAGTATTTCAAAACTATGTGCTCATGTACTCCCCTATTTTAATTAGACTCTCTGTTCGAGGGGGTGTATAATGATTTCATAAACATTTTTTCCAACTTTTCATGACACATTATTCTCTCCATGTTTTATCACTTGTTTCACAAAAGTTTCAATTTCATGCAATTTTTGAGGGGAGAATAGTTATTGAAATGTAATCAAAATGCTTCATTCTTGGATAAGATCTTTAATACAAGTGCTTCCTCTTCCTAATATATGCAAAAAAAACCTTCCTTTTATGATGCACATATGTAGGGGGAGTGTTTTTGGTGATATTGAAAGTTTCACTTCTTACGATACCTATACCTACAACACAATTACTCACGATGATATTAGTGTCAAAATGTGGTTAGGCCCTATGATACTACCAGAACCGGAGGGATCTTCCCATGGACAATCCATTAGAACTTAGAATTCCTTAGGAATGATGGAGTAGTTGAGTGTACGGGAATAATACCGACTAATGACTTAAGCTAGCACTAGAACAATCACAACAAGGTGCTAGTTATGACGTCTTAGTAAGCATTGAAGGGGTTGAAGAATGAAAAAGAAATGTAAGGATAAAGGGTGAAAAGAAATAGCCCTCCACACAACTTAGGCAGAAACCGGGTCAATACATCTACTATCAGAATCACGTTGATGATTTCTTGTATTGAAGACAAAGCATCATGGACCCAGTGATGCAAAGCACAACCCTTCCCAGCCTACTCAAGCTTTTCTCAAAAGAAGTTTGTTTTATTGTCATGGAGTTCAACTCATTTCTATCAACTTTCTCACTTCGAGATAGTAGATATTGAATAGGTGGCAGTCTGCTCCAGCCTCCAATCACCAAATAAACGTGCACTTATAGAGTCTAGAGCTAACGAGATTCATCAAAAATCTCATTAGGATACTTATTCCATATATCAATTGTTGTTCATCATTAGAATACAAGCGATAATTTACAGAGTCCTATGCTCTATCCTTGTAGTATTGCTAGAACATTTAGAGTGATACTCTCTAGTATTCACGGTGATGAATGGAAATCCTTCCAGTGTTAACATCAAACAGCACTGCGGTAGGTCATATGTACGATTCACATTGAATTGAACATATGCTAATTGGAAAGAAACAGTGGTTTGATTCTTAATTGATTCAAACTCGTTCCAGGTCTCGACGCAATATCTTTATGATCTTGCCAGAACATTCCGAGTAATACTTTTCAGTATTTATAGTGACTAATGGAAATCCTTCCAGTGTCATCATCAAACAGCACTGCAGTAGGTAACTTGTGCGATTCCATATGAATCAAACTTGTGTCAACTGTAAAGCAACGATGGTTTGATTCTTAATTGATTCAAACTTGTTCCAGGAAATTGAATTGACGACTTAATCAGCAGAATGGAACTGCATGATTCACTCCTTACTATGAATTATCTTTCTATAAATTCAAGTATTGAGAACGGCTACCACAGCCGGAAACCCTGTCAAGGAAGTTCTTTGAACTTAACTAATCACAGGTACAGTATTCTTAATGTATAACGGGAAACCGGAGGAATGCAAACGGTGGCGTAACCTCAAGAGTCGTAATTCAAGACCACATGCTCATGTAAATGAAGAAAGCTTAAGAACATCTAAAGACAAAGACTTCCGCTACTCTTATGATCAAGGGAGATTTTTAACAAGCCTTCAAGTCAACACAAAATATGAGTATGTGGGGAAAGACACAAGAACACAAGCTGGCAAAGTTTCAAGGTCAAGTCAAGGCAAAGATCAAAGATCCAAGATCACAAGTCATGAAAGGAACCATGAAGAAACTCTCAAGACATCGAGCTTCAAAGTCTGCAACATCAAAGAAGTGAAGTCACATATTACATGACCACGCCTTAGGGGGGGATTGTTAGAAGTAATTAAAGTGATGGTCATATAATATATTTGCGAAGCTCGTGAAAAATGTTATTTAATGATGTCGAGAGTTTTTAGTTATTATTGTTTATGTAATGAGATTTAGTCCCAAACACACAAATGAGGAAGGCCTCCTAAACATTTCTTAGTATAAAAGGCCTCATATACCTCATTTGTGTGGGTTCTTTTCCATTTTCATAGTTTAGAGAGAGAAAGTGTGTTTGTTTCTCTCACTAGGAAAACACCAACACTTTGTATTTCTTTTCTTCATTTTAATCTAATCTTTCTTTTTTGGTTTAATCTTCATCATGTAATTCGTGTTTGGTTAGTCGTGTGATTTAGTTCTACACTATTAATCGACCACCTGCTATGAGTGATAAGACTAAAATCAAATTTTTCCCTGAACCTGAAACTAGCACTCGTTTCCCTCACCCTCAATCACACGCAACCAAACCTTCATCCGTTGATGTTATCCACAATAATAAAACACATTCTACTACCACTCCTATCACTGTTCAAACCAATAACCTTATCGACATTGACCTTATCACCATTGAAGATTCATCATCAGCTCTTTTGTTGAAACTAAATGAAACGGACACTCTGAGTAACGTGTGTGCGATTTGTAAAAGTGAAGGTTTCATAGATTTGTCAATTCATCATGTTTGGGGTCTCTGGATTTGGATTCAATTTTCTTCGTCATTATCATGCTCAAAATTTCGTGAGAATACCAACATGAAAAGCCTTTATTCCTTAATCAAAACTCTTTAGAAACTAGAAGGGGGGGTGAATAGTTTCTTAAAATTTACTTGTTAAAATATGGTTTCCAAAAATCCTTTTTCAAAAAACTTAGTCTTGAGGAAATATGTGAAATCTTCTTATGCACAAATATGAACAATGATAGTGTAGCTAAACTAATACTAACAAAAATATATCCACAAAGAATAAAGAATGATAGTGTAGCTAATCTAATATTAACACATGTATATGCAAAAAGTAATAAGGAATGTAAAGAGTTAAGGGTAAAGAAAAATCAAACCGAACACCAAGGATTTATAGTGGTTCGGCAACGAAGCTCACTCCTCGTTCCTACTCCACTCCTCGAGTACTCCTTACTCGAGAGTTCACTACACAACAAGCTCCTTATGGTGGAGAAAACCGTACACGTCGCTTAACCAATTTCCGACTCTAAGCTAAAAGTCGAGCCCTAATCGTAGCTAGGACCAATCTACACAACTATACTTAGTACATACACAACTTCCAAATAGACACAACTACTTGGATCTTCACAACTATGACACAACTACAAGTATATAAAAATTAATCTTCAATGGATCTTTGGTGGTGGACTCAACACTTCACTAGGATAGTGTTCTTCTCTTTGCACTTGGAGAGGAAGAGATGGAAGAACAAGATTCACTTCTTAAACAAGTAATAATCAAACAAATGATCAAAGATTTGAGTGATTAAAGAAGGGGTTTGAATCTGGAAATGAATGTGCAAAAGAGGTGAGGTGAAAAGCTGAGAATGGCCAACTATTTAAAGGACAAAGGAGCCAACGGCTAGTTCTGCCCGCGGTACCTTATCACAGCCCGCGGTACCTTATCGATAAGGTAACGCCTAGGCGCTAAGGTACCGCCGGACTAGACTCCGCTCCGTTTTGTCCTTTAGTGGTGGAGGTCTTATCTGGGTATAAAATATCCTGAAAGGATATTCTTAACAGAATAAGAATATGCCATTTTCAAATTTCAAATAATTAATTTAATAAAACATTTTCTTAAAAATAAAGTTTAATAAAAACTTGTCACATTTAATAAAAAGTGAGTTTTAAGAAAAGATTAAATCACTTGATCACTTGATTAAGGTTAGTACTTGTTTATCCATACCTTAAGTGAAAATGGGTAAAATGAAAAATACTTGAACTCAAGAATTCGTTTTTCGTTGTTTTCGTAAATGCTTGTTTTTACATATTGTCGTAATCAAAACTAAGCGAGACCGAAAAATGCAAGTAACGTTTTTAGTCATTATTGCATTAACAATCTCCCCCTTTTTGATTCTGACAATACATAAACTCAATCACACAAAAAAACAAGATTTTCGAAGACGAGTTTATTCATTTCTCCCCCTTTGTCGAAGCAAAAAGGTTGCGTAAGCCGGTGTTGAAGAAACGGACTTTGCAAAGACTCCCCCTTGGTGCTTACTCCCCCTAGCTTGGGGCACCGAGGAATCGAGATATGGTGACTAGCTACATAGAAGGGTTAGTTGAACAAAAGAAACAACCAACAATATATAGCAATAGGTCACATAAAAAAATTAAAAGAGACGAAAACACAAAGACAAAGATCCAAGATAGGTTACTAAAGAAACATCATACAAAGAAGTATGGAAAAAGGAACAAGCCAAAAGCATAAATCTAATCCTAGTTATTCTAGAATTCTAAGATTTGCTTGAATTTGGTGTCTTGAGGATAAGCAATCAATGCTTATATGAAAGACAAGGTAATAGCAGAGGGTGGTGGTGGTTGTAACACCCGTGAAAGTGCCGTAAGATGCTAAGTTATTGTCTCAAGAGCTGTTCAGCATGAGCATCTCTCGTAAGTTGAGGCTCACTTGTGGATGTGATATCCCGAGCCCAACGTCATTTATTTAATCCTATTTTACGTATATTTTTGAAATTTTTAAGAATTTTTATCGTGGAATTATTTGACGGTTTAAGTTGAAACCAACGTTTACGGTCGTAATTTAACGTTTGACGATTTAAGAAGAACCGATAACGACTACGATACCGACGGATGCCCAAAATTCATATTTTATTATCGATTGATCGATATTTGAGTTTTTCGAGATTTTATTTTTATTTACGTGTTAAGTCGAGTCGGAACCATGTGTATATTTGTTTTGTGTGCGTTTGAACCATTTAAATGTATTTTGAGGTAGTCGGGACAAAACTCGACTCTCGTAAATTTCTAAAAGTCGACCACTAGTCAAAACCCGCTCTTTAAAAGGATGATTGCTAAAAAGGCCAAAAGATAGCTAAAATTGCACCAAAGGTCCCTCCATTTTTACAAAAGGGAACTTAGACACACACACAATTCATTTTCACTTCAAAAATTTCACTCCCTCCCTCCTTCTTCTCTCTATCTCACGGCAACACCACCACCACCTTAATCCATCATCAAAAATTGTTTTCTTGAAAAACCAATCAAAGTCCCATGTTCCTAACATCATTGTAAGTAAATCCCACCACAAAAATCAAACATGCAACAACATTTTTTTTAGATCTAATTTTTGATTAATCTTGATAAAAACTATGATTTGATCTAATTAATCTCGTGGGGTTATGTTTAAATGTGTTTAGGAACACACTACTAAAATATTGGAGCATGGGAGATGTTTTCCCATGGTGATTTCAGCCCCAAACCCCACGGCACACATGGGGGTTTTGGTGTTCTTGAAGCTTTGATCCATTTTGTTCATGGTATGGTCCTATATTTGTGTTAATAATATTTTAATAATATTTCTTTGTATTGCATGTTGTTTTCATCAAATGGGTTTTGATTAAGATTGTTCATACAAGTGATTAGGGATGATTAGGATGTTTTAGATTGATGATATGATGATATAATAGGCCTAGGAATCAATGGAAGAGATCGGAAAGATGTTTTAATATGATTTTGAAAGAGTCAATTTAGATCAGATTGTTTAAGGGTTATTTTCGTGGGTTTAAGTCTAAGTCCAGGTTGAGAAGATAGGATATTGTTGTAGAGCTTCTTTTTAGCTTCGATTCGGTATAAGGTAGAGCTTCTAACTCAATACGAGTCAAAAGTTATGATATTTTAAAGTTTGAGGCGTACCGGGTGATGAAAATCACAAGTTACGGGTTTTTGTCAAAATATAGGTCGAACGTCTAGGATTGTAACTAGAGTTCTAAAAATGTTTGGAAGTTGTTCTCAGGCCCTAAACTTAGCATTTTGAGTCTATTTTCATAATCAAGAGTCGGATTTTCAAATGGCATTGGTTAAGATGGTCAAAACGATCTTACGAGTCGAGTGTGCAAAACTGTCCGAATTTTGTACTTCAAAGATGTGTCGGGCAGAAGGTCTTAGGAGTGAAAACTTTTTATGAAATTTGGTGAGGGGTTTCTACAGATTATAAGTGATTTTTACAAATTTTCTCAGATTTTTAGGAGTGGTCTAAGTGGGGTAAAACAGCCCGTACATTCGGTATGTACCGGCAGGGTTGTAAAATGCGCAATAATTCTAATAAAGTATAAAATGGTTCGTGTCTAGTAAATATCGCTTGTATGGATTTTTGGCGTGAGTTTATATGAACCTTGAGTGTTCTTAATTGTGTACATACAGTACTTGAAGGTACTTGAATGTGTTGATTCATTACGTGTTTATTCGTCAGGTGTTGTGTTTGATTTTTCCCGGGCATCCACGTCGTCGGTGACATTTCTCGTTACGTCTTCGCTATAACTACTACTACTACACAAGGTGAGTCTATAGCCTCGCTCTTTACTTTATTCAAATGTTTTTAACCCGCGAGGGGGGATACATGCTAATTTAAATGAAAATGAACATAAGTCTTGATTGATTGTTGGACCCGAATGTTGCCTCGAAATTGTGTTGAGTACCTAGTTGCAAAAGTCCCTAAATTCATGAACTATTAACTATTGTCCTGCCCTCGAGTAGGGGGAAATAGCCGCTTATACACTTTGTAGTACTACGGGGCTAACGACCCAATGCTAGCCGAGAAGCTGTACGTTGAGTAAGTTCTGCGGTAGATTATCTTGTATGAGAGATAAGGTATAATTGCAACTGATGCCTTTAGAAGGGGCACTGGTTTCATCTGAATCACGCCGGTAATTATTACGCGGGTGATTGAGTTAACGGATTAGTGTCATGAGCTTAAACACAATTGTCATATCCTTGAGTAATAGATTGTGAGTACGACAATGCTATTGAATGATCATGATTGGTTTTTAGTACTTATGTTCAACTTATGATTTGATAAACCTATAGATTCGCTCAACCTTTGTGTTGACGATTTTAAGCATGTGTTTCAGGTAACCAAGATTGATAGCAGCGGAGCATGCGAGGATGGAAGTTGTGGTGGCTTGGCGGTCTACTTTGTTTTCCTCCCTTTTTGCACTTAAAAATTTTATACTATGTCATGTGAATGAAAATGTATTTTTGGGTTGAGATTCAGTGGGGACCTAAACGCAAACTCTGTATGGTATTCTTTTGGGGTTTGGAAAACAGTAGACATGTACATTTTAACTATGTTTAAATAATGTCAAGACTTTTACGTCTTTTGAGTCGTTTGATATATCTTGTGTGCGATGATAACTGTGTAGCACCCAAATGTTGTAGTTCCGCTGCGCATAGCATTTGTGGGGGTGTTACAGATTGGTATCAGAGCCATGAGTTATAGAGAACTAGGTCATTTTGAAAAATCCTAAACTATAACTTTTGGTGTCGTAAGAAATTGTCCAAGCACACAACTATCCTGCATGGCTCCGGTAAGAATTCTTTAGCATTGCTTTATATTTTAGATGTATCCCTCGAAATTGATATGAATTCCCTAAGTATTTAGTAAGTAAATACTTTGAGATATATATTGAGATATATTGTTTTGTACGTTGAGTACTTATCATCGTAATTTGCAAATTCTTGTAAGATTATCTTATATGTTGCATGTAATTGGCATAACGGGCTACATTGCATTACATGGCAACACCGTGTTGTAATCCTACGTGTATGTAGGAATGGTTGTATGTATAAGTATGTATATACTATGGTATTTAAAGGCATTGCACGTGAAGCAATGGTCCTTGAGTAATTATCGTACATTAAAATGCGGTTTTGTTGAGAATTCGGCCTTACCGCTAATTATCAATCTTGATAATTAATTTATTGTTCGAATAACCGAGTGTGAACCTTGTTTGATACTATATATATGTAAATGATGTTTCGTAACATATTTTATATCGACTAGATCGATCTCGATTGTCGTTATCGCACTGTGATGTGTCATTTTTGGGACACCTTCTTTTTGGATCGTAAATTACTAACGTACTATTTTATTTCCTTTATTCCTTATGGGTTTGATATATTAGTTCGCGTAACTATAATATAGACGAAGTATAATCGACAATGCGTACATTGGGGCGGCGAATCATGTGTGTATATTATGAAACTTGGTTGAGGCGTGTTGCCATTAAATCGTTGTTTACTATTCTACTTGAATTTTAAAGATGTGTTTTAAAATAGACTGGCGTTGTGATCAATCGCGATAACTTGGAATTTGGTTGGTTTTTGTGTTAATTTTGTGGAGTACGATTTCGAGACTCATCCGAGGCCGATAACAACATTTAGTTGACATACGTATTCTCGTTCCATTTATTTCATTTTGTTTTGTTGTTTCATTATTTTGAAGTTAATATTTTACATGACGAGGTCCGGCATTTGTGTGAGTTAAGTAAGCACTAAAACTTTGTTGATTGAATGATTTAAACATAAAGTGTTTTACATATTTAATATTTGATGAATGAAACTTTTGGATAAAAATGACTTAGGAGGTGTCTTGTAACAAGTAAAATTCGTGTAGAGAATAAACGGACATTGTGAAATTATTTTTTTTCCTTCAACCTTGGTTGGTAAATCGTAATAAGTAACTTGTATTACTCGTAAAATCCTTGTTTTCATATATTAAAATTTGATACTAAAAGATTGTGATGGACTTGTTAAGAATTTGTTTAAATTAGTTCGAGAAAGGAGTTATAATAAAAATTGCGAGATGACTATTGAGTATATGTAGCTTCGGATTTAGTATGAATTAATTTTCGGGTCAATGTAGCAAACTTTTGGCATAATTTGTAATATAGAGTAGAAAAATTGGTCATATATTTTGGAGGTAGAAACTTTGTAAAAATTGGTTTATTTTAAACATAAGGTTATGTTTACGTATGTATTGGTATAAACTAGAACACATTACTTGTTGTATTGAATAAACTGGGTTAAAAATCGGAATGTACACTTTAAGTGAGAAATTATAACACTTGAAATAAATTTTTAAACATTGATGGAATGTCATTGAAAATCATTTGTTTATTTAATTGTCGTTATAGAGAACCACTATGCATAATTCGATGATGCTTGTTTAAAATCGTTTGAAAAATCTTTCATTTTATTCCGCTGTGAGATGTGTTAATTTTAAAATCACTTGATAATGGGCTAATGATTAAAAGTTGAATTTTATATATATTTTGGAAATAATTGAAATAAGCATTTTGAACACCTACTTCATTATTATATTATCATATCATTATCATTAATTTTTGAGATTCAAGTCTCGACTAAAATTAGTAATTTATCCGAGATAATACTACGTGAAACGTCTTTGACGCCTGATTCGAGCCGCGTGAATAAAATATAGCAAATCAATTGTAAGGAAGACATGTGTGTAATAAAAGTCAAAGGTTGAATTTTTAAGAGTTAATGGGACTAGGTTGAGTCGTGTTGGATATGTGTATATATGTGATAATATAAGTCGTAATAATAAAAACGTAAAACTTGGGAAATTCTTACTACGTATGTTTTTGGTACTTAAAAATATGGATATTAAAGAGATTTTGACACAAGTATGGAGATTTTCAAACCTAATGATTTTACCGGTTATGATAGCCGAGTCACCGAATTTACTAATGTTAAAAATTTCCGAGAGATTGAAATTTTTCCAGAAATAAAAACTTTGTAAAGATTGAGAAATAAAATGTATAAATCCCTTAATGGTGTAACCCAAATTAAAAATGTGTAAATGTTCGGTTTTACAATATACAAGGTAACACTAATTATTATACGCAACTGGATTACACAACACACGCCTACTTGTATATTATTTAATAAAGATGTATATATAATGTTTTGAGTCACGATGGTTCGATCGTCCGACATCCCTTCTTTGATTTTGTGAGTCTGTATCTAAACATGAGTCGTCATGTGATTGTTCATTTTAATATTGTCTATGGTATGGAACCAATATTATTATATTTATTTTTGTGTCGCTACTTCGCTAGTACTTGATGATGAGGGTATGTCACCCGGTGTATTTTTGTCCCCTTCATGGACCCTGCAATTTTTTTTTCTCCTTTCGGTTAATGGAACCAAAAATTATGTATTTACTTGAATGATGCTATAAATCTTCATTAAATTGGCTATTTATTTATATTGAACAAAATAGAGGAGGCGAAGCCGCTTTACCAAATTGTAGAGGTGAAAGAACTCGATCTTCCTGGTGAAAATTGTTTATAGTTAACCAAGTGATTATTCTTCTCTTCCCGTATACACTTCGTGGAATGTGTGTGCAACTCGAGACGATGGGAATTATGATCGTTGTTTTATTTTTATTTTTATTTTTGACGCTTGTGTTGATATTCAACTTTCACTCCATGTATTCGTAGATCGCTGTTATTATCCTGAGACTTTTGTCATACATTTGAAGTATTTTCATTTCTAATGTAGTTAATTTCCGTTGGCAAATATATTGTACGTTTACCTCGTTCGATCTCATTGATCTTAATTTTATTACTTGTTGTGCTTGCAATGATCTTTACTCATAAACCACCTTACCGTTATTTTGTGAATAGTCTATTGTGAAAATAGGTATGAGTGTGTCAAATGTTTTGGTGAACCAAATGCAAATGGTGTCGATTCCTTTATTTAATTATTTATTTATTTTCCTCACAAAAAGGCAAAGTAAACGTATGATTTCAAAATGGATGAAAAATGTTTGATGTGTTTCATAAAACGATGGTAGCAATATTTTCCCATTTCAAATTCCATTTTAAATAATTTGATTATTTTGAAGTATAGGTCGAAAACTTTCGTAGTCATATTTGGTATGTAATAATAATGTTTGTGTCGTCACTCGATCCTCAATTATGCACAGCTTAGCTAACTATGCATAATTCAGGAAGAGTCCTGTTTTGTTAATTGTCGTTGCTTGGTCCTTAAGTATGTATGATCTAGCTAGTTATGCATAGTTTTGGAAGGGCGATGTAGTTTCAAATAAATTGGTCATCTTTAAAAACCGGTAGTGTTTTTGATAAATGTTTGGATGAGAACGTTTTTAAAGATGGTGGATCCTTATGCAAGTAATCGTATTTTCTTTGATTCCTAAAGAAGTTTTTGAATTTTCTTGCATTCCTTGAAATCTTTTCTTTTGTTTGGTATTGACTTAGTAAGTCACCTTTACCGAGTAATTTTGGAAAATGTTTTTATGAGTTGTGTGTAACGTGCAAATTTCATCGGAATCACGAGGGTGTTGATGAAATACCAAAGGAGCTTGTATCGACACTGAGAAGAGTTTTTAACAAAAATAGAAGACTTCCGAAGTAGAGGAAAACCGAGTTTGAATAACTCTAAGGGAAATGACGAAGACTTCTCCTACATCAAATGTATCGTACCTTATATATATATTTTTTTTCTTGTTCTTTTGATATGTTTAACGACACGCGATAAACTGTTGAAGTTTACCAACTGTACATCAGTAATTGGAAGACAATTCCATTGTCGTTTTCGCTTATTTAAGTGAGGAATCCTCTTTGCTTGACTCAACCATCCTTGATTATCGATGGTTAAACGATAGATAGCCATAGTTGATGTTTGTGTGGTAAACCACTGCTTTTATGTATTTATGTGTTAAGAGATATGGTTGAGTGATCGTAAGTTGTGAGAACTTGAGACGACATTGTCCAATGAAGTCCGATCATGGAGAACACGTGCCATGAACTATATATGTATATTTTTTTTATTATATATACTGTGAACGATGATGCTTATTGAGATTTTGACCACGTTTGGGACGGAAGTGAGATGGGGTTCTTGTAATATCTTTGTGTATGAATCCATGGGTGAGCGCCCTGCGATGACATATGTATGTATTTTTCTTTCCTTATGGATATGCATAATAGCTAGCAAGCTCTTGAACCTTCTTTAACTTGCAATTTTCTTTTGACTAGGACTCATCCGAAAATTATGTAAATATTCTTGTTTTATCTTGGCTTGGCTGATTAGCAAGCGTGGGTTAACTGATTGCACTGATTGGTTTAGCATGGTTTGGCTATGTTGCAAACATGTCGTAATATGGTTGTGTGTGTTTCATAATGGCTTTTGTGTTTGTTTGGATTGTGATGTCTTATAGAGAGTTATGTATACGCCGAATGATTTCGTATCGATGAATTCGTTTTTGACGAAGTAGGGTTGTATGTACGTAATATCATAATAATGTGATTTGGTACGACTAGTATTGATTACTTCGTCTTTTATATTTTGAACGTTTTTCTATGAGGTGATGTGCGACCCGTGTGATTTTCTTTGTGATAGTTGTTTTTTTTATGAGATGATGAACCAAGTGAAAGGACGATTCGAACATTGGAAGACGTGCACCGAGCGTGTGTGATTGATTTTGGTAGTTGTTGAGATCGACCATTGCCGTTGGTAGTACCTTTGTACAACGACATTTACCATGGTAGCATTGAAGCTGCAGCCTTTGAGGAATTATGTCGATGAAAATGTGGATCTCTAGTTGGATAGAATGAAGTAGGAAAAAGTCAGTTGGATGGACTTGAACTGATTCGAGAGGCTACGGAAGAGATGGTGTAGATTAGGAATTATATGCTAACCGCGAGAAGCTGTGGAAAGAGATGTGTTGATAACCGTAGGAAGAAATTGGGAAATTGAAGTGGAGACCATGGACCGAGATGTTAAGAGAATTAAAGCAAGGTGTAATACTCATCGTGAAGGTGTGATGGAACCCGAGACGTGAACCAAAGTCCATATCGGAACGTAAAGACCTCTTTAGGAAGAAGTACCTTTATCTTCCTAGTAGTACAAAATGCGAGTATAAGAACCGGAGAGCGCCGGGACGTCGCTCCTTTAAGGAGGGGAGGATGTAACACCCGTGAAAGTGCCGTAAGATGCTAAGTTATTGTCTCAAGAGCTGTTCATCATGAGCATCTCTCGTAAGTTGAGGCTCACTTGTGGATGTGATATCCCGAGCCCAACGTCATTTATTTAATCCTATTTTACGTATATTTTTGAAATTTTTAAGAATTTTTATCGTGGAATTATTTGACGGTTTAAGTTGAAACCAACGTTTACGGTCGTAATTTAACGTTTGACGATTTAAGAAGAATCGATAACGACTACGATACCGACGGATGCCCAAAATTCATATTTTATTATCGATTGATCGATATTTGAGTTTTTCGAGATTTTATTTTTATTTACGTGTTAAGTCGAGTCGGAACCATGTGTATATTTGTTTTGTGTGCGTTTGAACCATTTAAATGTATTTTGAGGTAGTCGGGACAAAACTCGACTCTCGTAAATTTCTAAAAGTCGACCACTAGTCAAAACCCGCTCTTTAAAAGGATGATTGCTAAAAAGGCCAAAAGATAGCTAAAATTGCACCAAAGGTCCCTCCATTTTTACAAAAGGGAACTTAGACACACACACAATTCATTTTCACTTCAAAAATTTCACTCCCTCCCTCCTTCTTCTCTCTATCTCACGGCAACACCACCACCACCTTAATCCATCATCAAAAATTGTTTTCTTGAAAAACCAATCAAAGTCCCATGTTCCTAACATCATTGTAAGTAAATCCCACCACAAAAATCAAACATGCAACAACATTTTTTTTAGATCTAATTTTTGATTAATCTTGATAAAAACTATGATTTGATCTAATTAATCTCGTGGGGTTATGTTTAAATGTGTTTAGGAACACACTACTAAAATATTGGAGCATGGGAGATGTTTTCCCATGGTGATTTCAGCCCCAAACCCCACGGCACACATGGGGGTTTTGGTGTTCTTCAAGCTTTGATCCATTTTGTTCATGGTATGGTCCTATATTTGTGTTAATAATATTTTAATAATATTTCTTTGTATTGCATGTTGTTTTCATCAAATGGGTTTTGATTAAGATTGTTCATACAAGTGATTAGGGATGATTAGGATGTTTTAGATTGATGATATGATGATATAATAGGCCTAGGAATCAATGGAAGAGATTGGAAAGATGTTTTAATATGATTTTGAAAGAGTCAATTTAGATCAGATTGTTTAAGGGTTATTTTCGTGGGTTTAAGTCTAAGTCCAGGTTGAGAAGATAGGATATTGTTGTAGAGCGTCTTTTTAGCTTCGATTCGGTATAAGGTAGAGCTTCTAACTCAAAACGAGTCAAAAGTTATGATATTTTAAAGTTTGAGGCGTACCGGGTGATGAAAATCACAAGTTACGGGTTTTTGTCAAAATATAGGTCGAACGTCTAGGATTGTAACTAGAGTTCTAAAAATGTTTGGAAGTTGTTCTCAGGCCCTAAACTTAGCATTTTGAGTCTATTTTCATAATCAAGAGTCGGATTTTCAAATGGCATTGGTTAAGATGGTCAAAACGATCTTACGAGTCGAGTGTGCAAAACTGTCCGAATTTTGTACTTCAAAGATGTGTCGGGCAGAAGGTCTTAGGAGTGAAAACTTTTTATGAAATTCTGTGAGGGGTTTCTACAGATTATAAGTGATTTTTACAAATTTTCTCAGATTTTTAGGAGTGGTCTAAGTGGGGTAAAACAGCCCGTACATTCGGTATGTACCGGCAGGGTTGTAAAATGCGCAATAATTCTAATAAAGTATAAAATGGTTCGTGTCTAGTAAATATCGCTTGTATGGATTTTTGGCGTGAGTTTATATGAACCTTGAGTGTTCTTAATTGTGTACATACAGTACTTGAAGGTACTTGAATGTGTTGATTCATTACGTGTTTATTCGTTAGGTGTTGTGTTTGATTTTTCCCGGGCATCCACGTCGTCGGTGACATTTCTCGTTACGTCTTCGCTATAACTACTACTACTACGCAAGGTGAGTCTATAGCCTCGCTCTTTACTTTATTCAAATGTTTTTAACCCGCGAGGGGGGATACATGCTAATTTAAATGAAAATGAACATAAGTCTTGATTGATTGTTGGACCCGAATGTTGCCTCGAAATTGTGTTGAGTACCTAGTTGCAAAAGTCCCTAAATTCATGAACTATTAACTATTGTCCTGCCCTCGAGTAGGGGGAAATAGCCGCTTATACAATTTGTAGTACTACGGGGCTAACGACCCAATGCTAGCCGAGAAGCTGTACGTTGAGTAAGTTCTGCGGTAGATTATCTTGTATGAGAGATAAGGTATAATTGCAACTGATGCCTTTAGAAGGGGCACTGGTTTCATCTGAATCACGCCGGTAATTATTACGCGGGTGATTGAGTTAACGGATTAGTGTCATGAGCTTAAACACAATTGTCATATCCTTGAGTAATAGATTGTGAGTACGACAATGCTATTGAATGATCATGATTGGTTTTTAGTACTTATGTTCAACTTATGATTTGATAAACCTATAGATTCGCTCAACCTTTGTGTTGACGATTTTAAGCATGTGTTTCAGGAAACCAAGATTGATAGCAGCGGAGCATGCGAGGATGGAAGTTGTGGTGGCTTGGCGGTCTACTTTGTTTTCCTCCCTTTTTGCACTTAAAAATTTTATACTATGTCATGTGAATGAAAATGTATTTTTGGGTTGAGATTCAGTGGGGACCTAAACGCAAACTCTGTATGGTATTCTTTTGGGGTTTGGAAAATAGTAGACATGTACATTTTAACTATGTTTAAATAATGTCAAGACTTTTACGTCTTTTGAGTCGTTTGATATATCTTGTGTGCGATGATAACTGTGTAGCACCCAAATGTTGTAGTTCCGCTGCGCTTAGCATTTGTGGGGGAGTTACAGTGGTGGCTTGTTGGATATCTCATAATCAAAGTGAAGAGGAGGCTTGATTAAGAGACTCTTGATGTAGCTCAACTCCTCATAGATGTGTGCCATAGCAAGATGTTGATATTGACAACAATGACAATATGTTCCATGGTGCATGACATTATCATGAGAAGGAGGAAGAACACTAAAGGGTGGTGGTGGAAGAAAAGAAGTTCCACAATCAACATTCTTGGTAGGAGAAATGTGATTAAGAGTGTTCTTGGGTGGGTTTGGATTGAAAGCAATTGGAGAAAATGGAGGAGATTCAAGGCTTTCACTAGGAGAATAAGACATTTTGGATGTGAAGTAATGCAAAATGCTTATGGTTTAAATAGGGAAGGCTTAGGGTATTTTTGGGGTGGTTAAAGGGTTTGAAACAAAGATTCTCAAACAGGTTGGAGCAAATCTGGAGTTTCAGACAAAAAACCCGAAAAGGAAGGCCACTGTAGGCGGTTCCTTATCTATGTTGGCGGTACCTTATCAATAAGGTATCGCGGTTCACATAAGGAACCGCCTGCAGAAGCAGGGTTTGGTGTTTGGAGGAAGATTTTTTAGCAAATCTTATTTTTCTAGTCTAACTTATCATAGGGATATGCTTAAAAGCAAAGATAGACAAAGAAAATATATGCAAACTTACCAAATAGAGATATGACCAAAATACATGGATTAAAAAAATCAATGTAGGAGGTGTGTAAGACAAGACCTTAAGTCATGACACAATGATCCTCCATGATTCAATCTTGTTCTTGCTATGTTTGAGAGAATCATACATATGAATTATGTAAGCTCTATATTAATAGCGAGAATCTATGAAAAATCGTTTTTAGATTGAATTAACAATGTCAAACGAATTTCTCAACCATTTTCGAAAGAGACTTTGAGAGTTTTGAAAAGGAGATGGGAAGATTTTTCAAAGGAATTTTAAAAGACTCAAGGACTCAAAGTGGTAATAGAAAACACACAAGAAGAAAGGAAATTAAGGAAGATGTTCCATTAATCCTAGACCTAGACGCAAGTAATAAAAAGGTTCCCTCTTAAGTGGCTTAGTGAAGATATCGGCTAAGTTGTCCTCAGAGGGCACCTTTTCAATAGTAATGTTCCCCTTTTGAACATTATCCCTAAGGAAATGGTGTCTAATTTCTATGTGTTTGGTTCGCGAATGTTGCACGGGATTCTTGCTTAGGTCTATAGCGCCTTTATTATCGCACATGATGGGAACATCATCAAGAGAAATCCCGTAATCAACAAGCGCTTGCTTCATCCATAGAGCTTGTTGGCATGCTTTACCGGCACTCACATACTCGGCTTCCGTGGTGGATATCAAAGAGCGGTTTGTTTCTTGGAGAACCAAGAAGTTAAACAACAACCCATGAAGGTACAAAGTCCACTAGTGCTTTTCCGATCCACATAGTCTCCCGCATGATCCAAGTCCGCGTAGACAATGGTTTCTACGATGGTCCCTTTAGGATACCATAATCCTAAATGTATAGTGCCTTTAATGTATCGGAAGATACGCTTAACCGCTTCAAGGTGAGAGGTTTTGGGAGCCTCTTGGAAGCGAGCACAAAGGCAAACACTAAACATGATATCCGGTCGACTTGCCGTTAGGTACAACAAACTACCAATCATACCTCTATATTTAGTGTTGTCTACCGACTCACAATCATCATCTACGGTGAGTTTAGTATCCGAGGCCATAGGGGTCTTCATTGGTCTAGATTCTTCTAATCCAAATTTCTTTAGCATTTCTTTAGCGTACTTAGATTGACTAAAGAAAATACCATCGTCCATTTGTTTGATTTGGAGTCCTAAAAAGAAGTTAAGTTCTCCCATCATACTCATTTCAAACTCATCATGCATGATTTTGGCAAAGTCATCACACAATTCTTGACAAGTTGAGCCAAATATAATGTCATCAACATATATTTGTACGATTATGAGGTGAGGACCTTTCTTCTTTGTAAAGAGTGTATTGTCTACCATACCCATGGTATACTCATGTTTAACAAGAAACGCTTTAAGTCTATCATACCAAGCTTTGGGTGCTTGTTTGAGTCCATAAAGTGCTTTCTTAAGCTTGTAAACATGGTCCGGTTTCTCAAAATCAATGAAGCCAGGAGGTTGAGCCACATATACCTCCTCATTGATCAAACCGTTAAGAAATGCACTCTTTACATCCATTTGTTGAAGCTTAATATCTAAGGCACAAGCGTAGGCTAAAAGGATTCTAATTGATTCTAATCTAGCTACCGGTGCATATGTCTCGTCATAATCAATCCCTTCTTGTTGATTATAGCCTTGAGCTACAAGTCTAGCCTTGTTACGAGACATAACACCATTCTCATCTAGCTTATTCCTAAATACCCATTTGGTTCCTATAATGGTAGAACTTCTAGGTGGAGGAACAAGTTCCCAAACATCATTGGCAACAAATTGATTCAATTCTTCTTGCATCGTACTGACCCAACTCTCATCCGTCAAGGCTTCTTTAACATTCTTAGGTTCAATCAAGGAGACAAAACAAAAGAAGTTGCTTTGGTTTTAGACTTGAGATCTTAGGGTCCTTTGATTTAAGTCACCAATGACATTATTGAGAGTATGATCCCTAGACTCCTTAATGTTTACTTCCTTTTCAACACTAAGGTCTTCAACTCCTATTTTTCTAACCTCTTTGGCTTTAACTACTTCTAATTCATCCAAGTCATCATCAACCAATGGTGGTGTCTTGGGTGAAGGAGGGGTTTCATCAAAGGTTACGTTGAGTGATTCTTCAATAACCCCTGAGGTTCTATTTAGGACTATGTAGGCCTGACTAGTTTGGGAATAACCTAAAAGGATACCTTCGTAAGACTTTGGGTCAAACTTGGTAAGGTAGTCTTTGGTGTTGAGGATAAAGCACTTGCTTCCAAACACCCTAAAGTATTCTAATGAGGGTTTCTTACCTTTAAGAATCTCATAGGGGGTCTTTCCTAGGAAAGGTCGAATAAGAATTTGGTTGAGAATATAAGTCGATGTATCTACGGCATTGCACCAAAACTTTTGAGGCAACGATTGCTTGTTTAACATCGTCCTACTCATCTCTTGGAGAGTCCTATTCTTCCTTTCAACTACCCCATTTGATTGTGGAGTGCGAGGAGCCGAGAAGTTATGGGTAATACCATGAGCTTCACAAAAGGCACCAAACTGCACTTCATTATCAAATTCCCTACCATGATCCGTCCTAATAGAAACAATTGAACATCCTAGTTGATTTTGAATTCTCCGACTAAAGATTTCGAAGTGATCTAAAGCTTCATTCTTAGATGCCAAAAATCTAGTCCAAGTGAATCTAGAGTAGTCGTCAACTATAACTAGGGTATAAAGGTTACCTCCATAACTCCGTATGGCGGAAGGTCCAAAGAGATCCATATGTAGGAGCTCTAAGCACCGAGAGGTCAAAACCAAATTCTTGGCTTTGTGACTTGAGTGAACTTGCTTTCCAACTTTGCAAGCATCACAAAAGTGACTATCAAACTTAATCTTGGGGAGGTGTCTTACCAACTCCTTAGAGACTAAAGATTGAATTAAACGCATATTAGCGTGACCTAATCTCCTATGCCAAAGAGTAGAACTATCATCTATAGTCGCAAGACATATGTTGTCTTTTGACTTCTTATTAACCTTCATGACATAAAGCCCATGCTTTCTAACACCTTTTCCAATGAGTTTTCCATCTTTTACGATTTCACTGTCATGTTCCGAAAAGATGACCTTACACTTATTATCACAAATTTGACCTATACTTAAAAGGTTAAA
Source organism: Glebionis coronaria (assembly GCA_025667525.1). NCBI lineage: Eukaryota > Viridiplantae > Streptophyta > Magnoliopsida > Asterales > Asteraceae > Glebionis > Glebionis coronaria. The sequence continues at coordinate 537,563,329 of CM046880.1, forward strand.
ATCTAAGTTATCTACGTGCTCAACATTTTCAATGGTCATGGAGTCAAGAGAAACCGTACCTTTGCCAATGATATTACCACGTAGACTACTAGAGAATGTGACGTTACCTCCATCATATGATTTGTAATGCGAGAACAAACTTCGATTACCCGTCATGTGTTTAGAACATCCATTATCCTTAATCCACTCATCGGGCTCCAAACCAATTCCCAAGCATATCTAGGTAACAATACACAAGATCAAACATTTAGTCCCCAATATCTCATGGGTCCAAAATTGTTAGTTCCAAACATCCCTTGCATTTGGTTGGGATGAATGAATGAGGTGGGGATTCCCCATGGAGAACAAAATGGAGGAGGGTAGTAATTCATGTAACCATTTTGTTGTTTATTACTTCTCATAGGTGTGTTTGATCTAGGTTTAGAGTTATTATTATTCTTTCTAGGTGTTGGAGTTTTACTTCTAGTTCGTGAGTTGTTTTGATTATCTCTTGTAGGCGTTGTCGTTCTACTTCTAGGCTTAGACTCGTTTCGTACTCTAGGTGGAGTAGTAGATAGTCTAGATAAACTTCTATTTCCCATGAGAGGTTTACTTAACGGCTTATAGAACTTACTAATAGCATTGTCGTCAATATGGGTAATTGAACCTTATTAACAGTAAGATGCTTTGGTTTTTCATTTAACTTAGATTTTTCAGAAAGATCAGAATTTTCACAAAAATCAACTTCTGGCCGCGGTACCTTATCTATGGCCGCGGTTCCATAGTGATAAGGAACCGCGCCATATAATGTGGAACCGCGTCAAGAAGGTGTTTTCTGTGAAAACCTGACTTGTTTTGGTTCACCAGTTGAGGCTTCATTTGAGTTAAAACCTGACCAAGTTTTTCCTTAGAATGAACTTGTTTGTTTAACATATCATCAAGAGCACTAGTACCTTTCATGAACTTTTCCAATTTAATGGAGGTGCTCTTGAGATCATCATTCTCTAATCTAAGTTTCTCACAAATTAAGCAACCTAAATCAACCTCTTTGTTTTTCTCAAGTTTAGCCAATTTCTCCCTAAGTTCATTGATCTCATTTTCAAGCTTAGTTTTGGTTGATTTTAAGGTTTTATTCTTTTCTATGAATTTAAGACTAAGTTTGTGTAAGCTATCATATTTGCCTTCAAATTCAATATCATCTAAAGTTGAACTATCATTGCTATAATATTCGGTTTCGGAATGTACCTCTTTAGAAGTGTGAGCCATAAGACATTTCTCCTCTTTGGGGTTGTCATCATCATCTTCACCGCTATCGCTCCAAGCACCACTAACGAATGCCGTGTGGTTCTTATCACGAGCGGGCTTTGGACAATCACCAATGAAGTGATTTGGATCACTACATCTAAAACAACTCCTATCACCTTTTTCGTTCTTGACAAACCGATTCTTTGACAATGGTTTCTTGTCATAGTTTGGTTGCCTAACGTGTTGACCTCGTCTCTTGAAGAACTTCTTGAAATCTCTCACCGCCAATGCATACTCCTCGTCATCACTTTCCGAGGAACTATCATGGTCACTTTATGCCTTCTTGGCTTTAAGTGCAAGAGATTTCCTTTCACTCTTGGTTTTTACTAATTCCGAGTCCTTCAAAATTATCATCTCATGAACCTTCAAGTTTCCTATGAGTTCATCGAGTGATAAAGTTGAGAGATCTTTCGACTCTTCAATAGCCGTGACTTTTGCTCTCCACTTTGGATGTAAGGCCCTTAGAAACTTCCTAACATTGTTCTTGCTAGAAAAACCTTCATCAAGTGCTTTTAGACTAGTAATAATGGTGTTAAACCTAGCAAATGCACTATCAATAGTTTCATCTTCAAAGATGACAAATTGTTCATATTGTTGGACAAGAAGATCGATTTTACTTTCTTTGACTTGGCTATTACCTTGGTGGGTTACTAAAAGAGTGTTCCAAATATCTTTAGCGGTTTCACACATAAAAATTCTTTCATACTCTTTCTTAGGCAAAGCATTATAAATCACCATTTTAGCCTCATTATTTTTTGAAAGTTTCTTTTTAGTATCATCATTAGCTTTGTCAAAAGTGACTAATTCTTTTGTTTTAGAAACTTCATTAAATTGAAAGGGTAAAAAATCACCATTGGTAATAACATGCCAAAGATCTAAATCTTTTGATTTCACATAAGTTTCAAATCTATTTTTCCAATAAATAAAACTATCGGTTCCAAAAGGTGGTGGTCTTTGCATAGATTGCCCTTCTAGGTACTTGTTGGAATCCATAGATCGATTCAAGTTTTAAAATACTACTTTAAAAATTCTTGAGCAACCCGCTCTGATACCAATTGTAGAAACTAGAAGGGGGGGGGGGGTTGAATAGTTTCTTAAAATTTACTTGTTAAAATATGGTTTCCAAAATCCTTTTTCAAAAAACTTAGGCTTGAGGAAATATGTGAAATCTTCTTATGCACAAATATGAACAATGATAGTGTAGCTAAACTAATACTAACAAAAATATATCCACAAAGAATAAAGAATGATAGTGTAGCTAATCTAATATTAACACATGTATATGCAAAAAGTAATAAGGAATGTAAAGAGTTAAGGGTAAAGAAAGATCAAACCGAACACCAAGGATTTATAGTGGTTCGGCAACGAAGCTCACTCCTCGTTCCTACTCCACTCCTCGAGTACTCCTTACTCGAGAGTTCACTACACAACAAGCTCCTAATGGTGGAGAAAACCGTACACGTCGCTTAACCAATTTCCGACTCTAAGCTAAAAGTCGAGCCCTAATCGTAGCTAGGACCAATCTACACAACTATACTTAGTACATACACAACTTCCAAATAGACACAACTACTTGGATCTTCACAACTATGACACAACTACAAGTATATAAAAATTAATCTTCAATGGATCTTTGGTGGTGGACTCAACACTTCACTAGGATAGTGTTCTTCTCTTTGCACTTGGAGAGGAAGAGATGGAAGAACAAGATTCACTTCTTAAACAAGTAATAATCAAACAAATGATCAAATATTTGAGTGATTAAAGAAGGGGTTTGAATCTGGAAATGAATGTGCAAAAGAGGTGAGGTGAAAAGCTGAGAATGGCCAACTATTTAAAGGACAAAGGAGCCAACGGCTAGTTCTGCCCGCGGTACCTTATCGCAGCCCGCGGTACCTTATCGATAAGGTACCGCCTAGGCGCTAAGGTACCGCCGGACTAGACTCCGCTCCTTTTTGTCCTTTAGTGGTGGAGGTCTTATCTAGGTATAAAAATATCCTGAAAGGATATTCTTAACAGAATAAGAATATGCCATTTTCAAATTTCAAATAATTAATTTAATAAAACATTTTCTTAAAAATAAAGTTTAATAAAAACTTGTCACATTTAATAAAAAGTGAGTTTTAAGAAAAGATTAAATCACTTGATCACTTGATTAAGGTTAGTACTTGTTTATCCATACCTTAAGTGAAAATGGGTAAAATGAAAAATACTTGAACTCAAGAATTCGTTTTTCGTTGTTTTCGTAAATGCTTGTTTTTACATATTGTCGTAATCAAAACTAAGCGAGACCGAAAAATGCAAGTAACTTTTTTAGTCATTATTGCATTAACAAACTCCTTCATCTTCCTTCAAGGTTGACGAACGCATGATATGGATCGAAATTAGTGGATTACCTCTTTGTGCTTGGGGTTCAAATGCTTACAAGAAAGTGGCATCCTTATTTGGTAAATTCAAGTTTTTTGAAGATGAAGAGTCCACTGCATGTCATTGGGAAGAGTTTGCATATTTACCAGGTCTTCTAAACAGGTTTGTGAAACTATCAAAGTTAAAGTTAACAACGAGATGTTTGATGTTAATGTCCAAGAAATAGGTACTTGGAACATAGACATCAGTGATAACACTAGTGATACGTCGTCCCATTCTGATGTTAAACATTTAGATAAAGAGGATATCCTTGTGGAGGATAAACTAGATGATTATTTGGATGACCTTAATGATATGATGAATGAATCGGTTTGTTATACCAAAAAAGACGAGTCTCCTTTCGAATCTCCTAGTGATCTCGAATCATATATGCCTCCAAATAATGTAGAAGAAGAGATTCTCAAACAGCCAGATGAAGCATTCACTAAGGGAAGTGGGTCATCGGACTTAAGTCGCCCACATGGCTTTGAAAATAAGAAAAGCAGCTCCTCAAATTCAAGCAAATGCTCACCAGTTTTGCTAGACACCACAAAAAGGATATCAAAGGTATTTCACTTATCCACGAGTTAAATAAAATTATTGAAATTGGGACCACATTAGGATACGATGTTAGAGGGTGCAAAAAGTACCTCATTAGAATGATAAATGGAGTCGGTGCGCACATTGTTGATAAATGAATATTTTATCTATCAATAGTTGTGGTACGAAGAAAAGGCGTAAGCATGTTTGGATCAAGGATTTATATGTTAAACATAACGTTCATTTTCTTGGTATTCAAGAATCAAACATGACTCATCTAGAGCTTTTTCGTCTTAAGTCCATATGGAGAAATATCAACTTTGATTATGCTTGTAGTATGGCTCGTGGCAGATCCGGTGGCTTGATTTTCATGTGGGACCGGAACATGTTCTCTAAAGATACTATTTGGTGTGATGATCATTTCATTATCGTTAAGGGAAATGGAATAATGCGCTTGGAGATTGCTTCTTGATTAATATTTATGGTCCCCGAGAGTCTTCAGCTAAATCATCCCTTTGGAATCGTATTACTGAATTCATGGACCATCATAATGGGAAATTTATTCTATTTGGTGATATGTATACGGTCCGTCATGAAAACGAAAGGTCTGGTTCTCTTTTTTCTCGTATTGAGGCTGAACATTTTAACTCTTTTATTGATCCCACATGTCTTATTCATCTTCCCATTAGAGGTCGTTACTTTACTTGGATGAATAAAGCAGGTACTAAAATCAACAAACTTGATAGATTCCTTATCTCTGAAGGTATCATAGAAGACAACCTTGACATCAAAATCACGGCTATTGATCGTATGTGGTCGGATCATTCACCAATTCTCCTTCACATCAAGAAAGCTGATTTTGGTCCCTCCCCTTTTAAATTCAATAATATGTGGTTAAATAGGGGCGGTTTTGATGACCTCATTAAATCTACGTGGGTTTTGTTGGAAATACGTTTTTACGTATTTAGAAAGGATCGGTCACTCCAAAGATATATTCTAGTATTGGGCTCGTGATCCATTTGTAAACAATATAGTCCACATAGCCCACATGTAGGGTGGGCTATATATACCCCCTCCTAGCATGTTAGGAGGGGTGGTTCTTTCATTTTCATATTTTTTCATTTATCAAATTACTTTCTCTCTCTATCTTTCTTTTCTCTCCTTTCCCTCTCTGTACCCTCATCTCCTTCTTCCCCATCTCCACCATTAAATCAATAGATCTATCCATAGTTTACCAAATCCTAAGATTTCGTAGACCTTCAATTGGTATCAGAGCCATGGTTAAATCTTAGGATTTGTATTTTTTTTTATCTATTGATTTGATTAAAAAATCTTTTCTTTTCTAATAATCAGTTTCTTATAAATAATCATCCGTTTTGTTTCTTTTTAATAATCATCCGTTTTGTTTCTTTTTAGATCAGTTTTAATTTCTTTTAAAAATAATCCATTTAAAATCAGTTTTTTAAATAATCAATTTCTTTAAATATTCAATTAGTTTGTTATAGTTTGTCCAATCAGTTTCAGTTTTAGATCAGTTTTTAATCACATTTTTTTATCATTTTTTTAATCAGTTTTCTTTATCTGGGTGACAGTCATTTTTTAATCAGTTTTTGTTCTTCTTTTCTTCCCCCAACCAATCTGTCAAAACCCTCTCGTTTTGATCCATCTGTATCCACTTTCTGTTTCCTTTTCTTGTTATTCCGGATAAGCCAAGATATTCCGTATAACAGTTTATTCCGTGTAACAGTTTATTCCGTATAACAGTTTATTCCGTATAACAGTTTATTCCGTATAACAGTTTATTCCGGATAACAGTTTATTCCGGATAACAGTTTATTCCGTATAGACCTTTATTCCGTATAGACCTTTATTCCGTATAGACCTTTATTCCGTATAGACCTTTATTCCGTATAAAGGTTTATTCCGTATAAATGTTTATTCCGTATAGACACCACACAAAATCAAAACAAACTAAACTCAACATTCAAAACATCTCGTCTCACACCTTGATAAGTGTGAAAACACTCATCAATAATGATCCAAATACCACTCAAAACACAGTCAAATACCTTATATTTAACTTTAAAATATCAGAATTATGCGTGTATTTGTGTTTCATGTGTTTTCAGGTAAGAAGATACATTTTCGAGCAAACATGCGTTTTCATGGATTTATTTGATGAAAAGACGAAGAAAGGGACGAAAGATGCTTTCAAGGACCATACTTGCCATTATTCACAAAGATCAAGGGCTGAACATGCAATTTTCATTAAGATGAAGGATGAAAAAGAGTTTACTTAAAAGTTTTATACACTTTTGGGAAAGAAATTGAAAAAGAAAGGACTAAAATGCAAAATTATGAAAAGTAAAGTTTATTTACTTGGTCAATTTGACCAAACTGGTCAAAACACATAAACACCCAAATACGCGTCTTCTCCAAACGAGAAGAGAGAGAGAAAGGAGATAACCAGTTTTCATCTGTTCACCACCAATACCTGCAATCCAATTTCGAGGACGATCTACGAAGATTCAAGGGAAACCTTCAACAGCAAAAATACTCCTCTCCATCTCCTCTACAAGACGGTACCCTTTAATTAGATCAAGGAAGGAAGATAAAGAAACCCCCAAATGAGATGAAAGATGAAGGACGAGTTTTATCCTCGTATTTTACACGTGTCATCAAGTGATTTGATGAAACACGTCATCAAGAACTCTACTTCACTCCTTTTGGCGGCTATAAATACAAGACGAAGTCCTTCATTTGGAATGGTTAGCTTAGGTGTTAGTTACACATAGTTAGTTAGATTAGAGTAGTTAGTTAGTTAAACTTGTTAGTTTTTTCTTTCAAATCTGTTTCTTTTCAGTTTAATCAGTTGTAACCGTTTCTTTTCTTTCACCATTAATGGAAGTTTAAGTTTCAGTTTCTCAATCCTTATCTTTACTGCTATTTTTACTGTTCATCGAGGTCTCAATTTCATTGATATTTCTGAATAAAAGTACTGTTCATGATAAGAATTAGTCTGGTCATAGTTTTGATTTTAAATGTTTGATATTCTAAATAGTTTGTGATTTGTATTCAGTTTTTAAAAAGATTTGATCTTGTAGATTTTCGGTATGATTTGAGTAGTCAATAGCTTATCAGATTTTTGAGCTTATAAGAATTTATAATAAGCTTTCCAGTTTAGTAGTTGAAACAAGAAGTTGTAGTTAGTAGAAGTAGCTTAAAAAGATTAGTGATTCTTTAAAAAGGTGTATTTGTTCTTTTGTTCATATGAAACTGTTAGGTTTTTAGTAACATTCAATTTCAGTCTTGTGAGTTCGTTTTCATCGAGTATTCGTGAGAAAAATTTAAGTCAATTTCAGTAGATTCTTAATTCGTTTGCAGTAGTGTCAATTTCAGTATTCGTTAGTAATATAGAAACTTGTTTTTTTCGATATTCTGTCTTGTTTTAATCTTTTGCAGGTGGTCATTTTCAAAATCAAGATTGGGTTTCGATAGCTGTGTTAGTCAGTTGAGATTGGTAGTTCAGAAAGATTAGCTCGTTTTGTTGGTTTGCATTTTTTCTGTTGATGTTTTGCAGGAATCGTAGCAAATCCATGGCGTTAAAGTTCAGTATCTTGTACAGCAGTTAGCTTATCCCCGTAATCTTGTTTTCGGTTTTAGTTACAAGCCGGCTCAGCGCCGTGCTTCTCGTCATCAACGGGCAGGCTTCGGATGAATAGGTCAAGCTCGTTTATTAATTTTCTGGATTCTTGTAGTTAAGATTCTTTATAGTGATTTGTAGTGTAAAAATTAGTTGCTGCATATTTTACTTGTACTTGTTTACTGCTTGCTATATGTTATAGATAGAATGCGTTGATTCTTGTTATTTTGTATACTGAGTTCTTGCTATATTGCTCAATAGGAAATAGGATCAGTGTTTTAAAGATACAGAATCGTTGAACATTTAAGTTTCATAACTTGTAGGAATTAAAATCTGCTTATTAGTTAGCTCACTAAAAGCTCAGTTGATAGAACTAGAAATAAAAATGGAAGAATGAATGTACTGTGAAAATAGGCTGTTGGTTTATTCCACTTTTATCAAGTTTTGTGTAAGTACAACTTTACTCCTCCACTTTATATGCTCTCATTACAGTCACAGCCCAAAGTTAGAGTGACATCTGGGTCGTTACATGTTCTGTTAGGTTGTCAGGTTAAATGTAGAGTTGTAGGTCCCTGGCAGTTAAATAATTCTGTTAAAATCGTTTCACTGTTAGTCCAAATTCGTTAGGTTAGTTAAACTAGTAACAGACTCGTTAACTGTTGTTGGATTAGTTTAGTGGGCTAGTTAGTGGACTCATTAAATAGACTTTTCAGTTTTGGGTTAGTCGTTTTTTAAGAAATTGTATGAACGTAGATTTAGATTTTATATAGATTGTATTTTTAGTTTTTACAAAATTAGATTTACATTTTATCAAATTTGTATTTTTACTTAAATAGATATAGTTTAATATTTTGTATTTTGTAAATTTGTGTTTGTAGTTAAATTCGCATTTTACATGTGTTATATTTTGTGCTTTTAATTGTGGTATTTGCAACGTGTTTTAGTTAGTACGTATATGTAGTATAACAAATATTTTTACATTTTTTACATGCTTTGTGCAAAGTAGTCATAGAAACCAATCAAGATTTTATAACCAAAAACAATTAAGTCGAGCTTAAAAACGTTATATCAATTCGAATCGAGCTGAGAAGACAACTACACTAAAAACGAAATATTAAATGGCGCCGCTGCCGGTTCTTTGACTACACGAGAGACTATCGATTGACGGTTTTCATTGGCTTTTGGGATCCGTTCATTTTGTGAACGTTATTTTTACGTATCATAAATAAAAACAAATAAAAAAATCAAAAATATAAAAATATATAAAAACTAAAAACTTAACAAAACAATTCTTTTCCTAAAGAATTGACCAAAAAAAATAAAAAATCCAAAAAGCAATCTTTTTCCTAAGAGATTGCACCCAAAAATATATATTATTGGATTCTCTCGGTTTTTATGTACATATAGTATTTTCTCTTAAAAAAACTCATAAATACAAAAATATTTTCCATATATTATTATAAGTAAATACGTATACGTATAAGAACAATCAATCTACATATTCTCCATAAGTATTGCCGAGGCAATACACCATGTTGAGGGGCGTTCCGGTCCTTGACACGTGTATCGATCAAACAAAATAAAGCAAGGATAGATAAATACTCTCAATAAACAACAATTCGAAGAATACGAACATTTAAGTGAATAGAAAGGCGATGTGCTATAAAATGCCATCTAAGGGTCAATAGGTACTTAAGTGCTTCGCGCAACCTAACCCCCCGTTCACTTGTGAGTATTCTAAGAAGGAAGGCTTCATTGGGGGTCTTGCACCTAAAGTAGTATATACGTATAGTGTTATTTTCTTGTGGATATTTAATATTGAAACTCGAAGAGGATAATCCATTTCTCTTCAAAGTCACACGAGAGCTTCTCTCTCATTCCTCGTATTGAGTTGCATGCTCACTCGCGGGCGTGCACAAATACCGATTGGTGTACAACCTCTTCCTCAGAAAAGGAAGAAAAAGAGAAAGAGTAAGACCACCATCGTCCACCAAGCCGATCACGAGAATCGTGCTTTGACTCCACCACAAGAAGCCATGGCTATTGATAATCGCACTTTGTATGAACGTATGCAATCCAACATTCATGGATATTCTAGTGCCATTAAGATTCCGGACTTTCCCGCTAACACATTTGAGCTACATACATCTATGATCAATATGGTTTCACAATCACCGTTCTTTGGTAAACAAAATGAGGATCCTCATGCTCACCTTAAGAGATTCCTTTCTCTTTGCAATACCATTAAGCATAATGGGGTTCCACATGAGGTGATTAGGTTGATGTTAGTGTCATTTTCCTTAGAGGGGAGTGCTAAGCATTGGTTAGACACCCAACCACCCGATAGTATCACCACATGGGATGGTTTCACCACTAAGTTTTTGAACAAGTTCTTTCCTCCACATAGGACTATGGCTTTGAGGACTTTAATTATGGGCTTTCAACAAAAACCTAGTCAATCCTTTAGTGATGCTTGGGAAGAGTATAGTGAGTTGTTGAGGCGATGCCCTAATCATGGATTGGATCAAGTTCACCAAATCAACCTCTTTTATGATGGCCTTAAATCTCACCACCAAGATTCACTCAATGCTTCCGCGGGAGGGAATATTCTTCTTAAGACCTACCAAGAGGCTTTGGACATCATTGAAACTAAGGCAATGGTTCAAACAAACAATCCATTTGAAGAAAAGGTTCATGTTATCCAAAACAATTCTCAAACCCCTTGTGACAACCAACTCCTCAAGTTTCAAGAAGAGATTTTTCAAAGGATGGATAGAGATAGTGAAAAGAATTTGCAAGTACAACTAGAGATGCTTCAAGCTTTTAAGAACTTGTCATTGAACAATTCCTCAAATAATGTGAATGCCATTGCCATTTCTTGTGTTACTTGTGGAGGTCCCCATTCTTATGAACAATGTGATAAGGTGCAAGGGTATCAAGGGGAATGCTATGCTTACCAACAGGAACATTATGAACACTTCAAGCCTAATATCAATCCAAATAACCTTTCTTACAAGTCCCAAAACTACCTTTCTCCACCCGGCTTTCCACCCCAACCACCCACCCAAATTCCACAAAATACTCCTCAAATTTTACCAAGGAATCAAGGGCAAAGACCACCATACCAAGGAAATAACTACAAGGCACCCAATCAATTTCAACCTCAAGCTAATACCTTTTATCCACCAAATCAAGGACTTAATACCCAACCTTTACCTTTTCAACCTCAAGGTTTTCAAGGTTATGTGCCACAAGAGTTTAACACAATGGATCTCTTACAAAAAAATGAATCAAGAGAATGAAAGGAAGTTCCAAGCTATGGAGAAGAAAATGTGAAAAAGAGATTTTGTGTACCCTTTTTTATTTCTATTATCGTTTATCGTTCCTCGACTCACCCGAATTGATTTCCAATTAATCGTTACGACTTAACTTTGTTTTTGGTAAAAATCTATTTTTTGATAATTTTTAACTAATTAAAACTATTTAATATTAAAATCTAATTTAAATAAATCTATTTTAGAACTAATTGAAAATATAAAACTTAACAAGAATAAAAATTTAAATCTAATTTAAACTAATTAAAAATATAAAACTTTAAAACTAATAATGACGTTTAAATAAAATCTATTTTGAAAATAAAACTAAAACCTAATTAATTTTAAACTAAAAACTTTTTTATTTAATTCTAAAGAAATTTTAAACTAATTTTAATGATATAAAAGAAAACTAGATTAAAACAAAACTTAATTAAAACTTTTATCTAAATTTTAAATAAACTAAAAACTTTAATTAAACTAAATTTAAAACTAATAAAATTTAAACTAATTTTAAAAGTAATTAAAAATTAAAATGTATTTTTTTTATCTTTTTATTATTTTATAAAAATAAACTGAATTAAAATAAAAATAGAACAAAACCTTTTTTTTAATAATAATTAAACCTAAACTTTGAATTAAACTAAATAATTAAAAGCTGCCAGTATATTAAAACCCTATATTAATTAACTGTTGCACTATTAAACACAAAAACAGTTATAGATGAGATGGTTGGGTACGTTTGTTACTAAGCGAGGGGTCAGGGGTTCGAGTCCCCTGACAGACAAATTTTTTAGCTATTTTATTTTTACTTGGAATTTTTAAGGACTTTATGGAGCTATCATAAGCAGTAATATTAAACAATGCTGAAATAAATCATATAAGCTAGAAAACATTAAATAGGCAACATAAAAATAATACCAGAAAAGCCTAAAACAGAGAAGCTAATGAATAAGCAGTTTAAGGTAAATAAACCAAACAAGTGGACTAAATAAAAACTGAAAAAACCAAATAATAATCTAAAACTAAGCAGTAACCTAAATAAGCAATAAACCAAACAATAAGCTGAAAACAAAAGCAATAAAATAATAAGCTGAAAAATCTAAAACCAAAACTAAACAAGGAGAACAAATAAGCCAAACGAAAATAAACTAAAAACCAATTTAAACAGTTCTAAAAAATAAATACTGACTAAAATGAAAATAGCACACAATTCATACTAATTCAAACAATAGCATATCTAAATTAACAAAAGCTGAATAATATCAAACAAGCAGATTAAAAAGCATAAAATTAAACAAGAAAAATTAAAGGAGAAAAGAGATTAAAACCCGGTGACGAAACCGTTGAGACGTAGGAGTGCGCTGAGCATCCTATTAACTTGAACCGAAACAACGCCAAACATCTCCTTCGAACCAGCAACAACACCGTCTTGATTTTTTTTTTCCATATAAACTCTCGAACAGTTTTATTATTATTATTTTTTTATTATTATTATTATTTTTTTTTTTTTTTATTGATCGAATAACAAAAACAGTATATAAAAAGAGTAATCGAAGATCATAAGATAAATGAACAGTAATTAAAATTGAGACAGAAATTTAATTAAACTAAAACTTTTCATTCATTAATTGATTCAAAATTACAATTCTGAAAATTAAATTACAATAATAAATCTAAAACTAATTTTACTGAAAAAAATAAATCTATTTAAATCTACTCCTAATTAATTTAAAAACTGAAAATAAAAATTAAAGAAAAAGCTTGATGTTGAATTACAAGTGAAGGGGTTTTATAGAGAAACCCTCAAACTATTTTTTCTTGGAGCCTACGGCTTGAAATCTCGACCGTTCTTCCAATTTTCTCTTTCTTCTTTCTTGATCTAATGGTTGTAATCACTCTTGAGTCATGGATTGCCAGCGTGGAATAATGTGATTGGAGGATTTGAGTGTGATGAGTTGTCACAACCAATCAAATGGTAGAATGGGGCCACGTCACGAATCTCCTCCCATCTTCAATCTCCGATAAAAGGGGGAATTAATTAGAGAGTGTGTGCTTCACGCGCCTTCATATCAAAAAGGCCTATATTTGTGATGGTTATTTTTAGGGTTAGGGGTAAAATTGGTGGTGGCTGTGTTTTACTTTTGAGAGGAGAGAAGAAGAAAGTGGGAATTATTATCTCTTGGTTGTATCGAGAATATGGGAAAGTGGGGTGGGTAAATAGACGGTTTTTATATTATTTTGGGCTTTGGGAAAAATGGAGATTGGGTGTGTACACACTACACGTGGGTATTAAGGATAAATAAAAGTTGGTGATGGATAAAGTTAAATGTGTGGGGGGAGTATTCGGTGTGGTGAGGGTGTATGGTAGACGAGGGGGTGAAGGTGCAGGGGAAGGGTGCACGGTAAGAATTTAGTTTGAGAGTTGACTGACCAAAACTAGCAAATACATCCATTTATTTCCCAAGCATGGGCTTGAGCCCAAATACTCCACCCGCCCAAGTTAATTAACCAAATGGGCTGGGCCCAAAATGAATTTCAATCCGAGTATAATTGGGGCCAATAGATTTTGGGCTTATTAACAAATAGTAGATGATTTAAATCCTTTAAATGGGCTTTTAAGCCCATTTATCCAATGTGGGACCCACAATGCTCGAATAACATCAAAAAAGATTTAATCCGCTAAAACGAGCTCGATTACGGCTTTCTTGAAATTATTTTCAAACCCGTGTCGGTTTTGTCGGGTTTCGTGATCTTCGGCATACTTTTGATCTTTTGACTTCGTCTTCGTCTTAATCTTGGACTTTTCTTCACATTTGACCGTGAAATCCCGTGTTTTCTCTTCTTTTGATCATGTGTACCTATTTTAACACAAAAACACAAAACCACGCGTAATTCCGACTTTATTGATATAAAACACATGATTCGGTCTTGTTTTTCCTTGATTTTAGTGGCAAAAGGATAAGTGTTTACACACTTATTAAATCCCCTACACTTGACCATTGCAATGACCCCATGCAATGCATTATTTTAAAGCATAAAGTTACATTTTTCTCATAATCAATCCATCTCGGCCTTTATTAAGATATACTATTATTACTACGACGAAAAGATAAAAACTCTAAAGGAAACAAAAGTTATAACAATTTATTAACTTGAAAATTATTTGGTGGAAGAAACTCGTAAAGAAATCTAAGACTTAGATTAGGGCTTTGGTGTCATGAATATAAATCACCCTCAAGTTTCACGTTCCCCATACCAAGCTCAAAAACGAGATCATTGTTATTACAAGTTAGCACCACTAACACTTACTCATGTGGTTTAGTTAATCACTTAGACTCCCTTATTCCTACGGTGTATCTCTTGTATTTTATTTTTGTCTTGAATGATCACGAGGATGCATTTTTGACTTATTTCGATAATTTATTAAGGCCGGAAATAAAGTGGGACGATTTAATCAATAGTTAGCTAAAGGACAAAATCTTTTAAAACGGCTTCTCGAAACCTCATAAAGTTCATATCTTGGCATAACTCGTTTCACGATTTGAGACCTTTCTCGGACCGATATTTTGGCTTGTACTTCAAACTTCAAATCTTGAGAGACGATCTTGAAATTAAGGTCTTCTCTTCATTTTGGTATACATCTTCATAAGGAGTGAAAGATGCTTCAAACGTTGACCACGACTTCTTCATTTATCCTCTTCTTTATTTAGGACTTTGATATACAACGATCCGCCTCCTTTTCGGACTTGGATCTATTTATCCTCATACCTTGTTAGGGTCTTTTTGGATAGACTTCTCCATGATCTTTAGGGGAGTAATTGCTTCTCGTCGTGTGTCTTGATCCTTCATATTGATTTGGATTAATGATCTTCACATCATCTTAGGATCTTTAGCAAAAAGTGAATCCTCATGCCTTGTGAGGGCCTTTTTGGACTCGGGTATCCTCATGCCTTGTTAGGGCCTTTTTGGATAAGCCAATCTTCGCGCCCCGTTTCAATAAGTTATGCCTTGGCTATGAACTCTAATTAGTACCAAGCAACTTTTAAACGATCTTGTGCTAGAAGCTAAGTAACCTTTTAAATCGTACAACCTTATTTATTGCAAATATATTTATTAACAAGTGATGGGAGAAAAAGCTCATAACTAACTCACATAAGTTAATGAAATAATACCGAACTTATAATCAACTCTATCATTTCTCGTTCTCCACAATTTAAAATCTCAAGGAATGAGACTCGTGGATGCTTAGCCTAATAAACCAATTAAGGTCCATATGGTTAAGGATACTAGCTAGAGTAAACTTGGATAAGTAAACTCGGGTTGAGTCAAAATATTCACGACGGGCCTAATATATCAAAGACATCTAAACTTGTAAAAACCATTTTATTTATTTATTTCATTTTTTTGACTTTATTCTTGAAAATATAAATACGATGCGAAGAAAAGAAAATAAAAGAAAAATACTACAAGGCCAAAATAGATCAAAAATTTGAAAAACGTTGAAAATTTTTAAATTTTCTGGTAAAATGGGGTCAAATTCATGGAAAAGGCCACTAAAATTCGATAGAAGGCCCCCCTACACTTAATATAAACATTGTCCTCAATGTTTAAGCATGTGGGAGAATAAACTCCCCTACACTTAGGACATTGAGTACGTTGTTTAAAATCGAGCTAAGGAAAGGACAACTAAAGTGATTACATTTATTTATATACGAGATAGAATCACAATAGCAAAAACTTATCGAAGGAACCGGGTACATAGGTAACACGGGAACACGGGTCTCGTCAAAAGTACCAAAAGTGGATCATCAAAGCACATGTACCTACACAATCACAAACAACCTACACGGCTCCCCCTACACTTATTGTAGAAAATAAATAAAAGATAGATAATCGGGTTGCCTCCCGAGAAGCGCTTGTTTTTGTTAACCGAGTCACGAGCCTGACTCGACCCCGAATTAAATGGTCCATGGGGAAGCCTCGAATGTTATACCGGGATCAAAAATCTTATCCTCGGTCCCGGATGAACATAATAAATGAGAGGCAGGAGGATAAGTCATAGAAGGTAAAAAGGTCCTCTCAACATACGAAAAGTATGTGAGGTCGTGATCCACGGGAGGTGGGGTGGGTAAAGGAGAAAAATTGTCATCCCCCAAAGACAAAGGATGGTCACTATTCGGCAAAGCCGTAAAGGTATCAATCAAAGAATGGTCAATGTCACCTCCCGGGTCAAAGCAATCATCCTCATGAACGTGAATCTCTTCGATTCCTTCATCATAGATAGGCTCGTCAAACAAAGGTTTGTCGTTCCCCTCATTGAGGATTTTAGAAATTCTCTCGAAAAGATCACGATCAAGTACGAAACCATCATTCATTTGTGGGATTTGTTGATAAGTTAAATCCTCACGAATGTGGTAAACGTAATTCTCATTAGAGGAGTGTTGATTAGGTAACTCCTCGAGAATTGGATGAGAATTGATGGTAGAATCAAAAGTAATTGGCGAAGAGGCAAATGTGAATTTGTCAAAATCCGAGTTCTCAAAATCAATATCAATATCAAGTTTTAAAACACCATTTGCCTTCTCATCAATACCATGATCACAATTAAGCTCATGCGAGAAATCCAATAACACGGGATCATAAAAAGCATCCTCGTGATGGAATTTCTCGATACTTGGGGTATAAAAGTCATCACTAAGGAGTAAAGAATCCGATAAATCATTATCATGGTTTTCAAAAGTTGGTCTTGGTAAAATAGGCGAATCATCCTCATCCGATCCCGAGGAATAATTAAAAATGTAATCGAAATCACAAGATAACTCATCCCTATCTACAAACTCCTTAGGTGTAGGACAACTTATGGGTTCTTCTTCTATGCACTCACACTCCTCAAAAATTGGTTTTTCAAAACATGTCTCGCTAAGAGGATTTGAAGAAAGCATAAAGTCATTTGAAGGGGTAGGTAAAGGAGGCATAAAAGAAATGGGGTCATCAACGGGTAATGAAGGCTCAAGTGTAATCTCGGGAATTTCCTCAATAGGTGAGGAAAGAGGAGAGCTAATAGTATCCGTGGGTGTCAACACCGGAGGGTGAGTAAAACTCATGATAGTCTCCGGGCCTTGTCTCTCCTTTATTGGCGGAGAGATGGAAGGATCCACAGTGGGAACATCACTACTAGTAGTGGTGTTAGCCTCAATATCATCACTCAAAGACGGCTCAATATCAAATTGATCTTGATAGGTTTCTAAAATGAGCATGAATTTCCTATCGGTGGACTCTTGCATTTGTCTAGTAGATTCTAGCATTTCTTCCATGATTTTCTCATGTTCGGTCAATTTTTGTAGAATCAAGTCCATTTGAGGGTTGTGCATGTCCATTTGATTAAAGTTTTGAAAATTGCTGTTATTTGGAAAACCTTCATTATTTGAAAACCCTTGATGTTGAAATTCCCCATAAAATTGATCATATTGTGGTGGGTCACTATTTGTAGGAAAACTAGGGGAGCCAAAATAAGTATTAGTATCATAACACATACTTTCCTTAATATTATAAATCTCCTCATAAGTTTTGTCACAATTAAAATAAGCATGAGGCCCACCACAAGTCGAACACTCCTCGGACATAATCTTATAACGCTCTTCTTGCAAGATTTCCCAAATCGGACGATTATCCATGATAGTGTCGAAAGAAATCGAAAATAACAATGATTATTAAGCTACGTAATATATTATAATAAAAGAAAAATCTTTTTATATTTTTAGAAAAATATATATAATCACAAGAAAAATCGAAAGAAATCGAACTAAAAATTAACACTAATACGTAATATTTTTGGTGTAATACTTTTAGGAAAAAGTATTACGTTTTGCTTTTTTAATTTTTTTGGTGCAATTCTTAGGAAAGAAATTGCTTTTGTGATTTTTTAATTTTTTTTGTATTTTTAAGTTTTTTGATTTTTTTATGTTTTTGATTTTTTGTGCAAGAAACGTAACGTTCAAAGGATGAACGGATCCCAAAATCCAAACGTCTTCACGAAAAATCGTCAATCGTACGAGCGAAGCGGCAGCGGCGCCATTTTGAAAAAAAGATTTTGTGTACCCTTTTTTATTTCTATTATCGTTTATCGTTCCTCGACTCACCCGAATTGATTTCCAATTAATCGTTACGACTTAACTTTGTTTTTGGTAAAAATCTATTTTTTGATAATTTTTAACTAATTAAAACTATTTAATATTAAAATCTAATTTAAATAAATCTATGTTAGAACTAATTGAAAATATAAAACTTAACAAGAATAAAAATTTAAATCTAATTTAAACTAATTAAAAATATAAAACTTTAAAACTAATAATGACGTTTAAATAAAATCTATTTTGAAAATAAAACTAAAACCTAATTAATTTTAAACTAAAAACTTTTTTATTTAATTCTAAAGAAATTTTAAACTAATTTTAATGATATAAAAGAAAACTAGATTAAAACAAAACTTAATTAAAACTTTTATCTAAATTTTAAATAAACTAAAAACTTTAATTAAACTAAATTTAAAACTAATAAAATTTAAACTAATTTTAAAAGTAATTAAAAATTAAAATGTATTTTTTTTATCTTTTTATTATTTTATAAAAATAAACTGAATTAAAATAAAAATAGAACAAAACCTTTTTTTTTAATAATAATTAAACCTAAACTTTGAATTAAACTAAATAATTAAAAGCTGCCAGTATATTAAAACCCTATATTAATTAACTGTTGCACTATTAAACACAAAAACAGTTATAGATGAGATGGTTGGGTGCGTTTGTTACTAAGCGAGGGGTCAGGGGTTCGAGTCCCCTGACAGACAAATTTTTTAGCTATTTTATTTTTACTTGGAATTTTTAAGGACTTTATGGAGCTATCATAAGCAGTAATATTAAACAATGCTGAAATAAATCATATAAGCTAGAAAACATTAAATAGGCAACATAAAAATAATACCAGAAAAGCCTAAAACAGAGAAGCTAATGAATAAGCAGTTTAAGGTAAATAAACCAAACAAGTGGACTAAATAAAAACTGAAATAAACCAAATAATAATCTAAAACTAAGCAGTAACCTAAATAAGCAATAAACCAAACAATAAGCTGAAAACAAAAGCAATAAAATAATAAGCTGAAAAATCTAAAACCAAAACTAAACAAGGAGAACAAATAAGCCAAACGAAAATAAACTAAAAACCAATTTAAACAGTTCTAAAAAATAAATACTGACTAAAATGAAAATAGCACACAATTCATACTAATTCAAACAATAGCATATCTAAATTAACAAAAGCTGAATAATATCAAACAAGCAGATTAAAAAGCATAAAATTAAACAAGAAAAATTAAAGGAGAAAAGAGATTAAAACCCGGTGACGAAACCGTTGAGACGTAGGAGTGCGCTGAGCATCCTATTAACTTGAACCGAAACAACGCCAAACATCTCCTTCGAACCAGCAACAACACCGTCTTGATTTTTTTTTTCCATATAAACTCTCGAACAGTTTTATTATTATTATTTTTTTATTATTATTATTATTTTTTTTTTTTTTTTATTGATCGAATAACAAAAACAGTATATAAAAAGAGTAATCGAAGATCATAAGATAAATGAACAGTAATTAAAATTGAGACAGAAATTTAATTAAACTAAAACTTTTCATTCATTAATTGATTCAAAATTACAATTCTGAAAATTAAATTACAATAATAAATCTAAAACTAATTTTACTGAAAAAAATAAATCTATTTAAATCTACTCCTAATTAATTTAAAAACTGAAAATAAAAATTAAAGAAAAAGCTTGATGTTGAATTACAAGTGAAGGGGTTTTATAGAGAAACCCTCAAACTATTTTTTCTTGGAGCCTACGGCTTGAAATCTCGACCGTTCTTCCAATTTTCTCTTTCTTCTTTCTTGATCTAATGGTTGTAATCACTCTTGAGTCATGGATTACCAGCGTGGAATAATGTGATTGGAGGATTTGAGTGTGATGAGTTGTCACAACCAATCAAATGGTAGAATGGGGCCACGTCACGAATCTCCTCCCATCTTCAATCTCCGATAAAAGGGGGAATTAATTAGAGAGTGTGTGCTTCACGCGCCTTCATATCAAAAAGGCCTAAATTTGTGATGGTTATTTTTAGGGTTAGGGGTAAAATTGGTGGTGGCTGTGTTTTACTTTTGAGAGGAGAGAAGAAGAAAGTGGGAATTATTATCTCTTGGTTGTATCGAGAATATGGGAAAGTGGGGTGGGTAAATAGACGGTTTTTATATTATTTTGGGCTTTGGGAAAAATGGAGATTGGGTGTGTACACACTACACGTGGGTATTAAGGATAAATAAAAGTTGGTGATGGATAAAGTTAAATGTGTGGGGGGAGTATTCGGTGTGGTGAGGGTGTATGGTAGACGAGGGGGTGAAGGTGCAGGGGAAGGGTGCACGGTAAGAATTTAGTTTGAGAGTTGACTGACCAAAACTAGCAAATACATCCATTTATTTCCCAAGCATGGGCTTGAGCCCAAATACTCCACCCGCCCAAGTTAATTAACCAAATGGGCTGGGCCCAAAATGAATTTCAATCCGAGTATAATTGGGGCCAATAGATTTTGGGCTTATTAACAAATAGTAGATGATTTAAATCCTTTAAATGGGCTTTTAAGCCCATTTATCCAATGTGGGACCCACAATGCTCGAATAACATCAAAAAAGATTTAATCCGCTAAAACGAGCTCGATTACGGCTTTCTTGAAATTATTTTCAAACCCGTGTCGGTTTTGTCGGGTTTCGTGATCTTCGGCATACTTTTGATCTTTTGACTTCGTCTTCGTCTTAATCTTGGACTTTTCTTCACATTTGACCGTGAAATCCCGTGTTTTCTCTTCTTTTGATCATTTGTACCTATTTTAACACAAAAACACAAAACCACGCGTAATTCCGACTTTATTGATATAAAACACATGATTCGGTCTTGTTTTTCCTTGATTTTAGTGGCAAAAGGATAAGTGTTTACACACTTATTAAAATGAATGACCAATTCAATAAGGTTTTGGTGGTATTAAATCAAAGACCACAAGAGGCTTTACCTTCCAACACACAAACAAACCCACGGGCCAATGTCAATGCTATTACAACAAGGAGTGGAAAAACAACAAAGGATCCTTCACCTCCTAAACCTAGTATTGTTCAACCCACTTGTGCTCCTACTTGTGACAAGCCCTCTACCTCTACTTCACCACCTCAAAATGCTCCCATTCCTCCAATTTCAAAGCCTATTCATGAAGCACTCAATAAGGAAAATCCTTCATCCACACCTCAACCACAACCAAAACCAAGTCTTCCTTATCCCTCAAGATTGAGAAAAGAAAAGCTTAAGAACAAGGATGATATCCAAGTTTCTAACTTTTTGAGGATGTTTAAGCAACTTAACATCAATATCTCCTTTACGGAAGCTTTAGCCAATATGCCTAAGTTTGCTAAGATGATTAAGGACTTGCTTTCTAACAAGGAAAGATTGGTGGATTTGCCTAATGATTCATTGAATGAAAATTGTTCTGCGGTTTTGCTTAAGAAGTTTCCTACTAAGCTTGGAGATCCGGGGAGGTTTTTGATTCCTTGCAATTTCCCGGGGGTGGAAAATTGTATGGCTTTAGCGGATTTAGGAGCAAGCATAAATCTTATGCCATTATCGGTTTGGAAGAGACTTTCACTTCCCGAGCTCACTCCTACTAAGATGACTCTTGAGTTGGCCAACCGTACTTGTGCTTATCCGGTGGGAATTGCGGAGGATGTTTTTATTGGGGTTGATAGATTTACATTTCCCACGGATTTTGTCGTGGTTGATTATGATGTGGATCCTAGAGTGCCTTTGATTGTTGGTAGGCCATTTTTAAGAACGGGTCGTACTTTAATTGATGTGGCGGAAGGAGAACTTACAATGCGGGTAGGAGATGAGAGAGTTGTGTTTAACATGGGGAAGTTGTCCAAAAAGTCTAATGAGCCCGAAGCGGTAAAACACATTGATGTTGTGCATGAGGAGGAAACACAAGATGATCTTCTTGATGAAGTTTGTGATGAGTACTTTTATGAAGCTTGCTCAAGTGGATACTATGATTACCCTCATATTGAGACCATTGCTTCCATTACTTCCTCCTTGGATTTTCATGAACCTCAAGAGCTAAACTTTAGTGAAATTCCATATGACACCTCACTTTTCCACAATACTAATCACTTTGATGAGGACTTAAGTGATGAGGAATCTTTTCTTTGTGATTCACCAACATATGATGACTATAGTGATGATGAGCTTTCTACTTGTGACTCTCCATTTGTTGATGATCATACTTCCTTTGGTTTTGAGGGATCACCCATTTTTGATAGTCCAATCTATGATGTTTATGGTGATGAGGAGGATTCTATAATGGATGAGAGTGATGAGTTTTTAGTGGAGGATATATCTTTTGAGTATACTCTTGGTTACCTTGATGAGGAGGGGGACATACTCTATTTAGAATCCCTATTGAATGAAGATCCTTTACCTTCTTCCTTGCCCATTTCACCTTTTCAAAGTGATAAAGGAAAACAAGTCATGATGGTTCCTTCTAAGAGCTTGTTGTCACCCATGCCTTCACAACCTTTCTCTCACAATGTGATTTACAAAGAAGAGTCTTCTAAGGCAACCAACACTTGTTGTTTTCCCATCAAGGAACGGATTTTTGATCCTGGCATAGAGCTTGCTAAACCATCTCAGTATCCATCTGATGCAACAAAAGGAAACCTTGTGAAAGATTTGAGAGCTTTACACCATCACCTTGGGAAGATCATATGGGAAACCATTTTAGAGAACTACACCTCATTCTTTTCACCATTGCTTGGGAAGCTAGTTGTTGAATTGTGTTATAAGTGGGAGGGTAATTATGTATTTGATCCTGGTGGATATTTATGGAGTTTTGATAAATGAACACTTGTTTTACCTCATCATGGAGATTTTTCTTAAAAAAGGGCAAAATTTTTCTTCTCCATGATAGGTTTTAGACACTTTTAAGTGTGGGACGAGTCGAGCTAGAGACTCATTAACTCAAGCATCGTATAACTAGGTTTAGAGTGTTGTAGGTTAGAAATAAAGGTATAGACTTGGAGATAAGTGTAGGGGAGACCTTCTTTTGTCTTCATGATTGTTTGTAGGGTTGCTCACTCATCTCATGCTTTGGAGCTTATGGAGGAGGCCCTTGTATCCGGTTCACTTCGTTACTTTAGTGATTTTTCATTGACACCTTGTGCTTAAACATGATTTCACTAATAGTTGTCCTTTCCTTAACTTGGGTTAAGCAAAGTCTATTCATTGTCATAAGTGTAGGGGAAGTTTTTATACTTCCATGCTCTTAAACATTGAGGACAATGTTTAGCTTAAGTGTAGGGGGGTCTTCTATCGAAGTGACCTTACCTAGAACTTGTCATTGTCTTGCATGATAACATGGAAAAATTGAATTTTCAACATTTTTCAAATTTTTGATCTATTTTGGCCAACAAAAATATGCATTCATAATTTTTGCATCAATCATTTTTGCATAACACATTTGCATTGTATATATTTTTGCTTTTCATCAAAAAGAATATATATATAAAAAGAAAAAAAAAATATAATAAAACATGGTTTTAACAAGTTTAGACTTCTTTGACATATTAGGCCCGCCATGGATATTTTGACTCAACCCGAGTTTGCTTATCTTAGCACTATCTAGCTAGTATCCTTAACCATGTAGTCCTTCATTGGTCTATTAGGCTAAGCATCCACCAATTTCATTATTTGAAATTTTAAATTTGTGGAGAATGGGAAATGATAGAGTTGAAGCAAGTATAAAAGGGCTAGATAGACTTCATGGCAATTACTTGTGGCTAAACCCTTCTCTTCTTTGCCTCTATTTTCTTCGCATGTATATAATTGTTAATAAATAATCAAGTACGGTTTTAATTGGTTTGTAATCTCTTATGCATTTTTGGCTAATCATTTATGGTTGATATGAGTACGTCTTAAGATTCTAAGTTAGCACGTTTTATGTGTACTAGACTTATGTCATGCTCCATATTTAGCGGGTGTTTTTCCTTTTCTTCTTTTCAAATTTCTTTGTGAGGAATAAAGAAAAATAAGAGCGGCTTATGAAAAAAAAATGAGTGGCTAGAAGAAAAAAAAAAAAAAAAAAAAAAAAAAAAAATAATGCAAGACTCCCAAGAGGGGCAGTGTGGTGTTAATTATAGTGACTATTGAGTTCCAATATTACCTTGACGGGTTACGGGGATTCAATAGATTGCTCCAATCCAATATTACCTTGACGGGTTGCGGGGTTGAAGATCCAAAGTCTCAAAAAGATGGCGGATGTAATTATTGCGTGAGTTTTATTTTCCTTTCCTTAGCGAGTGTGTAGCTACTTATGAAAGCATGACATGAGGATTTTACACATAAGGCGAATGACTTATTACTCTTAAAACGGACTTATATTAATTGTGAGCGGTTTTTCAAGTAATGGATGAGAGGATTACTTAGGATTAAAACCGTGCTTCCTTATTTTTGGATTTTACATTTCTTATATTTCACACTTGAATAATGACAAATTTGCTCACAAGCAATTTGCTTAAATAATAACCGGTTCCACATTTAATTGTCATGAATAAGTTGATGCACTTTTTACTTGTGAATGCAATGATCCCATTTTTAAGCTTGGTATTGGGAAAGTGAAACTTGAGGGTGATAAATGTCCATGGTACCCAAGCCCTAATCTAAGCCATTGAATTCTTTATGAGTTATCTCCATCAAAACCATTTCAAGAAAAAAAAATATAGATAGAATTGTATTTTGTTCAATGCATTATTAAAAGTCAAAATCATGCATTATTTAGTTTAGAGTAGTGTAGATGCATCTCATATGGCCAAGGTGGATTAATTATGAGGGAAATGTAAATTTGAGCTTTAATATATAATATTGCATGAGGACATGACAATGTTCAAGTGTAGAGGATTTTGATATGAGCTTAAACTCATATCCTTTTAACAACAAATAACCCTAAAACATGAAGCAAAATACCAATTTATTTGGCAAAAACAGTGTTATGTGGTATGTTTGTGTTTGTGTACACTTGTGTAGGTAAAAGGATACATTTTCAAGCAAACAAAGAAAAATCAAGCTCAAATGGATGAAAAAGACAAAGAAGGATCAAAAGTGACAAGACTTTGAAGTACAAGGACCTATCTTGACAAGTTGTCAAAGTTGAAGGACTAAAAGTGCAAATATTGTGAAAGTCACGATTCAAGTAAAACTTGGTCAACTCTCAAGTCAACTCAGTCAAAGTACCATTTTGTTCAAGAATGAAAGTTGAAGGACCAAATATGTCAAAAGAATGAAGATCTTAGCTCAAAACAACAATCTGCCAAGTTGAAGGACCAATTCTGCCAACATTTGAAAGATATTCAAGTTAATCCATGTGCTCAACATTTCAGCCAATGAGAGAAGGGAAAACAAGTCACACGGATTGAGCATTAAATACCCACTCAGCCGACATGCATTAAATACCCAATCACAACAGTTGAATCCGTGTGATCAACTTTTAACCAATCAAATGCTGACACGTGGCGTCTTCTTCAAGGAAAATTTTTACCAGGATCGCGTTTGAGATATAAGCAATTTCATGGAAAGATTTCAACACCAAAATTTATCCTTTTGAAGAGACGAACACAATGGTGCAAATCAATTAACATTTCATCCACTCATTCAAGAAACCCCAAATCCTTGTTCATATCTGAAAATGCCCTTTTGCAGAATTGTACACGTGGCAAGCTAGGATTGGTTCTGACACGTCACCAACCCCAACTAACTCCTCCTTCATGCCTATAAATAGATGATAGGACTTCATTTGTAATGGGTAGCCTAGTTTTGTAAACACACATAGTTCTTTACTTTCTTTCCCTTTTCCTCATCTTTACCCTAGCTACTCAAGAGTCTGACAAACTCTTGAGTTAGTTAGTTAGTTAGTAGCTACCTAACAACTTTGTAACCGTTTTCATTGAATAAATTTCAAATTCACCATTTCCCGCCAAAACTGTTCTTCCTATTCCTGTTCATTTCCTGCTGCTATTGGATACTGTTGTTGCTGTTTTGTGTTTGTTATGATCATAGATTGATCATAACTGACATTTGAGAAGTTTGTTAGCTGATTGATCAGAATTCAGTTCATTCCATTGATTTTTGAAGATTTCAAGCATGTTGATAGATTCCTGTTGATTTGTAGCTGTTCTTGTTGATTGATTGATTCCTAGTGATAAGGTGGTGGTTATCACTAGGCTAAGAGAGCTCAGCGCTCCTCTTCTTCTTAGTGGTTAACTCCAATAGGTTCTAAAGCCCTTGTTAATCCCCACCTACAAACACATCTTCCGCTATACCTACGGGGTGAGCTATGGTTCGGTTGGCTAGTTCAAGAGTCATCCTAGTGGGAGTGAGCTCGGGAAGAGATAGTTGTTTCCAAACCGATAAAGGCATGAGGTTTATGCTCGCCCCTAGATCCGCCAAAGCCATGCAATTTTCAACACCGGGAAAATTACAAGGTATCAAGAAGCGCCCTGGATCTCCAAGTTTTGTTGGTAAGGTTTTAAGTAACACCGCGGAACAATTTTCATTAAGGGATATGTTGGGCAAATCAACCAATTTTTCTTTGTTTGAGAGCAAATCCTTGAACATCTTAGCAAACTTTGGCATATAAGCAAGAGCTTCCGCAAAGGATATATTGATGTTGAGTTGCTTGAACATCCTTAAGAAATTGGAGACTTGGATGTCATCCTTGTTCTTTAACTTGTCCTTTTTCAACCTTGAAGGATATGGAAGAGTAGGTGTTGGTGTAGGTGGAATAGGTGTAGTAGTGGAAGATTTGTCTTTGTTAGCTTCTTCATTGGGAAGTGTGGAAGGTAAAGGAGAAGTATGAGGTGGTTGAGAAGGTGTGTTTGAGTGAATAGGAGCATTTTGAGGAGGTGAAGTAGAAGTAGAAGGCTTGTCACAAGTAGGAGCACAAGTGGGTTGAACAATAGTAGGTTTAGGAGGTGAAGGATCCTTTGTTGTTGTTCCACTCCTTGTTGTAATAGCATTGACATTGGCCCTAGGGTTTGTTTGTGTGTTAGAAGGTAAAGCCCCTTGTGGTCTTTGATTTACCGCCACTAAAACCCTATTGATTTGGTCACTCATTCTCTTCTCCATTTCACGCATTTTCTTGTCAACATACTCTTGAGTCTCTTGCATCCCATATCCTTGATTTGGAACTTGAGGGTAAGCTTGATTTGGTATTGGAGCATATGCTTGATTGGGAATAAATGGAAGTGGTTGATTAAATCCTTGTTATGGTGGATAAAAGGTATTTGCTTGAGGTTGAAATTGATTGGGTGCCTTGTAGTTATTTCCTTGGTATGGTGGTCTTTGCCCTTGATTCCTTGCTAAAATTTGAGGAGTATTTTGTGGAATTTGGGTAGGTGGTTGGGGTGGGAAGCCGGGTGGAGTAAGGTAGTTTTGGGATTTGTAAGAAAGGTTATTTGGATTGATATTAGGCTTGAAGTGTTCACGATGTTCCTCTTGGTAAGCATAGAATTCTCCTTGATACCCTTGCACCTTATCACATTGTTCATAAGAATGGGGACCTCCACAAGTAACACAAGAAATGGTGATGGCATTCACATTATTTGAGGAATTGTTCAATGACATGCTCTTAAAAGCTTGAAGCATTTCTAATTGTACTTGCAAATTCTTCTCACTATGACTATCCATCCTTTGAAAAATCTCTTCTTGAAACTTGAGGAGTTGGTTATCACAAGGAGTGTGGGAATTGTTTTGGATAACATGAACTTTTTCTTCAAATGGATTGTTTGTTTGAACCATTACCTTAGTCTCAATGATGTCCAAAGCCTCTTGGTAAGTCTTAAGAAGAATATTCCCTCCCGCGGAAGCATTGAGTGAATCTTGGTGGTGAGATTTAAGGCCATCATAAAAGAGGTTGATTTGGTGAACTTGATCCAATCCATGATTAGGGCATCGCCTCAACAACTCACTATACTCTTCCCAAGCATCACTAAAGGATTGACTAGGTTTTTGTTGAAAGCCCATAATTAAAGTCCTCAAAGCCATAGTCTTATGTGGAGGAAAGAACTTGTTCAAAAACTTAGTGGTGAAACCATCCCATGTGATGATACTATCGGGTGGTTGGGTGTCTAACCAATGCTTAGCAATTCCTTCTAAGGAAAATGACACTAACATCAACCTAATCACCTCATGTGGAACCCCATTATGCTTAATGGTATTGCAAAGAGAAAGGAATCTCTTAAGGTGAGCATGAGGATCCTCATTTTGTTTACCAAATAAAGGTGATTGTGCAACCATATTGATCATAGATGTATGTAGCTCAAATGTGTTAGCGGGAAAGTCGGGAATCTTAATGGCACTAGAATATCCATGAATGTTGGATTGCATACGTTCATACAAAGTGCGATTATCAATAGCCATGGCTTCTTGTGGTGGAGTCAAAGCACGATTCTCGTGATCGGCTTGGTGGACGGTGGTGGTCTTACTCTTTCTCTTTTTCTTCCTTTTCGGAGGAAGAGGTTGTACACCAATCGGTATTTGTGCACGCCCGCGAGTGAGCATGCAACTCAATACGAGGAATGAGAGAGAAGCTCTCGTGTGACTTTGAAGAGAAATGGATTATCCTCTTCGAGTTTCAATATTAAATATCCACAAGAAAATAACACTATACGTATATACTACTTTGGGTGCAAGACCCCCAATGAAGCCTTCCTTCTTAGAATACTCACAAGTGAACGGGGGGTTAGGTGGCGCGAAGCACTTAAGTACCTATTAACCTTAGATGGCATTTTATAGCACATCGCCTTTCTATTCACTTAAATGTTCGTATTCTTCGAATTGTTGCTTATTGAGAGTATTTATCTATTCTTGCTTTATTTTGTTTGATCGATACACGTGTAAAGGACCGGAACGCCCCTCAACACGGTGTATTGCCTCGGCAATACTTATGGAAGATATGTAGATTGGTTGTTCTTATACGTATACGTATTTACTTATAATAATATATGGAAAATATTTTTGTATTTATGAGTTTTTTAAGAGAAAATACTATATGTACATAAAAACCGAGAGAATCCAATAATATATATTTTTGGGTGCAATCTCTTAGGAAAAAGATTGCTTTTTGGATTTTTTTTTTTTTTGGTCAATTCTTTAGGAAAAGAATTGTTTTGTTAATTTTTTAGTTTTTATATACTTTTATATTTTTTTGATTTTTTTATTTGTTTTTTATTTATGATACGTAAAAATAACGTTCACAAAGTGAACGGATCCCAAAAGCCAATGAAAACCGTCAATCGATATTCTCTCGTGTAGTCAAAGAACCGGCAGCGGCGCCATTTGAAATTTCGTTTTTAGTGTAGTTGTCTTCTCAGCTCGATTCGAATTGATATAACGTTTTTAAGCTCGACTTAATTGTTTTTGGTTATAAAATCTTGATTGGTTTCTATGACTACTTTGCACAAAGCATGTAAAAAATGTAAAAATATTTGTTATACTACATATACGTACTAACTAAAACACATTGCAAATACCACAATTAAAAGCACAAAATATAACACATGTAAAATGTGAATTTAACTACAAACACAAATTTACAAAATACAAAATATTAAACTATATCTATTTAAGTAAAAATACAAATTTGATAAAATGTAAATCTAATTTTGTAAAAACTAAAAATACAATCTATATAAAATCTAAATCTACGTTCATACAATTTCTTAAAAAACGACTAACCCAAAACTGAAAAGTCTATTTAATGAGTCCACTAACTAGCCCACTAAACTAATCCAACAACAGTTAACGAGTCTGTTACTAGTTTAACTAACCTAACGAATTTGGACTAACAGTGAAACGATTTTAACAGAATTATTTAACTGCCAGGGACCTACAGCTCTACATTTAACCTGACAACCTAACAGAACATGTAACGACCCAGATGTCACTCTAACTTTGGGCTGTGACTGTAATGAGAGCATATAAAGTGGAGGAGTAAAGTTGTACTTACACAAAACTTGATAAAAGTGGAATAAACCAACAGCCTATTTTCACAGTACATTCATTCTTCCATTTTTATTTCTAGTTCTATCAACTGAGCTTTTAGTGAGCTAACTAATAAGCAGATTTTAATTCCTACAAGTTATGAAACTTAAATGTTCAACGATTCTGTATCTTTAAAACACTGATCCTATTTCCTATTGAGCAATATAGCAAGAACTCAGTATACAAAATAACAAGAATCAACGCATTCTATCTATAACATATAGCAAGCAGTAAACAAGTACAAGTAAAATATGCAGCAACTAATTTTTACACTACAAATCACTATACAGAATCTTAACTACAAGAATCCAGAAAATTAATAAACGAGCTTGACCTATTCATCCGAAGCCTGCCCGTTGATGACGAGAAGCACGGCGCTGAACCGGCTTGTAACTAAAAGCGAAAACAAGATTACGGGGATAAGCTAACTGTTGTACAAGATACTGAACTTTAACGCCATGGATTTGCTACGATTCCTGCAAAACATCAACAGAAAAAATGCAAACCAACAAAACGAGCTAATCTTTCTGAACTACCAATCTCAACTGACTAACACAGCTATCGAATCCCAATCTTGATTTTGAAAATGACCACCTACAAAAGATTAAAACAAGACAGAATATCGAAAAAAACAAGTTTCTATATTACTAACGAATACTGAAATTGACACTACTGCAAACGAATTAAGAATCTGCTGAAATTGACTTAAATTTTTCTCACGAATACTCGATGAAAACGAACTCACAAGACTGAAATTGAATGTTACTAAAAACCTAACAGTTTCATATGAACAAAAGAACAAATACACCTTTTTAAAGAATCACTAATCTTTTTAAGCTACTTCTACTAACTACAACTTCTTGTTTCAACTACTAAACTGGAAAGCTTATTATAAATTCTTATAAGCTCAAAAATCTGATAAGCTATTGACTACTCAAATCATACCGAAAATCTACAAGATCAAATCTTTTTAAAAACTGAATACAAATCACAAACTATTTAGAATATCAAACATTTAAAATCAAAACTATGACCAGACTAATTCTTATCGTGAACAGTACTTTTATTCAGAAATATCAATGAAATTGAGACCTCGATGAACAGTAAAAATAGCAGTAAAGATAAGGATTGAGAAACTGAAACTTAAACTTCCATTAATGGTGAAAGAAAAGAAATGGTTACAACTGATTAAACTGAAAAGAAACAGATTTGAAAGAAAAAACTAACAAGTTTAACTAACTAACTACTCTAATCTAACTAACTATGTGTAACTAACACCTAAGCTAACCATACCAAATGAAGGACTTCGTCTTGTATTTATAGCCGCCAAAAGGAGTGAAGTAGAGTTCTTGATGACGTGTTTCATCAAATCACTTGATGACACGTGTAAAATACGAGGATAAAACTCGTCCTTCATCTTTCATCTCATTTGGGGGTTTCTTTATCTTCCTTCCTTGATCTAATTAAAGGGTACCGTCTTGTAGAGGAGATGGAGAGGAGTATTTTTGCTGTTGAAGGTTTCCCTTGAATCTTCGTAGATCGTCCTCGAAATTGGATTGCAGGTATTGGTGGTGAAAAGATGAAAACTGGTTATCTCCTTTCTCTCTCTCTTCTCGTTTGGAGAAGACGCGTATTTGGGTGTTTATGTGTTTTGACCAGTTTGGTCAAATTGACCAAGTAAATAAACTTTACTTTTCATAATTTTGCATTTTAGTCCTTTCTTTTTCAATTTCTTTCCCAAAAGTGTATAAAACTTTTAAGTAAACTCTTTTTCATCCTTCATCTTAATGAAAATTGCATGTTCAGCCCTTGATCATTGTGAATAATGGCAAGTATGGTCCTTGAATGTGACACCCTAGAATCGAGGTCATTAACGTTACCCTAAATTACGCTAATTTTTGAAATTTTTAATAAATTTTAATTTCTATACTTATAAGTATTTTGGTTACAGCCGATGTTCGAGGGTATAATTTTTACGATTGACGTTTTAAGAAGGACGATGACGATTACGATCCCGAGGGATGCCCAATTTCATATAATTTTTGACGATTTATCGATAATGTAATTTTTCGAGAATTTTATTTACGGTTCGTGTTAAGTTGAGTCGGGTGAGTTTTATAGCCTTCCGAGTACATTTAAAGTATCCCAAAAATATTTTGGAGCGTTCGGGAAGATTTCCGACTCCCGTAAAATTTTCAAAATTGACAAATGGGTCGAACCCGCAAAGTTTTGAGGACGTTTTTCATTTAAGGCCAAAAGAAGTTAAAAATTGCAACAAGGCCCCTCCCAACCCACTAAAAAGGCCAAAGTTGACACAAACACAAACACACACAAAATTTTCACCAAAAATCAAACACTCTCTCCCTCCTCTCTCTCTAAAGCCGACGGACACCCCCAACACCAAGAAAATTCACCAAAAATCTTTTTCCACTTGATTTTCCAAAAATCTAAGGTTAGACCACATCTAGTTTGGTCATTCCCTACATGTTCATGTGCTCAAATCCCACATGCATTAACAAAAAAATTTCAAGATTTTTCCATATGATCCAAATTCGTTTTTATGGCTAAATGAGCTAATGCATGTTGATTTTAAGTGTTATAGATGCAAGAACACCAAGAAAACCCACCAAAATTAATTTGGTTGTGGTGATTTGGGTCACCCAAACCCCACGGCAATGGGGGTGTTTGGGGAGCCATGGTGGTTGTTGTTTTTGAGTGTTGTTCTTATGTTTGGTTCATTGTTTTAGGATGTTTTACATAGGTTTCATTAGTTGCATGTCCATTTCTTTGAAGTTTTGATTTTGAGATTGGTTGATCAATAGGGGTAGGACTGAAATTTGATGTTAGGATATGTTTGGGAAGGCTTAGGATGATGTTTAGTGGTGGTTAGAAGGCTTGGAATCGAGTCTAAGTGCGTTTTTGGTATGGTCATTTTTAGGCAGAAACATTTGGTCCATTTCATAAAAATTATTTTTTTTCCAGGTCTTGAAAACTAAATGTAGTTATATAGGGTCTTTCTAGCTTTAATTTGGTATAAGGTAGAGCCCGTGACTCAAAACGAGCTAAAAGTTATGACATTTTAAAGATCGGGTACCGGGAGACGAGGACTTTCATAATCCGAATTTGTGCAAAGTTTTAGTCAAGTCCCGAGGGTCACAAGTATAAATTGGTAAATGGTCAAGGGTCAAAATTTGGTCCCTAACCTGTACAAATGAGTCTATATGTTGACTTAGGAGTCAAAGAAGTCAAAGGTATTTTTCATATAGGTCAAAGAGGTCAAAATTGGTCGAAGCGCAATTTCAGCCCGTAAAATGTAGTCGTGGAAATGAGTTGCGTAACGGGTCGTAAAAGTAAAAACTTTTATTGGGCTTAAAAACATGTTATCTACAGGTCTTATAGGATTTTTGTAAATTTTTTCAAATTTTATAAGTATGGTTAAGTAAGGTAAAACAGCCCGTACTTTAGTCGAGTACCGGCGAGAATGGGTAAAAATGGACAACGTAAGTAATGAGAACGAATGGTATAGAATGAGTGATACTTGTTGTTATGTTTTTGGCGTGAGTTATACTTGTCCTAAGTGACTAGTATATATGTATTTTATACAGTACCGTAAAGTATTTAAATGAGAATACTCATTACGCGTTATTTGTGATAGGTGTTGATTTAACCGGGCATCCGTTTCGTCGTCAGTGATCATCCCTCGAACTACCGACTACTTAAGATATAAGGTGTGAATTTATAGCCTCGCTTATACTTATTTCAAATTGTTTTACCCGCGAGGGAAATGCATGCTAGTTTTTAAAAGGAACGTATATCATGAATGATTGTTAGACCCGAAAGTTGCCTTAGAAATTGTGTTGAGTACCAAAGTTGCAAAAGTCCCTAAAATCATGAACTATTAACTATTGTCCTGTCCTCGAGTAGGGGGAAATAGCCGCTTATGCAATTTGTAGTACTACGGGGTTAACGACCCAATGCTAGCCGAGAAGCTGTACTTTTAGTAAGTTCTGCGGTAGATTATTTTGTATGAGAAATAAGGTATAATTGCAACTGATGCCTTTAGAAGGGGCACTGGTTTCATCTGAATCACGCCGGTACTTATTACGCGGGTGATTGAGTTAACGGATTAGTGTCATGAGCTTAAACACAATTGTCAGTATCCTGATTTTAGTTTGTTTGATCCACAAGACTATAAATGATCACGAATGGTTTTTATTATATATACGTTCAAATGGATTGTAAAACCTATGAATTCCACTCAACGTTTTCGTTGACCAAATTTTTGGCATGTGTTTCAGGTAACCGCTGAGGTATAGGATGGAGCATGCATGGGATGGATGTTGTGTGTACGGCTTGGAGTCCGCTTGTTTTTCCCTCCTTTTTCTACTTAAACATTTTAAGTTTAATGTTATGTTGTTGTAAAACTGAAGATTTTGGGTTGAGATTCATGGGGACCGAAAACGCTAAACTCTGTGTACCATTTGGGGTTGGAAAAACAGTGGACATGTATCATCTAACAATTTTAAATTTCAAGTTTTAAGTTGACGTCTTTTTAGCGTCGTTTGATATATCTTGTGTGCAATGAATACTGTGTAGCACCCATTGTTGTAGTTCCGCTGCGCATAGCAATTGTGGGGGTGTTACAGATTGGTATCAGAGCCACGAGTTATAGAGAACTAGGTCGTTTTTGAAAATCCTAAACTATAACTTTTGGTGTCGTAAGAAAAGGGTCCAAGCACACACAACTATCTTGCATGGCTCCGGTAAGATTTATTGTTGTATTTGTGGCATTTGACGTATACTTTTGAGTAAAGTATATATGTGGGTAATTATTACGTAAGTATGGAATTACTATATGTAGACGTTGAATTTTACGTGAAATATCCGACATCGTAATTTTTGTATTAATCATGCATGGGCATCATATTATTACATTTCGGGCATATGTACCACCTTTGCATTGCATTTGCATGCATATATTTATAATTATTGTATAATTACTTATGTACCCTCCGAAATTCGCTGTTATTGCAGGAATGGCCGAGGTACCGCCCAACGATAACGGAAACGATTACGTCGTAGGTCACGAAGGGGGACCGTTTCCTCCGAACCCGCCGGACGATAATAATGGATGGATCGCTCCAGAAGACGAAATAGGGCCGGAAAACGACAATGGCGAAAGTGAGGTGGATAATTTCAGCATGAGTAGCGACGAGAGTGAGGATTCCGAAGAAGAGCCCGAGGAGCTATTGGATGATGGCATTCCCGAGGATGCCGTAGGCCAGACCGAACCCGATTTGTTTCAATCCCCGAATTCTCCGAAGGGTTATGAGGTACCACCGACCGGTCGTTATGAGCAGCAACCCTTTAATCGCCCAATGGACAATTGTAAGGATTATTTGAGAACCGTGCCAGGATTGGTTAGAGTAAGTAATGGGAGCAGTGGAGAGTCCAGCAAGTCATCCAAGTCGCCATCGATTCATGAGAACATTACAAGGGTCTACTTTCCGAGACCGAGACACTACTGGGATCCCGCAGGTCGTTTGGGGAGGATGGAAAGGTTGATGTATGAGCGGTTTGTAGTTGAGACTAGGGTGATTAAGAAATTTGATAAGACTGAAAGGGAACATCAAAGACTGTTGGAAAGGACGGCAAGGATTGAGTATGACGGGAATGTGAACAAAAGTGACATCAACAGTTTAAGATCAATGGTTGCGAATTTAAGTGCTAGTCTTGACCGTGTTAGGGAGGATCAGGTGAGGTTGTCGAGGATGCAGAGTTGGGAGCATCGTGTGAGGGATTCATTGCCCCCGGATTGGAGATTCGTGGACGATTTGGAGATGGAGGCGAATGACTTCATGATTCAGCCGCCTACTAGAGGTGCTTGTATTTCGGTGGGAAATCAGGTAGCGATTGAGTATGGATCCACATCAGGGACGAAAAAGGAAATGGAATGTGGGCCAGATGAGAAAGGAAAGAGGAAAGTGGATGATGTGGATGAGGACGTTAGTGATGAGGAAACCGAGGAAGACGACGACGAGCCGCCATCCAAGAGGCCGTGTGGATCACCACATGCCTAGTTACTTGTTTTGTATTTTCTTTGATCATTGTAATAGAACTATTTTGGACCTTTGTATGATGGTATTATGACGAGAAACTCAAGTACTTGATGTTTTATGGTGAACGATTATAGTGGCAATACTTGTCACGATTTTGGTTAATTATCAATACAATCTATGTTACCTTTCATGATCTGTGATATATCTTAAATTTGATCTTTTGTGGTGTGAATTGATGAATATTAGTAACTCCGTAGTGATGTGTCGTTGTATGTATTTTATGTCTGGGAAACTTGATATGAATACTTACATTGTTTTTCTATTTTCTTTGTCTTGCAGAAAGAGATATTCGATAACACCATGCCTCTAAAGTTGACTGCCGATCGTGTTAACACCATGATTCAGGAAGCTATAGCAAATGCGTTGGAAGCGGACCGAGCTGGGAGAAATCAGGATCCAGGAAGGAACGCGGGGAGACAGCAAGCCCCGAGGGTGTGTACCTATTCTAGCTTTATGAAGTGCGGTCCCACGCAGTTCCGTGGAACGGGTGGAGCTTTAGAACTTAGACGATGGTTGGAAAAGGTTGAAAGTACGTTTGAAATCAGTGGTTGTGCAGAAGCGGATAAAGTAAAGTTTGCAGCGGCTACGTTTTTCGATGATGCGTTAAGTTGGTGGAATACCCAGGTAGCTACGGTTGGATTGGCTGTAGCGAATGCAAGGACGTGGAATGCGACCAAAGCTTTGTTGACTAAGAAGTTTTTCCCAGAGGAGGAATTGGGGCAATTGGAGGACGAATTGAGGCATTTGACCTTGAAGAATAACGATATAGCTGCTTACACCAGGAGATTCAATGAGTTAAGTCTTTTGTGTCCGGACATATTTGCCAATGATGCCAAGAAAATGAAGCAGTATATTAAGGGTTTATCTAGCAACCTCAAAGGTGAAACAACTTCGTCAAAACCTGGAACGTTTGATGAAGCGGTTCAAATGGCACACGCTTTGATGGACGTTAAGCTTCAGGACAAGCAGAACTACATTGCTGAAGGCAACAAAAGGAAATGGGAAGCAGCACAAAGTAATCAATCCCAAGGCCAGAACCGAGGTGGAAATCGAAACAACCATGGGCCGAACCGTAATCAGCAGTTTAATCAGAGAAGGAACGAAGGGATGAGGGCAGTGACGAACCCTAGAGGTGCAAAAGTGAATCCCCATTGTGGAAAGTGCAACTTGTATCATGTTGGAAATTGCCCGCCGGCATGCGGCAAGTGTGGAAAGGCAGGTCATAGGACTTCTGGTTGTCGAACGGGAGGAGTAGCCACTTGGGCTAATGCTATTAGGATGAGGGGATGTTATAGTTGTGGAGAAAGGGGTCATGTGCAAGCGAATTGCCCGAAGGCAGGAAACAGGCGGGGAGGTAATAATGCGGCAGCTGTGTATCAAGTGGGAACTGCTGATAAACCACAAGGTCCCAATGTGGTTACCGGTACGTTTTTGCTAGACGCTTGTTATGCTAGTATTTTATTTGATTCTGGCTCCGACAAGAGTTTTGTAGACGTTAGATTTAGTCGTCATATTGATAGAGAACCGGTGTTGTTAACGACTAGTTATAATGTTGAATTAGCCGATGGAAAAATTGTTAGTACGAATTCTATACTGAAAGGGTGTACCTTGAAGTTAGGAAATTACGCTTTTAAAATCGACTTGATGCCTATAGAGCTAGGATCGTTTGATGTGATTGTGGGAATGGATTGGCTAATGGCGCATAGTGCTACGATCGTCTGTGGTGAGAGATTGGTTCAGATTCCGCTGAGGAATAGGGTTTTGACGGTAAAGGGAGACGAATGCACTTCTCGTTTGAAGGTGATTTCGTGTTTGAAAATGATGAAGTACGTAGAGAGCGGATGCGATGTGTTTTTGGCACAGGTTTCGAGCGATGGTGATGTAGAGGCGAGGATCGAAAAGGTACCAGTTATTTGCGAGTATCCGGACGTTTTTCCAGACGAGTTGCCAGGTTTACCGCCTAACCGTGAGGTCGAGTTTCGAATTGATTTAGTGCCAGGAGCTGCGCCGGTTGCACGTGCACCTTATCGCTTAGCACCATCTGAGTTAAAGGAGTTAGCGGATCAATTGAAGGAATTGATAGACAAAGGATTTATTAGGCCGAGCTCATCACCTTGGGGAGCGCCAGTGTTGTTCGTAAAGAAGAAGGATGGTTCGTTTAGGATGTGTATCGACTATAGGGAACTCAATAAGCTGACGGTTAAGAATCGGTACCCATTGCCGAGGATTGATGATTTGTTCGATCAATTGCAAGGTTCCAGTGTATACTCAAAGATCGATTTAAGATCAGGGTATCATCAACTGCGTGTAAGAGAGGAGGACATTCCTGTAACTGCCTTTCGTACGCGGTATGGACACTTTGAATTTCGAGTGATGCCGTTTGGGTTGACGAACGCGCCTGCTGTATTCATGGATCTTATGAATCGCGTGTGCAAGCCGTATCTAGATAAGTTTGTTATTGTTTTCATCGATGATATACTTATTTACTCTAAGAGTAGGGAGGAGCACGAGAAGCACCTGAGAAAGATTTTGGAGTTGTTAAGGAAGGAGAAGCTGTATGCAAAATTCTCTAAGTG
Source organism: Glebionis coronaria (assembly GCA_025667525.1). Taxonomy (NCBI): domain Eukaryota; kingdom Viridiplantae; phylum Streptophyta; class Magnoliopsida; order Asterales; family Asteraceae; genus Glebionis; species Glebionis coronaria. The sequence continues at coordinate 537,602,386 of CM046880.1, forward strand.
TGAGTTTTGGTTGGAATCAGTGCAGTTTCTAGGTCATGTGATTGATAGTGAGGGAGTTCGTGTAGATCCTGCTAAGATCGAAGCGATCAGGGAATGGTCAGCACCGACGACGCCGACTGAAGTTCGACAATTTTTGGGTTTAGCTGGGTATTATAGAAGGTTTATCGAAGGATTTTCTTTGATTGCGAAACCATTGACGCGGCTTACCGAAAAGAATAGGGTGTACGAATGGGGAAAAGAGGAAGAGCTTGCTTTCGAAACGCTCAAGGATAAGTTATGTTCCGCACCGATTTTATCATTGCCTGAAGGAACCGAAGACTTCGTAGTGTATTGTGATGCGTCTCGTAAGGGTTATGGAGCGGTATTAATGCAACGTGAAAAGGTGATAGCTTACGCGTCGAGGCAATTAAGGAAGAACGAGGAGAACTACACGACGCACGATTTGGAATTAGGAGCGGTAGTTTTTGCGTTAAAGCTGTGGAGACACTATCTGTATGGGACAAAGTGTGTTGTATTCACTGATCACAAGAGTTTGCAGCACATTTTAGATCAAAAGGAGTTGAATATGCGACAAAGACGATGGGTTGAACTACTAAGTGATTATGACTGCGAAATTCGCTACCACCCTGGGAAGGCGAATGTTGTGGCGGATGCATTGAGTAGGAAGGAACGGGAGAAACCTTTGAGGGTCAGAGCTTTAGTGATGAGTGAGAGCGTTGACTTAACCGAAACCATACTGAAGGCTCAGGAGAGAGGATTAATAAAAGGGAATGTTGAAGCCGAAAACTTGGGACGAATGTTGAAACCTCTTTTCGTGATTAGGTCAGACGGGCTAAGATATTTTGAGAATCGGATTTGGTTACCATTGTGTTCATCTGAGGAAGGAAAGCCTGGAGTTCGAGAATTGGTTATGAATGAGTCGCATAAGTCGAAGTATTCGATACATCCTGGATCGGATAAGATGTACCACGACCTGAAGAAAGTTTATTGGTGGCCGAATATGAAGGCAGATATTGCTCGTTACGTCAGTAAGTGTTTGACTTGCGCGAAGGTTCAGGCAGAACATAAGAAACCATCTGGATTGTTGGTACAACCGGAGAACCCAGAGTTGAAATGGGAGAAAATCGCAATGGATTTCGTGACGGGTTTACCTAGGACTCCTAGTGGATGCGATATGATATGGGTAATTGTGGACAGCTTGACGAAATCTGCTCATTTCTTACCTATGAAGAAGACGGACAGCATGGAAAGACTCGCCAGCGTGTACGTGAAGGAGATCGTCTATAGACATGGAGTGCCGTTATCGATCATTTCGGATCGCGATAGTAGATTTACGTCGGAATTTTGGAAATCGCTTCAACGTGCGATGGGCACTGAACTGAGTTTAAGCACGGCTTATCACCCGGAAACTGACGGCCAGAGTGAACGAACGATTCAAACGATGGAGGACATGCTCCGAGCATGCGTGATTGATTTTGGAGGAAGTTGGGAACGCCACTTGCCTCTGGTGGAATTTTCGTACAACAATAGTTATCATGCGAGTATCAAAGCGGCACCGTTCGAAGCATTGTATGGAAGGAAGTGTAGATCGCCTGTGTGTTGGAGTGAAGTAGGGGAAAGTCAATTGACTGGACCCGAAATGGTTTTAGAAATGACAGAGAAGATCGTGCAGATCAAGAACCGACTACTTGCTGCGAGAAGCCGACAGAAGAGTTATGCCGATAACCGAAGGAAACCGTTGGAGTTTGAAGTTGGAGATATGGTTATGCTCAAGGTATCGCCGTGGAAGGGTGTAATTCGTTTTGGAAAGAAAGGGAAGTTGAGTCCGAGGTATATTGGACCGTTTAAGATCGTCGAACGAATTGGACCGGTAGCGTACAAGTTAGAATTGCCGACCGAGCTTAGTGCTATTCATGACACGTTTCACGTATCGAACCTGAAGAAGAGTTTGGCGGACAAGGAGTTGGTGATTCCTTTGGACGAGATTCGACTAGACGACAAAATGCACTTTGTGGAAGAACCTGTGGAAATTATGGACCGGGAGGTCAAGCGGTTGAAGCGTAGTAGGATTCCCATTGTGAAGGTCCGATGGAATTCTAAGCGTGGACCGGAATACACCTGGGAACGTGAGGACTGTTTCAAGGAAAGGTATCCTCATCTGTTCCAGTAAGACGAAATGTGAGTACAAGAAGAGGCGAGCGCCGGGACGTCGCTCTCTTTATGGAGGGGTGGATGTGACACCCTAGAATCGAGGTCATTAACGTTACCCTAAATTACGCTAATTTTTGAAATTTTTAATAAATTTTAATTTCTATACTTATAAGTATTTTGGTTAAAGCCGATGTTCGAGGGTATAATTTTTACGATTGACGTTTTAAGAAGGACGATGACGATTACGATCCCGAGGGATGCCCAATTTCATATAATTTTTGACGATTTATCGATAATGTAATTTTTCGAGAATTTTATTTACGGTTCGTGTTAAGTTGAGTCGGGTGAGTTTTATAGCCTTCCGAGTACATTTAAAGTATCCCAAAAATATTTTGGAGCGTTCGGGAAGATTTCCGACTCCCGTAAAATTTTCAAAATTGACAAATGGGTCGAACCCGCAAAGTTTTGAGGACGTTTTTCATTTAAGGCCAAAAGAAGTTAAAAATTGCAACAAGGCCCCTCCCAACCCACCAAAAAGGCCAAAGTTGACACAAACACAAACACACACAAAATTTTCACCAAAAATCAAACACTCTCTCCCTCCTCTCTCTCTAAAGCCGACGGACACCCCCAACACCAAGAAAATTCACCAAAAATCTTTTTCCACTTGATTTTCCAAAAATCTAAGGTTAGACCACATCTAGTTTGGTCATTCCCTACATGTTCATGTGCTCAAATCCCACATGCATTAACAAAAATTTTTCAAGATTTTTCCATATGATCCAAATTCGTTTTTATGGCTAAATGAGCTAATGCATGTTGATTTTAAGTGTTATGGATGCAAGAACACCAAGAAAACCCACCAAAATTAATTTGGTTGTGGTGATTGGGTCACCCAAACCCCACGGCAATGGGGGTGTTTGGGGAGCCATGGTGGTTGTTGTTTTTGAGTGTTGTTCTTATGTTTGGTTCATTGTTTTAGGATGTTTTACATAGGTTTCATTAATTGCATGTCCATTTCTTTGAAGTTTTGATTTTGAGATTGGTTGATCAATAGGGGTAGGACTGAAATTTGATGTTAGGATATGTTTGGGAAGGCTTAGGATGATGTTTAGTGGTGGTTAGAAGGCTTGGAATCGAGTCTAAGTGCGTTTTTGGTATGGTCATTTTTAGGCAGAAACATTTGGTCCATTTCATAAAAATTATTTTTTTTCCAGGTCTTGAAAACTAAATGTAGTTATAGAGGGTCTTTCTAGCTTTAATTTGGTATAAGGTAGAGCCCGTGACTCAAAACGAGCTAAAAGTTATGACATTTTAAAGATCGGGTACCGGGAGACGAGGACTTTCATAATCCGAATTTGTGCAAAGTTTTAGTCAAGTCCCGAGGGTCACAAGTATAAATTGGTAAATGGTCAAGGGTCAAAATTTGGTCCCTAACCTGTACAAATGAGTCTATATGTTGACTTAGGAGTCAAAGAAGTCAAAGGTATTTTTCATATAGGTCAAAGAGGTCAAAATTGGTCGAAGCGCAATTTCAGCCCGTAAAATGTAGTCGTGGAAATGAGTTGCGTAACGGGTCGTAAAAGTAAAAACTTTTATTGGGCTTAAAAACATGTTATCTACAGGTCTTATAGGATTTTTGTAAATTTTGTCAAATTTTATAAGTATGGTTAAGTAAGGTAAAACAGCCCGTACTTTAGTCGAGTACCGGCGAGAATGGGTAAAAATAGACAACGTAAGTAATGAGAACGAATGGTATAGAATGAGTGATACTTGTTGTTATGTTTTTGGCGTGAGTTATACTTGTCCTAAGTGACTAGTATATATGTATTTTATACAGTACCGTAAAGTATTTAAATGAGAATACTCATTACGCGTTATTTGTGATAGGTGTTGATTTAACCGGGCATCCGTTTCGTCGTCAGTGATCATCCCTCGAACTACCGACTACTTAAGATACAAGGTGTGAATTTATAGCCTCGCTTATACTTATTTCAAATTGTTTTACCCGCGAGGGAAATGCATGCTAGTTTTTAAAAGGAACGTATATCATGAATGATTGTTAGACCCGAAAGTTGCCTTAGAAATTGTGTTGAGTACCAAAGTTGCAAAAGTCCCTAAAATCATGAACTATTAACTATTGTCCTGCCCTCGAGTAGGGGGAAATAGCCGCTTATGCAATTTGTAGTACTACGGGGTTAACGACCCAATGCTAGCCGAGAAGCTGTACTTTTAGTAAGTTCTGCGGTAGATTATTTTGTATGAGAAATAAGGTATAATTGCAACTGATGCCTTTAGAAGGGGCACTGGTTTCATCTGAATCACGCTGGTACTTATTACGCGGGTGATTGAGTTAACGGATTAGTGTCATGAGCTTAAACACAATTGTCAGTATCCTGATTTTAGTTTGTTTGATCGACAAGACTATAAATGATCACGAATGGTTTTTATTATATATACGTTCAAATGGATTGTAAAACCTATGAATTCCACTCAACGTTTTCGTTGACCAAATTTTTGGCATGTGTTTCAAGTAACCGCTGAGGTGTAGGATGGAGCATGCATGGGATGGATGTTGTGTGTACAGCTTGGAGTCCGCTTGTTTTTCCCTCCTTTTTCTACTTAAACATTTTAAGTTTAATGTTATGTTGTTGTAAAACTGAAGATTTTGGGTTGAGATTCATGGGGACCGAAAACGCTAAACTCTGTGTACCATTTGGGGTTGGAAAAACAGTGGACATGTATCATCTAACAATTTTAAATTTCAAGTTTTAAGTTGACGTCCTTTTAGCGTCGTTTGATATATCTTGTGTGCAATGAATATTGTGTAGCACCCATTGTTGTAGTTCCGCTGCGCATAGCAATTGTGGGGGTGTTACATTGAAAGCATCTTTCGTCCCTTTCTTCGTCTTTTCATCAAATAAATCCATGAAAACGCATGTTTGCTCGAAAATGTATCTTCTTACCTGAAAACACATAAAACACAAATACACGCATAATTATGATATTTTAAAGTTAAATATAAGGTATTTGACTGTGTTTTGAGTGGTATTTGGATCATTATTGATGCATGATTTGTAATCGTTAATTACAAATCCCCGGCAGCGGCGCCATTTAATATTTCGTTTTTAGTGTAGTTGTCTTCTCAGCTCGATTCGAATTGATATAACGTTTTTAAGCTCGACTTAATTGTTTTTGGTTATAAAATCTTGATTGGTTTCTATGACTACTTTGCACAAAGCATGTAAAAAATGTAAAAATATTTGTTATACTACATATACGTACTAACTAAAACACGTTGCAAATACCACAATTAAAAGCACAAAATATAACACATGTAAAATGCGAATTTAACTACAAACACAAATTTACAAAATACAAAATATTAAACTATATCTATTTAAGTAAAAATACAAATTTGATAAAATGTAAATCTAATTTTGTAAAAACTAAAAATACAATCTATATAAAATCTAAATCTACGTTCATACAATTTCTTAAAAAACGACTAACCCAAAACTGAAAAGTCTATTTAATGAGTCCACTAACTAGCCCACTAAACTAATCCAACAACAGTTAACGAGTCTGTTACTAGTTTAACTAACCTAACGAATTTGGACTAACAGTGAAACGATTTTAACAGAATTATTTAACTGCCAGGGACCTACAGCTCTACATTTAACCTGACAACCTAACAGAACATGTAACGACCCAGATGTCACTCTAACTTTGGGCTGTGACTGTAATGAGAGCATATAAAGTGGAGGAGTAAAGTTGTACTTACACAAAACTTGATAAAAGTGGAATAAACCAACAGCCTATTTTCACAGTACATTCATTCTTCCATTTTTATTTCTAGTTCTATCAACTGAGCTTTTAGTGAGCTAACTAATAAGCAGATTTTAATTCCTACAAGTTATGAAACTTAAATGTTCAACGATTCTGTATCTTTAAAACACTGATCCTATTTCCTATTGAGCAATATAGCAAGAACTCAGTATACAAAATAACAAGAATCAACGCATTCTATCTATAACATATAGCAAGCAGTAAACAAGTACAAGTAAAATATGCAGCAACTAATTTTTACACTACAAATCACTATACAGAATCTTAACTACAAGAATCCAGAAAATTAATAAACGAGCTTGACCTATTCATCCGAAGCCTGCCCGTTGATGACGAGAAGCACGGCGCTGAACCGGCTTGTAACTAAAACCGAAAACAAGATTACGGGGATAAGCTAACTGCTGTACAAGATACTGAACTTTAACGCCATGGATTTGCTACGATTCCTGCAAAACATCAACAGAAAAAATGCAAACCAACAAAACGAGATAATCTTTCTGAACTACCAATCTCAACTGACTAACACAGCTATCGAAACCCAATCTTGATTTTGAAAATGACCACCTGCAAAAGATTAAAACAAGACAGAATATCGAAAAAACAAGTTTCTATATTACTAACGAATACTGAAATTGACACTACTGCAAACAAATTAAGAATCTGCTGAAATTGACTTAAATTTTTCTCACGAATACTCGATGAAAACGAACTCACAAGACTGAAACTGAATGTTACTAAAAACCTAACAGTTTCATATGAACAAAAGAACAAATACACCTTTTTAAAGAATCACTAATCTTTTTAAGCTACTTCTACTAACTACAACTTCTTGTTTCAACTACTAAACTGGAAAGCTTATTATAAATTCTTATAAGCTCAAAAATCTGATAAGCTATTGACTACTCAAACCATACCGAAAATCTACAAGATCAAATCTTTTTAAAAACTGAATACAAATCACAAACTATTTAGAATATCAAACATTTAAAATCAAAACTATGACCAGACTAATTCTTATCGTGAACAGTACTTTTATTCAGAAATATCAATGAAATTGAGACCTCGATGAACAGTAAAAATAGCAGTAAAGATAAGGATTGAGAAACTGAAACTTAAACTTCCATTAATGGTGAAAGAAAAGAAACGGTTACAACTGATTAAACTGAAAAGAAACAGATTTGAAAGAAAAAACTAACAAGTTTAACTAACTAACTACTCTAATCTAACTAACTATGTGTAACTAACACCTAAGCTAACCATTCCAAATGAAGGACTTCGTCTTGTATTTATAGCCGCCAAAAGGAGTAAAGTAGAGTTCTTGATGACGTGTTTCATCAAATCACTTGATGACACGTGTAAAATACGAGGATAAAACTCGTCCTTCATCTTTCATCTCATTTGGGGGTTTCTTTATCTTCCTTCCTTGATCTAATTAAAGGGTACCGTCTTGTAGAGGAGATGGAGAGGAGTATTTTTGCTGTTGAAGGTTTCCCTTGAATCTTCGTAGATCGTCCTCGAAATTGGATTGCAGGTATTGGTGGTGAAAAGATGAAAACTGGTTATCTCCTTTCTCTCTCTCTTCTCGTTTGGAGAAGACGCGTATTTGGGTGTTTATGTGTTTTGACCAGTTTGGTCAAATTGACCAAGTAAATAAACTTTACTTTTCATAATTTTGCATTTTAGTCCTTTCTTTTTCAATTTCTTTCCCAAAAGTGTATAAAACATTTAAGTAAACTCTTTTTCATCCTTCATCTTAATGAAAATTGCATGTTCAGCCCTTGATCTTTGTGAATAATGGCAAGTATGGTCCTTGAAAGCATCTTTCGTCCCTTTCTTCGTCTTTTCATGAAATAAATCCATGAAAACGCATGTTTGCTCGAAAATGTATCTTCTTACCTGAAAGCACATGAAACACAAATACACGCATAATTCTGATATTTTAAAGTTAAATATAAGGTATTTGACTGTGTTTTGAGTGGTATTTGGATCATTATTGATGAGTGTTTTCACACTTATCAACTCCCCTCCACTTGACCATTGCCATGTCCTCATGCAATGCAGCATTTTAAAGCACCAAGTTACACTTTTCTCATAATTAACCAACCTTGGCCATTTTATGATTTGATAGACTAAACTATACTACATGATGAATGGTTTTGAATATTTAATATGCCATGCAAAGAAAACAATTCTATTTATATATTTTTGATTTTTCATAAATGGTTTTGATGGAAATAACTCATAAAGAAATCATCGACTTATATTAGGGCTTGGGTACCATGGACATTTATCACCCTCAAGTTTCACTTTCCCCATACCAAGCTTAAAAATGGGATCATTGTATTCACAAGTAAAAAGTGCATCAACTTATTCATGACAATTAAATGTGGAACCGGTTATTATTTGAGCAAATTGCTTGTGAGCAAATTTGTCATTATTTAAGCGTGAAGTATAAGAAATGTAAAATCCAAAAATAAGGAAGCACGGTTTTAATCCTAAGTAATCCTCTCATCCATTACTTGAAAAACCGCTCACAATTAATACAAGTCCGTTTCAAGAGTAATAAGTCATTCGCCTTATGTGTAAAATCCTCATGTCATGCTTTCATAAGTAGCTACACACTCGCTAGGGAAAGAAAAATAAAACTCACGCTATAATTTACATCCGCCATCTTTTTGAGACTTTGGATCTTCAACCCCGCAACCCGTCAAGGTAATATTGGATTGGAGCAATCTATTGAATCCCCGCAACCCGTCAAGGTAATATTGGAACTCAATAGTCACTATAATTAACACCACACTGCCCCTCTTGGGAGTCTTGCATTATTTTTTTTTTTTTTTCTTTTTCTTTTTCTTCTCTTTTTTCTAGCCACTCATTTTTTTATAAGCCGCTCTTATTTTTCTTTATTCCTCACAAAGAAATTTGAAAAGAAGAAAAGGAAAAACACCCGCTAAGTATGGAGCATGACATAAGTATAGTGCACATAAAACGTGCTAACTTAGAATCTTAAGACGTACTCATATCAACCATAAATGATTAGAAAAAATGCATAAGAGATTACAAACCAATTAAAACCGTACTTGATTATTTATTAACAATTATATACATGCGAAGAAAATAGAGGTAAAGAAGAGAAGGGTTTAGCCACAAGTAATTATCATGAAGTTTATCTAGCCCTTTTATACTTGCTTCAACACTATCATTTCCCATTCTCCACAAATTTAAAATTTCAAATAATGAAATTGGTGGATGCTTAGCCTAATAGACCAATGAAGGACTACATGGTTAAGGATACTAGCTAGAGTATGCTTAGATAAGCAAACTCGGGTTAAGTCAAAATATCCATGGCGGGCCTAATATGTCAAAGAAATCTAAACTTGTTAAAACCATGTTTTATAATATTATTTCTTTTTATATATTTTTGATGAAAAACAAAAGAAAAAATATATACAATGCAAATGTGTTATGCAAAAGAAAAATGATTGATGCAAAAATTATGAATGCATATTTTTGGTGGCCAAAGTAGATCAAAAATTTGAAAAATGTTTGAAAATTTAATTTTCCAAGTTATCATGAAGTTAAGGCAATGGTCTAGGTAAGGTCACTTCGATAGAAGTCTCCCCTACACTTAAGATAAACATTGTCCTCAATGTTTAAGAGTATTGGAGTGAACTCCCCTACACTTATTACATTGATTACTTTGCTTAACCCAAGTTAAGGAAGAGACAACTAAAGGGTATTCATTTTAAGCACAAGTGTTTAACATATCACAATAGCAAAAACTAATCGAAGTGAACCAGATACACGGGCCTCCTCCATAAGCTCCAAGCATGAAATGAGAGAGAGCAACCCTTGAAACAAACACGAAAAGACGAAGAAAGGCACCCCTCCACTTCAACTCTACTATAACATCCTTTTAATTAAACCTAACCTATTGAAAATCTACTCTATGTTTTCTAACCTAGTTATTCAATGCTTGAGTTTTTTTAACCCTAAGTCGCTAGCTCGACTCGGCCCCGAATTAAGTTGTCCTTGGGGGAACCATCATGGAGAATAAAGGATATCACTTTGAAGCACATCTCACATGATACACTCAAACTTAGCACTTTGCCATTTACTATAAGATTTACCAAGTCTGCCTCGATAAATGGAACGGTCCAACGTGTCTCAAGTATGTCCAACATACGAAAGCTCTCAAATAGGAAGAACCCCAGGATCAAATACATAGTTTCCATCTCTACATTCGAACAACTCCAAAATAGGTAGCATCACCAAAGTAAGCTCATACAAAAAGCGCATATCAATCGAAGGCACACTCTTAAGTGAAGTAGATGAAAACCAAGGTGTCTCAAATTTATGTATCCCAGGATCAAAAACCTTTCCCTTCATGGGAAAATAAGAAGATGAGCTCATATCAACCATATAAGATTCCCCCTTAGTGATCAAAGCATCATGAGACAATGAAGGTGTAGGTATCAAAACATTCATAACTAGTATATCCATATTAGGCTCATCATCATCAAAAGGTGGGTAATCTTCCATAGAAGGCATAGAATAAGGAGGATCAAGATTAATAGTGTCTTGTGAAGGAGGTGTAATCTCTATGTTCCCAAAAAGAAAGTTCTCACTAAGACGTATCTCCTCATCCCAATTAGAATCACTATCATCGACCTCAATATCAATATTAACAAGATAAGCCTCTATGGTGGCATCAATATCCATATGAGAATCCATATCAAAGGTTTTGGGTTCTAAAGGTGCCATAGGTGAAAAAGGATCAATCTCTAATAGTATAGGATCTTCATCAATAACCAACTTCAAGGGTGGGAGGGTGGGAATAGAAGGATCAAAAGAAGGTGTATTGAGAGAATCACTCAAAGGGATGATATCATCATGAAAGTCAATAGGTGCAACCTCAAAAACCGGTGAAGAAATATCAATGAAAGGTTCTTCTTCTATGGAATCATCATTATGGTGTGTGTTCAATGATTCAATCGAGGAGATAAGATAATAAACGTTTGATAAAACCTCACGAATATGAACATCTTCCACTTCTTCTATATGATCAACATCATCATCCAAATTAGGAAGGTCATCTTGACATGAAAAGTCCTCGGATAATATATCATAAGATGCCTCACTAGAATCACAATCATCATCCTCTATTTGTGGAAAATCTTGCATAAACTCTTCCTCAATCTCATTATCCCTCTCTTTGAACAATTCATCAAGATCAAAGTCACCAAAATCACTAGTAGTAGCATGAAAGTCAACATGTGATGAAATCTCAATGTGATCATGAGGAGAAGTATCAATAGAAAGCTCGTCACATGGTTCGATGGAAACACCCTCAAACTCTCTTTGGATTGGGATAAGGTTCTCAACACTAGAAGCGGTTAATTCATCCAAATCGGTGTTTGTATTAGTGCTAAGAGGCTCTTCCCCCATGGTTAAAGAGTCGGTGGGTTCCACGTGAGGTAAAGGTGATGAAGGTGTGTCATCATTAAGTGTCATACAAATCGAAGGTTCCTCAGCATCTTCATCTAATAATGGATAAGGCCTACGAGTAAAAGTAGTCATGTATTGTCCGTCTTCCTCGATTATAAGAGTCTTAAGGAAGAAATCATTTGAATATTTCCTGAGGCGACAAGAAAATTTGTTCAACGATTCACGATACAAATCAACGAATTCCTTGTCATTATATTGCCAAGACTTAATTTCCTCTTCCTGAGTAGAGTTAATTAGTTCCTTTAACCATCGATGCGTGTCTTTCATTTCCTTGTAGCTCATGTTTTTCATACCATCAAGCATCTTATAAACGTCATCGTTCGACTTGTTCATTTTCTCAAGTAAAGAATGAAACTTCTCGACAAAATTAGGGTCATAAGATGGCGGATCCCTCGGTCTACAATCATAACCATAATGGGGTTCTTTTCCACAAAACTCACATGAATAAGTCGAAGAATAGGGTGGAGGTGGATTTCCATAATTAGGTGGATTATAGGTTTGAAAAGAGTCTTGATTATGAAAATTCTCATGATTGTAACCTTGAAAATTCCCTTCATTTTGAAAACCCTCATAATGTGAAAATCCTTGATTTTGAAAAGTATCTTGATTATGGCATGGAAAATTTTCATCATTTTGAAAGCCTTCATTGTTTGAAAATACTTGATTATGAAAGGTTTCTTGATTATAGCCTTGAAAAGTATCCTTATTTTGAAAACCTTCATAATTGGAAAATCCTTGGTTTTGGTATGGCACATTAAAGGTTTGATCATGAAATGATGGTGGAGGTCGTGATGAAAAACCGGAATATCCCATATAGTCATTACAAGTGTAGTCCATTTGAGTGTTAGGTTGAAAATTAGGGTTCTCGGTTCCATTGTAAGCATATCCCTCCACATAATAACCATTGTTTTGATCACATAAATAAGTATCGTGTGGACCACCACAAGTTGAACAAGGCAAATAATTAGCGTTGGTGGATCGTTGTTGGAAAATCTCCAACATGGAACGAGTATCCATGTGTAACAAGGTGGCCGAATGTATATACAAGTATAATGACGTTTAAAAGCTTCCTCGGGGAAGGAAGTAATACACCAAAGGTGGTATGTTTACACGTGTGCGAGTACACGTGTAAGTAAACACGCGGAATGAGGGAGTAGCCCTCGGTCGACTTTGAAGAGAAAAGGATTATCCTCTTCGAGGTTCGATATGAAATATCCACAAGAAAGTATATATATAATTACTACTTGGGTGCAAGACCCCCAATAAAGCCTTCCTTCTCAAAATACGCACTAGTGAACGGGGGGTTAGGTGGCGCGAAGCACTTAAGTACCTATTGACCCTTAGATGGCATTTTATAGCACATAGCCTTTCTATTCACTTTGTAGTTTGTATTCTTCGAATTATTGCCAATTGGAAGTATTTATCTATTCTTGCTTAATTAAATTTTATCGATACGCGTGTCAAGGACCGGAACGCCCCTCAACACGGTGTAATGCCTCGGCAATACTTATGGAAGATATGTGTATTGGTTGTTCGTATATGTATACGTATTTACATATAATAATATATAAAAAAAAATATTTTTGTATTTATTTGTTTTTTTAAGAAAAGTACTATATGTACGTAAAAAGCGATGAAAACGATATAATATATATTTTTTTGTTGTAATCTTTTAGGAAAAAGATTACTTTTTGGTTTTTTTATTTTTTTGGTTCAATTCTTTAGGAAAAAAATTGACTTTGTGGTTTTTTATTTTTTTGTATTTTTATCTTTTTGATTTTTTTTTTATGTTTTTGATTATAATACGTAAAAATAACGTTCACAAAGTGAACGGATCCCAAAATCCAATTGTCTCACTCGAAATCGTTAATCTTCACGAAAAGAACCGGCAGCGGCAGCGGCGCCATTTAATATTTCGTTTTTAGTGTAGTTGTCTTCTCAGCTCGATTCGAATTGATATAACGTTTTTAAGCTCGACTTAATTGTTTTTGGTTATAAAATCTTGATTGGTTTCTATGACTACTTTGCACAAAGCATGTAAAAAATGTAAAAATATTTGTTATACTACATGTACGTACTAACTAAAACACGTTGCAAATACCACAATTAAAAGCACAAAATATAACACATGTAAAATGCGAATTTAACTACAAACACAAATTTACAAAATACAAAATATTAAACTATATCTATTCAAGTAAAAATACAAATTTGATAAAATGTAAATCTAATTTTGTAAAAACTAAAAATACAATCTATATAAAATCTAAATCTACGTTCATACAATTTCTTAAAAAACGACTAACCCAAAACTGAAAAGTCTATTTAATGAGTCCACTAACTAGCCCACTAAACTAATCCAACAACAGTTAACGAGTCTGTTACTAGTTTAACTAACCTAACGAATTTGGACTAACAGTGAAACGATTTTAACAGAATTATTTAACTGCCAGGGACCTACAGCTCTACATTTAACCTGACAACCTAACAGAACATGTAACGACCCAGATGTCACTCTAACTTTGGGCTGTGACTGTAATGAGAGCATATAAAGTGGAGGAGTAAAGTTGTACTTACACAAAACTTGATAAAAGTGGAATAAACTAACAGCCTATATTCACAGTACATTCATTCTTCCATTTTTATAACAAGGAGTGGAACAACAACAAAGGATCCTTCACCTCCTAAACCTACTATTGTTCAACCCACTTGTGCTCCTACTTGTGACAAGCCTTCTACTTCTACTTCACCTCCTCAAAATGCTCCTATTCACTCAAACACACCTTCTCAACCACCTCATACTTCTCCTTTACCTTCCACACTTCCCAATGAAGAAGCTAACAAAGACAAATCTTCCACTACTACACCTATTCCACCTACACCAACACCTACTCTTCCATATCCTTCAAGGTTGAAAAAGGACAAGTTAAAGAACAAGGATGACATCCAAGTCTCCAATTTCTTAAGGATGTTCAAGCAACTCAACATCAATATATCCTTTGCGGAAGCTCTTGCTTATATGCCAAAGTTTGCTAAGATGTTCAAGGATTTGCTCTCAAACAAAGAAAAATTGGTTGATTTGCCCAACACATCCCTTAATGAAAATTGTTCCGCGGTGTTACTTAAAACCTTACCAATAAAACTTGGAGATCCGGGGCGCTTCTTGATACCTTGTAATTTTCCCGGTGTTGAAAATTGCATGGCTTTGGCGGATCTAGGGGCGAGCATAAACCTCATGCCTTTATCGGTTTGGAAACAACTATCTCTTCCCGAGCTCACTCCCACTAGGATGACTCTTGAACTAGCCAACCGAACCATAGCTCACCCCGTAGGTATAGCGGAAGATGTGTTTGTAGGTGTGGATAAGTTTACCTTTCCGCCCGACTTTGTAGTGGTTGATTATGACATGGATCTTAGAGTGCCTTTGATTGTTGGTAGACCGTTTTTGAGAACGGGTCGTACCTTGATAGATGTGGCGGAAGGAGAATTAATTATGAGAGTAGAAGATGAGAGAGTGGTGTTTAAGTTAGGGAAAGTTTGTGATAGGAAAGAGGTTAAGGAGTCTAGACCTTGTGAGACTATTAACATTGTGGATGTGCTAGATGAAGTGTGTAATGAACACTTTCATGATGCTTGTAAGAGTGCTAGTGATGAGATACCCCATGTTGAAACCGTGGCCTCAATTGCTCCCTCTTTAACACCTTTTGGAGAGAGTGATTTCCTCTTGGAGGAATTTGAGTCCAACTTTCTTGGTGATGATGATTCTCCCATTAATTGGGAAGAAGATATTCTTACGATCCAAAAGTTGCTCAATGAGGACCCTATTCCTTCTCCTATTCCACAAGAGATTACCATTGAGGAACCTTCCATAGTACAACCTTCCATAGAGAGTCCACCTCCTATTGAACTTAAGGACCTTCCATCCCACTTAGAATATGCTTTCTTAGAAGGAAAAGACCAATTACCGGTGATCATTGCTAAAGAGTTGAAAGCGGATGAGAAAGAGCAACTTATTGAAGTTCTTAAGAAACATAAGAAAGCTTTAGCATGGAAAATATCCGACATAAGGGGAATTGATCCACATTTTTGTACACACAAAATCCTTATGGAGGATGACTATAAACCCGCCATTCAAAACCAAAGGAGAGTTAACCTAAAAATCCATGAGGTTATTAAGAAGGAAGTGATTAAACTCTTAGATGCGGGTATGATTTACCCTATTTCCGACTCTCCATGGGTTAGCCCAGTTCATTGTGTTCCAAAGAAGGGTGGAATCACCGTGGTGCCTAATGAGAACAATGAGCTTATTCCCACGAGACTTGTGACCGGTTGGAGAGTTTGCATTGATTATAGAAAACTCAATGAGGCAACTAGGAAAGACCATTTCCCGCTTCCCTTTATGGATCAAATGCTTGAACGCTTAGTGGGAAATGAGTACTATTGTTTTCTTGATGGCTTTTCGGGTTATTTCCAAATACCCATTGACCCTAAGGATCAAGAAAAGACCACATTCACTTGTCCCTACGGTACATTTGCTTACAAGAGGATGCCTTTTGGCTTATGTAATGCACCGGGGACGTTTCAAAGGTGCATGATGGCGATTTTCCATGACATGATAGAGCAAACCATGGAGGTTTTTATGGATGACTTTTCCGTATTTGGAAACTCCTTTAGCTCATGTCTCACTAATCTTGAGATAATGCTTAAGCGTTGTGAGGAAACACGTTTGGTGCTTAATTGGGAGAAATGTCACTTTATGGTAAAAGAGGGGATTGTTTTAGGACACAAGATATCCAATAAGGGATTAGAAGTTGATCGAGCTAAAATTGATGTGATTGCTAAGCTTCCCCCACCCACCTCGGTTAAAGGTGTGAGGAGTTTCTTAGGTCATGCGGGATTTTATAGGCGCTTTATACAAGATTTTTCTAAGATAGCTAGACCGATGACTCACCTCTTGGAGAAAGAGGCTCCTTTCATTTTTGACCAAGCTTGTTTAGACTCTTTTGAGACTCTTAAGGAAAAATTGACTAAGGCTCCCGTTTTGGTTTCTCCAAATTGGGAATTACCTTTTGAGCTTATGTGTGACGCTAGTGATTATGCGGTGGGGGCCGTCTTAGGAAAAAGAGTTAATAAGCATTTTCAACCTATACACTATGCGAGTAAAACCATGACCGGTGCACAACTTCATTACACTACCACAGAAAAAGAGTTGCTTGCTATAGTATATGCTTTTGAGAAGTTTAGACCATATCTTGTGCTTTCCAAAACCATAGTGTATACGGATCATTCCGCTCTCAAGTATCTTATGACAAAACAAGATGCTAAGCCTAGGCTTTTGAGATGGGTTTTGTTGCTTCAAGAGTTTAAGATAGAGATTCGTGATAAGAAAGGGGCCGAGAATTTAGCGGCGGATCATTTGAGTAGACTTGAGCATCCTTTTCAAGGAGATTTCCCACATCAAGAAATCAATGAATCCTTTCCATTAGAGGAGCTCATGTCTATCTCTTCCCAAGAGGATGCCACACCTTGGTTTGCGGATATCGCAAACTATCTTGTGGGCAATGTGCTTATTGAGGGTCTTACTTATCAACAAAAGAAAAAGTTTCTTAAGGAAGTTAAGTATTACTTTTGGGATGATCCATATCTTTTTAGGCAATGTGCGGACCAAATCATTAGACGGTGTGTAGATGGGCCCGAGGCATTTAAGATCTTAGAGGCATGTCATAAAGGACCTACGGGTGGACATTTTGGGCCTAACTACACCGCCAAGAAAGTCTTTGATTCGGGTTACTATTGGCCTTCCATTTACAAAGATGCCCAAGAAATGGTGAAATTTTGTGATGTTTGTCAAAGACAAGGAAAAATTACACAACGTGATGAGATGCCACAAAATTTTATCCAAGAGTGTGAGATATTTGATGTATGGGGCATTGATTTCATGGGACCTTTTCCATCCTCTAAGGGAAACAAGTATATACTTGTGGCGGTGGATTATGTGTCCAAATGGGTGGAGGCTAAAGCCTTACCTACCAATGATGCTAGAGTGGTTGTAAAGTTTTTGAAACAATTGTTTGCTAGATTTGGTGTACCTCGGGCCATCATAAGTGATCGTGGTACGCACTTTTGTAATGATCAATTCACGAGAGTTATGAAGAAATATGGAGTGAATCATAGACTTTCTACCGCGTATCACCCTCAAACAAATGGTCAAACCGAGGTCACAAATCGTGGTTTAAAGAGGATTTTAGAGAGAACGGTGGGAGAGCATCGAGCTTCTTGGTCGGATAAGATTGATGATGCTTTGTGGGTGTTTAGGACGGCTTTTAAAACACCAATTGGTTGTACGCCTTATAGGCTTGTCTATGGAAAAGCGTGCCACCTTCCATTTGAGTTAGAACATAAGGCATCTTGGGCTCTCAAGTGGGCTAACTTTGATTTAAACCAAGCCGGTTCACATAGGAAAGATCAACTTAATGAGATGGATGAGTTGAGAGCCAATGCCTATGAGAATTCTTTGCTTTACAAGGAAAAGACTAAGAAATTGCATGATGCTAAGATCAAGAATCGTGAGTTCAAAGTTGGAGAGCCGTTTCTCCTCTTTAACTCAAGATTGAAGCTTTTTGCGGGCAAGCTTAAGTCGAGATGGTCCGGTCCATTCACTATTGCTCAAGTGTTTCCATATGGAACTCTTGAGTTGTCCCAACCCGATGGTCCAAATTTTAAAGTGAATGGTCACCGTGTTAAACATTACTTTGGGGAGGACATTTCCGTTGAAATGGTCCAAGAGGTCCCCATTTTCCCCATGAATTAATTCATTGAGGGACGAGTCGAGCTAGAGACTCATTAACTCAAGCATCGTATAACTAGGTTTAGAGTGTTGTAGGTGTAACATCCCGTACTTAACGTCATCATTTTACCCTAACTATGTAACGTACTTTGAATTCCTAAGTAACGGTGAGTATTGTTATGTTTGACGGTTTACGTTGAAACCGGTAATGTGTGACTATAATTAATCGTCGTGACGATTGAATAGTACTAATAGTGATCGCGATGCCAATGGATGCCCAAATATTATATTTTAGTATCGATTATTTCGATATTTGATATTTTTGAAATTTTTATTTCATTTACGTTTTAAGTCGAGTCGAACTTTATTATTTCGTTTTGTGTGCGTTTAATTATTAAAACGGTCGATTTAACAAACGAGATTTATATTTTTATGAAACCCGACTCTCGTAAATATTTTTAAAATTGACTAATAGTCATTTCCCGCTTTTTAATTAATATTTACATTTTGGTCCACAATAATGCACAAATTGCAAGTTTTACCCTTCCTCCACTATATAAAAGGAAATTTTTTTTTTTACTTCCACTCATTCTCTCACATACAATTTCTCACACTAGAAAAATTTCTCTCCCCTCCTTTCTTTCCTCTCTATGCCGTGACACCCTCACCACCAAAACACCACCACCATTTTTGATTGAGCTTGATTCAAGAAAAACTAAACAAAGTCCCATTCCCCAAATTCAATGGTGATTCTAATGGTATGATTTTTACTTACATGCATTCACTTTTATTTTTCAAAGATTTTTACTCAAGAACAATGGTGTTTGATCCATTGTTGTGTTGTATAAAGGTGTTATTATTATTATATTTGATTTTTAAAGTATTGCATGTATGATTTGTGTAGTGGGTTTTTATAATATTAATCATGCAAGTGATCTAGGGATGGTATGAGATGTTGTAGATGATTAATATAGCATATTTGAGGTATTGATGATGTTTAAAATGGGTCAAAATGGGTATTGATGTGATTTTTAAGAAGTCATTTTAGATCAGTAGGTTTAGGGCCATTTTTCGAATAGTGGCTGTTGATTAAAGGTTGATATTATTAGATATTGTTGTAGTAGTCGCCGAGACGCTCGTTTCGGTATAAGGTAGAGCTTCTAACTCATAACGAGTCAAAAGTTACATAGGTTTTAATATTCGTGTACCGGGAGGCGAGTATCGACGCAATCCGAAATTGTTGTCGATATTGGGTCAAATCTCGGGGACTATAACTTGAGTTTCAAAAATGGTCAAGGGCTGTTCCCAGGCCCTAAACTTAGCATTTTGAGTCTATTTTCATAATCAAGAGTCGGATTTGTAAATGGTTTTGGTTAAGGAGGTCAAAACGGTTTTACGATACAAGTGTGCAAAACTGTCCGGTTTTTAAGGTCGAAAGATGTGTCGAGCAGGTGGGTCTAAAATGTGAATCATTTGATGAAATTTTAACTGAGTCTTCTACAGATATTGAGTGAGTTTGTCACCAAGTTGCGTCAAAAACGGAGTTGTTTAAGTATGGTAAAACAGCGTGTACTTTCGGTAAGTACCGGCTGAGTATTTTTGGGAGGTACTTAACCTCGCGTCATAGTTTGAGGCGAGAGGCTAATCTATTAGCTTCTCAAAGTTTTAAAAGGATATAAGTCTTATGTAAGAGTGTATATTCTGAGATTGGAGACCCATTTAGGGTACTTGAGCCGTGTTGATTTGGCATCTTGAGATGGATCAACATCGAAGGTGCTAGTCTTGGAAAGCTAGTACTTGTTATGGGGTTTAGAAGGAATTCACTTGCATTGATTGGTCGTGTCTATGTACATGCTATTTTGAGTCATTGATTTTATTATACTAAGTATGTTTTGAGGTACTTGAGTATGTTGTTAAGCGCGCACCTTATTTGTTAGGTGGCGGCTTTTGACGTGTATATTTGGGAGGCATCTTCACTTCGGCGATCACTACTACTACTAGCTTCGTGTATCATCTAAGGTGAGTCTATAGCCTCGCCTTTATACTGGTTTTTAAATGATTTTAACCCGCGAGGGGGAGTACATGCTATTTGAAACAACTAGAACACAAGTCTTTTGAATGATCGCTTAAACTTAAATGTTGTTTTGATTATAACAAGTACGTTGAGTACAATGGAATTGGTACGTTGAGTACAATGGAATTGGTATGTTGAACACCAGGCAATTGTGTTGAAATGGAATTGGTACGTTGAGTACAATGGAATTGGTATGTTGAACACCAGGGAATTGTGTTGCAATGGAATTGGTACGTTGAGTACAATGGATTGGTATGTTGAACACCAGGGAATTGTGTTGCAATGGAATTGGTACGTTGAGTACAATGGATTGGTACGTTGAGTAAAATGAATTGGTGTGGACTCGTATACCAACGTAGGGTCACACAAAGGAACCATAAATGAAATTGCTTTTTATATACTTGTGTTCAAATGATGATTTGCAAAACCTATAGATTCGCTCAACCTTTGTGTTGATCCTTTTAAGCATGTATTTCAGGTAATCAAGATGGATGGCAGCGGAGCATGCAAGGAGGGAGTTGGTGCTTACTTGGCTAAACTTTATTTATTTTTCATCCTTTTTAAATTAACAATTTATTTAAAGTATTTTGAGGAACGTGTTGTGTTGGTAACGGTTTTTGGGACTAAAACGCTACTCTGATTGTATCTTTTGGGATGGAAAATATTTTAGACAATGTTGTATTTATACATTTTAACGTCTCTTTTGGGATTGTTTTCTATGATTGTGTGTGATGAGCTATGAGTAACGCCCAAAGTGGTATTCCGCTGCGTGGTAATTTGGGGGTGTTACAGAATGGTAATCAGAGCCACAAGTTATAGAGAACTAGGTCGATTTTTTTTGAAAATGTCCTAAACTATAACTTTTGGTGTGTCGTAAAAGTTTTAAGCACGCAACTACTCCGCATGGCTCCGGTAAGGCTATTCTTGTATTACTTTATATTTGACTATGATTATGTGAACCTATGTGTATATAGGAATGGTAGTATGTATATGTATGAATATACTATGATATTTAAAGGCATTGTACGCGAAGCAATGTTCCTTGAATGATTGTTGTACATTTTATAATTCGGTTTTGAATAGGATTCGGCCTCATCGCCAATCACCGATCTTGATAATTATGTATTATGAATACGAGTGTGAAACTCGTTTGATACTTTGGGTACGTGTATATTCTTTCGTAATCTATCTCATATCGACTTGTTTAAGTTCGGTCGTTGTCGTCACATCGTGATGTGCTATTTTAGGACATCTCATATTGAAACGTAATTGATTAACGTGATATTTTTATTTCCGTTACTTCTTATGATTTTGAAGAATCATTTATCCAAGGCGACATCTTCTACGTAATGCGACGTGTGATTTGGTTTTATATGACTACGTTTTATTGGCGAAAGGAGGATGCCAATGTTGGGCTTAAGATATATATATCCTAATCAAATATATATAGTTTGGGTACAACAATGATATGCTCGTAGTAGTCATTCGGTTGAGTGGCTTAATGCCTTGTATCTAATTGGAATGGGACATTTAGATATAGAGATTTTAACTCGCTCAACTATGAGTTGTTTAAGGTTGTCTTATTGAAATGGATTGGGACATTTGAATAAGAAGGTTTTAAACCACTGGACCTTAGATCGTTATGATCTCCTTATTCAAATGGAATGGGACATTTGAATACGGAAATCATGATGTAAGTTTATTTGACACCTTGTATTTATCATGGTATTTTGATATGATATCGTGTTGAGAGATAGTAATACTTGAGTAGGATGACTTATAATCGTCTTGTTGAAATGGATTGGGACGCCTTTTCATTTGAACAAGAAAGTTATAAGTTTCCGAACCATAAATTTATAAACTCTTGTATACATGGAGGGGGACGCCTTTTGATGTAGACAAGGAGTTATAAATGAGTGGGCCCGAGTATGTCTGGCTCGATTTGTGGATGTTTGGTGTGCGTACGTCTTCCTTCGACTCGTATTTCGTTGGTAAGAATCGTTCGGTGCTGTCGTCATTATGATGATCGTCGATTATCATCTATGTACGAATAACCCGTTGTACTTCTCTCGAGTTATGATTTATTCCGATGGACCATTTCTAATGTGTCTCGATGATCGCGAGCTTTATAAGCAGGTTGTTAAGAACCGTTGACCGTTCCGAGAGTAGGCGACTCGCTTAAGCGTCACTAGGATTTATGTGTGTATTTGCGGAATGACTGAGGATCAAGTTATCAACGACAACTTATCGTGGACGTGAAGATTTTGTAATTTTACTTGCTACTATCAAAGGGACACCGAAGACTTTTCTTGATGACGAAACTCTTGGGGCTAGTATGACAAACTAAAAACGAGGAATAGGATGCATCACCTTGAGCACTGAAGTCGAAATTATTGGGACGCCTTTGTACGATGAACGCTGAAGCAAAAATTAGTGGGACGCTTTTGTACGTTGAACACGGGAGTAGAACTTAATGGTATGCCCGATATGTTGTGAATTCTCGCCAATGGACCGAATTTCTTAATGACTGGAATTAACAAATTCGTTTTCACTTCGAAGAGTATGTTGTTGCCGACACCGCAAGTGGAAAGACTTTAGAGATCGAGTTGTATTATCAAGGGCTAGTCCAAGGTTTTATCGATGATCAATTGACGGAGATTTACATTTGATGTTTATGTTTGACCTTTGTTTTTAGGTACTTATGTGGTATGTGATCTAGTTGAGTAATCGTAAGTTGTGAGAACTTTAGACGGCATTGTCCAATGACGTCCGATCATGGAGAACACGTACCTTGTAGTATCTTTTTGACCTTCAACGACGATGCTTATTGAGAATTTGAATGCACGTGGGCGGAAGTGAGATGGTGTCTTTGTATTATCTTTTCGGTATGGATCCGCGTGTGAGCACCCTCTGATGACGAAATATTTCCTTGTTATTCCTTTTGATATGTGTCCACGACTATCCGGCCATTGGATATCCTTTAACTTATAACCTTGCGATTGACTGACTTACCCGAAAGTCTTGTCAAGTATTCTTATTCATCATGGCTTGGCTGTTTAGCAAGCACGAGCTAACTCGATTGAATTTATTGACTTGGCGTGGTTTGTCTTTTTGGCAAACATGCCGTAACTTGACCTTATATGCCTAGTGGCGGCTTTCGTGTTTGGGTTTAAACTGTAATGCGTCCGATAGCGCAATGTATACGCCGAAGGATTTCCGTATCGACGAACTCGCGTTTGACGTAGTAGGTTGGCATGTTCGAGAATACGCAATAAGGTGATTTTGTACGACTACTACTAATTACCTCGTCTCAATTCTTTTCTAGAATGTTTTCGATGGAGTTTTATGCGACCCATGCGACTATCTTTCGTGAGTGGTTGTTTTTGTGAGGATCATGAACGGTGGTTTAGATCGCCAGATTGTTGGAATAAAGTAGATGAAGGACAAATTGGAACTGAGACTATTTGGGAGACTACGAAAAGATCGTACGGATTGATAATTGCTTGTAAACCGTGAGGAGTCGTCAGAAGAACTGTGCCAATAACCATAGGGAGCCGTTGGAAATCTGAAGTTGGATACATGGCAATTATTAAGGTATCACCTTGGGAAGGTGTAATCCATTTTGGAAATGGAGAAAAGGTAATTCCAAGGTGCTTTGGACCGTTTAAGATCACCCAGCGGATGGGACCGGTTGTTTATAAGTTAAAAATCGTTGGATGAGCTCTTGTAATTTGTGTAAGTTTTCGTGTGTCGAGCTTGAAGAAGTTCCTGTCGGATAAGGACTCATTCATCCCCTTTTGGTGAGATACAACTTGGCGACGAGTTGCATTTTGTCAAAGAACCAGTAGAGATCTTTGATCGAGAGGTTAAGCGTTTGAGACCGAGTAAGATTCTCGTTACGAAGGTGCGATGTATTTCGAGACGTGGAACGAGATTCACGTGGGAACGTGAGGATTTCTTCATAAGAAGTGCCCTCGTTTTTCCTAGGAGAGCGCGATACGAGTATGAGGCTAGGCGAGCGCCGGGACGTCGCTCCTTTAAGGAGGTGAGAATGTAACATCCCGTACTTAACGTCATCATTTTACCCTAACTATGTAACGTACTTTGAATTCCTAAGTAACGGTGAGTATTGTTATGTTTGACGGTTTACGTTGAAACCGGTAATGTGTGACTATAATTAATCGTCGTGACGATTGAATAGTACTAATAGTGATCGCGATGCCAATGGATGCCCAAATATTATATTTTAGTATCGATTATTTCGATATTTGATATTTTTGAAATTTTTATTTCATTTACGTTTTAAGTCGAGTCGAACTTTATTATTTCGTTTTGTGTGCGTTTAATTATTAAAACGGTCGATTTAACAAACGAGATTTATATTTTTATGAAACCCGACTCTCGTAAATATTTTTAAAATTGACTAATAGTCATTTCCCGCTTTTTAATTAATATTTACATTTTGGTCCACAATAATGCACAAATTGCAAGTTTTACCCTTCCTCCACTATATAAAAGGAAATTTTTTTTTTACTTCCACTCATTCTCTCACATACAATTTCTCACACTAGAAAAATTTCTCTCCCCTCCTTTCTTTCCTCTCTATGCCGTGACACCCTCACCACCAAAACACCACCACCATTTTTGATTGAGCTTGATTCAAGAAAAACTAAACAAAGTCCCATTCCCCAAATTCAATGGTGATTCTAATGATATGATTTTTACTTACATGCATTCACTTTTATTTTTCAAAGATTTTTACTCAAGAACAATGGTGTTTGATCCATTGTTGTGTTGTATAAAGGTGTTATTATTATTATATTTGATTTTTAAAGTATTGCATGTATGATTTGTGTAGTGGGTTTTTATAATATTAATCATGCAAGTGATCTAGGGATGGTATGAGATGTTGTAGATGATTAATATAGCATATTTGAGGTATTGATGATGTTTAAAATGGGTCAAAATGGGTATTGATGTGATTTTTAAGAAGTCATTTTAGATCAGTAGGTTTAGGGCCATTTTTCGAATAGTGGCTGTTGATTAAAGGTTGATATTATTAGATATTGTTGTAGTAGTCGCCGAGACGCTCGTTTCGGTATAAGGTAGAGCTTCTAACTCATAACGAGTCAAAAGTTACATAGGTTTTAATATTCGTGTACCGGGAGGCGAGTATCGACGCAATCCGAAATTGTTGTCGATATTGGGTCAAATCTCGGGGACTATAACTTGAGTTTCAAAAATGGTCAAGGGCTGTTCCCAGGCCCTAAACTTAGCATTTTGAGTCTATTTTCATAATCAAGAGTCGGATTTGTAAATGGTTTTGGTTAAGGAGGTCAAAACGGTTTTACGATACAAGTGTGCAAAACTGTCCGGTTTTTAAGGTCGAAAGATGTGTCGAGCAGGTGGGTCTAAAATGTGAATCATTTGATGAAATTTTAACTGAGTCTTCTACAGATATTGAGTGAGTTTGTCACCAAGTTGCGTCAAAAACGGAGTTGTTTAAGTATGGTAAAACAGCGTGTACTTTCGGTAAGTACCGGCTGAGTATTTTTGGGAGGTACTTAACCTCGCGTCATAGTTTGAGGCGAGAGGCTAATCTATTAGCTTCTCAAAGTTTTAAAAGGATATAAGTCTTATGTAAGAGTGTATATTCTGAGATTGGAGACCCATTTAGGGTACTTGAGCCGTGTTGATTTGGCATCTTGAGATGGATCAACATCGAAGGTGCTAGTCTTGGAAAGCTAGTACTTGTTATGGGGTTTAGAAGGAATTCACTTGCATTGATTGGTCGTGTCTATGTACATGCTATTTTGAGTCATTGATTTTATTATACTAAGTATGTTTTGAGGTACTTGAGTATGTTGTTAAGCGCGCACCTTATTTGTTAGGTGGCGGCTTTTGACGTGTATATTTGGGAGGCATCTTCACTTCGGCGATCACTACTACTACTAGCTTCGTGTATCATCTAAGGTGAGTCTATAGCCTCGCCTTTATACTGGTTTTTAAATGATTTTAACCCGCGAGGGGGAGTACATGCTATTTGAAACAACTAGAACACAAGTCTTTTGAATGATCGCTTAAACTTAAATGTTGTTTTGATTATAACAAGTACGTTGAGTACAATGGAATTGGTACGTTGAGTACAATGGAATTGGTATGTTGAACACCAGGCAATTGTGTTGAAATGGAATTGGTACGTTGAGTACAATGGAATTGGTATGTTGAACACCAGGGAATTGTGTTGCAATGGAATTGGTACGTTGAGTACAATGGATTGGTATGTTGAACACCAGGGAATTGTGTTGCAATGGAATTGGTACGTTGAGTACAATGGATTGGTACGTTGAGTAAAATGAATTGGTGTGGACTCGTATACCAACGTAGGGTCACACAAAGGAACCATAAATGAAATTGCTTTTTATATACTTGTGTTCAAATGATGATTTGCAAAACCTATAGATTCGCTCAACCTTTGTGTTGATCCTTTTAAGCATGTATTTCAGGTAATCAAGATGGATGGCAGCGGAGCATGCAAGGAGGGAGTTGGTGCTTACTTGGCTAAACTTTATTTATTTTTCATCCTTTTTAAATTAACAATTTATTTAAAGTATTTTGAGGAACGTGT
Source organism: Glebionis coronaria (assembly GCA_025667525.1). NCBI lineage: Eukaryota > Viridiplantae > Streptophyta > Magnoliopsida > Asterales > Asteraceae > Glebionis > Glebionis coronaria. The sequence goes on from CM046880.1 coordinate 537,629,383, forward strand.
TGTGTTGGTAACGGTTTTTGGGACTAAAACGCTACTCTGATTGTATCTTTTGGGATGGAAAATATTTTAGACAATGTTGTATTTATACATTTTAACGTCTCTTTTGGGATTGTTTTCTATGATTGTGTGTGATGAGCTATGAGTAACGCCCAAAGTGGTATTCCGCTGCGTGGTAATTTGGGGGTGTTACAGTAGGTTAGAAATAAAGGTATAGACTTGGAGATAAGTGTAGGGGAGACCTTCTTTTGTCTTCATGATTGTTTGTAGGGTTGCTCGCTCATCTCATGCTTTGGAGCTTATGGAGGAGGCCCTTGTATCCGGTTCACTTCGTTACTATAGTGATTTTTCATTGACACCTTGTGCTTAAACATGATTTCACTAATAGTTGTCCTTTCCTTAACTTGGGTTAAGCAAAGTCTATTCATTGTCATAAGTGTAGGGGAAGTTTTTATACTTCCACGCTCTTAAACATTGAGGACAATGTTTAGCTTAAGTGTAGGGGGGTCTTCTATCGAAGTGACCTTACCTAGAACTTGTCATTGTCTTGCATGATAACATGGAAAAATTGAATTTTCAACATTTTTCAAATTTTTGATCTACTTTGGCCAACAAAAATATGCATTCATAATTTTTGCATCAATCATTTTTGCATAACACATTTGCATTGTATATATTTCTTCTTTTGTTTTTCATCAAAAAGATATAAAAAGAAAAAAATATATAATAAAACATGGTTTTAACAAGTTTAGATTTCTTTGACATATTAGGCCCGCCATGGATATTTTGACTCAACCCGAGTTTGCTTATCTTAGCACTCTCTAGCTAGTATCCTTAACCATGTAGTCCTTCATTGGTCTATTAGGCTAAGCATCCACTAATTTCATTATTTGAGATTTTAAATTTGTGGAGAATGGGAAATGATAGAGTTGAAGCAAGTGTAAAAGGGCTAGATAGACTTTATGGCAATTACTTGTGGCTAAACCCTTCTCTTCTTTGCCTCTAATTTCTTCGCATGTATATAATTGTTAATAAATAATCAAGTACGGTTTTAATTGGTTTGTAATCTCTTATGCATTTTTGGCTAATCATTTATGGTTGATATGAGTACGTCTTATGATTCTAAGTTAGCACGTTTTATGTGTACTAGACTTATGTCATGCTCCATATTTAGCGGGTGTTTTTCCTTTTCTTCTTTGCAAATTTCTTTGTGAGGAATAAAGAAAATAAGAGCGGCTTATGAAAAAAAAATGAGTGGCTAGAAAAAAAAAGAAAAGAAAAAGAAAGAAAAAGAAAAAAAATAATGCAAGACTCCCAAGAGGGGCAGTGTGGTGTTAATTATAGTGACTATTGAGTTCCAATATTACCTTGACGGGTTGCGGGGATTCAATTGATTGCTCCAATCCAATATTTCCTTGACGGGTTGCGGGGTTGAAGATCCAAAGTCTCAAAAAGATGGCGGATGTTAATTATTGCGTGAGTTTTATTTTCCTTTCCATAGCGAGTGTGTAGCTACTTATGAAAGCATGACATGAGGATTTTACACATAAGGCGAATGACTTATTACTCTTGAAACGGACTTATATTAGTTGTGAGCGGTTTTTCAAGTAATGGATGAGAGGATTACTTAGGATTAAAACCGTGCTTCCTTATTTTTGGATTTTACATTTCTTATATTTAACACTTGAATAATGACAAATTTGCCCACAAGCAATTTGCTCAAATAATAACCTGTTCCACATTTAATTATCATGAATAAGTTGATGCACTTTTTACTTGTGAATACAATGATCCCATTTTTAAGCTTGGTATAGGGAAAGTGAAACTTGAGGGTGATAAATGTCCATGGTACCCAAGCCCTAATCTAAGCCATTGAATTCTTTATGAGTTATCTCCATCAAAACCATTTCAAGAAAAATCAAAAAAAAAATATAGATAGAATTGTATTTTGTTCAATGCATTATTAAAAGTCAAAATCATGCATCATTTAGTTTAGAGTAGTGTAGATGCATCTCATATGGCCAAGGTGGATTAATTATGAGGGAAATGTAAATTTGAGCTTTAATATACAATATTGCATGAGGACATGACAATGTTCAAGTGTAGGGGAATTTGATATGAGCTTAAACTCATATCCTATTAATATCAAATAACCCTAAAACATGAAGCAAAATACCAATTTATTTGGCAAAAACAGTGTTATGTGGTATGTTTGTGTTTGTGTACACTTGTGTAGGTAAAAGGATACATTTTCAAGCAAACAAAGAAAAATCAAGCTCAAATGGATGAAAAAGACAAAGAAGGATCAAAAGTGACAAGACTTTGAAGTACAAGGACCTATCTTGACAAGTTGTCAAAGTAGAAGGACTAAAGTGCAAATATTGTGAAAGTCAAGATTCAAGTCAAACTTGGTCAACTCTCAAGTCAACCCAGTCAAAGGACCATTTTGTTCAAGAATGAAAGTTGAAGGACCAAATATGTCAAAAGAATGAAGATCCTAGCTCAAAACAACAATCTGCTAAGTTGAAGGACTGATTCTGCCAATAATTGAAAGTTATCTAAAGTTTGATCCATGTGATAACAAATCAACCAATGAGAGAAGGGATAACAAGTCACACGGATTGAATATTAAATACCCACTCAGCCGACATGCATTAAATACCCAATCACAACAGTTGAATCCGTGTGATCAACTTTTAACCAATCAAATGCTGACACGTGGCTTCTTCTTCATCAAATAAATTTTCCAGGATCGTATTTGAGCTACAAGCAATTTCATGGAAAGATTTCAACACCAAAGTTGATCGTTTTGAAGAGACAAACACAATGGTGCCAATCAATTAACATATCATCCACTCAATCAAGAAAACCCAAATCCTTGTTCATACCTGCAAATGCAAATATGCAGAATTTTACACGTGGCAAGCTGGGATTGGTTCTGACACGTCACCAACCCCAACTAACTCCTCTTTCATGCCTATAAATAGATGATAGGACTTCATTTGTATCTTGTAGCTTAAATTTGTAAAAAAACACATAGTTCTTTACTTTCTTTCCCTTTCCTCCATTTTTACCCTAGCTACTCAAGAGTCTGACAAACTCTTGAGTTAGTTAGTTAGTTACTACCCTTTTAACAACTTTGTAACCGTTTTCCATGAATAAAATTTGAATTCATTCTTTCCCGCCAAAACTGTTCTTCCTACTTCTGTTCATTCCTTGCTGCTATTGGATACTGTTGTTGTTGTTTTGTGTTTGTTATGATCATAGATTGATCATAACTGACATTTGAGAAGTTTGTTAGCTGATTGATCAGAATTCAGTTCATTCCATTGATTTTTGAAGATTTCAAGCATGTTGATAGATTCCTGTTGATTTGTAGCTGTTCTTGTTGATTGATTGATTCCTAGTGATAAGGTGGTGGTTATCACTAGGCTAAGAGAGCTCAGCGCTCCTCTTCTTCTCAGTGGTTAACTCCAATAGGTTCTAAAGCCCTTGTTTTTGTTCCACTGAAAAAGTCATATGCATGCTATTTTTCCTAGAGTAATCTTGATGGCTGAATGATAAAAGTTGTTTGAAGTTGCTTATTGATTGATCTTTGTGAGATTGTAGCTTAATTATGTTACTTGTTCTTTGATTTTGATTAAGATTCTAGCTTACTGCATTAATTCAGTTACTTTTGGCCTTGTAGTTTGATTGTATTTCTAGTAGTGATAAGTGCTTGTAAACTACTTTTAAACCTTTCATTTTGATCATTGAGTCTAGCTTGCTATAGATTTTCACTCAGTTCCATTTCAAGTTCAAATTGTCTTCACAAATGTTCATAAAAACCAGTTAAAGGAGTGTTTGGGAATAGCTTAAAAAGAGTTTTCAAGATTTGAGTTTTGGATTGTTAGAGTTCATTTGCAGTTAATAGGTAGTATAAAGGTGTTTTAAGTCATTTACAAGTCAAAAAGTTGGTCAAACAGGCAAATGGCACTTAAAATGTTTGGGTCAGTTTTATGCATTTTGGTCATTTAGAACTTGTCATATTGATTTGGTCAGTACTCATTTAATAGTTGATGAAATTTCACCAAATTTGTTTCCATTTGTAGCTTATATCATAGAGGTTCATATTCCAAAAGGATTTTATACAGTTTACAATAAGCAGTTAGTAATAAGCAAAAATCAGATAAGCAGACTTAGAGCAAGTTTCTGTAAATGAAAACTGAAATTTTGTATCTCCTTATTCTCTTCATAAACTTGGCAATTTTTCTTCACAAATCCTCTTAAGTCATTGAGTTACATGATTTTTGAGAGAATCAGCTTTTTGAAAAATAAGCTGGTCAACGCTTGGTCAACATAAGCCCTTTTTCAGCTTAATTCAGATTTAGAGCTTATTACTTGATGAAAAAGTTTCTAGTTTGATTTCCCGTTCCTTAATTCAGTTGCTTAATCAGTTTCAATCAAAAAATCAAGTTGTGACTGATTAGATTTTGCTATAGCTTATTTTGTGCTTATTGATAAGCACTCAATTGCTTATTTGGAATCTTTAGCCAATTTCCTTTGACACACGTAGCTTATTGTGGATTTGAAACATATTGCAACTTGTCTCATTGAATTTGGTCAAGAAATAAGCTCAAACGAGCTTATTTTCAAGCTTAACCCGTTTTTGCTAAAATAGTTTTCATATTTGCACTTTGGTCCCTATTGTTCTTAACAGTGTGTATACTTGGCTAAACTTCCAAGTTTTTAGGGTTTGCAATTGTTTAGTCCTTGCAGTTTGAAAAGTTGTTATTTTCAGTTTACAAGTTGTTAGTTTGTTGCACTTTTGGTTAGTTGGTTATAAATTTTGCAAGTTTGATCCTTGTAGTTATCTGTTTTACACCTTTAGTCCCTAGAATTGTTAGAATTTACATTTCAAGCATTTATCTTTCATAGCATTTACAATTTCAGTCCTTTAAGTTTCATATTTTGCATTTTGAATTTTATTTGAATAAAAACATGGTATTTGCAATATGTTTTACATATAAGTAGGTAATATTTTTCCATTTTGCAAGGTTTTGATTGAATTAGCAAATAGAATATCCAAGCAAGCTTAACAACCAAGAACAATTAAAAACCCGATATTGGTTGGACTTTCTATTAGCAAGAACTGAGAAAAAACGAACTGCATTATACACAATTTCACACCTACACCTCTCGACAACAAAGACTCTCGGTCACTACACTCGACTCACTCAACTCTCGACTGAAAAACTCAGACTCACGAACCCTCACTCTCATCAGGACACCAAACCCCCCAACCTCGAACAACACTCACCCCCGACACCACTCACCCTCGACCCTCACCACAAGACTCTAACACCACAATCTCTCGACCAACAAAACCCAAACACAAGATCTTTTGACTCCACAACAAAGACTCGAACGAACCCACGACTCACACCCTCACACCCTCGTCTTCTCACCCACACTCTCGACTTCTACACACCCAAGCCTCCAACATCTCGAAAACAATCAGACTCGACTCACTCGACCTTTTTTACTTTGACTCAGTCTTACTCGACTCCCTCATCATTCAGACCCAAGTCAAATCTTTAACAAACACCAACTCACCCTCGTCTCCTTTAACACGACTCAACCCCGACTCAACCACGACTTACGACTCAACCACGACTCAACCCCGATTCACGACTCACCAAAAACCCAAGATCTCGACAAAGACAATACTGATTCTTCACGTCATCATCATCACTGTTCTATGTGGGATTCACCCATTTTCAATATTCGAAATAAAATATTGATTTATAACAATCCTGATATAATCATTTTATTTGTTTCGATTGGGACTCAAAACAAAAAGGAATAAGACATAATCAGTTACCTACCCAATACACTCACACTCGACCACCCTAGACTCTAGACTCGAAGACTCAATATAGTCACTAGACAGAAAGACTCGACAGATGATCGAAAGACTATGATTAGACAATCAACAAAACCTACCCGAGACCTAATCAAAGGTCTTGAAGATACACCTTTCTTGAGTTATCAATTGTAGCTGGGATTCGTGATCTTTTTCGTGGATGAGATGAGGAGTTTGGTTTGATTCATAGATAATTTTTCTTAATTTTTGGCGATTAGGTGAAAGTTGTGTGAAATTTGGTGGGAGAGAGAAGCAATCGGAAGGAGATCTGTGTTTTTGATAGATATTTCAGAGATTGAGAGTTGGTTTTGGTTATCTGTGAGAGAGAGTTACGCAGTGTTTGAGAGAGAGAGCTTAGATTGAGAGAGAGAGATTAGGTTGTGAAGTTATATGACTGAGGAGAGAGAGTGCATATAAATATTGAGACGGAGATAACAATGCTTGACTTTTGATAAAGGACACGTGTGTGGTGTCCTTTTGATTCAGATAATTTTTGGTGTCCCATTTTTGGTCAAAACGTGTCATTTGACGGAGATAACAAAGAGGGGGTATCTTCTCCCATTTTAAAATATCTGATTTTTCAAAAACAAAAATATTAGATTTTCCTTTTAATTTTGGGATTTTTTAAACATATCAGAGTTTTTTTATATATTAGACGTTTTTAAGGATTTTGTTTAAGTTTTTTTATAAAATCAGATTTTTCTATTCTTGTTTTCTATTTTTTTGTTTAAGCTTATTTTTTTATTTTTTTTTAATTTAAAATTAATTTTTTAGTTTAGTATATTTTGTATATTTATTTTTAGTACATTGTGTTAAGGCGGGTATTCTGAAAAAAAAACCAAAGTGATAAAAAATTTTGACGGGTTAACAGTTTTTGTGGCCGGATAATGGATTCGTTAGATTCGACATGTCAAAAGGGAGAAGCGCATAAAATGCAAGACAAAGTTAGAAAAAGTGGCATCACTTCATTTCAAATGCTTCAGTCTCATCTTGTCACTCTTTCGAGGATTCAAGGAGGGAGCGAATTTTTGACAATCTTTGGTCAAGATCGTCATATATTCATCGACTCAATTTTCACCACTTTGACCCAACTCGCCGAGCAACTCAACAATGAAAACTTCAATCACTCTGCATCGGCACTTGCATATAGGACTCTTGTGACACAACTCACGCCATTCCTCCAATACAATATCATCAAGTCTGAAAGTTCAGTGATTTGCCAATCTTTTCTTCGAGATACACATACCGAGCTTCGAGTGTTCCGTGATACAATATTGAAACTCATGACATCGGTCTCGTCTTCGATTTATCAACGATCACAACTTCAGCAAGCGTATGATAATGGAGTGCAAGAATCAATGACGCAGATGCAAGAGGAGAATGGTCATACGGTTGACAACTTGGAGCATAACGATGGTAAGAGCATGGAATCAGGAGGACAACATGATACCAGTGGCACGTCAGTGAATGTTCACGAGATCTCTTTTGATGACACCTCACCCGTTTATGACGAAGAGCCTGCAAACATGGTACAATGTAATGTTGTTTATGATGTATATGCTGATGCCATGCCGCATATTGAGCATTCTGAACCTAATTATGACAAACATGGGATGGAAAAGAGCGATAGAAATACCACTTCTGATTCATCCGATGTGAGTCATAATGGGGGAGAAAGTGTTCAAAATGCTATAGTACATCATGATAAATGCTTTATAACTGCCTCGTTAACTGATTTTGATTCCAAGATTAAAGAGCTCGAAACGATCGTAGCTCGGCAATCAAAAGATCTTGAGGATACCAAACTTGAATTTTCTAAGAAAACGGACAAATTTGAAACATACTTTGAAAAAATTGAAAAGTCAAACGTTGTTCTTGAAAGAAAATTGGATCAAACTGTTCTAGATTCTAAAGCTGAAAAGGATAATCTTTTGAAACAAATTAAGTGGCTTGAATCTAAGTTGGCATCCCAAGATGAACTGCTCAAAGAGAATGAGACGTTAAAGGCTCAAGTACAGGAAAAGGTATTTGCTATAGCTGCGTTGAAAAACGAATTGAGGAAAACTAAAGGAACTAGTGTGGATACTAAGCTTGAAAAACCATCAATCTTGGGGAAACCGCCTACAAATCAGTTCGTTAGACAACCGACTGCATTTAGATCCAAGCGAGCACAATCCTCGAGACCGCGGTTTGCCTCCCAAGTTGATTTGGTTCATTTTCCTAGACCAGTCACTCCAGCAACTAGGCCCAATGTGATCAAAACAGCTTTGGCAAGACCTAATCACATGATTGCCTCTAGTTTCCCTAAAAATACCAAGACCACGTCTAGAACTAGTTCAAATGACGTTTGCCATAAATCTGATCTTAGGGAAGCTAAGCAAAGACACAAGTAAGAGATAGGAATTTCAAACCTAGTCATATGCCTTCTAGTTTACCCAACACTGCTACCCGTAGCATGTCACATCCTGGGAGCATCAATCAATCATCTAGGAATTCTAGATCTTACTCGGATATTAAATATGCTACTTGTAAAACATGTAGAAAATGTGTCTTTACGGCAAATCATGATTCTTGTATCAAGAAACTACTTAATGAGGTGAACTCCCGTGCTAGAATTAAGTCCCAGTGGATAGCTAAAATCAAACCTTTTGGTAAAGTTTGGCGCCCCACTGGTAGAACTTTCACTCTTGTAGGAAATGAGTGCCCTTTAACTAGAATAGTCTCTGATTCTACTAAGACTACTAGGGAGGAAATCGATAAAGATGATACGTCACTTAAGCCTAAACTTAAGGTTTTCTATAAAAGGAAATGTTTGCCAGCTAAGATAAGTGAATCATCTACTCAGGTCGCCTCTGACACAAGTAAAGCCAACTGTGAACCCCCATGTGCTTCTATAATTGATATCGCTAACCCACGTCAAAGCATGCAAATTCCTAATGAGATTGCAGGTACCAAAGTTGATGTTCCAAAAGAACGAAGCGGTCCAATCGTTGTGTACCGTTCAACTAAGGACACTCTTAGAGTTTGCTTGCTGAAGAAGCAGATATCGGAGAAACAAGTGTCTCAGGGGATTCATGGTTAAGCTTACCTCAGGACTTATAGTCACATCACAGACTATAACTCGATCTTCAAAGAAAGGAAAGTTTATCGCCGATGGTAAACTTATCCTAACAACGAGAAATTAATTTTTCTCGGGCATGAGCTTATATCAAAAACATTCCAAGTTTTTAAGCTCATGCACTATGGTTCATTGTTAAATGACAGACAATGACCCAAACTTCAAATAAAGGAAAGATTATCTTTTATGATAACTTATCCTCATAACGAGAAACTAACCTTTCTCGGTCATGAGCTTGTATTAAAACATTCGAAGAAGTTTTAAGCTCAGAAAGGAAAGTGTATCTTTTAAATAAGAGAACTTTTCCTCATAACGAGAAATTAACCTTTCTCGGTCATGAGCTTTCCGTTAAAACAGTCAAAGTTTTCAAGCTCATGAAAAACGACTTCTAAGTAAATGTCAGCTTAGAACTCGTCCTTCAGATAAAAGGAAAGTTTATCGCCGATGCTAACTTATCCTTAACAACGGGAAGTTTACAACTTCTCGGACTTGAGCTCGTTTTGTAAGATATTCATCATCTTAAGCTCAAGTAATTGTTTTTTAAAACTTGGAACACAATTTTTCAAGAATTTTTTCAAAAGATTTTTCTAAATCTTTCAAAATTGTGTTTTCAAAATGTTTTGATAAAAAGAGCATGTCTTCTGGAATCGATAATATTTACGAACCTAGAAATGTCATTCAATAATGACACGGGGTTGTAAATAAAGTTCAAGCAGAAGTTTAAATGATTTAAAACATGCTTAAAATGGTTTGCTATTATTTTCGATAGTAACCCGCTTTTCACATTGAAGTCAAGCATTTCACCGGAAAGCTTTGTCTTCAAAATCCGAAGTTATCAACTCCACAATCCAAAGTTCGTTGCAATTGATATCTACATACTCGACGATGCGACTACTCAAACGGTGACTACAGCTCTTTCAATAGAACACGGGTCAACAATTGAGGGGGAGCAATTGTCCAGCATTCAGAATCCTTGATGCCGAGAGTGCCAAGTTCACATATTGGTGTCAAGACAACGATATCAATCATACACATGGAGTCAAGAGATAACTTCAGACGTGACGAGGTGACCAACATTCGTGAACAAGAACCATGTGAATCTTTCATATGATGTTCTCCATCATTCTGGTCCAACCTCGTAAATTGCTAATCTTGTGAATACATTATCATATATGATCTTTGCACGTGATAAATACCTTACACTTGTGTTTAAAAGGTATTTAATTTACGTTTCAAGTACACCCTCATTAATTTGAGGGGGAGCTTGTTAAAATCATGAAGATAACTAGATTTGCATTTTTCTTCCCAAATTTTCTTAAAATGCTATTAAATCAATTGATATTAAAAACATCGATTGCGTTAATATTTTTAATATGGGGGAGAAAATGTGATTTAATATGGGAAATGATTAATCACAAATGGTTTGACTTAACGTGTTAGCTCATCCCGACATGTGCGAAATGTTTTCAGATATCGTGGCATATGTTAAGGGGGAGCAAAATGGATTTGCACTTCAAAATGGATTTCATGGTGACATACACTTACCCAAAACATCTCTATTCACGACGGTGAAGATTGTGGTGACATAAGGATGGTAGGATAGGTTAAAGTCCAATGATTTCTCTAGAACCGGAGGAATCTTCCCAAGGACATTCCATAGCTAGAAATAGTAGTCCTTAGGAAAGATGGAGAAAGATTGTGAACGTAGCTGAATGCCAACCAAGTACTTAAGTTAGCACTGGAACAATCACAACAAGGTGCTAGTTATGACGTATTGGTAAGCATTGAAGGGGTTGAAGAATGAAAAAGAATTGTAAAGATAAAGGGTGTAAAGAAAGAAGCCCTCCTTACAACCTTAGGCAGAAACCGGGTCAATTCATATGCTATTGAGATCATTTTTAATGATTCTTGATATTGAAGAAAGACATCATGGACCCAGTGATGCAATGCACAACCCTTCCCAGCTAACTCAAATATCTCTCAAAAGGTATTTGTTTTAATCACACGGAGATCAACACATTATCTATTGGTTTATTCACTCCGAATAAATTGGTATTGAAAAGGTGGCACTCCTCTCCAGCCTCCGATCACTAAAATCCAAAATGCACGATCGAGTCTAGAGCCATTTGAGATCATCAAATATCTCATTAGGACACACTTTCATATTTCCTTGCTTCTTCACACACTGTGAAAAGTAAGAAAGATCTTAAGAGTCCTACACAAAATCTTCATGATATTGCCTGAACATCCGAGTAATACGAAAGTATTTACAATGAAGATGGAAATCCTTCTTGAGCGAATATCAAAAAGCTCATGGTAGGTGACTTGTGCGATTCTTTATGAATCAAACTTGTGATAACTGGAAAGCAACAGTGGTTTAATTCTTAAATGAATTTAAACACGTTCCAGACCTCTACGCAATATCTTAGTGATCTTGCCAGAACACTCAGAGTGATACCTTAGTGTTCACAGTGATGAGTGGAAATCCTTCTAGTGTTAACCTCAAACAGCACTTGGTAGGTAACTTGCAAGATTCTATATGAATCAAGCTCGTGACAACTGGAAAGCAACGATGGTGCGGTTCTTAATTGAACTTCACTTGTTCCAGGAACATGAATTGACGGCTTCAAATCATGCGGATAATATTATCCAAATGATTCACTCTTTACGTTCGCAGTCAGCTTTGGACGGTCGAGTAAAGAGAACGGGTTTACCCGCGAAATCTTGTCAAGGAGGTTCTTTATTGAAACTACCTGTCACAAGTACGATATTTAATATCGTCCAACGGTCTTCACCGACCGGAGGTAAAATGCTACCGAATTAGAATGAAATGTTCAAGGCCATTTCATCCGTGTATATGGTTTGTTGCTAACTGTCTTATGCAGTGGAACAAGAAGGTGGCATTGCGGTGTATAATCCAGAAGAAGTCGTCACCACATGCTTATACTACATACACTTAGTACTTCAACAAATTCAAGAAAGTCTGAAGGTCAAGTCTTCCGCTGTATCAAACTCTGAAGCTTTCAAGAATTTAAAGGTATAAGTATGTGGAACATGTAGTCACGAAGAGGCAAATTTCACAAGTGATGAATGCACAAGGTCAAGGCAAGGAAACATGCTCAAGACTAAAGTCAAAGATCACATCAAGCATATTCACAAGAACAAGATCGAAGACTCAAGCATAGTATGCTAGGTTTAAGATTTTGTAAAATGGTGTGACCTCCCTTAGGGGGAGATTGTTGGAAATACGTTTTTCCAAAGAAAGCCTCGGTCACATCATTATTAGCATAGATCACGAGCTATAGACTATTTAGGACATTGTAACTTGGAGTGACCTCCCTTAGGGGGAGATTGTTGGAAATACGTTTTTACGTATTTAGAAAGGATCGGTCACTCCAAAGATATATTCTAGTATTGGGCTCGTGATCCATTTGTAAACAATATAGTCCACATAGCCCACATGTAGGGTGGGCTATATATACCCCCTCCTAGCATGTTAGGAGGGGTGGTTCTTTCATTTTCATATTTTTTCATTTATCAAATTACTTTCTCTCTCTATCTTTCTTTTCTCTCCTTTCTCTCTCTATACTCTCATCTCCTTCTTCCCCATCTCCACCATTAAATCAATAGATCTATCCATAGTTTACCAAATCCTAAGATTTCGTAGACCTTCAGGTTTCTATAGATTCTAGTAACGAAATAGAAACATCAAGTCTCATGAGAAATTAAGAGGTCTTAAAATCACTATTAAAAAATGACAGGTTGTTGTTAGGAAGAATGACAAGACTCTAAAAACACGCAGCATTATCAGAGATTAAAGATATTAAGATAAAGATAGATGATTGTTCAGCGAGTACTACTGATCGAGAAAAAAAGATTAAGCTTCTTCAAGACATTGATAAGTTTGACAACCTTGAATCTCTCGACTTAATCCAAAAAGCTCACATCAAATGGGATATACTCGGTGATGAAAATTCTAAATTTTTTCATGGGATGATTAATAGCAAAGTGAGAAAGACTTCGTTTACTAAATTGTTGATGGAGTTTGGATTTCAGAACCGGCTCGTATTAAGGAAGTCTTTCTTAATTACTACAAAGATAAGTTCCAAGATAACGACTCTGATGTAGTTTTCTATGCGATGGCCCATTCTTCTACTCTATGTCCTCTTGATAGCGATCAATTGGAGTCAGAAATCTTGTTAGATGAAGTGAAAAATTCTGTTTGGGATTGTGGTAGTGACAAATCCCCGGGGCCTGATGGTTTTTCTTTCGCATTTATAAAGAAATATTGGGACATCATAAAGTCATATATTTTTGAGTTTGTCAAGTCTTTCTTTGTTACAGGTTCATTGCCTCAAGGTGCCAATTCTTCTTTTTTCACACTCATCCCGAAGACCAGTAACCCCATCTCTATTAAAGATTTTCGGCCCATTTCGCTCATCGGTACTCATTACAAGATCATTGCCAAAATTCTTGCTACTCGTTTTTCTGAAGTGATTGATAAGGTTGTTAGTAAAGAGCAGTCTGCCTTCATTTCAGGTCGTCATATTCTTGGTTGTCCTCTTATTATTAGTGAGATCATCCAATGGTAAAAAAGGAAGAAAAATATGTTAATCTTCAAGGTGGATTTCGAAAAAGCTTTCAACCCAGTTAGTTAGAAATACCTTGATTTCATCCTTCATAGCCTCAATTTTGGTTCGAAGTAGCGTTCCTGGATTAGAGCTTGTCTTCACTCCTCTAGAGCCTCCATTTTGATTAACAGTAGTCCTACTTCTGAATTTTCAATTAAACGTGGTTTAAGGCAAGGAGATATCCTATCTCCTTTTCCTTTTTATTCTTGTTATGGAAGGACTCCATTGTGTTATGTCTAATGTTGTCAACTCTGGGCTTATTAGAGGGGTCAAACTTGGTTCTTCTAATGTTATCTCACTTTTTTTATGCTGATGACGTGGTTATTACTATCGATTAGAATTCTCGTGACTTCGACAATATTATCCGGATTCTCCATGTTTTCTATCTCGCTACGGGTCTTAGAATAAATATCTATAAATCGAATATATATGGCATTGGTGTTTCTAATGATGAGAATTCGTCTTTGGATAGTAGGTCTGGATGTGCTGCAAGTATTTTCCCTTTCAGCTACCTTGGGCTTCCAATCGGTGCTAACATGAATCTTACTTCCAGTTGGAGTGTTTTGATTGATCGTTTCAAGAAGAGACTCTCCTCGTGGAAAGCTAACTTGCTATCCATAGGAGGGCGTCTCACCCTTATTAAAGCGGTTTTAGGTAGTCTGGGCATATACTATCTCTCAATTTTTAAGGCTCTTGAAACTATTTTGAATACTATAGAAAGCCTTCGTTCTAAGTTTTTGGGGCGGTTCTCAAGATTCTAAGAATATGTCTTAGGTTAAATGTTCTCAAGTTCTCCTTTCCTTTGATAAAGGAGGCCTGAACATTGGTAGTTTAAAGGCTTTCAACATTTCTCTTCTTCAAAAGTAGCGTTAGAGGATGTTTTCTTCTCCAAACAATCTTTGGGTGATTATTATTAAAGCGTTACACGGTCAAGATGATGGTCTGAACGATGAAGGCTTTAATTTTAATGGCACTTGTTCTAGGATTGTTGGTACTTCTAATTTTCTGCATTTGAAAGATATCATCCCTCTTAATTCTTTTCGCTTCAAAGTAGGATGTGGAACTTGTATTCGTTTTTGGAAGGACGTGTGGATCGGCGATTCTCCTCTTCTTACTCGGTACAACAGACTTTATAGATTAGACCAAGACAAAGACTTCAAAATCATCAACCGTATTGTTGATGGTAACTGGCATTGGAATTGGTCTAGGGTTGATATTGGCATTCGAAACACGGATTATTTGAGAGACTTACTGATGGAAATAAGCCAAATTGATATTAGTGTAAATGATGACACTTGTACTTGGTCGTTGGCTGATGATGGCATATTCTCTGTAAGGAGTTCTCGACGTCGTATTGATTATAAACTTCTTCCATCTATATTGTCGTCGACTTCATGGGAAATGTGACAATCCCTCAATTTATGGTTGATATTTTATTCTCAAATATTATTTAAAAATATTATTTTAATGTTATATTATGAACTCACTTATTTTTGGGAAGTAATTTGGATTTACGTCTTGAAGTAGCATCGACTACGTCTAAACCGGAGGATTCTACGTTACGTGCTTACGTTTACATACACCGTTTTTGGTGAGAGTCCGACATTTCAGAAAATAAATTTGTCCGTGAATATTATTTTGGAATTTTAATTTTGAGTTGGTTCATAAGCTCACAAATTTACGAGAAGAGATTAGGACTTACGATTTTAATTTAACGTCCTTTACGATTAAACCGGAAACCTTAGGATTACGTATTTACGTTTTTGAACTCCGTTTTTGATGAGACGATTTTTATTAGATTCGTTTTGTGCCGTTGATTCATAATTTATAAAAACGTTTTTCGTAAAACGACCTGAGGGCACGCGAATCGAGGAAACTAGAATCGAGGAATACCCGTAAATAAATGGGGATGAGACAAAATAACTTTTGCCCCACCCCCATATATGGGACGGCCAACACATTACTTATGTGTCAAATGGTAGCAAATAAGCTAACACTTGTCCATTAGCTTCAAAATGAAGCTTACACTCATCACAAAACCATCTAAACAAAAATCATTTGTTCATTCTCACCATGCAAAACAAGCTAGAAACTCTCTCATCTCTCCCATTGATGCCGTCCACTTCTCCCCCATCAAACACCATCATTGATCAAAATCAACCATGAAATCTAATGTTATTTACACACATGTTGAAGCCCTTTTGAAACCCTATTGATTGGTGGTGATTATAACATCCAAGGAGGAGTTTCTATGGAGTCTTGTGGCTGATTTTCCACAAGGTGTTCATGAAGAATGGTGGTCTTGAAGATGGAAGTGGCTATTCACAATTTTCTCCATCAAAATCCATGTTTTGATCACAACCTACATCATCATGGTGGTATAAAGATTGTTCTCCTCATCCTCTTGTTATTTTTGATTATGTAATCTTGTATTTCTTTTACTTATGTATATGTATATGATGATGAATGATGATTAAAAATATTGTGTGGGGATTTGGTGTTGATAAACATGCTTAAAAAGATGAAAAACTATAAGAAACAAGGCTAAAATCTTGTTTAAATTGTTGGCTGTATAAAACAGTAAAGAATCATATGATGAACTGATAAAAATGGCATAGATTAATGGATATACAGTAAGTAATATGTCTTGTACACATGTGAGAGTTGGCCATGCAATGGAATCATTGTAATGAGTGAGATATGATCAAAACAAGTTTAGAGTACAAATCTGAGTTCACTGTTTTGGACGATTTTTAGAAAATACTTAGAGGCTGATTCAACAGTAGCTATAGAAGAGTTAAATGGAGCACATATCTTAGTTTATGTCATAAAAATTTGAGCTTCTTTCTCCATATAAAACTCTAGATATGGCAGTTTTGGTGAACATGAAAATAAAAATCAGATTTTTGAAATTAAAGTATAACAGTATTATATAAGCACTCAAATAAAAATAGTATAAAATATAAATTAAAACCCACTAACTTATATAATACATTTATATAAATATGTATAAGGATAAATAAATGGAAATTTTATAAAAATGGTAGTTTGATAAGTTTTATAAGTTATAAAACTATAAACATGATTTTTACGACTTTTTCGGCTATTACCGTAAAATTAACGTTTTTGTTAAATAAAACTTAGACGGTTGGACCCGTCTAATGTAAAGTTTTTAAAACTCATATACTGATATATATAAACATATATAACAAGTAAAAACCGATAAAACTCGAACTATAAAACATACGGACATTAACGGGCTAAGTTAACGTTATTGGACTAATAATACAACAAAATGGGCTAAAACACTTATAAACTTATTTATTGGGCTTAACCCAATTGGGTCCAACATGTAAAGTGTGATACTGATAATAAAAGTGTAATTGGGCTAATATAATATATTGGGCTTGTAATGGGCCTATTGGGCCTAAAACATGTAAATAGGTAAAACTAGTAAAATAGTAAGAAGTTACCAACACATAACACTAAAATAAGTAAATGAGAATATGTAAACCCATTTGATCATCATATATGTAAAATCATCATATGTATACATAATTGTTATTTTTATAAAGTCATTGGACATGAGTCTAAGACGAGTATTATTTGTCTAGGTTTCCGTGATTGAAGCACGTACTGTACGTCCGAATTGCCGACAACCCGCCTTCCCACACCAACGTGAGTTCATAGCCTCGCACTCTTTTAAGTGTTTTATGAAATGTTTTATAAACCCGCGAGGGAGATAACATGTTAGTTTTAATAAAATAGGACACCAGTTGTCCCGATTGTTTGTTTATTGATTTGGACCCGAATGATTGTATGACCCGAATGATTGTATGCCCCGATGAATGATTATATGACCCGATGTATGAAATAAAATGGATTATTAAAGTTAGGTTATGTCACTAAAAGTCCCATTAGCATGAATTGTGAACTACCGGGATTTGGTAGACGCTTATGCATATAATAGTACTATTTGGGGACGATCACCCCAGTTCGCGCCTTGACGGTTGATCCCCGTCGTGCCACATTGATTGGTAAGCGAATTTATGTATGAGAAGATTTACACAAGCGTGATTATTGTGACGACACGCTAATTTAGATGGGCAAATTGAGTTTCGGGCTAGCTACTCGTTGTTGGTTATAGTAAGGTAACAATGTCATGCGGCTTGTAATAATCCAAAAATAACGAAATACTGCTTTATGCATTGAATTATGATATATTGCCTGACTAGCAATACAGGGTCTTATTATTGATATTATGTTCGTGTTTTGGTTTTATATAACCATATCCATATAACGGTTTTTATTTAACTTTATACAACGTTTTTTACGACATTGGTTCGTATATTGGTTTTGAAGGCAACAACCTATATTATGATTTTGACAAGGATTTGTATAAAATGACTTTGGCTATTTTATGGCCTATTACAAAGATTTGTACAAAATGATTTTCGGTAATAATTTTATACCGGTGTTATATTGATGGATTTAATTAAACTCTATGAATTCACTCGGCGTTATCACTGACCTTTTCTTTTAACATGTTTTATCTCAGGTACTTGAAGGTAATTCTCGGGAAGACAACAAGAATTCATGGCCCGCACTTAATTAATAATTTCCATTCAAATGTTTTGTAAAACTGTATGAAATACAATGACTTGGGACCTATGTAAATTTGATATTTATGAATGGAAATGCTTTAGTATTAAACGACACGATTTTTTTAAACGTTGTCTATGATGTGAGTAATGTGCTATCCCGTAACACCAACGAGTCTTCCGCTGTATTGAATTGTGTAAATTTGGGGGTGTTACAGCTTGGTATCAGAGCTCTCGTTATAGAGAACGAAAGATTTTTAAAACCAAGGTTTTGAATAAAACATTTCAAAATCTTTTAACTATAAACATTTTTCTAAAAATGTCTAAAAATCTTTTGACTATAACGGTGCCGAAGAATTCCCGAGTTACCGACAAGGCCAGACTGAGAAGTGTTATTTTAATATATCTATAACTTGGATTATATATATACATATGATGTAATTTGATTACATGATTGTTTGATGATTATTTTGATATTTATACGACGTAGATTGTCACAAGAAACCCTAAATCCCTTAGTAAATTAATCGAAGCTATTATCGTAGGAATTCTAGCTATCCTAGATCTAAACCAAGTTGTGGATATTTATGATCCCAACAAATGGTTAATATTTTTAACACCCCCAAATTTACATGCAGCGGAATACATCTTTGGGTGCTAAACAATGATACAACAACACATAATTTATAAAGAACGACTCGAAAAGAGACGTTTTAGATCTATCGTTCCTAAAACATTTGTCAGAGTAGCGTAGTCCCAAGTAATCGTTACCAAAAGATAAGTTAAAACAACATATTGGTTTGTTTTAAAAATGGAACGATAAATAAATCAAAGAGTTTGAACAACAAAAGCAGTGCACAACTTCATTCTCGTGACCTCCAAGCTTCCACTTCTTGATTACCTGAAATACATGTGAGTAAAACAATCAGCAAAAATGCCGAGTGAATCTATAGGTTTATGAAATCAATTTGAACACAAGCAAAGATTATAAGTTTGTGGCATGCTTATAAGCATCAAATAATAATTTGCATCAACAATGATAATTGTATATAGCATAAATTGCAATAAGCTCATGGAACCGAGCCCTTAGACACTCCCATATCAGTCTAATAAGACGAGAGATTTATTAATTGTCGGTTACCTCCAGATTATTGGTACATTGCCGTATACCTGACTTCTCAATACAATGTGCTCAAACAGTGTGGAGGTCGGGCCTAAGCTTCTATGACAAGTCCACAAAAACTGAACCGGGGCGGCTTCCCCTATAGATCTATTAATTGTACTAGCGGTTAACCCATCATAGGTTAATTAACGGTCCATAATTGAGGCTTTAACTAAGGCAATCACTTAATGCAATTTAAAGGCAACCACGGGTCCATTCATAGAGGGACAAAGCATACCATAAAAATCTTGTGTTCTAAGTTTATAAAAACATGTATTCCCCCTCGCGGGTTTAAAATCATTTAATAACTAGTATAAAGCGAGGCTATAGACTCACGTTGATAAGGAAAGGCGGATTATCGGCTACGGGCGTGCTTCGGTCACGGAAACCTATATAAATAATAATCGGTCTTAGACTCTTGTATAATGACTTTTATCAAAATAACAATATACATATGATGATTTTGTACATATGATGATGATCAAGTGGGTTTATATATCCTTGTTTACTCATTTTAGTGTTTACGTATTGGTAACTTTTTACTAGTTTACTAGTTTTACCTACTTACCTATTTTAAGTCCAATAAGCTTAGTATAAGTTATTTAACTTGTTTTAATCCATTTTATACCTATATTATCAGTATCTATACTTTCCATGTTGGGCCCAAATGGGTTAAGCCCAATAAGTTCTTTTTATAAGTGTTTAACTTATTTAGTCCAATTATTAGTCCAATATGCTTAGTTAGCTCGTTAATGTCCGTATGTCCTATAGTTCGGGTTTTATCGGTTTTTTACTTGTATTAGTTACTTATATATCAGTATATGAAATTTAAAAACTTTACATTAGACGGGTTTGATCGTCTAAGTTTTATTTGGCGAAAAACGTTAATTTTACGGTAATAGCCGAAAAAGTCGTAAAAATCAAATTTATAGTTTTTATTACTTATAAGTATTATTCCACAACCATTTATATAATTCATCCATTTAATTAACCTTTTACATATTTATATAAATAAGTTTCATAAGTTAGTGGGTTTTTATTTTACATTTTATACAATAAAATTTGAGTGCTTATATAATAATAATAAACATTAATTCTCAAAATCTGATTTTTATCTTCATGTTCACCATTTTTATCATATCTAGAGTTCTATAATGAATTAGAAGCTCATTTTTGGATGACATGTTCTTCATATTATGTGCTACATTTAACTTAGTTATAGCTACTGCTCATTTTAAGTTTATCTTGCCTTAACAGTCCCTACAAAACTGCTTATTCAAATTAGAACACCCAACTTGTTTTGATCATATCTCACTCATTATATTGATTCCATTGCATGGCCAACTCTCACATGTGTATAGCATTTTGTACTTACTGTAAATGGATCATACCATGCAATTTTATCAGTTCAAGTTTTAGTTATATACTGTTTTTATACAGCCAACTAAATAATCATGATTTTAGCCTTATTTCTCATGGTTATTAACATTTTTAAGCATATTTATCAACACTTGATCCCCACACAACATTTTTATCATCATATATACATTATATACATATACAAAATAAAGAAAATACATTTGTTCTTTACAAAAATAACAAGAGAAAATGGAGAGGATGATCTTCTTTACCAACCAAGTGTATTTCTTGTTTTTGGAAGACAAGAACTTGATGAACACCACAAGTAACTCCAAGATCATCAAACACCAAGAACAATAGTTGAGAAATCAGCCCTAGGACACAAGCAAATCACCTCCTATGTTTTTAATATGGCCACCAAATGATCAAGGCTTCAAGATAACTCCATGATAGAGCTAGATAACATGTATTTCATGGCTAGAAAAGATCAAAAGGAGTGTTTGTAGCTTCAAAGTGGATGGCAAGGTGATGATGGTTGAGAGAGTTTGAGGTTGTTTTGCATGTATGGAAATATGGTATGTGTGAAGTGGTGGAATGGTTTGATGGTTTTAGCTAGGAATGGCTTAAAGTGTAAGCTTAGTCTTACACTTGTAAGTACTTAGCTAACATGATGCCACATCCTTAGATGTGGTGTCATGTGCCATCCTATGTTAGCTAGTGGGGTGGGATAATGTATTTTGTCCCACCTCACTAATTTACGGGTATTCCTCGATTCTAGTTTTCTCGATTTGCGTGCCCTCGGGTCGTTTTACGAAAAACGTTTTTATAAATTTTGAATCAACGACACAAAATGAATCCAATAAAAATTGTCTCATCAAAAACAGAGTTCAAAAACGTAAATACGTAATCCTAAGGTTTCCGGTTTAGTCGTAAGGGATGCTAAATTATGCACGTAAGCCCAAATTAAAATCCGTAAATTGTGAGTTCGTCAATCAACACAAAAATAAGTTTCAAAATATTATACGAGAAAATATTTCACTACCTGAAAATGTTAGATTGTACTTTTTAAAAGTTTAATCGCACACGAAAAATAATAATATAACGACTCGATACGTAATTGAAACGATATCGTCGAAAGTATTAAATATCGAAACTATCGATAATAAAATATAAAATTGTTGGCATCCGTCGGTATCGCGATCACTAGTAGTCCTCGTTGCTCGTCAAAATATTAAAATATAATATTTAATATCGGTTTCAACTTAAACCGTTAAACATAATAATATTTAACGTTATAGAATACTTCAAAATAATTGAAAATAGAATTAAATTATGACCTTATTTTTACGGGTTTTACATCCTCGCCACCTTAAGGGAGCGACGTCCCGGCGCTCAACTCGCCTCACTTTCGCCAACGCGCATTAAAGTCTCAATAAACATCATCGTTGAAAGTCAAAAAGATATTACATAATATATATGTTCTACATGATCGGACGTCATCGGATGATGCCGTCTCAAGTTCTCACAACTTACGATCATTTGACTAGATCACATACCACATAAGTACATAAAAATAAAAGGTCGAACAATAACATCAAGTATAGATTTCCATCGTTAATCATCGAGAAAACCTTGAACGAACCCTTGATAATAACCATTTGATCAAAAGAGTCTTTCCACTTGCGGTGTTGGCTTCAACATGCTCCTCGAGGTTGTAACGAATTTATTAACTCCATTCATTAAGAGATTCGGTCCTCAATCATTCCACGAGTACACACATAAATCCTGGTGACACTTATCGTTTCTTCTTATACACTGCTTCCCGAGATTTATTTTAAACTCAGAATAAAATAGTGATATTCAATACGAGGAACAGAACGAGATAAAAATAAATTCAATAAACGCATAAACGGACAAGATGTGGTAAAATGATTTAAGGTTAACGATCGACGAGGGATCTCGAATCACGTAACCGTAAAACATAATAATTCACAATACTAGAAAAATGAGGGCGAAGAATGAATTAAATATTAATATTAAAATAACGTTTGTCACAGTTATCCGTCCCGGATTTGTATTACCTTAAAACTTAGTTGAGGTACCTTCTTGATAAAGATGATATATTAAAAATAGAAGTTAAATAGCTTCATAATTTATTTTGGTTGTCTTAAGAAACTTTGAAAGAATAACACGAATTTATTAATTAAACTCGTATTGATGGTTACAATTTAGAAAATATAATTTTCAAATTAAATCACTATTAGGAATATAAATTAAACTGGCAATTTCATTATATTAAAAATAAAGTATGATAAGTCAATTAGTTCAAAAGGTAGAACATAATTTTATTTTAAACATTAGTTTTAGTTATGCAAAATATGGTGTATAAATTTGACCTTTTTCTTATGGTAGTTATTTCGATAATTGAAAATCATTGGAAAATGTATAAAAGTTCCATAAAATTTTATAATACGTTGTAGAAATACATAAAGGTGTTTATTATTTCAAAATAAATATGGGATATATTCGGGTTTCGAAAGGTGACAAGATAACAACGAATACGAATGGAAATAATAGTCAACAATTAGTACGAAATCAACGGTACAAAAGAGAACGAAGCAAATGTCGTATGAATTCTTAAAGAGAATAATAAAATAAAGGTGTCGATGGTATTACGATAAGAAATAATAGATTAAACAAGTTGTCAATTTTGTTAGTGCGGTCGATGGTTCACCAATATCAGTTCGTTAACTTAACGGTGGTCGTTACACGATCGGAAATAAGATCCATACAAAAATTTTAATCAAAGAAAATTCCTAATAATCACTTGTAATTAAAACAAATCAAATGAACGATGTTAGTGTTTAAAGGGAGAAGTCAAAGCACGGTTCACAAGGGTGGATTTCGAGACAAACGAGAGTGACGGACGTCATCCCGGATATACGGAAATCACTCTAGTGATAATTCGTTATTCACGTGTGGAGACATTCCAAAGATCTACTCAGTCGCATAAAGAAGATTGGACGAGAAGGAAGGATAAAACATCGAGACTTTCAAGTCATTTATCAACAGTCAGTAATTAAACGAATGGTCAAAAGAAATCAGTTATAAGACAAAATGAAGTAACAAGTGGAAAAACGATTGTCGAGTAAAAACGTATTCGTAAGCGCGTAATTCGTTTAAGAAAAGGTAAGAAAACGTATGCGGATGCATAGAAATTGCGCCACTTGCATAAAATATAAAGGTTTTCAAAACTTCTTTTCACTTTATTTCATTTTATTTATCTTTATCATAAATACAAGTAAAAAGTTGATTATTATCAAGATTTTTAAGGTGACTACTATTCAGCCTAGCATGGCTCCTTCTAAATTAGACATAGGTGATCAGGCCATGTATAATTTAGGGCTAGCAATGCAGTGCTTCATTTCATCGAAAAGTATTACGTTTCTTATGTTTATATAAACCATGCCATTTGTAAAATGGAATTTAAAAATAGTTTATAAATTTATAGGATACAAGTAATTTGTGAGATACTCAATAAGCAACTTTTAATGTTACAAAAAGTATTTTATAATACCAAAGTAAAAATAATTGGTGAAAATAATCGTAAAACAATATCAGATTTATTTATAATATGACATTATGACAACGTATAAAGTAGTCAAAGTTTTGCAAAAAGTGGCAAATAGTAGCTCATAAAACAACCAATGAAATGGTTACAAGTTGTTAAGTTTTCAAAGGGTTATAAGGTTTTGACGAAAACGTCATGAGATACGCGATAAGAATGTCAACGAAGAATGTGAAGGCAAAACTTCAAAACTCAACTCAAATCAGTGGAAGGTTAGAAGAAAAAAAAATAAAATAACATCGAATGACAAATGAGTCATATATATATGAAAAGAATAAAACAATCCACATGTGTATTCTTTGTAAGATACTCGACACAACATGCTTTTAAGAAAGTATGTTATTCGTTTTTAAATTACACCATTAATCCGGTAATTGCTAATCTTGTACTGTTTCTATTTTTAAATATTTTCACATGCAACTAGTATTCGTTAGTTGTAAAATAATATTTGTTAAAATTTTACGATCTCAAATGAAATCAAAACAGCTTAGAAACATTTAAAACTCATGTTCTGAATTTTCTATCAGATTTAACTTTTAAATATGAGCCGATTAATTGACCCGATAAACGACATCTCCAAGACTCAGAGTCTAAAGCATTTTGATGCAAAACGACGTTTCAGACGACTTTCTAGTTTTACCCGAAACCTGAAAACCAATGTAAAATGACCAAAATACCCCTGCATGTTTTGTGCAGGTTTGACTATTTTATTTTAAAAACGCAGGTTTTACTTTTAAGTTTTGACCTGTTTATACTGCCCCTACAGTTTCTGCATAAAGTGTATTTTTCGACACTTCTTAACGGCTCAAAATATATACATATATACATACATGTCTTGTGGATTTTATAACAAAGAAAAATAAATCTCGTAATGAGCATCAAATAAAATATAGCATGATGAATGACAGAAAATACTTCAAGGTATTCAACACGAAATTTAGGAAGCAAGACGGTGAAAGACGTTCGTAATTTAAGTTTCAAGGGGCAATGTAGGCAAATCTCCTTGGTGCCACGATTGTCCAAAAACACAAAACATAAAAAGAAAAGAATGGAACATTAATATGCTACACTCCGGGAGCGAGAAGGTTAATGAAAAACAAATGATACAATTTTATATAAGTAAAATCGCATTCCAATCTAGCGCCATAATCTAGACGATGATTTATAAAATGACGATGACGTTACCGAGATATAAGTGAACAATACACTTCGGAGTCGATACATATAAATGTCAATAAATAGCGGTTAGTCTATTCCAAGGACACATTGAGCTACACAATGGTCTAGAGATTACGTTTCAAGACGTCCAAGCACAAACAGCCGGAAAGCGATTTGGATATCTATAGATATCTCAAAGGGTTAAACAATAAAAGTAACGTGCGCAGATGAAGGTATGTAAGGTCATAATATAAAATTTGCAATAAAAGCAATTTAAATACTTCAAAAATAAATACAGAAAGATCTTGAAAATTCAATGTATTTATTTAAGTTAATCATTAATAAATGATAAACTTTTATCGAAAAGTTTAACGACATAAATATATATCGATAAAGGGATCCTAGATATAAATATATATCAATAAAGGGATCATAGTATTTATTAATAAATACTTGGCAATAAAAGGATACGTAATGACGTATACTAAAGTTGTAATCCCAGAAGTAGCTTAAACCTGAAGTCACGCGAAATCATGTGCACCGACTCTTTGAAAAATAAAACCGACAGTTATAGTTTAGGTTTTTAGAAAAAGACCTAGTTCTCTATAACTCATGGCTCTGGTACCAATCTTCAACACCCCCAAATTTACACACAGCGGAATACATCTTTGGGTGCTAAACAATGATACAACAACACATAATTTATAAAGAACGACTCGAAAAGAGACGTTTTAGATTTATCGTTCCTAAAACATTTGTCAGAGTAGCGTAGTCCCAAGTAATCGTTACCAAAAGATAAGTTAAAACAACATATTGGTTTGTTTTAAAAATGGAACGATAAATAAATCAAAGAGTTTGAACAACAAAAGCAGTGCACAACTTCATTCTCGTGACCTCCAAGCTTCCACTTCTTGATTACCTGAAATACATGTGAGTAAAACAATCAGCAAAAATGCCGAGTGAATCTATAGGTTTATGAAATCAATTTGAACACAAGCAAAGATTATAAGTTTGTGGCATGCTTATAAGCATCAAATAATAATTTGCATCAACAATGATAATTGTATATAGCATAAATTGCAATAAGCTCATGGAACCGAGCCCTTAGACACTCCCATATCAGTCTAATAAGACGAGAGATTTATTAATTGTCGGTTACCTCCAGATTATTGGTACATTGCCGTATACCTGACTTCTCAATATAATATGCTCAAACAGTGTGGAGGTCGGGCCTAAGCTTCTATGACAAGTCCACAAAAACTGAACCGGGGCGGCTTCCCCCATAGATCTATTAATTGTACTAGCGGTTAACCCATCATAGGTTAATTAACGGTCCATAATTGAGGCTTTAACTAAGGCAATCACTTAATGCAATTTAAAGGCAACCACGGGTCCATTCATAGAGGGACAAAGCATACCATAAAAATCTTGTGTTCTAAGTTTATAAAAACATGTATTCCCCCTCACGGGTTTAAAATCATTTAATAACTAGTATAAAGCGAGGCGATAGACTCACGTTGATAAGGAAAGGCGGATTATAAGCTACGGGCGTGCTTCGGTCACGGAAACCTATATAAATAATAATCGGTCTTAGACTCTTGTCTAATGACTTTTATCAAAATAACAATATACATATGATGATTTTGTACATATGATGATGATCAAGTGGGTTTATATATCCTTGTTTACTCATTTTAGTGTTTACGTATTGGTAACTTTTTACTAGTTTACTAGTTTTACCTACTTACCTATTTTAAGTCCAATAAGCTTAGTATAAGTTATTTAACTTGTTTTAATCCATTTTATACCTATATTATCAGTATCTATACTTTCCATGTTGGGCCCAAATTGGTTAAGCCCAATAAGTTCTTTTTATAAGTGTTTAACTTATTTAGTCCAATTATTAGTCCAATATGCTTAGTTAGCTCGTTAATGTCCGTATGTCCTATAGTTCGGGTTTTATCGGTTTTTTACTTGTATTAGTTACTTATATATCAGTATATGACTTTTAAAAACTTTACATTAGACGGGTTTGATCGTCTAAGTTTTATTTGGCGAAAAACGTTAATTTTACGGTAATAGCCGAAAAAGTCGTAAAAATCAAGTTTATAGTTTTTATTACTTATAAGTATTATTCCACAACCATTTATATAATTCATCCATTTAATTAACCTTTTACATATTTATATAAATAAGTTTCATAAGTTAGTGGGTTTTTATTTTACATTTTATACAATAAAATTTGAGTGCTTATATAATAATAATAAACATTAATTCTCAAAATCTGATTTTTATCTTCATGTTCACCATTTTTATCATATCTAGAGTTCTATAATGAATTAGAAGCTCATTTTTGGATGACATGTTCTTCATATTATGTGCTACATTTAACTTAGTTATAGCTACTGCTCATTTTAAGTTTATCTTGCCTTAACAGTCCCTACAAAACTGCTTATTCAAATTAGAACACCCAACTTGTTTTGATCATATCTCACTCATTATATTGATTCCATTGCATGGCCAACTCTCACATGTGTATAGCATCTTGTACTTACTGTAAATGGATCATACCATGCAATTTTATCAGTTCAAGTTTTAGTTATATACTGTTTTTATACAGCCAACTAAATAATCATGATTTTAGCCTTATTTCTCATGGTTATTAACATTTTTAAGCATATTTATCAACACTTGATCCCCACACAACATTTTTATCATCATATATACATTATATACATATACAAAATAAAGAAAATACATTTGTTCTTTACAAAAATAACAAGAGAAAATGGAGAGGATGATCTTCTTTACCAACCAAGTGTATTTCTTGTTTTTGGAAGACAAGAACTTGATGAACACCACAAGTAACTCCAAGATCATCAAACACCAAGAACAATAGTTGAGAAATCAGCCCTAGGACACAAGCAAATCACCTCCTATGTTTTTAATATGGCCACCAAATGATCAAGGCTTCAAGATAACTCCATGATAGAGCTAGATAACATGTATTTCATGGCTAGAAAAGATCAAAAGGAGTGTTTGTAGCTTCAAAGTGGATGGCAAGGTGATGATGGTTGAGAGAGTTTGAGGTTGTTTTGCATGTATGGAAATATGGTATGTGTGAAGTGGTGGAATGGTTTGATGGTTTTAGCTAGGAATGGCTTAAAGTGTAAGCTTAGTCTTACACTTGTAAGTACTTAGCTAACATGATGCCACATCCTTAGATGTGGTGTCATGTGCCATCCTATGTTAGCTAGTGGGGTGGGATAATGTATTTTTTCCCACCTCACTAATTTACGGGTATTCCTCGATTCTAGTTTTCTCGATTTGCGTGCCCTCGGGTCGTTTTACGAAAAACGTTTTTATAAATTTTGAATCAACGACACAAAATGAATCCAATAAAAATTGTCTCATCAAAAACGGAGTTCAAAAATGTAAATACGTAATCCTAAGGTTTCCGGTTTAGTCGTAAGGGACGCTAAATTATGCACGTAAGCCCAAATTTAAATCCGTAAATTGTGAGTTCGTCAACCAACACAAAAATAAGTTTCAAAATATTATACGAGAAAATATTTCACTACCTGAAAATGTTAGATTGTACTTTTTAAAAGTTTAATCGCACACGAAAAATAATAATATAACGACTCGATACGTAATTGAAACGATATCGTCGAAAGTATTAAATATCGAAACTATCGATAATAAAATATAAAATTTTTGGCATCCGTCGGTATCGCGATCACTAGTAGTCCTGGTTGCTCGTCAAAATATTAAAATATAATATTTAATATCGGTTTCAACTTAAACCGTTAAACATAATGATATTTAACGTTATAGAATACTTCAAAATAATTGAAAATAGAATTAAATTATGACCTTATTTTTACGGGTTTTACAATATTCGTAGAAATGTAGATATTAGTTGATTGTGATATTGAAAAAGAATTGGCGAGATTAAATCTGATATCGATGTCATGACGATCATTCCTTATAGAGTGGAGTTTGACAAAAAGTTACCACCTAGAAAGATGTCATCTGAGTCGTTGTCACCCAATTCTTAAATTTGAAATCGAAAGGGTGAATGTTGCACTTGAGGCTGTCATTGGAACCATTACCCAAAAGCCTCATGCCACTAATACCTTTCCGAGAAGTCTAATCGAATGTATGAGTCATCTCATACTAGTGACACATTTGATAACCATTGATGAAGGAGATATAGGATTTGAAATTAAGTGTTGTTCATATCGAGCTTTTATTGCCCTATTAAGGTCTAAGAATAAGGTTGAAAGTATTGGAGAATGAGGTAGGATATCGCATTGAGTATAAGTTGATTAAAACTTGAATAAAGTAAAAATTTAACTGGTATGGAATATGAGATTGATAAGAGGAAATTATTAAGTCATGTGATTGAATTATAAGGTTTTAAATGATTGTAGGTTTGTGTTAAGGGTTGTTCGTAGACCATTGTCCACTAACGAG
Organism: Glebionis coronaria; assembly: GCA_025667525.1. NCBI lineage: Eukaryota > Viridiplantae > Streptophyta > Magnoliopsida > Asterales > Asteraceae > Glebionis > Glebionis coronaria. The sequence goes on from CM046880.1 coordinate 537,659,421, forward strand.
GATGCCCAGTGTCCAAGAAATAAATTGAAGAAATCTTCTTCTAAATTGGGACCGATGGATCTTCCGGGACAGGTGGGACACCTAATGACTCTTGTAGATTAGTATTCATTGTGGTATCTTTTAAAAATAATCCCTAACTTGACTGAGACATCAGTTGGTAGGATGAGTTCTTGGAATTGTATGACATAGTGACACATAATGTGTTACGGTACAATTTTGACTTGTTTGTGATTAATGAAAAGATTACCATGGATTGCTAAATTCTACATGTATCGATGTTATCTATCCTTTATTGCTTCATCCTAATGTTCGCATTAGTGATGCAACCATTGAACAAGTACTCATCTTGAATTGAGTTACGTTGTGGATTATTCTTTTGAGTGCCATCGAAGTCATGAACCTCATGATTATTTGGCTAAAGCTCATTTCCTGATATATCGTAGTTAGTTCTTGGTGAACAACTTTTCATCACTCTTTTGCAGATCACTCATTGTTTTTATAAGATAAAACAGTATCCCTTGAGAAAAATTGAATTTTCATCATCATATGGATTATTCAAAGTGAGATTTATAAGTAATCGTTATCAAAATGAAGTTGTTTATAAAACACCTTGGAAAACTTAATTGTTTTCATAACAAAGAAAATCTTTGTAAATTTGTTCTTGATTCTTATTTAAGAATTAAGCATGAAAATGTTTTTATTATAAACATGATGATAAAATTTTGACGAACTGAGTATTGCATCGTTAATCTTGAAATTGTATATAGTTGCGCGCCTACATACAATTTGGAAGGACCATGCAAGACTGATTAGTAGTCACCATGAAATTATTATAAACACTAAATTTTCTTTGAAGATTGTGAAGGATTAAAATTTTATGAGATCTGCAAAAAGTGCGAAATAGGGACATATTATTAGGGACACCTACATATGTGCCTGTAGCATCTATTCTTCTGAATCGAATTTACTCATCTGTGGAAATTGTATTATTTGAAAATTGACAATTCTTTCTTGACCAATTCTCCCGTAGTGAGATTCTTAGGAAAAGTATTTGATTACCGAGTGTTGATACCCGACTGGATGTATCGACGTCCCTATCATTTCTTTTGATTAAGATTTCATTTGAATGACCTGAGTAACGATCCGAGGAGCTTTCGAATGCGTACTCAAATTATGAAAACATGGGATATATTCATATTCGTTAAATGTTTTCGTTTGTATCTGATTTGAAATTCTCTCGCATAGATTATGCGTTGACCTTACTCTTTTAATAGTAGTTGTGTCTCCAGATATCCTGGAATTTGTGAAGGATTAAGAGTTATTATTAGTCTTTTGATAAGATCACATCTTATCGACGGCAATGAAACTGGAAGGTTGATAGTGCCAGTAGAATGGATTGATTGATTATGACATTGACGACATTGTCATAATTGATGGGAACTCGAGTAGAATTCCCCTAAATGATAAGATGCTGACTATCAAAAGTGATCTAAATGATTCTTGATGGATGACCATATCCTGCATTTAGACTTAAAATTATACCGTGAATGGTTGTGAACTAGTTATAGATATTGTAATCTAGAAGAACCTAATATGAATTAATTAAAAGATGTTTTTGTTATCTGAAACTTTAGGAGGTATTCATTGGTGAATTACCTAGACTTTTGCCATTAAGGCAGATTGAAATTGGTATTGATTATATTCCCGGTGCTGCACCTGTGGCTTGTGCACTGTACGTCAGCACCATCTAAATTAAAGGAATTACCGTACAACTGAGAGAGTTGTCGGAGAAAGATTTTATTCTACCAAGTTCGTCATCATGAAGAGCTATGGTGTTATCATTCCTTATATTTATAGATTACCGTGAACTAAGTCAATTGACGATTAAAATCTATATCCACTACCCAAGATGATAGATTGTTCGATCATTTACAAGGTTCTAGTGTATGTTTTAAAGATTTGATCCACGGCATGCTTATCATCAATTTCGTGTCGGCGAAAAAGATTATCTATTCCAATCACTACATCCAGAACTTGTAATGAATATTATGAGTTTCATGTTATGTCGTTTGGATTGACAATACACATGTAGTATTCATAAATTTGGTAAATCACGTGTGTAAGCTGTAATTTGATAAATTCATGTTTGTGATCATTAAGGACCATTTGTTTGTTTACAAGAATAAGAATGAGTTAATAATTATTTGTAGAATGCCCTGAGTCGGCCGAGTAGTGAAAATTTGTACCTTGAATATTTAACATGTGATGAAAGACTTAATCCTTGATATTATTTGACCGTGTGATTAATAGAAAATGGAATATATTGACTCTTCAACAATTGGAATCATTAAGGCTTTGGGTTTTACCAAAAAGAAAATGGAAATATGTTTTGACAAATGTTTTAACAAAGGATTTTAAGGGATTATTCCCTTATACACAAATCATTTAACTAAACTCCTGTTTAGGGGTAAATGTTTGTGTATACCTCAAGACAACCTAAGAGGGATTGAGGAAACCGTTAAACCATGACTTAAAATTTGAAACGACAATTTTTGCTTTTCAACTAAGAAAATTTTTAGAAAGAAGAAACGAAGGTTTTTCGAACATTTACGGATCTTACTAATTATTTCCGATAAATCAACAAAAATGGTGTTAATTAAATTCAAATTTATTTTGAACATTTTTATATAATTGGACAAACTGAGAAAATTTAAAAAAAAAATTCGGTTACGTTTCATAAAATTAAATATTTATTATTTAATTACTGGTAATATTTATCGACGCTTTAAACATCGGATTGAGTAAAACTAATAAAAATGATAGTTGAGACGAAACTAAAACTTAGAAAATATGAAGAAAGAATTTCTGAGTAAATTGTAGACATGATAATTATTTCATCAGGGAAGATGAATGTAGATACTGACACATAATGTAAAAAGGATAAAGAACCAATTAGGATGTGTTCCTTAGTAATGATGGTACAAAATAAATTGCCGAGCAATTTAAAAATAGCCGATACTTGTAAAGAAGATAATATAAATAATAAGAGGGGTTAGCGGCTAATGTGAACCATTAGAATTGAGAAGCCGATGGCGTTAAATGTTTTAAAGGCCACTTGTAGTTGCCTAAATGTGGAGATTTTGAGATGTAGTCATGTTGGAATCTTGTAAGTATAAGTATTTTATTCATTACATTTATGATTTAATGTATCTTTGTCTGAAGAAGTTGTACTAATGACAAATTATGAAGGCAGACATCGCCTCATACATTAGTAAACGTCTAACTATTGCAAAGGTCATCATCTGAATTTGATTCGATTTGGGTCATCGTCGACAGACTGACCAAATCTGCTAATATCATTCCTGTTAATGATAGATTCTTGATGAAGAAATTGACTCTTTATATTTAAAGGAGTTGTGTAAACATAGTGTGCCTGTATCGATCATCTCTATCAAGATCCTCGCTTCGCATCGAATTTCTAGAGATTTGCTCAGAAGTCATTGAGAACGAATCTTGATGAGAGTACTGTTTACCACCCCAATTGAAGGGACGAGGTAAAGTAACGATACAAAATACTATAAGTGTTGTTTTGTGCTTGAATGATTGACCTTTGGTAATAAACCGTATAATCATTTTCCTTTGGATAAATTATCATTGATAATTATCGTATTAGGATCGAGATCGAATCTTGTTAGGATCTATATGAGAGCATCTGTAATCAGGAGTTGGGATGAAGACACCCGACTACACCCATTGTGAGTTGGACATGTCTTTTAGGTTTAAGGTTTCCCATGATGGCGAACCTAACCTTACAAAATACTCGACCCGCGAGACCTGAAATGATTGTTGAAATTAGGATCTATTTATTGACTGCCGGTAGTGGGCAGAAGGTTATGTGAATATGAAATGTAGATCCTGAAGTGCCAGATGGGTAGCGAAGTTATGCCAAAAATTTTCACCATGGAAAAATGAATTGATGATCTGAAAGATCATGGGATATAAGTCCCCGTTGTATGGGACCATTGAGATGATGTAAAAGATTGGTTTGAAAGGCATATAAGCTGGATCTACCCTAGGACTTCAAGGGCTGCTAGAATTATGTTTCGTATATCTAACTTGATAAAATGTCTATCAAGTGAAAATCTGATTGTTTCTTAGTAATGTTTAGATCGGCGAAAAGTTGCATTCATCAAAAACCCGTGAACATCATGGATAGAGAAAGTGAGTCAACATTAAGCCTGATCTTATTCCCGTAGTTATGTTTGATGAAACTCGCGTATTGTAATGAATTACACTTGTGAGAAAAGACCGAATGTGGAAGAAATACCCACATGGCTTTAACTCTATAAGAAGCGAGTAGTAAGATGATCTTTGAGGACAAAGATCCTGTTTAGGGGTAAATGTTGTGACAATCCGTCAATTTATGATTGATATTTTATTCTCAAATATTATTTAAAAATATTATTTTAATGTTATATTATGAACTCACTTATTTTTGGGAAGTAATTTGGATTTACGTCTTGAAGTAGCATCGACTACGTCTAAACCGGAGGATTCTACGTTACGTGCTTACGTTTATTAGATTCGTTTTGTGCCGTTGATTCATAATTTATAAAAAAGTTTTTCGTAAGACGACCCGAGGGCACGCGAATACAAGGAAACTAGAATCGAGGAATACCCGTAAATAAATGGGGATGAGACAAAATAACTTTTGCCCCACCCCCATATATGGGACGGCCAACACATTACTTATGTGTCAAATGGTAGCAAATAAGCTAACACTTGTCCATTAGCTTCAAAATGAAGCTTACACTCATCACAAAACCATCTAAACAAAAACCATTTGTTCATTCTCACCATGCAAAACAAGCTAGAAACTCTCTCATCTCTCCCATTGATGTCGTCCACTTCTCCCCCATCAAACACCATCATTGATCAAAATCAACCATGAAATCTAATGTTATTTACACACATGTTGAAGCCCTTTTGAAACCCTATTGATTGGTGGTGATTATAACATCCAAGGAGGAGTTTCTATGGAGTCTTGGGGCTGATTTTCCACAAGGTGTTCATGAATAATGGTGGTCTTGAAGATGGAAGTGGCTATTCACAAGTTTCTCCATCAAAATCCATGTTTTGATCACAACCTACATCATCATGGTGGTATAAAGATTGTTCTCCTCATCCTCTTGTTATTTTTGATTATGTAATCTTGTATTTCTTTTACTTATGTATATGTATATGATGATGAATGATGATTAAAAATATTGTGTAGGGATTTGGTGTTGATAAACATGCTTAAAAAGATGAAAAACTATAAGAAACAAGGCTAAAATCTTGTTTAAATTGTTGGCCGTATAAAACAGTAAAGAATCATATGATGAACTGATAAAAATGGCATAGATTAATGGATATACAGTAAGTAATATGTCTTGTACACATGTGAGAGTTGGCCATGCAATGGAATCATTGTAATGAGTGAGATATGATCAAAACAAGTTTAGAGTACAAATCTGAGTTCACTGTTTTGGACGATTTTTAGAAAATACTTAGAGGCTGATTCAATAGTAGCTATAGAAGAGTTAAATGGAGCACATATCTTAGTTTATGTCATAAAAGTTTGAGCTTCTATCTCCATATAGAACTCTAGATATGGCAGTTTTCAGATTTTTGAAATTAAAGTATAATAGTATTATATAAGCACTCAAATAAAAATAGTATAAAATATAAATTAAAACCCACTAACTTATATAATACATTTATATAAATATGTATAAGGATAAATAAATGGAAATTTTATAAAAATGGTAGTTTGATAAGTTTTATAAGTTATAAAACTATAAACATGATTTTTACGACTTTTTTGGCTATTACCGTAAAATTAACGTTTTTGTTAAATAAAACTTAGACGGTTGGACCCGTCTAATGTAAAGTTTTTAAAACTCATATACTGATATATAAACATATATAACAAGTAAAACCGATAAAACCCGAACTATAAAACATACGGACATTAACGGGTTAAGTTAACGTTATTGGACTAATAATACAACAAAATGGGCTAAAACACTTATAAACTTATTTATTGGGCTTAACCCAATTGGGCCCAACATGTAAAGTGTGATACTGATAATAAAAGTGTAATTGGGCTAATATAATATATTGGGCTTGTAATGGGCCTATTGGGCCTAAAACATATAAATAGGTAAAACTAGTAAACTAGTAAGAAGTTACCAACACATAACACTAAAATAAGTAAATGAGAATATGTAAACCCATTTGATCATCATATATGTAAAATCATCATATGTATACATAATTGTTATTTTTATAAAGTCATTGGACATGAGTCTAAGACGAGTATTATTTGTCTAGGTTTCTATGATTGAAGCATGTACCGTACATCCGAATTGCCGACAACCCGCCTTCCCACACCAACGTGAGTTCATAGCCTCGCACTCTTTTAAGTGTTTTATGAAATGTTTTATAAACCCGTGAGGGAGATAACATGTTAGTTTTAATAAAATAGGACACCAGTTGTCCCGATTGTTTGTTTATTGATTTGGACCCGAATGATTGTATGACCCGATGAATGATTATATGACCCGATGTATGAAATAAAATGGATTATTAAAGTTAGATTATGTCACTAAAAGTCCCATTAGCATGAATTGTGAACTACCGGGATTTGGTAGACGCTTGTGCATATAATAGTACTATTTGGGGACGATCACCCCAGTTCGCGCCTTGACGGTTGATCCCCGTCGTGCCACATTGATTGGTAAGTGAATTTATGTATGAGAAGATTTACACAAGCGTTATTATTGTGACGACACGCTAATTTAGATGGGCAAATTGAGTTTCGGGCTAGCTACCCGTTGTTGGTTATAGTAAGGTAACAATGTCATGCGGCTTGTAATAATCCAAAAATAACGAAATACTGCTTTATGCATTGAATTACGATATATTGCCTGACTAGCAATATAGGGTCTTATTATTGATATTATGTTCGTGTTTTGGTTTTATATAACCATATCCATATAACGGTTTTTATTTAACTTTATACAACGTTTTTTACGACATTGGTTCGTATATTGGTTTTGAAGGCAACAGCCTATATTATGATTTTGACAAGGATTTGTATAAAATGACTTTGGCTATTTTATGGCCTATTACAAAGATTTGTACAAAATGATTTTCGGTAATAATTTTATACCGGTGTTATATTGATGGATTTAATTAAACTCTATGAATTCACTCGGCGTTATCGCTGACCTTTTCTTTTAACATGTTTTATCTCAGGTACTTGAAGGTAATTCTCGGGAAGACAACAAGAATTCATGGCCCGCACTTAAATAATAATTTCCATTCAAATGTTTTGTAAAACTGTATGAAATACAATGACTTGGGACCTATGTAAATTTGATATTTATGAATGGAAATGCTTTATTATTAAACGACGCGATTTTTTTAAGCGTTGTCTATGATGTGAGTAATGTGCTATCCCGTAACACCAACGAGTCTTCCGTTGTATTGAATTGTGTAAATTTGGGGGTGTTTCAGGAAAGAATTCTTCTGGGTAAAGTAAATGTTTTTTTGTGGAGGTTATCTTATATAGGTTTCCTCATCGGTTGAACCTCTCGTCTCGTGGTATAGATATTCCTTCTATATCGTGCTCCTCTTGCAATGGTAATGTTGAATCTGCTGATCACATTTTCTTTGTGTGTGATTTGACTAAGGAGGTTTGGTCTCTGGTTCGTAAATGGTGTGACATTTCTTTTCCTTCATTTACGTCTTATGGTGCTTGGAAAAACTGGTTTTGTTCGTGGCATGCTCCTAAGGGGAAGTATCGATGTTTATATGTTATTTTTGTGGCTTTGTTCTTGTGGATCTGGAGATTTCGTAACAGCATTATTTTATGTGCTCATCCGTTGAAGAAATGTGATCTCTTTAATAATATACGTGCTTCTTCCTTCTCTTGGATTTCTCACAGGGGGCGTATGTCGAGTAATTGGCTTGAATGGCTGAAAAATCATTTGTTTCTTATGGGTTCGTGATGGCTACTTTTTGTAGATTCAAGCATTTGTTTTATGTTCGGAACATTACCTTCTTTGTTTCTTTTTTTTTTATCTTTTTCCTCGAGGCTTGTTTGGGTCTTCAACAAAAACACTCCAGAGTGAAAACCGGTGGCTCCGCCTCCGTGAGTGGGGATTTTTCTCTAGTTTATCGACTAGAGTTTTTCATCCCTTTTGTAGGCCTCGCATTTAAAGCATCGGGTAGAGTCTAGTTCATGTTTTTGTCTAGTCTGTATTGTTTGTGCTTCTAGCGCCTTGCTAGTAGCATCTTTTTATTTAATATATCTCTCTTTGCCGTCCAAAAAAATACATAATAAATTTGGTTACTAATTATTCATTCATACACAATATCTCATCGATATATGACTTTGAATCAGCTAAAGTCACTTATTTTGTGTACAAAAATGTTATAATTTAAAAAAATATATATGTAAATAACTGACTTTGTATCTATGAGGTTATTAGGAGTAAGGGTGTCTATTATTTGGGTTTGACCCACGAAAATAAAAAACTGAACTGAATCAAACCCGAATTAGAACCGAACTGAAAATAGAATTCTGGTTGTGGGTCATAATCGAACCGAACCGAACTACAAATTTGATTTTTGGGTTGGATATGGATTTGACAGCTGGAATCGAAAACCGAATTTATACAAATATATATATTTTTAATATATAAAATAAATATTAAAATTTAATCTAAATATAAAAGTATAATTTATATACTTGATATAATATTTTTATACATTTATGTATATATATAAAGATCAATAAAATTGTATATATATATATATATAAGTATCGATATTTATATTTTATTTATGTATATATATTTAAAATGATTTATAAAATACTATTCTCATTTAAAATTATTTTCTATATTTGAAATAATTTTTTTGGCTAAATATATTTGTGTATATATATATATATATATATATATATATATATATATATATATATATATATATATATATATATATAGGGGGACTTTATTTACAGAACCCATCTTAGTGACAGAACTTGCAGAACTCTTGTTTTTGAAGGAAAACATGTATGTCTGAAGGAGTACATGTATGTTTTTGAAAGCGGACATGTATGTTTTTGATCGGTGCACATACATGCATGCACGCTTTCAAAAATGTATGTTTTTGAATGCGTGCACATACATGCATGCACGCCCTCAAACATGTATGTTTTTTGATATCTTTTTTTTTATTTTAATTAATTTTGACAAAAATAACTTCAAATATGCTTCGCAAATACAAATATTCTCTAAAAGAATACATGTACTCCTTCAGACATACATGTTTTCCTTTAAAAACAAGAGTTCTGTAAGTTCTGTCACTAAAATTGGTTCTGTAAATAAAGTTACACTATATATATATATATATATATATATATATATATATATATATATATATATATATATACTAGTGGCAAAACCCGTCCAATGGACGGGTATGATTTCTGAATATCTTTTAACCATTTTTGTTACATATTTGTTAGTATATTTATTTTGTATTTATAGTTGGTTTTTAATGTATTATTAGTTGGCATGACATGTATTTGTCGTTTACGTTTTTATTCGTATAAATATTTGTTTTTGTTTTAAGCAAAGTGTGGTTGAGAACATGCTTTCTTTAGTATATTTTGTGAAATTACTGTTTTTCCATTTTGATCATTAGTAATATTATGCATGATGTTTATAATCAGTCTTTCTTGTGAACATATTTTTGAAGTTATAAATTTTCAATTGATAGGTGCATTTTAAGATATGATTATGTTCGGTCTCCTGTCATAGATGTAGTCATACATTTTTAGCAATGCCTAATTGCCTAAATATGAAAATCGTATGAATTCTATTTTAACAAATAAATATGTATATATGTTTACCTCTTTATATTTAATAATTAATTTAGTCGCATATTTTCCAATCTTGGTGCGAGTAAAATCATTTACAAAAACAATATAACTCATGAATAGAGGTGATGACTACGTTTAATACACCAAGGATCAACAAAAAAAGAATTAACTATGAATGGTAAAGAATTACTAAAAAGTTGTTGGATTAGTGATATGGAAATTAGCATCTTGTAATCATCAAGTAACCTTCTTTGCACGACGAGTAGAAGGAGTCGTTCGTCTTTACCAGAGGACGTGACCACTCAGGTTTCTTTGCCCAAGTAACGATAGTCATAGAAATGTTCTTCCCCGATACAAATACATTCTTTACCAAATATGCCAGCCACCATAATAATCTGACCAAAAAATATAAGACGTCAAAACTGGTATGTCGCGAAAGTGTATTATGATATATAACATGATACCCGCGTAATGCGGTGACAGATTTCCAATGACGGTTTTTTTGGGAAAAAATGTTTATCTCTTACACATTAAATTTTAGAAAATACAATGTACATAATTGAACTTGTAAAAGATTCAAACCAAAATAATCCTACTAAATAAAAATAAAAATAAAAATTAATAAAATATATTAAAATGATTATTAAATTAAAGAGCTTAAAATTTTTAAATTATGATAATATTAAATTATAAAAAAATATATTAAAAAGATATTTAAATTTAAAATTAAAAATGCATTTTTAATAAGTTATTACAAAGAGTTATAGTATATAAAATCTAACTCCTTTATAAAGCAAATTGCATCTTCTCTCTTGTTAAATGCAAAAAAAATTAAGAGGTACTACTACATATGTTGTATCTCATTTTAATGCACAAACCAAAACATTATTTAAGGAATACAACTTTACAAGCCAAATGTACAACATGGTAGAATTAAATATAAAAGTGTATCTAATACTTTTAATAAAACACCTCATTACATAAACATACAATGTTATATGCATATTTTACAAATATTAAAAGCATCTATACTATATTAGTGCAAACTATAATATACCTATATTTTTCAAAAAAATTATAACATTACAAAAACTTTCATACATACATCAAATGAAAAGTGTAATTGAAAAATGTTTATTTCATTTAGTTTTTTTTCCTTTAATCATTTACATAACTTTACTTGAACTTTCATATGTATATATATATATTACATATAATGTTAAAAGTAATAATATCCCTCGATTGAAATTACGTTTTTAGAATATGTTTTCAGATGAAAACTATTGAATCATAAATTATAATGAAAAATATGAATTATAACACCGAAGAATTTAGTCACTGGTACGCGCCGCCACATCATGCGAATACCCTGTTAGTATATAATGTAGGAAAGATAGCCAACAATTTCTTTATTTAGTAAGCAAAGTGACTGAAAAATTAGCCTTTTTATATTTAGAAGATTCAAATGTTTTATAATTTATTTATAAATATTTTAAAAAGTTCAAAATATTATTCTTGTGGCCTTGCTCCATTCGTCTCTATGATTGCTTTATCATTTAACTTGTAGCGTTTGGCCTCATTCGAATGGTCTGCTAACCAGCTCTGACTCTTTAAATCTGTTTGGTGGTTATTTTTGTAACTTTTTACACACATGTTGCATGAATTACTACTTTTTAAAGCACATGCACAAAGTTTATGGTCAAGTGGAGAAAAGTTTAATATTATTTATTACACTTGTTTCGAAATTCGCTTTCAGTAAGCTCATGAAACCAATGTTTTGAAACTCGATTTTAGATTGATCCGGTCAAGTCATCAGATCTGGGTCAATTCGATTTTTTTTTAATTTTTTTATATTTTTAATAATTAATAAAAATTATATATAAAAATCATAAAATTTCCAAACAAATAAATTATTTATCAACTAACATAATATATATAAATAAAATTTCATCACAGATAGGTAAAATTTACATTTAAAAAAAATCTGAAAAAATCAAAACTCGGTCGGGTCTCAGGAACCCGATTGACCCGGATCACCCAAAACCCAGCAGGTCAAGCCAAGTTTTAAAAAATATAAATTCCAGTTCAAATTGACCCGTTTTGGACCAAAACCGTGTCAATCGGTTGACCCTGTCGTATCAACCCATGTCCGAAAACATTGCATGAAACCGCTATAGTCTACACATGAATTACTATCAAAGACAATAACATTGTGGGTTTGAACATATATAACAAAAAATTATTTATAAAACACGCGCCACAATGAAACTAAATCTTTTATCATTGCTTTGGTTAACGTAGTTATGTCATATTTTCATGGATTAGTGTGGACAATGAGCTGTTGTTTTGCGGTTGCTGGTTAAATGACTGTTAAACTTAATCTTCTGTTGTTTTACTTGAGAGTCTCCATTATTAAAAATATTATCCATACGTTAATGTAAATTAAACTTTCTAAAACCAAGTGTGTAAATTGTTGAAGTATGTTGATCCGAAGTTTCACGTACCAAGACACTGATGAAGAAATTGGCAGCGTTGTATTAATGGAGTATGATATTAGTGTGTACTCACCGATTAATATTTTAATAGTTAAAGTATAATATTATTTCTTAGTCATGACTCATGATGTTTCACATAACCAACGACGCTTACTAACACATTTTGTAATATCATATCTCTGCACGTGTAAATATTTTCAAATAATTTTAGTCAAAAAAAAATATTTTCAAATAATTGGTATGTGGATAGTACCTTGATCCTTTCTTCTTTATAAGCCGAGTTGACAAATATAGCTGAGATAGTCAAACATTAGGTGAAACCATGAAACTATAGCTTTTCCTTCTCTCAAAGATGTTACACAGCTTGTAATTCATATTGCCTTTCAAACAATTGGAGAATTCCCCCAGGGCCCTTATGTGTTCCTTTATGATAGATACCCATGAGCTTCAATGGCCTCCTGAATCGTGACTTTTTCAATCCCAATCCCAGGAGAATAGAATGAACTACAAATTGACGAAGCATCCAACATGAAAACTGTTAGAACTTTTAACTACAATATCTTGTTATAGGTCTAGTTTACACTAAATCATTCTATGCCAAAGGAGTTGAAAGACTGTTTGGCACAAGGACTGTGTGTATGGATCTTTGCTGCAATTGTTCCAATGATAGAATGAAATGCTCATTATGTAACAATTTTCATGATTCCATAGAACATCTGTACTTTGTTGGTAACGTGTGGAGGGAAATGCACAAGGTGATCAATGTGAAGCTACCTTTCAGCTGGAAACATACTATTGAAGCTATGTTAAGACTAAAAAAAGGGATTGTGATGCTATTGTACAGATAATCAAAGATACAATTCGACTAAAATTGGCTAGCTTTGTGGTCGAGCAGTTAAAGAAATTGAATCAAGATGGAATGTGCAGCTCAAGAACAGATCTAGCTGATATTGGGAAGTCTTGTGTTGTCACACTTGCTTTTGCTATGTTGTCTCTGATATTGTTATCAGATAGGTCTAGTATTGTAAAAACTGAATAGCGGTGTGTTGTAAAAGAGTCAAGTTTTTTGATGTCTTTGTTGTAAACTGTCTGCTAACAATACAATTTCACATTTTATAAAAAAATGAAGAACTATACCTGTCTGCATCGACTGTCAATCATAGTCACAGGAAACGGTGACTCGGCCGCGTTTCGCGTTTCGGATCGTGCGTACCCAAACGCGGTACGATCACGACTCGGATCGCTCGGCAAAGTGAACCGGTAGGCAAGGTTGTAAATATCGCTCGGCGGGGTGTCGGCGGTCGACCCCCGCCAAGCGATATATCGGTCTTGGCGATGATATATCGACGGCTGCTGTAGATGCAACAAACACACTTGCTGAAGCATATAGGAAAGAAAAGTCAGCGAATGCTGCAATTGAAACAGATATAACCGGTAATCTGAACCTCTTACAGCCGTTTCAAGTCTGCAATGAAGGATTTGTCGTGATTAACTAATATCAGATTAACAAAATAAAACCAAAATACTACAAAATTACAATGCTATATGATAATGAACAGATTGTTTAGTTTTCATAGGTTTACTGTATATTAACAGATAGCTTGATTCATTATTTATTATGCCAGTAAATAACCAAGACAGATTTAGGTTGCACATATCAATGATTGTAAAGATATCTACAAAGATCTCAACTTTTCCAATGTTAAAACATGTTCCAGCTTACTTGATCATGAGCAAAACACAATCATAAGATGCTACCTATCCTCCATGTAAAGAGAAATCCAACAAACACTTATAATCATCTGAAATAGCAAGGAAAAAAAAGTTTAAAAAAATACTTAAACAACACTTTATTATTGTCCTGCATTTTACTTCTATCATACAGGGTCATTAAGATGACACTATGCGTCTTTCAGCACATTCCAGTAATTCAAAAACAAATAAAAAAGTGAATATACCTTTGATTGCAACCTCATCGAAGTTACTCTTGGTATTAGAGTAAAGCCTCTTCTAATCATCCAAAACCATCTTACTTGGAGCCTTGGAGTTAGAAAATCAAGGGGATTCTTTGCCTTGGGAATTGGTGCATGTTTCTCGTCTTCGACTGCATGCTTGGGGGCCTTGACCTTTTTAGGCTCAGCTTTTGGTTTCACCTCAATCTATATCCAACAAAGTGTAATTTTATAGTACACCTATTCCTAAAGAAGTTTCTAATGTATAAAAGAGGTCTTAAAATGATGTCCAAACAGCTCATAAGATTTTTACTGTCCAAACAGCTTTGTTTCTCTGTTAGCATCAGTACTAACACACAAAAGGCTTATAATTCACATCTCAAAACATGAATATGCATTAATCTATAGATCTGTAACAGTTGGTGTCAATACATTTATTCTCGCCTTAGCTCTATCTGGTTTGGCCTGTACAAAATCAAGATGATCCAAACTTGGAATGACAAATAGTTTGTTTTGTATCCAACTTATGTAAGTTTGGACAAAATATATAGGAAGCTAGTGTGTGCTTTATGAGATGTTTGGATCTCAGTATTACCTTGTGGCACCGCTTAGACCAAGAGGAATCATGTAGATCATTGACCGCATATACACGCTGCAATTTACATGCTTCATTAGACTGATTACAACGACTAATGTAGAGTAAAAAATATATAACATCGTTGAGTACGACTGAATAATAACCTG
Organism: Glebionis coronaria; assembly: GCA_025667525.1. Classification (NCBI taxonomy): domain Eukaryota; kingdom Viridiplantae; phylum Streptophyta; class Magnoliopsida; order Asterales; family Asteraceae; genus Glebionis; species Glebionis coronaria. The sequence goes on from CM046880.1 coordinate 537,674,549, forward strand.
ATAGAAAGTATTCATGTTTTTAGTTGTAAATTGGACAAATGAGATCCTCCAATTTGGTTGTGTTGCTTATGATAAGATTTCCAACACTTTCTGGTCTTTTTCCTTTGCTAATTACAGCGGCAGTTGCTGCCCCTGATGAAAGTCCCACCTACACATGTCATGTGTGGTTGGTGCATGCAAATAATTGACTGATACTATAAGCTTAAGCAAGAAAATATCAGCCAACCTTCTTTTTGTGCAATACGGTGTAAATTCACTACCATTCAAATAATTCTACATTGGAGCAGTAGGCAGTAGCGACATTATAGGATTCTTTGTATAAATAAGGTGGAGGCATTTCCATAATTGGTATACCTGGTTGCCGAAAAAGGTTTCCTAAATAAAAAAAACTTTTTCAGAATCAGAAACTTTGAAGAGAGCATAATCCGAAAAACATAAATCCTGTAAAAGTTCACATGATACACTTCTTTGTATATATCTATTTGCAGACATACCTTAAGAAAAGGAAGAATACATATCTCCTTTCCAGTCTCATCTTTGCGACTCTCTCGATGTGTCTTTATGGATGAGACATGCTTGTGATTGGCAGATAATGCCACCATAGAAATCTCTTGTGAAACCTCTTTTCAACCCTCAGATGTGCATACAATCTGTTACTTAATTATTTCACTGTGAATGTAGAATCCGAAAACTGTAGTTGTTATATATGTTTTTCAACCCTCAGAATATAGGTATCTATTAAAACCTACTCTCTTTATAGTCATGAATTTCAAAATTTAATTAGTTACTGTTCTTCATTCAAACTTGATTCTTGCATTCAAAAGTAATGTTGCAACCTGGTATGTTGAACGGGCAACACACTGAAGCAGATACCAAATGATGTTAGGACATACATAGTTATATATAACTTGACCACTATAAGACTCGTTATACTAATATACGAACCTGTTGTGAAAAAGTCGATTTTTCTTTGATTGTAGCTGATGTAATAATCAGGAACAACTCAGATATAGGACGATGTATCTGTAAAGTTGGTAGTTATCAACCGCTGAAAAAAATAAAGTTGCACATGTTCCTTTTAATTTCATTACAAACTAACTTAAAAGCATCGACACCTTTTTCAGGAGACCTAACAATATGTCTGTTTCAAGGGATCTCTCAAGAGCTTCGTTCTAAACGGACAAAATCGCAGGTTTTTTAGAGCAGGAAAGAAAAACAGACGGGGTGTCAAGTAGATAAATCTCTTATTTACCTTATAGGAGACCTGCTTCTAACATTCTCGTCATCATCATCATCATCATCATCATCATATCTGGACCTCCGATGTTCCTTGCGATAATCTGGAATCATGCTGCGACTTCTGCTGCGGTAGCGATCCTTATCCCTTGTTCTAGGCCTGTCATAATCAGACGCACATTATATATAGGATTATATTTGTCATCCCACTACTATCCTTAGTTATCTCTATTGTTTATCTTTTGATTTATTTCATACAGTTTTCCTGGTAAAGATGGGCCATTATTGCTGCTCAAGCTTCATCAACTGAAGCTTCCTGCTATAACATAAAAAATATAAATGGGGTTCGTTCTACCTCAAGTACTCTTCTTTTCTTTTTAGCATCTCTCTCTTTCTTCTTTAGATCGTAGTTAGAATCTGTCATTACCCTCTTTGATTCACATCCACCGCCTGTTCATCATCATCATCACCGCTACCATCATCTTCATCATCACTATCAACCAGCATATACAGTTAATATTAATATGAATTGAGACATCGTTACTCCTAGGTATTTTTGTGACTGCCTTTAGGTGTATCTGTAAAAGGGTTTTAACAGGTTTTCAATTAGGATTTTTTATACGAATGGAATTAAGGTATTAATTGGTATATGCTCTAAAAAATGTTAGATCAAGAATAATGACACCAATTGGTGTCCAAATTTTTAACAAATTAGTGCACTTATGGTAAAAGAAAACTTACATTAGCGTGGGAGAGTTCCGAACACGAACATCCTATTGAATGTTGAAATTATTGCATTGCCTGAGATGATATAGATTCAGCACTCATCATAGACTTTACTGTAAGAGCATAATCAAAGCAGAGAAAGAAGATCTGTTTAGGTATGACTTCTGGTTGTACCATAGTGCCTCTCATTAGGGTTTTGAGAATAATGAGGGTAGGTTGTAGGATAATCGGTGCAAATGTTATAATCCGATGATTCTGTTTTAATTTAGATGTTTTAACCCAGGGGTCGGCCCAAGACGTAAGCCCATCAAGACATAAGCCCATGTGCTGACTGGGATTAGTGCCATGATAGATGACGTGGCAAATCCCTCCTCTTATATATATATTAAGATATATATATCTTGATTAAATTATGTAATTAGAGTATACTCGAAAACCGAACCGAACCGAACCGAACTAGACTTCAACCGAACCAAAAACTCAACTTTAATTGAGTTTGGGTCAGTATATGGGTGACTCTAAAAAGATTTTAACCGAACTAACCGAACCGAACAAACCGAATAACCCGATATCCAAACCGATGAACACCCCTAATCGGGAGTATTTACACCACACAAAATATTCACTAATATATCTATTACTAGTACTATATTTTTTTGCCTACCTCCCTCCCCATCTACTAACGTTTTCTTTTCCACTAACTTGCATCTTTTTCTTCTCCTTTAATTTTTAACAATTCTTTCGGTAACTACATCTAGTTACCATTCTGAGAACATAACAACCATAAGTGTGTTTAGATATTGACTATTGGCATGGGATTGATTAAACACTTCAAAAAATTTGGCCGAAAACCATGTTACAAAGTTGGGGTAGTTGGGCCAGTTTAGGGGGGGGGGGGGGGGGGGGGGGGGGCTGAACACCCGCTAGCCACTGGCTCCGCCCTTGTTAATCGGAACTAATTTTCATATCGGATATTGTAAGATCAAATAGTTAAGAGATGGTAAGAATTTAAATGCGTTCCTTGTCCGTTTGACCCATTTTAACCCATATCATGTTTTATCAAGTTCGAAGTATTTTCGTATGACCCTTTTTATTATATTTTACCCGGTTTAACAATTAGTTACGTTTTAAAAGTTTCTTTAATCTTAAACATCACTTTATTCGACGTAATTATGACAGAATTGCATAGAACAAAGTAAAAATTGTGTGTAACACTGAATTATATTCAACAATTATTTTTTAATTTCATTTCATAGTATATTTCGATCTTTATATCTTGGATCAGTATTTGGTAGCGAGGATAAGTTCATTCTTTCCTTAGTTCATTCTTGTAATGTCATAATCTTGTGTAACCATAAAAAATTGTAATTTCATTTTTTAAATAGATTTGGTCTTCATATTTAAAAAGTAGTCGTTGGGTAACGGTCGAATCAGATAAAATCATATACAACGGTGATATTAGTTTGCACTTTGAGATTTTGAAATAGCTTTTGTCTTCATATTTGAAAACTAGTCGTTGTGTAACGGCCAAATCTTCTAAAATCGTTATAAATATCAATCCTTAAATGCTGAGTTTTTATCATCTTGCTAAGTATGGTTGACGTCCCATCTGTTATTTTCACTCAATTTTTGCAAAGTTTCATTAATTCAATCCTCAATATGTTCCTTACTTACTTATGTTCAATAGGAGTAGTATCATCATTTGTCACATTTTTCCAACTCTACAATTTTACACCTCCGAGTATAAATTTCATCAATAATATTGTTGATGGAAATTTTACAACGGCCAAGAAAGTCTCTAAAGAAATTAATAAGCAAATTATTCTTCGCAATCCTTGCTAACTGGCATCTTTCATCCAGTTGACTGGTCAAGGAGGGCTTCGAGAAATAGTTCTAGTTGATCTTTCAAGGAGGACTCTCTCTTTACCGCGGACGTCCATTTGACCGGTCAAGGAGGGAATTGGAGAAATAAGTCATGGGATCAATCCCAACTCATGGCTAAATGTTCACTAGAACATGTCCTCATTGCTTGAGGCTTCATCCTTGGAAAGGGTCGGCGTCGGCAACCAAAAGGGTACGCAGGCTCGGGGTTTTTCTGGCCGATTTAAACCTTGAGTTGAATGTGGATTCCTTCATCAAGAGGTCCAATTTAACCAAGCCAAAATTTATTCTTAGAGTTTGTGAATATGTTTAGATTCCATACTTGATTAAACCCAATTTTACTTACCACTTCTTTTAGAAGTCATCATACCCGTGGAGGAAATGGTATTCAGTTGGCATAATGAAGAAGAGTACCATGAGATGTCAACAGAGACAATGGATTAGTGTCGAAATTCTACAAGGCATCTTCAACTGTGAAATTGATTACTCTTTTGAAGCACTGATAATTCAACCTTTTTGAAGTACTGATAGTTCAAAATTTCGATGAAACTGTAATAATATGAAGTCATGCTATGATAACTCACATTTCGTGTTCGGTCCGGTTCGATTTTACTAAAATCCGTTGATTAAATTAGGACCGGATTGGGCGGAAGACCGAATACCAAACCATTTCGGCGCGACGTTTAGACCATTTCGGTCTCGATCCGATTCGGTTTTAGATGGATTCTCTCCCATAGATGGAACTTGTGAGTGTTTTGTCTTATTTTTTAACGAGTATTTAAAGATGAGAAGTGTTGTTTTTTTACATGATTACCGTTAACTCTTTCCAACTTTCTTTATCAATTCATGTCGTCTTCGATCACCTTTCAATGTTGTCAATGTCCTCAAGTTTCACTCGTAAAATTTAAGGCGAGATTTGACACATATCTTTCAAAGTATAATATATTTTAGAATCTTTTATACTTGGTAAAAGCAAAATCATTAACAGAGATTTTTCTACCCTAAAAGTAAGAATATTTATAAAAATTAATCTTTAAATTTAATCTTTTTATATTTATTTTTATTTTTATCTAAATTTTTTCTTATTTAGTAAAATTTTATAAAAAATAATTGAAGAAATTGGATGGAGAAAAAAAAGACATAAAAGTGTCAAATTGAAAAGTAGATATTCCATACAGCAATGTGACAATTCTAAGGAAATTTGTTTTTTAATAATTACACAAATCCAAACACCTTTATGCCTACAATTACAAACAAAACCAACGTTGCACACATCATACCCCATTTCCCATGCCTAACTGCTTAAGTAGTAAAACCGAATTAGTCGTCGCATTTTATCATTAGGAACTATCATGCTAACTAAGATAGCAATGTTTTTTGGTTCCGTCTTTTAATTTTTAGAATTTAGACAACTTAAGAACAGGTTTCTAAATTTCATGAAAAATTATTTGGGCGCCAAAACTATGTAGTGGTAATGAAAATGGTGAGAACATATGGTGCAACACTGCATACTGTCTAATATGGTTCATAACCTGTACATAGGTTGATAAAAGAGTGAATGAAAACACGAAAAGATAACTCATTTTAAAACGCAAAAAAAAATATTGGTTCACAACATAAACATATTGGTTCACAACATAAACGATATTTTAAATAAAATAACCAGAATTCATAAGTGTAGATGCACTATGGCCTAAGGTTAAGATCTGGTAGTGTGAACTAGCGATTTCTTTGTGTTGGAATTCTTTTTTTATTAAACTTCTGAATTAATTTTCGTATAGGATGTTTTAAGATCAATTAATTAAGGGATGGTAAGGATTTCAATTCATTCCCTTTTGACCCATTTTAACCCATATCATGTTTTATCAAGTTTGGATTATTTTCGTACGGCCCTTTTTATTATATTGAGTAAAATGCAAATGTCGTACATGTGATTTGTCCAGATTGCACATATAGTTACCGGTCTTCTGAAAGTGTAGGCAGCCTCACTGGTCTTTAAGTAAGTGTCCGTTTTAGTACTTTGACCCTAACCCTTGTTATCCTTTGACCGTTTATCTTAGTTGCTACAGGGCCTTTTTTGTCCTTTTCATCTCTTTTGTTTTTTTATTCAGTCACTTTTATTTCCATTTCATCTATTTTGTTTTTCCCTATCTGTTCATTAGCAACATAAACCCTAAATTCATATCTTTACAATAATATTAATAATTTCATTATTATGATAACATGGAGATGGTTAACTCCTATTCTGGTTAGCTAACTAATGATTAAGATGAAAATTAAGAGACGCAATTTAAGATGTCGTTTATGCAATGATGCTTCCCTAGGAAAAAAAACATTATGTACTGAATCTGATTGTCCATTATATGATGCTTCCTCGGAGAAAAAACATTATGTGTTGAATTTGACTGTCCATGGTAGTATGGTACTGATGAATATTGAATTTAATTCAAAAAGAGAAAAGAACACTTCCTAAAATGATTGTTGAAGACGCTGATTAAAATGGCTCACCAAAATTTTACAACATGCTTTCAGGTTTTTCCTTTTGATTGCATATACATTTGTCACGTTTTTATTGTGTCTTGGCTTTCTTACTTTTAATAAAATAAACTATATTACAACTAACTAATCCCTAAACGATATTGTTAGCTTACCACAATAGCAGTTAACCATCTCCATGTTATGATAATATATTGAAATTATTAAGATTATTGTAAAGATATAGATTTAGGGTTTATGTTGCTAATGAACAAATTGGGGAAAAACAAAAGAGATGGAATGGAAATAAAAGAGATGGAATGGAAAAACAAAAGAGATGAAAAGGACAAAAAAAGTCCCTGTAGCAACTAAGGTTAAGGGTCAAAGGATAACAAGGGTTAGGGTCGAAGTACTAAAACTGACACTTACTTAAAGACCAGTGAGGCCGCCTGCACTTTCAGAAGACCGGTAACTATATCTACAATCTGGACAAACCACAGGTATGATATTTGCATTTTACTCTAATATATTATACCCGGTTTAACAATTAGTTGCGTTTTAAATGTTTCTTTAATATTTTTTAATTTCATTTCATAGTATATTTTGATCTTTATATCTTGAATCATTATTTGGCTGCGAGGATAATTTCATTCTTTCCTAAGTTCATTCTTGTAATGTCATAATCTTATGCAACCATAAAAAAGTTGTGGTGAGTGCCAAAACACACACCTTTTTAGTAACGGAAAACCCCCCCAAAAAAGGCTAATAACTAACGAATACGCTTAATTATTATGCAAATATGTTTGGTTTATGTTATTTTGTCTTGCAGGTATAAAGGATTAAAAACAATGCAAAATCGACGAATTTTGGACTCGACGCGATGATGTTTGCACATTTTTTGAGGTCAAGACGGAGTCGTAAAAATAATCTGAGCACGCTGATGGAAAGAGCACAGAAAAACGAGTCCATCGAAGCCTTCATTTCTTATTGGACCGGCCCATATATCATTAAAGCCCAACAGGTTCTACTCTCGGCCTCATTTTAGCTACTGGCCCATTAAAGCCATAAAGCCCAAGTCCGGGTGAAATGTTATCTACGCTTAGACTAGGTTTATAAGCAATCTCTTTCAACCAGTTGGAAGGTAAATGACAAAAAAATATTAATAATTTTATTAAAGTACATTCAAGAAAGATGAAAAAACAACCGACAGATTCATCTTGTGACCTTCAAATCCAGCATTCAATCTTGCCACATGTCAAACCAAGAGTGATTGTTCGTACTATCTTTATATTTAGATTAAATATTTACAGAAAATATAAAAAAACTAGAGAATCTTAAAGTAAAAAATAAGACTTACACAATGAATTTGGCGCATCATTTTCCATGTTATAATAGGATAGAAAAAACAGGCGAAAATTATCTGGCTTTTTGTTTGATGATATGGATGATGTGAGCAAGGGCAGATCTAGGGCTTTGTTAAGTAGCGATAAAGAAGACGATGGAGTAGAGAGTTGGGTGGAAAGTCAATAGATACACCAACAATCTCTATTTTCAATGTCAATACAATGTGTGCTAACCAGTATATATTTGTTTACTACTTCCCATAAAACTAGATAATGTATCCTTATCGAAAAAATGGGAACGTCAACGCAACTGGGAAAAAACAATTTATTTCTATCAATAAACCTGCCAAAGAACTGAACCATAAAGTACTTAGTACCGGTGCCACAGAAAGATAAGTTTTTCTACATAGTACTCATCTTTTCAATAAAAAAACGCATATATATTAAGGCAACTTGTATATTTTTTATTTACAATTTTTAATATATAATTTATGTAAAAAATTAGGTAGTTAAATAAAAATAATGGTATAGTTTGGTTTGGTTTGGTTTGCTTGGGTTAGGTTGGGTTGAGTTGGGTTGTTAACATGTTGTGAATAAACATAGTCTTATATAACATGAGATCAAGATCTCACTGACGGATTTATCTTTCCTTTTTCATTTTTTTAGTTTTTTTTAGAAGTAGGTTAGTGTAGCATTTTTCTAAAATCGCAACTTTCATATTTTGTTGTTTTTCATCTTTTCAATTCAAAATTGATTCGCAACTTTGATTCGTACTCGTTGATGTTTGATTTCAGTTATCTTAAATCTTCCAGTTTCAGTTTGATATAGCTCTTTTAATCGGTTATTAAGTTTGTTCCAGTTATGAAAGTTCGAAAAGATGTTAGAGCAGGGGAGTTCGGTGCCATGGCTTGGCGCCATGGCCACCACGCAGGAAAAGAAGACGGCCGAGGACTCCGTCCCTCTGCGCCGTCGGGCTGGCGCCATGGCCACCAGCTCTCGCGGTGGTGAGTTTTTCTTTTTTTTCTTTTAATTATTAAAGTGTGTATATGTGGACCCGTTATACCACTTTTTACTCCTATGGCACCACTTTTCCCACAGCTCAGAGTTACCAGTGAAAACTGGTGTCGTGGAAAAAACTGGTGCCGTGGAAAAAATACTGACGTGGAAGCAATTTTTGTGCCATGGCATGTGCTCTTATAGATTTGAAGCATTTTTGGTTTATAACTTTATATATAAGTTTGTGTTTGGTTGTGAATTGGTGCTAGATTCGTTTTGAAGTTTATATTTTGATATTTCGTTATAGGTAGCAGTTTTTGATATTCGGTTGATTGTGTTTTGTTTGATATTCAAAATTGATTGATGGTGTAATATCAGTTGTAGATGTGGGAAATATGCTTTTAACTGGCGGGTTAGTCGCTTATTTTAAACTTAGCTTATTGGTTATATATTTTGTTCAGCGGCTGGAGTTGGGTAGTTTAACAGCATAAGAAAAAAAACAAAGATATAATAATCGGATAAAAATGCGAGGGAAGAAAATTGAAGCATGGACCAAATGTCTCACAACCCTTTCCACTGCTCCACCACTCTTTTCATATTTAGATTTGCATAAAGTAATTAATATGGGGGTTTTTTATTTAGTCTAATATTTCAAGTCTGCATTTGTTAGAGTTTTAAGTTTTATACATAGTTTTTATAAAAATGTTAGTTTAATATTTTGTTAATTAATATTTAAAATAGTTTTTATAGATTTTTAAAATGCCTTCTAGCTTAATTGTCGTTAACCCTTTGTGTTGTCTTTTGATTTTTGTGTATTCGTTCATCACTTTTGGCGAGGAGTTAACGGGTCTTTTAGCTAAATTAGTATTTGAAGTTTAAAACTCGATTTTTTTTTATCTTGGTAGTTAGTTGATGAAATTGACAAATTTATCCGCTAATTAGTTTGATAATTACTTGGAAAGTTTTAAACTTTAGATTTAATTTAGTTATTAGATTGTGTGGCTAATAAGTTTTCATCTCCGATTCATTATTCATCGTTCAGGTTTAATCTCTTATCTCTTTTCTTATTGTTATTTCATTAGCTTAAATATGATAGTTATTGTTGCTTTGTTAATGTTTAGCTTTAATGTTTTACTTATATCCTTTACTTGTTTAAGCCGTTTGCTTGCGCCCGTAGATTAATTAGGATTTTGTTTTTGCCTTCTTAAGTTTATTGTCATTAGTTGGTATTAGTAGCTTAATATTCATAGTGCAATTATTACTTTTATCGTTTAATATTTTGTTATTACTTTTAGTAATTTAAATATAAAAATCAAAACCTTCTTTTTATTCGAGCATCAAACTACAAAAATAAACGTGGATTTTCATTCACATTTCTTCGGAACTACGATAACCTTTCGGGTATACGAAAACGACTAGAATCAAGTTGTAATTTCATTTTTGAAATAGCTTTGGTCTTCATATTTGAAAAGTAATCGTTTGGTAACGGTCGAATCAGATAAAATCTTACAAAATGGTAATATTAGTTGGCACTTTGAGATTTCGAAATAGATTTTGTATTCATATTTGAAAAGTAGTCGTTGGTTAACGGTCGAATCTTCTAAAATCGTTATAAATATCATTCCTTCAAAAATGAGTTTTTTTTTTAACGGCAGTTTGGCGCAGCGGAGTATCTTGCGTGCCACTGAGACACCAAGTCTCTCGACCCGAGTTCGAATCATCTCACGAAGAGAATATCAACCCCCATGCTAGCCATCCAGTTTCCCATTAAGGGGCTTCAAGGCATTGCGATGGGATTCAAACCTGGCTGCCAATTCTGAGAAAATCCTCCACATGGGGAATGACAGGAGTCGAACCCCTAACCTCCCCCACGTGTTGAATATAACCAAATGCATCCATCCAACTGAGCTAAACTTCATTTGCTTCAATATTGAGTTTTTATCATCTTGCTAAGTATGGTTAACGTCCCATTTGTTATTTTCACTCAATTTTCACAAAGTTTCATTCATTCAATCCTCAATATGTTCCTTACTTACTTATGTTCCATAGGAATTAGTACACCTCCGAATAAAAATTTCATCAATAATATTGTTGATGGAAATTTTACAACGACCAAGAAAGTCTCTAAATAAATTAATAATCAAATTATCCTTCGCAGTCCTTGTGAAATGGTATCTTTCATCCACTTGACCGGTCAAGGAGGGCTTTGAGAAATAGTTCTAGTTGATCGTTCAAGGAGGTATCACTCTCCACCGCAAACGTCCATTTAATCGTTCAAGGAGGGAATTGGAGAAATAAGTCATTGAATCAATCCCAGCTCCTCACTAAAAGCTCACTGTTATTGCTTGAGGTTGGTCCTTGGGGAAGGGTCAAGCGTCGGCAACCAAAAGGGTACACAGGCTCAGGGTTTTTCTCACCGATTTAAACCTTGAGAGGAATGTAGATTTTTTTTATCAAATAGTCCAATTTAACCAAGCTAAAATGTATTCCCAGAGTTTGTGAATACGTTTAGATTCACGTACTTGATTAAACCCAATTTTACTTACCACTTCTTTTAGAAGTCATCAGACCCGTGGAGAAAATGTTCTTCAGTTGGCATAATGAAGAAGAGTATCATGAGATGTCAACAGAGACAATGGATCTAGTGTCAAAATTCTACAAGGCATTTTCAACTGCGAAATTGATTACTCTATTGAAGCACTGATAATTCAACCTTTTGAAGTACTGATAGTTCAAACTTTTGATGAAAGTGTAACTAATATGAAGTCATGCTATGATAACTACCAATCGGGTTTCTTCTGTAGATGCTTTTTGGATTTGGATATTTGCATTGTTTTAGTTTTAGTACTAGTAAGATATAGTGTGTCAGAAGTGGTAAAACTGGTGGGTAGGGTACGACGTACGTTTTGTACCATTTGGGTCTGTAGGATGTGTACACACGACTTATAGATCAAGAAATAAAGATAACAAGATTAAAACTAAGAAGGGAATATTAGATTAAGGAAGAAGAAAGAGAAAGATACAAGGAGTGTGTAATCCTAGTGAGAGAAACTAAGGAGAGTTTCTCTCTCTAACACACTAGAAAAATGGAAAGGCACTATGAGAGACACACACACAAATGAGGTTGGATTGGCCTTTTATACTAAGGCTTACAATTTTAGGAGGATTTCCTCATTTGTGTGTTCGGGACTAATTCCTGTTACATACATAACAATAACGTAGAACTCTCTACACCGATGAATATCATTTTCCACGAGCTTCACAGCGATATATTATATGACCATCACTTTAAATACTTCTAACAATCTCCCCCTAAGGGATGGTCATATAATATGTGACTTCACTTCTTTGACCATCACTTTAAATACTTTTAACAATCTCCCCCTAATTGGTGGTCATGTAATATGTGAGTTCACTTCTTTATTGTTGCAGACTTTGAAGCTCGTTGTCTTGAGAGTTCTTTCATCGTTCCTTTCATGACTTGTGATCTTGGATCTTTGATCTTTGCCTTGACTTGATCTTGATACTTTGCAAACTTGTGTTCTTGTGTCTTTCCCCACATACTCATGTTTTGTGTTGTCTTGAAAGCTTGTTAACAATCTCCCTTGATTATTAGAGTAGCGGAAGTCTTTGTCTTTAGATGTTCTTGAGCTTTCTTCATTTACTTGAGTATGTGGTCTTGAATCACGACTCTTGAGATTACGCAACCGTTTGCATTCCTCCGGTTTCCCGTTATACAGTACGAATATTGTACCTATGATTAGGTAAGTTCAAAGAACTTCCGTGACAGGGTTTCTGGCAGTGGTAGCCCTTCTCAATACTTGAATATCTCGAAAGATAATTCATAGTGAATAGTGAATCATGCAGTTCCATTCTGCTGATTAAGTCGTCAATTCGTTTCCTGGAACAAGTTTGAATCAATTAAGAATCAAACCATTGTTGCTTTCCAGTTGACACAAGTTTGATTCATATAGAATCTCACAAGTTACCTACCGCAGTGCTGTTTGATGATGACACTGGAAGGATTTCCATTCGTCACTGTAAAATACTAATAAGTATTACTCTCAATGTTCCTGCAAGATCATAAAGATAATGCGTAGAGTCTTGGAACGAGTTTGAATCAAAACAGAATCAAACCACTGTTTCTTTCCAGTTAGCATATGTTTAATTCAAGTGAATCTTACATATGACCTACCGCAGTGCTGTTTGATGTTAACACTAGAAGGATTTCTATTCATCACTGTGAATACTAGGGAGTATCACTCCGAATGTTCTAGCAATACCACAAGGATAGAGCGTAGGACTCTGTGAATTATTTCTTGTATTCTAATGATGAACAACAATTGATATATGGAATAAGTGTCCTAATGAGATTTTTGATGAATCTTGTTGGCTCTAGACTCTATAAGTGCACGTTTATTTGGTGATCGGGGGATGGAGCAGACTGCCGCCTTTTCAATATCTACTATCTCGGAGTGAGAAAGTTGATAGAAATGAGTTAAACTCTGTGACAATAAAACAAACTTCTTTTGAGAGAAGCTTGAGTAGGCTAGGAAGGGTTGTGCTTTGCATCACTGGGTCCATGATGTTTTGTCTTCAATACCAGAAATCATCAACGTGATTCTGATAGTAGATGTATTGACCCAGTTTTTGCCTAATTTGTATGGAGGGCTTCTTTCTTTACACCCTTTATCCTTACATTTCTTTTTCATTCTTCAACCCCTTCTATGCTTACCAAGACGTCATAACTAGCACCTTGTTGTGATTGTTCCAGTGCTAGCTTAAGTCATTATTCGGCATTATTCCCGTTCACTCAACTACTCCATCTTTCTTAAGGACTTCTAAGTTCTAATGGATTGTCCTTGGGAAGATCCCTCCGGTTCTGGTTGGATCATAACACGAATACCTAACCACCTTTTGACACCAATATCGTCGTGAATAATTGTTTTGAAGGGTATAGATATCGTAACCAGAAAAACATTTGAAAAAGGCTATCAAGATGTTGATGAAATCAATGATTACATTGAAAGTTTTCTGTATCATCAAAACGCTCCCCCTACATATGTGCATCATAAAAGGAAAGGTTTTTGCACATATTAGGAAGAGAATGCACTTATATCAAAGATCTTATCCAAGATGACACATTTTGAACACATTTTATCACTATTCTCCCCCTCAAAAATTGCATGTGTTTGTGAAATTTTTGATATACTAGTGATGTAACATGGAGAGAATATTGTTTCATGAAAATTTTGGAACTATATGTTATGAGATTTTTATACTCCCCCTCGAAAAAAATTTGATAAAAATAGGGGAGTATATGAGTACACGATTTGAAAGACATTGAAAAATATCTTGAAAAATTATGCTCAAGACCGAGAAAACTGAATTTCCCGTTGTTGAGGAAAAATGTACATAAGTGAACATTTTCCTTGAGTTCATGAGCTTAAAACTTTGAATGTTTTAATATAAGCCCATACCGAGAAAAGTTAATTTCCCGTTGTTGAGGATAAGTCATAGACTTTCCTTTCTTTGGGGACCGGGTTATAGTCTGACATGTGACTATAAGCCATTATGTTGAGCTCAAAACGGTGAATGTTTTGTGACAAGCTCAACCTGTGACAGATTTCTCTACCCGTTATTAGGATAATTTATCTTGAAAGATACACCCTCCTTTATTTGAAGTTCGAGTTACAGTCTGACATTTAACTATAAGTCATTTTCATGAGCTTAAAAACATGGAATGTTTTTATTGAAAGTTCATGACCGGGAAAATTTTATTTTCTCGTTGTTAAGGATAAGCTATCATCTGTGATAACCGTTCCTTTCTTTGAGGCACGAGTCACAATCTGAAGTAATTGCAAATCATTTGAGGAAAGATAGAAATGACATGTTTTGAAAACATTTGAACTTTCATTTGAGCTTTATGTACACATCTGTGTCGTTATTGAGCGACATTTCTAGACACGTCCATACTATCGAAACTGAAAGACATGTCGAGAATAATATTTTTTGGTATTTTTGAAAGATTTTTTAATTTTGTATTTTGTTTTTATATGGATATTTACATTTTATGATATTTTTGAATTTTTTCAAGTTTTTCAAAAATAATCAAAAATAGACTTTTGTACAGCAGAAGAGAGTGATGTCGAATGTACAAAATTGGAACTCTTTGAAGAAGTGGATTCAGAATCCGCTGAAATACCTGCAATGATAGAAGAATAGTTTGCACAAATACTAGTGTTAGGAGTAACAAATGCATTTTCTACATTCAGAACACTCGCATTAGTGCTGGAGCAGGTGTCATCACTCTTCTCGATGGGAATCCACTTAAGACCAACTTCCTTGAATATCCTACCCGTTGGTTTCCACTGAAGACTAGATCTAGGAGTAGTGTTCTCTTGCACAACGGAAGACTTCTTTGGAGAGAAACTAGGTCATGCATTGATCCGCCTTGAGGATTTCTTGTCATTGCTTTTCGTTGTGACGGGTATGAATCTCCGTGTTGTCTTACGGGATTCTGCATTCTTTCTCTGTGGAAGGCATGAGAGTTTATCTCATAGAGGTATTGCAGAATGCAATGAGCATGGTTTCCATAGTGAATGCCCTTTTTGCACGTGGGGCATACAGGGAATTTGGAATTCTCGAACGTCCTTGTGTACCTAGGGTTTGCTGACCGTTCAGGCACCATGTTCGAAACACGACTACTTATTGGTGGTTTCCAATTCCTAGGTTGTTGGGTAGGAGTCCTAGGTTTTGGTTGATTACCATTAGGAGTGTGTTGAACTCTAGCGGTAGTTGGTTTACTAGGTTTTGAATACACATGGTTTACTTTCTGAATGTTCCCTTTTGGCTTACCATTCCCCTAGGTTGTTGGTTTGACCAACGTCATTTGAACCTTTAGATTCCTTTGTGGCCATAAGAATCACACGTTTAGGAGTACTCTTAGTAGTAGTTTGATATGAGTGATTTTACTCATATCATTTGTATCTTAAAATGAGCTTAAAATGCATAAATATCATAAAAATGGCAATGTATACGTGTTTTTGTTGTTTCATGTGTGTAGGTACCCAAGTTCGCGAAAATCGACAAAAACCTACACGAGTTTGAAGAAAAGATCGAGGAAGCCAAATATGAGTTCGATTTTAGCGGATTTAATCTTCTATAAAGAATTTGGGCCAAGTGGGTCCCATATTTTGGTATTGGGCCCAAAAGCCCAATAAGGAATCAAAGAATTATTTACCTTTGGTAAATTAGCCCAACCATGGCTCAATTCATTTGTAAAGGAGATGGATGGACATTTTGGGCCAAGCCCATGATTAAGTGGAATGTTATATACTTGGAAAGTCCAAGTTTTGGCAAAGGCCCATCACAAGAGAAATAAATGTAACGAAAGTCACATTTATCAGTCAACGAGTATTTACTTTTCACACAAATCAAACACCACACGTTTATATCGATACATCCAAAGTTTCCTCTACCCTTCTCTTTCACCCCCAAACCAAAATAAACTTGTCAATTTACTGTTCCCTAACCCTAAATCACAAATAATTAATTTGGGGCTTTTTTATTAATTCACTCGTGTGAATTAACACGAGTGGGAAATTAATTCCCCCTTAATCCGAAACAAAAAGATGAAGGCATCTTCGACGTGGCACCATGAGATTGGATGTGACAGCAAATATTCATCAATCCACTAATCATTAAGTAGCACAACTAGCACACCCTTGTGACAGGTTGGCAATCCGCGTGAAGTTGGGAAAATATCAGCCCTTAGATCAAGCCTTGGGAAGAAAGAGAAGACTAGATGCTGAATCAAGGGTGATAATCATCTCCTCTTCACCAACAAACTCCACCCCTCACCTCTCGGTTCTCCTATAAAAACCCCTAATCTCAATGTATTTTTTATCCCTTTTTTAGTCTTAGAGTTACTATGCTTAAATTAGTTTAGAATAAATTGTAATTTTTCTCTTTTCTAGTATTGTAATCGATTATGGATTTTAATAAAAGTTAATTTGGCACTACTTTAATTCGTGTTTATTTACTGTTAAAAGTTTAATATTGCAATTTAATCTTGAATCTATTATGCTATAATAACATTGAGTTATTCAATTAAGTTAATTAATAGCTTTAATTGGACGATTAAGATTAAATTTGGGAACAAACTTCCCCACTGGAAGTGTATTGTAAAATGGTTTGAGGTTGTTGATGGTGGTTCGTAAGGAGGTTCGATGGTGGTGTTGATCCGGTTTATTTAGCCAGCTCAGCGCTGCGCTACTTCTCAAAGGTTACTACAAAAGGTTCTAAGTCCTTTTATTTCATTGTTTTATTTTTCATGATCTATTTAATCTGCTCGTTTGATTAAGTGTAGCTGGTGATGTGTTAGATTTATTTAATACTGTTTAGGTTTTCTTTTTTGAATTGATCATTAGATGGATTATAGTCATTTGGTTAAGTTCAGTTTTCTTTATTTTGCATTTTTATGTTTTATGATAGTCTAAATTTGTGGAAGATTTGAGATTGTTATGATTTAATCTGCTCATATGATTTTGGATGTTATTGTTTAAGTTATTTCGTTATTGAATCTGCTTTTTATTTCATACCGAGTGCTACTGAATTATGATGTGTCTGCTGATTTTGGAGGCATGTTTTGATGCTTAAAATCTGATGAGAAGTTTGTTAGTCTGCTGAGTACTTGGGTAATAATGGCTAATGGTAAGTTTTGAGTGACTATGTTATGGATTTAAGGCCTGATATTAGTTTATAGACCTGTAATGAGTTTGATCTGTTGTTTTTATTTGTTTGGCTGATATATTTAGAGTCTGCTTATTTTACTTCCTGTCATTGCTTTTACAGAATCATTTCACATTGGCTGATGGTTAGAATTAATTGATTGCTGATTATTTGCTTTCTATATTTAACTGATATGGTTTGCTTTGTTGAGCTGGTCTAATTGCTTATTTTGTTTTCCTACTTTTCCTGAGTATTTGTTATATTATTGTCCAAACAAAAGCTATCAGGTTTAATTGATTTGATAGCTTTTACTGATTCCTATTAGTCCAAATATTCCTCACAAAAGTCACCTCCTATGACTGATCTTAACATTTTCAATTGTCAAAAATAAATAACCATAAAAATGTCCCTTATGGGATACGAACCCATGACCTCCTGGTCATGGGCTAAGAACGTTTTCCATCTGATCTAGGCGTCTGTTTTGTTAAATAGTTTGATTGAGTAATTAGTATACCTAGTTAGTGGATGGCAGCTTTGATTTAAGTAGTGTTTTTACTAATTTTCGTTTAGATTAATTTTAATTAATAATTTTATTAAATTAACTTTTAGTTTTAAAAATAATAAATAGTTTCAAAATAAAATAAAAGTTGTTTAGTAATTTAGAAATTTAATTAGTTTTTAAAATAATTAGATTTTAATAAAGTTAGTTTTTAAATAGTTAAGTTTTAATTAATTTTAAATAGAGTAAACTTTAAATAGTTAAATATTTTAATAATTGCCTTTAAATAAAAAATAAAATAAAATAAAAAAATATTGGGGAACGATTCATGCAGTTTAGGATTTCAATTGGTAGAATTAATTTTAGTTTTAAAAACCGAAACCAATTCGAATCAATTGTCCAAATCGAAACAAAACGTCTCAAATTCATAAGATCTTCGTGTACAACGAACTTGGTTCATCATCGTGTTTAATTGAATTCGTCTTTGGTAATTTCAGTCTATTACTTTTTCTTAAAGGTAATTTTCTAATTTACCCTATAACGTATCTTAATTATCACATATACTATCCACCACATACATCAACACATCAAAATTTTGGCGCCGCTGCCGGGGATCTTGTATACGATTCGTCTTTGTGAGATTTGTTGATCGTAGATTTGAAGACCCTTTCCGTCCTCGGAAAGTTTTTTTAGTTTTCTATTATTATAGTATGTATCGTTTTTCGTGTTTTTTATTACTATATTGTATTACGTAGAACAATAAATTTACCTATTTCCAAATAAGACCTTAGTTGGGATTTCATCACCTAGCTATTGTATTCGAATCCAAAACGAAAAAAAGGCAAAATAGATAAATACTAATAAGAAGTTTGAACTCGATTTATACAAACTATAAGGTGGGTATAAGGCGACGTGCTATAAAAGGCCGTCTAAGGAAAAAGGTTTTTAAGTGCTTTGTGCCACCTCGTTTCCCCGCTTGCTTGTGCGTATATTGAGAGGGACGACCGATTATTGGTTTGCCAACTCAAGTAGTATTATATCTTATTTTTGTTGTTTACTTATTGAACCTCGAGACGTTTAGGTTTTCACCTATCATTTCAAAGTCGATCGAGGGTAATTTACTTCCATAGTAGTTATCCTTATTCCTTGTTTTTTATCGATCATTTTTTATTGAGCAATACCAAATAAAAATACCAAAAATAATCTTCTTCTTGTCTAATTTCTTTTCTTCAACCCTCTAAAATTCTCGTCACTTTGGTTTATGCAATTAAGATATTCTCAACTTTCGATTGATTACAATAGGCTTGAAAATATTCCTCGTAGAAATAGAAATCGTCAACAACGAATAGTGGAACCCGAGCTTCCACCTATTGTTGTATAGATGGCCGATAACCGAACAATGGAGGAATTGCTCCGTGCACCCACCGAAGGGTATGGGGAAGCAATCGTTGTGCTGGCTATTTTGGCGGATCATTTTGAGATTAAGACGGGTCTTTTATCGCTCATTCGTGCCGACCAATTTCGTGGCAATGAGACCGATAACCCGCACTCTCACATTTGGAATTTTCTTCGAATTACCTCGACTCTCAAGTTTAGAGATGTGCCGAATGACGCGATTAAGCTCATGCTTTTTCCGTACTCGCTCGAGGGTAATGCTAAGATTTGGTATGAGAAAGAACCACCGGGTTCGATTTTGACATGGGATGATTTAGTGTCTAAGTTCATGAATTACTTCTTTCCACCATCCAAAACAACACACTTTAAGAACGAGATCACTATATTTGAACAAAAAGTGCATGAATCGTTTGGGGTTGCTTGGGAAAGGTTTAAAGATTTGTTAAGACAATGTCCACATCACGGTTTCTCAGAATTGCATCAAATCAATACTTATTATAATGGGCTTAATATGATTGAATAAGATTCTTTAAATGCCGCTGCGGGTGGTAATCTTTTAAGAAAAACTCCGAGAGACGCGTGGGGTACAATTGAGAATAAGTCTAGAGCACAATATTCACGAAACACACCGGTTGTTTCCAATGTGAATTCATCTAATACCAAGATTGCTATATTGGACTATAAGATTGACACGATTTTGAATAAGCTTAGGAAGAATCCTCATGGATCGATTAATGCGGTTGAGAATTTTTGTGTATCATGTGGTGGAGCACATCCTAATTATGCTTGTTCAACCATGGGGTTTGATCAAGCGAGTGCTTTTGCCGCGATGGGAACTTATGGCTCCAACGGTCAAGTTCCTCGTCAAAATCATGTTGCTCCACCGGGTTTTCCACCGGTTCAAAATAGGTACAACAATGGGAATAATGGGAATAATTTTAACCGTGGTAACCAAGGGAATTTTAATCAAGGAAATGGGTTTAATGCTAATCAAAACAATCAAGGTTTTCAAAGCAATAACCAAAATGATTTGTCAAGCTACATTAAAACGAATGAGGCAAATTTGAAGGCTTTTCAAAATAACATTCAAGGACAAATGGAAACTTTGAAAAATGAGTTTCAAAATACGCTTAAGGGGCAAAATAACAAGATTGAGCTTAACCAACAAAGAATTGAGCAAAGATTAGAGCAAAACCAAAACCGTTTTGAGCAAAAAATAGAGCAAAGTCAAAATCGTATGCAACAAACTATAGAACAAAATCAAAACAAACTGCTTTTGATGTTTGAATCTTTTATGAGTAAACCCTCCTCTTCTTCGGGTTGCTTACCTAGTAATACCATTCCTAACCCAAGGGGAGAGCTTAAGGCTATCACCATTTATGATGATGATAATGTAGAAAGAGTGATTGAGAAACTTTATGTTCCACCTAAAGAAACTTTTCTTAAAGTCACCAAGGCTACTTTAAATGTGATTAGTACCTCGGATTTCTTTGATTTCATTCCTAAGAAACATAATGATCCGGGTAAATTCTTGATACCTTGTGTTTTTTATGAGTTTGAGGAATACAAAGCTCTAGCCGATCTACGAGCTAGTATTAACTTAATGCCCTTAGCCATTTGGAAGACTCTTGACTATGAACGACTTAGGCCCACTCAAATGATCATTGAGCTCGCTAATGGTTCTACCACCCATCTGGTTGGTATAGCGGAAAATGTCCTTTTTAAAGTAGGGGAGTTCATTTACCTAGCCGATTTTGCTATCATTGATTATGAGCCAAATCCTCGTGTGCCTATAATTTTAGGACGACCATTTTTGTACACGGCTGATGTTGTTGTTAATATGGGGAAAAAGGAGATTAATTTGTGGTATGGGGATAAACATATGATTTTCAAACCGGAAAAAATTCCAAGATTGGTTTCTAAGAAAGTGGAAAGTGTGAAACTTGATAAAACTATTGAAAGTGACACAAACAAGGAATCTCTCTTTTACAAAGGTGATTTGCCAATTTTGGAAACCTCATTTTGTGATAAAGAAAAGTTAAATTTAAAGGAAGATGCTTGCTTTGTTGAATCATGTTGGAATCTTACCTCATCTCCACTCACTCCACACGAGGATGATAGTTCTAAGATTGAAAAGGAAATTGATGAATACCTTAGTGCACGATTTGATGCTAGTGAGTTTGATAGTGAGAATTTTGATCCCGAGAGAGATATCGCTTTAATTGAAAAATCATTGAAAATGGACTCATTTTCACTCTCTTCGAAGGACCAAATTGATGATCCTAAGGCACAATCTTCATTTGAAGAGCCTTTGATTCCTAACTCCACACCGAGTGATGTTAGTGACTATTCATTTGATAAGTTCGCCGATGAACTTGTTGATCCACTTCCACGAGGAAGTGAAGACGTTACCGATTTCAAAATAGAGTGTGTTTCTCGTGTTTTACCTACCATTCTCGAGGAATTCTCCGGTGAATTTCCTTCTAATGAGAATGATGATCTTGTATCCGAGTGTGATGACAAGATTGATGACACTTTAGTGACTTGCTCAAATCCTCTCTTTGAAGCTTCAATGAACAATAATCCATTATTTCAAGAAGATTTTGAGAGAATCATACCTCCTACATCTCACAACCTTTGTGATGATGAGCTCTTCATTAAGGAGTTTGATAAGTTACTTTCCATAGACACTCCTTCTGAATTTGAGGAAGAGTCTAATGATTGTGATGAAAATTTTTGGTTTGATTACCCGATTTATGATGATGATAATGTTGACCCGGAGGGAGAAATTACCTTTACTCCAATTATCCTTCCCACTCGCTTTGATCTTAATGTGCGGATTTTTCATGCGACTCATTTTGAGTACCATGACCCCTTTGTTCACATTCATAAGAGTGATAAGGTCAACAAAGTCATGCAAGTTGATACAACTAGTGTTGAGACTTTTAACCCACCATTACCATGTGCTTTATATGATCTTGGATTAGCATGGGGGACGACACCGTTTTGTCAATTACTTTCTCTCCCGAGGACGAGGTATTCGACCCTGGAATCGTTGATTTAGGGAAATCTCGGCCTTTAACCGATGCAATAATTGAAATATTTTTCGATCATCTTGGTGCGAGTTTATCTCGGGGAGCATGCTTTATCCATATCGTGATTCGTGACTACTATCTCTTTTTAGAGATTTGTGTTGGAGTTTTATCCTTTCGTTTGTCATCCGACAACGAGGATGTAATCTTTGACCCCGGCATCGTGCATTATGTTGAATTTTATTTCAATATGCCGATTTTCACCATTTTCCCTAAGGACCAATGAATGCGGGGATCGAGTCGAGCTCATGACTCGGTTAACAAAAACGAGGTGCCTTGTGGGGGAGTCCCATACATTCTATCTTCTTTCTATTGTCTAACACTAATAAGGCTTGATCTTTCAAGCTCGTGCTCGTGTTTTGTTTTGTTGTGAATCTTAGGTATGACCCTTATCATTGAAGACTCTCGTGTTCGGTTTTTGCCGGTCCACTTGATCTTCCAATCTTTGATTGCCAAAAAGGGGCACACTCTCTATCCTTTGATTTTTATC
Organism: Glebionis coronaria; assembly: GCA_025667525.1. Classification (NCBI taxonomy): domain Eukaryota; kingdom Viridiplantae; phylum Streptophyta; class Magnoliopsida; order Asterales; family Asteraceae; genus Glebionis; species Glebionis coronaria. The sequence goes on from CM046880.1 coordinate 537,697,415, forward strand.
GCCTAACGTTTTATCTTGAGTCATAATTAATAAACGACTTATAGATTTGCGTGCTCTTTCCATGTTAGGATTTTGCATTAGACTCTTCGTGTTTTAGCAAGGGGGTGTGACTCTTGAGCTAAGAAACATTGAGGACAATGTTTGGTTTTAGCATGGGGGAGTCAATCGATATAATCGCTTGCAATTGCTTTTGTCGTGTCCAAGCGTAATTGTTTTTCTCGCTTTTCATAAAAAATTTAAATTTTTAGTGTTATTTTTAAGTTTTAATAAAGATAATAAGTGCTTTGACACGAATGTAGGCTTTCCGTTGGTGAAAATAAAAATAGTTTTTGACTCGACTCGGTTTTTAACCTTAGCTTTTCCTTAACGTATTTGAATTAACTTTTGCTAGGCTTTTATATAGGAAGCTTTAAAACGCGAAAGTCTTAACTCATACGGGTTAAGAACAAGAACTTTTCTCAAGTTCCTATGATTGATCCTAGAAAGTCATTTATCAAGGGAACTTTAAAACGCAAATTCTAAAACTTGAAAAAGTATAAGAAGATGCAAGATTCTATAGATGACTTGAAAACCCAAAACTTCGATTTAATAGGCTAAGTATCCATTGATTTCACATTTTTGAAATTTTACAATATGGAGAACAAGAGATGATAGAGTTTAATCATAAGTTTCTAAGGTTAATTCTTCTTTGTGTAAGAATTTTTGTGTTTGATATAATCTCCTCGTATTTATTTTCACGCTTGAATGATAATTGCTTAATAAATGAAGTTTTTAGCGGTTTAGGCTTGATATCTTAACTCGTAACTCCTTCTTTTTCTTCCCTTGTAATTAAAGTGAGAACACATTAAGGGTGTCAGCGTCATGGAATTTTGATCATGGGATTGCGGAAATTTGGCTTACTATAAATATCATATTAATTAAGAAGAATAAATAAAAACATGTTCTCTAGGAGCCTTCGGGTGAGAGTCATGTAGCACTAACCTTGTCATTAGAGCCTTAGGGTGTATGGCAAGGGGACGTGTTAAATAAAAACTGCTTCATCATCATGATCCATAAGGTGGGATGGTGATGTCAATTCCCTTATTTTTGTCCAAGGAGCCTTCGGGTGTGGATTTTAAATAAGGAGCACAATTGCATCTTAAAGAGCCACAAGGTGATATGATGTAATTGTTGCTAACTCCATATAAAGTCAAGATTGACTTTGGAGGTTTTTATTGTTGCTTTTAAGTATCCTATTAGCCAATTTTCGGGTTCAGGGATTTATCCCTTAAATCGTGTTAAGTTATCCTTGATGTGGGCTTTCTTTACTGACAACGGTTTTTGAAGTCGATGTTAGGTTTTGAGTGTTGAGTTTATACCGTTCTTGCCTTCATTTTTGGACTAATAAATATCAAATAAGTCAAATGAGCCTATGGGTGAATGACAAATAAAATCTAGAGATACAATTAGGAATAATAGGAGATTGAGTTTAACCCAAATTACTTGTATGAGTTGGTTTAATTTTGGGGCTTATGATTGACAATGATCTTGTTTTTACACTTGGCATGGAAATGTGAAAAGTCGAGGACGATGAACCTATTTGAGTTTTATGATCCTAAAAGTTATTTTTCAAATAATGAAAGCAATACATTATGTCTTTTCAAAATAAAAGCTCAAAAGTTGAATAATGGTGTAGTTAGTAGTTTTACTTTATCATTGCGTGAGGACACGGCAATTGCTTAGCAAGGGGGAGTTTGATATGAGTGATTTTACTCATATAATTTGTATCTTAAAATGAGCTTAAAATGCATAAATATCATAAAAATGGCAATGTATACGTGTTTTTGTTGTTTCATGTGTGTAGGTACCCAAGTTCGCGAAAATCGACAAAAACGGACACGAGTTTGAAGAAAAGATCGAGGAAGCCAAATATGAGTTTGATTTTAGCGGATTTAATCGTCTATAAATAATTTGGGCCAAGTGGGTCCCATATTTGGGTATTGGGCCCAAAAGCCCAGTAAGGAAGCAAAGATATATTTACCTTTGATAAATTAGCCCAACCATGGCCCAATTCATTTGTAAAGGAGACGGATGGACATTTTGGGCCAAGCCCATGATTAAGTGGAATGTTATATACTTGGAAAGTCCAAGTTTTGGCAAAGGCCCATCACAAGAGAAATAAATGTAACGAAAGTTACATTTATCAGTCAACGAATATTAACTTTTCACACAAATCAAACACCACACGTTTATATCGATACATCCAAAGTTTCCTCTACCCTTCTCTTTCACCCCCAAACCAAAATAAACCTGTCAATTTACTGTTCCCTAACCCTAAATCACAAATAATTAATTTGGGGTTTTTTGATTAATTCACTCGTGTGAATTAACACGAGTGGGAAATTAATTCCCCCTTAATCCGGAACAAAAAGATGGAGGCATCTTCGACGTGGCACCATGAGATTGGATGTGACAACAAATATTCATCAATCCACCAATCATTATAAGCCAAATCAGCAATGAAGTAGCACAACTAGCACACCCTTGTGACAGGTTGGCAATCCGCGTGAAGTTGGGCAAATATCAGCCCTTAGAACAGGCCTTGGGAAGAAAGAGAAGACTAGATGCTGAATAAAGGGTGATGATCATCTCCTCTTCACCAACAAACTCCACCCCTCATCTCTCGGTTATCCTATAAAAACCCCTAATCTCAATTTATTTTTATCCCCCTTTTTAGTCTTAGAGTTATTATGCTTAAATTAGTTTAGAATAAATTGTAATTTTTCTCTTTTCTAGTATTGTAATCGATTTCGGATTTTAATAAAAGTTAATTTGGCACTACTTTAATTCGTGTTTATTTACTGTTAAAAGTTTAATATTCCAATTTAATCTTGAATCTATTATGCTATAATACATTGAGTTATTCAATTAAATTAATAAATAGCTTTAATTAGACGATTAAGATTAAATTTGGGAACAAACTTCCCCACTGGAAGTGTATTGTAAAATGGTTCGAGGCTGTTGATGGTGGTTCGTAAGGAGGTTCGATGGTGGTGTTGATCCGGTTTATTTAGCCAGCTCAGCGCTGCGCTACTTCTCAAAGGTTACTACAAAAGGTTCTAAGTCCTTTTATTTCATTGTTTTATTTTTCATGATCTATTTAATCTGCTCCTTTGATTAAGTGTAGCTAATGATGTGTTAGATTTATTTAATACTGTTTAGGTTTTTTTTTTGAATTGATCATTAGATGGATTAGAGTCATTTGGTTAAGTTCAGTTTTCTTTATTTTGCATTTTATGTTTTATGCTAGTCTAAATTTGTGGAAGATTTGAGATTGTTATGATTTAATCTGCTCATATGATTTTGGATGTTATTGTTTAAGTTATTTCGTTATTGAATCTGCTTTTTATTTCATACCGAGTGCTACTGAATTATGGTGTGTCTGCTGATTTTGGAGGCATGTTTTGATGCTTAAAATCTGATGAGATGTTTGTTAGTCTGCTGAGTACTTGGGTAATATTGGCTAATGATAAGTTTTGAGTGACTATGTTATGGATTTAAGGCCTGATATTAGTTTATAGACCTGTAATGAGTTTGATTTGTTGTTTTTATTTGTTTGGCTGATATATTTAGAGTCTGCTTATTTTACTTCATGTCATTGCTTTTACTGAATCATTTCACATTGGCTTATGGTTAGAATTAATTGATTGCTGATTATTTGCTTTCTATATTTAACTGATATGGTTTGCTTTGTTGAGCTGGTCTAATTGCTTATTTTGTTTTCCTACTTTTCTTGAGTATTTGTTATATTATTGTCCAAACAAAAGCTATCAGGTTGAATTGATTTGATAGCTTTTACTGATTCCTATCAGTCCAAATATTCCTCACAAAAGTCACCTCTTGTGACTGATCTTAACATTTTCAATTGTCAAAAATAAATAACCATAAAAATGTCCCTTATGGGTGATAGGTGTGAAAACACCCATCCTTTTACCACTTATTTCTGGCTATAACGAGACCAAAACAAGTATTTAATATCATTTGTTTGGAATTATGCGTGGTTTTTGTGTTTATTGTGTTTTCAGAGTCAACCGGATGAATATTGAAGAAAACATGGGATTGCACGGGTTTTATCGAAGAAAAGGACTCAAGACGAAGTCTATTGTCCAAGAGATGCAAAAGATTTGAAGTCATTGTGCCTATTTGAAGATTTATCGAAGAAAAGGGCCAAAGATGGAAGATTCATATATGTCGAAGAACTCGAGTCTATTAAACAAAAGATTATAAGACGAGTTGGAATTATTCACCGACACTTCTCAAAATCCAAAGTCGGAAACGTTTATTTAAAGAAACGTAAAGACTAAAGAAGAAAGAAGAAGAGAAGCCCATGAACAAAGCCCATTCACAAGCCCACAAGCAAACGCCTATAAATAGGACTTCTCCTCACAATTTAAGCTAGTTAGTTTTTAGTAGATAGTTTCACTTTTCATTTTCCTTTCTAGTTTTTAGAGAGAGAAAGTTCTAAACTTTCTCTCACTAAGTTTTCATCTTTCTTTCTTTTAATCTTTCAAGATTAAACTTTTGTATTGTTGATTTCATTAATCAAGTTTAAGTTTAAGCTTTTAATCTTTCATCTCTTTCTACCTTTCTTTGATTTTTAGATTAATTTTGGTGCGAATTTCATTTGATCTGTGTTGTTCTTAATGATTTCGTGCTTAAAAAGTTAATCTTTTTATGCTTACTTAAGTTTCATACGAATAAGCTTTAAGATCTTTGTGCTTATTGGCTTATTTATATGTTTAGCTTATTTACTTTTTAAAAGTTTTCTTAAAAAGTTTATCTTTTTATGGTTTGATTTAAAAGATTGCTTATTTTAAGTTTAGATAAGTTGTTATTTGAGCTTATTTAGTCCTTTTCACTTTAGATTCGTTCAAGTTTTGGGTATTACCTTATTCCTTGTAGCTTATCACCTTTGCTTATTTTTCGGATCATAAGGGTAATCGGAAAGGGTAAACCCCTTTCCGATTTGGTATTCCGAGCACACCCCCCTTTATTCCGATCGTCTGATCGGAAAAGGGTTTTGAACTTTCCGATTGTGGGTATTTTAAGACATTCCGATTTGGATTTTTGTTAAACATTCCGATTGAGTTGGTTTTGTGGATATTCCGATTAGTAGTTATTCTGATTGGGGGTTTTTGATTATTCCGATTGAGTCTTGTTTGTACATTCCGATCAGCTCCTTTTTCCCATATTCCGATTGCATATATTCCGACCAGAGGGTTGTTTGTTATTTCGATCAGCCACATTTATCAGCATTCCGATCAGCTTTACTTTCCGACCATATATTCCGATCAGATTCAGATTTTGCATTCTGATGGTTTAATTTCTTGTTTTTGCAAAGTTTTCAAGTGTTAGATTTATTAAGTGTTCAAGTAATTTTCCTAATCTTGTCTTTAAGTTTTCAATCATCTACTTTTAACTCGTTGATTTAGTTTAATCTTTAAAGCTTTTAATTTACTCAACGCCATTTACATTTATTTGCTATTAGTTTAAAATAGATAAACAAACCAACACCCTTTTAGTAACCAAGAACAATTATTCCACTTTGAACCGTGATCAATTTGAGAAGATACCGAGAACTAATATGAACCATAACAAACCCGTGTATTAAATGGCGCCGCTGCCGGCTCTTCTCGTTAAGATTAACAGTTTTTTGTGAGAACTTGGATTTTGGGATCCGTTCGCCGTGAACGTTACTTTTTTCATAAAAATTTCCAAAAAAACCCTAAAAATATAAAAATTTTAAAAATACAAAAAAACTTAAAAAACCCATAAAAACCAAAAATATTTCTTGTGAGCTTTGTTAGTTCTTTTGCAGGTGCATGCGTACACGATCAACGTCTTATCAAGAGCCCGAGCCTCTCGAAGACTTAGACATGGCCGGTGTACACAACAATAACAATAACCCACCTCAAAACAATAACAACAATAACAATCCACCTCTCAACAACAATAATAACAACAACAATGAACCTTTACCGGACAATCGCCCTATGATTGAACTTTTGCAAGCACATGTAGAGGGCAACAATGATCCAATTGTCATACCCGCGATTGCAGCCAACAACTTTGAGCTCAAATCCAGCTTTATTCAGATGGTCTCTGCTCAACCATTCTTGAGGCGTACCATTGATGATCCTCATGACCACATCAAGAGATTCTTGCAACTCACGAATACGGTCAAATTCAATGGTGTTCCACAAGAGGTAATCCGTTTACAACTTTTTCCTTTCTCCTTAGAGGGACAAGCCCGGCATTGGCTTGCAAAGGAACTGCCACAAAGTATTCTGACGTGGACGGATTTGGAGACCAAGTTTATAAACTACTTTTTCCCACCCTCTCGTACTACCGCTTTGCAGAATGAAATCATTAATTTTGAACAAAAGTACGATGAGTCTTTTAGTGAATCTTGGGACCGTTTCAAAGATCTTTTAAGAAAGTGCCCACAACATGGTTTTACCAAAGTGCACCAATTTAATACTTTTTATAATGGTTTAAGCATGAATGACCAAGATTCACTAAACAGTGCCTCGGGGGGTAATATTTTGGTTAAGACTTCCAATGCCGCTTGGGATATTATTGAAAATAAGTCTCGTGTGCAAACCAAGAGTATTCGGACCGATGCCGCTAGTGCTAGTACTAGTGACAACGACAAAAGACTTGACAAAATTACTACGCTTCTTGAATCGCTTGTTACCCACACCGCTAACAACACCAACAACATCAACGCTAAAAATGCTCAAGACTCTCAAGTCAATGCTGTTAGCCAACCATGTGAAATATGCGGGGGTCCTCACTCTTACACCACTTGTACCGCCACCCAAGACTATCCTTCTGAGAATGTTAATGCAGCATGTGGTACCTATCCTCCGGCCGCTTATCAAGCTCGCCCTCAAGGTGACCGCAACTTGCTTAGCTACCGCTCAAACAACTTTCTTTCACCGCCCGTTTTCCTCCTAACAACCCAAACCAACAACAAAACCTTAATCGCCCTCCTCAACAACAACCTCGTGCACCATACCAACCACCTCACAAACAACCATATCCACCTCAAAGAAACAACCAAGTTTACCAACAACCTGCTTATCAACCACCCGCCTACAATGCTCCTCCCAACCAACCCACCGCATTACCCCAAGATATTGGAACCTATATGAGGACTAATGATGTGATCGTGGACAATATCCAACGGGAAGTGCTCAACTTGAAAGCAGACATGGTGAAACAAGGGAACGATCTGCGAGCTGATATGAGAAACACTTTGGCAAGTCAAACGAATGACTTAAGGAACATGATGGCTAGTTTCTTCCAAGGTAATCAACCATCTTCTTCGGGTACTCTTCCGAGTAACATCGTTGTGAATCCAAGAGGGGAGATGAAAGCAATCACCACTCGCAGTGGCAAAGGTACCAAGGAACCCGAGCTTCCTATACCTCCACCGGTGATTGTGACTAAGGAAAACGAGTCACCTGCTCCTATTTCTCATCCTTCTACTTCCCCAATTTCTCCACCTCTTATTTCTACCCCTCCTCCACCCAAGGATGTGAGTGATCCTACTATTCCTACGACTTCCTCTTCTTCCGATATACCTTATCCCTCAAGGTTGAGGAAAGAGAAGCTAAAAAGCAAGGATGATATTCAAGTTTCAAACTTTCTCAAAATGTTTAAACAATTGAATTTTAACATCTCCTTCGCTGAGGCTCTAGCTCATATGCCCAAATATGCGAAAATGTTCAAAAATCTTCTTAGTGACAAGGAGAAGCTTCTTGATATTGCTAACACCCAACTTAATGAGAATTGCTCTGCAGTGCTCTTAAGGAAATTGCCAACCAAGCTTGGTGATCCGGGTCGCTTCTTAATCCCTTGCAACTTCCCGGGAGTAGAGAATTGCATGGCCCTAGCCGATCTAGGTGCCAGTATTAACTTAATGCCCTTAAGCGTTTGGAAGCAATTATCTCTCCCTGAGCTAGTCCTCACCAAAATGAATTTGGAATTAGCTAACCGTACGGTTGCTTATCCAGTGGGGATAGCCGAAGACGTCTTTGTAGGAGTCGACAAATTCACTTTTCCTGCCGATTTCGTCGTGGTCGACTACGATATGGACCCTCGTGTGCCATTAATTGTTGGACGTCCATTCTTGAGGACCGGTCGCACTCTCATCGATGTTGAAGCGGGTGAGCTTATCATGAGAGTGGGTGACGATAAAATCGTCTTCAACATGGGAAAGCTTTCTAAACAACCTTATTCATACGAGAGTGTTAATTGTATTGACGTACTTGATGAGGCTTGTGAAGAACACTTCAAAGATGCTTGTAAAAGTATTCCTACCTCTCTTTCCAATGTTGAGACCGTTTCCTCTATTGACTCATCACTATCTCTATTTGGAGAAAGTGATTTCCTTTGGAAAGATTTGGAAGCCACCATGGGAGATGTGAACTTAGACCATGACGATTCTCCCACCGATTGGGATGAAGATCTTCGCCTCATTGAGAACCTTCTTAAAGAAGACAATATTTCTCCACCATCTCCCAAGGCTATTGCTATCGACACTCCGACTTTGAATACGCCTCCCATCGAAAATCCTCTGGATTTAGAACTTAAGGAGTTGCCGCCCCATCTCGAGTACGTGTTCCTTGAAGATAAGAAGAAGTCGCCCGTCATCATTGCTAAGGACTTGAAAGAAGAAGAGAAATCTCGCCTCATCGCCGTGCTTAAAGATCATAAGAAGGCAACTGCTTGGAAAATTTCCGATATCCGCGGAATTGATCCAAACTTTTGTACTCACAAGATTCTCATGGAAGATGACTTTAAACCCACAATCCAGAGCCAAAGAAGGGTTAATCCTCGCATTCACGACGTCATCAAACAAGAGGTTATCAAACTTCTTGATGCCGGCTTGATTTACCCTATTTCGGATTCGTCGTGGGTAACCCGTCCATTGTGTGCCCAAGAAGGGCGGAATAACCGTTGTTCCCAATGAACACAACGAGTTGATTCCCACTCATCTCGTTACTGGGTGGAGAGTTTGTATCGACTATCGCAAGCTCAATGATGCCACGAGAAAAGATCACTTTCCTCTTCCTTTCATGGATCAAATGCTCGAACGTCTAGCGGGTAATGACTATTACTGCTTCTTAGACGGTTTCTCTGGGTATTTTCAAATTCCCATCGATCCCAAAGACCAAGAGAAGACCACATTCACTTGTCCCTATGGAACATTTGCTTACAAACGCATGCCTTTTGGTTTATGCAATGCTCCTGGGACGTTCCAAAGGTGTATGATGGCGATATTCCATGACATGGTTGAAGAAACTATGGAAGTTTTCATGGATGATTTCTCGGTTTATGGCGATTCATTCTCTTCTTGCCTTGCCAATTTAGAACATATGCTTAAGCGGTGTGAAGACACTCGCCTTGTTCTTAATTGGGAAAAATGTCATTTCATGGTAAAAGAGGGCATCGTGCTAGGACACAAGATCTCCCAAGCCGGTCTTGAAGTAGACCGTGCTAAAGTCGATGTTATTTCTAAGTTGCCTCCACCTTCAACCGTGAAGGGTGTGAGAAGTTTCCTTGGTCGTACGGGCTTCTACCGTCGCTTTATCAAAGATTTTTCTAAAATCGCTCGCCCGATGACCCACCTCTTGGAAAAAGATACTCCTTTTATCTTTTCCACAGAGTGTCTTGAAGCCTTCAACTTGCTTAAGGATAAGCTAACTAAGGCACCGGTCTTGGTTACCCCTAATTGGGAGCTTCCCTTTGAGTTGATGTGCGATGCTAGCGACTATGCTATTGGAGCGGTTTTGGGCCAAAGAGTAAAAAAACACTTCCAACCGATCCATTACGCTAGCAATACAATGACTGGGGCTCAATTGCATTACACGACAACCGAAAAAGAGCTTTTAGCTGTTGTCTATGCCTTTAAAAAGTTCCGCCCCTATCTTGTCCTTTCTACCACCATCGTGTGTACCGATCATTCCGCGTTGAAGTACTTGTTGACTAAGCAAGATTCCAAACCAAGACTTCTTCGTTTGGTTTTGCTACTCCAAGAATTTAAAATCGAAATTCGCGATAAGAAAGGAGCTGAAAACCTAGCCGCGGATCATCTCAGTAGACTTGAGGATCCTTATCAAGGGGATCATCCGAACAAAGAGATCAATGACTCTTTTCCCCTGGAGACCTTAATGTCTATCAATTCGACTTCTGATGAAACCCCGTGGTTTACAGACATTGCAAACTACTTGGCGGGTGGAATTCTCGTTGACGGGCTAACATCCCAACAAAAGAAGAAGTTCTTCACAGACATTAATACTTACTTTTGGGATGACCTGTATCTATTCAAACAATGTGCTGATTTGATTATTCGCCGATGTGTTGATGGACCGGCAGCTTTAGAAATCCTTGACGCTTTCCACAAAGGACCCACCAGTGGTCACTTTGGTCCCAATTACACCGCCAAAAAAGTGTTTGACTCGGGATTTTATTGGCCCACCATTTATCGTGATGCTCACGAGATGGCTAAACATTGTGATGCTTGCCAAAAACAAGGCAAGATCACACATAAAGACGAGATGCCTCAGAATTTCATACAAGAGTGTGAAGTCTTTGATGTTTGGGGTATCGACTTTATGGGGCCATTCCCTTCCTCTAAAGGAAACAAATACATCCTTGTAGCCGTTGACTACGTTTCAAAATGGGTTGAAGCCAAAGCTTTACCCACTAATGACGCAAGGGTAGTTTGTAACTTTTTGAAATCGCTATTCGCTAGATTCGGTGTGCCTCGTGCCATTATTAGTGATCGCGGGACTCATTTTTGCAATGATCAATTTGCAAGAGTCATGGCTAAGTATGGTGTCAATCATCGTCTTTCCACCGCCTACCACCCACATACTAATGGCCAGGCTGAAATCTCTAACCGAGGATTAAAGCGAATTCTGGAAAGAACCGTGGGAGAGCATCGTGCCTCATGGGCCGATAAACTTGATGATGCTTTGTGGGCTTTCCGTACCGCTTACATGACTCCGATTGGTTGTACGCCATATCGTCTCGTGTACGGGAAAGCATGCCACCTCCCCATTGAGTTGGAGCACAAGGCTTACTGGGCCTTGAAGTGGGCTAACTTCGATATCAACAAAGCCGGTGACCTACGCAAGATCCAACTCAATGAGCTGAATGAACTCCGGAATGAGGCTTATGAAAATTCTTTGATCTATAAGGAAAGGACTAAGCTCATTCACGACTCTAAGATTAAGAACCGAGATTTCCAAGTTGGAGACAAAGTTTTACTCTTTAACTCTCGGTTGAAAATCTTTTCGGGCAAGCTGAAATCTCGTTGGTCCGGCCCATTCACCATTGCCCAAATTTTTCCATATGGTACTCTCGAGCTCGCTCAACCTAATGGACCAAATTTTAAGGTGAATGGCCAACGAGTGAAGTTGTACTTTGGTGAGGACATCTCTCATGAGATGATTCCATCCCTCACCACGTTTCCCATGAACTAATTTTGGGTCGAGTTAGGCTCGTGACTCGGTTATCAAAAACAAGCGCTCCTCGGGAGGCAACCCGAGTATCTATCCTTTTCTGTTTTAACCTCCTAAGTGTAGGGGGACCTCTATAGGTGTTTGTGTTTGTGTGGTGATGTGATTACAGGGATGAATGCACTTTTGGAACCTTTGAAGAACCATGTTCCCGTGTTATCCGAAATCCGGTTCTATCTCTCAACTATCGTGATTCAATTTTCTTCATACTCACATTTGAAAATGATCACGTTAGTCGTCTCTTCCTTAGCTTGATTTAACCAACGTGCACAATGTCATAAGTGTAGGGGAGACTTTTCCCACATGCTTAAACATTGAGGACAATGTTTATCTTAAGTGTAGGGGGCTTCTATCGAAGTTTTAAGTGGACTTTTCCATGAAAAATGCCTTCATTTAACCGGAAAATCATATTTTCAACATTTTTCAAATTTTTAATTAACTTTGGCCATTTAGTCGTAATTTTTTAAATTTTTCTCGTTGCTTTCATATGTATATATCCCGCAATAAAGTCAAATATATTCATAAAGTGGTGTGGCTAGTTTTGAAGTCTTTGACATATTAGGCCCGTTGCGATTATTTTGACTCAACCCAAATAGACTTATCCAAGTTTATTCTAGCTAGTATCCTTAACCATGTAGACCTTAATTGGTTTATTAGGCTAAGCATCCACGAGTCTCATTACTTGAGATTTTAAATTGTGGAGAACGAGAAATGATAGAGTCAATTATAAGTCGGTATTCTTGCACAAGCTCACTTGGTGTAATTATTTGCCTATTCTCCCATCACTTGCTAATAAATTATTTGCAATAAGTAAGGTCGTACGATTTGAAAAGTTACTTAGCTTCTAGCCCAAGATCGTTTAAAAGTTGCTCGGTAATGATAAGAGTTCATAGCCAAGGCATAACTTATGAAGCGGGGCGCGAAGATTGACGAGTCCGAAAAGGCCCTAACAAGGCATGAGGATTCAATATTATTGCTAAAGATCCAAGGTGATGTGAAAAGCATTATTCCCAAAATCAATATGAAGGATCAAGACTCACGACGAAAAGCAATCAACTCCCATAAAGATCATGGAGAAGTCTATCCGAAAAGACCCTAACAAGGTATGAGGATAAATAGATCCAAGTCCGAAAAAGAGGCGGATCGTTGTATCTCAAAATCCCAATTAGCGATTGAAGAAATAATCATGAAGTCGTGGTCAACAAAGTTGGAGTACCCCTCAAAAGTCTCCAAGTGAAGAAACTCTATTAACGATGAGAAGACCATTATCTCAAGCACGTCTCTCAAGATATGAAGTATGAAGTACATGCCAAATATCAGCCCGAGAAAGGTCTCAAATCGTGAACCGAGTTATGCCAAGATATGAACTTTTTGATATCCTGAGAAGCAGTTTTAAAAGATTTTGTCCTTTAGCTAACTATTGATCAAATCGTCCTACTTTGCTTTCAGCCTAAATAAACTATCGAAATAAGTCCAAAAATGCATCTTCATGATCATTCTAAGACAAAAATAAAATATAAGAGATACACCTAGGAATAAGGGAGTTTAAGCATATAATTAAGCCATGTGTGTAAGTGTTTGATTTGCTAACTTATAATAACAATGATCTCGTTTTTAAGCTTAGTTTAGGGAACGTGAAACTTGAGGGTGATAAATCTTCGCAGCACCAAAGCCCTAATGTAAGTCCTTGATCTCTTTGCAAGTTATTTCCATATAGCTATTTTCAAGTGAGAATGGTTTTCTATCCTTTTGTTTACTTTAAAGATTTTAATTTCTCTTAGTACTTTAATTTTTGTTTAGTAATATTTTAATAAGGCCAAGGTTGATTGAGTATGAGAAAAGTGTAAGTTTGCTTTATCACTAAGCATTGCATGAGGGCATGGCAATGGTTAAGTGTAGGGGATTTGATAGGTGTGAAAACACCCATCCTTTTACCACTTATTTCTGGCTAAAACGAGACCAAAACACGTATTTAATATCATTTTTTTGGAATTATGCGTGGTTTTTGTGTTTATTGTGTTTTCAGAGTCAACCGGATGAATATGGAAGAAAACATGGGATTGCACGGGTTTTACCAAAGAAAAAGACTCAAGACGAAGTCTATTGTCCAAGAGATGCAAAAGATTTGAAGTCATTGTGCCTATTTGAAGATTTATCAAAGAAAAGGGCCAAAGATGGAAGATTCATATATGTCGAAGAACTCGAGTCTATTAAACAAAAGATTATAAGACGAGTTGGAATTATTCACCGACACTTCTCAAAATCCAAAGTCGGAAACGTTTATTTAAAGAAACGTAAAGACTAAAGAAGAAAGAAGAAGAGAAGCCCATGAACAAAGCCCATTCACAAGCCCACAAGCAAACGCCTATAAATAGGACTTCTCCTCACAATTTAAGCTAGTTAGTTTTTAGTAGATAGTTTCACTTTTCATTTTCCTTTCTAGTTTTTAGAGAGAGAAAGTTCTAAACTTTCTCTCACTAAGTTTTCATCTTTCTTTCTTTTAATCTTTCAAGATTAAACTTTTCTATTGTTGATTTCATTAATCAAGTTTAAGTTTAAGCTTTTAATCTTTCATCTCTTTCTACCTTTCTTTGATTTTAGATTAATTTTGGTGCGAATTTCATTTGATCCGTGTTGTTCTTAATGATTTCGTGCTTAAAAAGTTAATCTTTTTATGCTTACTTAAGTTTTCATACGAATAAGCTTTAAGATCTTTGTGCTTATTGGCTTATTTATATGTTTAGCTTATTTACTTTTTAAAAGTTTTCTTAAAAAGTTTATCTTTTTATGGTTTGATTTAAAAGATTGCTTATTTTAAGTTTAGGTAAGTTGTTATTTGAGCTTATTTAGTCCTTTTCACTTTAGATTCGTTCAAGTTTTGGGTATTAGCTTATTCCTTGTAGCTTATCACCTTTGCTTATTTTTTGGATCATAAGGGTAATCGGAAAGGGTAAACCCCTTTTCGATTTGGTATTCTAAGCACACCCCCCTTTATTCCGATCGTCTGATCGGAAAAGGGTTTTGAACTTTCCGATTGTGGGTATTTTAAGACATTCCGATTTGGATTTTTGTTAAACATTCCGATTGAGTTGGTTTTGTGGATATTCCGATTAGGAGTTATTCCGATTGGGGGTTTTTTATTATTCCGATTGAGTCTTGTTTGCACATTCCGATCAGCTCCTTTTTCCCATATTCCGATAGCATATATTCCGACCAGAGGGTTGTTTGTTATTCCGATCAGCCACATTTATCAGCATTCCGATCAGCTTTACTTTCCGATCAGATTCAGATTTTGCATTCCGATGGTTTAATTTCTTGTTTTTGCAAAGTTTTCAAGTGTTAGATTTATGAAGTGTTCAAGTAATTTTCCTAATCTTGTCTTTATGTTTTCAATCATCTACTTTTAACTCGTTGATTTAGTTTAATCTTTAAAGCTTTTAATTTACTCAACGCCATTTACATTTATTTGCTATTAGTTTAAAATAGATAAACAAACCAACACCCTTTTAGTAACCAAGAACAATTATTCCACTTTGAACCGGGATCAATTCGAGAAGATACCGAGAACTAATCTGAACCATAACAAACCCGTGTATTAATGGGATACGAACCCATGACCTCCTGGTCATGGGCTAAGAACGTTTTCCATCTGATCTAGGCGTCTATTTTGTTAAATAGTTTGATTGAGTAATTAATATACCTAGTTAGTGGATGGCAGCTTTGATTTAAGTAGTGTTTTTACTAATTTTCGTTTAGATTAATATTAATTAATATTTTTATTAAATTAACTTTTAGTTTTAAAAATAATAAATAGTTTCAAAATAAAATAAAAGTTGTTTAGTAATTTAGAAATTTAATTAGTTTTTAAAATAATTAGATTTTAATAAAGTTAGTTTTTAAATAGTTAAGTTTTAATTAATTTTAAATAGAATAAAATTTAAATAGTTAAATATTTTAATAATTGTCTTTAAATAAAAACATATATATATATTGGGGAACGATTCATGCACTTTAGGATTTCAATTGGTAGAATTAATTTTAGTTTTAAAAACCGAAACCAATGCGAATCAATTGTCCAAATCGAAACAAAACGTCTCAAATTCATAAGATCTTCGTGTACAACGAACTTGGTTCATCATCGTGTTTAATTGAATTCGTCTTTGGTAATTTTAGTCTATTACTTTTTCCTAAAGGTAATTTTCTAATTTACCCTATAATGTATCTTAATTATCACATATACTATCCACCACATACATCAACACATCATAGTGCAAGGTGCATTCACCGGGTTGTGTTTAGCAAAAGTGGGTTTTCTAAATGGAGGAACATAGGGTGATATGGCTGGTTTTGGAACAGTTGGTTGCACATCGGTATTAGGAGATAACCTAGATACGTTAGAAGGTGGTTCTCCTAAGATGGATGGCTTTGACACTTTGTACGCATTGGGTTGTCTAACAACTGATTTTACAACCGTAGGTGCCACCGTTTTTCCACCCATCTTTCCAACAAGTTTCTTCAACTCAGCTATCACGATGTCTTTGTCTTGCAACTAAGCTTTCAAATCAGAAATTTTCACTCTCTTTTCATTCAATTTGCGAAATGATTCAGAGAGTTTTACTTGTAAATTACTGTCATCTAGAACTTTTCCAACTTTGTTTTGCAAAGCAAGTTCAAGAGAATGACAATGTTTCTGAAGAAAATCATATCGGTGTTGAAGAATTGTGAACTCTTTTTTATTAACATTTGTTGAAGGCTCACTGTCAGGACATTCACCTCCTAACTGAGCTTGCAACCGTTTGATTATTTGTTGCATTTTATTGTAAGCTTTATCATACAAAAGTTTGTCATCCTTACATTCATCACATTTTTGACATATTTATTCCAAAGATCGGTGAATTCGTGATCCTTTTTTATGACATGAGACTCCATTTTCTCTTTCGTACGATCAAGCTCATTTTGGAGGGTTTCATTATCCGACACAGAGATGATTACCGCAACGGGGTTACTATCCACACAATCACCACTATCACTTGCTTTCGATAGACGTTCAAGACCGCTTACCAAAACTTTTATTCTATCAAGATATAATATCAGCCTCCTTTGCCAAATATTTAAATTCTTCAACAAATTTGGCGAGATCTTTTAGAAAAGTGCTTTCAAGATTGCTTATCCGAGCATCAACTTGATTAATAAGCGGATTAATCTCGTTGTGGAGAATTTTCTAAACTTCAGTATGAAGGGGTGAAGTAAAGTTTCCTCCAGTAATTTTAGAATTAACAACACGTTTAAGAATGACAAAATTATCTTTGAGCTCGTTTAGATACCTACGTGCAACACTCGGTTTAGGAGGATCATCTGACAATTCCTCACTCGGTATCAAAAGCATTTCAGTACTCGTTTTAGACCTAACAAAAACTGTTGGAGGATTAAATTTCGGATAATAAACAGGTGTGACTTCTCTATTAAGCTTTTGCAATCGTAAACGACTCTCTTCGGCAAGTTCAACGGTTTCTTCCGAATCACACACAACAGGAGGATCATGCTTATCTAGCAACACATTACCATTATATAAACTTTGATAGGTGGTCTGAGCATGCTTAAGATATTCGGGATTAGGAGGAAGGGGACAACCTAAAGCCAATTTGTAACGGGTGTAATTAATCTCATTCACTTTTGGTGCGAGCATGTTTATCGTCTGCATAGATTGGCCACGTTTTACCAAAAGGTTGTCTAATTCCCTGATCCTATCCTGAGCGTTGCAAAAATCCTTAAGAAGCCCATCTTCTCGAGTTTTGAAATCATATTTCAGCTTTTTTCGTTCTTCTTTTAGATCCGAAATAATGGATATTTCAGCTGAAAGCTGTTTATTAAGAGATGTGATTTCATCATTCAATTCGCTTATCTTTTTAGCACTACTTAAATGTAAGGCATTTAATTTTTTTGTTGTGGATTTTTCTTGATAAACCGATGTAGCATGAGCTTGTTCAAGTTCCTTGATTTTAGCATGATGAATCTCAAAACTTTTCTCCCGTTCCTTATATCCCGCAAGCTTAGTGGTCAATTTTGCATTAGTTTCTCTAAACTTATTATTAACCACATTCGTATGAGCAACATCCTTGTCAAGCTTATCAAATAATGATTTATAATACGCATGTGTCTCGTCATGAAGGGTTGTAGGTTGGGCTACTTGATCTCCACTAAGGTCCACACAGGGCGCATTAGAAATAATATTGCTATTATTCGTTTGATCCCCGTGTGTCTCAGTGGAAGTCTTAAGTGACTCAGTATACTGTTCCTCCTGATTAGACATATTATATAACTCATTATCATTGAGACGTGGGTGTACCTCAGAAGAACCGTCTGAATCATACGCAGGAGCTCTGTCAGCCTGAATTACCGATGTTGATGATTGCTGCGAATTAGCCATCAAGATGGAGTCGGTAGTCGCCTCTTCTTCCTCATCATATTCTGCTGCAGACGCCATGAGATCAAACTCTTCAGCTAGAAGTGGAATCCTGCTTCTTCCTTTTGTGCTATAAGAAGCCGAGACTGGAGATATGCAACATCCATCTTCTTTCTGGCAGTGCTATCACGATTCTCAATACCCGCAACATCACTGTCTTGTTGATATGTCATCGTAGAAGTCGTGTGTAAAACAGGATCTCAATTCGTAGAAAGCGCGTTTTGGATTCTAGAAAAAATCAAAATTTTCCAACATTCTCCAGTCCGATATAAAATACCTCGGTCCGACATAAAATAAACCGAAAAAATTTTGAATTGCCAAATTTTTAAATCGAGTTAGAAATAGTCAAAAACTAGTATGGAAAAAATTTGAAATAAGAAGATGTAAAAATTTTAACTCTTTTTTTTTTGGTAAACTATGCAATGAAACTAGTTTAGATAGTGGCTAAGTCTAGAAATGTATGGAACAAAAAATTCACGATTTCACAAAAATGGTACAAGTGCACAAGGCGTCGCAATGTTCGAAAACAAGGCGTCGCAATGTTCAAAAAGTTTATCTGTCGCAATGTCCACTTTCTATATGTCGCAATGTACACTATTAACTCTGTCACAATACCCTCACAAAGTCTGTCACAATGTTTCAGAGAACTCTATCGCAATGTACACTTTTTGAACCTTTTGCAATCCAAGAAATTCTGTCGCAATCCACGAAATTCTGTCGCAACCCAAGAACTTATGTCGCAATCAAAGAAATTCTATCGCAATATTAAAGGAATTATGTCGCAATACTGAAGAAATTCTATCTCAATCCAAGAAATTATGTCGCAATATTGAAGAAATCCTGTCGCAATCCACAAAACCCTAAGCCATTGTGATGGGCAACAAGAAAACGTATCGCAATGAGTGTACAATTCCGAAGATTGAGGTAAAAACTGAGATTTTTCGCCTAGAAAAACGAGATTTTTACCAAACAAAAATGCCCAAATCTATACCACAACTATGTAGAAGATATGTGGAACACTTGGAACAACAAAGGCACGTAAAAATTTGGAATCTTGGGATTTATTATTGTTAGAAATACGTTTTAACGTATATTAGAAGTATCGGTCACTCCACAATATGATTTATGTTGTAATAGCTCGTAGTTAGTAATTAGTTATTATTTGCTTATTAACTTAAGTAAGAACCGGTCCATGGGCTTGTCATGGACCGGCCCAAGTCCACTTATGACTTGGAACTATAAATACCCCTTTCCACTAAGGAAAGGGGTTGGTTGTTGTCATTTCATATTTTCCACTTAATAAAATACACATAGTTTCTCTCACTTTCTCTCTCTAACTTTCTCTCTCTAGAAATCAACAAACCCCTTCATAGATTCATTGATTATCATTATTCTACATTTGGTATCAAGAGCTATGGGGTGATTTAAGGTGGTGATTTGTGTGGTTTTTTAGTTTTTGATTGTATTAGTGTTCTTTAAGAAAAATCATCTTGATTCTTGGTGTTTTTGGTGTTTTTGTGATTGGGATTAGTGGATAAGTATTAGTTGTTACTTATTTTAGTCGAAAGCACAAAACTTTTTGGGTTATTTGGTCAAAATCTGGGCTTAATCTTACTTTTTACTGTTCGACTGTTCATCGGACAAAGTTTCTGTTCATTCAGCAAAAGTTCTGGATCAAGGAGTTCCGGATCAAGAAGTTCCGGATCAAGGAGTTCCGGATCAAGGAGTTCCGAGTCAAGAAGTTCCGAATCAAGAAACTTCAGAATCAAGAAGTTCCGGATCAAGAAACTTCCGAACCAAGAACTTCCGAGTCAAGAAGTTCCGGATCAAGAAACTTCCGAACCAAAGAGTTCCGAGTCAAGAAGTTCCGGATCAAGCCAAACTTCCGAACCAAGAACTTCCGAGTCAAGAAGTTCCGGATCAAGCCAAAGTTCCGAACCAAGAACTTCCGAACCAAGAAGTTCCGGATCAATCCAAAAGTTCCGAATCAAGGTATTCTTCCGAATCAACAAAAAGTTCCGAATCAAGGTAATCTTCCGAATCAAACTTCCGAATCAACAAAAAGTTCCGAATCAAGGGTTATTTTGCTTGTTTTTTCGACGATTTTTTAGAGGATTTAATCTTGGTTTCATACAACAAAAACACAACACAATTCACAAGCTTTAATTCACTGCTCGATCAACCGATAATCTCTGTTTCTTTGAAGAAAAACAAAATGAATCCAAATTCAGTAATGCCTCAGATGACATCTCTTACGGATATATCGATCATAACGGGAACTGATAGCCGTCCACCGATGCTTATTAAAGAGGTGTTTGAGGCATGGCAAGGTCGAATGATGCAATATCTAAAGGGAAAACCAACATACGGAAGACTTATGGTCAAATCGATTTTGAATGGTCCACTCGATTATGGTACCATTACGGTTGACAACGTGACTAGACCACGAGAATTTGAAGAACTCACTCCAGCTCAACAACTTGTTGCAGATGCAGATGAAAAAGCTCTTCAAACAATTCTCCAAGCTCTTCCCCATGACATCTATAGGATGGTGAGTCAGTATACGGTGGCAAAGGATCTATGGGAACGGTTAAAGGTGTTGCTACAAGGCACGTCTCTCACCAAACAAGAAAGGGAGTGTCAGCTGTATGATTTGTTTGATAGATTCACCTACAACCCAGGGGAAACGCTTCACGATTATTACTTCAGATTCACCACACTCATGAATGATCTGAATGTATACAATCTTGTGATTGCACCATTCCAGGTTAACACCAAATTCTTGAATACTCTACCTCAAGCTGAATGGGGTGAGTATATTACCGATGTGAAGTTAACCCGGGATTTGCATAAGTGCAATTTAGATCAAATCTATGCCTTCCTTCAGCAACATGAGAAGCATGTGATTATGCACCGTTCTCCTCGTGGTATGCACCCAGATTCCTTAGCTTTGATGGCGAATCAACCAAGCTTGTCTCACAACAACACACCTTATATCTTGGGACATCAAGCTTATCATCAATCACCTTACATGACACCAGCCTTTCCCCAATACTCGATTCTACCACAACCACCCACCTCACATCAGCAACAATATCGGTTCAATGCACCCTCACCACAGTATGCTTCACAACTTCATCCAGCAAATGTTGCACCTTATGCAGCATATCCATCAAGCTACCCTGATCAAATGAGTATTCCTTCTACTGATTATGCAGCTTATCCAGATCAAGCACTGTATTGTGATGATGAGGAAGTCCCAGTTCCTGTATTCCAACAAGGAGCTGACCCAGTTGAAGTGCTAACTACTATGTCTGCTTATCTCACAAGAACTTTAAGCAAACGAGGATTCAGAGGATCAGCTCCTACCAACAATCAGTTGAGGAATTCATCCAATTCTCGCCAACAAGCTACAATTGAGAATGGCAGGGTAATGGTTCAGCCAATTCAACCATATCAGGGGAGAACTTCCACATCAACCAATGTTCGCACCGCCAATCCTGCTCCTGCTCCAATGGTCAACAACCCTCCACGGGCTAATACGGGCAAGTTGAGAATGATTACATGCTACAACTGCAAGGAAGAGGGTCATATGTCCAGGGATTGTAAGAAACCCAAGAGGAGAAGGGATGGACAGTGGTTTGCAGAAAAGATCTATCTGGTAAATGCTCAGGCGCAAGGAAGGGAACTTGATGAAGAGGAGCTTGCATTTCTGGCTGACCCAGGGATTGCTGAACAAGACGTTGTCACTACGCAGAATGCAGCTTACCAAGCCGATGATCTTGATGCGTATGATTCCGACTGCGATGACTTTCAAACTACAAAGGCTGCTTTCATGGCAACTTTTTCCAGCTTAGGGCCAGATAAGAAATCTGAGGTACTTATTAATAACACCGATAATGCCACTGATGCTAGTATTCAACCACATCAAGTTGGGCAAGAGAGTGCTGATTCGAATGAATTTTCGGTGGTGAGTCTTTCAAATGAGGAGACAAACAATGATAGCAATATCAATGTGAGTTCCCAGACTTTGAGTGAATCACAACCGGGACCCAGTTCGCATACGCCTACTCCTGCTCAACAAGATTTGGTCATGGTTCCTGCTACATTACTTAGCCAAATGAATGCTGCACTCTTAGAAACCTTAGCTAAGAATAAGAATTTGTCTGATGAGCTTGCCTTAAGCAATGAGAAAGTACAAACTTTGGAATTAGTGCCTTCGTCTAGTGTTCTCACAAATCTCGAATATGATCACTTTAGAAACAAACAAATGGGTCACTTGCAAGAAATCGAAAACTTAAGAGCAAATCTGTCTAGTGAACTTAGAGAAAAGGAGTTAGTGGTCACTAATTTTCAAAAACTTCAAACTGATTTTGAATTACTCGAATCTAAGAAGACTGAAATGGAGATAAATGCTACTAATAAGATTAGAAGTCTAGACTACTTGCTGTTAAGACAATACGCTGCTTCACAACTAGTTCACTTATTTGATGCTTCGTTTAAAGAGTTTAACTTATCACGTCTAAAAGGCCTTCCCCCTAATCCACGATATGCAAAACAAGCTTTAAGACATAGTCCTAGACTTTATAATGCAACTCAATTAGGATTGGCGTTAGACCCGATTGTTTTTCCCAATGATCAAACAAGTAAGGATCTAGATCGGTCATACAATTCAGCAAAATATCCCGATTGTGATTATTTTAAAATGAATAAGGAGCTTGCTAAAACTGATTTTAGAGTTCGCTTCCATATGGATAAAGATCTCATTACAGCACCAACCTACATGATAGAGGAAGAAAGCCCTAGTACATTTCCTACACTTGTCAACATGGACGGTCCTAAGGAAATTCCAAAGAATCTTCCACCTGTTAGCACTGTATGGTTAAACTTGAAAGAGATTAACCGATACTTTACTAACTTTGACAAGGTCATTTTGGAATGTACGACTTCAAATGGCTTAAACGCCGGAGAATGGGCTTTCGAACACATGAACGAGGTGTTTAAAACTGAGATCAATCCGTTTGTCGAAAGTCTAAAAAGAAGTTTTGCATCTCTTAAGGAAAATCTTCAGTTTGAAATTGGTGAAGTTCAAAAAGTGTTTTATGAAATGGACACCGCTTACGAACTGCAACTAATTGAAAAAGAAAAGATTTTAACCGAATATGACCGATTCTTGTCCGAAGTAATCTCGTGTGATGTGCTTACTATTGTAAATGTTAAATATTCGAATGAGCTTACATCCGCTATGATGAATTGTGATGCTGTGAATATTTGTGAGGATATTTGTGATGATGTTTGTGATATTTCTGTAAATGTTGCTGAAACTGTAAATGAGGTAGATAATCATTCTTGTCACGAATCTAACGCTGAGTTTTTAAAGCTACAAGATTCTTACAATTTACTTTCACAACGCTTTAATCAACTAGAACAACATTGTATATCTTTAGAATTAAAACAACAAAATCAAAATGAAAATCTTTTGATATCAAATGTTTGTGAAAACGGTGTTGAGAATAGTGACAAGATGATTGCAATTGTTAAGACTTTAGAGGAAGAAATCATGAGATTGAAGAGAGAGATATCATCAAAGGAAACATTAAGAATGGAACTAGAGGCTGCAGAGTCTAAAAACCAGGTCTTAGAAATTAGACTATCAACTGTTCTAGGGGAGATGGATCGGACAAGGCAGGGACTATCCGCTCTTTATGGTTCACTAGAAGAACGCTTCGCTTTTAATGCGGCACAGCAACAATATTATGTTGAACAATTGAACCAAAAGTGCGAAGAAATCTCTGACTTGAACATCCTGCTCATAGACAAAAATATGGTTTTGGCTGAGTTAAAAGAGACACTTATTCTCACCCGACAAGAAGTTGTTGATAACTTAGCTACCGACTCTGCACCGTCCACTAGTGCTCCAACAACCAAGAAAGTAGTGCTTTATAAGAATCCGCTTCATAAGAGAAACCAGCTTACCTATGATGATTATATGAGGAATGCCATTAAGCATGTCGATCTTCTTAGGGATATTGTAGACGATCTTTATGCCTTAGATCCCTTAAGTAGCGACTATTATTCGGCTCATGAATATGTTAAGCGAGTTCAATATTGCTTGGCTTATTTGCAATACATAGGTACACCAGGTTCAGCACTACTTAACAATAGGCCCATTGCTGTCACTCCATTTAATAAGACTCTAGGAGCGAAACCGTCATTGGCACAATCAAGCAAGACACCTTTAAAATCTGTTGCTAATGTTCCCAATTTGCCTTCTACAGGATTAAAAGAGACTACTAAGGCTAAAGGATCGCCACTCAAGAAAGCTAAGATCAAGCCCTCCACTAGTAGTGCCACAAAGAAGAAAGTAGAAGTCCACAATAGGAATGCTAGTTCAGTTTTAAATAAAACGAATCATGTTAAGACTAAAAGCTCTGCGCCTGTGCAGCAGCCTAAACCATTCGTGAATTCTGATTTAAATTGTTGGAATTGTAATGAATGTATGTTTTCCAGCGTCATGATTTGTGTCTGATTGATCACGTTAATGAAATGAATGCTATTAAGAATGGTCTTGAATGGAAGCCAACGGGTAGAACTCGTGCCCAAGTTGGCTGGCAATGGCGTCCCACTGGTAGGACCTTTACACTAGATGGTAAAATGTGCCCTTTAACTAGGAATGCAACCATTGAGGTTAGGTCTGAGCGTCCTTTAGTTAGGAACATTCGCACTCAAGTATGGAAACAGCGCCCTTTAATTAGGTCAGCTCCCACTATAGTGCCTATCAGTGAAGTAATACCTCAGGATTTGAGCCAATTAGAATCTACACCACCAATTAAGAAGAAAAGGAAGGCTAGGAAATCTAAGAAACCTAGAGTTAGCAAATCTAAGATTATTAAATCTGTACCTGCTAATAACAAGGAACACTCAAATTCCGATACCTCTACATTGTCTTTGTGTGGTGATATTTTCAGGTGGTCCAAATCATCCTGTGGTATTTGGACTCCGGTTGTTCAAAACATATGACCAGAAATCGCTCGATGCTCCGAAATTTCGTCAGCAAGTTTCTTGGTACGGTTAAATTTGGGAATGATCATATAGCAAAGATTATGGGATACGGTGAATATCAGATTGGAAACGTGACGATTTCTAGGGTATACTATGTAGAAGGTCTTGGTCACAACTTATTCTCAGTAGGACAGTTTTGTGATTCCAACCTTGAGGTTGCTTTTCGACAACACACTTGTTTCATCCGCAACTTGGAAGGAAAAGATTTGTTGAAGGGATCTCGTGGTGCAAATCTTTATACGTTGTCTCTACAAGATATGATGGCCGCCTCTCCAGTATGTCTTCTCTCTAAAGCATCCAAGACCAAGTCATGGTTATGGCATCGCAGATTATCTCATCTTAATTTTGATGCTATTAATCATCTGGCTAAAAACGAGTTAGTTCGTGGTCTTCCAAAGCTTAAATTTCACAAGGACCATTTATGTTCCGCGTGTTCAAGAGGGAAAAGCACCAAGAAATCTTAGAAGCCCAAAGCTGAAGACACCAATCAAGAAAAACTTCATCTTTTGCATATGGATCTTTGTGGGCCGATGAGAACTGAAAGTGTGAGCGGTAAGAAATTCATTCTGGTAATTGTGGATGATTTCTCAAGGTTTACATGGGTTAGATTTTTACGTACAAAGGATGAAGCACCGAAGGCTATCATTACTTTTCTGAAGTTCATCCAGGTACGTTTGAATACCACTGTCCGCCGTATTCGTACAGACAATGGTACAGAGTTCGTCAACCAGACTCTTCGTGATTATTATGAAGGAGTTGGTATATCACATGAAACATCCGCTGCACGCACTCCACAACAAAACGGTGTCGTTGAAAGACGAAATCGCACACTTATGGAAGCTGCTAGGACCATGCTTATTTATGCGAACGCTCCATTGTTCTTGTGGGCAGAGGCTATTTCTACTGCATGTTTCACCCAAAACCGTTCTATCATTCGGAAACGCCATGGAAAAACACCTTATGAGCTTCTACATGACCGCAAACCCGATGTTTCATTTTTCCATGTGTTTGGTGCTCTGTGTTATCCAAACATCAATAGTGAGAACTTGGGTAAGCTTCAACCAAAAGCCGACATAGGTATTTTCATTGGTTACTCACCGTCCAAAAGAGCATACCGAATCTATAACCGTCGTCTTGGCAAGATTGTAGAAACTATGGACGCTGATTTCGACGAGCTGACAGCGATGGCTTCTGAGCAACACAGCTCTGAACCCGCGCTTCATGAGATGGGACCCGGTGCTATAAGTTCCGGATTAGTTCCCAACAATCCTACTTCTACATCATTTTTACCACCATCAAGGCCCGAGTGGGATAAACTGTTTCAACCGTTGTTTGATGAATTCTTCGATCCCCCGACTGATGAAGTTCCAGTACCTGTAGTAATTGCTCCAATACCTGAAGTGGTTGCTCAAGTCAATGAACCTTTATCTAATGCATCTACAATTCACAATGAACCGGATGCACCTTCACCAAGTGATTCTCAAACTACACCTGAATCATCACCTCTACTTGTGCCTAATGATGTAGAAGAGGATACTACTGATCACGACCTGGAATATGCTCACTTGCAAGAGCTTCCTTTCTTTGGTGTAGCGATCCCTGAAAACCCTTCAGCCGCGTCTACCTCAGAAGAAGCTCCATCTATTGTTCACTCCAGACCACCTAGGATTGAAAACCATAGCACTAAATGGACAAAAGATCACCCAATTAGGAATGTTATTGGAGATCTAGATCGACCAGTCTCTACACGCCATCAACTACAAGAGAGTGCACTATATTGTTACTTTGATGCATTTCTCTCTGAAGTTGAACCCAAAAATTGGCAGCAGGCTATGACCCAATCATCTTGGATTGAAGCTATGCAGGAGGAACTCAATGAATTCAAACGACTAGAAGTATGGGAATTGGTTCCTCGCCCTGACAAGGTTAACATCCTTACTTTGTTATGGGTTTATAAGGTTAAACTTGATGAGATGGGTTCGGTATTGAAGAATAAAGCAAGATTGGTCGCTAGAGGATATAAACAAGCCTTGGGTATAGACTTTGAGGAATCTTTTGCTCCTGTGGCTAGATTGGAGGCGATTAGACTATTCCTTGCGTTTGCTGCTCATATGAACATGATCGTCTATCAAATGGATGTGAAGACGGCATTTTTGAACGGTGAACTAAGGGAAGAGGTTTATGTTAGTCAACCGGATGGGTTCGTGAGTACGGAGTCTCCTAACCATGTGTACAAGCTTAAGAAGGCTCTCTATGGGTTGAAACAAGCTCCACGCGCGTGGTATGATCTCCTGTCAACATATCTCATGTCGGAAGGCTTCTCCAAAGGCAAAGTGGACCCCACTCTATTCACTCTCAAAGACGGCAACGACATGCTTCTGGTACAAATTTATGTTGATGATATAATTTTTGCTGCCACTAACATAGAATTGTCTAAACAATTTGAGAAGATAATGTCCACACGCTTTCAGATGTCGATGATGGGAAAAATATCATTTTTCTTAGGATTACAGATTTCTCAGAATCCCAGAGGCATCTTTATTAATCAATCCAAATATGCTCTAGAATCTCTTAAGAAATATAACTTTGAGAATTGTGACCCCGTAGACACTCCAATGGTGGAGAAATCCAAGTTAGATGAAGATAGGGATGGGATTATTGTCGATCCGAAACTTTACCGTGGAATGATCGGCACCCTTCTCTATCTGACTGCTAGCAGGCCTGATTTGCAATTTGCTGTATGCATGTGTGCCCGGTATCAGGCTCGGCCTACCGAAAAGCACTTACATGTTGTGAAAAGGATCTTTCGGTATCTAAAAGGAACACTTCATCGTGGTCTATGGTATCCGAAAGATTCCTCGATTGCTTTAATATCATACGCAGATGCCGATCATGCTGGATGTCAAGATACGAGGCGTAGCACTTCTGGATCTGTGCAACTCCTAGGAGATAGATTGATCAGTTGGTCGTCAAAAAGGCAGAAAAGCGCTGCAATATCAAGCACGGAGGCTGAATACATCGCCATGTCCGGTTGTTGTGCTCAAGTCCTTTGGATGAGATCACAATTAACTGACTACGGTCTTGGATTTAACAAAATCCCGATGTATTGTGACAACAAGAGCGCCATTGCCCTTTGCTGCAACTATGTTCAACACTCCCGGGCCAAGCACATAGACATTCGCTACCATTTCATTAAGGAGCAGGTGGAGAACGGAGTGATCGAGCTGTATTTTGTCACTACTGAGTATCAGCTGGCGGATATGTTCACCAAAGCCTTAGATCGAGGACGAATCGAGTTTTTGATCGACAAGCTTGGCATGAAATCATTCACTCCAGCGACTCTCAAAGAGTTGGCAGAAGAATCAGCTGAATAGTCGTGGTAAACTATTCAGAGTATCCTTTGGTTGTGATCATGTATATTATCGTAAATATATAAACCACAAAAGAAAAATACAAAAATATAAAACCAAGAAAAACCATAAAAAATATAAAACCTAGAAAAACCATAAAAATTATAAAATCAAGAAAAACCAAAAATATTTTTCATTTTAAATCGGGCATGTCTTTTAGTACGGTAATATTTACGGCCTTAGAAATGTCGATCAATATTGACACGGTGCCATAAATAGAGTCCGTATAAAAGTTGTACATTTTTAAAACATGCCCATTATGGCTTGTAGTTATTTCAGACTGCAACCCGGTTTTCATATTAAAGTCACGTATTTCCTTGGAAAACGTTGGCTCAGAACGGGAATTAATTTTCTCGGGTGTGATTTACAAGCCAAATCATGCAAAGGGATCAAGGTTACTTTATACCTTGGTCTGACACGAATTTGTGTACGTCTCAGTGCATTAATTTGTTAAGATAAGAGAAATCTTATTGACACCACGAATCAAAAATTTATCAAGAGATAAATTGGAAATGCTTTCATCACTATTTGACTCTTTAAACAATGACTACAGCTCTTTAAATAGAAAACGGGTCATCGTTTAAGGGGGAGAAAATAGTAAAATCATCTTTGTCATTAAAATTGCTTTTCAAAAGTGATTGTGAAAATTAAGGGCTACATGGTAATTGAGTGGTTTTGCTTTAGAAAACGACTTGTGTTCGTTCTAAGTGATAGGCATGGCTTTTAGATTTTGAGGATATGCTAATAGATGCGTTTGCTAAGTTGTGTGTACGTTTAACAAGAGTTAAGTGTAATGGAAAAAACTAGGAAACAAAAACAAAAAGGAATGAAAATGTGTAGGGACTAAAGTGATATTAATGAAACTAGGAAAATTTCTTTTGACCTAAGTCAAATATCACACCCCCCCCCCCCCCCCCCGCCCCCCTTATTTTCTAATCACTGTTTCTCATATCACTTTGCCGCCATTGTTGAAAACATCACATACACACAAATCTTTCAAACATCTCGTATAATCATCTTGATCCTGTTCATCTGCTAAATTAAGGTACATAACATCTATATTAAACATTTATATCCATGTAATTGATCCAGATAATTAACATTTATCCGATTTAGGGGTATTCATTAATTAGGGTTAATTAACAAGGGATTTATGGTGGGTTTTGCTCGGAATAGACTAAATGATGTTTATATTGCCTTAGTTTGCCTTAGAAACTCACAAACGCGCTAAATTAATCATCTGAATTTAGTTTGTAAAAGTTCCGGATGAACGTGGCTTAAAACTTCCGAATGAAGGATTTCTTCTGAAAAAAACTTCCGAATGAGGAAGTTCCGAATGAAGAACTTCCGAATGAGGAAGTTCCGAATGAAGAACTTCTGAATGAAGGAAGTTCCGAATGAAGAACTTCCGAATGAAGGAAGTTCCAAACGAAGAACTTCCGAATGAAGGAAGTTCCGAATGAAGGAAGTTCCGAATGAAGAACTTCCGAATGAAGGAAGTTCCGAATGAAGAACTTCAGAATGAAGGAAGTTCCGAATGAAGGAATGTTCCGGATGAAGGAAGTTCCGAATGAATAACTTCCGGATGAAGGAAGTTCCGAATGAAGAACTTCCGGATGAAGGAAGTTCCGAATAAAGAACTTCCGGATGAAGAAGTTCCGAATGAGGAGAAGTTCCGAATGAGGAAAAGTTCCGGATGAAGATGTTCCGAATGAATAAATGTTCCGGATGAAGAGTTTTCTTGTTTGCATGCTATCTATGTACTTGTTGTTTTATCTTATGAAATGTGTTATGCTTAGAAGTAAGAATGATATATATCTATCTGTTTTTGTGCATCAACCTTTCATGTCTTATCTTAAGCAGATAAAATGACTAATCCAACAGTACAAGCTATCCAAGAATCTAGAGAAGCCGATATTGCTAAAGCTCGAACCCTTAAGTTTATACCCAACAACTATAGGCTGAAGCAAGTCTCTAAATCCACACACCATGGTTTTAAGGTCGCCATAGCCATTCTTGATAACTCTCATTTCAAGAACGCCCTTAGGAATACAGCCTCGGTACCTTATGAGTATATGTTTGAATTTTGGGCAACCAAGGATTTCACTTCGAACAAGATCACCTTCACCATCGACAACAAGCAGCAGACACTCACAGTTTCAGATTTCCGTAAGATTCTTGGTATACGGGATACACCCAAAGGCATGTCTTTCTCAAGGGATCCTACTAAAGATGAACTCGCGGAGTTATTTGACGCACTTGGATGTCCAGAAATACGAGTTGCATCTGAGTTTACTACTGCTAAGGTAGGACAACCCTGGAGAGCTTTGATGGGTATTCTCAGTAAATGCCTTACACCAAAAACGAGTGGACATGATGCTTTGCGCAGTCCAATAATGAACCTCTTCTATGGCATGTACAAAGCTGCGAATTCAGATTATGCTTTGTTGATATGGGAAGAATTCACCTTTCAACTCTTCCACAACAAGAAGCTGAAGACAAACTTCTTTCCTTATCCTCGGTTTATTAAGCTTATCATAAATTATTTTATGAAGCTTGATGCTACAATTGATAGGCGTGCAGGAGGTCGCTATCACACTGAAGAAGCTGATGATACTGTGGATCTGAGGCATGAAGGACCGTCTATTGGTGTAATTCCGGGTCCTGTTCCTGATTACCTTCTATCTGATAAAATCAAAGGTTCTGCAGATTACAAGCTACTACAACTAGAAATCCAGAGGCTGAAAGCAAACCTTCAAACTGGAGAAGACTCATCGACAACGGTTAAGAGTAAAGGTAAACGCAAACAACCAGCTGCGTTACCTGAACCCGAACCAAAGAAGAAGAAGTCAGAGGTTAAGAAGGGAAAGGGTAAGGATTTGATGCGTCTACGTGATGAAGAAGATATTGTTGATCCTACTCTTGATAAATCCGAACAACAAATGATGAAGATTGCTATTAAAAGGAGTAGGAAAGATACAGGCGGTAGTGGTTCAGGTGCGAGGGTAGATATCGAGGATGAGTACGAGGAACCGCATGATGTTGATGAGTTTGGATCACCTGAAAACTATTCCACATCGAAGGAGCCATCAATCCCTATTTCAACAAGTGTGGAAAAGGAACCTGTTGCTCCTACAATCATGGTGACAACTCAACCTTTGGCAACTCTACCTCCACCAATCCAACCCTTAACAACCCGACCAACCCGACCGGCTTCCACACTATTTCTTCCACCACCCATAATCCCCATCCTTAGTACAGCAGTAACAACTGAGCCTATTCAGTCAACCCAGAGCAGTTCTGCAACATCTGCAATGGCTGCATTAGTGATGGCCGAAATGCTTGACAATCACAAACGCGAAATGGATGAACTTCGCCAAGAGTTGCAAAGACGAGCTCAAAGGGAAGAAACATCTCAGAAAGCTCAAGAAGAGTTGATTGCCAAGTTCGCTGCAGACATGGAAGCTACACGTAAAGCTCATGCAGAGGAACTTGCTCGAATTAAGCAGGCTGAGGCTGATAAACATGCTGCACGCATTACCAGACTTCAAGCAATGAGGGATAAATATAAGGAACAAAAAGAAGCACTTGAAGCATCTGTGAAAGAAAGAGTGCAAGAATCCGTTGAATCCTTAATGCCTAAACTTCGCGATGAGATGAAGACACTTGCTGCTGACAATTTAATGGTCAAATCATCCAACCCTTCAGAAGCCGCCTACAAGATTGCTTATGACCTGACGGATTTCGAATTGAAGAAGATCCTTAAGGCTCGTATGGTGGAACTTGGGTCGTATGATAAGTCGAGGATTCAACGGGCTCTATATAAATCCCTGAATGATGCTATCATGGAGGATGATAAATTATTCAAGACGTTTGGAAGTGTGGTACCATATCACATCTTACCTGAGGAAGAAAGGGAAGAAAGTGAAGAAGAGGGTACGGGGGAAGAAGAGGAAGAAGAAGAAGAAGAAGAAGGAGAAAAGGATAAAGACGATGACGAGGGTGGTGATGATGATGAGGATGATGAGGATGATGATGAGGATGAGGATGATGATGATGGCGATGATGGTGGTGATGAGAATCAGGAGAGTGCAAGGGGTAGTAACGGGGATGACAATCAGGATGATGATGGGGGTGAACAACCGAAAAAGGGAGACAAGGTTACCAGCTCCAAGAAGACTGCTACAAAGACTGGAACCAAGTCCACAAAAGATGCAGCACAGAAGGACAAATCGACATCCTCGGAATCAAGACGAACTAAGTGGCGCCACGATGTGAATGCCACTACAGCGTCTTCGGCTCCCGGTATCTCTATCGCTGTATCTTTACCTATTACAACTAACCCCATTAGTTCTGCTGTTGTTCCTCCTGTGATTGCAGAATCAGTGACGGAACCCGAAGCTGCACAACACTCCCCAGTTCACGACACTGCTGAAATGCCTGAAACCGAACCAACAGATGTTCGCACTTCAACTTCTCAACAACAGGCTCAACAATCTACGGTTCCTGAACCAAGCATACGAGTTTGGGAAGATACGTTGGAGATAGATGAGTCTGCACCACCACAAGCTTGGATCACGGCAGCAGCTCAATATGATCCGATCACAGATGCTGACAAAGATGTGCTGTATCTGCGTATCCGAAGTCCGATTGACTTATGTGCATTTCTTGCTCATGAGTATAAGACTTCGGTTACTCCATCCTTGGTCAAGAAAGCGATGAAAGATAAGAGACTGCGTGCCAAAACCCGATTACCCCGAATGGAGTTCGAGTATTATGCCGATGAGATCATAAAGGCTTTGAAAACCGTTCAAAGGCCAGGACTTCATGAATCAGAAAGAGCTCCACCTCCAATGGATCCTGCTCAAGATAATCAGATTGCTCTTGACTTCTTCGTCACCAACGATCTTGAGTATCTACTGAAGGGATCATCAAAGTACGCAACCTCCCTGACATTGCTGAAAGCTGCCAACTGGGGGACAATACCCTTCATCGAGGAAAAGGTAAATCGACTCTGGGTCCCAAAAATGAATCGTAATTATGATATGTATGCTGTCATAGGTGCATCTCATTGGGACGAACGAGTCCGAAGGGCGTACAGGGGTTGCTGCTTGGTCAAATCTGGAAGCAATGTTAGATCCGACATCCGCATCTCCAGCATCTTAGGAATGAAAACTGAAGCCAAGAACGGCTACTATCATGTGACGGAGATTCGCTTGAAAAGGGAGGATGACAGGGAATACAAAATCCAGCAAGGAGATTTTTCCATCATTCGCCTTGAGGATATCGAAGATATGCTGCTTCTGATGACCCGAGATCAACTTACACACATTCCTCGTGAAGACCTGATTGCTTTGAATACAGCACTTCGTATGTTCACACAAAGCGTTGTCATCAAATCACGAGTTGAAGATCTTCAGTTGGGAGTCGAAAGCTATCAGAGGAAGCTCAACTTAACCCGTCCTGTGAATCAAGTGCTACCTCAACATGTAGAAAGATGTCCCTATACCGGCATTTCTGTCCCGAATTCTGGCATTTTCTACTTGAACAGTCGAGGTTTGATGAAGTTTATGAGGGTGGGTGAGCTTCACAAGTATAGTGATGGAACTCTTATACAAGTCAGAGATAAGTTGGAGCATCTGAACTCGGGTGGGACTTTGCCAGAGATGACGGAGGATTGGCATCCGGGTTACCGGCAGATGGCAAAGTATGTGATCAAAAAGATCGATCAAAAGCTCCGTGAACGTAGATTGATGAGGAGCTTGGAAAGATTCGTGGGTGGAAGACCGTATTTAGTGCACCACAAGCTACTGCAACGATCCATCTGATGGGTCGTACATCTCAGGTCACTTTATATTGGTTTTCAATTGTGAATATGTAAATTTGTGAATAATGTGCTTGTATGGCTTGCTGTAGTGTTAAGGTATGATAATTTTTCAAGAATTTCTCACGAGATTCTAAATCTTTCAAAATATGTCATATCAAAGCACTACAACTATCCCTTATTAACTTAAGGGGGAGCAATAACTTGTTCTATGGCCAAAACATCGATTTCATTTTTTACCCAAAGACCGGTTAATCCATTCAGTATCCCAAATATTAATGGTTAACATTGTGGATAAGGGGAGAAAATGGGATTAAGGAGACGTAAGTGATACTTGGCTAAAAGATGAAAAAAGACTTAAAGATTATCCAACTTAATATGTGTAAAGCACGTGTTAAGGGGGAGCGTTTTTGATGAACAAAACACCTAAGGTACAAAACTTTTGATTTCAATATCACAAGTACTTTAGGTGATTTTCAATGATTTTTCATGGTGGCAATTCCTTCCCAAAACACGCTTAATTCACGACGGATGTGGTGACAAAAGGGTGGTAGGAATAGGTTTAGTCCAATGATTCATCAGAGCCGATGGAATCTTCCCAAGGACAATTCCCTAGATAGAATTAGAAGTCCTAGGAAAGATGGAGAAAGAATGTGAACGTAGCTGAATGCCGACCAAGTACTTAAGCTAGCACTGGAACAATCACAACAAGGTGCTAGTGATGACGTATTGGTAAGCATTGAAGGGGTTGAAGAATGAAAAAGAAATGTAAAGATAAAGGGTGTAAAGAAAGAAGCCCTCCTTACAACTTTAGGCAGAAACCGGGTCAATACATATGCTATTGAGGTCATTTTTGTTAATGATTCTCGGTATTGAAGAAAGACATCATGGACCCAGTGATGCAATGCACAACCCTTCCCCAGCTAACTCAAATATCTCTCAAAAGGTATTTGTTTTAATCACATGGAGATCAACACATTATCTATTGGTTTATTCACTCCGAATAAACTGGTATTGAAAAGGTGGCACTCCTCTCCAGCCATCGCTCACTAAATCAAAACGCACAATCGAGTCTAGAGCCAAGAGATCATCAAAAGTCTCATTAGGACACTTTCCATTTATTCCTTGCTTTCTCACACACTGTGAAAAGTAAGAGATTTTCATGAGTCCTACGCAATATTCTTGTAATATTGCCAGAACATCCGAGTAATACGTAAGTATTACAATGAAGATGGAAATCCTGCTTGAGCCAACATCAAACAAGCTCATGGTAGGTTACACGTGCGGTTCTTTTAGAACCAATCTTGTGAAAAACTGGAAGGTAACAGTGGTTTAATTCTTAATTGAACTTAAACTCGTTCCAGGCCTCTTCGCATTATCATATGATCTTGCCAGAACACTTAGAGTGACTCTTTATTGACCACAGTGACGAGTGGAAATCCTTCTAGTGTCAACATCAAACAGCACTTGGTAGGTAACGTGCAAGATTCTTTATGAATCGAGCTCGTGACAACTGGAAAGCAACGATGGTGAAAATCTTAATTGAAATTCACTTGTTCCAGGTTTCATGAATTGACGGCTTTTAATCACAAGGATAATTTATCCAAGTGATTCACTCTTTATGTTCGCAGTCAGCTTTGGACGGTCGAATAAAGAGAACGGGTTTACCCGCGAAATCCTGTCAGGAAGTTACTTAATTGAAACTATCCGTCACGGGTACGATATCTAATATCGTCCAACGGTCTTCACCGACCGGAGGTAAAATGCTACCGAATTAGAATAAAATGTTCAAAGCCATTTTATTCGTGTCGTTGCTGTGTACCTGCTAAAGACGGTGGCGTTGCTGAGTACCTGTTGAAGACGGTGGCGTTGCTGTGTACCAGTGAAGACGGTGGTGTTGCGGGTACCTGTAAAAGTCGTTCCCACATGCTTATGTCTTTTGCAACAAAAATTCAAGAAAGTACAAGATGAAGTCTTCCGCTGTACCAAACTCTGAAGCTTTCAAGAATTCAACAAAAAGACGTAAGTGTGTGGAACATGAAGTCACGAGGAGGCAAAGTTCACAAGAAAGGCAAAGATCGCACGTGAAAGGCCAAAGAACAATGCTCTCAAGTCAAAGCCAAAAAGATCAAATCAACATATTCACAACAAAAGAAAGAAAAGAAGAAAAGACTACGAGCTAAAGAACGAAGACTTAGTATAGTATGCTAGGTTTAGAACTTTGTAACGTGGCGTGACCTCCCTTAGGGGGAGATTGTTAGAAATACGTTTTAACGTATATTAGAAGTATCGGTCACTCCACAATATGATTTATGTTGTAATAGCTCGTAGTTAGTAATTAGTTATTATTTGCTTATTAACTTAAGTAAGAACCGGTCCATGGGCTTGTCATGGACCGGCCCAAGTCCACTTATGACTTGGAACTATAAATACCCCTTTCCACTAAGGAAAGGGGTTGGTTGTTGTCATTTCATATTTTCCACTTAATAAAATACACATAGTTTCTCTCACTTTCTCTCTCTAACTTTCTCTCTCTAGAAATCAACAAACCCCTTCATAGATTCATTGATTATCATTATTCTACAATTATTAAGCTCACGAAAGAAAAAGAGGACGAAAACAACACCAAAGAGC
This sequence comes from Glebionis coronaria, assembly GCA_025667525.1. NCBI lineage: Eukaryota > Viridiplantae > Streptophyta > Magnoliopsida > Asterales > Asteraceae > Glebionis > Glebionis coronaria. The sequence continues at coordinate 537,734,381 of CM046880.1, forward strand.
TATCCACGAATCCCTTGGCGAATGATACCACTTGTAGGATGTGTACACACTACTTATAGATCAAAAAATAAAGATGATGAAGAACAAGATTAAAACTAAGAAGGAAATATTAGATTAAGGAAGAAGAAAGAGAAAGATACAAGGAGTGTGTAATCCTAGTAAGAGAAACTAAGGAGAGTTTCTCTCTCTAACACACTAGAAAAATAGAAAGGCACTATGAGACACACACACAAATGAGGTTGGATTGGCCTTTTATACTAAGGCTTACAAGTTTATGAGGTTTTCCTCATTTGTGTGTTCGGGACTAATTCCTGTTACATACATAACAATAACGTAGAACTCTCTACACCGATGAATAACATTTTTCACGAGCTTCGCAACGATATATTATATGACCATAACTTTAAATATTTCTAACAATCTCCCCCTAAGGGGTGGTCATATAATATGTGACTTCACTTCTTTGACCATCACTTTAAAGACTTTTAACAGGGTCTCTGTTGGATACAGTTTAGACCGATTCTCAACCTTAGATGGGAGTGTTTCATCTTATTTTTTAACGAGTATGCAAACATGGGGTTTGTCAATCACCAATGTATGATTATGCTGTGAAGAGTGATGAGAAGTGTATGTGCATGATTACCGTTAACTCTTGTCAACTTTCTTTACCAATTCATGTCGTCTTTGATCACCTTTCAATGTTGCCCTTGTACTCAAGTTTCATTCTTAAAATTTAGGGTTAATATACACAAAAGTTACTAAAGTTTGGCAAAAAAATTCGATTTGGTTACTAAAGTTTTGAACCTAACAGATAGGTTACTATAACTTGGTTTACCGGTTATGTAGGTTACTGTTAATGTATTAACCTGTTAATACAGGTAAACTGTCTACGTGGCGGTTTATGTGTCATTAACTTTTATTTATTTTATTTTATTTTTAATATATAATAGTTTCATCACATGTGGTCACCTCCTCAACGTACATTAGTAGCAACCATGCTTCATCGAAATGGCTGATCAAAACTATCACATTCTTTCAACCTTCTTAGAATGAGTTAATGTGCATAGATGAAGCAAAACCAATGTAACGAGTGAATCATACATATGGGCAAGACACACAAATAACAAGAAGACAGCCAATAGGACCACCTTCAATAACAATAATAATTTCATAGTTACCGAGCAGAAACTCGACACGGCTTCTTAATCCATAAAAACATTGAAATAGAACCAACACTAACTCAAATTGTTACGAAGACCCATTAGATACACCACATATGTCCTAGTTAAAAAAGCATACACCAGGCATCAATAACGAGTATCAAATGCTGTATAACAAACGCCATACAAGGTGTAGCCACAAAAATAAATCCACCAATGTACGACCCTCTCTAAACCCACATCAAACAAATAACCAAACACCACGCATGGGAGGGTTTTGCAGCACTCCAAACGATGGTGAAAAACACCATATATTCCTAGTACTAATGAACTTGGGTTTCCTTGATTCCACCACCACCACATAACCAGAACCAAATACAATCGACCCCTACTAGGTAATGATATATATTAACGAACAAGTTTATGATAACAAACCCCAAACCTTGATGTGCCGAAATAAACCAGCAGATCCCCAAATACGCAACAAAACCCCTTAGATCAGATCTCGTAACGATAACATAGAGAATTGATTACCCAAGATAATGTTAGGCCCATTGTAATAGTTCTATGTAATAGGTAGACTAGGAGTTATGTAGTTCCTCCTGGTCCTAGTCGTAGTAGGAGCAAGTCCTGCTCCTGGTCCTAGTAGAAGTCAAACTTTATTATTTACTTAATATTCTATTAGGATATGCATGAGATATGTTAGGAAAGGATATGCATATCAGTTTTACATGTTTTCTTTAATGATGTATTAGGGTTTCCTTGTAGTATAAAAGGAACCTTAGGCAGAAGGGTTAGACACACCTTCAAAAAACATAGTTCTAGTAATTATCAATATTAGAAATCCTTAGAAAGGATCAAGTCTTTATAGTTATTCTGTTCTTCTTGATTACATTTATATTTTACATTCATATTGTGTATAGAGTCTCTTTGTGATTTGACTTGTGATTACAGAAGTCATTCACCGGTCCTGACAGGCTGCAAGATCTACATCTAGTAGACCCAACAAGTGGTATCAGAGCCTGGAAGGGTCTCTATACAAGAAGAATCAAGTTTTCTGATTACTGACATTTTGTTTATTATGTCTGCCTCAACTTCTACTCAAACAGGAGAAGACAGCACTCCTAAAATTGTGCAACCTCAGCAGATCCTGGCTACGGTCTCCAACACGAATGGTAAATTCCCTCTTCTGAAAAAGGGTGAATATGATAACTGGGCAATGAAGATGGAATGGTGGATCACCAACACTGATCAAGATCTTTGGAAAATCATTCTGAATGGGAACAGCAGGAAACTTACTGGACGAGACAAGAACGGTAATATTACCCTTCTTGACCCTAAATCTCATGAGGAAATCATAGCTATTCAGAAAGAGGTAAAAGCAAAAACGATTTTGCTTCAATCTCTTCCTGAAGATCACATGGGTGACTTCTACCATTTGGATGATGCCAGAGAGATCTGGAATGGCATAAAAGCAAGGTTCGGTGGGAATGAGGAGTCAAAGAAAATGCGAAGGTCCATGCTGAGAGATGAATTCACAGAATTCAAAATCTCAGAAACTGAAGGTCTAAATCAAGGGTATGATAGGTTCCAGAAGATATTGAGCCAGTTGAATCAACTTCGGTCAAAGCCTGATGATGGTGACATTAATGCAAGGTTTCTTAAAGCCTTACCCTACTCATGGAATCAGGTGGTGATCTCTCTCAAAGCCAAAGGTGGGCTTGACTATCTCACCTTTGATGATCTGTTTCATAGGCTCAGAACTTTCGAACCCCATGTAAGAGGATTTTCAAGTGACTCTTTTCCCACTCCTGCTAATTCAGCCTTTGTGAGTTCTATGGCATCTAGTCCCATGTCATATGCAAGTACCCCAAGCAATACTGTCTCCTCTCAGCATACTGTTCAGCATACTTCTGCTCCTGATCCTACTGCCAAGTCTGGTAGTATGGTAGAAGTCGTTCTTCATTCTTTTGTGGCTGATGTTAATGCTGAACAACAACTTGCTTTTGATGACTTCAAACAGGTTGATAAACTTGACCTGGATGAGATGGATCTTAAATGGCAGATGGCCATGCTTACTCTTAGGGTTCACAAGTTTAAGAAGAAAGCAGGAAGGAAATTTAATTACAACCCTCGGGAGCCATCAAGATTCGATAGAAGCAAGGTTCGATGCTATAACTGCCAACAACAGGATCACTTTGCAAGGGAGTGCCCTAGCAAGAATGATCAGGAGAAGAGCAGGTACTCCGCTTTCAAGGTTCAGGAGATAAAAGATGACAAGAAGGCATTGGTATCTGTTGACTCTATGGTCAACTGGAATGATCATCAGGCTTCTACTCTGGAGTCAGCTGAGTCCTCGACTGACGTGTTTGCAACGATTGCTGGGAATCTCTGTGATGCAGAAGAAGCAGACGAGTTTGCTCTTATGGGCATCTCACCTCAGGTACAACATTGTCCTCTTGGTTGTCATGATAAATACTCAGAATTGTTGTCCCAATTTAATGAAGTAAATGATCAAAATGATAAGTATTTTTTAGAGGTTCAAGCCTATAAGGCTTCATTAAACACATTGGAACAACAAAAGAGGTGGTTACAAGATACACAACGTGCGTATGAGGATAAAATCAGGATACTAAGCATTGCTTTAGAAAACACTACAAATATGCTTAAATATACAGAAACAGAAAGAGATGCTAGTATCAAAGAAAAAGAGGAGATGCAAGCTAAATTAGATGCTACAATGCTAAGATTTGACAAATGGCAAAAGGCACCTAAAAATCTTTCAAAATTAATTGATAGTAGCATGTCTGGCAGAACTAAAAGAGGCTTAGGATTTGAAAAATATATTGATTCAGAAGATGTATTTGATTTATCTTTTTCAAGTGTCTTTGATGCCGACAAAGAGGATGAGGGCAAACCTAGTTACAATAGGTTTAAACCAGCAGCAGAAATGCATGCTGTCCCTCCTCCTCTTACTGGAACTTTTATACCCACTTCATGGCATAATGACTCGGATGGATCACAGATGCTTGAGTCCCCAACAAGTTCTACTAATTCTAATGACTTTGTCTCATGTACTTTCAGTGACAAAGCCGGTGACTCTGCATCTAGTGGTTCAAGTGAAGAGTCAAGACCTACAAGTTCCAAGTTGTATGAACATGCTGCTACTGGTGTTAGGAAATGTGAAGAAAAAGTTGCTGTCAAGTCAAGTGTGTCTGGTCCTAGTTTATTGAGTCATAGGAAGAATGTTTTTCCTCGAAATGTGTGTAATAAAGTAGGCAGTATGAAACAATCTCATTCTAATAAAAGGTCTTTCAAAACATGTTTTGTTTGTGGCAGTGCCTTTCATTTAATTAAAGATTGTGATTATTATGACACACATACTTCTGTTAATCATGCTTTTCCTGCTCCTGGTCCACCAGGAGCTGCTTCATATGCTTCTAGAAGACTTAATCCTAGTGCTCCAACGTTTACTTCTTCTAGAGTATCCTCTCCTTTAGCTTCTGATTATTGGAGAAATAGTGGATTCCAAACAACCAGTAATTATTTTCAAAATTTTAATCCAATCTATCCACATAATTTGGACCACACGTGTTTTGGTTTGGGAAACTTGGGAACTGCTGTTAAGCCCTCAGCAGGTTGTCCTTGGTCAAATAATATTACCCAAATGATGCATAGGCAACCAAGGAACAACAGTGGATCTCATCAATCTTCTTGGCTCTATTCTAAAGATCCACAAGGCAGGCTCAAGCCTGAAAAGGTTTGGGTCCCCTTAAGACACTAATTTTTGCAATTTTTTTTTATCTTGTTGTTGTAGGTTTCTCCATACCAGGATCCTAGTCTAGGCATTGCTGATAGTGGTTGCTCCAGGAGCATGACTGGCAATAAAAGTCTTCTCTCTAACTTTGTACCATTTCATGGAGGCAAGGTCTATTTTGGTGGGGGTGAAGGCAGAATCACTGGCAAAGGAACGATAAAGACTCATAATCTGAATTTTGAGCAGGTCTACTATGTGGAAGCACTTCAACACTTCAACTTGATATCGGTCTCTCAGATTTGTGACAAGAAGCAGTTTGTTCTCTTCATCGATACTGATGCACTTGTGCTTTCCAAAGACTTTCAGCTTCCGGATGACTCACAAGTTTTACTCAGAATCCCTAGAAGACACAATCTCTATAGCATCAAGTTGAATGAAGTCAACCCTACTGGTCAACTAGCATGTCTAGTTGCAAAAGCCTCAGAAGATGAAGCCACTAAATGGTACCGAAGGATGGGGCATGTGAACTTCAAGACCATTCACAAACTTGCAAATCTGAATCTGGTCTCTGGTTTACCTCCCAAGACGTTTTGAAATGATATAAATTGTGTTGCCTGCAGCAAAGGCAAACAGCACAAAGCATCCTTCAAGGCCATTACTGCTCTTAGTCTTATTACTGAACCTTTGCAGCTACTACACATGGACTTATTTGGTCCTACTTCCATCAGGAGCATTGACCACAAGCAATTCTGTCTGGTGGTAACTGATGGGTATAGCCGGTTTACGTGGGTGTTCTTCATGGCTGCCAAGAGTGAGACCTACTCAATTCTTAGAGACTTTCTTACCCTGATAGAGAACCAGTTGTCTAAGAAAGTTAAAGGTATACGTTGCGACAATGGAACCGAGTTTAAAAATAAAGACCTCATCGCACTTTGCAATGCTAAGGGCATCAAAAGAGATTATAGTGCTGCAAGGACTCCTCAACAGAATGGTGTGGCAGAAAGAAAGAACAGGACACTAATAGAAGCAGCAAGAACTATGCTTGCCGATTCCAAGCTTCCAACCATGTTCTGGACAGAAGCTGTTTATACTGCAAGTTATGTTTTGAATAGGGTTTCTATTACCAATCCTCACAAGAAGACTCCTTATGAGCTGCTCACGGGCAAAGTTCCAAATATTGCTCATTTGAAGCCTTTTGGGTGTCCAGTCACCATTCTGAATACTAGTGACTATTTGGGGAAGTTTGATGGCAAGGCAGATGAAGGATACATTGTGGGATATTCAGCTCATTCTTGGGCGTATCGTGTCTACAATCTTCAAGCCAAACGGATCATTGAAACTATTAATCTCAGGTATTTTGAGGAGAAGTCAAACATCCAAGGCAAGGGTCCAGAATGGTATTTTGATCTTGATTATCTTAGTGATTCGTTAGGATATTTTCGTTTCAAAACTAACCATGATGCAGGACCACAAGTGTTTGCAACTTCTAGCACTGGTGTTCCTTCTAGTCTTTCTGATTCAGATGATGAGGATGACATTTTTGTGGTTCCATCCTATTCCACCACAGTTTCTCCTACTCCTCCTAGTGATGCAACTCTATTGGATGTACAGGATTCCCAAGTAGCTCTTGACACTCTTCTCAAACAACAACAAGAAGCTACTAAAGCAGCTACTCAAGGTAGTTTTGAGTTTCCCTTGGTTGAGCCTGATGACAAAGTTGCTCCTGGTACTCCAGCTTCTGCTCCTAGTGCTAGCTTATCACCTACTGGTACTCCGGCTAGTGAGTCTGCTTCCAATACTCGTTTCTCTAGTCCTTCTGATTTGGGGAACCATGAAAATAAGTCTTCTACCAAGCTGCATGATATTCATAAACAACCAGTAGATGGGATCTTCCAAAATGCTTCATATGATGCTGACTTTGTTGGTGATCTCAATAACTTGGCACCAGAAGTGGAGGTTTCTTCCAATCCAGTCTTGCAATCACATAAATATCATCCTACCACTCAAATTATTGGAGATCCTGGCTCTACTGTCAAGACACGCAGAATGCAGCAGAAGGCCTCGTCTGATCATCATGCTCTTGTGGGCTATATTGAGGATCAAAAGCGTAATAATCATACGGACTTTCAACACTGTTTGTTTGCTTGTTTTCTTTCACAGGTGGAATCTAGGTCTGTTTCGCATGCACTTGAGGATCAAAGATGGGTGGAAGCTATGCAGGAGGAAATGCAGCAATTCTTGTTTCAGAATGTTTGGGTTCTGGTTGACTTACCAGATGGAAAGGCAGCTATCAATACCAAATGGATTCTCAAGAACAAGAAGGATGCACGGGGAATTGTCGTCAGGAATAAAGCTAGGCTTGTCGCACAAGGACACACTCAAATTGAGGGCATTGACTATACTGAATTTTTTACTCCGGTTGTAAGGATAGAGGCCATTCGTCTGTTTTTGGCCTTTGCTTCTTATGTTGGCTTTACGATGTTTCAGATGGATGTCAAGAGTGCATTTCTCTATGGCAAAATTGACGAGGAAGTGTATGTTACTCAACCTAAGGGCTTTGTAGATCCACTTCATCCCAAGAAAGTTTACAAGGTGGTCAAGGCTCTTTATGGGTTACATCAAGCTCCTAGAGCTTGGTATGAGCGTCTTTCAACTTTCTTGTTAAAGAATGGCTATAGAAGAGGTACTATTGACAAAACACTATTTCTTCGGCGGAATACCAAGGATATTATCCTTGTTCATGTTTATGTGGACGACATTATCTTTGGTTCTACTAGGAAGGAGTGGTGTGATGAGTTTAAACACTTGATGAAAGGCGAATTTCAGATGAGTGTGATGGGAGAACTGTCGTTCTTCCTTGGTCTTCAGGTCAAGCAACAATTGGATGGGATTTTCATCAGTCAAGATAAATATGTCCATGAGATTCTTTAGAAGTTTGACATGGATCCTCTTAGACCAGCAGCAACTCCTTATGAAGTTGCGAAAATCAAACATAAGAATGAGCCAGACCCCCCGGTAAATGTTCACATGTACAGGTCTATGATTGGCTCCCTCATGTATTTGACTGCATCACGTCCAGACATCATGTTTGCAGTAAGTGCTTGTTCTAGACACCAGGTGACTCCAACGGTTTCGAACTTGAATGCAGTGAAGAAGATTTTCAAGTATATCAAGGCTCAACCTAAATTGGGTCTATGGTATCCTAGAGAATCTCCTTTTGTTCTAGAAGCCTATAGTGATAGTGACTATGCTGGTGCTAATAATGACAGGAAGTCTACTACTGGTGGTTGTCAGTTTTTGGGTCGTCGACTTATTTCATGGCAATGCAAGAAACAGACAATAGTAGCTACTTCTTCAACAGAAGTTGAATACGTTGCAGCTGCTAGTTGTTGTGGACAAGTTTTGTGGATCCAAAATCAGATGTTGGACTATGGTTTCAATTTTATGAATACCAAAATTTTTATTGACAATCAAAGCACTATTTGCATTGTGAAGAATCCTGTTTTTCATCAGCGGACGAAGCATATTGAGATTCGGCATCATTTTATACGGGATGCCAATGAGAAGAAGCCGATACAGGTTCTTAAAGTTCATACGGATGACAATGTTGCTGATTTGCTGACTAAAGCTTTTGATGGTCCTCGGTTTAACCACTTGGTGGTTCATATTGGGATGGTCAATCCTTGAAGTCTAGGAGTGAGGGGAGGCAAAGCCTAAGGGGAGGCTTTGTGTACAAATTAGGACAGACTAACGTATTGATAGTTTTTAACAACATATTTTCTTGGTTCTGATGGTGTGTGGTGCTTCTGATGGAGGATTTTGCTCTCTTCTGGTGGATATGGCCTTACATGACTGGCTTCTGGTCCCCCTTGGTCAGCTTCTAGTTATACTTCCCTGGCTTCTGGTGGTTTAAAATCCTTCCATGTCAAGTGGTGTTTGGCTCCTGGTACTGGTCTGGCATACTGTTCACTACTTTTGTCCTTTGCTAATCACGTTTTGCTCCTGGTCTGACCATTGTGTGCTTTGACTTTTGGCCAACGCTCCCAATCCTGGTATTTACTGTTTTAAATTATGCATGGTTAATTGGGAGTTGGTAATTATGTTAAAAAGGACAAGTGGTTACTATGCAATTATGGTTTAATTTGAAAGGGCAACCCCCCATTAATAGGGGTCAATGAACAGTTACCACTTTCTCTATTTATGGTCAACATACACCCTTGACTCACTCATTACAATAAACACACACACAAAACCGCTCCTACTATCTTCACCCTAATTACAATCCTTCTTCCATCAATTCATCAAGATCCATGGCTGCTCTTGCTTACCAACCTGCTCACAACCGAGTTGCTTATCTGGGTGATGGTCCACATCGTGAACATTTTGCTGACATCTTGGATTTCATTGAAGCTTCCAACCTAAGGTTTGCATTTACTGTCTGTCCCACCATATATGATAGTGTGATTCATCAAATTTGGGCGTCTGCTCAACTTGTGAATGTGGCTGGTCGTCCACGTGCACTCCATGCTACTATCGATGGACGTGCATATGTGGTGACGGAGGCTTCTATTTGCTCTTCCCTTCATCTTCAGGATGAGGGTGGTGTTGAATCCATCCCCAATGTGGAAGTATTGGAGGGGATGGCTGCTTTAGGATATGAACATGGGGGGAAGTTTAACTTCCAGAAAAATAGGTTTTCCCCCCAATGGAAGCTTCTGGTCCACTTTCTAATTCATTGTATGAGTCCCAAGTCTGGGAGTTGGGATGCTTTCCCTACTCCTTTGGCTACTGGTCTTATTTGCTTAGCCCAGGGTAGAGTTTTTAACTTTTCTCATTATCTATTTGAGGGGATGGTTAGTAATTTGTCTAATGCTGGTTCGAGAAAGAAGTTTCTTATGTACTTAGGTTTCTTCAGCAAATCCTAGTTTGCATTCCTCGTGATAGGACTGAGCATGTGCCATCTAAGCTTACAGCAAAAGTGTATTACAATATGGTCAATGGGTTTACTGGGGAATGGAGGCCCCTGACTGAAGCCATGTTGGGATTGGCTCAGGGTCCTATGGGTGAGGAGGAGGAGGCTCCTGAGTTTGTTGTGATTGATGATGACCCCATGGAGGAGGAGGCTCCTACTGCTGGTGCCACTCATGTGGTTGAGGAGGAGCTGGTTGAGGAGGTGGTGGTTGAAAAACCATCCCCTTCTAAGGCTGGTCCTTCTTCAGTCCCACACAAGTCTCCATTTGTGGAGACTCCACCTCCTAGTCCTGCCCCACACTCGACTGATAAACCGTTTGATGCTAGTACTCCACGGGTTGACCCATATGTTGCTTCGGGCTCCAATGACGCTTTCCCTGATCCAAGTTCTCTTGGTGGGCAGGCGGAGGAGCCTACTACACTTATATCTTTGCTTGATCTTATGCGCAGGTACCATGAGCAGATGATTTGTTTGGAAGCTGATTTGAACCAACATCGGAAACTTACTAGGGAGTTTGTTCTTCCTTTGGCTGATCGCATTAAAGCATTGGAAACTCAGCAACGGCGTCACAAGAATCATGTGATCCATTCAGATTCTGATGAGGAGGGTATGGAGAATGTTGAGGATGGTTTGACAGTATTGGCAAAGGCTGCCTTTGCTGATAAAGTTTATGATGATTTACCGGTTCCTCCGACGTCCTCCAGTGTTCCTTCTCCTGGTGCTATTCCCACTTCTATGGGTGGTGATTCTGATCCTACTGCTGGTTCTCATGCTGGTCCCTCTCATGATCCGAAGGGCAAGGCCCCAATGACTGATGCTCCATCCCCATCTCGCAAGCGTACCCATCGCCAGATTGAAGAGGAAAGGCTAGGTGAGGAGGCTGCTCGTCGGGTTCAAGCTGAGATTGATGAAGCTGATAGGGCTGCTGAGGAAGAGCTTCGAAAGCGGAGGCGTGAACAAATTCAGCACGATGCCATGCATTGGAGTGATGGTGAATGGATGCAAGTTTTGACTGTTCTCACTCGGGATTATGCTCAGTTTACAGATCTTTTGGGTGATGATGTTGATGAGCACAATTGTATTCCGAGGGCTATGGTCTTGATGCGTAAGCACCAGTTGGCCCTTGCTGCACAACTTAAGGAAAAGAGAAAGAACAGACCTTTATCTCGGACTGAGGAGCGCAAGCAGATGCAACGTTATGTGAAATATCAGTCTGCTGCTCATTTCAATGCTCCTTGGACGTGGGACCGGGTGCGGGCTTTGACTTTTGATGAGCTCAAGGCACTTTATGAAAAGATGGTTAAGCGTCAGAGTCAACCAATTCCGGAAAGATTTATTTATCATCCTCGTGGTGTGGCTTCTTCTACGCCTGCTGTTTCTACTGGTACTTCTTCTGCACCCACTCCTGGTTCTGCTGCTAGTCCATCTGGTTTTGTTGCTACTACTGCTGGTATCTCTACTTCTCCTTTGGTTGCTCATTTGGGTTCTACTGCTGGTCCTGCTTCCACCACCTATGATGCTACCACCACCACTCATGCTTCTACCACCACACCTGCTACTACTACCACCACACATATTCCTCCAACCACCTTTACTACCACCACCACAACTGCTGCTACTACACCTGATTTGCCATCTCCTTCACCACCAGTTCCTGGACCTCAACCAAATCCTACTTCTGATGCAGCTCCTATTGGTTCTTTGGGTGGGCATCTTCATGAGTCTACTTCTACTGCTGCTGCTGAGGTTAGGGTAAAGGTTGAATCAACACCTAGTGATCCCACACCTAGACGTTCCCTTCGCCAGAAACAAGCTCGTCGTGTTCTCCGTGGTAAGACAGTTCCTTATGAGAAGCGGGATCCTGAAAATTTGATTGATGCAGCTTCTGACAGCGATTCTGACTTACCTTTGGGCAATGGGAACATTACTGGTTATACGGTTGAGCGTTCTACAGCACTTCCTGGTGGCGTATCCCATCGGATTTCTTTGAGTGATGGGTCTGTGCGTTTGGCAACGGGTTTTCAGGGTGTGTTGTCTTGGGCTGACCGTATGGATCTTATGGCATTGTATGGACTTGTTGATTCTAGTATGCCTTTTGACCCAATGGCTGTGTCTTCATGGCCTGGTCTGCGTATCTGGGCTGATCTTAAGCTGATGTTGGATGCTCCTCCTAATGCTCCTGTTTCGGGCATATGGAAGGATCAAATGCAATGGGAGATTCTGCGCTGGAAGCTATATGCTGGATGTGGTGTTCATATGTTGGAATTAGAATCTGGTCATATGGTGTTTATGCTGACGGATGTGGAGTATCCTTTGACTATTTCTTCGATGGAGGCGATGTTGGCGAGTCACTTGCAGATTTCTACTGCTCCATCTGGAAATGAGTCTTCTATGGCCACGGCATTGGTAGACGGTATTCAGGCGCGGTTGATAGCAGATAAGAAGGCTGCTTCTGGTATGTGATGTGCTTGGGTTGTAAGTGGTTATGTTTTGTATTTTTGTTCGTTTGTTCTTATTTTCATTCTTTTCACCAATATGTACAGTGATTGGTGAACTTCATTCTTTATAGTTAAAAAAAAAAACAAAAAAACAAAAAAAAAAACATATACTTTTTATATAATATATGCTTATACTTTTAACACAGTTTAGATTTTATACTTGTGAATAATATCCCTTGGCTGCTTCACATTGTGGGTTCTGGTTACTGATTTGTGCTTGTACTGGTATTTGGCTTCACTTGGTGTTGGACGTGGTCCACACAACAAATGGTTCTCAACTTACCATGTCTATTCGACAAGAAAAAGTTGATTCACCTTGAGGGTACGGCTCTTGGTGCGATTCTCAAATCCGTTGATGGTTGCCAGGTTACCCAAAACTGGATGGTTTTCACTTGCCATAGTCTTGGACTGAAAAGTGGCTAATCCAAGGGGGTACGGCTCTTGGTAAAGATCTTATCCAATCCGTTGATAGCTGTAATAGCTTGCTTAAAGCTATAGGGTGTTCAACTCACCGATGCTTCATTGCTAAGAGTTGGCGAGTCCAGAGGGGTACGGCTTCTGGTAAAGACGCATCAAATCCGTTGACGGCTGTGATGGTTTGCCTAAAATCATCAGGGTACTCCCACTCACCATTGATTCACGTTCTAAGAGTTGGGTTGGGTTCTAGTCTCCCAGGGTGATGCTTATTCCACCAGAATGACTAGCTAGCCCAAGAGCGAGCAGCTACTTGGTAAAGGCTCATCAAATCTGCTCATGTTGCTGAAAAGCTTCAACACGATGCTGATTTGTTACAAGCTTTGGAGAAGCTTCTAGTGTTTCATGTTGCGGCGGTTACTCTGATTCTTATCTTGTTGATGCTGCTATTTGTTTTGCTGATACAATCCTCGGGCTTTATTTGCACGTTTTCCAGGAAACTTGAACTCAACAGGTCAAATTCAAGTTTAGGGGAGGATTGTTAGGCCCATTGTAATAGTTCTATGTAATAGGTAGACTAGGAGGTATGTAGTTCCTCCTGGTCCTAGTCGTAGTAGGAGCAAGTCCTGCTCCTGGTCCTAGTCGAAGTCAAACTTTATTATTTACTTAATATTCTGTTAGGATATGCATGAGATATGTTAGGAAAGGATATGCATATCAGTTTTACACGTTTTCTTTAATGATGTATTAGGGTTTCCTTGTAGTATAAAAGGAACCTTAGGCAGAAGGGTTAGACACACCTTCAAAAAACATAGTTCTAGTAATTATCAATATTAGAAATCCTTAGAAAGGATCAAGTCTTTATAGTTATTCTGTTCTTCTTGATTACATTTATATTTTACATTCATATTGTGTATAGAGTCTCTTCGTGATTTGACTTGTGATTACAGAAGTCATTCACCGGTCCTGAGAGGCTGCAAGATCTACATCTAGTAGACCCAACAGATAATCAACCTAATCAATATATGACAAAACCCTAAAAGGGAACCGATTAGATTCAGATTAGAAAGGGGATGATGTCATTTCAACAGATTATGGAGATTCCCAACGAGATCTAGCACTCCGCCACCCTCTTAGGATATATAACACACACAATAATTCGTATTGCATACCCAAGACTCGGAAAAAATCATATCATGGATAGAGATGACGAATATTGGCTGTTTTATGGCCAGAAAGGTGGAAGGGTGGTGACTGGGATTCTCCATCGAAGAGAGAGAGATGAACTAGGGTTTTCGGGATTGTTATTAATGATGTATAAAATTCTGTAATTAGGTTAGTGATGATAAGGATCTATCCTTGTAAATGGAATGTGTTTGATTGTTGAAGTGACCAGGTTGATATCATCAAATATTCCAGGCTTCCAGCTATATAGTAATATATTATGTGGTAGGACCCATTAACTACCAACTTGGCAGTGAAACCGGCTGTCAACCGGTAACCCTTCGATAGAGTAATGAGAGAGTATTTTTATAAATGTTGGATAACCTAAAATAAAAACATGTATACTTAAGTAACATATCTGTTAGGTTTTAAACTTTAGTAACCAAATCGAATTTTTTACCTTACTTTAGTAACTTTTGTGTATATTAACCCTAAAATTTAAGGCGAGACTTGACACAAATCTTTCGAAGTGTAATATATTTTAAAATCTTTTATAGTACTTGGTAAAAGCAAAATGATTAGGACAGATTTTTTTATTCTAAAAGTAAGAATATTTTTTCAATAATAAATAATTTTTTAATTTAATCTTTTTTAGTTTTTTATGTTTTTATTTAAATTTTAAAAAAGTCTTATTTGGTAAAAGTTTATAAAAAATGATTCAAAAAATAAGGTAGAGAAAAAAAAGAAATAAAGTTATAAGTTTCAAATATGTGGAAAAAAAACTTAAAGAAAGTGAAGATAATAAATAAAATTTTAGTTGTTAAATTTTTAATTAATTAGATGGTGTTAAGTGAAAATATAAATTTTTGGTATTTTTTTTAATAACTTTAAAAAATTAACAAATACTTATTACACTTTATAACCTAATAATATCACAATTACAAAATATTATGCCAAAAATTTACACATATCCGTACATTAAATAAAAATCTTAAATTAAATTTGATTTATTTATTAAACGTGCATGAGATTTATAACTAGTATTATATCCAAAACAAATTCATGTGTATACGCACCCTTAAAAAGAGCATAGACTCTGTGAACCGTCAATTCCCAAATACATCTATTATCATTGCCTTTTTCTTTAATAAAAAAATAACGCTTTGGGTAGAATATATCGTCATTCCCACAATTCCCTTTTAACTTTTAAGTTATCATTTTACACACCCATAATACACCTAATACAATCAACCAAACACAAGCGCGCACACACACTTACGTGCATACACACACACAAGCACGCGTATACACACAGAGACACGCACGCATGCACAATCGATCTTCAAACTCAAATTTTATCCCCAAATTAAGTTATTGATGGATTTATAAGATGAGATAACGGTGAACTGTTCACTCCCAAATACATACTTATGCGACTTATATGACTTTTTTAAAAATAGAAAAAAAAAGTTTAAAAATTTCTTAAAATTTTGTCATTTTTAGAAAAGTCGCATAAGTTACATAAGACATTTTAAAAAATTCTCATTCAACTCATTTTAGGAAAGTAGGTACTTGGCATTTCAAGAATTTTCCCAAAGAAATAACGGTTAAGGTAGACGAGTCTCTATCATCACTCCCACAATTCCCTTTAACCCGCACCCATAATACACCTACTACAAATCGACCTAACACACACGCACACGCGCCCACTGGCACGCACTCACGCATGCAGACACACGCAAACGGGCACTTGCACATGCATACGCGCGCGTATTCCCTCTATACCAAATATATTGAAAGAAAATTATGAAACAAATCAAGATATGTTACAAGCAAGCAAACACCCCGTATTGAATCCTTACGGTGTGATGGATCTTAGAGCTGCTCAGAGGCGGACCCAGAATTTATTCTAGGGTGTTGCACAAAATTTTTGCTATGGTTATTAGTACGAAAGTTGCCTTACATTACGTAAAATGGGTGTTGCAAGACCTATTTTGTAACAAATTTACCTTTCGTGATCTAAAATCGGGTGTAGCCCGTGCAACACCCGGCTCCCATGTGATTACGCCCCTGGAGCTGCTCCAAGTTGGTCAACGAGCCCACTGCAAGGGTGGAACACAGCATCAGAGCTGCCTTATATGTTGGTGATTTTGTGTCGCCAATATGATTTAAGTGTAATAGATTCACTTACTTGACCAAATGTGTAATCGTGATAAATGCGGGTTGTGCGGAGTGCACACTTGTATGACGTGTATTACGGTTATCATTCGGGGGCGAAACCCCCGAATCACGGGTACAGGGGCAGAGCCCCTGGTAGCAGGTCCAAGGGCAGCAGCCCCTGGCACGGTCAATTGGCAGAGCCAGGGGTCGAAATAAAATTCCAGAAATTATGACAGTTATAACTGTCTTTCAGTTTTGTTGGTCTTATATATGTTATCAGTCTCTGGTTCGTTTTTTTAACATTCAAAACACATTCTCCTTTATTAAATATGAGTTTTATCCGATTTGAGATTTCGATTGAACCATCGAAATACTTCACTGGCCGGTGAAAAGAATGAGGACTGTAGAGTTTGTGCCTAGTTGGCTACTGGTGGCCGAGGTGGGACACATGGAGCTGGTTCACGGGGATGCAACCTGCAGAGGACCCTTGGGGAAGATGGCTTCTGTTTTTTGGTATGATCCCACTTCAGATATATGGCAGTCTTATCGAATTGCAGAATTATTTGGCGGATTACACCGTCTCCGTGCCGAGCACCAACAAATAATCAGTTTAGCGCCAAAACTATGTATTGGTAATGAATATGGTGCGACCCGATACCTGCACTCATAAGTGTAGATGCGCTATGGCCTAAGGTCAGGATCTGGCAGTGTGATCTGGCAATTTCTTTGTGTTGGACTTCTTTTTTATTAAACTTCAGAACTAACTTTCGTATAGGAGGATGTTCTAAGATCAAATAGTTAAGAGATGGTAAGGATTTAACTGCATTCCTAGTCCTTTTGAACAATTTTAACCCATATCATGTTTTATCAAGTTCGGAATATTTTCGCATGACCCTTTTTATTATAATTTACCCGGTTTAACAATTAGTTACGTTTTAGAAGTTTCTTTAATCTTAAACTTTACTTTTGTTAGACGTATTTATGAAAGAATTGCATAGAACAAGTAAAAACTGTGTATAACGCTGAATTATATTCAACAATCATAATTTTTTAATTTCATTTTTAGAGTATATATCCATCTTTATATCTTGAATCAGAATTTGGGTGCAAGGATAAGTTCATTCTTTCCTATTTGAAAGGCATAAAGTTCATTCTTGTAATGTCATAATCTTATGCAACCATAAAAACAAAACTGTAATTTCATTTTTGAAATAGCTTTGGTCTTAATATTTGAAAAGTAGCCGTTGGGTAACGGTCGAATCAGATAAAATCTTATACAACGGTAATATTAGTTTGCACTTTGAGATTTCAAAATAGCTTTTGTCTTCATATTTGAAAAGTAGTCGTTGGGTAACGGTCGAATCTTCCAAAATCGTTATAAATATCATTCCTTCAATGCTGAGTTTTTATCATCTTGCTAAGTATCCTTGAAGTCCCATCTGTTATTTTCACTCGATTTTCACAAAGTTTCATTCTTTCATTCCTCGATATGTTCCTTACTTACTTATGTTCCATAGGAATAGCATCTGTCACATATTTCCAACTCCACAATTTTACACCTCCGAGTATAAATTTCATCAATAATATATTGATGGAAATCTTACAACGGCCAAGAAAGTCTCTAAAGAAATTAATGAGCAAATTATCCTTCGTACAAGTCTCTAAAGAAATCAATGAGCAAACTATCCTTCGTAGTCATTGCAAAATGGATTCTTTCAACAGAAGGTGCTATTTCACCGAGCTAAAATTTATTCCCCATTTTGTGTAAATGTTTAGATTCAGATACTTTAATTAAACCCAAAATTACTCACACTTCTTCTTTTATATTTTTCAGGTTATTGAAGATGGGTACGGAGTTTTTTGAGGACAACCACCTATTAACTTTGTTCTCAGCGCCAAATTACTCCAACGAATTTGGGCACATTGTTAAGATTCATTCATGTTATAAAGGGTTCACAAATAATAGCATGTATTATTAATATTGTGCATTCTTATCTTATCCTACCATTGTAAACATGTGTTTTTGAATTATTCTGTAGTCAAGATGTATAGCGTAGGAATAGGAGAACTAATAGGGGAACTAATCTCCAACTAATCTCCAAGATAGTCTCAACTTATTGTATATTTAAATCAAGGTATCTCTCATCAATGGACACACACGAATTCATTCATCTCTCTGTTACTTAATATGGTATCAGAGCCACACCAACATTAAATCAATTTTTTTCTACCAATATGTCGGCATTAAATCTGCTTCACTTTGCTACCACCACCAATTCGAATCTAAACTTTCAGATCCCTACCATAACCATTAAACTTGATCGATCCAACTTCATATTGTGGCGTACCACCATCATCTCTGCATTGGAGACTTTTGATTTACAAGAGCATGTGCTAAACCCTAATCCGCCGTGTGCCACCATTGATGTACCTGCAGTTGAAGCAGTTCCAGCCACAGACACTACCCCGGCAGTCCCCGCTGTTCCGGCTACCACCGCTGTTAATCCGGAATACACAAATTGGAAGAAAAGGGATCGATTTGTTCTCCTATGGTTAAAGTCCACGTTATCTGATCATGCTCTTGCTATGGTTGCCCTTGCCACTTCGTCGCGCCTAGCATGGATAACTCTTGAAACGTCGTTTCAAGCTCAAACTCGTGCATCTCGAATGCAACTCAAGACTCAATTGCAGACACTTACTAAGGGGTCTATGTCCATGATTGAGTATCTGGAAAAGAAGAGATCTATCTCTGATTCGTTGGCTGCAACTCTTCATCCCATTCAGGATGAAGATCTCATCAGCTACATTCTAAATGGGCTCGATGTCTCTTACGGGCCATTTATCACTGCCTTCATGATGAAGACAGAATCTCTAACCATTGATGATCTTACAGGTTTTCTGTTACAAGAGGAAGCAAGGCTTGAACAAGAGCATCTTCGCCTCACTTCGCCTCAACAATCCTCTACCACAGCACTTCATGTGCATCGCTCCAACCCACGTCACCAAAATCCTCAAGCCTCAACTTCATCAAACAATTATAGAAACTATAATCAGAAGAAATCTCGGCCAACATGTCAATTATGTTCCAAACCGGGACATGAAGCGATAGACTGCTGGCAACGTGGGAATCAAGTAGATTTTCCATCCAGAAAACCTAACCCAAGAAACAATCAACGTCAAGCTCATTTGGCTCATCAACCAAACCCTTCCACTACCATTGATCCAGCATGGTATTTTGACACCGGAGCAACGGATCATGTGACTCCTGACATCACTAAACTAAACATTGCTGAGCCGTACAATGGAGATGATAAACTTCAAGTGGGAAACGGTAACCATTTAAATATTTCTCATGTTGGTTCTTCTGTTTTGCCTAATCTCAAATTGCCTAATGTGCTTCTTGTTCCTGATCTTACTAAAAGTTTACTAAGTGTTTCCAAACTAACAGAAGACAATAATGTTTCAATGGAATTCTTTCCTAAAACGTGTTCTGTTAAGACTTTGCAGGGACAAACAATCCTCCGCGGGGATAAACATCACGGTTTATACCGGCTGCCTCCTCACTCTTTTCGTCAGTCTCCCAGGGCATTTCATAGCAGCCGTATTTCTCTTCATGGGTGGCATAGGAGGCTTGCACATCCACATGAACCCATCTTGCGTCGTTTGGTGTCAACATTTCAACTTCCAGTTTCGTCAAATAAATTTCCAAATGTTTGTGATTCTTGTCAGTTAGCTAAAAGTCATAGATTGCATTTACCTATTTCTCATGTTTCATCCTCCAAACCATTTGAATTAATTTATTCGGATGTTTGGGGTCCTGCACCAGTTTATTCAATAAACAGTCATCGTTATTTTGTGTTATTTATTGATGATTGTACTAAGTTTGTGTGGATCTACTTCATGTCACAAAAATCGGAAGTTTATAACTTGTTTCTCAACTTTCGAACAATGGTAAAAACTCAATTCTCATGTGACATAAAGAGTGTACAATCTGATTGGGGAGGTGAGTATCGAAATGTTTCCACCTTTCTTAAACATCACGGGATTATTCATAGAGTCTCCTGTCCACATACTCAAGAACAAAATGGTGCGGTGGAACGTCGTAATAGGGTCATTATCGAAAAAGGTCTTGCACTTCTAGCTCAATCTTCCCTTCCACAAATTTTTTGGGAGCATGCGTTTAAAACAGCCACCTATTTGCACAATCGCACTATCACCCCTCTTCTAAATTACGAGTCACCATACCAACGTCTATATCAAAAGGTTCCTGATTATGACTTTCTCAAAGTTTTTGGGTGTTTGTGTTATCCTTATTTGCGTCCATATAATCCACACAAGATTGATTTTAGATCAAAACCATGTATTTTCATTGGCTATAGTGCATCTCACAAAGGTTATCTTTGTTATCATTATGCTACCTCCAAAATATACATTTCTAGACATGTAGTTTTCGACGAAGATGTCTTTCCCTTTCCAAGTTTAATAACTGATCAACCCTCACATACTCCAACTCCAGCCACTACTGATAATAATCCGTCTATTGTTGCCACTTCTGATGTTCAACAGTCCCAAAATATTGCTACTCCATCTAGCCCAGCTCCTTCCACAAATCAACCTACCGGTCCAACAGTGGAGACCAATTTCGAACAACCGAGCCCCATACCAATAGCTCTAAATCAAACACCAACTGCTACTTCCGCTTCCTCGTCTCAAACTTCCAATTCTGTCACAAACCCGACTTCTATATTCCGGCCAGCAACCAACAATCAACATCCTATGGTCACAAGAGCCCAAACAAATTCTCTCAAACCAAAATCCTTCAACACCACCCTTTTCTCCACTGTTGAACCTCGTCTGTTTTCTCAAGCGGTTAAGCACAAATGTTGGCAAGATGCGATGAAGGCAGAATACGATGCCCTCATGAAAAATAATACTTGGTCACTTGTTACTTGTCCCACTAACACAAATATTGTTGGTTGTAAGTGGATTTACAGGATTAAAAAGCGTGCAAATGGATCTATTGAAAGATATAAGGCGAGACTTGTGGCACAAGGATGCAGTCAAGAAGAAGGAGTGGACTACTTTGATACATTCAGTCCGGTAATTAAACCAACCACAATTAGACTCGTTGTATCTATTGCTCTATCAAATGGTTGGAGACTCCGACAACTAGATATCAACAATGCCTTTCTCAATGGCGATTTATCGGAGGAAGTGTATATGCGACAGCCAAAAGGGTTTGAAGACACTACGCGGCCAAATCTTGTTTGTCGCCTAAACAAGGCCCTTTATGGGCTCAAACAGGCACCAAGGGCATGGTTTAACAAGCTCAAAACTTATCTTGTGTCAAATGGCTTTAAAGCGTGTCAATCGGACACTTCTCTGTTTGTTCACATTACTCCTAAAGTTACCATTTATGTTTTGGTGTATGTCGATGACTTGATTATTACAGGAACTGATGACAAATATCTTAACAAGTTTATTGACAGCTTAAACAAGATGTTTTCTCTTAAAGACCTTGGTGACTTAAGCTTTTTTCTTGGGCTTCAAATCACTCGCTCAACAACTGGTCTTACTCTGTCGCAACAAGCTTACATCAAGGATATTCTCAACCGCAGCAATATGTCTTTGGCTTCTCCAATGTCTACTCCTGCTGATCCTTACTCCAAACTTCAAAAAGAGGGTGATCCTTTCTCAGATCCGACATTGTATCGACAGGTTGTAGGCTCGTTGCAATATGCCACTATTACAAGACCAGATATTTCCTATTCAGTGAATCGAGTGTGCCAATATATGCACTCTCCCACAAATCGTCATTGGCAAGCTGTCAAACGGATACTTCGATATCTAAAAGGTACCCTACATCACTGTCTCCACTTCAAACCAACAAAAGCCAAAGGACTACACGCATTCTCTGACTCGAGCTGGAACTCTGATATTGATGATAGTCGTTCTCAATACGGGTTCGCTATTTTTCATGGGGCAAATCTTATTAGCTGGACATCAAGAAAACAAAAAGTGGTTGCGCGTTCGAGTACCGAAGCTGAATATCGGTCCTTAGCTTATACAACAGCTGAACTCATGTGGCTTAAGCTTCTCATCAGTGATCTTTGTGCACCTCTCACTGTTTCACCACTCTTAATCTGTGACAATGTAGGCGCTATTTTCATGACAAAGAATCCCGTGATCAGCACAAGGTCTAAGCATATTGCCTTGGATTTTCATTTTATTAGAGAACAAGTTGAATCTGGTCAATTGCAAATTTGCCATGTCTCCTCCGTTGATCAACTAGCTGACATCTTCACCAAACCTTTGGCAAAAGACAGAGTTGTTTTTCTGCGTTCCAAGCTTCAAGTTCGACCCGATCTTGAGCTTGCCGGGGGGTAATAGCATGTATTATTAATATTGTGCATTCTTATCTTATCCTACCATTGTAAACATGTGTTTTTGAATTATTCTGTAGTCAAGATGTATAGCGTAGGAATAGGAGAACTAATAGGGGAACTAATCTCCAACTAATCTCCAAGATAGTCTCAACTTATTGTATATTTAAATCAAGGTATCTCTCATCAATGGACACACACGAATTCATTCATCTCTCTGTTACTTAATAACAAAAGAAGGGAAGGATTGGTGTTTATTCTCTTCTTAAAGAACCTTTTTTTGGTTTTGGGTTCAAATTTTTGGTTTTGGTTTGTTTTTATTGGTAAGGTCCTACTTCAGATATATGTCACGCACTGAACCCAAAATGTCGGCAGGGCGGTTGGAAAATTAGAAGTGGAAGATATTCATGATTAGATCAAACTTGCCGTTCAAAGTCTAGGTTCCTTCATGAATGATCAACTCAACGAATTACAAATTACTCAGGAAACCCTTATTTGGTACTGATAAAATGCATTATACCCCGGATTTCCCCGATATTGAAAGAAAATTATGAAACAAATCAACATGATACAAGCAAACACCCCATACTGAATCCTAACAGTGTGATGATGGATCTTAGAGCTGCTCCAAATTGGTCAACGAGCCCACTGCCAAGGGTCTACTGTGGTGGAACACAGCGTTAAAATTTGCGGGCTGAGCTGCCTTATGAACATCATCCAGTGAAAATGTTGAGGACTGCAGAGGTTGTGCCTACTGGCGGCTTAGGTGGGACACATGGAACTGGTTCACGAGGGATGCAACCTGCAGAGGACCCTTGGGGAAGATGCCTTCTGTTTTTTTGGTGCAATCCCACTTCAGATATATGGCAGTGTCGTCGAATTATAGAAATTTGGCGAATTACACCGTCTACGTGGCCAAGCACCAACAAATAAGTGTTGACTTTGCAATGTTACTTTATCAAATTTTAATTTGTAAGGTAGATATCTCTCTTATTCCACTTGCATTACTGATTACAATAGATTATTTTGATATGGTTTGTTTTGTTTTTACAAAAATAATCAAATAAATCCAAACACCTTATTATACATGTTATTGAGAATAATCAGTTTCAGAATCATTTAGCTACTTTAGGCATACAAACAAACACCATGTTACACATCGAAACCGTTTTCTCATGCCTAAGTTGTTTAATTGAATTAATCGTGCCTTTATCATTAACAATTATTATGCTTACTAAAATAGCAACACTTTCTAGTTCCATTTTCTCACTTAGAATTTAGACAACTTAGAAACAGGTTTCTAAATGTCATGAAAAATATATGGGCACCAAAACTATGCAGCGATAATAAAAAGGGTGAAAACAGATGGTGCAACTACAATACCTGCACACCATCTGATATGGTTCATAACATATACTGTAAATAGGTAAGAGTCATGGCATTCAATCTCACATTGCGAGAAATCCAATAATATCTGGGGAATAAAAGAATGAATGAAAATGGGAAAAGTTAACTCACTTTCAAACACAAAAATAAATAATGGTTTCGTTGTATATGACAATAACCAGAATTCAAATGCGAAGATGCACCACGGCAGCAAAAAAACAAAGAGAGATGATTGCAGCAACAAACAAAGAAAGATGCTCCACGGCAGCAACGGATAGAGTGTGATCAGGTTTCGCTAGTTTGGGGGGAGCAAAAGTGTGATGTAGATGATGTAAAAGGCCCGTGAATGCTTCCTTTTATCTTTAGAAGTATATGCAACCCAAAACTTGAATGTTTTATATATACTGCTAAATATTTGAGTAACATTTAACGCAAGCCGTCGAATAGGAAAGATGCTAACATCACCACTTTGACGGGTTAGAATGTATGATGAAAACTAGTAAAACAAGAACCAGATGAGAACCAAAATTGTTGATGGTATTATAACAAAATTTGCTCGCTACAAGATAACATTATCTCAATCTTAGTGCCTAATAAAAAAATGATCCAAGAATACATTCACTTTGACTTTCCTTTACTTGACGGTCCCTTCTTAAATGGTCCTTTCTTTGATGCATTTGTGTAAGGGCTTTTCCTTGGGTTTAACTTACTCGAGGTTGATGAAGACTTGCCTTGATTTTTTCGTTTCTTGTCGCTCTTTACATTATACATGTCCACAGCCTGTCCACATGAATTTATACGGTAAGCAATTGGGTTAGCTCAGCTGGTTTTGCTAATACATCAAAGTGGGTCGGGCGACGGTATACATTTATTAATCCAATTTCTAAAGTGTTAGATGATGACAAGATTTGTAATCTGTTTTTTTCACAAGTTATTTTGTAGGTTGTATGCATATACACCCTTTCAACCCATTTTGACTGTATTTTACCCCCTTTGGCCCATTTTGAAGGGTCTAACTCTAAACTGTTTCACATAGAACAACTATTTCAACTAGGGATTACTGTCATCAAAAAGTTGCTTTAGAGACAAGGGTCACAAGGCATCGCTTAGATGTTAAGACTTAATGGTATAGAGAGTACCTTTGAAACATTGAAGATTTCATGGGAATTCTTGGCCATTAACTTGTTTAGAATCTTGTCAGTTTGTTGCTTCTCTAATGAACCCATTCCAGATCCTTCCACCGCGGGTAAAAACTGATAAAAAATTATTATATGTAAAAGTTGGCAACAAATTTCTTATGATAAAGTTTCATGTCAACTTTTGCAGGGAACAGCCATGTTCAAACCTTTCTGTATTTCTTGTCATGTTTAGGGGGCTTTTCACCAGCCAACTTTTTATCAAATTTACCACCACTAGCAGTTGAAGTTGCAGCCATCCCTGCTACGTTTTGAAGTTCATCCTTACTAACCTTTCTTGGCGCAGTTTGAGTACCTGTTATGGGCAATGCAGTAGCCGCAAGTTGAACATGACTGCCACAGAAAGAGGCATCAAGTCAATAATATACAAAAGAAATTTAACTTCAATGCAGTTTGCATACAGAAATTAACTTAAATATTTACAAACCTGGGCAAAGCACCAACTTTTGCTGCCTCTTTCAAATTATGCAAGCGATGCTTTTCTTGTTTTTCAACTCTCTGCTTCTTTTCTGACCGTCTCTTGGCAAAAGGATCTTCCCCTGGCTCTGTAAGAAAGTCGAAACTTCATTATTTATAGATAATGTTGCTTCATCCAACACTTTAAAATAATAGTTACAATCAGTTGTATTTACCATCTGTCATCTTTGCCTCGATGATTGGCAGGTCATTGTCATCATTTACCCGATCATAACCATATCGGCGCTTCCAAGAACTAGTTTGATCGTCAAAGACAAGCTTGTCTTTCTTGCGGTTCACAATACCTGTAAAAAAAATAGTACGTCAGCAAGAAATTAATGGCAAAATAAGTGGGTTATGTGGCTTGGGTGAATGCACTAAATTAGGATTAGAGCCACTTTCAACCCAATTGATCTATTCCCATTTTAGCAGTATTTCATTAAATCCATCTAAGATCAAACATAGGCCATATTCACCCATTCAAAAAGTAAACGGGCAAAAGTGCCTCATCTAGATTATGCATTTACCAAGAAAACTAGTACAAATTGTTATTCACTGACCTTTCTTCTTGGCAAAGACTTCCCATTTTGTCGGAGGTGCAGGCTTGGGAAGCTGTAGGCATTAAAAAAATGGATCTTGACATAAGTTGCAAGGTAATGAAACACGGAAAGCATCTGTGAAGTTATTCACAGCCATGAACTACAGAGTTCTGCTAGGTTGAAATATTGCTCCGAGAGCTTGAATCTAATGTTTATACAGAGTATTAGGGAAGCCACAAGACAAATGTCACTCTTAATGCTAAACCAGTATATTTACTAAAGTATATCTCACTTATAAGGTCAAAGCTAGAGCATCAAGAAAATACTAATGTATATCCAATTATGCAGCAGGAATCACACGGCCTTTTCCATTTTCACTTTAAAGTGGCTACCTTTACGCAATAAACCATATGTTTCAGAAAGTAAAAGCAAGATACAATTCTACTTTGACACAGGACCCATCATAAAAAACCTTTGTATGTAAAGGTAGCCAACAACAGATAAGGTCAAATTCACAAGCAAGATAAAAGTGCTGCGTGTAAAAGGTGTATCTACAAAACAAGACAGCATTTCATCATTTGAGCTACTGGTTAATAATTATGCAAATGACAAATGGGACAGAGAAACGTATTGTACAGAACAGCTATACAAAAGATGGAATTGCAAGATAATTCATCAACGTATTGTCAATATGACTTGATAATATGTACTAACTCAAGCATAGATTAGATGCAGCATAATTCCTGCGAAAAAGAGATGACATACAGGTTTTTCTCTAGGTAATCGAGCAGTGGGCTGAGGTAAAGATACAACGGGCCCTGATTGGTCCTCTGTTGAAGGCATGCTAAACAGAGAATCAGCAACTGACTGGATTAGCTTGGTAGCATGTGCTATGCACTCATTTACAAGATCCTCCCTAATGTAGTCAAGAAAACATTATAGCACCATATAAGTACAGATAATCTAATAATACAAAACCGAAACATATCAGCTGAAAAATTCTTCAAACTCTGATGAGATGACAGATGATAGCAAATCACATCAAAATAGAAGTGAAAACCTCGGAGTTGTACTCCCAAACAAACCAACTCGGAATTTATCTCAGTAAATAGCTTATACACACCAGAACTAACAAATACATCATACCTGATTAGCATAGCCTAATTCGTATCTCTAAGCATTTCTGTGATAGATTCCTTGTTATCAAAACCAGCACAACTATACGCAGCCACCTAATACTCCTAATAAGCTTTTTCAGGTAAAACACGATGCAGACTTGAGGTGTAATCAACTGACAACTGTCTCAAGTCTCAACACTACCACACCTGTTGCTTTCCAAAAGCTAGTGACACAAGTTCATACATAAGGCTTAAAAGGGTGTTTAGAATTGTTTATTTGCTTTCGCCTATCATTAAAATAAGCAGATAAGAAGCTTAAAGGGTTTCAATCATCCAAACTGCTTCTGATTATCTGCAGTTTGGGTAAAGTAAGCAAATCCAATAATGTAATTACTTGGAACAAACTACATATCACTTTATTACCCTCATATTCAATTGACAATTTGAACCGAACCTTATTATCATGTCTAGCATTCTTACAGCAAAGTGCTTAAATTTAGCTGCTTGTCTACTAGCAAGAGCATAAACCGAAATAATTAGCAATCCCAAACACCCTCTAACACAATACCACAGTACAACTATCTTGAACTCGCAAACACTACAACTAACCTCCACAGCTCCCAAAACTATCCCTCCTTCCGCTAGGAACAAACTATATCACAAACTTCACCTCAATCAAAAAAATTACAAATTTCAAATACCCGAACATCGAAACCAAGAAAAATAACCATTCACTACTACAACAACCTTTTTAACAGCTAATTCACATAAATCAACAAACTTTAACACATACCAACATAAAAACTACCAAAAAGAAACACTTCTAATAACTTCAATAACAAAAAACATAAAATGGGTCAATTAGAGATTAAAAAGGAACCTTTTTTCAGGGATGGATTGGAAGTGATATTGAGGGTCATACGCCGTTAGATTACCTAAGTCAATCTGGTAACCTTGTACTTGTTGTTCCGACATGTTTGGTTTTGTGTTGTTTAAGGTTTGAAGAAAATGTTTTTTTAGGGTTTGGAGTAAGGTTTTAGGTTAAGTGTTTTGAAAGTGATGATGAATATAGATATGTTTAAAGTTGCAGAGAGGTCCTTTAACTTGAATGTGATTCAAAGTAAGCCCAGACCGGCGAAGATTGGACCGGACCGAGGACCGAAATGGTTAGAAACCCCGGACCGAGACCGTACCGAAATAGTCTGGTCCGGTCCGGTTCGGTCTTCGGTCCGATCCGGTCGTATTAAGCAAAATCGATAAGAATTTTTGTAACACCGAACCGGATTGGACCGGACCGATGATTGAATTTATCCAAAACCCCGGATCAAAGAACGGACCGAAATTGTACAATCCGGTTAGGTTCGGTCCGATCCGGTCTGGTTTTCCGGTCCGGGTCGGTTTTGGGTCTGTCATACTCAGCCCTACCTCATGTAGTAGTACTATTTTTTAATAAGGGTATTTCCCAAAATGGCAAAAAAAAAATTGGGTGTTTCGATTTTGGCACCTAAGATGAACTGTTCTGAAAATGGCCCCAAGGCAACCGAGACAACCTATATTCCCTACATGATAAGTGTCAATTTGGAATAGAGAGACAGTCGAGGCAACCAAAGCAATCGAGACAACCTATCCTTCCTGCGTGACACGTGTCTCGATATGGTGATAGTTGTCTCGGTTGCCTCCGTCGCCTTAGGTCATTTTGAAGAACTTAAAATTTGTTGGCTAAAAAGAGAAATGCCATATATTTTGGGGCCTGAGAAATAATCCCTTTTCAATATTTATATTTTTTTCGTTTAATTCGATCGTATTTTTTAAAATTTTGGATTCTACTATATTTTTATAAATTGTTTGTTTCTTTTCATCTTTTAACATTAATTTAATTTGATGGTTAAGAAAATAGTCATTGTATCACGTGGCATTATGCTAGTATCTATAACTAATATATTAAAAATATATATATTCTTTTCGTTTTCATTTTTGTTGTCCTTTTTTTATTTTTTTATGATTTTTTTAACTTGAGTGTTATATAATATTTGATGCATGATATATGAATTGATTATTTTAAAGTGTAGTGTCATTTGATATAATTCTTATCAAATATTATATGACACAAATAAAAATAACAATGATTAAAGTTGAAAAACAAGAGATTTAAAAAAAAAGATGACAATAAAAATGTGTTGGAAATACGTTTTACATATTAAGAAGGATCGGTCACTCCAACAATAGTCCATGTAATAGCTCGTAGTTTAGTTATTTATCTTTATTAAACAAACAAGGCCAAGCCTAGCCTACAACATGTGTAGGCCGGCCCAAATGTAAAGCCCGTCCATCTTATGGGCTTGGTATATAAACCCTCTCCTTAGATGGAGAGGGTAGTGTGGTTATTCATTTTTCACATAGTTCTTGTAACTTTCTCTCTCTAAGTGTGTGTGTTCTCACCATCTCTCTATCTCTTTCTCTCTCTAAAACATAAGCAAGATTTACATATCCTACAAATGGTATCAAGAGCCATGGGATGATTGTATTGTTCATGTGTTTGTGTTCTTGATTCATACGCCTATTTTGATCCTTTTTACACACGTCCAAAAAATTTTTTGCGTTATTTATGGTTTTTTCTTGATACAAATCTTCTACATAGTTGTGGTAGGGATTTGGTATAGTTACTTTGGCTAAAAACACAAATTTTTTGGGTGTTTTGATCATTTTTTTGCTTAAAATCACGAATTGGTTGAGTTTTGTCCGAGAAAAGTGGGAATTATTCCGATCAGGTCATCGGAAAAGGGTTTATAGGACATTCTCAGTGTAATCGGAATAGGGTTTAGGGATTCCGATTTTGGTACATTCCGATTAGGTATTCCGATTAGGTATTCCGATTAGGCATTCCGATTTGGCACATTCCGAAAAGGAACATTCCGATTTGGCACATTCCGAAAAGGGACATTCCGATTAGGTATTCCGATTAGGCATTCCGATTTGGCATATTCCGAAAAGGAACATTCCGATTTGGCACATTCCGAAAAGGGACATTCCGATTTGGTTTATTCCGATTAGGGACATTCCGACGGCTTTCTGACTGATATTCCGATCACTATTCCGATCAACATTCCGATAATCAAGGACATATTTTAGGGGATTTTAACATTGTTTCTCGACTTCAACTCACAACAACAAACACATTTACTTTCTTTCATTGATCGATCAACGTTTGTAAATCTTAACTTATTGAAATGGAGTACACATCTCTTACGGATAAGTCCATCCTCTCGGGTACGGATAATCGTCCACCAATGTTGGTGAAGACTATGTATGAGGAATGGGCTTCCCGAATGGAACTTTAAATGTTGAACAAGGAGAATGGACATCTCATTTGGGCATCGGTGCTCAATGGACCATTAGATTATGGTACAGTGACGGAAGGTACAACTACTCGTCCTCGCACAACGGGTGAGTTGACTGGAGATATGAAGATTCAAGACAAATGTGATAAGTATGCTACAAACATCATTCTCCAAGCCCTTCCTCCAGATGTCTACAAACTCGTCAGCAAACATAAAGTTGCCAAAGAGTTATGGGATAGAATTCGTGTTCTCATGCAAGGCACCTCGTTAACTAAACAAGAACGAGAGTGTAAGCTTTATGATACTTTTGATAAGTTTGCCTATGTGCCAGGGGAGACTCTCAATGATTACTATCTGAGATTTACCCTATTGTTGAATGAGCTCAATATCTATGGCATGACAATTCCTACCTTTCAATTGAACACCAAGTATTTTAACACTCTTCCTTCAGAATGGAAAAAATACGTGACGGATGTTAAATTGGCTAAGGACTTGCATAACACCAATGTGGATCAACTTCAAGCTTTTCTTCAACAACACGAATGCCATGTGATCGAGGCTCGGTTGTCTACACCTCAAGTTCATGATCCACTTGCAATGTATGCTTCTCAACAAAACATGGCTTATACTTATCAACAACCATCATACTTGCAGCAACCACCACCACACACCTATCAGCAACCATCTTATCAACCACCAATGATGCCACAGCAAGCATTTCAACAAGGTGTTCATCAACAATCTTTTCCGCAGAAACCACCATATCAGACATCACCATCACAAGCCAACACTTCTCCAATGGGCTATACTCCTCAGCAAGGATATTTTCCAATAGAAGCACAACGAGCACAAGCTTTCTACTCTAATGAACTTCCACCAATCCAAGCACCGGTCTTTACTCCAAATGATACGCTAGCTGATGTTCTAAACCATCTCACAGCCTACTTGTCAAAACTTGTTGCAACTAGAGGATTTCCACCAACAAACAATCAGCTCCGCACCTCATCAAATCCTCGACAACAAGCCACTGTTCAAGATGGTCAAGTAACGGTGCAACCTATTCAGGGAAGGCAAAATTCATATGGACCTCCTACAAGGACTGGGAACAATCAAGCTGTGAATTCTCAAGCTAGTGGAAATGGGAGTCCTATTGGTCCTAAGAAGGTTGTGACTTGCTACAATTGCCGAGGACAAGGTCATATGGCTAGGGAATGCACTCAGCCGAAAAGGAGGAGGGATGATGCATGGTTTCGTGAGAAGATGTATTTGGTTGATGCTCAGTCTAAGGGGAAGATTTTGGATTCAGAGGAGTTAGCATTTCTTGCAGACCCAGGGGCAGCAGATATTGAAGGCATTGCAGTCGTTTCTACTTCTAATGCAGCTTATCAAGCAGATGATCTTGACGCATATGATTCGGATTGTGATGACATTCACTCTGCCCAAGCTGCTCTCGTTGCTAATCTCTCTCACTACGGTTCTGATGTCGTTAGTGAGGTACCAACCACATCTAATAATATTGATGATAACCAACATCAAGTTGGGCATGAAAATGACAACCTCGAACAGCATTCGGGAACTAGTAACTCAAATGATGTGGTACCCAATCCTACACATTTGAGTGAACCTCAACCAAATGCTACGACGGGTATGGAATCTTATGCTCAACATGATTTGGTCATGGTGCCTAAACATATTATTGATCAAATGCATATGGCTCTCAGACAATCCGTAGATATGAATTCCACCCTAACTGCTGAGCTTGCGTTGCATAAAGAAAAGGTCAAAGCTTTTGAAATGGTTCCTCAAGCAGAGAAAATAACATGTTCTGAATTTGACTAATTTCGTTTTGAAAAGATTGAACACTTGAAAGAAATAGAATCAGTAAAAGCTAATCTTTCCAATGAATTAAAAGAAAAAGAGTCGGTTGTCAATGATTTTCAGAAACTTAAAATAGATTTCGAAACTCTCGAGTCTAAAAAGTTTGAATCGGAAATTAATGCTACCAAACTTCTTAAATTCAAAGAACAACAGCTTTTAAAACAATACGCTTCCACAGAAAAGGTTCATCTTTTAACTAAATCATTTAAAGAACTCGAACTTAAGCATCTTCAAGATTTACCACCTAATCCCGGTTATGCAAAACAAGCTCAGGAATATATTCCGTGTCTTTATGATATGACCCTAATTGGCAAAACGAAAGAAGCACCTTTTGTTCGTAGTTCTGAGGAGACACAGTCAATTGCGGATGAAACTCATTCTAAAATGCTTTCAAAATTCCATACAATTGATTATGATCAATATAACAAAGATCAATTGTCTAAAAAGACCCGCATTCGCTTACAAAAGGAATTAGCTGAATTGACAGTTCTTGTGCCCCAAAGTTTGTCGAATGAAAACCCTCCTAGTACGTCTCCTACACTTGTCAAAACGGATTTAACGAAGTTAATCCCACCGGTAAGTAAGGCGTCCTTTAACTTAAATGCGGTACACCAACACTTAGCCGATTTTGACAAGGTCATTTTGGAACGTACGACGGCTTCGGCCATAACGGAAGGTGAATGGAACTTTGAGCACACTGGAGCTGCGTTTCGAGATGAAATTGTTTCGTTTTTAAAGAATGTTAAGGCTTGTCTTAGTAATCTTGATCAAGATTTGCTTTTGGAAATAGAAGAAGTTAGACGTGTTTTCAATGAAATGGATGATGCTTATGAAAACAGTTTACTTGAAATAGAACGGGTTTCACGCCAAAATGATCAGCTTCTGAAGCAAGTGATGTCTCATGATATAGTCTCCGTCTGTGTGAATAACAGTGTTGATAATGATTCTATTGTGCATAATGTTGAATCTGTGGATACTGTGGTAGATAGTACTTGTCACGAATCTGACGCTGAATTTTTAAAGCTTCAAGATTCATATTCTTCGCTTTCAAAACGTTTTGATGAGATTCAAACACATTGCATTTCGCTTGAATGCAAGCAACAATTTATTCAAGAAATCTTTGAAACGTCATTCGAAGGTGTTAATATCGATGATGCAAACTTTGAAAAGAATTTTCGATTGAATTTACAATCAAAACAGCGTCAGCCAAGTGACAAAGTTGCTAAATCTTTGCCGATAGAAATAGAGAAATCTAAGGAGCTTAACTGTGTGAACGTACTTGAGGCCGCTGAGAATTTTAAACTTGATCTAGATAATCGAGTTTCCAAGATTTTGTCCAAAGTTGATAACTTAAAATTGAAAGATACACGACTCTTCGATTCAGTAAAGTCCGGATGTGCTAATACCACTGCACATAATCAATCCTTGATTGAACAATTGAATCGAAAGTCGGTGGAAATATCTGATTTGAGGGAACAAATTTGTGATAAAAATCTGGTCTTGGCTGAGTTAAAGGAAACACTTCGTACTCTAAAAGGTAAGAATGTTGTGGATAACGCAGCCACTGTCTCAGCATCGTCCTCTAGTGCAATCAAAAGGAATCTTATAGCCGTCACACCATTTAATAAGGGCCCTAGGACTAAACCATCTCAAACTTTGGTCACTAAAGATAAGGCGGAATCAAAACCAGCTTCTAATATTCCCATGTTGCCTTATACAGGAGTAAGCACCACTACTAAGGCTCAAAGATCTAAGCTTAAAAGAAACAAGAAGAATGATAGGATCTTGCCCCCATCTAGTAGTCAAGTGAAGAAGAAAGTAGAAGCCCATCCTAGGAATGTTATTTCTGTTTTGAATAAAAAGAATCATGTAGCTAAACCTAAAGGCTCTGCGGTTGTGCAGCGCTCTAAGCCTACTGTGAATTCTAATTTGAAGTGTTGGAATTGCAATGAATGTATGTTTTCTAGTCGTCATGATTCTTGCCTTATTGACCATGTGAATGAGATGTATGCCCGGAAAAATGGATTAGAATGGAAACCGACTGGGAAAGTGTTAACCCAAGTTGGTTGGTTGTGGCGCCCCACTTGTAGAACTTTCACTATAGTAGGAAATGCGTGCCCTTTAACTAGGATCACTCCCACT
The DNA here is from genome assembly GCA_025667525.1 of Glebionis coronaria. NCBI lineage: Eukaryota > Viridiplantae > Streptophyta > Magnoliopsida > Asterales > Asteraceae > Glebionis > Glebionis coronaria. The sequence goes on from CM046880.1 coordinate 537,768,942, forward strand.
ACAGCGAAGAAAGCGTGCCCTTTAACTAGGAGTACCAAGGCTACCAAAACACAAGCGTGTCCTGTAACACCCCATTTTGATAATGGAATGTCACGCGTAATTATGGCGTGTCATCAAAGCATACAAGGATAAATGTCTAAAACATTACATGACCATAGGGTAAACCGGAATCAAACATCGGTTCCCAAACATAATCCCAAAACATAATTGTGACAACCGTGGTTTTGGGTTTGTCACTTGGTCTTACTTTTAGGTTATTTTATGTGTGCTTACTTGAATTATGTGTTTACGTGTTTATTTTGTGTGAACGAGGTTGGTGTGGTTATCGTTTATGAGTATAGAGTACTCATAAGTAAATCGAGGAACGGTTATTTCATGTTCATGAGCTCACAAGTGGTGACTATGAAATGAAAATGGTGATATTGTGGTGTTTACGTATACGTATAAGTATTATAGTAATAGTATTTTTTTAGGATTTACGGTTTAGCATTTAGAGGTTTCGGGTGAGGTAATTATCCATATGAATATTTTTCGGGATGGTTTTAAGTCATTTAGGACTTAGTTATAAAGTTTATTTCAAAATTTGAGATTTTTTATAAAAGTGTATATTTTACGTCTTTTTACGGTAAAACGCGTAAATTTGACTGGTTTTACGGTTTTGAGGTTTTGGAAGCTTTAGGAGCTGAAATAAATTAAGGAAAAATAAGGTAATATTATTAACATAATATTAAATAATAAAAATAAAAAAACGAATTTATTGGGTGTTTGGGTCGGTTTAGACGCACCAAAGAAAGAGAAAAAGGGAAAAAGGGAAAGTTGGATGTTATACTTGGACTAGGATTTTATGTACACACTATATAAGGTTATCTAATAAATAAAATAAAACATAAATCCCTGGAGACAAAGAAAAATTCGTGGGTTTCATAGAGGAGAATTAGGGTTCTTCAAAAAAAATTAGGTTTTCTTCATCTTCCATTGATTTAAGGTAAAAACCTTCATTAACCTTTTTAATTAAATTGTTTTTATGTTTAATTAATCATTCTTATGATGGATTAAGGGTTAGGGTTTATATAAAAACAGTAGATTAATGATGTATTAATCATAATATGATGATCATATAATCTAGGGCTTGTATTAGAAGGGTTATAGGTGATTAATTAGATCAATTTGTTTAAAACCCGTTTTTAAAAACTGGGCAGAATTTTGAGTCTATTGTTTTGATCATATCTCGAGTTCTAGAAACATTCAAGATGCGATCAAACTAGCCCTGGATAGGTAATTGAGTTGGCTTTCTAAATCAAGAAACGAGAACTAAATTGGAGGTCGGGAAGTGGGTCAAAAACAGGTTACAACAGTCGGAGGTCAAAACAGTTTTGAATTCAGCCTGTTTTCTTTTTAAGTTTTGGGTTGTTTGGGGTACTTAGGGTTGCATTGGGATCTTCTCACGAACATGAGAGATGGTTTATATATTATAGTAAGGATCTGCACTTGGGCTAAGATTGTGGTTTAGGGTAAGACCCTCTAATGGTAATGAACTTTTCATACGTTTAAAATCAGTGAATTCTGGATAGGTAGCAATATATACACATATATCTGGGCCTTAACAGTAGCTTTAAGGTTAGCTCAAGTGGGAGGTTTTAGCTAACATGTATAAAAGTGTGAATATTCCTTTTATAGAAACCATGGGTATGTTTAAGTGGACGTTGACTTAAAGTTTTGAGACCTAAAACTGGGACTGTTTTGTGTAAAATTATGAACGGGATAGCTATTAAACTTAACCAAGTTAGGGACTTGTTAAGGAAGGGTAATGGGGTTATTAGAGCTTAACAATGAGGTAATTATACGGGAATAGACTAGATGTCCATCATAGGTTGATGAGCCATCTTAGTGATTGGTTCGTGTATTGATTTCGTGTTTTTGGTTTGTTAGCTTGTTGCTAGTGTGAGGACTTGTGAAGAAGCTATCAGGTGAGTTTCATAGTCCCATGTTTAATATTGATTTTGACTTCCAGATGGGATGGAAGAGACACTGTGTTGAGTTATTTTCTAAATTGATGTTGTGAATGTGTTTGTGATTTGAGATGGACTTGTGTGTACATTATGTGATTAACTGCTATGTGATTTTTGATTGTGTATGATTTGGATCGGGGGACACGTGTCGTCTCAGTTATTGTGGTTTGACAAGGTAGTGGCCTTGTGGTTTGACAAGGTAGTGGCCTTGTGGTTTGACAAGGTAGTGGCCCTGGGATAGGTACATAGTGTGATCATCTATGGTACCATGTTGTTTGGCAAGGTAGGAGCCTTGGATTTTGGTTTGGAATGATTGATCTTGAATGCTAGTTGTTAATACATAATTGTAGCACATTGTCCATATATTATTGTGTTGATGGTTGTTAGTCACAGCTTGTAATTGATTTAGCGTTGGAATCTAAACCTATGACTCTCACCAACTTTATGTTGACGTGTTTTAGTGTCTCTTTCAGGTGATACTATGGTTAAGCATGAGAACATAAGTGGCTAGGATTGGAGAAGCTTAGGAATGCATATAGAAGGAGAATCCTCGTTTCCTTCTTAGTTTTTATTTGTTCTTTTAATAAGTGATACTGTGGCACACATATATTTGTTTAGTTATGTTATTTGTTTGTCTTGGGTAAGCAATAGGACTGTTACCTACTTACCTAGACTCCTGAGTCTGATGAGATATTGTCATGACTTTGTGTCTCCATTTTATGACATTTCTTATTTCATATAGTTATCTCTATAGACACGCCATGTTTTGATGATATACATACGTCGCGCCCCATATTCCGCCATGGCGGGGTGTGACAATAATAAAGCAAAGGAAATGAATGAAAGACTAAACAAGCATAAGTATATGAAGGCAAAAAGGAAAATAAGTCTCTGGCAGCTTCCATCCTATGCACGTCCTCCAAATGCTCGAGTCTTTCCTAGGGTACCCGCCGTTTTAGGACATGGAAAGGAAAGTAACGGCTGAGCAAAACGCTCAGTGCACGGATATAGACATAGTATAAGTGACTAAAACATAATAGAGACTTAATAGCAGCGGAAATGTATAAGTCCTGGAAAACCTGGAACATGTTCATAAAACTGGTTTTATAGTTTGAAAAGCCTTATGTTTATCTTATGAAAACTGTTTAACATATTTTACCATTAGCCAATCTAGGTCATGAAAATCCACCGTGCATGAATACTTGGAGGGGTGACCTCATCATGCAAATTAGAGGGGCTGCCTCTAATTTAATATATTGGTTTTTGGGTAGGAGGGATCAGCTCCTTGTGAAGGATGCAAGGCACACACCACATTCACCATAAAATCCTGGCTGAAAACATGTAACTAGGATGCACCCATACGCCCCACATGATAAATATAATATAAATGTCCAAAATCTGAAGGGACGCCACGAGCAATCACTCCGCCGTGGTGAAGTCATAACATCAGTGCCTCTAATGTTATGGTTATGGTACCTCCATAACTAGGTGAAACTGGTCATGCATGTATATGGCTATAGGTATTCTTAATTAAACATAAGCAATCAAACACGTAACATATACTACGGGAAAACATTTGGCTGCATACGGGGAATCCTAATAAGGAAAGAATGTCCATACTGAAAGGACGGGAATCCGTACCTTATGTCCAGTGAACAAAGAAGATGAACTGAGAGGAATCCTACTTCCGTATCACTAATGCTACATAAATACATACATGAATAAATATCTGCTTACTAAATACGTAACTGGTTCTATGTCATGTCTTAGCTTATTTTATATGTTCTTATCATGTTTTACTGTTTTAAAGCCTTAAACTGTGTTTATCTTATATTCTGTTTACTCTGATTAAGTATTTCTGGTATTTCATGTATTATTATACTTACTGTGTAATAATAAGTAACTTTCCAAAAATAGCAGGTTTCCTAAAATATGAAGTTTCCAAAAATAGAAAGTTACCAAAAATAGAAAGTTTCCAAAAATAGAAAGCTTTTAAAAATAGAAAGTTTCCAAAAATAGAAAGTTTCCAAAAATAGAATTACTGCTTAAAATAGATAAGTTTCTAAAAATAGAAAGTTTCCATAAATAGATCAGCTGTCTTAATTAAATAAGTTTCCATAAATAGATTAGCTGCCTGAAATAAATAAGTTTCTAAAAAAAGAAAGATTCCATAAATAGATTAACTGCCTTATTTAATTAAGTTTCTAAAACTAGAAAGTTTCCATAATTAGAAATAAGCTGGTTAAATAAGCTAAGTATATAACCCTAAGTGTTTTCATGATTATTTTCTAAGTCATATGATATAATGTATAGTTTATTCATGTAATTAAAATAAACTATAGGTTAAATATTTAATTAAAGTATATCATGTTTTTAATTAAATAAAGTTAAATACTTAGGTTAAAACATGTATTATTATTTATTAATAATATAACCTAACTCATGTTAATTAATTAATTATAACCATGGTTTTTAAATAATTAATTAATTTATAAGTCTAAAATATGAAAATACTTAGGTTAATAATTTCATGATTATTAATAATTAAAATAACCTAAGTCATGTTATTAAATTAATCATGTCATGTTATTAATTTAATTTTAACATAAGATCATAAAAATAAAAATCTAAACATACACCATGAACCGGATCTTGACTAAGAACCATGAACCGGACATGAAATCGACACCATACCCCGAACCAAGTCGGGGTCACCCTTGTCTTGATGCTGCCGTGGGACCCACACCAACCAACCGGGACCATATGGTCTCGGTGGTGGTCAAGTGGCCAAACCGAGACCCTCTCGGGTTCGGTGTAGGCTGCGGCCAAAACAAAACACCCCTAAACAACCCTTTTGATTTTATTCCAACCCAAATTCATGTTAGATATATGATTTAATTAGGTTTTATAAAAAAAACATAACATGTTCTTAATTATTAAAAGATTAAATCAAAAGAAAAAAAAGGGTTAAATGATTTACCGAATACGTGGATCTAAACAATGATGAACAAACACGAACACTAGCAATAATTCCAAGATCCAAGATCAATCAACACCCTCTTGGTGTGTTGTATGGGTGGCGGCCAAAAGACAAGGAAGAGGAGGAGGAGAACTTTTAGGTTTTCTAAAATCTTCTGTAAAAAATATGAGTAGTGTTTTTCCCCTTAACCCCCCCTTTAGTAAATTTTGATGGGCTTGGCCCATCCTCCTTCCTAATTTCGTGGCATATGGGCCCACATGGGGTAACCCGATCATTTTCCGTGTCTAATTAATAAGTGTGTTCTCGTGTTCGTGTTTTACGTGTTTGTTCGTGTTTATTTGTGTTCGCGTTTTGTGTGTTCTCGTTAAATAATTAGCGTGACCTAATATATTTATTCGTGTTCGTAATAAATATATATACGCAATTAATATTAGCTCGTGATTTAATTACGTTCATGATTTCATGATCGCATGTTCGTGATTAATTATTATTTAAATAATTATTGCGTGTTCGTGCGTAATAAATACTTATCGTGTTCTAACACGTACGTAATACGTAAAATCCTAACACGTAAACGTAATCGTACTATAAAAGGAAAGTTTTTAATCTACTACGTACGATCTTAAGGGTACTATGCATGATAAAAGCATGCGGGTTTTACAACTCTTCCCCCTGTAAAGAATAATTCGTCCCCGAATTATAGGTAACCTAACTGAAAGAGAAACATACCCGAATCAAACTGAGAGGGTATGTAAGATAATTGAACGTACGGGTTTACTGTCAGAAGGAACGCGGAACGTGACATGTCTTGGAAGGACATGGAACGTGACGTGACTGAAAGGACATATCTAATTGATGAGAGAAAACGGATAAAAGTCAGGATGAACTTGTCCGTTTCCAAGTGGCCTCCCTCTTGGAACGGTTCCTTCAGAAGATCTTGACACTAATGATAAATCTTGGTCCTCCTGACCTTGACTTGGAATACGAAGAAATTATTGGTTATCAACGGAAGGTAGATCCCCTAAATTCGATCGAGGAAAATAAGAGTTAACGTGCTAGGGTAACTGAAACGTTACGATGCAAGACAATCTGACTTAATTGATAATTAGAAACGATGCGCGAGACATAAAGAAACATAGTACGTGAAAAATTTTGAACGTGATACGTGAAAAATTTTGAACGTGCTACGTGGAGATATGGCGAGTGTAGTATGAGTAAACATATCGTGATCCATGATACGTGTAACATATCTTGATCATGATATGAGGAACGTGGAATGAACATGACATGTGAAACATATCGTGATCATAGAATATAATGGCGGTAACACCAAACGCTACAAGGTGAGACGTGGAATATGACGTGAAACGTCTATCTGATGATGGAGAGTTATACTAAACTTGGGTCTGGTCTCTCAAGTTCTTGCAAAACTTCCCAAATGAGAAAAATGAACGTAAAATCGTAAGCCAAGATACGATCATGAACGTGAATAGTGTCATGAACACGAGCGTGAAAGCAAGTCGTGAAATTTGAACAAGGATGTGAAGTATATTAGGAGTACAATTATGAATATTTGTTTGACCCGATAACTGAGGGATTGCCAAGTGATCGGATGAGCCTTGGCTGGAACATGTCCGATCAATCTGTTGGTTCTGAAATCCGTACGGATGTAAGAATTCTGCAGACTTGATCAAACTGTTGACAATAACCCAGATAGCATCATGCTTCTTCTGAGTTTGCTGAAATCTGGTAACTAAAATCCATGGAGATCTTGTCCCTTTTCGATTCACAATTTCATATGATGAAAACATCCCAATCTGTTGGTGTCCTATCTTAACCTGTTTGTATGACAGGTATGAAGATATGAACGTAACTCTATCTTGCTTCATCGAACTTGATACATAGGATTTTGCGAAACTCTGAGTCTATGAATCGAAACTTCTCTTAGCGTAGGATTTTCTAGAACACCTAATGTAGTGTAGGGTTCTCCCCTTTACGCATAAGCTGAGTCATGGTAAGATTAACCATAGAAAGCCATGTGATTCAGCGTGTCACTGAAATCAAACAGAATTGATACTGGAAAAAAAATTACAGGGTTAAATTTCTCTTGTCATAGAATTTGCAATATAGTGCAGATATGGTCTTCCTGTTCTTCTCTAGGCTTAGAGGAAATTAGGTTATCCTTAATGAAAACGCTGATGAATTTGCTTATGAGTCCATGGAAACTCAATTTATTAAGTCCATAATGCTGTTGGAGCATTGATGAGACTAATTCAAAATCATAAATCTAGCATGACTGAGTCGTGCACGAATAGCAGTCATGGACATGTCCTGCTCTTTCACCCGTCACTATTGGCAGCATGATCATGAGTCCGATCTTATCAATACATGGAGGAGAGTAACGGTCGTAAATGGTGATTTGTTTAAAAATCGACAGTAGTCGCCACATAATCTTATGTTACCGTCCTTCTCCTTGAAGGTTCTTCTGGAGTGTAAGGAACAATTTTGGAATAATCCGTTGGTTATGCGTAAAAGGACTTTAGTAGTCGTTTCTTACTGACCACTAGAAAATTTTAGCAATCATGGCTAACAAAGCACATGCTTGGGAAGCATAGATAATTTGTACAAATTTTCCTGATGGAGAATCAAGCTGAATGTATTCAGGAGCCTGAACATTACTGTACATAATTATAAATCGTAGGATAATAATTTATCCCGTGTCTGTCCGAGGAAATGCGTTAGCAGCTTGGATCTCATCATTAAGCTGAAGGAAAACCTTCGTGTACGTGGGAATACGCAAGGCGTCCTTCATGGTCATGAATATATGAAATATGGTGAAACAAATGAAAGTGACATCGGCAACGTGACAGTTCTCACTGATGCACCGGTAATGGTATTGAAATTCTTGTGGCCTGATTAATACATGGCACAACAAAATGGATGTACCCATGGAGGGTACCCTGAATTTCTTAGAAATGTTCCCTAGTTGGACGTGAGTCATGTGTCTTGACTCGTTTCTTGGAACTATAAGCATGACATATGTCTTGACTGGTGTCTTGACATGTGTCTTCAGGAAGTATACATGAGACATGTGTCTTGACTGATGTCTTGACATGTGTCTCGAGATGTGAAACAAATAGAACTACAAATATTAGGTTATTAAGCCAGAATTGGCGGATTGGTTGGACTACTAATCCTTGTATTTCTGATCACGTCCGTGGCCAGAGTTTCGGTTGTGATTTCTAGGATAGTTGCTGTCATAGTAGTGGTTACTATCGTCCTGTTTGTCAATTCCATGATGGTCATTCTCATGACCGTGATTCATGTAACTATTCAGCTGAGTGGCCGGCTGGTACCGGTTTGCACTCATATGGCTGAAATGACAGCCGAATGACGTGTGACATGTAACTAAGAATTAGGGACAATGATTGATGGGAATTGTCTGATGGTGAAGCATCTTCTCGTCCAATTGCTTTGCTCCGACGCCTTTGTCTTCGTCTTGTAGGATCTCCAGGTTGTGAACAGCATCCGCATCTCGTAGCATCTCCGAACGTCAACAGCATCAACCTTTAGTAACATTTCCAAGTTATGAGCGGCATCAGCAATTTGTAGAGTATTAGCAAGTGGACATATGCCTGAGATGATTCAGAATCGACTAGCGAATACTCGTGTAGTATTGCAAGTGAAATACACATGGATTTAGGTACGTGTAATACACATGGAACACGGTACATGGAGTACACGTTGAATGCACATGAAATGATCAGTATGGGGTCGATCATTTGTCATGATTTAAGTAAAGTATACCGGTTAAACGGTTAGGAAAACCATCATGATAACCTGGCAGTATTAGCATAGACATCATTCTGGTTATAACGGAAACGTTAAAGCGTGGTTACACAAAATTCAACGATGATTTGCCTGACAGCATGATCAATGAAAACCAACCATGACTATCATGAAAGCATGATTCAATGAAATCTAACAATGTCTTGCATGACAACGTAAATAACAAAAGAGGCGTAAAACATAATCAACATGAAGACGGAATTATCATGAAGAAACATGAAACCATCTATCACGAAGAAGTGTATAACATAATCAGCATGAAACTGAAGTTAACCATGACAGTATGAAAACATACTTGACATAAAAACATAATAACTTATGAGGGGACATGAAAATTTTTTTATGCCAATTTAAATCATGAGAAAAATTTTATGCATGAAAAACAGTGCATGAATGCGTAATGTAGTTTATAAAACCTTTATATGTGCGAGGGAACGCCTATGGGTCGGTTCCAAAACAAAAGACATGGCGAGGGGACGCCTATGGGTCGGTCCCAAAGTTAAAAGTTTCAATAAAAGCACATGCGACTAAATAGGGCCAGTCCTGTACCAACCATTACTTAGTCATAATCCCTGCAACAATGATACATGAACATAAATAAATGAAACTCATCTGTCAAAACTTATCAGAAAAAAATTTTATGTGACTAATTATGAACTACTGGGGTTCAGTCCACATAGCCACAGTTCACGAGGAACATTATGCATGAAACAATGACACATAACTAAATATGAATGACGGTTGTCCATCTATATTAGTAAAACAATATCGATGAAAACATCAAGGTTAAAACCTCAAGGTGCTGAAAACATCATGGTTAAAACAACAATGCGCTGAAAACATCAATACGTGGAATAACAAACGTTGGCTTAGGAAGCTCCTGGTGACTACCCACTAGTCACAGGTCGAGTTTTAGAGCCTATAGGTCGAAGCCTTGGCTCTGGTACCATAATTGTAACACCCCATTTTGATAATGGAATGTCACGCGTAATTATGGCGTTTCATCAAATCATACAAGGATAAATGTCTAAAACATTACATGACCATAGGGTAAACCGGAATCAAACATCGGTTCCCAAACATAAGCCCAAAACATAATAAAGCAAAGGAAATGAATGAAAGACTAAACAAGCATAAGTATATGAAGGCAAAAAGGAAAAGAAGTCTCTGGCAGCTTCCATCCTATGCACGTCCTCCAAATGCTCGAGTCTTTCCTAGGGTACCTGCCGTTTTGGGACATGGAAAGGAAAGTAACGGCTGAGCAAAACGCTCAGTGCACGGATATAGACATAGTATAAGTGACTAAAACATAATAGAGACTTAATAGCAGCGAAATGTATAAGTCCTGGAAAACCTGGAACATGTTCATAAAACTGGTTTTATAGTTTGAAAAGCCTTATGTTTATCTTATGAAAACTGTTTAACATATTTTACCATTAGCCAATATAGGTCATGAAAATCCACCGTGCATGAATACTTGGAGGGGTGACCTCATCATGCAAATTAGAGGGGCTGCCTCTAATTTAATATACTGGTTTTTGGGTAGGAGGGATCAGCTCCTTGTGAAGGATGCAAGGCACACACCACATTCACCATGAAATCCTGACTGAAAACATGTAACTAGGATGCACCCATACGCCCCACATGATAAATATAATATAAATGTCCAAAAGCTGAAGGGACGCCACGAACAATCACTCCGCCGTGGTGAAGTCATAACATCAGTGCCTCTAATGTTATGGTTATGGTACCTCCATAACTAGGTGAAACTGGTCATGCATGTATATGGCTATAGGTATTCTTAATTAAACATAAGCAATCAAACACGTAACTTATACTACGGGAAAACATTTGGCTGCATACGGGGAATCTTAATAAGGAAAGAATGTCCATACTGAAAGGACGGGAATCCGTACCTTATGTCTAGTGAACGAAGAAGATGAACTGAGAGGAATCCTACTTCCGTATCACTAATGCTACATAAATACATACATGAATAAGTATCTGCTTACTAAATACGTAACTGGTTCTATGTCATGTCTTAGCTTATTTTATATGTTCTTATCATGTTTTACTGTTTTAAAGCCTTAAACTGTGTTTATCTTATATTCTGTTTACTCTGATTAAGTATTTCTGGTATTTCATGTATTATTATACTTACTCTGTAATAATAAGTAACTTTCCAAAAATAGCAGGTTTCCTAAAATAGGAAGTTTTCAAAAATAGAAAGTTACCAAAAATAGAAAGTTTCCAAAAATAGAAAGTTTCCAAAAACATAAAGTTTCCAAAAATAGAAAGTTTTCAAAAATAGAATTACTGCTTAAAATAGATAAGTTTCTAAAAATAGAAAGTTTCTATAAATAGATCAGCTGCCTTAATTAAATAAGTTTCCATAAATAGATTAGCTGCCTAAAATAAATAAGTTTCTAAAAATAGAAAGATTCCATAAATAGATTAACTGCCTTATTTAATTAAGTTTCTAAAAATAGAAAGTTTCCATAATTAGAAATAAGCTGGTTAAATAAGCTAAGTATATAAGCCTAAGTGTTTTCATGATTATTTTATAAGTCATATGATATAATGTATAGTTTATTAATTATTTCATGTAATTAAAATAAACTATAGGTTAAATATTTAATTAAAGTATATCATGTTTTTAATTAAATAAAGTTAAATACTTAGGTTAAAACGTGTATTATTATTTATTAATAATATAACCTAACTCATGTTAATTAATTAATTATAACCATGGTTTTTAAATAATTAATTAATTTATAAGTCTAAAATATGAAAATACTTAGGTTAATAATTTCATGATTATTAATAATTAAAATAACCTAAGTCATGTTATTAAATTAATCATGTCATGTTATTAATTTAATTTTAACATAAGATCATAAAAATAAAAATCTAAACATACACCATGAACCGGATCTTGACTAAGAACCATGAACCGGACATGAAATCGACACCATACCCCGAACCAAGTCGGGGTCACCCTTGTCTTGATGCTGCCGTGGGACCCACACCAACCAACCGGGACCATATGGTCTCGGTGGTGGTCAAGTGGCCAAACCGAGACCCTCCCGGGTTCGGTGTAGGCTGCGGCCAAAACAAAACACCCCTAAACAACCCTTTTGATTTTATTCCAACCCAAATTCATGTTAGATCTATGATTTAATTAGGTTTTATAAAAAAACATAACATGTTCTTAATTATTAAAAGATTAAATCAAAAGAAAAAAAGGGTTAAATGATTTACCGAATACGTAGATCTAAACAATGATGAACAAACACGAACACTAGCAATAATTCCAAGATCCAAGATCAATCAACACCCTCTTGGTGTGTTGTATGGGTGGCGGCCAAAAGACAAGGAAGAGGAGGAGGAGAACTTTTAGGTTTTCTAAAATCTTCTGTAAAAAAATATGAGTAGTGTTTTTTCCCTTAACCCCCCTTTAGTAAATTTTGATGGGCTTGGCCCATCCTCCTTCCTAATTTCGTGGCATATGGGCCCACATGGGGTAACCCGATCATTTTTCGTGTCTAATTAATAAGTGTGTTCTCGTGTTCGTGTTTTATGTGTTTGTTCGTGTTTATTTGTGTTCGCGTTTTGTGTGTTCTCGTTAAATAATTACTGCGACCTAATATATTTATTCGTGTTCGTAATAAATATATATACGTAATTAATATTAGCTCGTGATTTAATTACGTTCATGATTTCATGATCGCATGTTCGTGATTAATTATTGTTTAAATAATTATTGCGTGTTCGTGCGTAATAAATACTTATCGTGTTCTAACACGTACGTAATACGTAAAATCCTAACACGTAAACGTAATCGTACTATAAAAGGAAAGTTTTTAATCTAGTACGTAGGATCTTAAGGGTACTATTCATGATAAAAGCATGCGGGTTTTACATGTCCTTTAACTAGGAACACTGACACTACTGTAGGAAACAAGTGCCCTTTAAATAGGTCTACTCCCACTGTAGTGCCCGCGGATAATCCAAAACCTAAGAAAGTTGGAACTGTAAAACCTGTTAGTGCTAAAACTCACATTAGAAAACGCAAGAAATCTAAGGGTCACAAACATGTTAGCAATTCTGATAATCTTATATCTGTATCTACTAACACTCAGGAACCAATAGTTTCCAATGCATTGTCTATTGTTGTTATTGAAAACAGGTGGTCCAAATTGTTCTCTGGTATTTGGACTCTGGTTGCTCCAAGCATATGACCGGAGATCGCTCTCAGCTCAGAAATTTCGTTAGCAAGTTTCTTGGTACGGTTCGATTTGGAAATGATCATATTGCAAAGATAATGGGTTACGGTGAATATCATATTGGGAATGTTATAATTTCGAGAGTGTATTATGTGGAAGGTCTCGGTCACAACTTATTTTATGTGGGACAATTTTGTGATGCAAACCTAGAAGTTGCTTTTCGAGAGCATACCTGCTTCATTCGTAATTTGGAAGGGGTTGATTTATTGAAAGGTACTCGAGGGAATAATTTGTATACTTTGTCTCTACAAGACATGATGGCCGCTTCTCCCGTCTGTCTTCTCTCCAAAGCATCGAAGACTAAGTCATGGTTATGGCATCGACGGTTATCTCATCTTAACTTTGACGCTATTAATCATTTGGCGAAAAACGAACTTGTTCGTGGTCTTCCTAAACTTTCATTTCACAAGGATCATTTGTGTTCCGCGTGTACAATGGGGAAAATCACTAAGAAATCATACAAACCCAAGACGGAAGACACCAACCAAGAGAAACTTTATCTGTTGCATATGGATCTTTGTGGACCTATGCGTGTTGAAAGTCTTAGTGGCAACAAGTACATCCTCGTCATTGTCGATGATTACTCTCGGTTTACATGGGTGAAATTTCTTAAAGCAAAAAATGAGGCACCTAAATTCATCATCGGATTTCTCAAGATGATTCAAGTGCGTCTCAACACTACTGTCCGACAGATACTGGAACCGAATTTATGAATCAAATCTTGCGTGATTATTATGAAGAAGTTGGCATATCTCATGAAACATCCGTTGCATGCACTCCACAACAAAACGGTGTCGTTGAAAGACGAAATCGCACACTTATGGAAGCTGCTCGAACGATGTTAATTTACGCAAAGGCTCCATTGTTTTTATGGGCAGAAGCAGTATCTACAGTAGTGTACACCCAAAACCGGTCACTAATTCGTAAACGCCATGGTAAAACACCTTATGAGCTTCTCCATGGAAAGGTACCAGATTTATCATATCTTCATGTATTTGGTTCTCTTTGCTATCCAAATAATGATGGTGACAATTTGGGAAAACTTCAATCAAAGGCTGATATTGGTATTTTCATTGGTTACGCACCCGCAAAGAAAGCATACCGAATCTACAACCGTAACTCTCGCAAGATCCTCGAAACTATGAATGTTGATTTTGATGAGCTGACAGCAATGGCTTCTGAGCAAAGCAGCTCTGAACCTGCACTTCATGAAATGGGACCCAGTAATATTAGTTCTGGTCTTGTCCCAAACAACCCTACTTCATCATCATTTACACCACCTTCTAGGACTGAATGGGATACGTTGTTTCAACCGTTCTTTGATGAATTCTTTACTCCTCCAAGTATTGTTGTTACAGAACCTGAGGTAATAGCTCCGGTAACCGAAGTTGTCGCTCCAGCACCCGTTGCACAATCAGATACGTCTGCACCTACAATTGGTCTAAATATACCATCAACAAGTAATTCTCAACCAACACCTGTTTCAACTACCCATGTCATGCCTATTGATGATGAAGAGGATGATGATGATCACGATTTGGAATTCGCTCAAATGCGTGAACTTTCATTCTTTGGTGTACCTATTCCCGACCCTAATCAAGCCGGGTCGTCCACCTCAGAGGAAGCTCCAACTACAGTTTACTCCAATCCACGGATTCGTGAACATGACAGCAAGTGGACAAAGGATCATCCTATAGATTCTATTATTGGTAACCCTAATCGTCCGGTATCCACACGAAGTTAGTTACAAGAAAGTGCAATGTTTTGTCACTTTGATGCTTTTCTCACTGAAGTCGAACCTAAGACATGGCAACAAGCTTTTACTCAATCATGTTGGATAGAAGCTATGCAAGAAGAACTTAATGAATTTATACGTCTTGAAGTATTGGAACTTGTCCCATGCCCGGATCAAGTGCAGTTACTCACTTTGAAATGGGTTTACAAGGTGAAACTTGATGAGTTAGGCGGAATATTGAAGAACAAAGCTCGACTAGTAGCTCGTGGATACAAACAATTATTCGGCATCGACTTTATGGAATCCTTTGCACCTGTTGCCCGTTTGGAAGCTATTAGACTATTCCTCGCTTATGCAGCCCACATGAATATGATCGTCTATCAGATGGATGTGAAGACGACATTTCTTAATGGTGAGCTCAAGGAAGAGGTATATGTTCAACAGTCGGATGGTTTTGTGAATCCTAAATATCCTAATCATGTGTACAAGCTTAAGAAGGCTCTATATGGGTTGAAGCAAGCTCCACGCGCATGGTATGATCTATTGTCACAATTCCTCATTACACAAGGCTTCGCTAAAGGCAAGGTGGATCCCACGCTGTTCATTCAGAAACGAGGTAAAGATATGATTATGGTACAAATATATGTTGATGATATTATATTTGCAGCCTTGACCCAAACCTTATCCGACGAGTTTGGGACACTCATGTCTTCCAAGTTTAAGATGTCAATGATGGGCAAGGTATCATTCTTCTTAGGTCTTCAGATATCTCAGAGTCCCAGAGACATCTTCATCAATCAATCCAAGTATGCCCTTGAATCTCTTAAGAAATATAAGATGGAATCTTGCGACCCTGTGGATACTCAAATGGTGGAACGAACTAAGCTTGATGCAGATCCACATGGAGTTGCCGTTGATCCGACACTTTATCGTGGAATGATCGGTACTCTTCTGTATATCACAGCTAGTCGACCTGATCTTCAATTTGCTATATGTATGTGTGCTCGGTATCAAACTAGGCCTACTGAGTTACACTTAGCTACTGTTAAACGGATCTTTCGATATCTTAAAGGAACCATTAATCGGGGACTTTGGTATTCGAAGGACTCTTCTATTGCACTAATGGCATATGCAGATGCGGATCACACGGGTTGTCAAGATACAAGGCGTAGCACGAGTGGAACTTTGCAACTCCTAGGAGATCGACTAATCAGTTGGGCATCGAAAAGGCAGAAAAGCGCTGCAATTTCAAGTATGGAAGCAGAATACATAGCTATGTCCGGTTACAGTGCTCAAATTCTTTGGATGAGATCACAATTAACCGTCTATGGTCTAGGTTTCAATAAGATTCCGATGTACTGTGACAACAAGAGTGCAATTGCCTTATGCTGCAACAACGTTCAATTCTCCCGGTCGAAGCATATTGACATTCACTACCACTTCATCAAGGAGCAAGTGGAAAATGGAGTAATCGAGCTTTACTTTGTCCGATCTGAGTATCAATTGGCGGATATTTTCACGAAGGCTTTAGATCGCGCTCGAATTGAATTTTTGGCCGACAAGCTAGGAATGAGAACCTTCTCGCCTGAGACTCTAAAGGAATTGGCAGATGAAGGGAAAGAATAGTGATGGTAAACTATTCTCCGTATCCTTGGTGATCATCTGTATATATTGTTTATATTTTTACCCACAAAAGCAAAATACAAAAATATAAAACCATATAAAAACCATAAAAATTGAAAAATCATAAAAATCCAAAAATATTTTTACTTTATTTTTTCAAAGGCATGTCTTTTGGTACGATAATATTTACGACCTTAGAAATGTTGATTAATATTGACACGGCGCCATAAATAGAGTTCGTACAAAAGTTGTAAATATTTCATAAAACATGCCTAAATGGCTTGTAGTTATTTCTGACTGCAACCCGGTTTTCATATTAAAGTCAAGTATTTCTTATGAAAGCTTTGGCTCACAACGGGAATTAATTTTCTCGGGCAAGGTTTACTTTAAAACCTTGTAAGGGATCAAGTTTACTTTATAACTTGGTCTAACACAAATATATGTACGTTTCAGTGCATTTATTTGTTAAAACAAGAGAAGTCTTGTTTTCATGAAGTTATCATCTCTACAACCATAGCAATCTACAATTTGTATCTACATACTCGACGATGCGACTACTCAACCGACGACTACAGCTCTTTCAATAGAACACGGGTCAACAATTGAGGGGAGCAATTGTCAAGCATTCAGAATCTTCGATGCCGAACGTGCCAAGTTCACAAGTTGGTGTCAAGAATATAATACCAATCGTACATGTGGTGTCAAGAGATGACTTCAGACGTGACGAGGCGACCAACATATGCTGACAAGAATCATTTGATCTTATCATATGATGTTCTCATCTATCAGGTCCAACCTTGTCAATTCTTTTCTAATATGGTGAATATGTGATCATGTTACAAATCGATATCATATCTCATACATTTGGTATCATGAAGATAAAATGGACTTGCATTTTTCTTCCCAAAACCTTTGATAAATCTTCATTAAATCAATTGATAATAAAAACATCGATTGGGTTAATACTTTTAATATGGGGAGAAAATGTGATTTAATATGAGATATTATCACAAATGGTTTGACTTAATGTGCTGGCTCTTCCCGACATGTGCGAAATGTTTTCGAATATCGTGGCATATGTTAAGGGGGAGCAAAATGGATTTGCATATCAAAATGGATTTTCATGGTGACATATACTTACCTAAAACCCAATTATTTCACGACGATGAAGATTATGGTGACATAAGGATGGTAGGATAGGTTAAGTCCTATGATTCTTCCAGAACCGGAGGAATCTTCCCAAGGACATTCCATAGCTAGAAATAGTAGTCCTTAGGAAAGATGGAGAAAGATTGTGAACGTAGCTGAATGCTGACCAAGTACTTAAGTTAGCACTGGAACAATCACAACAAGGTGCTAGTTATGACGTATTGGTAAGCATTGAAGGGGTTGAAGAATGAAAAAGAATTGTAAAGATAAAGGGTGTAAAGAAAGAAGCCCTCCTTACAACTTTAGGCAGAAACCGGGTCAACACATATGCTATTGAGATCATTTTAATGATTCTCGATATTGAAGACAGACATCATGGACCCAGTGATGCAATGCACAACCAATCCCATCTAACTCAGATATCTCTCAAAAGGTATTTGTTTTAATCACACGGAGACAACGCATTATCTATTGATTTATTCACTCCGAATAAATTGGTATTGAAATGGTGGCACTCCTCTCCAGCCTCCGATCACTAAAATCCAAAATGCACGATCGAGTCTAGAGCCATTTGAGATCATCAAATATCTCATTAGGACACACTTTCATATTTCCTTGCTTCTTCACACACTGTGAAAAGTAAAAAAGATCTTAAGAGTCCTACGCAAAATCTTCATGATCTTGCCTGAACATCCGAGTAATACGAAAGTATTTACAATGAAGATGGAAATCCTTCTTGAGCGAACATTAAAAAGCTCATGGTAGGTGACTTGTGCGATTCTTTATGAATCAAGCTTGTGATAACTGGAAAGCAACAGTGGTTTAATTCTTAACTGAATTTAAACACGTTCCAGGCCTCTACGCAAAATCTCAGTGATCTTGCCAGAACACTCAGAGTGATACCTTAGTGTTCACAGTGATGAGTGTAAATCCTTCTAGTGTTAACCTTAAACAGCACTTGGTAGGTAACTTGCAAGATTCAATATGAATCAAGCTCGTGACAACTGGAAAGCAACGATGGTGCGATTCTTTAATGAATCAAACTTGTTCCATGAATCAGAATTGACGGCTTCAATCATGTGGATAATTTTATCCAAATGATTCACTCTTTACGTTCGCAGTCAGCTTTGGATGGTCGAGTAAAGAGAACGGGTTTACCCGCGAAATCTTGTCAAGGAGATTTTTAATTAAATCTACATGCCACAAGTACGATATTTTATATCGTCCAACGGTCTTCACCGACCGGAGGTAAAATGCTACCGAATTAGAATGAAATGTTCAAAGCCATTTCGTTCGTGTCTACTTATGTTGCGGCATTTGAAGACGGTGGCGTTGCGGGATCCAAGAAGAATTCGTCCCCGCATGCTTATACTTTATTTACTTAATATCTCATCTAATTCAAGAAAGCCTAAAAGTTAAGTCTTCCGATGTATTGAACTCTGAAGCTTTCAAGAATTACAAAAGGTATAAGTATGTGGGACATGGTGTCACGAAGAGGCGAAGATCACAAGTGATGGATGCACGAGATCAAGGCAAGAGATTAATTCTCAAGATTGATATCAAAGATCACATCAGCATGTTCACCAGAAAAGAAAAAGAAAAGAAATACGAAGACTACGAGCTCAAGACAAGCATAGTATGCTAGGTTTATCTTATTATTGTAACTTAGGTAATGCCCTTGTTTGGAGTGACCTCCCTTAGGGGGAGATTGTTGGAAATACGTTTTACGTATTAAGAAGGATCGGTCACTCCAACAATAGTCCATGTAATAGCTCGTAGTTTAGTTATTTATCTTTATTAAACAAACAAGGCCAAGCCTAGCCTACAACATGTGTAGGCCGGCCCAAATGTAAGCCCAAGCCCATCTTATGGGATTGGTATATAAACCCTCTCCTTAGATGGAGAGGGTAGTGTGGTTATTCATTTTTCACATAGTTCTTGTAACTTTCTCTCTCTAAGTGTGTGTGTTCTCACCATCTCTCTATCTCTTTCTCTCTAAAATGAGACGAAGGTAATAACAAAATTTACTACTAAATTAGTAGTTATTCAAATATTTCATAATCTTCTTACTTTCATCATTTTTCGTTTATAGCTCATGACTTTTTTTCGTATTAAATACAAATTAAACTCGTAAGTGTTGCACTAGGAATTCACTATAATTAAAAGTTCACATATATAATTATTTGTCGTGATACATTGTCGTTGTTTTACACGAATATTCTTCTCGTTTATAAAATGAATACAACTTATTTTTTTAATCAATGTTTTATAAATCGGGTTGACCCGGCCGGTTGAACTGGTTGACCCGTGAACCGACTCGAAGATTGGTCCGGATTTGTAACCGGGTTTTTGCTTGTTTAAGAATCGGATTGACCCACCGGTTTTTCGTCGATCCGGGTTGACCCAGTTTGATAAACCCGGTTGGGTCACGATTTTTTATTAAAAAAAATTATAAATTTTTTTTATATAAACATTTCTAAGTTACAAAAGATAAATTAAAGTACTGATAACTAGTGTTAGTTAAAATAAAATTAAAACTAATTTAAAATATTAATTAATATTAATTTGTTATTATCTATTATAAATTAATTGTTTTTCATACTTTGGTTATGATGCTATAAATATATAACTAAAAAATTATAGCCAATGAATAAAAAGTAAATATTCTTCGTCGGTTTAATTGGACGTAAGATAAATTATAAGATTATACACTAATACTGTAAAACCCGCATGCTTTTACCATGAATAGTGCCCTTAAGATCGTACGTCCTAGATTAAAACTTACCCTATTTAGTATTGATCACATTCATGTGCTAATAATCAAGCAAGTGCATACGTGTATGACATGATAAGTATCGATTACGTACAAACTCATGATAAACAGTTAATAGATATTTCACGTGAACATAATTAAATCATGATCACCATTTTAAAACACGAACTAAAATAATTACGTAAGTACTTAATTACGAGTGTAAATAATACGATAAACTATATGATAAAATAAACAGAAACACTTTAAACACGAACACGTTTAACCACGAACGAACACGAAACATCGGGACACGAGAAAAGGTACGGGCACCCCATGTGGGGCCCCATACCCACGACACACATAACCATAATGGGCTTAGCCCATTGACTTTTACATGAAAGGGGGGTTATGGTAACTTTTCATTTCATTTTTACATTTCATGAAAAATATTCATTTAACCTAAAAAAGTTTCTCTCCTCCTCCTTGCCCTCTCTTTGTGCCACCACCCTTAAGGACCACCATAGGTGGTTGTTGATTGATTTTGATCTTGAAAACCATTGCTATAAACCGTGTTTGTTCATCCTCTTCCAAGCTACGTATTGGTATATCATTCTAAACCTTTCTTTTTAATTCTTTTTAAATCTTTGATTATTTTCATGAACATGTTATTGTTATTCTTATTAAAACATGATAATTAAACATAGATCTAACATGTTTTGGGGTTAATTAAAATCAAAGGTTGTTATATGAGGGTGTTTGTTTTTGGCCGCCTAGTATAACCAACCCGAGGGGGGTTCGGTTTGCTTTTTGCCGCCACCACCAAGACCATTTTGGTCTTGGTTGGTGCATGTGGGACCCACGGCAGCAAGGGGACACAAGTACCCCGAGTTGGCTCGGGGTACGGTGTCGAGTTCATACCCGGTTCATGGTTCGTTGGTTAAATCATGATTATGCTACATGTTAATTTTATGAATTATGAACTTAGGATATAAATTAATTAATGAACATGAGATATTAATTAAACCATGACTTTGGTTATTTTGATTATTAATTTTAGCATGATATTAATTTAACCTAAGTATTTTATGTTGTAAGTTATAATTAATTAATTTAGACATGACTTAGGTTATGTTATTAATACATAATAATACACATTTTAACCTAAGTATTTTATTCCATTTTAATTAAAACATGTTATACTTTAATTAAAATGCTTAACTCATAGTTTAATTAAAATACATGAAATAATAATTAAACTATATACTATATCATATGACTTAAGAAATAAGCTTATAAACACTTAGACTTATATGTTAGCTTATGTAACCAGCTTAATTCTAATTATGGAAACTTCTATTTATAGAAACTTAATTAAATAAGGCAACTAATCTATTAATGGAAACCTTCTATATATGGAAATCTATCTATTTCAGGCAGCTAATCTAATCATGGAAACCTTCTATATATGGAAACTTATTTAATTAAGGCAGCTGATCTATTTTTGGAAACTTTCTATTTTTAGAAACTAATCTATTTTAGCAGTAAATTCTATTTTAGGAAACTTTCTATTTTAGGAAACTTACTATTTTTGGAAACTTTCTATTTTTGGAAACTTTCTATTTTTGGAAACTTTCTATTTTTGGTAACTTTCTATTTTTGGAAACTTTCTATTTTTGGAAACTTTCTATTTTTGGAAACTTTCTATTTTTGGAAACCTGCTATTTTTGGAAAGTTACTTATTATTACACAGTAAGTATAATAATACATGAAATACCAGTAATACTTAATCAGATTAATCAGAATACAAGATAAACACAGTTTAAGGCTTTAAACAGTAAACCATGACCTAAAACATACAAAGTAAGCTAAGATGAGACATAAAACCCAGTACGTAATCAGTAATTCGATACTTATACACGTGTGTATTCATGTAGCGTTAGTGATCCAGAAGTAGGAGTCTTTCTTCCGTTCATTCACTGGACTTGAGGTACAGATTCCCGTCCTTTCAGTATGGACATTCTTTCCTTATTAGGATTTCCCCGTATGCAGCCAACTGTTTTCCCCAGTATTTGTTTTATTGTTTTGAACTGCTTATGTTTAATTAGCATAATCTATAGCCATATACAAGCATGACCAGTTTCACCTAGTTATGGAGGTACCATAACCATAACATTGGAGGCACCAATGTTATGACTTCCCCACGGCGGAGTGATTGCTCGTGGCGTCCCTTTCAGTTTTGGCCATATTATTATATCATGTGGGGCGTATGGGTGCATCCTAGTTACATGTTTTATTCAGTATTTCATGGTGAATGTGGTGTGTGCCTTGCATCCTTCACAAGGAGTTGATCCCTCCTACCCAGACCAGTATATTAATTAGAGGCATCCCCTCTAATCAGCATGATGAGGTCACCCCTCCAAGTATTCATGCACGTGACCTTTTCATGACCTATATGGGCTATGGTATACATATGTTAAAACAGTTTTCATAAGATAAACATAAGGCTTTTCAAACTATAAAACCAGTTTTCTCAATACTTAACCAGTCTACTCAGAACTTAGTCTTCCGCTGTTATATGTTACATGCTATCCTATTTCATGCTATATTGTATATCTGTGCACTGAGCGTTTTGCTCAGCCGTTACTTTCCTTTCCATGTCCCAAAACGGCAGGTACCCAAGACTCGAGCATTTGGAGGACATGCATAGGATGGAAGCTGCCATAGACTTCTTCTCCTGTTTCCTTCATATATTTATGCTTGTTTAGTCTTTCATTCAGTTCATTTACTTTGTTATGTTTTGGGCTTATGTTTGGGAACCGATGTTTGATTCCGGTTTTCCCTATGGTCATGTATGTTTTACTACATATTACCTTGCATGCTTTGATGACACGCCATAATTACGCGTGACATTCCATATATCAAAATAGGGTGTTACACTTATGGTATCAGAGCCAAGGCTTCGACCTGTAGGCTCTAAAACTCGACCTATGACTAGTGGGTAGTCACCAGGAGCTTCCTAAGCCAACGATTATTATTCCATGTATTGATGTTTCAGCGCGTTGTTGTTTTAACCATTATGTTTTCAGCACCTTTTTGTTTTAGCCATGACGTTTTCAGCACCTTGTTGTTTTCACCATGATGTTTTCACCAGTATCGTCTTACTAATATGGAATGAACAACCGTCATCCATACTTAGTTATGTGTCATTGTCTATGCATGATGTTCCTCGTGAACTGTGACGATGTGGACTGAACCCCAGTAGTTCATAATTTTCACATAAAAATTTTTTCTGTTAAGTTTTGACAATGACTTTTAATTATTATGTTTCATGCATTCATGCATTTATATCATATGTCATCTGTTGCAGGAATTTTGACTAAGTAATGGTTGGTACAGGACTGGCCCTATTTAGTCGCATGTGCTTTTATCGAAATTTTTAACTTTGGGACCGACCCATAGGCGTCCCCGCGCCCTGTCATTTTGTTTTGGGTAAACTGACCATAGGTGTTTACCTTCGCGCATATAAGTTTTATAAACTACATCATGCATTGATGCACTGTTTTTACGCATAAATTTTTTTTCATGATTATGGCATAAATTTTGTTTCATGTTTATTTATATTACGCTCTAATCAGAGTAATCATATCAACTTTGTTTTGGGAATTGACCCCAGTCGTTCCCACCAGTGATTTTTTTAAATTTTATTTCAGTACAATCATGTTATTCCGAGAACACTCATTAAATTTTTTTATTTGATCCTTATGACGATTATGGTTTCATACTATCATGGTTAACCTCATTTTCATGCTGATTACGTTTTATACTCCATCTTGATCAATTTCATTCCAATATTTACATGATGATTTCATCTTCATGATTCAGTACGTTTTAAGTTTTATTTTGATTACGTTCTCGTCATGTTGAGCATGCCCTCATACTAAACATGGAAGGGTTTCATTAAATCCTGTTTCATAACAGTCATGGTTGGTTTTCATTAATCATGCTTTCATGATAATCATTGTTGGATTTCGATCCACCACACTCTTAGGTGTTTTCCTATGTAACCAGAACGATGTCTATGCTAATATTGCTAGGCTATCATAATGATCAGCCCAGTTTGGTCTTCAAACCGTTAATCAATTATTTCATGCGAATCATGTTAGATGATCAACCCATATCGATCACTTCATGTGCATTCCATGTGTACTCCAGTACCGTATTCCATGTGTATTACACTTACCATATTCCATGTCTATTTCTCTGAAAATACTCCATGAGTATTCGCTAGACGATTCTAAATCTTATTAGGCGTATTCCACTTGTTGATTTTCTACAAGATGCTGATGCCGCTCATAACTCGGAGATGCTACTAAAGGTTGATGTTGCTGATGTTTGGAGACGCTACGAGATGCTGATGATGTTTACAACCTGGAGATCCTAAAAGACGAAGACAAAGGCGTTAGATCGAAGCGGTCGGACGAGATGATGCTTCACCACCGGAGGATTTCCATCACAATCCATGTCCTTATTTTATCAGATGTCACACACCGTGCAGTTGTCTTTTCAGTCACATGAGTGAGAACCGGTACCAGCCGGCCACTCAGCTGAATAGTACATGAATTACAGTCATGAAAATGACAGTCATGGAACTGACAGACACGATGATAGTAACCATTACTATCACTGCAACCATCCTGGTAATCACCATAGAACACGGTCACGGACGTGATCGGGTATTACAAGGGTTAGCATGCCAATTTATCAAGTTTTGGCATACTAACCTAGTATGGTAGTCCTATTTGTTTCACATCTCGAGACACGTGTCAAGACATCAGTCAAGACACATGTCTCACGTATACTTTGAAGACACATGTCAAGACACCAGTCAAGACATATATCATGCTTATACTTCCAAGACACGAGTCAAGACACATAACTCATGTCCAATTATGGAACATTTCTAAGAAATTCAGGGTACCCTCCCAGGGTATATCCATTTTGTTGTGCCATGTATTAATCAGGCCACAAGAATTTTAGTACCATTACCGGCGTATCGTGAGAACTGTCACACTTTCATTTCTTTCACCATATTTCTTATGATTCATGACCATGAAGGACGTCTTTCGAAGTTTTTCCTTCAGCTTAATGATGAGATCCAAACTGCTAACGCATTTCCTCGGACAAACACGAGATGAATTTTATCCTAATTATGGACCATGAACAGCACACCATGCTACAATTCATAATTATGTACAGTAATGTGCAGGCTCCTGAATACATTCAGCTTGATTTCCCATCAGGAAAATCTGTACAAATTATCTATGCTTACAACATGTGCGTTGTTAGCTGTGGTCGCTAAAATTTTCTAGCTGTCACTTAATTATTCCACGATCTTCCCATACATTCCAAGAGAACCTACAAGGAGAAGCACGGTAACATGAGATTATGTGTCGACTACCGTCGATTTAAACAAATCACCATTCACGACCGTTATTCTCCTCCACGTGTTGACAACATGTCCAATCAACCTTATAGTGTTAATCATTTTTTTTTCAAGATCGAACTCATGATCATGCTGCCACAGTGACGAGTGAAAGAGCAGGACATGTCCATGACTGCTATTCGTGCACGATCGGTCATGCTAGATTTATGATTTTGGATTAGTCTCATCAATGCTCCAACAGCATTATGGATTTAATAAATTGTGTTTCCATGAACTCCTAAACAAATTCATCAGCATTTTCATTGAGGATAACCTGATTTCATTTAAGCCTAGAGAAGAACAGGAAGACCATATCTGCACTATGTTGCAAATTCTTGACAAGAGAAATTTTACCCTAGAAAATTTTCCAATATCAATTCTGTTTCATTACAGTGACACGCTGAATCACATGGGTTCCTACGGTTAATCTTACCATGACTCTGATTATGCGTAAAGGAGAGAACCCTACACTACATCAGGTGTTCTAGGAAATCCTACGCTAGGAGATGTCTGATTCAAAGACTCAGAGTTTCGTAACCTTCTATGTATCAAGTTTCTACGAAGCAGGATACAGCTACGTCCATATCTATGTACCTGACATACCAACAGGCTAAGATAGGACACCAACAAACTGGGATGTTTCATCATCTGAAATTGTGAACTAAAATGGGACAAGATCTACACGGATTTTGGTTACCAGATTAATGCAAACTTAGAAGAAGCATGATGCTATCTGGGTTATTGCAAACAGTTTGATCAAGTATGAAAAATCCTTACATCCACAAGGATTGCAGAACCAACAATATCAGACATGTTCCAGCCAAGGCTCATCCGATCACTTGGCAATTCCTCAGTTATCGGGTCAGACAAATATTCATAATTGTGCTCCTTATTTACTTCACGTCCTTGTTCTAATTTCACGACTTGTTTTCGCGCTCGCGTTCATGACACTATTCACGTTCATGATGGTATCTCAGCTTACGATTTTATGTTCATTCTTCTCATTCTGGGAAGTTTTGCAAGAACTTGAGAGACCAGACCCAAGTTTAGTATAACTCCCTATCCTCAGATAGACGTTTCACGTCATATTCCATGTCTCACCTTGTAGCGTTTGGCGTTACCGCCATTATATTCTATGATCACGATATGTCTCACATGTCATGTTCATTCCACGTTCCTCATATCATGATCAAGATATGTTACACGTATCATGGATCACGATATGTTTACTCATACTACACTCGCCATATCTCCACGTAGCACGTTCAAAATTTTTCACGTATCACGTTCAAAATTTTTCACGTACTACGTTTCTTTATGTCTCGCGCATCGTTTCTAATTATCAATTAAGTCATATTGTCTTGCATCGTAACGTTTCAGTTACCCTAGCACGTTAACTCTTATTTTCCTCGATCGAATTTAGGGGATCTACCTTCTGTTGATAACCAATAATTTCTTCGTATTCCAAGTCAAGGTCAGGAGGACCAAGATTTATCATTAGTGTCAAGATCTTCTGAAGGAACCGTTCCAAGAGGGAGGCCACTTGGAAACGGACAAGTTCATCCTGACTTTTATCCGTTTTCTCTCATCAATTAGATATGTCCTTTCAGTCACGTCACGTTCCATGTCCTTCTAAGACATGTCATGTTCCGCGTTCCCTTCTACCATGTCACCTTCATTTCTGTTATTTTGCATACCTTTCCTGTTTGATCACTTCCAGTTACTTTATCTATAATTCGGGGACGAATTATTCTTTTTAGGGGGGAAGAATTGTAAAACCCGCATGCTTTTACCATGAATAATGCCCTTAAGATCGTACATCCTAGATTAAAACTTACCCTATTTAGTATTGATCACATTCATGTGCTAATAATCAAGCAAGTGCATACGTGTATGACATGATAAGTATCGATTACGTACAAACTCATGATAAACAGTTAATAGATATTTCACGTGAACATAATTAAATCATGATCACCATTTTAAAACACGAACTAAAATAATTACGTAAGTACTTAATTACGAGTGTAAATAATACGATAAACTATATGATAAAATAAACAGAAACACTTTAAACACGAACACGTTTAACCACGAACGAACACGAAACATCCGGACACGAGAAAAGGTACGGGCACCCCATGTGGGGCCCCATACCCACGACACACATAACCATAATGGGCTTAGCCCATTGACTTTTACATGAAAGGGGGGTTATGGTAACTTTTCATTTCATTTTTACATTTCATGAAAAATATTCATTTAACCTAAAAAAGTTTCTCTCCTCCTCCTTGCCCTCTCTTTGTGCCGCCACCCTTAAGGACCACCATAGGTGGTTGTTGATTGATTTTGATCTTGAAAACCATTGCTATAAACCGTGTTTGTTCATCCTCTTCCAAGCTACGTATTGGTATATCATTCTAAACCTTTCTTTTTAATTCTTTTTAAATCTTTGATTATTTTCATGAACATGTTATTGTTATTCTTATTAAAACATGATAATTAAACATAGATCTAACATGTTTTGGGGTTAATTAAAATCAAAGGTTGTTATATGAGGGTGTTTGTTTTTGGCCGCCTAGTATAACCAACCCGAGGGGGGTTCGGTTTGCTTTTTGCCGCCACCACCAAGACCATTTTGGTCTTGGTTGGTGCATGTGGGACCCACGGCAGCAAGGGGACACAAGTACCCCGAGTTGGCTCGGGGTACGGTGTCGAGTTCATACCCGATTCATGGTTCGTTGGTTAAATCATGATTATGCTACATGTTAATTTTATGAATTATGAACTTAGGATATAAATTAATTAATGAACATGAGATATTAATTAAACCATGACTTTGGTTATTTTGATTATTAATTTTAGCATGATATTAATTTAACCTAAGTATTTTATGTTATAAGTTATAATTAATTAATTTAGACATGACTTAGGTTATGTTATTAATACATAATAATACACATTTTAACCTAAGTATTTTATTCCATTTTAATTAAAACATGTTATACTTTAATTAAAATGCTTAACTCATAGTTTAATTAAAATACATGAAATAATAATTAAACTATATACTATATCATATGACTTAAGAAATAAGCTTATAAACACTTAGACTTATATGTTAGCTTATGTAACCAGCTTAATTCTAATTATGGAAACTTCTATTTATAGAAACTTAATTAAATAAGGCAACTAATCTATTAATGGAAACCTTCTATATATGGAAATCTATCTATTTCAGGCAGCTAATCTAATCATGGAAACCTTCTATATATGGAAACTTATTTAATTAAGGCAGCTGATCTATTTTTGGAAACTTTCTATTTTTAGAAACTAATCTATTTTAGCAGTAAATTCTATTTTAGGAAACTTTCTATTTTTGGAAACTTTCTATTTTTGGAAACTTTCTATTTCTGGAAACTTTCTATTTTTGGAAACTTTCTATTTTTGGTAACTTTCTATTTTTGGAAACTTTCTATTTTTGGAAACTTTCTATTTTTGGAAACTTTCTATTTTTGGAAACCTGCTATTTTTGGAAAGTTACTTATTATTACACAGTAAGTATAATAATACATGAAATACCAGTAATACTTAATCAGATTAATCAGAATACAAGATAAACACAGTTTAAGGCTTTAAACAGTAAACCATGACCTAAAACATACAAAGTAAGCTAAGATGAGACATAAAACCCAGTACGTAATCAGTAATTCGATACTTATACACGTGTGTATTCATGTAGCGTTAGTGATCCAGAAGTAGGAGTCTTTCTTCCGTTCATTCACTGGACTTGAGGTACGGATTCCCGTCCTTTCAGTATGGACATTCTTTCCTTATTAGGATTTCCCCGTATGCAGCCAACTGTTTTCCCCAGTATTTGTTTTATTGTTTTGAACTGCTTATGTTTAATTAGCATAATCTATAGCCATATACAAGCATGACCAGTTTCACCTAGTTATGGAGGTACCATAACCATAACATTGGAGGCACCAATGTTATGACTTCCCCACGGCGGAGTGATTGCTCGTGGTGTCCCTTTCAGTTTTGGCCATATTATTATATCATGTGGGGCGTATGGGTGCATCCTAGTTACATGTTTTATTCAGTATTTCATGGTGAATGTGGTGTGTGCCTTGCATCCTTCACAAGGAGTTGATCCCTCCTACCCAGACCAGTATATTAATTAGAGGCATCCCCTCTAATCAGCATGATGAGGTCACCCCTCCAAGTATTCATGCACGTGACCTTTTCATGACCTATATGGGCTATGGTATACATATGTTAAAACAATTTTCATAAGATAAACATAAGGCTTTTCAAACTATAAAACCAGTTTTCTCAATACTTAACCAGTCTACTCAGAACTTAGTCTTTCGCTGTTATATGTTACATGCTCTCCTATTTCATGCTATATTGTATATCCGTGCACTGAGCGTTTTGCTCAGCCGTTACTTTCCTTTCCATGTCCCAAAACGGCAGGTACCCAAGACTCGAGCATTTGGAGGACATGCATAGGATGGAAGCTGCCATAGACTTCTTCTCCTGTTTCCTTCATATATTTATGCTTGTTTAGTCTTTCATTTAGTTCATTTACTTTGTTATGTTTTGGGCTTATGTTTGGGAACCGATGTTTGATTCCGGTTTTCCCTATGGTCATGTATGTTTTACTACATATTACCTTGCATGCTTTGATGACACGCCATAATTACGCGTGACATTCCATATATCAAAATGGGGTGTTACAAATACATATTAAAATATAAAAAGTATACATATATATAGAACCGGGTTGACCCGACGGTTGAACCGGTTAAACCAGTTTACCCATGAACCGGTCACTAGACCGGGTCAACTAAAAACCCGGCTTTTAAAATATTGGTTTTAATAAAATTGTTAGTATCATGTTCTCAAAGAGCCTTTGTAGCTCGACGATTGTGAGTCCAAATAGTGTTCAACACGTGTGAGATATATTTGTGATTAATATATTACAAGATATGAATCCGGATCATATAGGAAGTCACAGTAATATAAAAAGTCTAAAAGGTGTCGGTAGCCTGACACGTGTCCAGTAAAAGCCACCACTCAAAAAAGGTAAAATGCAAAAAACGTCCATAAACTTTCCGAAATCCGCAAATATGCCCCTGAGTCTAAACTACAAGCATTTTTGCCCCTAAACTTTCATTTCGCCAGCATTTTGCCCCTGGGTCGTCTATTTTTTACTTTTCGTAACGTTCTGTAGTTAACTCCCACATGTGCCTATCACGTGACGGTATAATCGTCATTTCCCGTTCCACCCATCTCCCCACCTTTCATGAGATGCAAAAAACGTCCCTGGATACTTTTTCAACCCGAAACTTCTACTATACCCCTCTAAACCACCTTTCGGGCATGCAAAAAACATCCTCGAAACTTTGCCCCTAGAATTTAATTTTCGCTAATAAACATAAACTCTTAGTATCCATTGTCAGTCACACTTTCAAGGAATTAAACTCTCTTTGACTGTTCGTGAACAACAGTAGATTAATTATAAGCTATAAACAAGTGATCCTCTAATCTCATTTGAAACCCGCACTTCTACTTTTTACCTTTAAGAGTTATAATAATCCTAACCTAATCAATGGCAAACCAAGAGACGGCTTCAAGGAGGTTGGTTTTGTGTGACAGATTGGCACGGGATGAAAAATCCTCTCACATGGAGAGGAAACTTTTTGTCCAATTACCAGAGAAAGACAATAGAATCTTGCTGATTTTAGGACCTTCAGGTCCTCATCGACAAGATTCAAGAGAGGATGAACCATCGTAATCTCTTGATCAATGAGCTTAGCATTCTTAGTGGTTGTATACCAGCGGTAGAAGCGACGGTGGAACTGAAGGACGCTCGTGAGGGCAACGAAGACATGGTTGCGAAGTTGAACGAGCTGGTGATAGCAGGCCGACGAGCTGCAACAGCAAACGCCGTCTTCATAACTAAGATGCTTTCACGTATTAGTGTTTAAAGACGAGTGTTTGTTTGCCTGTTATCGCATCTTTTTGTATTATTAGTTTAATATCTAATGCAATACTTATGTTTGCACTAAATGAAATGATATTGAAGTTAGTATTGTGTTAGTTCTTGCTAAAGGGGTGTTTGAATGTGCTTTTCATAATTCGATATCTTATTTCATTATCTAATTTTCCACAAAAGTCAAAAGTCAATTAGGTATGCAAATGGGTCCAACCCATTAGATTTAGAGTATTGGCCATATAAATAAAACCGGCAGTTACAAGATATATAACGAATAACAAAAAAAACCCTACTTTTTTCTCATCAATGGCGGATTTTGGAGAGAATTTGGAAAAGGGATTCGATACTCTTGAAATTAGGATAGAAAAACTAGAAAAAATCTTTCAAGCAGCAAAGGAGCAATTTCTAGTGAATAGAGGTAAACATTTCATTAATCAATATGGGTTTTGATTAGAA
The DNA here is from genome assembly GCA_025667525.1 of Glebionis coronaria. Classification (NCBI taxonomy): domain Eukaryota; kingdom Viridiplantae; phylum Streptophyta; class Magnoliopsida; order Asterales; family Asteraceae; genus Glebionis; species Glebionis coronaria. Next base: position 537,801,270 of record CM046880.1, read on the forward strand.
ATGTGTTGTTCCAAACATCCTTTTTATCAATTCATTTTTAACTTAGACCGATATCTTAATTGCAGAAGTTATAACAATTGACTCGGACTCCGACATTGAAAATGATCCAGTTAGGTCGTGCTCAACTTCCAATAATTATGAGGATAATTTGAGGTCGAACAAGAAACATCAACAACCTGCTGTTCCGGGGAAAATGCCACCTGCAATAAGGAATTGCATCTTAGGGCTTGCGTCTGTGACGACATGGGACAAAATTGTTAAGAAGGAATTTGGAAATTCCTAAACAAACTATGTTAAAATTAATGAAAATGTAGTCGTGCATCTTTTGTTTATGTTATGATTGGGTTGTGTTTATATTTTACCTTTTTTAAGTCAAACTTCTTTAAATTGATGAACTGTGGCTTATTATGTGGATTTTTTTTGCTTATTTGTTACTTGTTTTAGCTTATTCTTGACTCCCCATAAGCAGAACGCCTGTGGGGGAAAACAGAAAAATAAAATTGAATTAAAAATAATTTATGAAAGGGAAAATATAAAACTAGCATAGAAAAATCCTAAAAGTTAAATAATATATAGGAAAAATGAAAAGAATGAAAAAGCTAAACAAAACAAGCCAGAAACAATTGAAATAAGCCATGGCTTATCAAAGCTTGTGGAAATGAAAGAAGGTTTAAATAAGTGTTGGAATGAAATGGTAAAAAGAAAACAAGTATAGCACACTGACAAGGCACCCACTCCCCCAATCGAGGGGTCACGTGTTCGAAACCCAGGCAATAGTTTTTTTACTTTTTTTTCTTTTTTGACAAAGGCACCCCCACGGGTGTTCTGCTTATGGAGAGTCAAGAATAACACAGTTCAGCAATTCAAAAAACACATTGAAATCCATTTTACAATTCCATAACAAAAATATCCACATAATACGCTCAAACAAGTAACAAATAAGCAAAAAAAAATGCACAGAATAACCCATAACAAAAAGATTAGAACCAAACATCATATTCTTTTACAAACGATTTGATTTACACAAACACATTTTACTGTTCCCTTTGGATATAAGTGTTTGTGATGAGTTCCCAATATACATTAGGATTCTCTTTTGTTGGCCCAATAAACTTGTATACTTTGTAATTAGGATCTCCATTCAGATCTCTAAACTCATAGGTTCTACTGCTTGTTTGATGATCCCAAGTATAGTCTGGTTTTGTTTCATCCTATTTTAGCTTTTTCACAGCTTCATACTTTTTGAACATCCTAATAACATGTTCATTAATTAAATCTTCTTCTGAACTACCAGAACCTTCTTTCTCAATTCTAACATTTTCATTACTTTATGTTGGCTGCACCTTTTTAAGTCTCCAAACCATGTTCTTGGGGGTCGGACCAGTGTGATACTTGTTTGCAAATTTTCTCACCTTATCCATGTTCTGATTGGTGTTTTGTGTTTGAGCCTTTCTGTGTGATTGTGTGTGTGCGTGTGTGTGTGTGTGTTTGAAGCTAATATAGTGTTGTAATGAAGAAGATGGAAAGTTTAACTTCATGTAAATAACGTCCCCGAATCAAAATATGACATTGTAATAATAAATGGGGAATAAATGGGTTTAATAATGTTTTGGGGACGTTTTTTTCATCTCATGAAAGGTGGGAATATGGGGTGGAACGGGAAATGACGATTATACCCTCACGTACCAGGCACGTGTGGGAGTTAACGGAAGAACGTTAAAAAAAGGTCAAAAATAGACGACTCAGAGGCAAAAATGCAGGCGAAATGAAAGTTCACGGGCAAAAGTGCTTGTAATTTGGACTCAGTGGCATATTTACGGATTTTAGAAAGTTTAGGGACGTTTTTTGCATTTTAACCCGAAAAACCCCTTTACATTTCAAGACCTCATGATTTTCTTATATATTTCTTTTCAATTCTAATTTTTAAAACTATTCATCATCAACTCCAACCACAACTTATAATCACATCCACCATCATAACTTACAACCGCATGCCACCATAGATCTACGTCGCCTACAACTGCCTATTTACGCCATACCAATCGTTTTTCTGATCGAAAAAGTCGTCGTGATTGTTCCAGCCACAGTCGCTACATCCTTCATTCGTTGTCACAAAGGCGGAGCTACATATGTATAGTGGTGGGAGGCGTTGCCCAGCCAAGCTCTCGTCGATTCACAAAATACACAAGAAACAAATTTTGCTTGATAAAAAAAAGGACGAGTGCTTTCATGATCATTTTCCAATACCTGGAGTGCTCGCTTATGGTGAGGTCTCATGGTTTTGTTCATAAGTAAAATTTTAAAAATGAAGTAAATAAGGTAAATATCTTTTAAGTTTCCACCTTTTTTTGGATAGTCTTCCTTTCGTCTCATAGTTATAGTTCACCAACAGAAAATACACAATTTAATAAAAACATCACTTTTCAGTTTTTCCTCTCTTACTTTTGACACAAAGACAATTTTACCCATAACCAGTTAATTTACAACCTCTTCATTGTTTGTAATATTACTTTCAAGTAAGGGTGATATGGTAACTTAATCTACATTTCTTATTTATTTTTTAAAGTTGACTATTAATTTGAGACGTCCGAAAATAATAATGTGGAATATAATTATGGGACGGAGGGAGTAACATTTTAAATTGTTATCATATATGACATAGTTTCTATATTTGGAAATTTCGGAGCAAGTGGAGTGTATATTAAAATTTATTTCGATTTTTATATAAGTTTAGTTAATTGTGGTTTTTGATTTTTTAACCATCAATAGTTACATATTAAATGTTAAGCCATTCATATTTTTTTATAATGTTTATGAGTTAATTCTGATAATATTTATTATTTTTGAGAAAAAAAATCACATTATTCATCAGTTTTTAATAGAAAAATCAACATTCATCAGTTATATAACGAATATTCATTAGTTAACCATTTATTTTTTAAAATGTTCATTAGTTATTTTTTATAATGTTCATCACTTATCGAACACGTTGTTTATTAGTTGTCTATAAAAACAAAAAATAAAGGTTCATCGGTTTCTTTTGATCATGTTCGTCAGTTCATCAGTCATGAATCTTTTATATCAGTTCATCACTTATTCTTATATTGTTCACCAATTTTCGAAAAAAAAATCTCGTTGTTAATCAGTTGTCAAAAAATGTTCATCAGTTAGATAACGCATGTTCATCAGTTATAGAAATAAATGTTCATCATTTAAAAAAAATACGTTGTTCATTAGTTGTCTAACTAACATAAATATATAAATGTTCATCAGTTAGATAAAAATGTTCATGAGTTCATCAATTATTTCCGATAATGTACACGTTGTTCATCAATTAAAAAAATAAAGAAATGTTTATCAATATTTTTTAATAATGTTCATCAGTTCATCAAATATTAATGATAATGTTCAATAGTTTCAAAAAAATTCATGTTGTCCATCGGTTATTAGAAAAAAAAAAGTATCAAATGTTCATCAGTTTGAACATAACGATTTTCATCAGTTAGATAACAAATGTTCATCAGTTGTGACTTTAGAAGTGAAAATTACAAAAAACGTTGTTCATCAATAAAAACCAATGTTCATCTATTTTCGAAAAAAATCATGTTTTCATCAGTTGTGTAAAAAAATAAAAACTTTAAATGTTCATCAGTTATTTCTTATGATGTTCACCATTTTTCAAAAAAAAATTATGTTATACATCAATTATCTAAAATAAATAAAAATAAATAAATGTTAATCAGCTACATGACAAATTTTCATCAATGTTCATAAATAAAAAAAATTATTTATTAGGAAAATGTTGTTCATCAATGAAAAAAGTTGTGAATCAACAAAAAAAAATTAACAATTTTTTTTAAAAAAAATGTATCTTAAATTTTAAATTTAAGAAAAGGAAAAAAAACGTAAATTATCGTATAAAAAATTTTAAAAATAGAAGAAATCGTAAAAACAATTAAAAGGATGAACAAAAAAATTTAAAAGAAAATGACTTGAAGAAAAAGAGAAGAGGCTCTTGTCACTCTCACATCACTTTTTATACTTTTTGTTTTTTTCCCACTTTTCATAAGATCGCGTCTCTACAAGATATACATGTGTAGTTCAAAAGAAAAGGCATCTTACTTTTGATGATATGTACAACAATTATGGAGTGTTTGGGATGGTTTTATGCTAAAACTAAAAATCAAACTGTAAATTTTGGGTTTTTAAAAATTGCAAACGAGGTGGAAGGTTTTCTAACGGGATTATTGCCTTGTTAAGAAGGATAAGATCTTTACCTTTTAGCCTAAGCCTTCTACTATATAAACAAGGGATGTTGATCACTTTGTTATAACTTGAAAACCAAACATCCATTTTCTATTTTCTCTTGTATTTGACGACCAAACACACCCTTATTAGGGTTTCATGTTTTGTTCATTGTTAAGTAATCACTTAATCAAGATTTAGCAATCGAAGGTGGTTGACAGAAGTGTCGTGTGGACTATCTTAGAGAAGACCTAACGTGATCTTTGGGTTATTGGTAAATCAGAATATTGGGGAACGAATTAGGGGTTCGTTTGGTTTGATGATTTAATGGTTCTTGATCATCGTTCTTGGAGAAAATGTATGTTTTCTTTATCTTTATGTTAATTACAATGTGTGCATAGTTATTTGATCTTATCTGCTGCGTTTCACTGGTGATGCATGTATTATGATACATTAGGTTGTTAAATTTCAATAGTGGCATCATGAGCCAAATCGATGCCATGTAATTATATAAAAAAACGTCTAAAACCGGTGCAAAAGCAAATTTTTCTTGAATAGTTAATTATGATTAACTGAAGATCTTTAAATAGTTTAATTAGATTTTATTAGATCCATAATGTTCTGGGAAAAAATGAGTTTGCATGCTTTTTAGGTTATAACAAAATGTTAATTACAACTACCTGTGTAATTTACGTGTTTTCTGGTATGTTATGCATGTTTAAATCGTTTAAATCTATAAACCATGATTACTAATTGTTATAATGCATGATTTAGTTTCTCAACATACTTATGATTGCTATAATATCGAAAAAACACTAATTGGATTGGTGTATGCATGCTAGAAAGGTGTTTTATAAAATTGTTTTAGGGCTAAAATTGTGACACCCAAACAGAAAATGATTTTTATAAAATTATCTGTAAGGATTCCGACTCCAATTCCTTAAGGAACGCTAAAAACTCAATTCTGCATAATGTTTTAGTTTTAGTCGAAAGCTGAAAAAATCGTCTTTCTGTCGAACTTTACGATGCAAAACAGAATCAGAATAAAATCTTAAAATTGAATTTAGAGGATTTCTTAATTAGTGTCAAATCTTGTGATTTAATTGATAAATAACATGTGTTTATTTATAGTTAACAATGACACTCTTGATATCTTAGTATTGTTTTGATTGATTTAGATATTATTTAGATTTTTTTTTTCTAAAATTGTTTAGATTTATTATAAATACAAAATTTACTTTATAAATATAAAATGGACTAACTAGGTTAAGTAAATATTGGATCTTTTGACCTAATATTTATTTATTCTAGAAATATATAAGCAACAAGGTTTTATTTGATTTTTATAATGTTTTAGTTAGACTACACTAGAAAAGTATAGGTGGTTCACTCTGCATTCTTAGGTTCTTAACTAGCTACGCGCTGACCAACTTCTTCGGTCCTTTTTGTGTGTCTTTCAAGACGTCATAGAATCAAATGTAACCGTAGCAAGGTTCCATTGAGTTTTCCATTGGTACTCGTAAGATGGAGGAAAACCCGATGAAACAAACCTATGACACGTCATGAAACTTGTATAATGTTTTTAAAACGATGGGTATCTCGGTTTTGGATTACTGGTGAATTCATGAAACCGAGGCATATGTTTTATTTAAGGTAAGTTTAAAAATATGGAAAATTCTTTATTTTAGAAACTCATTATAAAAGGAAGTTTTACATGTTTCCTTTTATACAAATTATGTCATGATTTTCAAATTTTTATTTAATACCCACTAAAGTAAGTCTTGTATTATCCAATGTACTAAGTCATTTAAGCTTGGTTAGTTCATCAAAGACATTATTTTGTTTTAACCAAGTCAAGACAATATAATAACCATAGGTTCATACCTGAGGCTATAAAATTGTAGACTAAGTATTGGATGACTTACATCGTGTGATTTGGTCAAACATTGTGCGGATACTAGATGAGGAAAAACGTGACGGGACTACGTTTATGCTAGATAATGTAGTTATGGCCTCATTATGGCTAAGAGCTGCACCGGTAGCAATTATCAATCGATGATTAGCTTTTGAATTATTTCATGTATATTAGATCTGTAACACCCCACTTTGATAAGTGGACCGTTACGCGTAATTATGGCTTGTTATCAAAGCATGCAAGGTAATATGTAGTAACACATACATGTACATAGGGAAAACCGGAATCAAACATCGGTTCCTAAACATAAGCCCAAAACATAAATAAAGTAAATGAAATGAACAAGACTACACAAGCATAAATATATGAAGGCAAAAGGAAAAGAAGTCTATGGCAGCTTCCATCCTATGCACGTCCTCCACATGCTCGAGTCTGTCCTTAGGTACCTGCCGTTTTGGGACATGGAAAGGAAAGTAACGGCTGAGCAAAACGCTCAGTGCACGGATATAGACATAGTATGAATGACTGAAACATAATAAAGACTTAATAGCAACAGAAATGTATAAGTCCTGAAAAACCTGGAACATGTTCATAAAACTGGTTTTATAGTTTGAAAAGCCTTATGTTTATCTTATGAAAACTATTTAACATGTTAACCATTAGCCAATATAGGTCATGAAATATCAACGTGCATGAATACTTGGAGGGGTGACCTTGTCATGCAATTAGAGGGACTGCCTCTGATTAATATAACTGTTTGGGTAGGAGGGATCAGCTCCTTGTGAAGGATGCAAGGCACACACCACATTCACCTAAATAATCTGCTGAAAACATGTAAACTAGGATACACCCATACGCCCCACCTGATAATAATAATATGGCCAAAAGCTGAAGGGACGCCACGAGCTATCACTCTGTCGTGGTGGAGTCATAACACTGGTGCCTCTAGTGTTATGGTTATGGTACCTCCATAACTAGGTGAAACTGGTCATGCATGTATATGGCTTTAGGTATCTAATTAAATATAAGTAATTCAAAAACATATAAAACATATACTGGGAAACCAGTTGACTGCATACGGGGAAATCCTAATAAGGAAGAATGTCCATACTGAAAGGACGAAGAATCCGTACCTTAAGTCCAGTGAACGAAGAAGACGAACGGAAGAGAGTCCTACTTCGATCTCACTAACGCTACATACATAGGATACATGTATAAGTATTCTGATTACTGAGTACGTAATGGTTTTATATCATGTTTTAGCTTGTTTTATATGTTCATGTCTTATTTTACTGATTTTAACGTTATACTGTGTTTACCGTGTATTCTGTATATTCTGATTAAGTATTACTTGTATTTCTTGTATTATTATACTTGTTGTGTATTAATAAGTAACTTTTTAAAAATAGCAGGTTTCTAAAAATAGAAAGTTTCCAAAAATAGAAAATTTCCAAAAATAGAAAGTTTCCAAAAATAGATTAACTGCTTAAAACAGATAAGTTTCCATATTTTGAATTAAGCTGGATTAATAAGCTAAATAATATAAGCTTAGTTTTACTGATTAATTATACTAAGTCATGTGATTAATAGTATAGTTTATTAATTATAACATGTAAATTAAATAAACTATAGGTTATAAGATTTAATTAAATATAACATGATTTAATTAAATTAAGTGTAAAAGAAATACTTAGGTTAAAACATATATTGATATTAAATTAGTATAACCTAAGCCATGATTATTAATTAATTATATCCCATGCTTAATAATTAATTAATACTATAGTGTAAAAATAATAATTAAATACTTAGGTTAAAACATGTATTATATAATAATAATAATTAACCTAAGTCCATGATTTTAATTAAATTAATTATATACCATGACAAATTAATTTAATTAACTTGTAAATTTTATATACTTGTAAAATAAATTAAACTTGTAAAAGAAAATATGAATCGAACCCGTGTATTATAATTTTAAACATGACGTGAACTGGACCAAATAAATTTAGTAATTCTCGTATAAATAAGGTTTTAAATAATATAACCTAACTTGACAAGATTTAATCAATATTAATTAGATTAAAAATTAATATTGCATGATTAGTTTAATACTTTAATTAAATTAATTAAACTAGCTAAAAAAATGATAACCAAACACCCCTTTAATTTTTCTAAAACTGTTAGCCAAACACCCCGTCTAAAACCAGAAGCCAAACACCCCCTGTCCCTGTTTGTGTTGCTGCTTGTTGCCACTGAATGCTCAGGGGTTCCCACCGGCTGAGCCGGGTTTCCCCCTGTTGTGACTAAAACCCCCACCGAGAGCTCTAAGGCTCTCGGTTGCCACTGCTAGAACAAACACCCCTTGCTGGGTTGCCACTGACAGACCACCATCCAGCCAACACCCCTTAAGGGTTGCGGCTGGTGGAAGGTAGTTACCACCGACCCTTATAGGGTGCGACTGGTAGGTCAGAAATCCCCATCGAGACCATGTGTGGTCTCGGTTTGCGTGTAACCCACACCTAAACAACACCAAGCGATTCTCCCTTATAATATATCTTGTTTTAACATGTTTTTAAATCATTAAACACCTGTTCTTGGCTCCTTAGCGTAATTAAATAAAATAAAACAATGAATCAATGATTACTTATTATGCTAGGGTTTCGAATAAAACAAACACGAACACACACCTTGTTTCCTTGGATCAACCCACGATTTCTGTTTTCTTGGTTCTTGGTGAGAAGTCGACGGCTGAAGAACAAAGGGGAAGAAAAGTGCGGCCTGTTTAGTATGTTTTAGGGTTTCTGTTTATTGGTTGTCTAAAACAAATACTCCCCCTGTTCTTTTTTTAGCCGATCTAAACCCCCAAATGGGCCTAGAGCCCATGTTTGTCTTGTCTTTTCTCTCTTGTCCAAAGGGCCCAACAACAGCCCTTATATATTTTATATAATTCGCGTCTTGTTAAAAGACACGCGTAATCATATATTGAAATGTCGTGAATTTTCCCCATGGTTATCTTTATACGTTTAAACGTAACTATTACGTACCTAATGACTTACCGTGTTTGATTTAATATACGAAGAATAATCGTGTTAATTATTCGTGTTTACGTGTTACGTAATTATTAATTTTCATGCTATTATTATTCATGTTATTATAATTTCTTGTACGTGACGACATTCATCGTATTAAGAATATACGTAAGTACATAATTATCTGTCCGTGATTTTGTGTTCATGATTTTATGTTCGTGATTATGATTATTATTGTTAATAATTATCGTGTAACACGTATTTAATACTTATCGTGTAACAACACGTACGTAATCTTGTAATTAATATTCGTGATACGTGTTCATGTTATATAAGGAAAGTTTTAATCCTGTACGTACGATCATAAGTGTACTGTTCATGGTAAAAGCATGCGGGTTTTACAAGATCAACTACATTAATGGAATAAGTTCAAGCTGGATCTTATTCTCTTGATAAAATTAATTGTTTAAAGTCCATAAACATGAGTAATTAATTTCATAAGATAGAGATATTATCGAAAATACTAATATTGAACTTTGCAAGTTCTTTTAATGTATAAATGCAGCGTAAACGAATAGCATGGGTTTGGTCGTCACTTGAGAATGACAAACCGTGTTTATTTTCTATGAGAAAATTTAAAGGTTCTTTCCTATACTTTTACAAGTGAAAAGGCTATAAAAGGAATGATTGAATTATCCCAATACGAATCAAACATATGAAATACCTATATTGTAAGTTTAATTTCATATCTTGTTGGATAACTAAAGAAATAGTATCTTTAGCTACCAAAGGTAAATATCTTGATATGATCAAGACATATTTAAAGGTTTAATAACAACAAGGAAATATCACCGCAGAAATGGTAAAGGCGAAACCTAGAGAACCCGTTGTCTTTAGTTGTTTGTTTTGACCAAGTAAAAGACGTTACACACCCGTAGGGTATAATGTATGCGTGTACAAGGGAGGGAGATATTGCGTGCCAATTTTTCAAGTTAATAAATCATATATGTATATATGGAAAGTCCATCATTGGCATACATATATAAAACTTAACACATTTTTTTGAATATCTAAGTAATTGTTACTGGTCAATATGAATCACACTAGCAATAATGTGTGGATATTCAATACATGGAAAGATAAGGTAACACTCGCTCCGATAAAGAGACAAAGTGCCATGTTATAGAGTCATATCAGAGACATATAATATAAACATCCAAATTACTTATTCATTAAAATTATGATAGAATATCTTCAACAAAACATAAATTTAAAAACAAAGAGGTTCAAATGTAAATGCACTGAACATAATGCCTTCACTATTTATTGACTCAAGGGGAAACTCTAGACCGCTCTCATCATAGCTCTACTTCCTAACAGGGACGAAGCTTGAACTAGATCTTTGGAGGGGCAAAATGGAGTTGTATAATTTACGAAGGGTTAAACAACAATTTTTTTCTTTGATAAGTAAATAATCTAAATATGTATAAAATTTACAGATGAAAATTAAACTTTGGGGGGCCACCACCCCTTCCTGCCCCTATGTTCCTTCGTTAGTGCTTCCCAACCTCTTGCTTAAAATCTACCGCACGAAAAGAAAACGCGGCTGAGCTAACGCTCAGTGAACAAATATAATATAAATGATGTAAAGATAAAGGGATATACGAAATCTGTGAATCATATGTCATGAGGTTGCAAATGTAATGGTTAATAGAGGAATAACAAATAAAGGATAATGAAAGTGTAAAGAAAATGCCCACGAGCCCAGAAAATTGTCTAAGCATGATGCATGAATTGACTAGTCACATACATCGCATGTAGTTGCATGGTTCTCCCAGAAATGTACATAGGCGGCCAACCTAATGTACCAAAAGCGATATGGGGTGTATTACACACACTCACCAATCACTATATATTATTTCATATTACCTAGGATGCATCCATACGCCCCCTACAAAACAGATCATGCATGTACAGTAGCTCTTGACTAGCATACACACACACAATAGCATATATAAATGTGCACATGAAAGGGAACGCCAGGGACTAATCACACCGCCCAGATGGTGTCATGCCACCGGTGCATCGATGACATAGCCATGGTACCTCTATGGCTAGTTAAAGAATAGCTTGGGCAAAGGGTTTAGGCAATAACAGTTTCAGATAAGTTATATAGTGTAATAAAATGCATAGTGAATCAAAAGGTCATAACATATCAAATTAAATCAGAATCATATCAAATTTCACCACACGGAAGTCAAAGGATAAAGAAAATGGAGAATAAGTCAGAAAGATGCTCTTACTAAAAGAACGAAATATATGTACCTTAATGATTGCAAAAAGTAAAGCCTAAACCAAAAGATAACGAAATCACAACTGTGTAACCGGATCTAAAAAAAATATTACCATATATAATACTTACCATAAATAGACCACACAAAAGTTTCCATAAATAGGTGGTAGACACTACTTAAAACCATAGTTTCCTTATTTAAGATTTTATGCTGGTATTTTAAGGTAAGTGTTGCTACTTAGTTACCAAACTATTGTGTTTCCATAAATTATAGTAAAATTTACAAAGGCTCCCATATGAGTCTATAATGTCTCTGTAAAAGTATTTAAGCCTATTAATTACCCAAGTCATCTTATGACTCAAAATCCCGAGAGTAACCCAAAAAGAGTCTGACATAAACACGGTGAAAAGGTGAACGGATTTGACCCACTTAAACATCTTCATAATTTTTATAAAAATTCCAAGGGATTTCCCATCATATGAACAACATCCCTCTAAAGTGTCTTAACAAAATTCATTATAGTTTATGAGTTAGAATTTTTATGGTGAATCTAATAATTTCAGCCTTTAAAACTGATTTTTACACCTTTTATAAAAGCAGTAGATACTCAGACTTCCCGACCTCATAAAAATGATTGGACACCAGATCTAGAAATTATATCCAAAGCACTTGATGATAGGAACTTGAATCAAGTTAAAATATATTTTATAACTCGTTTTATGACTCTTACAATCTAGGTTAAAATCTAGATTGCCCAAAACCTTTGTTTTAAATAATGTGATTTAACCATCTATATCACCTTAGGGTATCTAGATCTTGATAATAATGATACATAAACTTAATTAAGACCCCAAAGGGATGTTTAAACATAAAAATTAACCATGTTTAATAATCAGTAATTAACGAACAAAACATATAATTAGGATTTATAAAAACTTAATTCCATAATACATAAAAATAAAGGATTCCTTGGTGACACATGGATCCATAGTTCAGAAAACTTACTTAAATAACATGTGTATGATGATGGAAGATCACCACAAACACCACAAAATACTAAGAACACAAGGATGGAGGAGAAATGAGGAAGAAAATCACAAGAAAACCTTAAACCTTCAAGGTTTCTTTAATGGAGGATTATGAAGAATAACTTAAATGAAAAATTTTGGTTTATGGTTCATAGAAAAACGTCTAGGGCTTATATAGAGGAGTATTTTTCATTGGTTTTAGCATTATTGTATTAATAATAAAGAGGAACTGGGAATCCTGATGAATAGTATTTCCTCTCACAAACGAGATAGAATATTATATTAGCCCATCTCACAAACACGTATCTCTCTCACACAAAAGGTATCACCGTGCCTCACAATTAACCGTAATCGTCAATTTGATTTTCTATTCCATTTTGATGGTAAAAACCAGATCTAGCAACCTACTCTCACACCTAATACTAGTGTGTGGTTGTGGGATGTCTCTCTCACAAATTATTGATCTCTCTCTCTCTAAACAAAATTATTCATGACTCTCTCTAAACAAATTTACAAATTGTTGATTAACTCATGGAAAACTGGCGCAATGGATAAAAGAAGTAAAAAACAGTGGCGGAAGAGATCAACAAAAAATGGTGAAAAAAGCTGAGACACCAGCAAAGGATAAAGCCCGGGCAATCCTCATGGTACACTCCTGGCAGAGAACCATGAAAAGGAAGGTAGTAAAAAAATTTTCCCCAAGCTTGAAATACCTTTCCCGGCGCTCGATGAAATGGAAGTTGAAGAAAGCCCTATAGTGATAGAAGCGGAAGTAGAAGGACACTTTGTCCATAAAGTATATGTGGATGGAGGGCCAGCTTTCGAAATTATGTACGAACATTGCTTCAACCTAAAACCAAGAAAATGACAATTCCCGCCACAACCTCCCTAATGGGGTTCAACGGGGAAATTATGTAGCCCATAGGGCAGGTAGAGCTGCATGTAATTATAGGAGACGAGGAACACTGGGCAGAGACAAAAATGAACTTCATGGTCATACGGTCAGACTCGTCATACAACATCATCATTGGAAGACCCGGTCTCCGTGGATTAAAAGCAGTGTCGTCAACGGCACACGGGATGATCAAATTCCCGATGAGGGGAGGAGTACTCACACTTCATAGTGGAAAGTTGGTTTGAGATCAATGTAGACCCTCCATGTAGCATATAGTACATCAACCAATCACATTCATTCAAACCAATTTTTCACCTTTTTCTTAAAAATTAAATATTTCACAAACGGTAAATCGTCAAGTGACCAAAAATACTCTATTACAACGAGAATTAAATCATCTTTCTATCGAGTGCACATGTATATACTTTCAACGAATTTTTTTTTCTAAGAAAATCATATATGATTCGTATCACGGATCATATATGATTTGTGATACGATTCATATATGATTTTCTCAAAAAAAAAAAGTTAATCGAAAGTATATACATGTGCCCCTCGATAGAAAGATAATTTAATTCTCGTCACGATGGAATGTTTCATTTGCGTAACGATTAACTGTGTGTGAGATATTTAACTTTTAAAAAATAGATTTTTTAGTTGAAAGAAAGGAGTGACCGAGATTAGTTTATTGAGTTTATGCTGAAAAGAGGGTCTACATTGAACTTTTCGCCTCAACTCATAAACTTATACGAAATAATAACCCGAAACAAACACCCTAAGTTTGGTTAGACCGACTTTAGTTTCTATCTCTTTAGTCGATAAAAGTAGCTATTTTTTCCTTTTTTATGTTTATAAACTTGTTGCTCTTCAAACTGTAACATTTTTATAGATAAAACTTAAAATTTAACTAGTTGGGTACCCGCGCGTTGCGACTGCAGCTACCTTGAAACTAAATTTCTACAATGGCGATGTTTTATAGTTATGTTTATTAATATGATTTGAGCAATAATAAACTATTTCATATAGAAATAGTATTACGGGATTGTGATGATTAATGGTGAAAAGTACTTGTAAACCTTTGTAACATTCGTCGTAATATTATATAACATATAAATACAGAAAATCTTCTTAATTTATATATTTACACATTTTCATACATCATAATGACTTTAAAATCTTCCTACTTTGATGTGTATGATTTTATCGAATTCATTAGTAAAATGATCGGTGTTTCACTAAATTTGTATTAAAATGCATATATAGACGATATAATTGTATCTAAAAAATCAAACATAGAAATTTAATATTAAACTTACATTAGCGAATAACTTAAATAATTGTATCTAAAAAATTATAATTTATAGCGATAATTATTTGTACATGTTGCATCTTAATTTGTATTAATTTTTTCATTTAATGTTTATTGCCCACTAATTAATATATAAATAAATTTATGAAATTTTTGTGTTGTAAAGGTTTGTACCAAAACCTTGTAACGTTGTACTACTTAAAACTTTAGAGAAAGAGAGTGTACAATATCTTTTATAAGTAGTACATATTTATGTGTTGTTCAAGAAAAGTAGTACAAATTAATTTAATTGTGCCGTTTTTATCAGTTACGGTTGATCTACAATGGCGATGTTTTATAGTTATGTTTATTAATATGATTTGAGCAATAATAAACTATTTCATATAGAAATAGTATTACGGGATTGTGATGATTAATGGTGAAAAGTACTTGTAAACCTTTGTAACATTCGTCGTAATATTATATAACATATAAATACAGAAAATCTTCTTAATTTATATATTTACACATTTTCATACATCATAATGACTTTAAAATCTTCCTACTTTGATGTGTATGATTTTATCGAATTCATTAGTAAAATGATCGGTGTTTCACTAAATTTGTATTAAAATGCATATATAGACGATATAATTGTATCTAAAAAATCAAACATAGAAATTTAATATTAAACTTACATTAGCGAATAACTTAAATAATTGTATCTAAAAAATTATAATTTATAGCGATAATTATTTGTACATGTTGCATCTTAATTTGTATTAATTTTTTCATTTAATGTTTATTGCCCACTAATTAATATATAAATAAATTTATGAAATTTTTGTGTTGTAAAGGTTTGTACCAAAACCTTGTAACGTTGTACTACTTAAAACTTTAGAGAAAGAGAGTGTACAATATCTTTTATAAGTAGTACATATTTATGTGTTGTTCAAGAAAAGTAGTACAAATTAATTTAATTGTGCCGTTTTTATCAGTTACGGTTGATCTTCTCCGGTTCGTCTTCCGACGGGTTTTTTTCTAGTTGAACCGATTGTGACTCAGGTTCCCTAAAGAACCTCATCATTTTAGCTAGATAATATGTACGATTTTGTAGATATATATTTTTAATTATTGTATAATGTGAATATATAATAGTGTTTATAAATAATGAGTGTATTAATTATTTTTTAAATGTGTATTAATTAATATGTTTTAATTAGTTTTAATATGAATATTAAATTATGTACTGTATTAATTAGTTTTAATATTATGTATTGATTAGTTTTAATAGTGATCATTAAATGATACTCGTATTTATTATTTTCATTTTTAATTTTGAAGCTATTGATTTGTACATGAAACATTACAAAGAGTAAGTCAATTTTATGACATTTTTATAAATAGAAGAGGTTTTCTTTTAATATATACTATCTTCGTCCCAAATTTATTGTCTTCCTTTCTTTTTCTGTCTGTCCCCAAAGTATTGTCCACTTTTAAAAATAATAGTTGGGTTTATTTAAGTTTATCATTTTACCCTTAATCCAAATTGATATTTATAAAAATAAAAAAAAATACTAATTAATTAGCAAAGGGTAAAACTTTTTTTTTTACTTTCGTAAAAATCAATATAATAATTAATGTATTTTTTTTTAAATTGTGTAATTTTTGACAATAATTTTGGATAGTAGAGATAATTTAAACATAAAACCGTTAAAAGCTATACTTATCATAACACTAATGCATACATCTATCTACCTAGTTAAAATTTAAAATTTTCATACGAAAGATGACTTTCTTCTTATCGTAACACTCTATCTTCCTGTTTATCATTAATTCAGTAATCATCTCAAATATAATTCCGATATATATGCCAACCAAAAATAATATGGAATCTAAACTATCTTAACAGAATCAAATCAACAACAACAAATTATCCTCCAATATTCTGGTCGACTTTTGTTCTTGGCGAGATGATTTCTATAGACTCTCTTAGTTCCTACACAAGTCTCAAAGACCTTATTAGGTCGATGACATCGTCCCCTGTCGATTCGTCGTCCCCCATTGATTCTCCCACGACGTTTAAGAGAATCGATAGTTGGCGAGAGATTCAAATCAAAGATCCTTTGTTGCAACATGCTGCTTGGGCTTACCTTCAACCTATGTCTTCTGAGCCGGATACAGATGATGGCCGATGTTGTACATGTTTTTGGAAGCTTAAGGATTATTTTTGCGGGCTTTTTGCACGTCGTTCTCGTTAAATTTGTTTGTGATACGATTGTACGCCGGGTGGTAGATATAGACTTGCATGTAAGCGACTTTTTGATGGTTCGAGTTCTTATTATTTATGTTAGAACTTTAATTTATTTTTACGTTTGCGTTCATGTATATATGGTAAATGCAATTGTTGATTATCACTTATTTGTTGGAACTTGTTTCTATATGATGCAACGAAAGTTATACAGACCAACGTCATCCATGCATGATATTGTTGTTGATCAGTGACCTTAATTTATAACTTTGATTTTGAAGAATGTAAATTAGTGTTTAAGTTACTTTATTTATCCGAGCAAATTCTAGTGGAAGATTAGTCCACTCGTCCTAAAGACGGTAAGAACTCCTCGTAAGAGACTAAAAAAAAGTTACTTTATTTATAGATGTACCTGATTTGTGCGATAGAGCATGGAATTTATCTATTCAATTCGGTTCCTGTTTTAGGATCTCATAGTCATAGTATGTATGGTTGGTTTAATTTTCTGCTGCTTTAAGCAAGCAAAAAAAAAAAAAAACAAAGTAAAGTGCAAAAATTATATCTGTGTAACTTGCAGAGATTTGATATTCCATTGAATCAGATAGGGGAATATTTGCTCACCACAACTTGCCATCATCTTCCTATAAATATGACATATGTTGATGGAGAAAAAACAACAAGAACTACTACACTTCATTCTATACTCCAAACCTTCTGCTTATGAAAAATATTCAGCTAAGGGAAATATCCCAAACGATCCAATATTCAGTTAAGGGAAATATCCCAAACGATCCAATATTCAGCTAAGGGAAATATCCCAAACGACCCATGAGAAGACACTCGGCTCCGACCAAGGAAACGTGGAGTAAAACTGCATATATAATGTAAGTTACCTAAGGGGAATCGCCACCCGAGAAAATATAGATAATCCCTCGTACCTCTTGACGAAGCATTACTTGAAGCCAGAAGACACGTTCGGCAAGCTACATACTCTTTCGAAGTGGTGACGGATTCACACTACATGTCCATACGGTAGGAATCAAACGAATTCAGCCCGTAAATCACATCTGTGAATTTCCGTATCGTCAATTGGCGCCATCAGTGGGACCCGAAGTTTCCAGCCTACGAATTGTATTGCTACCCGACTAGAAACGACAAAACTACAACCATGAGTGGGGACGATCAGCTCCAAACTGCAGCTCAAGAGACAATAGGTGATCTAAGCGAACCAAATACTGAACCGACGCCCGCCACTCGCGACACAGGAGGACCAGGCGACGCGGTCTTGGAACCGGACCTAGAAGACCCGGTGATGCAATTTGGTGTCCATAATTTTGACCGCATGAACGCCATGTACAAAGCTTTCACCAAAAAGCTTAAATACAGTCCACAACAACCTGTGTGTGCGAACGGAGAGCCATCGGTCATAGAACCGTGGAACTCGGATTCAGATGATGTACCTCCGAGTAAGACCAAAGAAAATGTGTTTCTTGAGGATGACAGCGGAGGCCTCTCGAACCGTCAGGCCACCGCCGGAGCAGCGCCCCTCATCACAACAACTAAAATAAAGCCGACGACGAATACCGATTTCTACCATGAGCCCTGTATATTTAAAGAAACAGAAAGGGATGTGCGTGATTTGGTAGCCTCCCCATTTACCAAGCAAATACGAGACTGTGATATGCCAGATGGGGTCAAAGTCCCTGCCAATTTGCGTGTGTATGATGGCACGGCAGATCCAGATGACCACCTGACGGTTTTCATGGGGACAATGGACGTGCACAAACTCCCGGAACCCGCATGGTGTAGGTTCTTTCACATCACGTTATCCGGGGCAGCGAGATTTTGGTACGACAACCTCGCACTAAGAAGCATTGATGGTTTCCACCAATTAAGGGATAAATTTAGGGCAAATTTTTTGCAGCAACGAAGGTTTCAGAAAACACAGGCAGAAATCCTCGGCATACGACAACGGCCTGATGAATCGCTAAAGGAATATGTAGCCCGATTCAGCAAGGAAACCTTACATATGGTCGATCGATCCGATGTCATGGTCTCTGGGGCCTTCATTAGCGGACAACGTCCAGGGCGCCTGTTCAAATATTTAATTGCAAAGCCACCAACGTCATTGGAGGATTTGTTTACACAAACCCACAACTTCATACGAGCCGAAGACGCAAACAATGAGAACCGTCTTCGAGAGCCACGCCGAGAAACAAAGCAACACGTGGCATATAAAGACCTCCCAAGAAGACAAAAAGACAAAAACGTTTCCAGGTCGGCCGGTCGGCACATGGAAAATCATAGGGTTCAACGAGACACTTTCACACCCTTGATAAAATCTTCTGCGGAAATACTAGCCACCTCTGAAGGAAGGGCAATGCTCCGACCACCGCCGAAAATGTCCGCGCTCGCTAACAAAAAGGATCGAACGAAGTACTGAAAGTTCCACGAGGATCACGACCATGACACCAATGATTGTATTGATCTAAGGAAGGAGATCGAAGCATGTTTCCGAAAGGGACGCATGGCCCACTTGGCCAAAGGAGCCAAAACTCATAACAACAACCAAGGTAATCAATTGTTAGGAACAAAAGATACACGTGATCCACAAATAGACTAGAATAGGAAAATGGATGCCGATACCAAGTTGAAGAATGAGATACACATGGTCAGATCTGCACATGCAAGCACACAAAGGCCAATCGTCTCTTTTCCTAACATCACCTTCTCCCAAGATGACCCGATCCCAGAACATTGCACTAGCGACGGCCCCTTGATTATCACGGCAGATGTAGGAGCTATGCACATCCACAGAGTCTACGTAGACGGAGGAAGCTCTGCCGAAATCATGTACGAACATTGCTTCGAACAACTCATGTTGGAAGAAAAGAAGGGAATGCGTCCACCAGCAACACCACTCGTCGGATTCGCCGGGGAGATATCGTGGCCTTTAGGTCTCATAACATTGCCGTTCACCTTGTATGACTATCGTATAAACATTAGCAAGACGGTAATGGTAGAATTCATGATCGTAAGGGCTCCATCGCCTTACAATATCATCCTAGGGCGTCCGGGAATGCTGCAACTCGGCGCGGTCGCCTCAACCTTGCATGCTTTAATGAAATTTCATACAGAAAATGGTATTGCCATAGTAAAGGGCGAAAGACTCCATTCAAATGTTTGTAATCAAATCTCTCGAAAAAAGATCGTCCAGAAGAAGTTGATAAAAGCCAAGGTATCGAGCATATAGTTGTCAATAAAGCACACCAGGATCAAACACTGGCAATCGCCGCTAATCTTCCAAGAATGATAAAAAGGCAGCTTCACGAACTTCTGTGTTCTAACAAGGACATATTTGCATGGACTCCCACAGATATGACAGGAATCCCGCGAGAGCTCGTAGAACATAAGCTCAACATCCACCCAAGAACATTCCCTGTTTGGCAGAAAAAGTGAGTCATAGCTAAGGAACGAAGTGAGGCAATTACATCAGAAGTATCCAAGCTGGTTGAAACACGAATCCTCAGGGCAGTCTTTTTTCCGAGATGGGTCTCTAACCCTGTCATGGTGAAAAAGACAGACGAAACATGGAAAATGGGCATCGACTTTACGAATCTAAACAAAGCTTGCCCCAAGGATAGCTACCCGCTACCTGAAATAGACCAAAAGGTAGAGTCCTTAGAAGGGTTCAAGCTCAAATGTTTTTTAGATGCATACAAGGGTTACCAACAAATACGCATGGCTAAGGAAGTCGAAGAAAAAACATCATTCCACACGGAGCAAGGAACGTTTTGTTATGAGAAAATGTCGTTCGGGCTAAAGAACGCTAGGGCTACCTACCAACGTCTAATGGATAACATGTTTGCCAGTCAAATCGGTAGAAACATTGAAATATATGTCGACGACATGGTGATAAAAAGCAAGAATGAGGGGAAATGAATATCAAACATCGCTGAAACATTTGACACGCTCCGTAAAGCAAACATGAAACTCAATCCCAAGAAATGCACATTCGGAGTGGAAGGCGGACAATTCCTAGGGTCCATGATAACTGACGATGGGATCCGAGCGAACCCAGAGAAGATCCAAGCCATAATGGACATGGCCTCTCCAAGGACCTTACGTGAAGTTCAAGCACTCAACGGAAAACTTGCAGCACTAGGACGTTTTCTTTCAAAATCCGCGGAAAGATCATTAGCTTTCTTTAAAACATTAAAAGGTTGCCTCAACAAGAAAGATTTCTAATGGAGTATTGAAGCAGAGACGACTTTCCAGGACCTGAAAAGCCATTTGCAGTCCTTACCAGCTTTGACAATACCGAATCCTGGAGAAACGCTTATTCTCTACCTAGCAGCATCCGCCGAAGCCATAAGCGCAGTTCTTTTAACAGAAAGAGGTAGCGTGCAAAAACCAATATACTTCGTCAGTAGAGCGTTGCAAGGAGCAGAGCTCAACTATCCCAATCTAGAAAAAGTGGCTCTCGCCTTGGTACACGCGGCAAGAAGGTTGCGACGCTACTTTCAAGCACACATGATATGTGTTCTAACCGATCAGCCGATCAGGCAAGTCCTTTTGAAGCCTGAAAATTCGGGACGTTTAGCTAAGTTGGCTATCGAGTTGGGGGAACACGAGATTATATACAAATCTCGTTCAGTGATAAAAGGTCAAATTCTTGCTGTTTTCCTCGCAGAATCCCCCATAACTGGCAACCCAAAGGTGGAGAATTGCGCCCCAAAATCCAGGACCAACAACCCACCTGCATGGACCCTATTCACTGATGGTGCGTCCAATGCAGAGGGTTCAGGGGATGGGTTAATCTTAACTGATCCAAACGGCCAAGAAATAACCTACGCTCTTTGATTCAACTTTAAAACCTCGAATAACGAGGTTGAATATGAAGGCTTGGTGTCGGGACTAGAACTTGCGATTCAAGTGGAAGCAAAACGATTAGATGTATACACAGACTCCTTATTAATCGCAAACCAAGTAAAAGGGTTGTACGAGGCACGAGAATATCTGATGAAAAGATATTTGTTAAAAGTCCAAGATTTGCAAAAACATTTCTCGATCTTCACAATAACGCAGATCCCCCGTTCAAAAAATAAATGCGCTGATGCTTTAAGTAAGTTAGCATCCTCATCATTCGCCCACTTAACAAAAAATGTCTTGGTGGAAATTGTTCCATGCAGAAGTATCGACGTCAAAACTGTTAACTTAGTAGAAGAGACAGGCCTAACATGGATGGACCCAATCATGGACTACTTGAAGACCGGTGCCTTGCCAAGTGACCCAACTGAGGCAAGAAATATAAGGATTAAAGCACCACAATATTCACTTAAGGATGAGGTGTTGTACAGGAAGGGATACCTAACTCCGTGGTTAAGATGCGTTGGGCCTAAACAAGCAGACTATGTCCTACAAGAAGCCCACTTTGGGTCATGTGGCACACATGCGGGAGCACGATGCATTGTTCAGAAAGCAGCAAGACTTGGGTATTATTGGCCCACAATGTATCATGACGCCACAAAAATTATGGAGACATGTCACAAGTGTCAACAACACGTACCAACTACATGCCAACCCCAATGCGAATTAACAAGCATCTCAAGCCCTGGCCTTTCTACCAATGGGGAATTGACATAGTAGGACCATTCCCCGATGCTCCAGGACGAGTCAAATATCTTATTGTGGCCATAGACTACTTTACTAAATGGCTAGAATCTGAACCGGTAGCAACAATAACTGGACAAAAGACACTCCAGTTCGTATGGCGCAACATTGTATGTCGTTTCGGTATTCCGGGGGTAATCATCAGTGACAACGGAAAGCAGTTTGCCAATAATCATTTTCGAGAATGGTGCGAAGAGCTTCATATCAAGCAAAACTTTACGTCGGTGGCCTACCCGCAATCGAACGGACAGACTGAAGTCACAAATCGAACCATACTACATGGTTTGAAGACAAGGCTTGATAAAGCTAAAGGCCAATGGGTCGAGGAACTACCAAATGTTCTTTGGGCACACCGAACACCCGCTCATATAGGAAATGGGTGTACACCTTTCAGCCTTGTCTATGGTTTGGAAGCTGTTTTATCACCAGAGATAGGCTTGCCGACTTACCGGATCAGTAATTTTGACCCTACCGCAAATTACATGAACATGCGCCTCAACCTGGACCTATTGGAAGAACGAAGAGAGTTGGCCTCTCTACAAAATGCAAGATACAAGGCACAAACTGAGAGATACTACAACAACAAAGTACGACACACCAATCTTAAAATTGGTGACTTCGTTCTACGAAAAATGAAGCAAGTAGACAAGAAGGACAAAAAAAAGTTAGACGCAAATTGGGAACGGCCATATCAAGTAATCGAAGCTAGACGCACAGGATCATATGTGTTGGCAGACATGGAAGGCCGCCCTATTCCAAGGACATGGCATATCAACAACCTGCGGAAATTTCATTTTTAATGAAAGATCAACGCGCGCATTTAATCTACGTGCACGAATAAACTATCGCTCAAAAGCGTTTTTACTTTTAAGACAATAAAAAGTACCCTTGAATGAAGGCGTACAATGTATACGAGTACGACTCGTTTGTAAATCATCAAAATAATAAAACTACTTTCGGCCAAAAGCCAACATGATGCATCATCATCCCGACATAAGAAGGATACAAATTATATGTACGTATATCGTGAATGAGATAAATGCTACACGGGGCTGATATCATCCCGGATATCGATCAGAGTGTTGTAAATTGCTATCACATATAGCTATGTAATGCTCGACCAATCCAATAATGGTGTAATATAACCACCACCATTGACCATTGATCAAATGGACCAACGGTGCCCAAAAAATGAAGACAAATCATGAGCCTAATGCATCGCTAATGGGTTTAAAAAATTAGATCAGAAAGACACGGGGTTGTCTTTGTTTCTCACACTAAAGAAAATTCGGAGTACAACTCCAAAAATGGAGTACAACTTCAAAACTGGACTACTTCAAAACCGGAGTATTTGTCCTTGGTATGTTATTCATGTTTGTAAAAGCGAACTTGGAAACCGCTTTATTCGCACAAGAGCTTTATGTGACATATTTTCATATGTTAACATTTTTTCGTGTCCATGTTCATCCACAGATATACATGTATTTTGTATATCATTTATTTTGAGAACGTCCCACCAGTGTGAATTTTCATGTGGCCATGATGGCACAAGAAAATGATCAGTAGGTGATTGCAAAATACATCCTTGTACAGGAGAAGGAAAAGTTAACATGGTAATCCATGTACAAAATGTGACAATCACGATGGTCAAAGAGACGAGTATGGGACGCAATCATAAAAACCCGGCCACATACGAATAACCCGAGACGGTTTACTTGTGAGGTAAGCTTGTAATTATTTACCCCTTAAATCTCTCAAGTTTCGGACTAAAAGATCCAAGCTTGGATAAAAAGCAAAATTTAACGCTTTGGAAAAATGAATATCAATAATCAACAAAGTTGACCCAAATTCCATAAACTCTATGTATGGTCCAAATTCCATAAAATTTTCGAAGTTTATGTCTTGCTGTGGGTGCTCGTTTAAGAATGTAGCATCATGTTTAAGCCGGTATTTGCCTTGGTGCAAACTGCATGAATGCTATGAAGAAGTTAATAGCTTATACTATTGGCACAAAATGTCGCAGCAGGTGTTATATCTTGATACACACTAGTATCATTGCAACCGAGAAGTACATATCTAAGCAAAAGACGGTTCCATATAGGAAATATTATTCATGCAATATCATAGTTATGCGACTAGTGTTGAAACATCGTCTTTATTCATAGTGAAAGTACATAGACGAAAAAGGCACATCGACTGGATAGATGCACCTTGATGAACAGGAAGCAAACATAAAGAAAAACATATCCGCGTAAGTAACCATACAAAAGAGTGAAAAATGTCTAACAAAAACCACACCTTCTATTACCCAAAGCTCGCATACGGTTCTAGTGGTGACCACCACCGCGCCTCCTGCGGAGGCGGGCATTCTCAGAATCAAGCACGTTAACTTGGCCCCTTAAGGCTCTGCCCAGACCGGCAAGTCGGTCAATTTCAGCACGATAGAGCGCATTGTCCCTTTCACGTACCTCTAACATACGATTAAGTTCATTGCAGCGACGCTCGGTCGATATCCTATCACGTCTCAAATCCCCTACCAGAGTCATCAATTCCTGGTTTGCCGTAAGTAGCGACCAGTAAAGATCCTCGTATAGAGAAGGTTGTGTTGCGTTCCTGGCTGACACGGAATGGCTATTCACCCCCACACTAGCATCGTATGGAACCAACTGATAGTTGTTATCGACAACACCAGAACGTATACCACCAGTTGGTAACTGAGTGGCACTTTCTTCTAGCTCCTCAAGAACAACACCACAATCCAAGTTCCTTAACGATGGAAGGTGTACTCCAGGATCTCTAGCCACGGGAAACATCTCCGTCGCCATAGTAAGTGAACGCTCGGAACTACTCTCGGTCACGCGACCCGTCATACCTACACAAATAAATATGTTCCATAAATAAGTAGCTTCATATGAGGTTAAGGACATGATGGTACTTACAAATTCCATCAATGGTGAATTCACATGTTACTTACTAACAAGATATGCTATATAGTTTACCGAAGCTACTAGTACACTTAAATGTCGCCAAAAACATAAAGACATGCGGCGTGGGTAAAAAGAAGGATGCGAGTATACAACAAGATTACCGTCGTAAGATATGACAGCAACATTCTCGCTAACAGCCCACAAATATTGATAGTTGTTGTATTCGTCAGTTTCCATTCTTCTTCTGTTTGTTCTTTACCAGGGAAAAAGTGTGAGTTATGTGCAAGATAGCAATCCCTGTATATATATATGAAGAGGAAGATGACACGTATCAAGGTAATAGAACCAGAGAGTTAGAGTTACAGGTATTTAAGCTATTACTATAGGCTAATTATGAAATTACTCAGATATATCCGAATGAGTAAATAAATATATATTATATAGGCAAGGGAAAATACATAGTATAATAATACAAATAAAATGATTTGCAAACACCTGACAGCAAAAAGAAACTATAGTTTAACTTGATATAAAAGAAAAAACTAAGAGATGTTTTAATACAATGGTATATTATGTGGTACTCTTTAGGACCACCCACACTTAGTGTTTCTGTCACAAAGTTAAAATGTCAAGAAAAGAAGCAAAAAAGAGCAATTCCTTATATAAAAGAAAAGACCATGTATTCTGTTGCCAAGATTCATACATAGTCTTGGGGGACTTGATAAAGTATATCTAAATAAAACATGTGCTAAATAAATAGTATAAGATTTTCTAAAAGAAGAATATATGCAGGAAGAGATATCAACTTGCAGAGATTTGATATTCCACTGAATCAGATAGGGGAATATTTGCTCACCAAAACTTGCCATCATCTTCCTATAAATAGGACATATGTTGATGGAGAAAAAACACACAGGACTACTACACTTCATTCTATACTCCAAACCTTCTGCTTATGAAAGGAGCAATATTCAGCTAAGGGAAATGTCCCAAACGATCCAATATTCAGTTAAGGGAAATATCCCAAACGATCCAAAATTCAGCTAAGGGAAATATCCCAAACGACCCATGAGAAGACACTCGGCTCCGACCAAGGAAACGTTGCGTAAAAATGCATATATAATGTAAGTTACCTAAGAGGAATCGCCACCCGAGAAAATATAGATAATCCCTCGTACCTCTTGACGAAGCATTACTTGAAGCCAGAAGACACTTTCGGCAAGCTACATACTCTTTCGAAGTGGTGACGGATTCACACTACATGTCCATACGGTAGGAATCAAACGACTTCAGCCCGTAAATCGCATCTGTGAATTTCTGTATCATCACTGTGGTTTGTCAAAAATTTGAATTACATTCCTCGTTCGCGCAACATATATACATCATTGTGGTTGTACAATGGTACATCATACATCCCTGAGGACGAATGGTGTAAACATTTTTTCGTTAGAGGTTAAAAGTGTTTGTTATCTTAGGGTGTTTTAATCCTTTTACAACCTAAGGATAATTTTTGCACCAAAAAATTAAAAATTAATTTTTTTTGAAATTTTTTTTCGAAAATTTAAAAAGTTTCAGAAAAATATTTTTTTCATAAAATTTTCGAAAAAAAGATTTTTTTTAAAAACAATTTCGAAAAATGTTTTTTTCAAATTAATTTTGAAAAAATTTCAAATTATTTTTTTTAAAAAAAAATTCCAATAAAGCTTTTCTTTCAAAAGATTTATGAATAATGGTTTTTTAAAAAAAAATTGGAAATATATTTTCTTCAAAAAGTTTTCGAAAACATTTTTTTTCAAAAAAAATACAAAAAAAAATTCCAAAAAATTTAAAGAATTTTTATTTTAAAATTTACTTTTAATTCTGAAAACAGTTTTTTTTAAGAAATTAAAAAATTTATTTTTTTTTGAAGAAAAAAACATTTTCGAAATTTTTTTGAGAAAGAAACATTTTCGAAAAGCTTTTTCAAAATTTTTTTACGAAAAAAAGTTTGTCGATAATTTAAAAAAAAATTAAATTTCTTAAAAAAACTGTTTTCAAAATTAATAGTAAATTTTAAAACAAAAATTCTTTACATTTTTTTGGAAAAAATATGTTTTCAAAAACTTTTTGAAAAAACATTTTTTCGAAACCTTTTTGAAAAAACATTTTTTGAACCTTTTTTGAAAAAAAAATTGAATTTTTTTCCCAAAAAAAACATTTTTCAAATTTTTTTATTTTTTGAAAAGTTAGGGCAAAAATAATCCCGAGGTTGTAAAAGGACTAAGACACGCCTAAGATAACAAACACTTTTAACGCTTAGCGAAAAAATATTTGCACCATTCGTCCTCATGGATGTATGGTGTACTATTTTACAACAACAATGATGTATGTTGCGAGAAGTATTAACGAAAGATTTAATTCAAACTTTTGACAAACCACACGGATGATTTTTGCACTTTACTCAAAAAAAAAAAAATTACTCTTGTTACTTAACTCGCTAATATGAACAATGTGTCCTTAAACTATAGAGTATAGACCAACGAGGAGGCTATGTGCAATCAGGGTTGATCCAGGAATTTTTGTTAAAAGGGGCTACGTACTTAAAGTGAGAAGTCATAATGAAAAATATCGTTTCAAAATTTTAACGGATAAATGTAAAAACTAAGTAGAAAACCGGCTTTCAGTTTAAATAACTAATTACGTAATAAAATACTACCTTCATCTCATAATAGACCATAAATATTTTTATTTAAGTTATATAATACTTGATTGAAAGTTATATCAATAAATAGAGTTTTTAAACATATTTTTAATGGTATAATTTTCATTAAATATTATATTACACGAATAAAAATATTTATAGTCAAAATTAGATGAAAAGACTAAAAAAAGTCCAAGTGGACATGGGACAAAGGGAGTAGCTTGATTGTGATAGTTTGGCAGTCACTAATCCTCCTAGTAGCTCCGTCTCTCTGATTGAGCGACACATCAAACCGCCTCAAGCACACATCTTTGTTAAAACATCAAGGCACCGCCAACGAGTGGTCTCATTGTTTTCGACTTGTGTGCAGAGAGAGAAATTGTTTTTTAATGTGTTAATATTAGATCAAAATCATCTCAAGTTGAAAGTAACTTAATTGATCATGTTGATCAGGAATTTGATTGATCATGTTGATCAATCAAAATTTTAATAAATAGATAAAAGTTTTTTTTAGTGAAATGCATGAGGCCTACATATATTTATATTTGTTTTGATTGAAAAACTTGATCAATCAAATTAGCTTTAACTTGAGAGAGATTTTTTTCCATATTTATGCATAGAATTAGGGTATATGCCAAGTTCGTCGTGTGGTAACGTTCTTTTCTTATTATATGATGTTTAGTTATTGATAATGATCGTGGTAATTAGGGTGTCAATATTTCGATCTGACCCGAATCGATCTGAACCCGGCCTGAATTTATTCGGGTCAAATTATTCGGGTTCAAATTAGGTTAACCCGAAATTGAAATCAAAATCAGGTCGGACATCGGGTATAATTATTTAGGCTAATTCGGTTTTGGGTCAACCCGATTGACCTGAATAAGAATTTTTTATTTTTTTTTATTTTTAAAATTTAAATTTAATAAAATTTCTATGAAAAATAGTAAAAAAAGATTATTTTTTAATATTTTAACCGAATTCGGTTTGACCTGAACTCGACTAGACCCGAATAGACCCTTTTCGAGTAACCCGAGTTCAAGTCGAGTCGGGTAACTTATTTTTAATCGTGACACGAATTCAAACCGACCAGATTGATCCGAACCCGACTCGATTCCCACCGTTAGAGGTAAACACTACAAGGGTGGGCTAAAAACCCATTCATGATCCGAACCGAAAAAGAAAATCGATACCGGTTTTAGAGAAACCGGTTTTCTTCAACCAATCCGGGTAACAAGTTTAAAAACCGATGAAAACAACCCGATCAATCTGGCAGAAAACGGTAAAATCTTACAAAAAACCAGTTCCAAACCGATTCGATTTAAATCAAATTGGTTTTATTAAAAAAACAGGTTTGCCCACCTTTAAGGTTGCCTTGTTGATAGAACATCCCATGCATATGTAATTTTTAGAGGGAAGTGCAAAAATCATCCCTAGGCTATGTCAAAAAATCGAATTACATCCTTCGTTAGTTTTTTGGACAACAGCCATCCCTTCGTTAGTGCGCGGGGCACAATACATCCCTCATGAACTAACGGTGCAAATGTTTTTCTCTTTAAGAATTAACAAAGAGAGGGCAAATTTGTCTTTTTTCTTTTCCAGGGATATATGGTGAACCTTATCGTAACTTGTTTCGAAAAAGAAATTTATTTTCGAAAAAAAAGGTATTTTCGTAAAAAAAAAAATATTTTCGAATGTTTTTATTTTCAAAAAAAAAATATTTTCGAATAAAAAGTTTAATTTAGAAAAAAAAACAATTATTTTCGAAAGAAAAAAAAAATATTTTCGGAAAAAAAAATTATTTTCGAAAAAATTAGTTTTATTTTCGAAAAAAAGTTTAATTTTCGTAAAAAAAAAAAAATTCGAAAAAAGATCGAATTATTTTTTCAAAATTCTTTGTTTCAAAACGAGTTATTTAAAAAAAAGTTTAGCTTTTATTTTCGAAACACTTATAAAAAAAATTAAACTTTTTTTTCAAAAAAAAAAGTTTTTTATTTTTTCCGAAAAAGATAAAACCTTTTGTTTTTAAACAAGTTATTTCGAGAAAAAAAAGAATTTGAAAATAAAACTTTTTTTTTCGACATAACACAGGGATGATTTTTGCACTTCCCTCTAATTTTTATACAAGTGAACAGAAAAAATCCACTAGAGGATAAGCAAAACAACAAAAGCACTAAGATAATAAATAAGGTGAATAGGTGGTGATACGGTTCATATTTTCAATAAACGAAGAATAAAAGGAAACAAAAGTTCATTGAAACCGCAATCATGCTCATTGGGATGTCCCTCACTGAAACACAAGTCAAATTGCGCTGATCGATCCATAGAGATGTAATAGAGGCGATATCAAATTTGTTCACATCAAATGTTACAAATTATTCGAGTAACTGGGCACCATTGACAATTTCTATAATACTTCTGTATCATATCATAATCCAAAGGTATTTCTAATCCAAACACATGAGGAGGATTGGGCTATCTGCCCAGATTAAGAAAAGAAAAGGACCCCCTCATCGGTTCAATTCCAAACGTTTTTATATGTCTACATATATAATCAGAGCACAAGCCGCTCATCTTACAGTTTGATAACATCAGCAAGAACTTACCGTGAACCTCATTTTGGTCAGCAGTTTGTTGTAATGAACAATATGCATAACCCTCCCAAAAATGGATTAGCAAGTATTGACAACTAAACACTGATACCTTTGGACGCCCTCTGTGAACGAATGATCAGGATTTTAGAAAAGTATTCTGAGGACTGCTTGTCGTATATCACCTTTTAGGTTTATCTTCTTCTAATAGTAAATGTACTATAGATTGAATGACACTATTTTCGGCTATGTTTGCAGTCTGAAAAATAAAGAAAAACAAGAACCTGAATCAGCAAATTAAGGCATAATGCGGAGACCTGTGCAAGGTTACTTGAATCCGATACACATATGACGGATGAATAAAACAAAAAAAAAGGAAAGAAATTTGGACAGATATGCAGAAAGCACGGAGGAAAAACTTGCAACAAAAAAAGTTATCAATGGAAGGAAGAAACAGATGAGAGAACCAAAATAAATAATAAGAGAAAGTTCAAACTGGAACGAAACTGAAAAAAAGTTATTTGTTAGGTGCTATCCAAAGTTCCTTGAAGACTTGAACTAACAAAATTAATTTGATATCTTATTGAGAACGTAAATGAGACGTGCCCTTGACCAGAAATATACACATGAACCGGAAAACTCAACCAATGACACAAAATCTGGATTGAGCCATTTTTTGCTACAAAAACTAGTGAACACACCCCAAAAAAAAAATCAATTTGAGCTCAACCAGTATATAATACTAACACCTGACCATAAGCACTAATGTAGCATACCTGCGGCTTCCTAATAAGCTCCTCCAAAATTGAGTGAAGTGTTAGCCGAAGTTCCTTGAAGAGGACAGCGGTTTGAGCTGGTGCAGCCATTTTCAACCAACCATCTATGATTACGAGACCAGTCTGCAAAATAGAACCACCCAAGAGTAGCAACTTTAATCCATTATCAACCATTAAATATCCAATCATTACATAAATTCCACTCTATATATTTACAGAATTTCTACATGTAAAGTATTGGCTTATTATACAGGGATAAGATAAAACCCAGATTAAACTTTACTAGGGTTTATATTTGCTAAAGTGACCTGCCATACATTTTGATGTTTTCACTCGCGAGATTTTGTAAACAAATGATACATTTCACCTTTAAGGAAGATTGAGAAACTTCAATATGTATGCCTTAGATGTGTAAGAAAGTATTTCAACTGTAGACGAAGAACCATACCTGATGTTGGATGTTCATGGAACCACCGAATAACAATATGGAGTAGGGAGAAGTGATGGTAGTATCTCTAAGAAATACCTTCGTTGTCTCAACCTAGAAGCATTGACAGTAGGTAAGAAAGTTAGAGCATTACCCTTACAATCAAACCACCACGTACTTCTATTTTTAAGACAGATATTTCACTAATAAAAAAAATTATATCGGTTGGGAACAAAAACTAACAATCAAAGTCGTACCTTTTCAAGAAAAACAAGAAATGGGTGCTGAAAAGTTTTGGTGCTGTTATTGACAGAAGTAGGATGAACGTGGACCACCCTTCTTCCATCAAACCATACATTAGAGTCCTCGGTTGCAGTACCTGCAGACTGTCTAAGGCTATTCAGAGCTTTCTCAGAGATGCCTTGTTCTGTGGCAGCTACATTGGGATATAAACCAGCGCAAAGCAAGGCCTGCAAAGATAAGTTTTGGATCCAAGCTATCAGTTTCAACAAGAACTTGAGAATATCACAAATTTGATGCTAATCAGCACCTATTAGTAGAATCTCAAATATGTGACATTAAACATGAGTGATGGTTACCTTCACAACTGAGGAGTGATTTGAATAAACATTGAACGCTTGTGAACTATCTGAAAACCAGCTGTCAAGTTTCTCTCTCCATTTACCACCACTCTGATAAATAAAAACACCAACCATTATGACTCCTTACAGAGGCAATATAATAATATTTCTTAAAGATACATATACACTGTTTTTTAGTGTGTAAATACAGACATGCAAAAAGAGTTCCATACTATCTAATGTCACAGTACATAGTAGTAATTGTTTACAATGTTAAAAGGCACAACTCCACGAGGCAGTTGAGACCAAGAGAATCATGTTCATCATTATCTATCGTCATTATTTCATACATACAGCAATGTCAAGAGAGATTAAGCTACCTGATAATTTTTTGGAAGGTCGATGAGACCAATGTCAGCCAGCAACGTTCCAAACTGTACTCGCATGTCCCTATCATGTTGGTGTACAGATTAGGTATGATATTAGAACTCACACACAGGTGCAGTAATTTTCTCTATTCATTATTTCAACTTCAAGAGTATTATGATAACTAAACTTTTCATTAGAAATGATATATTCAACAAAATGCATGTAGGCTGTAGTGAATCAAGTATTCTTGGTAATACCTACATCGATAATCTCGAGATTTTATAATGATATATTCAATACATTTTTGGCTTTGAAGGAAACTATTAAAGAATGCATAGCTATAAGCCAAGAAAAACAGGGAAAGCGTGTGATGAAGATCCTAAATAAAGATTAGGTACCATAGCTGTTGGAAGCTGTATAAAAGATGACAAACCTTATCATGTACATGACAGAGCTGCTTAAAAAATGCGACTTGCAGAACCGTTCTGCGGCATGAGCTCCATTCTGTCAGGGAAAAGCTATACTTGTGAGCAGGTAACTTCATTTTCGGATCAGTGTAGTGTGTACATTATTTATATAAAAGCATGCATAATAAACACCTAACTGAGATCAGAAAAGATAACTGCAAGACAAATGTTTCAGGACTGTTAATAAGGAAAAATGAACTAACCTCACGTAAAATTTTATCCCATTTCTTATATGCAATCATCATAATCAAATGGTCAGACTGTCGATCCCCGTTATCTTGATCATTCGCACCCCCAGCCTTATCAGTTAATAGAGCCAACTTTGCTCTATCAACAGCATGCCTCTGAGATTGAAATAGTTTTTTATGTGATGAATCTCAACTTTATTTCAGAAACACAAAAGAGTAATTTGAAAAATAAAAAGTACCTCATCCTTTGGGTATATAAAGGGTGATTTATAGCTTAAGAATGCTGAGATGGATAGAATAGGTGATAAGCAGCCAAATATACCACCATATAACATCATCTGCATTGAATAGAACCATCAAGAACACATAAGACTATATCCTGTATGTAAATATACACATTCACATTCACAGAATATCACCTTTAAATCTTAATTATCACAAATAAGTTATTTGTAATCTCGCCAGCTAATCACTCGATCCAAAAAAAGTTGTATCAAAAGTTAGTTTTAGTATGGAAGAAAATGGTTATATAAAAAGTTCGTTTTAGCATGGAAGAGGGTTATCTAGTATCAAAATAAGAAATGATCTCAAAAAGTTCAAAAGTTGGAAATGCAATAAATCAAGAGCCATGTATTGCTTATTTTGATAGTGCTAGTTATAGCCCTAATAGCTATGGTTAGCAATTTGTATTTAGTGTAATCTCTAACTCCTAGTTGACTCGTGTGTGTGGGAGTTGTATGAAGTTCTGATTTTCCATGAATATCACGACACATGCTACTATCTTTCTTTACCTATGACAAAACAAGATCGAACAAAAGTAGATCCATTTCGATTTTCAATACCTACATTTATAATCCTCTAATTTGATCCAAAATTACTACTGTATCTTCTTTAACAGTATTAAGAGGTTGATAAATGGTTTCCTGTATTTGTTCCAGCCAATAGTCAGATTATGGTGCTCAACGGCTTTTATAGTTGGTGCGGTGTCATACTTGATTATTTTCTTGGAAGCAGACCATTATATTGATTACCCTATAACCATTCACTATAGCTATAAGGGCAATTTTAGCACTTTTTATTAATTTTACTATGTTCCAGAAACACTCTTAAAAAATTATCAACGTCAGGTTTTGTCTTTTGATGTTTAAGTGTTCAACTTTACTAAGAATAAATTATATTATGCTACAAATCTTTATAGCGTATCATCATACTATTGTTAGAAGATATAATTATCATTCTCTAAAAACAAATGTTAAGTTCATAGTAAAGACATGTACAATACTAGAATCTAAGTGTGCGGACCTTTCCAATTAATACATCGACAGGGAGTTTAGCCAAGTGATACCCGAGAGGTGTCAACTCTTCATCACCGTCAACAGCACCAACCTGAACCATATTCCAGTCAACGCAACGCATAACATGGAAACTAATACTTGCAAGCAACAACATTTAATTATGTTGTAGGACACATGATACATGAAATAAGTCCTATGATATCATAATACCTCATATAACAATGAGACTGCTGAAGTGATAGCCTCTTCTGTTGGAGGTTCTAGAGCCTAAGAGCAAAATCAACCACCAGATGTATATTAAGGAAAAAGAGCATAAGGGAGCCAATCAAAATCCAAAAAGACGTAATTACTCTTCTACTGCATATCAATTTACCTTTTGCAAAAATGGCATTATGCGACCAAGAGAAAGTAATTTGATTTGTAAGCACAATTCTACCAGTGGCATGCGCAACATCTCTGGGAGCTTCAGACAACAAAGAACACATCAAGTGGGTCTCACATAAGTAGCCAAAATACATAAATGTAAAAATTATGCTGATACCTGAAATGGCCGCATGAGCTTTTCAAATCTGTGACGTGTATACAAGCAAAAGCAAATTCCCGGTTTTACACGTCCAGCTCTTCCCCGTCGCTGCCTTGCATTAGCTCGAGATATCCAGTCTTCAACCATGCTCGATAGTTTCTAGTGGCATAGTAAATATATTATCAACATTAACATAAAGCAAATTAAATACTTTTTATATAAGTTTATTTTGCAAGATTGTTTGTATGAATAAGGATCTACATTTAAGAATACAATTATAAGGAGACAAGATGCCTTTTCATAGCTATTATTTATACTAGACGAGTACCCGCTTTTATAGTTGCGAGGTTACTCATTTTCACCAACTACGAACTTAACAAAATAATAAAAAAGAAATAGTAATATCGTGGCCTATCTAAATAGAGTTTGTGGATTAATTTTTAGAAATTATTAGTGTTGGGACTAACCACAAAAAAAAAAAAAAAAAAAAAAAAAAAAAAAGTCTCCCTTTAGAAACTACATTAAAAAGTTGTCAAAAATTGTCATGCATTTTTTTGAAATTTTGGGTGGGAATGTCAACACCACTTTTTCATTAAGGCAACATTGTTTGAATTTTTAAGTGAGAATTTAAGTTTTAACGGGGTAGTTTGGGGATTGACATTACTAACTTTTAAGAGAAACATTCGATCTGTAGAGAAGAGATTTACTTGCAAAGTTGCAAACATAATAAAATGGATATAAACGTAAATATAGATGAAAAATGGACAAACCTTCCTTGGATTGTAACGATTCTCCTTATGCTTGCCACAGTCAATGACATAAACTACATCGTCTATCGTAATACTAGTCTCTGCAATATTTGTGGCTACTATTACCTGCAAGAACAAAAAAATGTAAAGAAACATATGACTGGAATCTAATGATAAATGATGAATGACATCTAATGAGACGTAAACTCCATGAAGACTCCTATCATACCAATTAACCAACAGCAATATATGGTGTATTACCTTGCGGATACCATCAGGAGGTCTCTGGAACACCCTTTTCTGCTCAGATGAAGCAATATTTGAATGCAGCGGTAGAAGCCATTCAGATGCTTCTCCACGAAATTGGTAAGAAGCAGCTAATTTGTCGAGCAATGTGTGAATTTCAGCAACTCCCTGTTATAAGAAACTAACTTACTCTAACCCCATAAATAAAATTACCATAAAGAAAACCACAGAACCATATATAGAGCATAAGATCATCAATCAAGGAACTTACTGGTAAAAAGACCAATATTGCACCCTCAGGATATGTTTCATCAACGTGACAAATTAAGTCCTCAAGAAGATCATAATCAATAACATCTTCATTCAGTTTTTTCTGTCCAAAAGGATACACACTTTGTTAGAGCAAACTCCAGAAGTGTATTAAAATTCTTGCAATGATTATAGAAACATTTACCAGATTTTCCTGAGTTTGCTCACTGAATGTTTGATAGTTTTCTGAGACATAATAGGGGTTTATATTGCCTTTGGATAAAATAGATTCATCACCCCATGCAGATAAAACGAGATGTTTCTTTCCCCTGTGGTTGTCAACAGCAGCACCCTGAAGCAACCATGTACTAGTTAGTGTAATTAGATAGATAATAGCAAGAAGATCAACATATAAGTTGCAACATCATCGAGTTCCAATATATATACTAAAGGACCCAGCAGATAGAGACGCGTCGGGTCGGATAGAGTCAAGTGGAGCCCAGTTAAACAGAATTTTACTAATCCAGCAAACGTCAATCCTATTTATAAAATATTATTCAGTTTACTACTAATCTTATGATACATTTTTTTCAATATTAGGTAAACTCTTTATCTAGTTTAATAACAAGATATTTTTAATAGCGGAACACATGTCTATGAACCATTACCAACTTTAATAAAAAAATCCTTGAACTAAATAAAACACAAAACAAAAAGAATTCTTAATTTCTACCAAAAATAGAAAAATAGTAAATGTAAAAATGAAATACATCTTAACAAAAACCTACAACAAAGTCATACACTGATCTCACAAATTTTGACAATTCCCTCAATACATGTAAAACATGCATTTACTAACAACTCTGTCCCTGACTTTCATCAGGATATGATATGCACATGTAATTATACTTCAAAAAACTCAAATTACAGACCTACATAAAAGATGAGGAATGTGTCGATGATGGGGACAGGGTAGCCAAAGATACTCAGGCTTTTGCATATTTTCGACACCCCATTAACTTGAAAGTTTACACTTTACAATACAGTTCCCATTATTCTTAAGAATTTCTGTACCATTGTACATGAAATGGGTAAAAATGAGACTGTTCCCAGCACAATGTAATCCTTTTATAAATCAACTCCCCTTACTTTATACATGCATTTACTCACCAGCTTGTGTGTTAGTGGCATGAGGAGGGGGGTGGTACATGTATGCATACAAAAACACGTAGCACATACACAAGTGTGTATGCAACCACGGTCAGGAAAAATACCTTATGTTTTGGTGCATCAGATCTCAAAGAAGCTGGGGAATCGGAAGCAAGCCGGTAATCCGTATTTTCATGAATGTCCTCGAGAAAGTGGGTTGTCACAGGATGTGTTCGGCCTTGTGCATGAATTACGGGGCAGTCACCAAAGTAATGTGAAAACAGTTTTGAATCAACTGTTGCAGACCTGAAAACACATCAATTCATTAAATATATAGAATTATCATATTTGCAAGTTCCAAACTACAAGTAAAACAAGCATTTGCCATGGTACATAAATCATCGTTTGTCTAAACATACATAAGGATAACTTTCAGCTTTTGCGTGCGTTGGGTGGATTGCTTCTCAATAAAACTCTTCAAAATAATAAGTAGAAAATCGCCCTGTTACAAAAGAAAAGTTGTTAAGAACAGAAATAAGACTAGATCTATGACTAGACTCCTCTGCTTTTCATACATTAAACGATTTTAACATAAGACAAGGAGTAACATGCCATAAAACAGACATAAGTTAATAACATGAATTCAAGGCATACAATGATTTTGATTTCAAGTTCACATACGTTGTATGTGAGTTTTTTCAAGTAAAAACACAATATTATATCCAAATGATGATTTCATTACATACCATACTTTTTACCACCAAACTGAAGACATAATAAACAAGGGAAAGTATTGGTAACATTGATAGCTCAAGATAAATTAGATGATGTAGCACTTTGACCCATACTAACTTACCAAGAGGGAGCGTTCATGAACTTCATCAACAATGACATGAGTTATATCAGCAAAGCTTTTGTTTCCCTGCAGTTTCAAAAAAGTGTACGAAAAGATGAGCATGTGAACTCTGCTAGGATACACCTCACTGACACTACTTATAATTTCAAATGCTGTTACAAATTCCCATGTAATACAAAAATCTTTAGTTATTGATATATCACATTCCTATACGAGTATATGCAATGTGGGTTATTTCCAAATTTCCTCTCTCTACAACTTTAATGGATGCTACGTAGTTACAGATGAGGGATGACACATTGATGTAAACAGAAGACAAAGGGTAAAAATGTTGTAACATTAAAGTGAAAAATATAAAAACTCATAAAAGGTAGTTCCAATAGGTTATATGTGTTTTGTAGTGCATAGGAAAAGATGGGTACTGAATAAGAATTTACAAGTACAAGTAAAACAAAGTCAAATAGCAACTTAGAAGTATATCCATACCACGATCATCCTTAACAAAATACCAGTCGTACAAAACAGAAGCTTTGTTCTCTCAGTTCTGCAAAAAGAAAAGGTTGCAGAAAGTCAGTAACAAAAATATATTAATTAAGCTGTTAACACAATGTGCAGAAAGTATGAAAAGTTCAGCATTTTTTTAATCTCTTTATCTGTGATAGATTAACAGCTATACTGATTACTGCCAGGTTAATTTATCAGCATGTTATAAGGTTCTCAACACAATTAGATTGATCAATTTATTTGAAAATTTGGGAACTGTATCCAACATCAAGGCAGATATATCAGTCAAGGATGCTTTTTTTCACTTGCGAGCATGTATAACAATTGTTAACTAGATAGATAACCCAAAATCTGATACTTATAGTCATATTTTGAGCAAAAATAGTTCAAGATTTCATCAAAGAGCATCATGTACTGATATAGCAATCTCTCGGTCACCTTGCACTGTCAAGGCGTACTTGATAACCAACCAAAGAATCTTTAGAACCTGGTGATGATTCACAGCGCTCATCAGCAACTCTTTCAGCAACAGAAATGGCCTATAAAACAAATATATCCAGTTAACTACAGATTGAGCAGATAGCAATTGTCATATGACAATGCTAAATCTTTGTCCACAGATCATGCTATGTGAATATAGAATAAAGTCAAAAAGTAACGCATAACAAACAGCATTATCAATAAAACCATTACAACTACTAATGCACCTCATATTCTTGAACATCTAAATATTTGGAATTTGGTAATGGAAAATAATTTTGCCTGATAAATTTCATTTGCTTTAGAATGTTACTTCCTATGTGCATGTATAATATAACAAACTGTTACTCACCGCTATCCTCCTTGGCTGTGTACATACGATGTTACAAATACCACCATGCCCCTCCTCAATCATGTCATCCAAGATAAATTGCGGCACCTACACAAAACAATAGATAATATTTGTCTTGTTTAGATGTGAGCATATTATTTACAAAGTTATGAGGACAAAGCACTAAAACCAGTGCAAAGCTAAAGTGAATAGCTTTAGCAATCAAATATCACTAATTTTTACCTGAGTTGTTTTTCCACAACCTGTTTCTCCACACACAACAAGGACGTCATTATCTTTTAACAAATGTAAAATTTCGCCTTTTAGTTCAGCAATAGGGAGAGCATCTCTTGATTTTAACATATCCTGCAGAAACAATAACAGTATATCACCTCACAGCCAAAGCCCAGAAGCTAGTATGCATACAACCAGAAGTACATACAATATACGTATGGTGCAAGACTATGTATCTAAAAAATACATTAATGCATAACGAAGAAGTTCTAAAATCCCACACTTGATCTCAGAAACTGGAGTTGGAAAAGAGAAAACATGCTAACCTTGTACTTCTTTGTTTTGCTTTTACTCTCCTGCTGTTTTTTAAGATATGAACTCTCCGCCTGTTTATGATAGTCAATACCTGAAAAAGCAATATACAAAAGGGGGTCCATGTGTTAAATGTTTATTCTTTTTGGTACGGACAATAAACAATCTTTCATGCATCTGACCTCACATCTGTATGAAGATTGAGTGAATTTTTCAACCATTGAACTTGTACTTTATTCGCAATTGAACAATGTACATGC
Source organism: Glebionis coronaria (assembly GCA_025667525.1). Classification (NCBI taxonomy): domain Eukaryota; kingdom Viridiplantae; phylum Streptophyta; class Magnoliopsida; order Asterales; family Asteraceae; genus Glebionis; species Glebionis coronaria. Next base: position 537,842,085 of record CM046880.1, read on the forward strand.
TAAAATGCTAAGTAGAAGATAAACAACTAAATATCTTAGTGTGAGCAATTTAACCACCATAATTTCCGTTTTGTTCCATTGCAAGCTCGCTCTAGGCGTCTAGTCAAGTGTGTTACCTATGGACTTTGATTAAAAAAAATGCTTAGTCTAACAAATGTTTATGGAAACTATCATCTTTTTCATGCTTTATGTGCCCAAATATCATCTACTACTATTGAAATAAATTCACCCTAAAATCGTAAACTAAAACAATGTGGGCGTGTATTTATACCACAAATATAGATTCCCCTAAAACAGATTTTGAAGATGACAAAAACTTACTTTCTGCATTCTTATCAATACTAGCATCTCTGGAACTTTTATCATCTTGAGCATGAGATATATGACAATCATTCTTTACAGAGATATCAGAGACGTCCACAGAAACAATAGCATCAGATGCATCAGCATCAAGTAGAGAATCCACAAAACCTGCCCGTCTGTCTACTTCAGGTTCTTTTAAATCTCCTGATAGGTCTCCTAAATAACACCAGAGGAATGATTTAAAAGATAAAATATTGGTAATCAAGTCAAGTATCATAACATTCTTCTTTATAAATGAGTGTGAAATCTTCAATATTCACCTTCCAGCCATTGAAGAACAAGTGACGCGTATGATTTCGTCATCATCATGTGAACAGGTAGGTCAGAGAAGAGCTGATACAAGGCAAAGGCAGCAACTCTGTTTTGTGCATCCTAAGAAAAGTCATAAACTTGGTAAACAATTCTTCAAGGTCTATAAGGTTCTGATAAACTAATTAACAGGAATCTTCATCTTGCAATTACAGTTACACAAAAAGTGTGCCTGTGAGAGCACGATTCATGAACCACGCTCAATTATGGAAAAATAGTAATGCTAAGCTTAAGGAAATTTGTATTTTAAATACATGCTCCATCAATAACGAAAAATTTGAAATTTTTTGAAATACTTTGATATATACCTCAGCATTTTCAAATGTTTCTCCAGGAGTAGGTAACTGAAGAGTAGTTAGTCCTCCAACTTTTCTGTTCTTACCCCTTCCACTAGCTTTACGTATCACATTCACAGTATAACTAAACCCATCTCTTATGCCTTGTACTTTACTATACTTTGGTGCCTCCCATCCAGATCTTTGACAAAGCTGGTGAAGAATGGCCTTGGGCAACTTTAATGGATCCCCCTATATTTAAACAAAACATCATAATAAAGATGGAAATTAGATACAGATATATGTAAAGACCACACATGGACAACACAGTCTCATCAGCAAAAGACGCACAATAGTAAAAATATTAGAATTAACTTTGAGGAAGTTATATAACACAAAAAGTATTCTTATACATGTAACAAACACAGAGTTTGTAAACTAGTTTCACACATATATAGAGCATAATGACCTACTAATATACATATATCACCATAAGAACCTCATATAAAAGCAAGCATCACCTTCTTCCAGATTCCCTCTAACTTCTGCAAGTTCTTTTCACTAGTTAACTCTTTCATCTTCTCCTTCTTTTGCAACTCCACAATATCAGGATGTAAAACTTGAGCAGATGATGAATCTTCTAGAAACATATCAGCCAACTCAATATCTCCCAGGTCCTCATCTGCAACAGTTCCCTCTTGGCTAGGAGCACTTGATGACATACCCTGAGTTAACACCTCTTCTAAATCGACTTCCAGACCCATTTGTTCGACAGAAGAGTCCATGCATACATCTTCACATATAACAGCATCAAGGTTTTTGGAAGGAGATTCCTCAATGACGCGATGGCGACTCTCAAATTCTGCAGCTAAAGTATCAACCGATATACCTGTAAGACAGACTCACGGTGTATCAGTAGAGTTAAAATGTTAAAACTATATCAGCAATGAGCTCAAGCTAACCTAGGGCTGCCATCTCTTGCTTGAGTTTACGAATTATTTGGCCAGATTGCTCCTGGCCTTTCTTATCCCGTCTTTCTTTAGCATTTATAGCTTGTAAACGAGCATTGTGATATTCCTCACGAATAATCTCATAGCTTCTAGGCTCTGATGCCTAAAAAGATAATCAATATAAAGAAGATTAGCGTGGTTTCACAAACAAGAAATTAAGTCCTAATACATTTTAGGATGTGCTTAACATACAATAAAGATACAGATTTCCATGCATCATTTAGATTTCTGATAACAGATCATGCTAGGTGACCAATATATACCATCAACAGTACCTTATCATCTGCATCTGCGGCATCTTCCCATGATTCATATTCATCCTACAAAATGATTCAGAACACAAATTCATTAGTTTGCATATTTAACTAAAGTTTGACATGTACAAAAAGATATTAGGACATGCCCAAGTGACTACTACATAATAGGTGAAAGAGTATTGAAGTGTGCATGGTAATTTAATTGGTATTATTAAGTTTGGTTCTATTAAGAAGGTAAATTATCTGATTGGTCACCTCTTCTTGTTGCTCCATATACCGACGGATCCAATCTGCTTGAGACTGCTGAAACGTATCCAATGTATCAACTTTTTGCTGGCCCTTGCTCTTGATTGACACTTCTGGCATTTCATCTTCAGTAGCAACCGGTGAGTCGGGCAAAGGGGCCCAGTCATCTCGTGCAGTTGATATGATGCCGACAGAACCACCTGCGATGCCAAAAGCAGCAGAAGATACATAAGAGTTGCTTTGACTAGGGATATCCAGCTTCTAGAGCAAAAGTAACAATAAAATAAAATAAAAACGTGTTAAGGTACATGAGAAATGGCGTTTTTGCTTTGCATACCGTCGTCTGGAAGAGCGGCAGTGCTACTGCGAAACTTCAGTGGCAGCTCATTTGGCGGTAAAATTAAGCATAGCCAATCTAAGGCACCCTCAAATGTAGCACTTTCCTTTTCAACAAATAAATAACAGAACAAATTAGACAAGTTTTGATATATTTAACAAGATAAATACAAAAAAGTGCACTATAATAAACTCATGAAGCTAAAGCTCCCATACTCATTTGCTTCTTTTAGAAGTGAATACAAACCGTGTCGTCCGTTATATGCACTTGTAAATAATACATAGAAGTTTATTTAGAAGGCTAGAGTCAAACAAATATGGATAGCGACTGATACTGTATTAGAAACTTCTGGCTCCATAAGTAACATTTGAATGTGCATTCATTAGGAGTGTTTCTATCTCACACATTAAGAGGATGCCACTCATAGTTGCATCAGTAGTAGTTACGTAGTATATGGCAAGATGCCTCCCACTTTGACAATAAAATGACCATGTGAGTAATTTGAACTTTTTATGTTGCAAAACGCCCAAACGGTGCCCATATTTTGACATGTGTTGTGACTATATGATTACACTTGACAATGATATAATGAGGCATCCAATTCAGTGTCAAGAAACATGACTAGACAGGGTAGGCCGCAATATCACTATACGTATAATGTTTATAGACATGACTAGAGAGTGCATCCCAGTGCATATGTCAGTAAATGACACAATTATAAAGTATGAATGAGAACGGTGACAGCACCGTTTAGTAAACAGTTGTCAAAACCTACGTTTCCATATCTTTTAATGGAGAAACAATATCAACGACTTATCTGTTGTGAGCTGATCAAAATGTCAAACCAACTTTACATTCTGAACCAGCAAACGGGAAGAGGGTTAATCCAATGTATATTTAATCAACAAAGCCACTTGACTTGCTGGTTGGATGCTATAATAAGGAAATTCCCCATACCCTGCTCAGGCGGGATTCGGTATAAGAAATGAATCAGAGGTTCACCACTATATGGCATAGGGAAGTTCACTTGATTGGCACCTATAAATTGCTTAAAACAAACCAAAAATGAAGAAGCAGGAAAGTAATAGTAGATCGATATGGAATATGCCCAGCCTATACAATCAATTAAAAAGATGAAACTAGTTGATTAAGTGAGGTACACCTACTTCTTCGTAAAGGCAAATCTGAAACCGATCTCTTCGCACGCTCAAAAAAAAATTATTCCTAGTACTACTTGCTTCAAAACTGTCTGATTACATCATATTTTTACAAAACCTACCCAGTCAGTTTAAAGATAAATTTAGTCAGCTCACATCAATAAAACCTAGTTCAAAGCTAAATTTAGATATCCATTACATCCTACACTCAATAAAAGTTTCTTATTCATTGTAGTAAGTGCATCAAAATTCGATACACCAACATCTTGTATTCTAAAATACAAAGTTACAAAATCAGTCAATGGATATTAGTTAAACGTCTGTGCCACAAAGAAAATTTACACTCACAATCTCCTATTGCTAGTAGTACTTGCTTGGAAAGTGAAGACAATTACATCGTGTTTTCTACAATCAGTTTGTATATAACATTATTTGACTGATATTAGTCAAACCTAGTTCTTCCCAAATGCAAAACTCGATATGGCCTCATCCTCAACATCATATAACCAGTAGCGCTTGCTTGCTGCAAACTTAAATATTATTAGTTATCTAACATTTCTTAAATACTTTTAACCTAATTCTTCATAAAGGCAAAAATAAAATATATATTTCACACTCAACCATTTCCTATTCCTGGTAGAATTTGCTGCATCAATATGATTGGTCGACTGGCATTAGGTAGATCTAGTTCTTCCTAAAGGCAAAACTAAAACTCATATCATCTCCCACTAACAAATTACATATTCCTAGTAGCACTTGCTGCAAAACTCAACATGATCACAATCACATACTATTTTCCACAAAACGTCTACAATCAACTCAGATACAGAATCAGTTGACCGAAAGACAAATTATAACCACTTTAATCTAGTCACAACTTACTCTCTACAATCAACGCAACATCCAAACTAATAAACCTCAACAATCGATTCATAGATTATAAAACTCGATCACTATCAGTTAAACCTAATTCTACCTAAACGCAAACTCGAAATGTAAACAACTTCATCTCGCACTCAACAATAACATTATTCACATCTTACTCTCTACAATCAATGCAACATAAAAACTAATAAAACTCGGAGCAAAACTTTCCACAAAATGCAGTATAGCTCTAAATAACATTAGTTAAACCGAATTCTACCTCATCGCAAACTCGAAAAGTAAACGGTTTCATCTCGCACTCAACAATAACATTATTCACATCTTACTCTCTACAATTAATTCAACAACAAAACTAATAAACCTTTACAACCAATTCATAGATTATAAAACTCGATCACTATCCATATCCCTTTCCGCAAAATGCAATATAATTCTAACTAACACTAGCTAAACCTAATTCTGAGTTAAAATAAGTGGATCTATATCCATAATTCTCACCGCAAAATGCAAAATAACTAGTTGACTAACATCAACTAAACCTAATTATTTCTTCCTAAACACAAACTCGAAACTAAATTTATCAACTAAACCTAATAATTCTTCCTAAACGCAAACTTGAAACTAATTACATCAACTAAACCTAATAATTCTTCCTAAACGCAAACTCGAAACTTATTTCATCAACTAAACCTAATAATTCTTCCTAAACGCAGTTATTTCATCAACTAAATCTAATAAATCTTCCTAAACGCAAACTCGAAGCTAATTTCATCAACTAAACCTAATTACTTCTTCCTAAACGCAAACTCGAAACTTATTTAATCAACTAAACCTAATAAGTCTTCCTAAACGCAAACTCAAAACTAGTTTCATCAACTAAACCTAATAATTCTTCCTAAACGCAAACTCAAAACTAGTTTCATCAACTAAACCTAATAATTCTTCCTAAACGCAAACTCAAAACTAATTTCATCAACTAAACCTAATAATTCTTCCTAAACGCAAACTCGAAACTAATACATCAACTAAACCTAATAATTCTTCCTAAACGCAGTTATTTCATCAACTAAACCTAATAATTCTTCCTAAACGCAAGCTCGAAGCTAATTTCATCAACTAAACCTAATAATTCTTCCTAAACGCAGTTATTTCATCAACTAAATCTAATAAATCTTCCTAAACGCAAACTCGAAGCTAATTTCATCAACTAAACCTAATAATTCTTCCTAAACGCAGGCTCGAAGCTAATTTCATCAACTAAACCTAATAATTCTTCCTAAACGCAGTTATTTCATCAACTAAATCTAATAAATCTTCCTAAACGCAAGCTCGAAGCTAATTTCATCAACTAAACCTAATAATTCTTCCTAAACGCAAGCTCGAAGCTAATTTCATCAACTAAACCTAATAATTCTTCCTAAACGCAGTTATTTCATCAACTAAACCTAATAATTCTTCCTAAACGCAAGCTCGAAGCTAATTTCATCAACTAAACCTAATAATTCTTCCTAAACGCAGTTATTTCATCAACTAAACCTAATAATTCTTCCTAAACGCAAGCTCGAAGCTAATTTCATCAACTAAACCTAATAATTCTTCCTAAACGCAGTTATTTCATCAACTAAATCTAATAAATCTTCCTAAACGCAAACTCGAAGCTAATTTCATCAACTAAACCTAATAATTCTTCCTAAACGCAAGCTCGAATCTAATTTCATCAACTAAACCTAATAATTCTTCCTAAACGCAAGCTCGAAGCTAATTTCATCAACTAAACCTAATAATTCTTCCTAAACGCAAACTCGAAACTAATTACATCAACTAAACCTAATAATTCTTCCTAAACGCAGTTATTTCATCAACTAAATCTAATAAATCTTCCTAAACGCAAGCTCGAAGCTAATTTCATCAACTAAACCTAATAATTCTTCCTAAACGCAAGCTCGAAGCTAATTTCATCAACTAAACCTAATAATTCTTCCTAAACGCAAACACGAAACTAATTACATCAACTAAACCTAATAATTCTTCCTAAAGGCAAACTCGAAACTAATTTCATCAACTAAACCTAACTATTTCTTCCTAAACGTAAACTCGAAGCTTATTTCATCAACTAAATCTAATAAAACTTCCTAAACGCAAACTTGAAGCTAATTTCATCAACTAAACTTAATAATTCTTCCTAAACGCAAACTCGAAACTAATTTCAACAACTAAATCTAATAAATCTTCCTAAATGCTAACTCGAAACTTATTTCATCAACTAAACCTAATTATTTCTTCCTAAACGCAAACTCGAAACTAATTTCATCAACTAAACCTAATAATTCTTCGTAAACGCAAACTCGAAACTAATTTCATCAACTAAACCTAATAATTCTTCCTAAACGCAAACTCGAAACTAATTTCATCAACTAAACCTAATAATTCTTCCTAAACGCAAACTCGAAACTAATACATCAACTAAACCTAATAATTCTTCCTAAACGCAGTTATTTCATCAACTAAACCTAGTAATTCTTCCTAAACGCAAGCTCGAAGCTAATTTCATCAACTAAACCTAATAATTCTTCCTAAACGCAGTTATTTCATCAACTAAATCTAATAAATCTTCCTAAACGCAAACTCGAAGCTAATTTCATCAACTAAACCTAATAATTCTTCCTAAACGCAGGCTCGAAGCTAATTTCATCAACTAAACCTAATAATTCTTCCTAAACGCAGTTATTTCATCAACTAAATCTAATAAATCTTCCTAAACGCAAGCTCGAAGCTAATTTCATCAACTAAACCTAATAATTCTTCCTAAACGCAAGCTCGAAGCTAATTTCATCAACTAAACCTAATAATTCTTCCTAAACGCAGTTATTTCATCAACTAAACCTAATAATTCTTCCTAAACGCAAGCTCGAAGCTAATTTCATCAACTAAACCTAATAATTCTTCCTAAACGCAGTTATTTCATCAACTAAATCTAATAAATCTTCCTAAACGCAAACTCGAAGCTAATTTCATCAACTAAACCTAATAATTCTTCCTAAACGCAGGCTCGAAGCTAATTTCATCAACTAAACCTAATAATTCTTCCTAAACGCAGTTATTTCATCAACTAAATCTAATAAATCTTCCTAAACGCAAGCTCGAAGCTAATTTCATCAACTAAACCTAATAATTCTTCCTAAACGCAAGCTCGAAGCTAATTTCATCAACTAAACCTAATAATTCTTCCTAAACGCAGTTATTTCATCAACTAAACCTAATAATTCTTCCTAAACGCAAGCTCGAAGCTAATTTCATCAACTAAACCTAATAATTCTTCCTAAACGCAGTTATTTCATCAACTAAACCTAATAATTCTTCCTAAACGCAAGCTCGAAGCTAATTTCATCAACTAAACCTAATAATTCTTCCTAAACGCAGTTATTTCATCAACTAAATCTAATAAATCTTCCTAAACGCAAACTCGAAGCTAATTTCATCAACTAAACCTAATAATTCTTCCTAAACGCAGGCTCGAAGCTAATTTCATCAACTAAACCTAATAATTCTTCCTAAACGCAGTTATTTCATCAACTAAATCTAATAATTCTTCCTAAACGCAAGCTCGAAGCTAATTTCATCAACTAAACCTAATAATTCTTCCTAAACGCAAGCTCGAATCTAATTTCATCAACTAAACCTAATAATTCTTCCTAAACGCAGTTATTTCATCAACTAAACCTAATAATTCTTCCTAAACGCAAGCTCGAATCTAATTTCATCAACTAAACCTAATAATTCTTCCTAAACGCAAGCTCGAATCTAATTTCATCAACTAAACCTAATAATTCTTCCTAAACGCAGTTATTTCATCAACTAAACCTAATAATTCTTCCTAAACGCAAGCTCGAAGCTAATTTCATCAACTAAACCTAATAATTCTTCCTAAACGCAGTTATTTCATCAACTAAACCTAATAATTCTTCCTAAACGCAAGCTCGAATCTAATTTCATCAACTAAACCTAATAATTCTTCCTAAACGCAAGCTCGAATCTAATTTCATCAACTAAACCTAATAATTCTTCCTAAACGCAGTTATTTCATCAACTAAACCTAATAATTCTTCCTAAACGCAAGCTCGAATCTAATTTCATCAACTAAACCTAATAATTCTTCCTAAACGCAGTTATTTCATCAACTAAACCTAATAATTCTTCCTAAACGCAAGCTCGAATCTAATTTCATCAACTAAACCTAATAATTCTTCCTAAACGCAAGCTCGAATCTAATTTCATCAACTAAACCTAATAATTCTTCCTAAACGCAAGCTCGAATCTAATTTCATCAACTAAACCTAATAATTCTTCCTAAACGCAGTTATTTCATCAACTAAACCTAATAATTCTTCCTAAACGCAAGCTCGAATCTAATTTCATCAACTAAACCTAATAATTCTTCCTAAACGCAAGCTCGAATCTAATTTCATCAACTAAACCTAATAATTCTTCCTAAACGCAAGCTCGAATCTAATTTCATCAACTAAACCTAATAATTCTTCCTAAACGCAGTTATTTCATCAACTAAACCTAATAATTCTTCCTAAACGCAAGCTCGAATCTAATTTCATCAACTAAACCTAATAATTCTTCCTAAACGCAAGCTCGAATCTAATTTCATCAACTAAACCTAATAATTCTTCCTAAACGCAAGCTCGAATCTAATTTCATCAACTAAACCTAACAATCTTCCTAAACGCAAGCTCGAAAAGTAAACGATATGATCGCACACTCAAACCGCTACAAAACAAAACAGCAAAACTAACTGAACTAGATAAAATGAAGATGAAATAGACCTTAAGATGAGACAAAGCACGTTCAATAGAATCATCACTAAAACCTTCACACGAGAGCTTCTCGTAAACCGAATGCAGCTTTTTCGCCTTTTGCGCCTTCGTTAAATTCGAGTCTTCGGGTGGTGTAACCGTCGCCGTTGACCGGCCGGAAGTGAGTAGGAGTCGCCGGAGACGGTTTTCGTTTTCGGCGGAGATTTGGAGCTTTGGACCGGTGGATGAGGATGATGATGATTGTGGCTTGTTTTTAGATGATTTTTGTTGTTGCTGTTGTTGTTTCTTCTTTGGCGCCATTTTTTATTGGTGTGTGTGTGTGTTTTTGGAGGTGTGTTTAGTGTGTGTGATTGTTGGAGAAGTTGCAGGAATTTGGGGAAGTTGAGAGATACAGTAGATGAAACTTTTTGATTTTAAGCTGTTAGATTTTTTTATTAATATAAGTGTTTAGTAAATAAAGTGTAGTTTTTTAAGGTGTGTTTGGTTAATAAAGGAATGAAATGATAGGAAAGAAGTTTGTTTGTTTGGTTTGTTTAAATTTATACGTAGTACTATGCAGTAACGAAGCCAGGACCAAACATAATCGGGGGCATAAAACTTTTTGAACCTTAAGATACTATAAATCAAATTTTTGTAAGTATACTAACTATATAAGACTAGAAACACTTTTCAATGCACCGGGTGCACTTAAGATATATATTTAAGAGAAATCGATTTTTTTTTAAATTAACATTAAATCGAAAAAATTTATATGTGTCACGAGCACCCGCGGGGACACCATCTGGCTCCGTCTCTGGTACTATGAATATGATTTCATGATATTATTAGTTGGATAATTATCATTCCAAATATCCTGGAAATCAATAGTCAAATATTAGTTGTCATCTTTATCTAACTATATTATTAGTTGTTAATCCTTATCTAGTTATACATTGTATCTATATATACATGTATGCTTTGATGAAATGAGAGACAACACATTTATCATTCTTATAGATATTGGCTTTATGTGTTAGAAAGCAAAGTAGTAGAGTATGAAGATTCATTTCTTCTCTCACACAATCTATCTATCTATGTAATATATTAAAAAAAAAAAGGTTTCTGCATGAGTCCTCATCTTTAACTAAGTGGATAAATTTGATTGATTGATAGAATAAAATATATTAATTGTTGATGTCATAAATTGTTTTAATAAAAATTTAATTTAAATTCATACAAAGTCCATTTTTAAAACATAGAAATGTCCGAATTTAAAATCAGGCTTCTTCAGGAAGATGTATCGCACATGTTTTTTCATTGGAAAATACAGACGGCACTATTTTTCATTCAATTACTTTTCCTAAAACAAATTTGAATTTGAATATCCAACCTCGTTATCTGAACATTTGTCTTCTTCAATGTATCTACAATTTGATTAAGCTTTTTGCTCTTCATGATAAGTTTTAGAATTGATTTAATGATTTCAGTTTTTTCTATAGTGTTAAGGTTTCATTTATTCATACAAATCCTCCTCAACTATACACGCCTAAATTCAAATAAACGGCATGGAAGATGTGTAATTTTGGGGTGTGTTAAAGAAGATTAGGTTGTGTTTATTTTTGCTTTAATCGATATTTTTACTTGTGTGGTGAATATATAATCATTGCTAAATGGGATATTGCTTTTGAGATATGAAATTTATGGATTTTGGAGAAATTTTAAATGTATACTACATGTTTGATGAAATGCTTCAGGGACTTTGAAGCTATTATGTCTAGTTGCTTGAGTTATTTTTAGGAGCTAGCCATTGTTCTATTTTTTATTACCCAATTAATCTTAGAATCGTGTTTAACATATCTTAATCAACAAATCGATAAATCGTTATCTCGAATTTATAAAAAAAAAGTGCATCTTTGAATGGCTTTTGATTGGAAAATTTGTCTCTATTGTGTAGCTCGAAATCTGCTGAAGTAATGAATTCACTTCATGAACCATGTCTTCTTCATTCCTAAAGAGATACCATGTCTCTTTCCATTTCTTTTTTCTTTTGTTTACTCTTTCTACTTATGCAATGTGAAATTAGGTTCAAATCATAGCCATGACTCACGAGCAGAATATGTTTTCTTTGATGCTCCATGTTTTCAATATTTGGATGTTTTGAATCAATATTTTACATCTTTTTGTGGCATTTTCTAAGTTCTTACAAGTAGTATTTTCTAAGTTTGAACTCAAAAGTCGACTTTATTTCTCTTTTTGTTCCATTGATGTGATGTGCTTAACTACTTATCCAGGTTGGATGTTTCTACAAGAAAATATATGCATCTGAATTTCATAAAAACTGTCATATTTACTCATATACATCTTCCTTATTTGTAAAGTTCCCCATCAGTTCCAGTGCGGTTATTTTTCATCCATGTTTTTAACTTTTTCTTTCACTGAACCTCAATCAGGTACATGTGGAGTATTGTTTTTAGGAGAACTCATCTTGAAGCACGTATGATTGGGCGTATCTTGTTTCATGTGGTACGCTGCTCTTCCTTTGGCAATTATAGGTATGTTCCCTTTAATAATTGACTACATTGGGCTTTTTGTACAAGTAGCATGATCAGTCTAACTGAATTAAAGATAGATTATTGGTATGGGATGATCAACATTCGCGTGAATTTGGTAAAACTTCTTGTGGTTTTTAAATCCATGAACTAAACTCCTCAAATTCTTATACAATATAAAATAAGTAATGAAAATTAGATAGACTGAAACTTTATACTTTTAGGCTCATCACCATGATGTATCTTATAACTTGATACTCAGCTTGGCCATAACATTCCACAAATCTATTTTTATGTATGCATCATTCTTTATTTGTTTATTATTGTTAGTGGTTGTTATTTGGTGTTATGTTAACTAAAAATTTTATTTCATATGGGGTGATTGTGTTTCTAAGGTTTATAAGTATACTCTTGAAGAAAAAAAGGGTAAAAGCTATAAAATACCAACGTACTTATTCAAATTTATCGACTTTAAACACTTACAATTTAATCGCTATGCTTTATCAATAAACTTTCAAATTTGTTCTGTTTTTACCAATATTGCCGTAAAATGACTGTATTACCCTCTTAAATGACTAAAATACCCTTTATATTTTTCCTTTTTATTTAGAGATGGAATGACAATGAGTCTATCAATTCCTTTAATGCTGTTTGGATTGATTTATGAGATACTGTATCACTATCCACTCTTCCACCCAATAGTACTCCATCTTCATCATACAAAGTTATTCAAAAAAGTCATACAAAGACTGCTAAAAAAATTACAATTTTTTTTATCAAAACATGATTTGACTTCGCGTATATCCTTTTTTACAATCAAATCAATTTCATCCTCTCTTTCTATACCAATGAAAACATATATCCAACATCCTTCTCAAATGTTCTTTAAAAACTTTACTAAAACTAGCAAATTGTTGTATCTATTAAAAAATACAAAAAATTCAAATAGGGAATGTAGTATGGGTGGCTATTGTATCGGCTTAATTCATATTGCGTTTTACACATTTGAATCTGTGAGTGAATTACATGTAAAAGAGTTTGAATCTGTTAGTGGATATATTAAAGATTATCTCATGTTTGTTTTAGGGAATGGGGTGAAATAACTTTATTAGTCATTCACAATAGTTTAAATGTATTTTTTTATTTGGATACAAGAATATAGTAGTACCCTTTACCCTTTTATGTCATTGTTTAAACGATGGTTAGGGATTGCAGGCCGTCAATTGGACTGACGATGGTATGGTGAAAAGGATCACATGCATTAGTTTTTACACAAGAGTATCAGTTCAGTTTTATGTTGGCCGAGGTCATCCGTTGGACTCTAAGCTTCTCCCATTAAAATAGCAAATCATTGTATTTATTTAGCATAGAAAGCAAATCAGTTACTTTCATTTATGTAGCATTTTCGTATTTTTAAGATCTGAGATATGGTGTATGTGGCAGTGTATATAATTATGTTAAAAAAAGACAAGGGTATTACAGTCATTTTACAGTCATATTGGTAAAAACGGAATAAATTTGAAAGTTCATTGGTAAAGCTTAGCGATTAAATTGTAAGTGTTTAAAGTCGGTACATTTGAATAAGTACGTTGGTATTGTATAGCTTTTACCCGAAAAAAATGTGGAGTTGGCTATCTTTTAAATTTTTTAAAGTAGAAATATGACTATAGGTCAAAAATTGAAACTTTTTTGGTTAGTTGGCATTTTTTTAGCAGATTTAGAAACTATATATATTATTTGTTCGCCTCTAAAGGGAGATTAAATACTTGAGTAGGCTTTATCTCGCTTTTATATATAAGTTTCATCTTGATGTCGCTTTTTATATATAACCTTCAATTATATTCAACGTTAATCTTATATATAGGTAGGTAATGGATTCACAGTTACTAGATCGATTACACGTGATGCGTCGCTAAACTTAGGATTTGTTGTTGTTGCAACTTTGAGATTTTTCTAAATTCATTAATGTCAAGCCTAAAAAAAATAACTCGTGTTAACATTTTTTACGATGTCAACATTCTGAATGACTAAAGATGATCACTCAACATAATGTGAAGGTTAGAACTTTCTACATTATAATTTACTCTTATACATGAAAACATCTATGTATTCTTTGTTTTATAACCAAAAACTATGTTGCACGGAAACGTCGTCGGGGTGTCGTCTCTCGTACCGAAAACGTTTCGGAAACGGGAAACGCTAGAAACGCCTGGAAACGCGCCGGAAACGTTTCTCAGAAAAGGGAACGTCTCATGTTGAATGGAAACGGTGGGTGTTGAGACAGAAATGTTTGGGAAATGTTTCTTGGGCTTTTAATCGCATTTCTAGGTAGATTTTTTAATGAATTTTTTCGAAATTGTTAAACCCATGTGGAGAGAAAGACGTATTTTACCTGTCTTCTCAAAAAATAAATGAAATTGGTGAAGCTGGAAGAAGATGATGGATAGTAGTAGGTTTTGTCTTGTTTATTATTTCTTTGACTTTCTTTTCTACTAATTTTGATTCATGTAGAAACTATATCTAATAAGGGTGCTTTATAAGTCCTTTTTAATGTACTTGTCCTATTATATATTTAAGTTTTTTTTAACTAATTATAAATTTAAGTAATTTTTGTTTTTTATGTGCATGTACCTTTATATTTTGTAGCAGTTACCCGTACTGTTTTAACACGAAGTATCTGTATTCGAGAACACAAACCACACATGCTTAATTGTGGGATATTTTAATGTTTTAAAAATCTAATTTGGCGTTCAATATTTGATGTTTATATATTTTATTTATAAACGTCGTCGGGGTGCCGTCTCTCGTACCGGAAACGTTTCGGAAACTAGAAACGCGCCTGAAACATTTCTCAGAAAAGGGAAACGTTTCATGTTGAATGGAAACGGTGGGTGTTGAGGCAGAAATGTTTGAAAAACGTTTCTTGGGTTTTTAATTGCGTTTCTGGGTAGATTTTTAATGAATTTTTTCGAAATTGTTAAACCCATGTGGAGAGAAAGACGTTTTTTACATGTCTATTCAAAAAATAAATGAAGCTGATGAAGCTGGAAGAAGATGATGAATATTAGTAGGTATTGTCTTGTTTATTCTTTCTTTAACTTTCTTTTCTATTAATTCTAATTCATGAAGGAGTTATATCCAATAAGGGTGCTTTGTAAGTCCTTTTTAATGTACTTGTCCTACTATATATTTAAGTTTTTCTAACTAATTATAAATATAAGTGATTTTTGTTGGCCTTTATATTTTGTAGCAGTTGTCCGTAGTGCTTAAACACAAAGTATCTATATTCGAAAACACAAACCACACATGCTTATAATTTATGGGATATTTTAATGTTTCAAAAATCTAATTTGGTGTTCAATATTTGATGTTTATATATTTTATTTATAAACGTCGTCGGGGTGCCGTCTCTCGTACCGGAAACGTTTCGGAAACGGGAAACGGCTAGAAACGCGTCGGAATCGTTTCTCAGAAAAGGGAAACGTTTCATGTTGAATGGAAACGGTGGGTGTTGAGACAAAAATGTTTGGGAAACGTTTCTTAGGCTTTTAATCGCGTTTCTGGGTAGATTTTTTTAGTTTTTTTCGAAATTGTTAAACCCATGTGGAGAGAAAGACGTTTTTACCTACCTCTTCAAAAAATAAATGAAGTTGGTGAAGCTGGAATAAGATGATGAACAGTAGTAGGTTTTGTCTTATTTATTCTTTCTTTGACTTTCTTTTTTACTAATTTTCATTCATGTAGGAGCTATATCCAATAGGGGTGCTTTGTAAGTCTTTTTTTATGTACTTGTCCTATTATCAGGGTCGTCTCGTGGATTTACGGTGGCCCTGTACAACGGCTATACGGAGGCCCTACTCAATACCAAAAGTAAGCGTGAAAACAAATATATCCATCAATAATGCATAAAAATACTACTAAAATTCGAAAAAAACGCTGAAACAACAATAATAAAAGAAACATCTAATATTATTTATTTTGTGCTAGATTAAAAAAGGACTAATCTAACTAAAAAACTTTTTGTATACAAAATATTACTGTGACAATTGAATAATAGGTTCAACGTAGAAACTTAAAAACTTATACCATGAAGTGATGCAAAGCAATGGTTATATACAATTGATTGTTAAAAAAATGTTGCCAAAAGATTCTTCCTCCAAACATGTATAGAGCTGTTTTTTAATAATAACGGGACACTGCTAGTCTGCTATAGTACTGTATGAAGTATGGATGTAATGTACTCCATATAATAGTACTACCTAGTTTTTAATTGGGCCTTGGACCACAAAAAGTTAAGATGTCAAATTTGATACAATATAATAGTACTTACTTTTTACCTCATTTACTAAGGTAATAGTATAATAATCATATAGTACATATATATACAGTGGACTTTTTCTGAAAATTGGAAGCCCTACTTGTCCGGTGGCCCTGTGCCAATGCACCGGTGGCACCCCCATACAGCCGGCCATGCCTATTATATATTTAATTTTTTAACTACTTATAAATTTAAGTGATTTTTGTTTTTTATGTGCATGAACCTTTATATTTTGTAACAGTTGACCGTAGTGTATTAACACAAAGTATCTATATTCGAAAACATAAACCATACATGTTTATAATTTATGGGATATTTTAATGATTTAAAAATTTAATTTGGTGTTCAATATTCGATGTTTATATATTTTATTTATAAACGCCGTCTGGGTGCCGTCTCTCGTACCGAAAACGAACGGCGGCTAGAAACGGTGGAAACACGCCGGAAACGTTTCTCAGAAAAGGGAAACGTTTCATGTTGAATGGAAACGGTGGGTGTTGAGACAGAAATGTCTGGGAAACGTTTCTTGGGCTTTTAATCGCGTTTCTGGTAGATTTTTAATGATTTTTTTCGAAATTGTTAAACCCATGTGGAGAGAAAGACGTTTTTACCTGTCTTTTTAAGAAATAAATGAAGCTGGTGAAGCTGAAAGAAGATGATGAACAGTAGTAGGTTTTGTCTTGTTTATTCTTTCTTTGACTTTCTTTTCTACTAATGTTGATTCATGTAGGAGCTACATCCAATAGGGGTGCTTTGTAAATCCTTTTTAATGTACTTGTCCTATTATATATTTAAGTTTTTTTAACTAATTATAAATTTAGGTGATTTTTGTTTTTTATGTGCATGTGTCTTTATATTTTGTAGCAGTTGTCCATAGTGTTTTAAAACAAAGTATCTATATTCAAAAACACAAACCACACATGCTTATAATTTATGGGATATTTTAATATTTAAAAATCTAATTTGGTGTTCAATATTTGATGTTTATATATTTTATTTATAAACGCCGTCGGGGTGCCGTCTCTCGTACAGGAAACGTTTCAGAAACGGGAAACGGTTAGAATCGCCCGGAAACGTTTCTCATAAAAGCGAAACGTTTCTTATAAAAGCGAAACTTTTCATGTAGAATGGAAACGGTGGCTGTTGAGACAGAAATGTTTGGGAAACGTTTCTTATGCTTTTAATCGCGTTTCTGGGTAGAATTTTAATGATTTTTTTATCGAAATTGTTAAACCCATGTGGAGAGAAAGACGTTTTTACCTGTCTTTTCAAAAATTAAATGAAGCTGGTGAAGCTGAAAGAAGATGATGAACAGTAGTAGGTTTTGTCTTGTTTATTCTTTCTTTGACTTTCTTTTCTACTAATTCTGATTCATGTAGGAGCTATATCCAATAGGGGTGCTTTGTAAGTCCTTTTTAATGTACTTGTCCTATTATATATTTATTTTTTTTTAACTAATTATAAATTTAAGTGATTTTTGTTTTTTATGTGCATGTACCTTTATATTTTGTACCAGTTCCCGTAGTGTTTTAACACAAAGTATCTATATTCGAAAACACAAACCACACATGCTTATAATTTATGGGATATTTTAATGTTTAAAAATCTAATTGGTGTTCAATATTTGATGTTTATATATTTTATTTATAAACGTTGTCGGGGTGCCATCTCTCGTACCGGAAACGTTTCAGAAACGAGAAACGGCTAGAAACGCCTCGAAACGTGCCGGAAACGTTTCTCAGAAAAGGGAAACATTTCATGTTGAATGGAAACGGTGGGTGTTGAGACATAAATGTTTGGGAAACGTTACTTATGCTTTTAATCACGTTTTTTGGTATATTTTTAATGATTTTTTTCGAAATTGTTAAACCCATGTGGAGAGAAAGACGTTTTTACCTGTCTTTTCAAAAAATAAATGAAGTTGGTGAAGCTGGAAGAAGATGATGAACAATAGGTTTTGTCTTGTTTATTCTTTCTTTGACTTTATTTTCTACTAATTTTGATTCATGTAGGAGCTATATCCAATGGAGGTGCTTTGTAAGTCCTTTTTAATGTATTTGTACTATTATATATTTAAGTTTTTTTAACTAATTATAAATTTAAGTGATTTTTGTTTTTTATGTGCATGTACCTTTATATTTGGTAGTAGTTGCCCGTAGTGTTTTAACACAAAGTATCTATATTCCAAAACACAAATTACACATGCTTATAATTTATGGGATATTTTAATCTTTTAAAAATCTGATTTGGTGTTCAATATTTGATGTTTATATATTTTATCGCCGTCGGGGTGCCGTCTCTTGTACCGAAAACGAACGGGAAACGTCTAGAAATGCCTGGAAATGTGCCGGAAACATTTCTCGGAAAAGGGAAACGTTTCATGTTGAATGGAAACGGTGGGTGTTGAGACGTTAATGTTTGGGAAAGGTTTCTTGGGCTTTTAATCGCCTTTCTGGGTAGATTTTTAATGATTTTTTTTTTCGAAATTGTTAAACCCATGTGGAGAGAAAGACGTTTTTTACATGTCTTTTCAAAAAATAAATGAAGCTGGTGAAGCTGGAAGAAGATGATGAACAATAGTAGGTTTTATCTTGTTTATTCTTTCTTTTACGTTCTTTTCTACTAATTATGATTCATGTAGGAGCTATATCCAATAAGGGTGCTTTGTAAGTCCTTTTTAATGTACTTGTCCTATTATATATTTAAGTTTTTAACTAATTATAAATTTAAGTGATTTATGTTTTTTATGTGCATGTACCTTTATATTTTGTAGCAGTTGCTCGTAGTGTTTTAACACAAAGTATCGATATTCGAAAACACAAACCATACATGCTTATAATTTATGGGATATTTTAATGTTTTAAAAATCTAATTTGGTGTTCAATATTTGATGTTTATATATTTTATTTATAAAGCTGTAAATTTTTATAAAATGCAAAAACGTTTCTGGTCGTATCCGCTTCTTGAATTTTGGGATTTCGGCATTTCTAAGTACTGGTTTTCGTATCCGTTCTCGTACAACATAGACCGTCAATAACTAGATTATTACAGCCCATGTGATGTATTTGAATATATGTTACCGCCATAATGAATTGGTTACTGGATTCATATTTGAGTTCGTTAAAGTGAGGACCTTTCGGTAAAGAAATTGTTATCAGCCGCAATGCTTTTTTATTTTAGCAAGTTGATAATTTATTATCAATAGACATTCATCTATTGTCTCAGTTTCGTACTTTACTTCTAATTATAACATGACATCATAGTGATTCTTATGTATGCAACATATACTATTACAATCGATATTTTTTCATCTTGGTTCTTGTATCACTTATATTTCATTTCGAATTAAATGGTCATTTTTTCACGTTGCTCTGTCCCACTATGCCATCTTTCATTAGAATTTGTAAAACTTTGGCTATCATCTTTCATTAGTATTTGTAAAACTTTGACTATTGTCGTGGTAAATCTTATGAGATATGACCTACTGTTCGTTGAAATGCCATAACAAAATGTGAAACTCATCAATCATGGTTGTTATTATGGATCTTATTATATAATTTTAGTCATGCAATAAAAAAGGGGAGACTACTTTGAGCACAAACTATTTGCTCTTGTGGAATCACTTGGATCCATTCTTTTATGGTTCTTATTTTGAGAAAGTGTGGTTTATGTGAGGATATGGGAAAGCACTTGATTCTTATTCTCTAACTAATTCCCAAATAATGTATTGATTCTTATTCTCTAACTAATTCCCAAATAATGTATGAGGTTCGTACACACTTGATTAGTCATTTCAAGATTTTAATTTATGTTGTGCCTTTATTTTGACATAATTTTGATAGATATGATGATTAAGATTGAAAATTAAGTAGGGCATGCTTATTAATTATGCTTCTATAGACAACATCATTCCTTTTCAAACATGGTTCTAGATTATATGTAACGACTATAATAATTTGTAAATATGTGTGATAACTTGGTTACAACTTTAGTTTCAAGATGAATTTCCTACGTTTATCTTTCTTTTTTAGCGCTAGACGGATCTTTTTACATGTCACCCTAAACTTTAATTAAACAATACAATAGATAAATAAAAATTTGATGCTTATCCCAAAGATTAATACACAATCATGGATCTACCTCTGTAGTTTAGGTGCTATGTTGCTAGATGTTGCTTTATTGTTATCACTTTAATATCATTTTGAATTAACAGCTCATTTTTTTTAGTTGTTGATTTGTTCCACCATTCCATATAATACTTTCTTAAGACACGAACAATACTCATATATATGTTTTGTTCCACCATATTTATGCTTATAGGTAGGAGACTATCTTACATAGTCTCAAGATTCTAATAGGATACTATTTAAGTTAGAGGTCAAGTTGTTTTTATTGACTCTTCGATTTTTTTCATTTTGAGTTTGAAGTGGTAGTTGTATATTCATTAATTTTTTAATGAGTTCTTCATTAGGTGGAATATTTAAGAGATTATTGATAGTCTGGTATATGTATATTCATGCATGTGTGACTAAAGTGCTTAGTAATTTTGACTAGGTGGGTACTTGGGTAAGAGATATTTTGCTTTTTCTTCATAAATGGTGTTTTAATAAGCATTTTTGAGGAGCCTAATAGTTTTTTGAGCTTAAATTTAAAAGTCAAGTCTCCACAATGAGTTTGAGGAAGTGACGCTTCGTGATCTGCATACTCTTTTTCATTTGCCTTCTATGTGTACCTTTAGTCTTGATTTTTATGCTTTCTTAGTACTAATATGCATGTTTCGCTCTTTATAAATCTATACAGGCAATAATAGTTCGAAGTTGTAGGGTGTTGCATATCAATATATGATATCAGATTTGTATCATTGTATGCTTTCATATCCTTAGCATTGGAGGTGGAAGTCGATATTGGATGAAATAAAGTAGTCTTATATTGAATTATCCTTTGTTATGTGGTTATAAACGTCAATGTATTATAATACGTATCTTTATATAAATCTAATTGGTAGATTTGTAAATCTTTTATACAGTTACGATGTGAAGCTCTATTGCTAGGAGACAATCATTTAGAGAGCTTGCCTATAATGCTTAAAACAAGTTACAATTCATTTATATATATTATGTTATTTATATTTGTCGAAAGAATGAGCTTGGTTCTGTAAGATGTTCCAAATTAACTTATGTGATTGTCATCTCATATGTAATTTTTGACCAAGTGGTAGTGTGTGAAGTGAAGCAGATATACAAATAACATTAACTAAAAATGCAAACAAACGAAAGAGACGAGTGTATTCAAAATAATTTTTAATACATGAGCATTCTGCCATTCAGACATGTTTTTTGCAAACGCTAAAAAAGTTAGACGCCGTTCATTTATACGAGCGATTAAAAAACTGATGTTTGGACTGTCAGTGTATTACACGGGTCTTAAGCTAGTATTTATAATAAAAAAGTTTTTCATCTTTGAACCTTATCTCTCTACCCCACTTGAAGTTGGAAGTCATTTGCACACTCGTTATTAGTAGTTTTCTTAATAAAGTTTACAAGTTCATAGCTCTGAAAATTGATACTGCATTTAAGTGTATCCATCAAATTTCAAAGTAACATTTATTTTTCTATTTTTATCTTTTACAAATCAATGGAGTCTATATTAAGGGGGTTTTGTTTGTGAATTTTTTGTTACAAATTGTATTAATTGCAAGTGACGTTAATACATAAATCTATACTCATCTTAGATCAAGACCAATGGATGGCCATTATTTAGTTCTTGAATTTTGTTATTCTTCTGAGTTTCTGTTTGGATCACATAATGTAGTATGGAATACATCTAGGAATTTTTCTTATGTTTATGTTTTTATTTTTTTAAATCGATAAGGTAACTATATCTAATTTTTATACCAAACAACATTTTTCCAACAATCATATTCATTTCTATTCTACCTCAGTACCTAAATGGGGAATAGTTTTTTTTACCATTTTAAAAAGTCTTTAAATTTTAGTTAGAAGTCAAAAAAATAGACACATACTTTTCAGTTTTTGTCATTTTTATCAACGAACTATTTTATTCAACGACTTCAACAACAAACTTGTTATATATGTGTAAATCTCATCAATATTACTAGTTTATTTACCACATCATTATTTATTTTATTTAAAAATATTATAAATTAAAAAATTTCCATTATGGCTAATGTTAAGTAACTAAAATATCCTTCCTTTTGATTTTCCTATCATTTTATAGTCGAGTAAACTACCATATGTCTTCTTCCCAATTGATTTTCTCATTAATTTCTATTTAATCACACTACCACCACCCTACAACATACCACCTGAAAACATCAAGAAGACCAAACGCCCTTTTAAACAAAAATCTAAGACCAAAAAACGAGTGTTCTTAACACATCTGAGCAATACCCCTAATAATTACAACAAACAAACACAAAAACTTCAAGAACTGTTTATATGAACATGTGAAACCTTAATCGTTCGATTAACACTTTTTGGTGATTGTTTTGATGAAATTGAACATGAACGAGTGACGTGTAGTGTCTTTTTGAACAAATCCCCTTAATCAATTGTTAAAAGTACTCACTAGAACTCAAATCCCCGATAGTTGGTAAAATAGTCGGTTTATAATTTATTGATTTATGCAATAGGGAGAGAAAGATTATTTGGAGTGTCGTTGTTTAATGATGGGAAATAGAATATTTAACATGTAAAAGACGTCGAGATCATTTGATGATTAATGTGATGGATTAAATGGTGGATGAAAGAATGAAGGAAGATAATGATTAATGTAATGGATGGTAGAATAATTGAATAAATGGATGAAAATGTGGATAAAGGATGGTTGACTATTTTGTTAGTGGAAATTTTAGCTCACATGGAAATATTGAAGAAAAAAATGATTATGCTGAAATAACTCGTACAACCGGTGACAAGTGACAAGTTGGGCACATATTGGTGAAGTCAAGATCGAATTTGAAAGTTTGTTGTTGAAATCGTTGAATAAAATAGTTCGGTGGTAACAACTACACAAACTGAAACGTACGTCTCTATTTTTTGACTTTTACCCCAAAAAAAATCTACAAGACTTGTAAAATCTCAATTCTTTCTTCAAAGTTATTAGTCATTTATGTGTTATGCATTAAATACATTTAACGCATCAAGTCATTATTGTTCATGCTCGAAAGTAAGAGATTTAGGATGAGTTAAGTCAAGATGAGGTAAGTCATTGATGTAGGTTTTGCATGTTAGGTGAGAGAGAGAAAATAAATTGTAAGATATATATTTTTATTATTAAATTAAAATGTATAAAAAATGGACCACAAATACCGGATGCGTGAAACAAATACATGAGAAAAAAATAAACAAAAGAAAAAAATGTGTTACTTGGGTTTGAATGAAACGAAAGCAGTTAAGCACCAACCACTGGAATTCTCTCTCCTCTATTGTGTGAGGTTGAGTCCAACTTTTAAACCCCATTTGTATAAACCAAAATTGTAATTTTAGTTCGAGTCCAATCATTTTGGGCAACATGTTGCAACCAAACGCAACCTTAAAATGTAAAATGATTAAAAATGACATTAATAATTTATATTTTTAACAATTAATTATTTAAAATATAAACTTTAAAATGAAGTTGTTGATACAAAATTTGGATGAGGCATGTTTGACCCGAATTATGAGTAATTTGGGTGTTTCGGGCTCCGGCTCATGCACCCAGTGAAACAAATTAGGACCCTGCAAAAGGCAAAAACATCGTTAAGCTTATCGTGAGATTGTCTCCCACCATTAACTTCCGATGTAAGAGTAAGTAATCGGTTTAGGGTTTGTAATTGGGTGATGATTATATTGGATTTTTCTCGTATCACAACAACTAATTATATGGCTAGACACATATGGGACTACGGGGTCACACACATATACACTGAGGTACCATTTCAATACCGTGTTTATAGATTTATGATATATTAATAACTTACATTACTCGAGATCAATACTTGGCTTATAAAAACTAAATTGTAATTAGTTTATTATTGTACTTAAAACAATAAATGGAGAAACTCACTATTATGAGCTAACGTTTTAAATATGATTTCAAAGGATCCGTTTTGTTTTAAACATTGATATACATTGATTCGTCTAATCAATGTCATAAAGACAAAAATATGTTTTCTATTCTAATTGGTTTTTAAAATAGAATGTGAAGGCACATAATGAAAATGACGTAAATGGTTTTCATTTTGGTTTTGATCTAAACTTTGTTTTGTCGTAGTACAAAAAAAATTGATTTGAGTAGCACGGGTTATTAAGGCTAGCATCTACGGGTATACGGTAACGTGTAGTGTGTTTCTACATAGAGGTGATCTACTTTGATCACTTGGTTTCTTGGATAGATCGTGTGGTGATTGTCTCCGCTTGTTCTTACCGAATCGTGCTACAAAGGTATACTTTTATCTCCATTTTGTTTGATTAATCATATGACTCTATGGATCCATTCATAGTTGCTTGTTCCGCTGTGTTTGATTATGTTTATTATGTTATTGATTATATTCAGCACCTATAGTGGTATCACGAGCCATCATAGATGTCATATGATTATCAAGTATGCGTGTAAACATGGCTAAAAATAAGTGTTTTTATGGTATTGTTAAACCAAATTTAAAACAGCCCTATGGACTTATTTTCGACTTATTACAGATATTTAGAAGGTCCTATAATCTATTTTTAATGATCTCATAGCCACGGGTTACACATACTTTAATGGGTTTGTTACCGGGTACGTGTAAAATGACCTAAAACGCATTTTTTGGAACGATTCTTGAATCGGGTTTTAAACAGCCCTTATGACCATGTTTTCTGTAAATATATGATAAATACAAGGTTTCTAAAATGTGGTTTTAAGGTCCTAAGGTCATTGGTTACACGTACCAATCGGGGGTTTAATTAATTGTTGATTATTTCTTCGATTTCGTTGGCTAACAAGTGTTTCTTGTTGTTTAATTTTATTTCCATGGCAAATGCATGCATGTTTGGCCATGGACTTAGCCAACACCTTGTTATATTCATAATCTTATGATATTATTATGTTTTGTATGCAAATCCGATGAAAACCTAGACCAATTGTGACATGTTGTGTGTTGATTTGCATTTAATTTCAGTTTTGGGGATTTGCCATTGTTTCGGCTTCATTAATATGTTATAGATGTTGGTTATAGCCATTATTTGGGCATTTTACAGTATGTTAATGATAGCTTAAATGTTGTTAGTCATAAATCATTTGTAACCAATGCTTGGATGGGAATGGCTAAAGAATTGACATATTGTGAAATTCGGAACTGCTGAGTGATCTGCACTAAAACATGATTTCCCAGAGTTCTATAAGGTGATAGAAGCCCAATTTTGGTGTGCTTATTCACAAATCATGGGCCTTGAAAATTCTCAACTGGACATCAGGCAAGGGAATATTCCTCTATGGGTTTTAGGTCCTAGAAGTCGATTGAAATTTTATGGCAATTTTGGGTTTCATGTTCACTTTGGGTTCTACTTACTCTTGGTAGTCTTGGAGCAAGTGGGAGCCCACTTTATGGTTGTGTTAACTTACCGTTAGTTGACTCCTTGTTCCTCGTGATGGCTCAAGAGATCAAGCATAGGTTTTTCATTGGGTTAAGGCTTTGCATACATGTGGTTGTGTAGTTTCTTGTTTGATTGATATCTTGATATAACTTGCAAATGTTTTTATAAAAACTTAAACCAATCACAAACCATTTATAAAACAAAATCTTTGATTTAGTTTAAAGTTTAAATATGATTTAGAACTAAAATCTTGTTTTCATAATAACTCTTAACATGTTATGAATGTTATTTCTTTTATGTATTGTCTAATCTAATATTAATTCCATTTAAGTTTTATATTAGTAGTATTTAACATGGACAACTTGACACACATAAATTAAAACAAGACTAGACTTAAGTTAAGAAATTTTTTTAACTTGTGCTACGATGGATGAATGCATGCTTCCTCGTACACACTTTTGATTTGTAAATCAAACTTTTATACTCGTCTCAAATTTAAGTCATGTCGTCCATTCGTTTTAGATAACTTGCAATTACTTTTTGCATCTTGTGGGACGGATGTGAGTTGTAACCCAGGGTGATTATTATCTATGTGTGAGACCTAGACTTACTCTCGTATGTCAAATTGGATGACTTAATCAGTTAAGTGGTAAGACCTTGTCCGAGGCAAGGATGAGACCAAACATGCCAGTTTGACACTTTGTGAATTGTTCACTTTTGTCATGATTCCCAAAAGGATCTAATAATTGCACATGATTTGCAATTAATGAACGTCATGTACCTATTGAATCTATCATTACTAGCATATCAACTGATGTGACGGTGGAACCTTAATGAGGGTCTTAGCCTTTTCGTAAAATTGATTGTTTTTAATCAAACTTGGGTAGTTAATTTCTAAAGGATTAATTATTGAAAATACTAAAATCTTGAACTTAGTTTATTTTGTAGATGGCAACGAATCAATCCATTAACAATCCAATCATATCAATTCTTGATAAGGAGAAATTGAGTGGTACGAACTTTCTTGATTGGTTTCGAAATATGAGGATTGTCCTTAGATCATAAAGAAAGTTGCACCACTTGGAAGAGGCCTCACCTGAAGCGCCTTATGCTAATGCCTTCGCTACTGTTCGCAATGCCTATACTAAAAGGGTGGCGGAACATCAAGAAGTGGTTGGCTTAATGTTGTGTAGTATGGTCCATGAAATCCAAAAACATTTGGAAGACTTCACTGCATATGACATGATTAAGGAACTCAAGACGATGTTCCAACAACAAGCATAACAAGAACTCTTTGAAATTGTCAAAGCGTTCCATAACTGCAAGCAGGAGGAGGGCCAATATGTGAGCACTTATGTGTTGAGAATGAAAGGCTACCTTGATTAGATGGACCGACTTGGCCACCCTATGCCACAAGTCTTAAGAGTGAACTTGATACTCTCCAAAGACTATGACCAGTTCGTTCAAAACTATCATATGCATGACATGGGGAAGACTATACCTGAACTGCATGCCATGCTGAAGCTTGTATAGAAGGGTATGCCAAAGAAAGCTCCCTTTGTTCTTACTATCAAGAAAGGTCATATCCAAAAACCTAAGCCACAAGATAAAAGCGGCAAAGGTAAGAAGTTCAAGGGAAAAGCCATTATGTTTCATAACCCTAAACGCAAGTTCCCCCCACCTGGAAAAAAGGAGCATCCTGCTAAGGATGTAGAGTGTCATCATTGTCATGAGATTGGACACTAGAAAAGGAATTGTCCTTACTACCTGGCAGAAGTGGACAAAAAGAAGAACAAAAGCTGACACGTCCAACACATTAGGTATCTTCATGATAGAACTCTAGTCATTCCCTAAAACTAATACATGGATATATGACACTGGTTGTGGTACTCACATTTGTAATACTATTCAGGGGCTTAAAGGGATTATAAAGTTAAATAAAGGCGCTTTGGACTTGTACGTGGGCAATGGCAACCGTGAAATTGTCGAAGCCATAGGGTGCTATGATCTTATCCTCCTAAGTGGAATGATTCTTGTACTAGACAATTTTCATTTTTCACCCTCTATTACTAAAGGAATTATTTCTCTTTCACGTTTATGGGATAATGGTTTTTCACATAAATTTATTGATCATGGTACTATTCAAGTTTCCAAGGATAATGTATTTTATTTTAATGTTATTCCTAGTGATGGGATTTTTGAAATTGATATGCATAATCATGTATTAAATCAGGGTTCTATTTATACTTGTAGAAAAAATTAGTCCAAGTACAACTTGGATTCTACTTTTTTATGACATTGCCGACTTGGCCATATAAACAAGAAACGCATTGCAAAGCTACAACATGATGGGATTTTAAACTCAACTGATGATGAATCATTTGATATATGTATATCTTGTATATTTGGCAAGATGGAAAGAAAGCCTTTTATTCGTGCAAGTGAAAGAGCTAATGATCTTCTTGGACTCATACATAGTGATGTATGTGGTCCATTTAGAACCACGTCTAGAGAAGGAGCTAACTAATACGTTACATTTACTGACGACTTCAGTAGATATGGTTATGTTTATTTGGTTAAACATAAACATAAAGTTTTTGAAACGTTTAAAACTTTCCAAAACGAGGTAGAAAATCAACTCGGAAAGACAATTAAAGCACTTTGATCTGATCGAGGAGGAGATTATTTAAGCCTTGAGTTTTTAGATCATCTTAAGAGCCGTGGGATTGTCTCACAACTTACTCCTCCCTATACACCACAACATAATGGGGTGTCAGATAGGAGAAATCAAACCTTGCTTGACATATTTCAATCAATGATGAGTCCAACCACTTTGCTAATGTCCTTTTGGGGGTACGCTCTAGAGTCTGCTGCACGCATACTCAATACGGTTCCAACTAAGAGGGTTGATAAGACTCCATATGAAATATGGCACGAGAAAGTCCTGAACTTGTCTTATTTAAAAGTCTAGGGTTGTGAGGCTCTCGTTAAATGAGAAACACCAAACAAACTTGAGCCCATATCTATCAAGTGTATCTTTGTAGGATACCCAAAGGAAACAATGGGTTACTACTTCTACTACCCACCTGAGAACAAAATATTTGTTGCTCGTGAAGGTTTATATAGTTCATAACAATTACATAAAACCCTAAACGAGATCAAAGCACACATATAGCGGAAGCGATTTAACAAGATCATAATAACACAATTATAATTAATCGAGTTAAGGCTACGTACCTTTTAGCTAAAGCAAATCCACAAGATAAAGAATGAATCACCAATTAGGGTTTATAACGAACACCACCAAGATATAGTCTAAAGTAAGACTATATTACGTTCTTGTACACACGTAATACAACGAGCTAACCGTGATTCTAGCACGAGTAAACCGAGCTTCTACGCTTGTGGAAAATCTACCCAACAACCCTAGAGAGGGGCTAGGACTAGATTATAAGCAAAACCGAATACCAAGAAAAAACCACACAAACTCCTTTTGTGGTTTTGTGTTGCGATCGACCAAAGAGGGAGAAAGAGAGATTGTGTTGTGTATTATGAGGGTAAGGGGTTGTTTATATAGGCCTAGGAGTTCTTGTAGCCCAAATAAAATGAAAGTTTTTCCTTTCCCTTTTTGCCTCCATAACCGACGGCCCAAACACCCCTAAGGGGTGTTCCGGAGCCTTCTTTTCTTCTTCCTTTTAATTTCACAACGCTCGTTAATACTTAACTCTTAATTTTTTAACGGTCGTTAAAGTTATAACTCGGTTTAATTTAATAAATATAATTAATATCTTTATTAAATAAATTAACTCTTTATGTATTGAGTGCAATCCCGTAATCTCGAGTTTGATTCTATCACACGACTATTAAATATAAGTCCATAAACGTTCAGCTCCCACTTGGACATATTTCGAATATCGTGATTACATTGACTAGCGTCTAGTTACACTAGCAATGTCTCTAGTACAACTCGAGTAAGGTCTCTTGGATAAAACCTTTTAATGATTCATCATTATAATTATCCTTTTATTTCTAATACAACATTAATAAGGATATGGATCTCAGTCATTCCTTTCATTAACCGTTCTGTTTCTCGTTCACATATTTAGCAAGATTACCAAAACAACTTTGGGTGTGGCCACATAAATATCTTACTAATCCCACGAGGGCCCCAACTGTATTAAAACTCCAAAACAAAATTGGAGGAAATAAATCCCATATTGACTACAAGCAAAACCAATGAATTTTGCAACACTTTTGAAAATAATCCTTATAGCTACCAATTACGTTTAGCGTTAGATTATTCCACAATGCACTACATTCAAAACAGTTTTCTGGTATCTCAGGTCTAAGGATAATTATTTATGATTTACATGATGACAAAGATCCACAAAGTTAAATCATATAGTTGGGATAAGTCCAATATCTGATTCATCGAATATCAACCAAAATCGATCAATATACTTTCAAATATACTCTATCGCAATTTTGATTTGTCTTAATATAATAATATTCCCATATTATTAATCGACAATGGACATTTAGCATAACAATTTATTCATGGATTAAAACATGTAAAATAGGATACAAAAATTAAGTAATAAGAATAAACGAAACCCAATCTTTATTCTATTAAATAATAATGTCTTAATATCCTTATCCAAATACTAATCACATATTTATTACATGAGTTCGCTAGCTAGTTGCAGCCTAATAGCCTTGGCATGCTTAACTACCTTTGGTGTAGGCAATGCCTTAGTAAAAGGATCAGCTACGTTATCATCTGTGTGAACTTTAATTAATTTGATTTCACGAGCTTCTACTTCTTCTCAGACGTAGTGATGTCTACACTTAAAGTGTCTAGCGCCTTTCATGACTCCAGAATCATTGGCGAATATTATTGCTACAGAATTGTCGCAATATATATCAATAGGTTCTTTAATTGAAGGCATCACTCCAAGATCTCCAATAAACTTCATAATCCAAACTGATCCAACTGCAGCTTTTAAAGCAGCCATGTACTCAGATTGAGTAGCATTCATTGCAATGGTTGTCTGTTTCTTGCTCTTATAGTCAACTGCTCCTCCATTGATAACAAACACGTAACTTGTTTGAGACTTCGTACCGTCTTTATCACATTTCCAGGACGCATCACAGAAACCTGTCACATTCAGTTCCGTGTCTGGTTCCCATCCAAATACCAAAAACATATCTTTCGTACTCCTCAAATACTTTAGAATATGTTTAACAACACTCTAGTGGAGCTTCCCTGGATTCTGTTGGTAACGACTGACAAAGTTCTGAGCAAACGCCACATCAGGCCTTGTGCATCTTACAACATACATAATAAATCCTACAGCCAAAACGTAAGGTACCTTCTGCATGTATGCCTCCTCTTTAGGAGTTGATGCATCCATCCCATGACTTAGATTATGCTTAACTTCCATAGGTTGAAAACCTTTCTTGGAATTATGCATATTATACTTCTTCAATATCATATCTATATAAGCATCTTGACTAAGACCAATTAACCGTATTTTCCTATCTCGATAGATCTTAATTTCCATAATGTATGCAGCTTCTCCTAAATCCTTCATAGAAAAACATTTACCAAGATAATTCTTAATAGTATAAAGTCTTGGAATGTTACTTCCCATGATTAGTATGTCATCAACATATAGGACTAGAAATACTACATCACTCCCACTAGCTTTGCGATATACACATGGATCATCATGATTTTGAATAAATCCGAACTTTTTGATTTCTTCATTAAATAGTTTATTCCTTTGTCGTGATGCTTGCTTCAAACCATAAATAGATCTTTGAAGTTTACACACGTGTTTTGGATTCTTAGGATCAACATACCCTTCCGGTGGTTGCATATAGATGTCTTCATCTAAGCGACCGTTCAAGAAGGAAGTTTTAACATCCATTTGACATATCTCATAATCATAGTATGCTGCTATAGCTATGAGAATCCTAATAGCTCTTAAGTCTGCTACAGGAGAAAATGTCTCCTCGTAGTCTACGCCAAAAGTTTGAGTAAAACCTTTAGCTACTAAACGAGCTTTATAGGATTGTATTTTTCCGTCCATGACAGTTTTCTTCTTGTATATCCACTTATATGTCACTACATTAGCATTTGGTGGTGGATCTACAAGAATCCAAACATCATTAACTTTCATGGATTTCATTTCCTCATCTATAGCAACCATCCACTTATCCTTCTTAGGATCAAGCATAGAGGATTTATAATTACCAGGTTCTCTAAGATCGCCTACTTCATCATCATCCTCTATATTAAGACATATATTGCAATTTACGTTTTTAATCCTTTCGGATCTATGCAGAGAAACTAATTCTGGCGGAACCAATAGACTTTCTGGTTCTACAGGAATTATTTTGCTAGTGTTTTCAAAAGGTAATGTATCTATATGACTCTCTTTAAGATCATAATTTCTCCCATTGAATTCTTGATTTACAAGATTACATTCAAGGAAGTCTCCATACCTAGCAACAATCACTTTGTTCTTAGGTGGATAATAAAAGTAGTAACCCATAGTTTCCTTAGGGTAACCTACAAAGATACATTTCATAGATCGTTGTTGGAGTTTGTCACTCGAGTCACGTTTCACATACGACTCGCAACCCCAGACCTTTAAATAAGACAAATATGGCTTTTTACCATGCCATAGTTCATATGGTGTCTTATTCACCTTCTTTGTGGGAACCATATTTAAATTGCGAATAACATATTCTAAAGCATAATCCCAAAAGGATAATGGTAAAGTTGTAAGATTAAACATAGATCGCACCATATCTAATAGTGTATGATTTCCCATTTCGGATACACCATTTTGTTGTGGAGTATAGGGAGAAGTAAGATGCTATTCCATTCTCACTTAGATAATATTTAAACTCTTGAGTTAAATATTCACCACCTCTATCAAAACGAAGAGCTTTAATCTTCTTTCCTAGTTGCAATTCTACTTTTGCTTTAAACACTTTGAATGTTTCAAATACTCATGTTTATGCTTAAGTAAATAAACATAACCATAACGACTATAATAATCCGTAAATGTTAAGAAGTAGGTAGCACCTTTCCTTGACAGATGTCTAAGTGGTCCACACACATCAGTGTGCATTAAAGCAAGTAGATCAGTAGCCCTTTCAATATCTTATTAAAAGGTTTCTTGGTCATCTTTCTAGAGATACAAGACTCACATGTATCAAATGATTCATCATTGATATTTTAAAAAAATCACGTTGAAGTTTTTGTATACGAGTCTTCCCAATATGGGCAAGTCTACAATGCCAAAGATAAGAAGAGTTCTTGTCAAACTTTCTCTTCTTATTCATGCTAAAAACAAAATTATTTTTATACTTGGATTCATTTTCATGCATGTCTATTTCAAACATACCATTAACATAATTGCATTAAAATAGAAAATACCATCTTTCCAAACAGAAATTCAATTATTATCAACAGTGTGAACGAATCCAGTATTCAACAAACAAGAAAAGGAATTAACACCCCTAACAATTGTAGGTGCATAATTACAATCATTTAAAATCAGTACTAAACCCAAAGGTAAAACTAAATTAAATGTTCCTATAGCTTCAACTGCTGCTTGTGCGTCATTTCCCACTTGCAGAATTTGTTCCCCATAGGATAACTTCCTTTCCAGATTAAATCCCTGCATCGTATTACAAATGTTAATACCGCATCCCATATCATATACCCAGGAATTTAATTTGTATATCAATTTAAATAATCCAATCATAAATAAAGTACTTGAAGCTGCAACGCTCTTCTCAGACTTCTTCTTTATTTCTCATAACTCTTCGAGGTAAAGAGGACAATTCCTCTTCTAGTGACCACTTGTCTTGCAATGGTGACAAGTCTCATCCTTCTGAGATTGATTCTTCTTGACAAAGTTCCCCTTAGGTTTCGAATAAGTCGCAACTTGCTTGCCCTTATCACCCTTGCCTTTGCCTTTCTTTTTGTTCGCTTGCGGTTTTGGCTTACTCACTCTACCCTTTTGTATTGTTAGTACATGAGGAGTAGAGTTGGATGCCTTGCCCTTTAACCCCTTTTCATAGTAAATGAGCATTGCATGCAAATCATTAACTGTCTTCCCCGTGCAATGCATATTATAGTTTCTAACAAAATCATTGAAGTCCTTGTTAAAGGACCTATTGATCAAGTTGATAGCCATATTATGATCATAGGGTTGTCCTATTGCAATGAGTTGTTCCATATAAATCCTCATCTACATGTAATGTGCACTAATAGACTTTCCAAGAGTTTACTTGCAGCTATGCAAAGCATCTACTAAGTCGTAGATCTTCACAGCTTGCGGCTTCTCGAACATAGCCTTGAGTTCATCAAGCATACGCTTAGGCGAAAATAGCTCATACTTCTTTTGAAGCGGAGGGACTGATGACGTATAGTCCCTAGCCGGGTCATGGACCCGGCCCACGGGTACTACCCGTATCTGGCTCATCACAGATGGGTGGGAATAATGTCATTTGAGCTTATGGGCTTGGATGAACAGTAACCGCACACATGTGTGCGGCCCACGGCCCGGCATGACCGGTACAGGGTTAGACAGAATCATATTCTATCTCTGAATATGATTCACTCCAAAGAAGAGAATATTCACTCACCATAATTAGAAGATAACAATCAATCTAATTCTGGTGCTTATCCTTTCCTTGGGGCCGAAGCATCAGTGACAGCCCATTAGGGTTTCACTGCCTATAAAAGGAACCCCCAAGGGTTCCACAAAGGTATTACATTCTATACTCTCAACTCACTCGATTCCCATAAACCCTAACCGATACTTACTCTCACGCCGGAGTCTAATCGTGGGAAACATTCCCACGGTAACTCTAACGAGTGTTGTTTAGTGTGCAGGATCCCAACCATATAGTTCACTTGGTGCAGGAGCCGGAGCCCAGCCAACCCGAATTAAGCCTAATTCGGGTCTAGCAAGGATCACCCAACTTTTGCATCAACAAGTTGGCGCCATCCATGGGACCCGAACCTATGCTCCAGACCGGGAACTGACCAGAACCACTCGCTGCTGGTGTGCGTGGTTGGACAAGGAATACCGACTATAGGCCCAACAAATCTCATTCCCTCCCATCACAGCAAGCGATGTGATTGATGCGCCTCTCACTATTGAGATAAGCATTGGAACACACAATGTTCGTCGCATGTATGTGGATGGAGGGTCATCAGCAAAAGTACTGTACGAACACTGTTTTGTGCAGTTACGGCCAGAAATAAGAAGCCAATTAGTACCGGCCACGGCGCCGCTCACTGGCTTTAGTGGAGACACCATCTGGCCGATAGGACAACTGCGTCTGCTTGTAACCATTGGGAATGAGGAACACTCCACTACTGCGTGGATGAACTTCATGGTGATACGCTCACATTCTCCGTACAATAGGATCATAGGCAGACCAGGTATTCTGGCTATACGGGCGGTACCTTCCACGGCACACGGAATGATCAAGTTCCCTGTTGAGGGAGGAATCGTCACCATTTACAAAACAATCGTACCAGCATCAGAGTGTCATACCGTGACAACACCGGCTCCACCTGTTCCACTCAAGGATGGGTCACCACCTCCCAATTGGAGGGTGGCAATCCATCCTGACTATCCGGAACAGGAGATATCCATAGGGGGGCGCTCTCGGATAGCGGCAAAAGGGCCATGTGCTCTCTTTTAAGTGCAAATCTAGATATATTTGCATGGGAGCCAAAGCATATGACAGGCGTACCACGCGCGATAGCAGAACACAAGCTCCAAATCCGCCAGGGGTACCAACCCGTCAAGCAAAAGAAGCGCGGCCAGGCGCCTGAGCGCAGCCAAGTGATATTGGAGGAAGTACGGAAACTAGTGGACGCAGGTATCATGCGCGAGGTATACTACCACGAGTGGTTATCCAATCCGGCCATGGTCAAAAAACATGACGGAAGTTGGCGCATGTGTGTGGATTTCACGGATCTGAATAAAGCCTGTCCACAGGATTGTTACCCGTTACCGGAGATTGACTGGAAGGTGGAATCCCTATGTGAATATCCCTTTAAGTGCTTCCTAGACGCATATAAAGGATACCACCAGATCCAGATGGCGGAGGAGGACGCAGAAAAGACGGCGTTCCATACTAGTCAAGGTGTATATTGTTATACGAAAATGCCGTTTGGACTAAAGAACGCCGGTGCTACATACCAGCGGCTTGTGGACAAAGCCTTTGAATCACAGATAGGCCGCAACCTGGAAGTCTATGTGGATGACTTAGTCATAAAAAGTCATACGGAGGATACACTTCTCCGGGATGTCCAAGAGACATTCGACACACTGAGGAGGATTAATATGAAGCTAAATCCAAAGAAGTGCACGTTTGGGGCAACGGAGGGAATGTTCCTTGGATATATGATTGATCCAAATGGCATCAAACCTTGTCCAGAAAAAACAGACGCAGTAATACAGCTGCCATCCCCTCAGACACGGAAGGAGGTGCAATCCTTAAATGGGAAGCTGGCCGGGCTTAATAGGTTCCTATCAAAGTCCGCAGAGAAGTCATTACCCCTATTTAAGACACTCAAGAAGTGCATTAGGAAGGGAGACTTCCGTTGGACAAGGGAAGCCGAGGAAGCCTTTGGCCAACTCAAGCAGCACCTTGCATCTCTCCCTATGCTAGTAGCTCCCCGACCAAAGGAGGAACTCATTATGTATCTCTCAGCCACACAAGGAGCAATAAGTGCGGTACTCATGACGGATAGGGATACGGTACAAACTCCGGTCTACTTCATAAGTAGAACACTACAAGGGCCGGAGTTAAATTACTCCTCTATGGAAAAATTGGTTTTGGCACTAGTGTTTGCTACAAAGCGGTTGCGCCGATACTTTCAGGCGCACCCAATTGTAGTCATTACTGATCAGCCAATAAAGCAAGTTATCTCTAGACCGGATGTGGCAGGAAGGCTACAAAAATGGAGCATTCTGTTGGGGGAGCATAATATATCTTATAGGCCAAGGACGGCTGTTAAAGGCCAGATCTTGGCAGATTTCTTGATAGAGAAGCCGGATGAGGAAGGACCAATCGTAAAACAAGACGAGACTCTAGCAGCACCATGGGTGTTATTCACGGACGGATCTTCGTGTACGGATGGGTCGGGAGCGGGCCTCATTCTCACAAATCCGGAAGGAATGGAGTTTACGTACGCCCTCCGTTTTAAGTTCACAGCCACCAACAACGAAGCAGAATATGAAGCATTAATTGCGGGTTTAAATATCGCCGCTAGAATGGGAGTCCGCAACCTTGAGGCCTACGTGGACTCAAGGCTTGTCGCGAACCACATTCTAGGTGGATATGTGGCTAAGGAGGACAACATGGTCCAATACTTGGAGAAAGTCAAGTCACTCATCGCGGCCTTCGACAGGTTTTCCATCAAGCAGGTGCCAAGAGGTGAGAACAAGAAGGCGGACGCTCTTAGCAAGATTGCATCCACAAGCTTCGTCCACTTGTCCAAGCAAGTCTTGGTGGAAATTCTCAGGGAAAAGTCTATAACAGAAGGAGAGGTCGCTACTATAGTTGAGGAAGATGGACCTACATGGATGACCCCGATCGTCAACTATTTGACTAGTGAAACCCTTCCGGACGATGAAAAAGTGGCGCGGCGCATAAGAAGGAAGTCGCAGCACTTTGAACTTCGAGAAGGTATCCTCTATAAGCGTTCTTTCTTGCAGCCGTGGTTGCGGTGTGTTGGACCACGTCAGGCCACTTATGTAATCAGTGAGATACATGAAGGGTTATGCGGCATGCATGCAGGTCCACGATCCGTGGTAGCTCGAGCCCTACGTACAGGATATTATTGGCCTATCATGCATAGGGACGCACGCGACATGATTCGCAAGTTTAGTGATTGCCAAGTGCATAGACCAGTGCCGCGACACCCGCAGCAGGAACTTACACCTATTACATCCCCATGGCCATTCTATAAGTGGGGAATCGACATCGCATGACCATTTCCTATAGCTGCGGGGGGAGTTAAGTTCTTGATTGTCACGATGGACTACTTCACGCGATGGATAGAGGCCAAGGCAGTCAAATCCATCACGGGCAAACAAGTTAAAAAGTTTGTTTGGGAGAACATTGTGTGCCGTTTTGGCTTACCAGGAGAAATCATCTCGGACAATGGTAAACAGCTCGCGGATAATCCATTCAAGGACTGGTGTGCATCATTGAATATCAAACGGCGCTTCGCGTCTGTTAAGCATTCGCAGATAAACGGCCTTGTGGAACAAGCAAATAGAAGCTTGGGAAACGGCATCAAGGCACGTCTGGATGAACGAAGTGCCAAATGGGTGGATGAGCTACCACATGTTCTATGGGTACATAGGACTATGATCAAAACAGCCAACGGAGATACTCCATTTGCATTGGCCTACGGCACTGAAGCTGTTATACCAGCAGAAATCGGAATGCCTACAATCCGCACGGCGGAGGTTAATGTTGTCACGAACGACGAGCAGCTGCGAATCAACCTGGATCTGTTGGCTGAAAAAAGGGAGATAGCAGCCATCAGTGAGGCTAAGTCCAAGGCTAAAATGAAGGCTTATTATGACGCCAAGGTTAAAGGTGTTTCTTTTCGACAGGGAGATTATGTCTGTCATGCTAACGAAGCAAGTCGAGCGGAGAATACAGGAAAGTTGGGCCCTAAGTGGGAAGGACCGTATGAGGTCACGAAAGCCTTAGGACGAGGCGCGTACAAGTTGCGTGACATGGATGGCCGCGATCTGGAACGCACATGGAACATCTCCAATCTCAAAAGGTGCTATATTTGAAAGCTACGGCTTCCACATGGGTACTTCGCTATGCGTGGCTTTAATGAAGATCCATGCGCTCTATCTTTTTTGCTTCTTATGTTTTGTCTAGGTTCCTTTTTTGTTTTTTAGGACTTATCATTCTTGTTCAAACAAAAAATGTAAACGTTCTAATGGAATGGCGTGGTGCCTAGCTAGCTCCACGACTTGTTTTGTACAAATTATCTCTTAGGATTTTGTTAGTCATATGAATTTTAGTTATTATTATAATATGCCATGTTTCATTCATATGCACTCATTCAATCACCGTACATGTACTATACGCCTCCAGGCGGGGTAAGAGGATTAAGTGAACCTACTAATTCAACTTGTCGCGTAAGAGGGATGCAACCCCAGCGGCGCGGATTATGTATCCTTACTAGACACCTTACTCACAAGACGTTGTGGTAAGTTTCCGTATGCCGTACTCACATAGTGCTTTGCATAATAAAGACGCACGTCGCATGTCTAGTAAATTATAGACTTGAATGTATTTTCCCTTTTGGGTAAGACGTGACATGTCATGCAGTATCGGTATACGATATTTAATAAAATAAAAATACACAAGTTTCCAAATAAATAACAAAATGGCCGTGGTTATCACGGACCTACAAACAAAAGACAGTTATCTACCATATCAGTCTTAGCCGTGTACATGCACGGACGAATAAAAGTTACACATGTTTACGAGATAAATTATAAGAGAGGTAGGAATTCCCCTATGTCTCTCTTTCCTTCTTCCATCAGAGCACGGAGGGCCTCCTCGCGAGCGTCCTTTCCATCATGTGCCTTGACCGCAGTCGCATCCAATGCCTCCGCAAGCAGCTTTTCACCTTTCATCACTTTCGATACGGAGTCATAAGTAGACAGGGTCAAATGGATGGGATCCGAAGTAAGCTTGGACATTACCGCCTCGTTCGGAGCATCCTTAAGCGCCTCGAGTTCATCCAGAAGAGGGTGTTGGATTTCCGCCAGTGCATTCATCGACGCGGTCATATTGTCCGCAACTGAAGGATTATGGTAGGGATGCTGCATGATGTCTTCGTTCTTACCTATCAATTCTGCAGCCTTGACCAAATCCTCAGGCCTACCACGGTCGATTCCATCCGACACGACCCTGGCGAAGGCTTGCAGCAGGTGCGGCGCTTCCATGTCCTTGCTTACGGCAAGGCGCATTCCTTTTCCAATCATCCACCGGCGTCCAGCTATGACGGATAGCAGGGGAGGACACAACCTTTCAACACAACTTGTGGCCATCTTGCTCAGTTCCTCCTCCGCCGTTGCAGTTTGCTCTTCCAACTGGGCCCGCACTTGTGTTAGCTCATCCTTCAGCGCATCGCGCTCTTGGGCGATGTTGAAGGCTTGTACGGTTACGGCCTTGGTAGAAGCTTCGGCCGCGGACACCTGCATATGGAACTTCGAGTTATCACAAGGGTAATATGTTCTTTTTATTGGGTCAAATAAAAAAATTAAGGAAAGACTATGTGTAAAATTATCGAAACATACCTTCTCGTTCGATGCGGCTACAAGGGCCTCGAGCTCGGCGAGGCATTTTTCTCGGCTGTCGGCGTGATGAGCTTGCTCTTTCACTGTAACCTCGGCCGTCACCAGCGCCGCTTGCAAAGACGCGATGGTCTTCTCATTCTTCACGACCATTGCCTCCCGGCGAGCTATCTTTTTGTCTGCCCGCTTCACATTCGCCAGGGCCTTGATCAGACGGCGTCTTAGAGCGGCACCCACCGTCACTTGATGCGCGGACGACACGTCAAACTGCTCTAGAAGGGATTCATGATCCAGCTCATCTAAGTCTTGTGCAAGGGCTGGAGGGGTAATGTGCTCGATGAATTCTGAAAACACTCAGATTCCGCCTCCAACCTTGTTAGACTTGAGAGATTCCATGCTAGGCGCAGGCTATTTTCTGGTCCTTCGGGGAGTGGCTCCTCGGCGTGTGTCGCAGCAGGGGATGGGGGTCTGTTTGATGGAGCGAGGGATGGATTCCTCTCCACTTCTTCCTCTTGGGCTACGACCGACGGATCCGCCCTGTTATTGACATTGCAAATTTTGTTTAGGCATTATATATTTCGCAAAGCAAAATGACATGACTGACATACGAAGGGTACTTACGTGGTACCAATTGCAGGTTCTGGGGCGGTAGGAGCTACGGCACTCACAGGGGTAGCTCGCCAGACTTGCTCTTCCATGTGCGGGTGAGCCTAGAGCATCTTCGAGGAAACTCCTCAACCTAGGAATGTGTTCGAGCGCATAGGAGATCGCCTCATACAGGAACTAACGCAATCTCGAGAAGGGGAGAGAAGTCCGACGGTTCACCCGAGCGACCAGACCGGGAACTGACCAGAACCACTCGCCGCACAAGTGTGTGGGATAGGATGAACACCGGGAAGAAGGCTCCTGGCTCTTCTCAAAAGAGCGTCCCCTACCCAAGAGATGGGGCACCACCTCCTTTCCCAGATCCATCAGGAGAGGACTCGGATGATCATCCGCCCAAGCGTCGCCGACCTAGGCGTACCCCTCCACCACCACCAAATAATGATGAGTATTATGGTGGCCCCTATTATCGAGAGGCAGAAGCGGAGGATCTTTCCCGTCCGTGTTGTGACCCGTGGGAAGACCCTAGGCTCACCCGTCCATGGGCGGATCCCAGGGAAGACCCTTTTACTCTCCGTATACGGAACTACTCCGAGGACACAAAGCATCGCATGCCGGCGTGTGTCAAGACCTATGATGGAACTGGTGATCCGGATGATCACCTCAAAATATTTGATACGCAGGCTAAATTGAGCGATGGCCCATGCCTATATGGTGCCAGATGTTCAATTCAACCTTGATCGGCAATGCCCGTGACTGGTTTGAGGGACTCCCTCCACGAAGCGTTGATAGCTTCACGGAACTACGCACTGCGTTCAAGAATAATTATACTCAACAGAAGAAGTATAATAGGGATCCGGTCTCATTGGCAACTGTCAAGCAACGGCCGAGGGAGTCTACAGAAGCCTTCACTGAACGCTTCAACGACGAGTGCACACGCACAAAGACAATGCCGGAACTCCTGAAAATCTCCGACTACATGCACGCCATAACAGACAGGGAATTAATCAGGCGTCTCAATGACAAGCGTCTGGAGAGATATGATGATCTCATGGAAAGGGTCAGAAACTTCATAGAAGGAGAAACGGCGGTTACCGCGGCTTACCCTTCAAAAGGAAACGGCTACCGATCAAACGACCAGTCCAGGAGGTAATCGGGCGGTCAAAGCAATCAGAACAATAGTAGGGGCTCAGACTATAAGAGCCAAAACAAAGGAGGATGGCCGGACGATAAGTTTACCCCCTAAAGATGTCCTACCGGGAGATCTTGCTGACGGAGGGGGCAAATTTTCCGAGGCCTCCCCCAATGACAACTCCGCTGGACCGTCGGCAAGGAAATCGCTTCTGTGAGTTCCATAATGACAAGGGCTATGGCACGGAGGAGTGTATCCAGCTCAAGAAGCACATTGAGTCACTGATCAAATCAGGTAAGCTCAAGCATTTGGTTAAGGATTGGAAGGATGGAAAAGACAACAAGAAGTATGACAAGAAGGATCCCCAAAAGGACAAACCTTCGACCATATACATGATCCAATCCAGACAGCGCCGCACGAGGCAGAAAATTGGCCAAAAATTTTCACGCGGCAGGGAAATCTCATTCCCTCCCATCACAGCAAGCGATGCGATTGATGCGCCTCTCACTATTGAGATAAGCATTGGAACACACAATGTTCGTCGCATGTATGTGGATGGAGGGTCATCAGCAGAAGTACTGTACGAACACTGTTTTGTGTAGTTACGGCCAGAAATAAGAAGCCAATTAGTACCAGCCACGGTGCTGCTCACTGGCTTTAGTGGAGACACCATCTGGCCGATAGGGCAACTGCGTCTGCCTGTAACCATTGGGAATGAGGAACACTCCACTACTGCGTGGATGAACTTCATGGTGATACGCTCACATTCTCCGTACAATGGGATCATAGGCAGACCAGGTATTCTGGCTATACGGGCGGTACCTTCCACGGCACACGGAATGATCAAGTTCCCTGTTGAGGGAGGAATCGTCACCATTTACAACACAATCATACCAGCATCCGAGTGTCATACGGTGACAACCCCGGCTCCACCTGTTCCATCCAAGGATGGATCACCACCTCCCAATTGGAGGGTGGCAATCCATCCTGACTATCCGGAACAGGAGGTATCCATAGGGGGGGCGCTCTCGGATAGCGGCAAAAGGGCCATGTGCTCTCTTTTAAGTGCAAATCTAGATATATTCGCATGGGAGCCAAAGCATATGACAGGCGTACCACGCGCGATAGCAGAACATAAGCTCCAAATCCGCTAGGGGTACCAACCCATCAAGCAAAAGAAGCGCGGCCAGGCGCCTGAGCGCAGCCAAGTGATATTGGAGGAAGTACGGAAACTAGTGGACGCAGGTATCATGCGCGAGGTATACTACCACGAGTGGTTATCCAATCCAGTCATGGTCAAAAAACATGACGGAAGTTGGCGCATGTGTGTGGATTTCACGGATCTGAACAAAGCCTGTCCATATGATTGTTACCCGTTACCTGAGATTGACTGGAATGTGGAATCCCTATGTGGATATCCCTTTAAGTGCTTCCTAGACGCATATAAAGGATACCACCAGATCCAGATGGCGGAGGAGGATGCAGAAAAGACGGCGTTCCATACTAGTCAAGGCGTATATTGTTATACGAAAATGTCGTTTGGACTAAAGAACGCCGGTGCTACATACCAGCGGCTTGTGGACAAAGCCTTTGACTCACAGATAGGCCGCAACTTGGAAGTCTATGTAGATGACTTAGTCATAAAAAGTCATACGGAGGATGCACTTCTCCGGGATGTCCAGGAGACATTCGACACACTAAGGAGGAATAATATGAAGCTAAATCCAAAGAAATGCACGTTTGGGGCAACAGAGGGAATGTTCCTCGGATATATGATTGATCCAAATGGCATCAAACCTTGCCCAGAGAAAACGGACGCAGTAATACAGCTGCCATCCCCTCATACACGGAAGGAGGTGCAATCCTTAAATGGGAAGCTGGCCGGGCTAAATAGGTTCCTATCAAAGTCCGCGGAGAAGTCATTACCCCTATTTAAGACACTCAAGAAGTGCATTAGGAAGGGAGACTTCTGGTGGACAAAGGAGGCCGAGGAAGCCTTTGGCCAACTCAAGCAGCACCTTGCATCTCTCCCTATGCTAGTAGCTCCCCGGCCAAAGGAGGAACTCATTATGTATCTCTCAGCCACGCATGGAGCAATAAGTGCGGTACTCATGACGGATATGGATACGGTACAAACGCTGGTCTACTTCATAAGTAGAACATTACAAGGGCCGGAGTCGAATTACTCCTCTATGGAAAAATTGGTTTTGGCACTAGTGTTTGCTACAAAGCGGTTGCGCCGATACTTTCAAGCGCACCCAATTGTAGTCATTACTGACCAACCAATAAAGCAAGTAATCTCTAGACCGGATGTGGCAGGAAGGCTACAAAAATGGAGCATTCTATTGGGGGAGCATAATATATCTTATAGGCCAAGGACGGCTGTTAAAGGCCAGATCTTGGCAGATTTCTTGATAGAGAAGCCGGATGAGGAAGGACCAATCGTAAAA
Source organism: Glebionis coronaria (assembly GCA_025667525.1). Taxonomy (NCBI): domain Eukaryota; kingdom Viridiplantae; phylum Streptophyta; class Magnoliopsida; order Asterales; family Asteraceae; genus Glebionis; species Glebionis coronaria. The sequence goes on from CM046880.1 coordinate 537,886,737, forward strand.
CAAGACGAGACTCCAACAGAACCATGGGTGTTATTTACGGACGGATCTTCGTGTACGGATGGGTAAGGAGCTGGCTTCATCCTCAAAAATCCGGAAGGAATGGAGTTTACATACGCCCTCCGTTTTGAGTTCACAGCCACCAACAACGAAGCGGAATATGAAGCATTAATTGCGGGTTTAAAAATCGCCAATAGAATGGGAGTCCGCAACCTTGAGGCCTACGTGGACTCACGGCTTGTCGCGAACCACATTCTAGGTGGATATGTGGCTAAGGAGGACAACATGGTCCGATACTTGGAGAAAGTCAAGTCACTCATCGCGGCTTTCAGTAAGTTTTCCATCAAGCAGGTGCCAAGAGGTGAGAACAAGAAGGCGGACGCTCTTAGCAAGATCACATCCACAAGCTTCGCCCACTTATCCAAGCAAGTCTTGGTGGAAACACTCAAGGAAAAGTCTATAACAGAAGGGGAGGTCTCTACTACAGTTGAGGAGGATGGACCTACATGGATGACCCCGATCATCAATTATTTGACTAGTGAAACCCTTCTGGACGATGAAAAAGCGGCGCGGCGCATCAGAAGTAAGTCGCAACACTTCGAACTTCGAGAAGGTATCCTTTATAAGCGCTCTTTCTTGCAGCCGTGGTTGCGGTGTGTTGGACCACGTCAGGCTACTTATGTAATCAGTGAAATACATGAGGGGTTATGCGGCATGCACGCAGGTCCATGATCCGTGGTAGCTCGAGCCTTACAGACAGGATATTATTGGCCTACCATGCACAGGGACGCGCGCGACATGATTTGCAAGTGTAGTGATTGCCAAGTGCATAGACCAGTGCCGCGACACCCGCAGCAGGAGCTTACACCTATTACATCCCCATGGCCATTCTATAAGTGGGGAATCGACATCGCAGGACCATTTCCTATAGCTGCGGGGGAGTTAAGTTCTTGATTGTCGCAATGGACTACTTCACACGATGGATAGAGGCTAAGGCAGTCAAATCCATCACACGCAAACAAGTTAAAAAGTTTGTTTGGGAGAACATTGTGTGCCGTTTTGGCTTACCAGGAGAAATCATCTCGGACAACGGTAAACAGTTCGCGGATAATCCATTCAAGGACTGGTGCACATCATTGAATATCAAACGGCGCTTCGCGTCTGTTAAGCATCCGCAGACAAATGGCCTTGTGGAACGAGCAAATAGAAGCTTGGGAAACGGCATCAAGGCACGTCTGGATGAACTAAGTGCCAAATGGGTGGATGAGCTACCACATGTTCTATGGGCGCATAGGACTATGATCAAAACAGCCAACGGAGACACTCCATTTACATTGGCCTACAACACTGAAGCCGTCATACCAGCAGAAATCGGAATGCCTACCATCCGCACGGCGGAGGTTAATGTTGTCACGAACGACGAGCAACTGTGAATCAACCTGGATTTGTTGGAGGAAAAAAGGGAGATAGCAGCCATCAATGAGGCTAAGTCCAAGGCTAAGATGAAGGCTTATTATGACGCTAAAGTTAAAGGTGTCTCTTTTCGACCGGGAGATTATGTCTATCGTGCTAACGAAGCAAGTCGAGCGGAGAATACAGGAAAGCTGGGTCCTAAGTGGGAAGGACCGTACGAGGTCACGGAAGCCTTAGGACGAGGCACGTACAAGTTACGTGACATGGATGGCCGCGATCTGGAACGCACGTGGAACATCTCCAATCTCAAAAGGTGCTATCTTTGACAGCTACGGCTTCCGCATGGGTACTTCGCTATATGTGGCTTTAATGAAGATCCATGCACTCTATCTGTTTTGTTTCTTATGTTTTTTCTAGGTTCCTTTTTTGTTCTTTAGGACTTATCATTCTTGTTCAAACAAAAAATGTAAACGTTCTAATAAAATGCCGTGGTGCCTAGCTAGCTCCACGGCTTGTTTTGTGCAAATTATTTCTTAGGATTTTGGTAGTCATATGAATTTTAGTTATTATTATAATATGTCATGTTTCATTCATACGCATTCATTCAATCATCGTACATGTACTATACGCCTCCAAGCGGGGTAATAGGATTAACTGAACCTACTAATTCAACTTGCCGCGTAAAGGGGATGCAACCCCAGCGGCACGGATCATGTATCCTTACTAGACACCTTACTCACAAGACGTTGTGGTAAGTTCCGTATGCCGTACTCACGCAGTGCTTTGCATAGTAAAGACGTACGTCGCATGTCTAGTGAATTATAGACTTGCATGTATTTTCCCTTTTGTGTAAGACGTGACATGTCATGCAGTATCGGTATACGATATTTAACAAAATAAAAATACACAAGTTTCCAAATAAATAACAAAATGGTCGTGGTCATCACGGACTTACATACAAAGGACAGTTGTTTCACACATGTCTTAGCCGTGTACATGCACGGACGAATAAAAGCTACAATTGTTTAAAGGTTACAAACCAAATTGTCTGAAATGGATAACAAAGTAGAGGCACCCTACATGGGGGGAGAAACTTACCTATCTCCATTTGTTCCTCAGCCAAGCAAGGCAACCTCTCACCACGTTCCTTCCGCTTCAAGGCTTGAGCCGCATTCCTCTCCAGCACCCCGCTTAAGGGTTCTTCGTCAAGCACGATCCTGGTTACGTCCTCATAGATAGGAAGCGTCAGGTGGCTGGGAGAGGGAGTGAAGGAAGCACGGGAATGACCCTCATCTTGAGAGAACGCACCAAGACTAAGCTTTTCCATGATCTCCATGTTTGATGCATCCTTCGTGGCCTCCAGCTCGGTCAAGAATGGAATCTCGCATCGCGGCCGTGGAAGCAGTCATCTTGTTGGCGGCTTCAGGATTAAAGAAAGCATGCCTGGTGAAGTTCTCCTTTTTCTTGATTAGCTCTACGACCTGGACCATTCCTTCATGGCGGCCGTGGTCAATACCATCCGACACAAGGCTTGCAAACTGTTGCACAAATTCAGGGGCTTCCAGCACCTTGGTGACGGCCAGACATGCCCCATGTCCCACCATCCACCTACGGCCGGAAATGGCTGCTAGTAGTTGGGGGCATAGCACGTCGTCGCGTTCAACGGTAACGGCATCTATCATCACATCTTTTTGGGCGGACGCCTCCTTTAAATCCTTGGTCATAACCCTCTCGTAAGCAAGCTCCTCTTGCACCTTTTCCATGCTCTGGATTGTCATCTGAGCATCCTCAAGTTTTTTGGTAAGCACGGATACCTGGCTGGAGGAGGACTTTGCAGACGCCTCCGCTGCGGTCACCTATATGCGAGAGATTACTTGTTAGATTATGTTTCTTATGGAATAAGAGTGGTGCGTCGCGGATACGTACCTTGGTTGTCGCGGCATCAAGTTTTGCCTCGAGCTCGGCCACCTGTTGGTCATAAGCATTCGCATGGGCTGATTTTTCCTTCACGGTCGCCTCGGCACTAGCAAGTTGGGACTGGAGGGCAGCAATTTGAGCTTCATTCTCCTCGATCATCCTCTCTCTCCGTCCAACTTTCCTCTTGAGGGACTCCACATGCCCAAGCGCGGCTTTGAATCTTACTCTCATTGAGGTGCCCATTGCCATTTGATGCACCAAGGCGCCGTTGTACTCATCCGCCAAGTCAGCATGGCTTAGTGCATTCACTTCTTGTACCAAGCCTAGTGGTATGCAATTATTGAGGTACTCTCGGCATTCCTCGGCTTCCCTCATTCATGACGCAGTGGTAATATTCTAAACAGGGTTGAACGATTGAGGGGGGCCGGATGTTGGGAGGTCTTGGGAGGCTGTGGGGGTACCTTCTTCGAATACCGGACCAGATCTCGTGACGGCCGTATGAAGCGTAGGGTTTCTCTCCACTTCCTTCTCTTTTCCCTTCTCCATTTGGGCATCAGGCGGAGGCACGACACCAGTTTGTTCATTCTTACAAAACAAACATTTGGATACATATCAAGTATTGCTTAAATGGAAATTCATGGCGCTTACTTAGCAAGGTGTAGCCTTACATGTTATTTCCTACTAGTTCTGATGCAGTCGGGGGAATCTGAGTCACTGGATCGACATATGCAGCCCGGACCGTCTCGGAGGCCTGGGTGGTGCTCCCAACAGATTGATATAGGGGGTGGTCCTCGCGGAGCTTCTTGGCGGGGGCATTGTGCTCTCCAACCTCGGTCGGAGCGACTGTTCTTACCCGCTTGTTTTTTCTGCGGGTACGCTTCGTGACGGGCTGAGCTGTTGCTTCTTCAACCTCCTCTTCAACTTCTTTTTCAGCTTCCTCATCTTCCTCTTCATTCACTTGCTGCACCTCTTCCTCATCGTCGCCCAGCATCTGGCGAAGGCTGGAGGTGGTCCTCTCGATATTGTCTCCTTGTTCTTCCCCATGTGCAGGAGTGGCAGTTTTAGGCGGCGAGGAGGGATCGGCTCCTCCTTCGAGCATCCTATTTTCACCATCCTCGTTGCTGAAGTCGACGGGAGTTCTCATAAGAGTTGTTTCTTCTTCGTCCGAGAGGGGGTCCGGCACGGCTTCTAGAGCAACCGTCACGTTCCGGGTGTGCTCAAGGAGGGGTAATTCGTTCTCACGTCTGGGGCGCGATCCCTCTGGTACGAGCTTAGGGTCACCTTGACGTAGAAGTCTGAAAAAGTTCATTTCTGCCACAAAAAATAAAATATATTAGGCATTACAAAATAATTGAATGCGCTTTTTGGTGTACGGATGCTAACCTACCTTCACCCTGCCTTCTCCAAAACACAGGATATCTGTTGGACGAGCTGAAATAGTTGCGGTTAATCCCTAGCAAACAGAGAAATGCTTCGGGGAGGTTTCTATGGAATCCTGTCCTGTTCAGATCTATTTCTCGGGAGTGTTGGGGGTTGTATGTACTAACATGCGGCAAGGGGTCGTGGGATAACCTATGTTTGAAGGCATAATCGGCCGGCCACACTATTGCGTCAATGAAAAAGTAGTGGTCGTACCAGTTTTTCAATGAGTCCATGGGCTTATTATGGGACTGGGGGCTGTTGGGAGATCGCTTCTTAAAAGATAGCCAACCATTTACTATGTTGGGGGTATAAAATAGCCGGAATAGCTCTACGGTTGGGGGGATTCTTCTAGCACGACAAAGAATCTCGAATTGACTTATCTTACATGCGCCTATACAGTGAAGCTGACTAATATGTACATCATAATATCCTAATAGATCTATGAGGAAACGGGTAAATGGGATACGGTAGTTGGACGCATCAAAAAGGCGAGTGTATAGGCCAATTTTACCCTCTGGAGCCTCAGTTATAAGGTCTCCGGCGCCAGGAAGTGAGGGGTGTAGGTTGGTAGGGATGAAATAATTGGTACAAAAGTGATCTAGTTGCTCCTGGGTCATTACATTAAGCACAGATCCAATTGTGGGGTTGTTTCTTTGAGCCATTACTGAATAAAAAGGTAAGGACGTGGTATTCTAACCTGCGGAGGAAGGGATCCGTGCGTGATTAAGTGAAGCTAAGAAGAAAAGCTTTAATGGCAGAAATGAAGATAAGAACTGTGTGTTTCACACAGCCGTAGGGGTGGCTTATTTATAGGGTTGCCTCATGGGTCGTGGTCTGTTGGATGCGTGACACGTGTTTGCCACTATTCTTAATCGTGTGGTTAGGGTGCAAGTGGCAAGTGAAACGTCAAGTGGGACCCACGGGTCACTTCTGACTCACACGTTTACGCTGCTCGAGGTTCTGACTGTTTGCACTTTGTTAGTCAAAGTGGCAGGTGAACAGTTATTTATGTCGGGATATGCGGCTCTTACGTAAGACCCAAATTCAATGCTGCAATTAATTTGTCTCGGTCGTCACGTGTGGCTGAGATATTAACGGAATAAATTCCTAAATCAGGTTTCCACGTGCGGCCGAAACAAATTCTTGGACAATTTATCATTCCCCATCTTTCTTAGTACGTCCAGGGAGCATCTTGATAGTCTAGAGGTTACGCCTATGGCTGTAACAACTAGACTGGGGGGACATGATGACGTATAGTCCCCAGCCGGGTCATGGACCTGGCCCACGGGTACTACCCGTATCCGGCCCATCACAGATGGGTGGGAATAATGTCATTTGAGCTTATGGGCTTGGATGAACAGTAACCGAAACATGTGTACGGCCCACGGCCCGGCATGACCGGTACAGGGTTAGACAGAATCATATTCTATCTCTGAATATGTTTCACTCCAAAGAAGAGGATATTCACTCACCATAATTAGAAGATAACAATCAATCTAATTCTGGTGCTTATCCTTTTCTTGGGGCCGAAGCATCAGTGACAGCCCATTAGGGTTTCACTGCCTATAAAAGGAACCCCAAGGGTTCCACAAAGGTATTACGTTCTATACTCTCAACTCACTCGATTCCCATAAACCCTAACCGATACTTACTCTCACACCGGAGTCTAATCGTGGGAAACATTCCCACGGTAAGTCTAACGCGTGTTGTTTAGTGTGCAGGATCCCAACCATATAGTTCACTTGGTGCAGGAGCCGGAGCCCAGCCAACCCGAATTAAGCCTAATTCGGGTCTAGCAAGGATCACCCAACTTTTGCATCAACATGGGCCATTTTCCCTAACATTAAGCAAGCCACCTTCGAGTGCTTCTTAAAATTAGCAGCGTGTTCAAGCCTTTGGGCTTCATAAGCTCCTTCAGCAAGATCCTCCGGATAGGGAATGGTCAAGATATCAATAATACCCGCTAATCTTAAGATAATTCGTAGTGAGCGGTACCAATCATTCAAGTTTGGGCCAGTAAGTTCAGGACGATCAAAAAACATTTTGAACGCATAACTTATAGTGTTATTGTCGGGTTGAGCCATTTCTACAAAAATAAGTTCAAGTATTAGTATTTTCTATAATAAAATACTTTCAAGAAAATAAAATTACCCCGGTATATAAACCATTGTATTTTCCTTGAATCCTAGAACATATATTGACATAGATTCACTACATAAGTTGATCTGCTAGTAATGAATGTACTCAACATAGTGACTTGTCGAACAATTCAATTGACAAACAATTTTCAATTTCTAGATATTTAAGGGATTTACATTGCCAAAAAAATGTTTTACATTGTAAACATGTTTCATCCCTTATGAATGCCTTAAGTTTCCAGATCTCACTGAGTAACTTAATTCAGTCATCTAATATGAATAATGTAAAACCATCATACGAATTCTCATTCTATGAAAGTTTTCTCTCCATTACAACATCGTCCAAAATCTCATATGATGATGTAGTAATTTCAAGTGTTCGTCAATTAGATAACATTCGACTTAATTTTTAAGGGTATAAATTTGATGTCAAAATCAATGTATGGAGAAGCATGCATACAACTCCATATCATAAGTTTAATAAAACATTTAGTAAACTTTTTCGCGAGACTAAATTTCTAGATAAATTATGTTGAGGTATTGGTTTAACCAATCAAAGAATTTACTCACAACTATTCACAACGTACTTACGGCTAAAGCACAAAGCAATAACCTTATTCATTGTGATTTCGGATGTGAATTTGCGGTAAATCAGCCTTAAGGTATAATGCAAATAATAATCGTAGGTAATTTTAATTTGACGCACAGGCGAGCCGGGAATTTGTCTAGCGACTAATGGCTTAACACCTCCTTCCTTAACCGGGTACATGACTAGCGATGCGTTATACCTAATTTATAGTTTGTCAAAAGGAGTAGGCCGTTAGATTATTATTGCAATTCACCAATCAATATAATTCTATGTAATTTAGATCTCAAACAAATCTTAATTTTAATATGATTTAGTCCATATTTATTTTTCTTAAAAAAACCCTTGTTTACAATAATTCGTACAATTTTTAACATAAACAAATAAAAAAAACTAAATCATAAACACATAATAACAATTTATATGTGCGATAAATAAATCAAATAGCCACAAGTATACGATTTATTCAATAACCTTTAAATCTAGGTTTTAATATTCATATAAAAGTCTTCCCTAATTCAAGATTTATTGAATCAAATAAACAAATAGCACATAAAATCATATAACCATATACTTTTATGATCCATGAAAACATGCACGTTCATTATGGATCCACCCAAATCTCTTAACAATTAAATCTCTTCGGATCGTAATCTTTAATTTACATGACATAACAATTAATCATGCAATTTAATCTAAAATTATACAACATGTAATTTAGGGTTTCAAAAACAATTCTTTTTTTTATAAAATTCGGCCAAAACCCTAATTTTAAAAAAACAAAACCCTAATTTTTAAGAAAACCTAAAAAACATGTAGTTTTAACTCAAAACAATTATTAGTTAAAAACTTAAGATTTTCGATAATTATAACATCTTATAAACGGCTCTCGATGCCACTGAAGGTTTATATAGTTCATAACAATTACACAAAACCCCAAGCGAGTTCAAAGCACACATATAGCGAAAGCGATTTAACAAGATCATAATAACACAATTATAATTAATCGAATTAGAGTTACGTACCTTTTAGCTAAAGAAAAGCCACAAGATAAAGAACGAATCACCAATTAAGGTTTATAACGAACACCACCAAGATATAGTCTAAAGTAAGACTATATTACGTTCTTGTACACACGTAATACAATGAGCTAACTGTGATTCTAGCACATGTAAACCAAGCTTCTACGCTTGTGGAAAATTCACCCAACAACCCTAGAGAGGGGCTAGGACTAGATTATAAGCAAAACCGAATACCAAGAAAAAACCACCCAAACCCCTTTTATGGTTTTGTGTTGCGATCGGCTAAAGAGGGAGAAAGAGAGATTGTGTTATGTATTATGAGGGTGAGGGGTTGTTTATATAGGCCTAGGAATTCTTGTAGCCCAAGTAAAAACAAATAAAAGGAAAGTTTTTCCTTCCCCTTTTTGCCTCCATAACCGATGGCCAAACACCCTAAGGGGTGTGCCGGAACCTTCTTTTCTTCTTCCTTTTAATTCTACAATGCTCGTTAATACTTAACTCTTAATTATTTAACGGTCGTTAAAGTTATAGCTCGGTTTAATATAATAAATATAAAAAATATATTTATTAAATAAATTAACTCTTTACGTATTGAGTGTAATCCTGTAATCTCGAGTTCGATCCTATCAGATGACTATTAAATATAAGTCCATAAAATTTCAGCTAGGTATGCTGAGTTTCTTGAGAGTAGTCTCATATCATAGGAAGCAAGTGGGAACACCATAGACTTTGGTGAAATTCAAAGTCAAGATGCACGACCTTTTGAGAACACTAGCAAATATCACCAAGAGGTTGAACATGAAAATGTCGAATCTCAAAGTGATGAAATTCCCATTCGTTGATCCGCAAGGATATCTCACGCAACTGACCGATATGGTTTCTATATCGATGTTGAGGAACATGAGTTAGGGGATCATGATGAGCCCAATAACTATGAAGCTGCATTCTCGAATCCTAAATCTAATAAGTGGTTAGAAGCTATGAATGCAGAAATGCAATCCATGGGGACAATGAAGTTTAGATCTTAGTTGACCTCCTTCCTAGCTGTAAGACGATTTATGAGTAAATGGCTCTTTAATAAGAAGACCGATATGGATGGCATTGTACACACCTTTAAAGCTCGTCTTGTAGCAAAAGGTTTCACTCGAACCTACGGGGTTGACTATAAAGAAACCTTCTCGTTTGTTGCAAACATTAAATCTATTAAGATTCTTATAGCCATAACAGCGTTCTATGACTATAAGATATGGCAAATGGATGTCAAGACCGCCTTCTTGAATGGCCATCTGAATGAAGACGTTTATATGGTGCAACCTGAAGGGTTCGTGAATCCTAAACATCCTAAACGTGTATGCAAGCTTCAAATATCCATTTATGGGTTAAAGCAAGCATCTGGGACCTACAACAAGAGATTTGACGAGGAGATCAAAAAGTTTGGTTTCACTCAAAATCCCGATGAGCCATGTGTATATAAATTAGATAGTGGAAGTATCTTCGTTTTCCTAGTCTTATATGTCGATGACATATTACTCGTGGGAAACAATATTCTAATGCTACAAGATGTAAAATCATGGCTTGGAAAATGTTTTGCCATGAAAGACTTGGGTGAGGCGGCGTTCATTCTAGGAATCAAGATTTTCAGAGATAGATCAAGGCGATTAATTAGTTTAAATCAAAGTGCATACATTGACAAAATCTTAAAGCGGTTTAAGATGGATGCCTCCAAACGTGGGAGTCTTCCAATGCAATCCAATGTATAATTGAGTAAGACTAAATGTCCCTCCACACCTAATGAGGTGAAGCTAATGAAAGGAGTACCTTATGCTTCGGCTGTAGGATCCATCATGTATGTTGTGAGGTGCACTAGACCTGATGTAGCATTCTCTCAGAACCTTACAAGTATATACCAACATAATCCAGGTGAATGTCACTGGACTGCTGTAAATAACATATTAAAGTATCTTCAAAATACTAAAGATATGTTTCTTGTTTATGGAGGTGATTCAACAATTGAGCTTGGTGTTACTCGCTACACTGATGCCAGTTGGGAGACAGATCGGGATGATCTTCGATCACATACCGGATATGTTTTCGTAATGAACGGAGGCGTTGTTGATTGGAAGAGTTCTAGAAAAATCACTACTGCGATGTCTTCTATAGAAGCTGAATACATAGCTGCTTCTGAAGCTGCAATGGAAGAAATTTGGATACGTAAATTCATTTATGGGCTTGGCGTTGTTCCCAACAATGTTAAACCTATGGAAATGTACTGTGATAATACGGGTGCATTTACTATAGCCGATGAACCTGGAGTTCAAAAGGGTGCCAAACATTTTCGGAGAAAATATCACTACATTCGAGAAGTATTTCAAGAAGGTGATATTCGTATTCTTAAAGTTCACATAAATAACAACTTAGTTGATCCGTTTACTAAACCAATGTCTTGTACCAAACATGTTAAACATGCTAGGGGCCTTGGACTTAGACCAACTGGTAGTTTCATGTTGATTTGCGTATTTTAGTATTTGAATAATTGGGATATAAAATAGTTCTTATTTATAATGAATTGATATATGAGGTATGACCGTTTTCATTTTTATCAATTATCTCCTATATTTGCATGTTTAATCCAAGAGAAATCTAATTATTCTAAATTATCCATTTTCAGTTGACGATACGGGAGTTTTGTCGAATTAAGACAAATGTGATTTGGTCATGTTCATTTCGAATGAATATTAATTGATGATGCCGCCAAACTCATATGTATTCATTGGATGAACATTGGATTGACCCAACCTACGAGAATTCACTACATGGATCGACGTTAATAATGAATCTCGCAACTGGTTGAAACTCTCATCCTTAGACTTGAGATGTAAGTAGGTTTTGTATGTGTGGAATGTCAATCCTTGATATGGTTCAACGTTGTCCTGAACAAGGTTGCCATAAAGACCATTTTCAGGTGCGATGTGAAATACGTGAATGACATATGCGGTCAAAAGAGGATTTGTTCCTCCATATGTATTGGAGTTAGATACTACTGGCCCCCTTGATAAATTGTACAGATATATGTGTGGCCACACCGAAATGTAATTAAGATGATACTTGATTAATTTGGAAATCTAGTTCAATATCAATATCGAGAAACAGAATAGTTAAACTTAAGAATGATTGTTGATCCATGTCTAAAGTTTAACATGGTATCTAAAACAAAAGGATGACTGATATCAAAACCATTTAAAATGAGATGTTTGAGAAACTATCCTCATATGTTTCTGGGGGCATTGGCGTGTTGCTAGACGCTAACCATTACTTGTATAATTACATTATTATTATGACATGCGCAAGTGGGAGCTGTTGGATTTTGCTCGTGTCATAACAACTAATTATAGCTAGACACATATGGGCCTATGGGTCACACACATATACACTAAGGTACCATTTCAATATACCGTGTTTATCGTATTTACGGTATCTTGATAACTTACATTACTATGGATCAATAATTGGCTTATAATAACTAAACTGTAATTAGTTTATTATGTTACTTAAAACAATAAATGGAGGACGCGGGGATATAGCAAGTAAGCAGAAAGGTTCTCCCTTTAGGACCGACCTTTTAAATATAATTTCAAATGATCTATTTTGTTTTAAACAATGATATACATTGATTCGTCTAATCAGTGTCATAAAGACAAAAATACGTTTTCTATTTTAATTGGTTTTTAAAATAGAATATGAAGGCACATAATGAAAATGACGTAAATGGTTTTCATTTTGGTTTTGATCTAAACTTTGTTTTGCCATAGTACAAAATAATTGATTTGAGTAGCACGGGTTATTAAGACTAGCATCTACGGGTATACGGTGACGTGTAGTGTGTTTCTACATAGAGGTGATCTACTTTGATTACTTGGTTTCTTGGGTAGATCGTGTGGTGATTGTCTCTGGTTGTTCTTACCAAATCGTGCTACAAAGGTATACTTTTATCTCTATTTTTGTTGATTAATCATATGACTCTATGGATCCGTTCATATGTGCTTGTTCCGATGCGTTTGATTATGTTTATTATGTTATTTATTATATTCAGCATCTATAGTGGTATCACGAGCCATCATAGTTATCATATGATTATCGGGTATGCATAAAAATGGCTAAAAATAAGTGTTTTTGATGGTTTTGTTAAACCAATTTTAAAACAACCCACATGGCCTTATTTTTTGACTTACTACAGATATCTAGAAGGTCTTATAATCTGTTTTTAATGATCTAATATGTAACACCCCATTTTGATAATGGAAATGTCACACGTAATTATGGCGTGTCATCAAAGCATACAAGGAAAAATGTCTAAACATTACATGACCATAAAAGGAAAATACCAGAATCAAACATCGGTAGTACAAAAGTAAAGCTCATCACACACAAACATAGTATAGTAAAGGGAAGGACAAAATAATGTCCATAGCAAATGTATCAAAAGAAAGGTAATGCATAAGGTAGAGAAAGGCTAGAAAGCTTCCAGTCCATATGCACGTACGCTTTAAGTCTATGAGCGTCCCTGAGTACATGCCATTTTGTGAACATAGAAAAGGAAAACGGCTGAGCAATACGCTCAGTGCACGGATGTACAATAAAGCATGAATAGGATAAGCATATAACATAAAACAGTGGAAGAAACTAAATCCCGGTTAAGTCTTGATAAAACTGGTTTTATAGTTTGAAAAGCCTTATGTTTATCTTGTAAAAACTGTTTATCATATTTTACCATTACCCAATATAGGTCATGAAAATCCACCGTGCATGAATACTTGGAGGGGTCACCTCATCATGCAAATTAGAGGGGCTGCCTCTAATTTAATATACTGGTTTTTGGGTAGGAGGGATCAGCTCCTTGTGAAGGATGCAAGGCACACAACACATTCACCATGAAATCCTGACTGAAAACATGTAACTAGATGCACCCATACGCCCCACATGATAAATATAATATAAATGGCCAAAAGCTGAAGGGACGCCACGAGCAATCACTCCGCCGTGGTGAAGTCATAACATTAGTGCCTCTAATGTTATGGTTATGGTACCTCCATAACTAGGTGAAACTGGTCATGCATGTATATGGCTATAGGTATTCTAAATTAAACATAAGCAAATCAAACACATAACTTATACTACGGGAAAACATTTGGCTGCATACGGGGAATCCTAATAAGGAAAGAATGTCCATACTGAAAGGAAGGGAATCCGTACTTATATCCAGTGAACGAAGAAGATGAACTGAGAGGAATCCTACTTCCGTATCACTAATGCTACATAAATACATACATGAATAAGTATCTGCTTACTAATACGTAACTGATTTTATGTCATGTCTTAGCTTATTTTATATGTTCTTATCAAGTTTTACTGTTTTAAGCCTTAAACTGTGTTTATCTTATATTCTGTTTACTCTAATTAAGTATTTCTGGTATTTTATGTATTATTATACTTACTGTGTAATAATAAGTAACTTTCCAAAAATAGCAGGTTTCCTAAAATAGAAAGTTACCAAAAATAGAAAGTTTTCAAAAATAGAAAGTTTCCAAAAATAGAAAGTTTCCAAAAATAGAAAGTTTCCAAAAATAGAATTACTGCTTAAAATAGATAAGTTTCTAACAATAGAAAGTTTCCATAAATAGATTAGCTGCCTTATTTAAATAAGTTTCCATAAATAGATTAGCTGCCTGAAATAAATAAGTTTCTAAAAGTAGAAAGTTTCCATAAATAGATTAGCTGCCTTATTTAAATAAGTTTCTAAAAATAGAAAGTTTCCATAATTAGATATAAGCTGGTTAAATAAGCTAAGTATATAAGCCTAAGTGTTTTTATGATTATTTTCTAAGTCATACGATATAATGTATAGTTTATTAATTATTTCATGTAATTAGAATAAACTATAGGTTAAAATATTTAATTAAAGTATATCATGTTTTTAATTAAATAAAGTTAAATAATTAGGTTAAAACATGTATTATTATTTATTAATAATATAACCTAAGTCATGTTAATTAATTAATTATAACCATGGTTTTTAAATAATTAATTATAAGTCTAAAAATATAAAATACTTAGGTTAATAATTTCATGATTTTAATAATTAAAATAACCTAAGTCATGTTATTAAATTAATCATGTCATTTTATTAATTTAATTTTAACATAAGATTATAAAAAATAAATAATCTTAACATACACCGTGAACCGGATCTTGACTAAGAACCATGAACCGGACATGAAATCGACACCATACCCCGAACCACTTCGGGGTTCCCCTTGTCTTGTTGCTACCGTGGGACCCACACCAACCAACCGGGACCATATGGTCTCGGTGGTGGTCGAGTAGCCAAACCGAGACCCCCTCGGGTTCGGTTTAGGCGCCGGCCAAAAACAAACACCCCTAAAACACCCTTTTTGATTTATTCCAAATCCAATTTCATGTTAGATCTATGATTTGATTAGGTTTTTAAAAAAACACATCATGTTCTTAATTATTTAAAAGATCAAATCAAAAGAAAAGGGTTAAAAGAATTACCGAATGCGTGGATCTAAACAAGGATGAACAAACACGAACACTAGCACCAAATCCAAGATCAAAGATCAAATAAACACCCCTTTGGTGTGTTTATGGGTGGCGGCCAAAAAGAAAAGAAAAGGAGAAGAATGAACTTTTTTAGGTTTTGTAAAAATCTTCTGTAAAAGTTAAAATGAGTAGTGATCTTTTCCTTTTTCCCTTCTTAGTAAATTTTGAGATGGGCTTGGCCCATCTTTCCCTTGTTGCCGCGGGTAGGGGCCTCACATGGGGTACCCGTACCGTTTTCCGTGTCTCGTTGTTTAATTACTCGTTCGTGATTATTTGTGTTCGCGTTTAATGTGTTCTCGTTAACTAATTACCATGACCTAATATATTTATATACGCTCGTAATAAATATATATACATAATTAATAATAGTTCGTGATTTAATTACGTTCATGATTTCATGATCGTATGTTCGTGATTAATTATTGTCAAATAATTATTGCGTGCTCGTGCGTAGTAAATACTTATCGTGTTCTAACACGTACGTAATACGTAAAATCCTAACACGTAATCGTAATCATGCTATAATAGGAAAGTTTTAATCTAGTACGTACGATCTTAAGGGTACTATTCATGGTAAAAGCATGCGGGTTTTACAACTCTTCCCCCATAAAAAGAATAATTCGTCCCCGAATTATAGATAAAGTAAACTGGAAAAGAAGAACATACCCGAATTCAAAATATGAAATGAGGGTAAGAAGCACGGATAGACTCCTCTGTTTCCCAAGTGGCTTCCCGCTTGGTATGATCCCTCCATAGGATTTTGAGAATGGAATCGTCTTCCTTCTCATGACTCGTTCTTGTCTGTCAAGAACTCGTTCGGGTTCTTCTATGAAAGTGAGATCTTCACGTATTTGTTCCAGTGGATACTGAACCATGTGAAGGGGATTATACTGGTACCCTCTGAGTAAGGACACATGAAACACATTGTGCACATGCGAAAGCTGCGGAGGTAACGCCAATCGGCAAGATACTTCACCGACTCGTTCAATGATATCAAACGGTCCGATGAAACGAGGACTTAGCTTCCCTTTAATCCCGAAGCGTCTAACACCACGTGCCGGCGAAACCTTAAGGAAGACGTGATCTCCTACGTTAAAATGTATGTCCCTACGATGCTTATCGGTGTAACTCTTCTGACGTGATCGTGCTTCCTGAAGTTTCTGCTTAGCTACTGCGATCTTCTCATTGGTCATCTCTATGATTTCTGGTCCTTCAAGTGTTCGCTCGCCAACCTGATCCCAGCAGATTGGGGCGTGACACTTTCTGCCAACATCTCGAAAGGAGCACACTTGATACTTGCGTGCCAACTGTTGTTGTATGCAAACTTCACCAAACAGATGTAATCGTCCCAATCACCCGTCCATTCCAGCGCACATGACCTCAACATGTCTTCCAATGTCTGAATCGTTCGCTCCGACTGTCCGTCCGTTTGAGGATGAAAAGCCGTGCTAAGCTTAAGTTGTGTACCCCAAGCTTTCTGCAGACTCTTCCAAAAGCGCGAAGTGAATCGAGGATCTCTGTCTGAGACGATGCTGGATGGTGCACCGTGGAGTCTCATGATCTATTTTTTGTACGTATCAGCGAGTTTACTTACCGGATCTTCCTTGCGGATCGGTAAGAAATGAGCTGATTTGGTAAGTCGATCTACGATAACCCAAATTGCATCGTGCTTCCTCTTGGTAGGCGGAAGACCAGTAACAAAATCCATGGTGATTTTGTCCCACTTCCACTCTGGAATATCTAACGGTTGAAGGAGACCGCCAGATTGCTGATGCTCGATCTTAACCTGTTGGCAGGTAAGACATTTGGAGACGTAAGTAGCCACATCCTGTTTCATACCACTCCACCAAAAATACTGCTTGATGTCATGGTACATCTTAGTCGAACCAGGATGTATAGAGAATAGGGAGCTATGAGCTTTAGCTAACAAGGCTTCCCTGAGTTCTTGGTTATCAGGAACACAAAGTCTCGTGCCCTGCCATACGATACCATCTACATCTACTCTGAATTCTGTCTGTTTCTCCAAATTCTGCACTATCACCCAGATTTCTCTGTCATCCTTCTGAGCTTCCTTGATCTTAGAGAGTAACTCGGGTTCTACTCTAAGATTAGCCCAGTAACTGTGTTGTCCATGTAGCATGATCTCGATGTCAAGTCGCTCCAAGTCTCTTATGATTTCCTCTTCGATTTTAATGTCGTTGATCATTCCGGACTTCCTGCTAAGAGCATATGCTACTACATTTGCCTTTCCGGGATGATACTGTAGATTAATGTCATAATCCTTCAACAGCTCTAACCATCTCCTCTGCCTCATGTTTAATTCACGTTGAGTGAAGATATACTTCAAGCTCTTGTGGTCCGTGAAAATGTTACATGATTCTCCATATAAGTAGTGCCTCCATATCTTCAATGCAAACACGACTGCAGCAAGTTCCAAGTCATGCGTAGGGTAATTTTCTTCATAAGGCTTAAGCTGTCGTGAAGCGTACGCGATCACTTTCCCATGTTGCATGAGAACACAACCAAGTCCCTTCCCCGATGCATCGCTGTAGATTTGAAATCCACCTGTACCAGATGGGAGAGTAAGAATAGGTGCAGATACTAGCTTCTGCTTCAGGTCTTCAAAGCTATTCTCTCGTTCTTCAGTCCAGACGAATTTCTCCCCTTTCCGCATCAGTTTGGTCAATGGTAGTGCTAAGCGGGAAAAATTCTCCACGAACCTATGGTAATAGCCAGCTAAGCCTAAGAAACTACGGACTTCCGTCGCTGATGTCGGCCTTGGCCACTTAGTAATGGCCTCAACCTTCGCTGGATCCATAGTGATTCCTTCTGCTGATACAATGTGACCTAAGAATGCCACCTTGTCTAACCAGAACTCACACTTGGAGAATTTAGCATACAACTGCTTCTGGCGAAGAATCTGTAGTACTGTACGAAGATGGTCTTCGTGTTCCTCCTTGGACTTTGAGAAAATCAGGATGTCATCAATGAAGACAATGACGAAGTTGTCCAGAAATTCATGGAAGATTCTGTTCATCAAATCCATGAACACTACTGGAGCATTTGTCAGGCCAAATGGCATAACTACAAACTCGTAGTGGCTAACGGGTACAAAAGGCAGTCTTAGCGATGTCCTGCTCCTTGACCCGTAGCTGATGATAGCCTGACCTAAGATCAATCTTGGAGAAGTGTTTGGCCCCTTGGAGTTGGTCAAACAGATCGTCAATACGTGGCAGTGGATACCTATTCCGGATAGTAATCTTGTTGAGCTCGCGATAGTCTATGCAAAGACACATACTGTCGTCATTCTTCTTAACAAACAAGATCGGTGCGCCCCATGGAGATGCGCTCGGTCGAATGAAACCTCATTCAAGAAGTTCTTGCAGTTGATCCTTCAGCTTCTTCAGCTCTATGGGAGCCATGCGATAAGGAGCCTTGGAGATCGGTTCAGCTCCTGGAATAAGCTCGATACTGAATTCCACTTCTCGTACAGGTGGTATGCCCGGAAGTTCTGCTAGAAAAACATCTTGGAATTCCGACACTATTGGTTGATCCTGAATTGATGGGGATTCAGCATCCATGTCGTGAACCGTAGCTAGATAACCCTCGCAGCCATGTGACAGTAGTGCACGCGCTTGCAAGTCAGATATGACTTGTATAGACCGTCCGGGTATGAACCCGTTATGAATGTACTCTGGTGCATTAACATCACCAAAGATAACTCGATATGAATGGCAGTCTATGGTAGCATGATGCTTGGATAGCCAATCCATGCCCAAAATCATGTCGAAGTCATTCATGTCCAGCGGAAGTGCGTCAACAAGTCGAACCTTATCGTCAAATTCTAGGGGAAGAATCTTGTATACATGGGTGATTAATACAGAGTCACTCAATGGCGTGAAAATAGTAAGCCTATTTTCTAGTGGCATGGGGAGCATCCTAATGTTCTTAGCATAAGCGGTATAAATAACCGAGTGAGTAGCACCCGTATCGAAAAGAACACATGCAGCTTGACTATACATATACAAGATTCCAGTGATGGTACTTGTAGACTTGTTGGCCTGGTCTCGAGATTTCGTGTAGACACGCCCGGTAGTAGGAGGCGGCTTGGAATCAGCATGTCCTGATGTACCCTCCATCTCGCCCTTACGACAATCCTTCATGATATGGCCAGGAAGACCACACTTGAAGCACGCGTTAGTGTTACGACGACATGGCCCTGGGTGCCTATGATGGCAAGTAGAGCAAAGAGGATGAGTGAATCCTCCAGCAGGTGCTCTGGCTGGCTGGGAACCTGATAAAACATTTTACATAAGACATGATAACTGGGTACAAAGGACAAGGCGGATAATCGTAAGATTAAATACCAGTGATAGCTGGACGGTTAGGCTTTGAACCTCTCTGGTTCTGGTCCCTACCGTTTTTATGGTTCCTGGTAGAAGTTTTGCTAAAGTGTCATAATATGAGTTATAACATGAAATCATAAGGAAAATGCGGAAGTATTAGGACCTGCTGCTGTTGGAGTGTCCAGCGTTGTTACGGTAATTATCATTACCGCCACGCCTATTCGTAGCAGAACGGTCGTTAGTCTGACCGTTTCCCTTGGGCTGATGAGGCTGCTGCTGAGTAGCCGGCTGAGACCGGTCCCCAGTTTTCTGCCTGGAAGATACATTTAAAGAGATGAATAATTGACATATATGGAAAGAATACAGATTGATTACCGCTTGAATACGATTTTTTACCTCTTGTCGGGTCTCTTAGCTTCCCCGAACTCATCTCTCTCCTGCAGCATCTCCAGCTTACGTGCTGCATCGGCCACTTGTGCTACAGTATTGAACGTAGCACACACCAGATTGTTTGCGACCGATGTGCGAAGAGCCCACCTAAAGTGGTGTGCCTGCTCTTCAGGAGTACCTGTTGCTGCACCAAGGAACCCAGCTAAGCGAAGAAAGCGCTGCATAAACTCGTTGCTATTCTCCCCAGCTCTTTGTCGGATCCCATGGTACTCTCTCTTGAGCTTGTCCTGCTCAGCCTTGGGAAAGAACTGCTCCATCACCATGTCCTTGAACTGAGCCCAAGTCAAACCAGCAACCCACTTGTCACCACCCTCAGATTGCATCAACGCTAACCACCAATTTAGCACATCGCCTTCGAACCGATAGCATGCCAACCTCGCCTTGTATGCGGGGTCACAACCCATAGCATTGAAAATCTTCTCGATGTGAGCCAACCAGCTTTCAGCATCACTGGGGCTATCAGTCTTCTCAAAAGCTCGAGGACGGAGCTTGTTGAATCTCTCCAACCATACTGCTAATGTCACTGGAGGAGGAGGAGGAGGTGCCTGATTATGCTGCTGATTGTTGGCAGCTTGAACTTCAGCCCTGATGTCGTTCCTCAGTTGAGGAAGCAAAGCTTGCATAGCAGCTTGAATTGCAGCATTGAGTTGTTCCTATTCGCGTGTGAGAACCATCTGACAGTATAACATAAAACATATGATTAAACATATCAAAACATAAAATATATATACATGAAAAAAAATTTATACCAAAATTTCAAGAGAAAAAATTTTATGCAAGAAAATTTTGTGTATGAATGCATGATGCAGTTTTATGAAAACTTTTGTATGCTCGAGAGTGAACGCCTATGGTCAGTTCATCCAAAACAAAAGACATGGCGAGGGGACGCCTATGGGTCGGTCCCAAATATAAAAGTTTCGATAAAATACATGCGACTAAATAGGGCCAGTCCTGTACCAACCATTACTTAGTCATAAATCTGCGACAATGACATATATATGTATGCTTAAAAATGATGAATGCATGAAAACAACTGTCAGTTCTAGGAAGACCGTAGTGACTACCCACTAATCACAGGTCATATTTGAGAGCATACAGGTCGAAGCCTTGGCTCTGATACCATAATTGTAACACCTCATTTTGATAATGGAAATGTCACACGTAATTATGGCGTGTCATCAAAGCATACAAGGAAAAATGTCTAAACATTACATGACCATAAAAGGAAAATACCGGAATCAAACATCGGTAGTCCAAAAGTAAAGCTCATCACACACAAACATAGTATAGTAAAGGGAAGGACTAAACAATGTCCACAGCAAATTTATCAAAGGAAAGGTAATGCATAAGGTAGAGAAAGGCTAGAAAGCTTCCAGTCCATATGCACGTACGCTTTAAGTCTATGAGCGTCCCTGAGTACCTGCCGTTTTGGGAACATAGAAAAGGAAAACGGCTGAGCAATACGCTCAGTGCACGGATGTACAATAAAGCATGAATAGGATAAGCATATAACATAAAATAGCGGAAGAAACTAAATCCCGAGTAATCTGGTTAAGTCTTGATAAAACTGGTTTTATAATTTGAAAAGCCTTATGTTTATCTTGTAAAAACTGTTTATCATATTTTACCATTAGCCAATATAGGTCATGAAAATCCATCGTGCATGAATACTTGGAGGGGTGACCTCATCATGCAAGTTAGAGGGGCTGCCTCTAATTTAATATACTGGTTTTAGGGTAGGAGGGATCAGCTCCTTGTGAAGAATGCAAGGCACACACCACATTCACCATGAAATCCTGACTGAAAACATGTAACTAGGATGCACCCATACGCCCCACATGATAAATATAATATAAATGGACAAAAGCTGAAGGGACGCCACGAGCAATCACTCCGCCGTGGTGAAGTCATAACATCAGTGCCTCTAATGTTATGGTTATGGTACCTCCATAACTAGGTGAAACTGGTCACGCATGTATATGGCTATAGGTATTCTAAATTAAACATAAGCAAATCAAACACATAACTTATACTACGGGAAAACATTTGGCTGCATACGGGGAATCCTAATAAGGAAAGAATGTCCATACTGAAAGGACGGGAATCCGTACCTTATATCCAGTGAACGAAGAAGATGAACTGAGAGGAATGCTACTTCCGTATCACTAATGCTACATAAATACATACATTAATAAGTATCTGCTTACTAATACGTAACTGATTTTATGTCATGTCTTAGCTTATTTTATATGTTCTTATCATGTTTTACTGTTTTAAGCCTTAAACTGTGTTTATCTTATATTCTGTTTACTCTTATTAAGTATTTCTGGTATTTCATGTATTATTATACTTACTGTGTAATAATAAGTAACTTTCCAAAAATAGCAGGTTTCCTAAAATAGAAAGTTACCAAAAATAGAAAGTTTTCAAAAATAGAAAGTTTCCAAAAATAGAAAGTTTCCAAAAAGAGATCTACTGCTTAAAATAGATAAGTTTCTAAAAATAGAAAGTTTCTATAAATAGATTAGCTGCCTTATTTAAATAAGTTTCCATAAATAGATTAGCTGCCTGAAATAAATAAGTTTCTAAAAATAGAAGTTTCCATAAATAGATTAGTTGCCTTATTTAAATAAGTTTCTAAAAATAGAAAGTTTCCATAATTAGATATAAGCTGGTTAAATAAGCTAAGTATATAAGCCTAAGTGTTTTCATGATTATTTTCTAAGTCATACGATATAATGTATAGTTTATTAATTATTTCATGTAATTAGAATAAACTATAGGTTAAAATATTTATTTAAAGTATATCATGTTTTTAATTAAATAAAGTTAAATACTTAGGTTAAAACATGAATTATTATTTATTAATAATGTAACCTAAGTCATGTTAATTAATTAATTATAACCATGGTTTTTAAATAATTAATTAATTATAAGTCTAAAAATATAAAATACTTAGGTTAATAATTTCATGATTTTAATAATTAAAATAACCTAAGTCATGTTATTAAATTAATCATGTCATGTTTATTAATTTAATTTTAACGTAAGATTATAAAAAAATAATCTTAACATACACCGTGAACCGGATCTTGACTAAGAACCATGAATCGGACATGAAATCGACACCAAACCCGAACCACTTCGGGGTTCCCCTTGTCTTGTTGCTTCCGTGGGACCCACACCAACCAACCGGGACCATATGGTCTCGGTGGTGGTCGAGTAGCCAAACCGAGACCCCCTCGGGTTCGGTTTAGGCGCCGGCCAAAAACAAACACCCCTAAAACACCCTTTTTTATTTATTCCAAATCCAATTTCATGTTAGATCTATGATTTGATTAGGTTTTTAAAAAAAACACATCATGTTCTTAATTATTTAAAAGATCAAATCAAAAGAAAAGGGTTAAAAGAATTACCGAATGCGTGGATCTAAACAAGGATGAACAAACACGAACACTAGCACCAAATCCAAGATCAAAGATCAAATAAACACCCCTTTGGTGTGTTTATGGGTGGCGGCCAAAAAGAAAAGAAAAGGAGAAGGAAGAACTTTTTTAGGTTTTGTAAAAATCTTCTATAAAAGTGAAAATGAGTAGTGATCTTTTCATTTTACCCTTCTTAGTAAATTTTGAGATGGGCTTGGCCCATCTTTCCCTTGTTGCCGCGGGTAGGGGCCCCATATAGGGTACCCGTACCGTTTTCCCGTGTCTCGTTGTTTAATTACTCGTTCGTGATTATTTGTGTTCACGTTTAATGTGTTCTCGTTAACTAATTACCATGACCTAATATATTTATATACGCTCGTAATAAATATATATACGTAATTAATAATAGTTCGTGATTTAATTACGTTCATGATTTCATGATCGCATGTTCGTGATTAATTATTGTCAAATAATTATTGCGTGCTCGTGCGTAGTAAATACTTATCGTGTTCTAACACGTACGTAATACGTAAAATCCTAACACGTAATCGTAATCATGCTATAATAGGAAAGTTTTAATCTAGTACGTACGATCTTAAGGGTACTATTCATGGTAAAAGCATGCGGTTTTTACATCATATCCCCGGGTTACACATACTTTAATGGGTTTGTTACCGGGTACGTGTAAAATGACCTAAAACGCGTTTTTTGGAACGATTCCTTAATTGGATTTTAAACAGCCCTTATGACCATGTTTGTTGTAAATATATGATAATTACCAGGTTTCTAAAATGTGGTTTTAAGGTCTCAAGGTCATTGGTTACACGTACCAATCGGGGGTTTAATTAATTGTTGATTATTTCTTCGATTTCGTTGGCTAACAAGTGTTTCTTGTTGTCTAATTTTATTTCCATGGCAAATACATGCATGTTTGGCCATGGACTTAGACAACACTTTTTTATATTCATAATCTTATGGTGTTATTATGTTTTGTATGAAAAGCTGATGAAAACCTAGACCAATTGTGACATGTTGTGTGTTGATTTGCATTTAATTTCAGTTTTGGGGATTTGTCATTGTTTCGGCTTCATTAATATAATTTTGATGTTGGTTATAGCCATTTTTTGGGCATTTTATAGTAGGTTAATGATAGGTTAAATTTTGTTAGTCATAAATCATTTGTAACTGATGCTTGGATGGGAATGGCTAAAGAATTAAAGACATATTGTGAAATTCGAAGCTGCTGAGTGACCTGCGCTAAAACGTGAGTTCCCAGAGTTCTATAGGATGATAGAAGCCCAATTTTAGTGTGATGATTCACAACTCATGGGCCTTAAAAATTATCAATTGGACCTCAGGCAAGGGAAAACTCCCTTTATGGGTTTTGGGCCCTAGAAGTCGATTGAAATTTTATGGCAGTTTTGGGTTTCATGTTCACTTTGGGTTCTACTTGCTCTTGATAGTTTTGAAGCAGGTGGGAGACCACTTTGTGGTTGTGTTGACTTACCGTTAGTTGACTCCTTGGTCCTCGTGATGGCTCACGAGATCAAGCATAGGTTTTTCATCGGTTTAAGGCTTTGCATACTTGTGGTTGTGTGGTTTCTTGTTTGATTGATATCTTGATATAACTTGCTAATGTTTTTATAAAAACTTAAACCAATCACAAACCATTTATAAAACTAAATTCTTGATTTATTTTAAAGTTTAAATATGATGTAAAACAAAAATCTTGTTTTCATAATAACTCTTAACGTGTTATGAATGTTATTTCTTTTATGTATTGTCTAATCTAATACTAATTCCATTTAAGTTTTATATTAGTATTTAACATGGACAACTTGACACACATAAATTAAAACAAGATTAGACTTAAGTTAAGAAATGTTTTTAACTTGTGCTACGATGGATGAATGTATTCTTCCTCGTACACACTTTTGATTTGTAAATCAAACTTTTATACCCGTCTCAAATTTAAGTCATGTCGTCCAATCGTTTGAGATAACTTGCAATTACTTTATGCATCTTGTGTGACGGATGTGAATTGTAGCCCAAGGTGATTATTATCTATGTGTGAGACCTAGACTTATTCTCGCATGTTCTCAAATTATATGACTTAATCGGTTATGTGGTAATACCTTGACCGATGCAAGGTTTGGACCAAACATGCCAGTTTGACCCTTTGTGAATTGTTCACTTATGTCATGAGTCCCATAAGGATCTAAGAATTGCACATGATTTGCAGTTGATGAACGTCATCTACCTATTGAATCTATCATTGCTAGTAGATCAACTCATGTAATGGTGGAACTTTAATGAGGGTCTTAGGATTTTCGTAAAATTAATCTTTTTTCATCAAACTTAGGTAGGTAATTTCTAAAGGATTAATTATTGAAAATACTAAAGTCCTGAACTTTCTTTATTCTATGGATGGCAACGAATCAATCCATTAACATAGTTGGGGTCCATATCCATAAATAAGTAGTGTATATCCTTTTTTAACTTGAGTGAATATAATCCTTTTTGGATTACTATTCTATTAAAGAACAACCGCGTGCGATTCCATCGCGGCCTACTTGAACCCGTGTGCGGCTCGCCACAAACCAGGCTCATTTAGCTGGTCGCGGGAATCCCCACACTTGATGTGTCAGATATGGATTGGGTACGTGGGCACAGCCGAATAGTCTGACTAACCACTATTCCTCATCGTGTCCTACCAGTCTAGTAGACGTGGTTTTAGCCGTGGTTATTAGACTAACAGAATAACTCAATCACATCCTAGATAGTCCCACGCGTACTAATACATGATTTTTTGCTTAGCATGTGTGTACTCGATATCGTTCTCGGTATCTAGTCGAATTGATCACGGTTAATGGTGGAATAGTCGGTAATGGTCACTAAAAGGGGAAGTTGATTTTCTATTCTATTAGAAAGGGTAAGTGCAAAACGTAATTAAAACAAGCTAAAAGCAAATCTAGAAAAACTAAATTAAAGCTTTGAAAATTAAACTAAAAATCACTAGAAAAACACTTGGTAAAAATGGAGATTTCGGGAAGCGTGAAAATTTTGGAAATTAAAACGTGAATGATTAAAAACTTGAAAACTTGGTAAAAATAAACTAAGATGAAACTTGTTTAAAATAATTCTAAGTTAAAATGTCGGGAAAAGTTAAAAACTAAGAAAAATAAATCAAAAGCCAAAATCAGATCACAATGCGATCGTACTCAGATCGCAATACGATCGTGACCACCGATCGCACTCACGATCGTAGCCTGGGGTCTGATCGCACTCACAGATCGCAACCACGATCGCAACAAGTGGATCGTGGTCTCTGATCGTGGTCTGTGATCGTAACACAATGATCACAATCTATGCGATCGAACTCAAGGATCGTGACACGATCGTACCACAGATCGCAATATGTGATCATGGTGTGGATCGTAGCCAAGGAAAGAAGTATAGATCGCACTCGATGCAATCGCAGCCAAGGATCGTAACCAAGTAAAACCCTTCTAAGATTGTAATGGCGTCCAAAGAGTAACTAAGCTTAAACGAATAAGCAGTTAATCCAAAAAGCACTTACCAACTTTTAGACAAGGATAAATAAGCACAAATTCGAAACTTTTTGGAATACTAAGCACGTGAACTTAATAATCCGAACTTTAAAACGTTAAAACTTTTAGGAAAGCTTAAAAGTGAACAAGCTAAACATACAAATAAGCCAATAAGCACAAAGAGCTTATAGCTTATACGTATAAGAGCTTATGTAGGAATAAAAAGATGAACTTTTTAATCACTTAAACATCAAAATCAATCACGGATCATAAATATTTCGGATCAAATGTAAACCAAAATCAAGAAATGTAGAAAGAGATAAAAAGAACAAAAAGCTTAACTTGAACTGGTGATTAATGAAATCCAAATACAAGGATGATTAAAAGCTTAAACTTGAAAGATAAAAATAAAGAAAAAAAGAAACTTAGTGAGAGAAAGTTTGAAACGTTCTCTCTCTAAAAACTAGAAAGGAAAATGAAAAAAATGAAAACTAGCTAACCACCCTCCTAATGTGTTTAGGAGGGTATTTATAGGAAATGGAGGAGAGCATGTGTTGTCTCCTCTTTCTTTTTGGGTCGACTCGATTTAAATCATTTGTCTTTCTCGACGTCGTCTCGGGATTTGAACTCGTCTTATAATTTTCATCTATAATTAGACTTGAGTTCTTCTTCTTCATTAAACTTCTTTCTTTAGACTTTTTCTTCGATAAATCTTCAGACGAGGTCTTAGACTTCCGTTCTTTTTGCACTCTTGATCTTTTGACTTCGTCTTTTCTCCTTTTCTTTGATAAAAGCCCGTGAAAGCCCGTGTTTTCTTCCTTTTTCATCTTTTGGTCCTAAAACACAATAAAAACACAAACCACGCATAATTCCGACTTTTACGACATAAAATACACGTTTTGGTCTTGTTATTATTGGAAATAAAAGGTACAAGGATAAGTGCTTTCACACTTATTAAATCCCCTACACTTGACCATTGCAATGCCCTCATGCAATGCATTAATTTCAAAGCACAGATTACATTTCTCATCATAAATAACCCACCTTGGTCTTTATTAAATACTAATCTTTAAGGAAACTAAAAAGATAGAAATATGTACAAAACAAGTAAAGAAATCAAAGACTTACATTGGGGTTTTGGCTGTCATGAATGTTCATCATCCTCAAATTTCACGTTCCCCATACCAAGCTTAAAAAGAAGATCATTGTTATTATAAGTTAGCAAACTAACACGAACTCATGTGGCCTAATTATTCACTTAGACTCCCTTATTCCTAGGTGTATCTCTTATATTTTAATTTTGTCTTGAATGATCACGAGGATGCATTGTTTGACTTATTTCGATAGTTATTTAGGCTGAAAATAAATTGGGACGATTTAATTAATAGTTAGCTAAAGGACAAAATCTTTTAAAACTGCTTCTCGGGACCTCTTAAAGTTCATATCTTGGCATAACTCGCTTCACGATTTGAGACCTTTCTCGGACCGATATTTGGCAGCGACTTCATACTTCGAATCTTGGGAGACGTTCTTGAAGTTATGGTCTTCTCTTCATAATAGGAATTTCTTCAACTTGAAGTTTTTGAGAGATTCTTCATATTTGGACCACGACTTCTTCATTTTTCTCCAATCTTTATTTTGGACTTTGATATACAACGATCCGCCTCCTTTTAGGACTTGGATCTATTTATCCTCATACCTTGTTAGGGCCTTTTTGTATAGACTTCTCCATGATCTTTAGGGGAGTTTTTGCTTTTCGTCGTGCGTCTCGATCCTTCATATTAATTTTTGATAAATGATTCTTCACATCACTTTTGGATCTTTAGCAACAAAATGTAGCCCTCATGTCTTGTTAGGACCTTTTCGGACTCGCCAATCTTCGCATCCCGCTTCAATAAGTTCTGCCTTGGCTATGAACTCTAATTAATACCGGGCAACTTTTAAACGATCTTGGGCTAGAAGCTAAGTAACTTTTCAAATCGTACAACCTTATTTATTACAGATAAATTTATTAGCAAGCGATGGGAGAAAAAGCTTATAATCAACTCACATAAATTCATGAAAGATACCAAACTTATAATTGACTCTATCATCTCTCGTTCTCCACAATTTAAAATCTCAAGGAATGAGACTCGTGGATGCTTAGCCAATTAAATCAAAGTTTTGGGTTTTCGAGTCATCTATAGGATCTTGCAAGCTCTTAGACTTTTTCAAGTTTAGAATTCGCATTTTAAAGTTCTCTTGATAAACGACTCTCTAGGATCAATTATAGGAACTTGCGAAAAGTTCTTGTTCTTAACCCGTGAGAGTTAAGACTTTCGCGTTTTAAAGCTCCCTATATAAAAGCCTAGCAAAACTTGACTTAAACACGTTAAGGATACTAGCTAGTGAAAACTTAGATAAGTAAACTCGGGTTGAGTCAAAATATTCACGACTTTGAAAAATTTAAAACCACTTTATTAAACTTTATTTTTAGCAAAGAAAGTAAATAACGATAAAACAGGAAAACTACAAGGCCAAAATAGATTAAAAATTTTGAAAAATGTCGAAAAATCAGATTTTCCGGTTAAAATGAGGGCAAATTCATGGAAAAGACCACTTACTTCGATAAGGAAAGGGCAACTAGGACATTGTACACTTTGTTTAAATCTTGCTAAGGAAAGGGCAACTATAGTGATTTTAATGTGAACATATAAGATATGAAATATTGAATCACGACAGTTTAGGATAGAACCAGGAAGACGGGTACACGGGATCATGGTTCGTCAAAAGTCATCGAGAATGGATCTTTGAAGCTTTAATCCCTGCACAGAAGAAGAAACAAGACAACAAACACATACGGGGCTCCCCTACACTTATTATGAAAACGGTAAAGGATAGATCACGGGTTGCCTCCCGAGAAGCGCTTGTTTTTGTTAACCGAGTCACGAGCCTAACTCGACCCAGAACTAACTCAAGGGTAACATGGCGAGGGATGGAATCATCTCATGAGAGATGCCCTCACCAAAGTACTACTTGAAACACTGGCCATTCACTTTAAAATTGGGCCCATTTGGCTGAGAAAGCTCAATGGTGCCATATGAGAAGACTTTGGCGACGGTGAATGGACCAGACCAGCGGCTCTTCAGCTTTCCCGAGAAGATCTTCAATCGAGAGTTAAAGAGTAAAACTTGATCACCAACGTGAAACTCTCGGTTCTTAATCCTTGAATCATGGATGATCTTGGTCTTCTCCTTGTAGATTAGTGAGTTCTCATAAGCTTCATTCCTTAGTTCTTTGAGCTCGTTGAGCTGAATCTTCCGAAGATCGCCGGCTTTGTTGATGTCGAAGTTAGCCCACTTCAAGGCCCAGTATGCCTTATGTTCCAGCTCGATAGGGAGGTGGCATGCTTTCCCGTACACAAGACGATAAGGTGTACAACCAATCGGGGTCTTATATGCGGTACGGAAAGCCCACAAAGCATCATCTAACTTATCGGCCCACGAGGCACGATGCTCTCCCACAGTACTCTCTAGAATTCGCTTTAATCCACGGTTAGATATCTTGGCTTGACCATTAGTTTGAGGATGATAAGCAGTGTAAAGACGGTGATTGACACCATACTTAGACATGACTCTTGCGAATTGATCATTGCAAAAATGAGTCCCGCGGTCACTGATGATAGCACGAGGAACACCGAATCGAGCAAAAAGTTGCTTCAGAAAGTTCACAACCACCCTCGCATCGTTCGTAGGGAGAGCCTTAGCTTCAACCCATTTGGATACGTAGTCAACGGCTACGAGGATGTACTTGTTCCCTTTAGATGATGGAAATGGCCCCATAAATTCAATACCCCATAAATCAAAGATTTCACATTCTTGGATGAAATTTTGAGGCATCTCATCTTTATGTGTGATCTTGCCTTAGCGTTGGCAAGCATCACACTTTTTAACCATCTCGTGAGCGTCACGATAAATGGTGGGCCAATAGAATCCCGAGTCAAACACTTTCTTTGCAGTGTAGTTGGGACCAAAATGACCACCGGTGGGTCCTTTATGGCAAGCTTCAAGGATCAGTAATGCTGCCGGCCCATCAACACATCGACGAATAATCAGATCAACACATTGTTTGAAGAGATAAGGGTCATCCCAAAAGTAAGTCTTAACATCTTTAAAGAACTTCTTCTTTTGTTGGGATGTTAACCCTTGGATGAGAATACCACCCGCTAAGTAGTTTGCAATGTCCGCAAACCACGGGGTGTCATCAAGATTAGAATTGATAGACATTAAGGCCTCAAGGGGAAAAGAGTCGTTGATCTCTTGATTCGGATGATCCCCTTGATAAGGATCCTCAAGTCTACTTAGATGATCCGCGGCTAGGTTTTCCGCTCCCTTTTGTCACGAAATTCAATGTTAAATTCTTGAAGGAGAAAAACCCAACGAAGAAGTCTTGGCTTAGAATCTTGCTTAGTCAACAAGTACTTCAACGCGGAATGATCGGTTTACACGATGGTGGTGGAAAGAACAAGATAGGGGCGAAATTTCTCAAAAGCATACACTACATCTAAAAGCTCTTTTTCGGTAGTGGTATAATGCAATTGAGCTCCCGTCATTGTCTTGCTAGCATAATGGATTGGTTGAAAGTGTTTGTTCACTCTTTGGCCCAAAACCGCTCCAATAGCAAAATCGCTAGCATCACACATCAATTCAAAAGGTAGCTCCCAATTAGGGGTAACCAAGACCGGTGCCTTAGTTAGCTTGTCCTTAAGAAGATTGAAGGATTCAAGACACCCTTTAGAAAAGATAAAAGTGTTGGGAATAAATTAAGGCCAGATCACTTGAACGCTGACAAGAACAATTCAAGCGTTGATAAGAACAAAGCAAGCGCTGACAGCTCAAGCGTTGACAAGTTAAAGTCAAGCGTTGACACATTGAAGACAAGCACTGATGGAAGATATAATCTACACGTTTATTATATTCTAGAATACTTCTAGTAAGGATAGAAACGACAATGTATTTTCTATATTTATCTTTACCTAGAATAGATGATACGTAGATTATTGTACAAGGCTTCTTATGTCTATAAAAGAAGGCCTTTAGGTTAATGTTCAATATAAGTTTTATATAAGTTTTCATTCGTAAACATCTTTCATTGTAAGCAAGTTCGATATTCATAATCAAATTGAAAGTTTGTTTACATCTTGTGTGTTCTTGATTAAGTGTTAAATTCCGCATAACACTTAGATTCATAAAGCATATACAAAGGTTTCTCTACGTGTATTACTTGATCTAATCTCGTATACACAAAGCTAATCGATCTAAGTTTGGGATCAACAAGTGGTATCAGAGCTTGTTGAGGAACTTTTGATCTTTAAAGAACACCATACATGAACACCAAAACCCTAAGAACACCAAAACCCTAAAAACACCAAAACCCTAATTTTCACAGAAACCCTAACAACATCATGTCTGAAGCAATAACCTCATCCTCCCCACCCTTACCAAACATCAAGATTCTCATGCTTGATGCAACCAACTTTGACTTATGGAAGTTCAACTTTGAACAATATCTGGGGATCTATGACTACACACTCTGGGAGATTATTGAATATGGAAACTCATTCAATAAGGCTCAAAAGATTCTTGATGCCATTAGTCAAAGAACAGCTGTTGAAGGATGCCCTGAAGAGGATAAGAAAGAAAACCCTGGAGATGGTAGAGCTGTAGCTGCTGAAGATATTGCAAAGAAAAGGGTTGACATGAAAGCCCTAAATATTCTGAAAGTCTCTTTGGGACAAGAAAACCAGCACAAATATAGAGGCTATGAATCTGCTAAGGATCTTTGGGAAGCACTTGAAGTTGCATATGGTGGCAATGCAAACACTAAGGAAGAAAAGAAAAAGCAACTTCTGCATGATTATGCTGTCTTCAAAGCTCAACCCAATGAGAAACTGAGTAGTGTGAGAAGCAGATTGCTTGACATCACAAGCAAGTTGTCCTTCATGGGGACGCAAGTTGGTGATGTTGACACCAATGCTACCTTTCTTAAAAGTCTTGGTGAGGCATGGAAGATTGAGGCAAGATCTATTATTGCCAACAATACTTACAAGAGCTCCTCGTTTGATGACATCTACAACAAACTAAGACTGTTGGAAGATGCAACTCTCTCAGAGCATGGAAGCAAATCTACCACCAGCAACATGGCCTTCTTCTCTCATAGTGAAGGTCAGTTCAATCAGAAGGACTCTTATATGCATCCAGTTACTGGATCATCATATGTCAGCGCTGGAACAAGTCCTGTCAACGTCTCCTTTTCAGACGCTGACACGTTCAAGAATGACTCCCCAAGAGTTAAACCTGCTGGTTTGGATTTGGATATTGTTTGTGCTTACATTGCTTCTTTGCCCAATGGTTCAGTGATTACATATGAGGACCTTGAGCAGATAAGTGATGAACACTTGGAAGAGATGGACATCAAGTGGAACATGGCTGTTGCTAGTATAAGAGCAAATAGGTGGAACAGAATGTTTAAAAAGAAGATGACCTTCAATGCTAAAGACACGGCTGGATTTGATAAATCCAAAGTTGAATGCTACAACTGTCATCGTATGGGGCACTTCATGAGGGAATGCAGATCTCCTAGAAGATCTGATGCTGGTAAACCCTCAAGTCAGGTTGTTAAAGCTCAGGATTCCAAAGCCATGGTTGCAGTTCAAGGAATTGATGGTACAGGATGGGATTGGAGCTATCTGGCTAAGGATGTTGAAGAGGATAAAGCTTTGGTTGCTGATATTGAAGAAGAAGAGCATGTTGAATATGCTCTCATGGCACACTCCTCCTCTTCATCTGATAATGAGGTGTATGATGATGCTTTTTGTAGCAAAGGTTGTAGGTTAAACACTGAAATACTTAACAAAGAGGTGTTAAAACTAAAAGATGATATGAGTACTGAAAGGTGTAAGTTGTCTAATTACCAACTAGCTCTTACTGAAACTGAGAAAACCGTTTCTGAATACAAGAAAATGGAATTTGACTTAAAAGATAAAATCAATATCTTAAAACATGAGCTAGAGGGTAGTATGGATGTTAGAAACATCATGAAAAAGGTTAATAGTGAATTACAGGCTAAGTTAGATGAGGCCATTAAGAATAAAGATAATGTTGACCTCAAAATTCAAAGATTTGATAGAGCCACCCAAACCCTAGGAGACTGTGTAGCTAAACAAAGGGATCCTAAGGACATGACTGGGATTGGGATGAATGATTACTCTCTGGTTCCACCACCAGCTGGTGACTTCTATGGTGTCCAACGAAGGGACTTATCTTGGACTGGTTTACCAGAGCTCTAAGAGGAGGAATTCATTCCTCCACCAAGAGTTGTCACTCCAGTTGAAGAGTATCAACAAAAATTGACTGACCTAAATGAGTGGAAGAAAGCTAACCCTACTTTATTTGTTAAGGAAGGTTTGCTATGTGAAAGTCCCAATGAATCACCACCCATTAAGGTTACTCACCCAATCACTGGTAAAGCTGTTGACCTAGGCTCAAACACTGTTAGAAGACCTACCATTAAATATGCAGCGATGTATAGGAATAATAGGTCACCCAAGAGCTAAGTTAGCAATCAAGGAACAGGCTTCTTCTCTTCTAGACCTAAGGTTGTGTCTAAGAAAGCCTGTTACACTTGTGGTAGCTTTTCACATTTGGCATACAAGTGTGTCAACGCTCCCAAAGCCAGCGCTGACAGGAACAATTTCAGCGCTGACAGAAAGAAAGTCAACGTTGTTAGAAAGTCAAACGTTGTCAGACCCAAACCTTGTGTGCAGCAAAGTCCACAAGTGATTAGACATGCCCCATTCTTTTCTAGAAGGTCTAACACTCATGGACAAAGACCATTTCAAAAGACAAACACCTGGTCAAATAGGCAATGGGTTCCTGTAGCAAACCCTAGGTTCAACGCTGACAAGGGTAATTTCAGCGTTGACAGGACAAATTCTAACGCTGACAGAAACGTGACCAGACCTAAATATTTGCAGCCACAAGGTAAGGGGTCTAAAGCTTCTTCAAGCTTAACATGGAGACCTAAGAAAGATCAAAACCCTAATGATAATGGGATTTCAATGACTTGCAATAGATTTAATTACATTTCAAAGGTCATTACAAAACCTATTAGGGTTAACTGGGTATTTCATCCTAAAAAGGATGAGAATGGGGTTGTTGGGAGAACTAAGTCTGTTCTTATTGAACAACCAGATGAATCCAAGTCTTTTGAGACTTGGGTTCCCAAAGAAAACTAATTTGTTTTCTTTATGTGCAGGGCATTCAAAGACAGATCAATGATTATGGATATTGGGATAGTGGATGCTCAAGGCACATGACAGGGAAGGAAGACTATCTGACGAATTTTACCCCTATTCAAGATGGTGATAAGGTATACTTTGGAGGTGGTTATGGTACCATTACAGGCAAAGGAACCCTTCTCACCAATAATCTGTGTTTTGAGAACGTCTTCCTGGTAAAAGAACTTGATTACAATCTGTTTAGTGTATCACAAGTTTGTGATAACAAAAATAAGGTTCTTTTTACTGATACTGAGTGTTTGGTGTTAAGCAAGGATTTTAAGATCCCTGATGAGAAATATATTGAGTATAGAACACCTAGGCATAAGGACATATATAATGTGAATTTAAATGGGATTAAAATGAATACCAATATGTCTTGTTTTTATGCTAAGGCCTCAGTAGATGAGAGTAATTTGTGGCACAGGAGACTAGGGCACATAAATTTTAAAAATATAAATAGACTTGTGAGGCTTGGTTTAGTTGATGGTCTGCCTGAGAAGGCCTTCCACAATGACCACTCTTGTGTTGCATGTCTTAAAGGCAAGCAGCACAAGGTCTCATTCAAGTCCAAACAGGTGCATACTAGTTCCAGACCTCTTCATATGCTTCACATGGACCTCTTTGGTCCAACAAATATAGAAAGTTTGAATGGTAAGTCATATTGCTTTGTTGTCACAAATGACTTCTCTAGATTTACTTGGACATTCTTTCTAGCTATGAAGAGTGACACAGCTGATGTTCTTATTGATTTTATCACTCAGATTGAGAAAAGGTCTGGCAATGAGGTTAAAATGCTTAGGAGTGATAATGGTGGAGAATTTAGGAACAAGAAGCTAGATGATTTTTGTGCCAGGAAAGGAATTACTAGGCAATTTAGCATTGCTAGAACCCCACAACAAAATGGGGTTGCTGAGAGGAAAAATAGAACCCTAATTGAAGTAGCCAGAACAATGTTGGCTGATGCTCACTTTCCAATAGCCTTTTGGGCTGAGGCTGTTAATACGGCATGCTATGTGCAAAATAGAGCATTGGTTAACAAAATTCAGAACAAAACACCTTATGAGTTACTTTGGGGAAGAAAACCTAATATTGGTTTTCTCAGACCTTTTGGTTGTCATGTAGTAGTATTGGATACTAGTGATGCCTTAGGGAAATTTAGTGCAAAAGGTGATGAAGGTTACTTCATGGGGTATTCAGTCCAGAGCAAGGGTTATAGGGTTTATCTTAAGGAGGACAAACGTATAGTTGAGAGAGTACATGTTAGGTTCTTAGAGAATAAACCTAGTGATCCTGAAAGTGGTCCTAATTGGTTGTTTGATTTGGAACCCTTATCTAGAACTTTAAATTATATGCCTGTCACTAATCCAGACATTGTGAAGGTAACTTCAAATGTTGTGGAGGAACAAGTTGTTAATGTTTCAGGTACACAGGTTCATGAGAAGGTTGGATCACAAGCAGAAAAGGCATCTCCTACATTTGAATATGTCACAATTCCCATTTGGACAGATGCTTTTGCTGCTGCAACTGCTGCTGGACAAGATAATGTGGTTTACAAATACCACCAGATACAAACATGCATGGTCCTTCAGGCGCTGACAAAGGAAAATCTAGCACTGATAAGACCAATTCAGACGTTAATGGCTCAGACGTTGACAACAACAGTTCAAGCGTTGTTAGCCCAAGCGCTGACAAACAAGGTTCAGACGTTGACAACACATTTGCACATCTTTTCTCTTCCACTTTTGAACAAGGTGAACCTTCCAATTCTTATGAAGAAGGTCATCCTTATGTTGATATAAGAGAGTCTGATGAAGAAGATATTGGCAACATGAAGCGTGAAGTTGAGGACACCAGACTTTTTGAAGGAGGAGTTCTCACTTCCACAATGAAGAATCACCCCACATCTCAGATCATTGGTGATATTATGACTCCAGTTCAGACTAGAAGATCTCATCAAGGTCTTGGTGGGTTTATTGCCAATATACACAAGAAGGTTGATACCCCTCTTGTGCAAGCATGTTTGTTTGCATGTTTTCTGTCACCAGAAGAACCCAAGAAAATATTTGATGCTCTCAAAGAACCAAGTTGGGTGGAAGCAATGCAGGATGAGCTTCATCAATTTGCAATTCAGGATGTTTGGGAGCTGGTTGATTGTCCTAGATATGTCAGACCTATAGGGACAAGATGGGTTCTCAGGAACAAAAGAGATGAAAGAGGCATTGTGGTCAGAAACAAGGCAAGGTTAGTGGCTCAAGGTTATACACAAGAGGAGGGGATAGACTATGAGGAGGTCTTTGCACCAGTTGCAAGGATTGAAGCTATTAGGATTTTTCTAGCCTATGCCTCTTGCATGGGTTTCACAGTCTATCAAATGGATGTCAAGAGTGCCTTTCTGTATGGCACCATTGTTGAGGAAGTTTATGTAATGCAACCTCCTGGTTTTGAGGATCCAGAGCATCCAGATAAAGTGTATAGAGTCAAAAAGGCTATGTATGGCCTTCATCAAGCCCCTAGAGCATGGTATCGTACTTTGTCTACCTATTTGGTGGACAATGGATTCAAGAGGGGCACCATAGATCAGACACTATTTACAAAGAAGAAAGGCAAGGATGTGTTGCTTGTGCAGGTCTATGTTGATGATATCATTTTTGGGTCTACTGATCCAAAGATGAGTGAGGATTTCTCCAAGCTTATGACAGACAAATTCAAGATGAGTGCTATGGGGGAGATGAACTTCTTTCTTGGTTTACAAGTTCAGCAGAAAGAAGATGGTATCTTCATCTCCCAAGACAAATATGTTGCTGAGATCTTGAAGAAGTTTGGCTTTTCTCCTCATGAAAAGAGAGCTACTACTCCTATGGATAGAGAACACCCTTGGGGAAAGATTGGAGATGGGAAAAATGTTGATGTCAGGCACTATAGATCCATGATTGGATCCTTGATGTATCTTACTGCCTCCAGACCTAACATTATGTTTGCTGTGTGTGCTTGTGCACGCCATCAAGTGACTCCCAAAGAATGTCACCTTTATGCTGTGAAGAGGATCTTTAGGTACCTAAGATGCTATCCTAATCTTGGTTTGTGGTACCCAAAGGATTCACCATTGGAGCTGATTGCATATTCAGATAGTGATTATGGAGGTGATAAGTTTGATAGGAAATCCAAAACTGGTGGATGTCAGTTTCTTGGGAGCAGATTAATATCTTGGCAATGCAAGAAACAAACAGTGGTGGCTAATTCTACAACTGAAGCAGAGTATGTGGCTGCAGCTGCATGTTGTGGCCAAGTTTTGTGGATTCAGAACCAGCTGTTGGACTATGGGTATAATTTCATGCATACTAAGATATTTGTTGACAATAATAGTACTTTATGCATCATTAAGAATCCTGTACATCATTCTAAAACTAAACACATAGAAATTAGACACCATTTTATAAGAGATTGCTTTGAGAAAGGTTTAATACAACCAGATAGGGTTGACACTGAGGAAAATGTGTCAGATTTATTAACTAAACCTTTTGATGCTGGGAGATTTCAATACTTGGTAATAAGTATTGGAATGGTTAATCTCACTTAATATGTGTTTTGGATTCTTTTTGTAAAAGTATGTACAGGATGATGCATTATTATTATTGGTCTTATTGATGATTTAGATTTTCCACTATATTTTTCTAACACTGACAAAGGTTGCTTGAACACTGATAAGTGTTTTTGCAACGTTGTCAGCAATATAATTGTCTAACGCTGACAAAGCTTCCCTCAACGTTGTCATGTGTTATCGGGGCGTTGTCAGCAACAATGTTAGTTTTGTGGTTTTCAATCTAAATGTGCAGATGGTGTTAGCAGTATACCATTGGATACAGAGTTGCTTATGGATCAATGGAGAAGCATTTGGACAAGTTTTTATTTATGGATGATGGTTGGAATGTTTAATTCCTATCTTGACATAAATTTTTTATGTTCATGCATGATTTTAGCAAACTTTTTGTATCATAGTTTAAGGGGAGGTTTTAGGAACCTTTAGGATGTTTGGGTATCCATATGATAATCTTATCACAATTCTAGATTGTGTCCACAGGTGAGTATGAGTTAGTTTTACTAAATCATGAGGCACTGTAGCATGCATAGTATATCAACTTTGCATGCTGCCAAGACATTTTTGGCCTAGAATTGGTTGTGGTCTGTTGGGAGACTTGGGAATGATTTTGGTATGGGATTTACCTGGGAGTAACAAGGATTTTATAAGGTAACTTTGTTGTTAAGAATTTTGGTTAGCAAGGGACACTAGAGGACTGTTATGTCTATCTTGCTTATGCAAGTGTGCATAACTGGACAGTGCTTGCCGCCCTATGATAATTATCAGCTTTTGGTTATCTTCTCTAGGATAAATTACTTGTTAAGGTCATTTTTCACTTTTTAAAATAATTTTATTTGGACGCTGACAAGATTTTTCCAAGCGTTGTTGTGACCAAATTGGACGCTGACATGGCTTTAGGCAAACGTTGACAGGATTATAGCCGTTGGGCGTTGATAGGTTATTTTTGACCGTTGACACTCAATGGGACCTACCCAGTTGTTACTTTTTTGACATATTTTCAAGCCGTAATTTTAGGAGTTGTTATTTTCATTTAATGCATGAGATAACTTATAACTTTTTCAATATTTTCATGATTGATTTTTGAAAATCTTTGCCTATTTTTGGGCCAATCACATGCATTCTTTCTCTCCTATAAATTTGGCTCCTATTTTTAAACAGGGTATCTATAATTCTTGTCTAACAATTTTCTTTTACCAACTTCATCTTCTACACTTAAAAATAACAGCTTTCATCAATGGCACCAAAGTTTAACTCAGCAGAATTGGCATTGGGGTTCAGATCACAACACAACATGATTGCTTATCTTGACGTTGATGATGATCTGTTTCCTCAATACACACAAATGGTGGCGTATTTGAACGCATCCCCATTAAGGTATGCTCTTTCTCATGCACCACTCATTCCAGTCACACACATTCAGCAGTTTTGGAACACTGTTAGTTCCTCAACAGTTAATGGAGTGACCACATTGACTTCTATTGTTCATGGGAGGTCTTGGGTGGTTACTGAGGCTTTGGTACGCCAAGCCTTGCATCTTGATGATGCTGATGGTATAGTCACCCTTCCCATAAATGAAATAGAACAAGGGCTTAGGGCTTTGGGATATCCTTTTCCTGATGAAGGTACTCTTAATAAGTATCATAAGCAGGAATTTCCCCCAGCCTGGAAGTACCTCATACATGTCCTCCTTCAATGTTTGAGTCCCAAATGTACTGCACACAATGAGATAAATAGATCCATTGCTAGTGCTATTGTGTGCATTACAACAGGGCAAAAATATATAACTATTCTAAAATGATTTTTGAGGGGATGTGTAAAAACAAGGGGACAAAAATGACTTGAGCTTATCCTCGTTTTCTGCAAATGGTTTTTGATGATCAAGGTTACTGCTCAAGGGATCATAATGATTTTTATAAGATCCCTGAGCAAAAGAAAGCTATTTTTATGAAGATGGATTCACCACCCCATAGAGACTTACCTTTAACCCAAGCCATGCTTGCTGTTATTGTAGCCGCACAACCTCAACCAGACCCCCAACCTCAAATTAACCCTCGACCACAACTTGAACCCATTCCTGAACCTTTACCTTCACCTGAACACATGCAACTTGACCAAGAACCCTTTGACGCTGACACATCAAATGTTGGCGTTGATGTGCCTATTTCCAACGCTGACACACAACCTTCACAATCCCAAACACCCCTTAACCAACCCACATCTACCCATTCTTCCACACCATCTTCCACACCCCCTGAATATAGGTTGATGAAACGCCAAAGGACTACTGGAGTGTTCTCCTCTGGTGGTCCTAGCCATGAAGCAGAGAGAACCACCACCATAAGTGTGGCTGGTGACCTGGATGAGGCTGGGACTATTGGTTCTGGCTTAGAAGCTGGCCAAGGCAGTCCCACCATCATTAAGTCCTCATCCATGCCCAATTAATCTGACTTGGGAGGTCAAATCCCCATTTTAGAAGAGGGCAGACTGGAACCAATGACTCTTATAGAATTGACGGTAGTCTGCATTAGCTTACAAAAGCAAAATGCAGACTTAGTACAAATTGTCAGCTCACAAGGCCTTGAACTCAAGCAATTGAGAGAGAGGATTGTTGTTTTGGAAAGTGATCGTGTTAGAAGGGGTATGGAGGAGTCTTCCAAAGGGGAGGAAGATCAAATAAATCTGAATGATAAGGGCAGCCAGGATGGTCAATCAATGGATGTTGCTGAAGCCCTTACAACTTTGAAGAAACAAACAGGTTTTGATACGTCCTTAGTCTCTCCCACCAATTTAAATTTATCATTTACAGCTATGTTGAGAGAGGTTACACAAGGCGTTGAGGGAAAATATTTGAGCGTTGACAAGGCAAATTTGGACACTGATAGAAGTAGTTTGGGCGCTGATAGGATAAATTTGGGCGTTGACAGACCTGCACATGAAGGTGATGTATCCCAGTCATCATCTATCATTAAGGAGGTTTCTACTCAGGTATTACCATCTACCTTACCAACCATTGCACCATCAGATAAGGGTAAGGGTAAAATGGTAGAAGAAATTGTTCCAAAGGATGCAGCTCAAGTTGAATTTGATAGAAGATTGGCTGAACAAATGATGGAACAAGGTGAAAAGGAAAAGTCACCATTTGTTGTGACTTCTGAAGAAGAAAGTGATGGAGCTAGCTTAGACTCAAGTGTAATGATTATAGAACCAGAAAGGCTTGAGTATGGTGATGAGTTTGCTAGGGAAAAGTTGAGAGAATTGAAATTGCAGGTTGACTTTGACATGCCAGAGGTGGTTCAAATGTACAATTCTTGGGAAGAAAGTTGCATGGATAATCCAGACTTGACCATTTCAGATCAAATATGGGGTTTGGAGCTTCTTCTTAGAGTTCAGAAGGATTGTAAGGTGATTTTGAAACACAAGGCAAGCAATATTCTCTCAGAGTTAAAAAAGGATAGAAGGGAGCTCTACTTTATGTTGCTCAGATGTCATGGAGTTGGATAGACATATCAAAAGTTGAAGGCTTTGACATTTGATGAGTTGGAAAACAGGGCTTATCCCATTTGGGTGAGAGTGTAGGAAGCAAACACTCTCAGACTTCTTTCAGATGAAAGAAAGGAGCAACTTGCAGAAGAAATGGAAATCAAGAAAGCTATGATGATTCCCAGGCCAATGAAGAAGGGATTTAAATTTGAGTTTCCAAAAGATATGGATCCACTATATCCAAGTGAAGCAGTTATAAGAAAGAGCCTCAAGCTTTCCCCATTAGAAGCTTTAGATATGGTGCAAGTGTTACCATTAGATTCCAGGAACCCAATTGTGAGCTATGAGGAAGATGAATGTGGGTTCTGGAAGATTGGCAGATTTGGCAAGGAGGTACACACTTTCACCACTCTCATATCTTTATTTGCAAGTTGTGATAGAGAAGACTTGGTGGACCTTTGGAGGTTGCTGGAGACCAAGTATGAGGCTGAAGCACCAACTTCAGCTAATGGAATAAAACTTTGGACCACATTCAAAAGAATGTGTGGGCCAAAAGATGAGGATCCTGCAATATGGAAGGATCTTGAAGATGACCTCAGTGGTCTTCAATGGAGGTTATATTCAGCTGCTGGTGTATACCATTTGAGTTCTACAAAGTTTGTTGAGTATCTACTTGTGGATGCTCAGTATTTCATATCCAAGGCTGTTTTGGAAAAGATGAAGGACACTCAGCTAGAAATAGATTATTCAAGTGACGTGGCAAAAGATTTGATCAGATTTATTCATTACCAATATGAGAAGGTTTGTCAGACTACTCCTATTCCTTAATGCTTATTCAGAAACTTGATCTTAAGAGTGGATATCAAGTTTAGGGGAGGATTGTTGGGAATAAATTAAGGCCAGATCACTTGAACGCTGACAAGAACAATTCAAGCGTTGATAGGAACAAAGCAAGCGCTGACAGCTCAAGCGTTGACAAGTTAAAGTCAAGCGTTGACACATTGAAGACAAGCACTGATGGAAGATATAATCTACACGTTTATTATATTCTAGAATACTTCTAGTAAGGATAGAAACGACAATGTATTTTCTATATTTATCTTTACCTATAATAGCTGATACGTAGATTATTGTACAAGGCTTCTTATGTCTA
The DNA here is from genome assembly GCA_025667525.1 of Glebionis coronaria. Lineage (NCBI taxonomy): Eukaryota > Viridiplantae > Streptophyta > Magnoliopsida > Asterales > Asteraceae > Glebionis > Glebionis coronaria. The sequence goes on from CM046880.1 coordinate 537,930,173, forward strand.
TAAAATAAGGCCTTTAGGTTAATGTTCAATATAAGTTTTATATAAGTTTTCATTCGTAAACATCTTTCATTGTAAGCAAGTTCGATATTCATAATCAAAGTGAAAGTTTGTTTACATCTTGTGTGTTCTTGATTAAGTGTTAAATTCCGCATAACACTTAGATTCATAAAGCATATACAAAGGTTTCTCTACGTGTATTACTTGATCTAATCTCGTATACACAAAGCTAATCGATCTAAGTTTGGGATCAACAAAAAGGAGTATCTTTTTCCAAGAGGTGGGTCATCGGGCGAGCGATTTTAGAAAAATCTTGAATGAATCAACGATAGAAGCCCGCATGACCAAGGAAACTTCTCACACCCTTCACGGTTGAAGGTGGAGGTAATTTGGCTATGACATCCACTTTAGCACGGTCCACTTCAAGGCTGGCTTTTGAGATTTTATGTACAAGCACAATGCCTTCTTTTACCATGAAATGGCATTTTTCCTAATTTAGAACAAGGCGAGTGTCTTCACACCGCTTAAGCATACGTTCTAAATTGGCAAGGCAATGAGAGAAAGAATCACCATAGACCGAGAAATCATCCATGAAGACTTCCATGGTTTGCTCAACCATGTCATGGAAGATAGCCATCATACACCTTTAGAAAGTCCCGGGAGCATTGCAAAAGCCAAAAGGCATTCTTTTATAAGCAAATGTTCCATAAGAACAAGTGAATGTGGTTTTCTCTTGGTCGTGGGGATCGATGGGTATTTGAAAATAACCCGAGAAACCGTCTAAGAAGCAGTAATAGTCATTACCCGCTAGACGTTCAAGCATTTGGTCCATGAAAGGAAGGGGAAAATGATCCTTTCTCGTAGCATCATTGAGTTTGCGATAGTCTATACAAACTCTCCACCCTGTAACGAGACGAGTAGGAATCAACTTGTTGTTTTCATTGGGCACAACGGTGATTCCGCCTTTCTTAGGCACACAATGGACTGGACTAACCCATGGTAAATTCAAGATAGGGTAGATCATTCCTGTATCAAGAAGTTTGATAACCTCTTTTTTAATAACGTCATGGATCTTGGGATTCACTCTTCTTTGGTTTTTAATAGTGGTTTTAAAGTCGTCCTCCATGAGAATTTTATGTGTGCAAAAGTGAGGATCAATTCCACGAATATCGGAGATTTTCCAAGCAATCGCTTTCATATGATTCTTCAGCACGTTGATAAGTCTAGATTTTTCTTCTTCTTTCAAGTCTTTTGCGATGATGACGGGTAGCTTCTTATTCTCTTCAAGGAAAACGTACTCGAGATGAGACGGTAGGTCCTTAAGCTCTAAATCCGGAGGATTTCCGATGGAAGGCATAGTCAAATTCAGATCATCGATAGAGATATCCTTAGGAGATGGTGGAGAAATATGGTCCTCATTGAGAAGTTTCTCAATGGTACGAATGTCTTCATCCCAATTGGAGGGAGAATCGTCATATTGTAAGTCCACATCTCCCAAAGTTGCTTCAAATTCTTTAAAAAGGAAATCACTTTCTCCAAATGGAGTTAGTGATGGAGCAATAGAGGCAACGGTCTCAACAATGGGTAGAGAAGAAGATCCACTTTTACAAGCGTCTTTGAAATGTTCTTCACAAGCCTCATCAAGAACGTCGATGAAATTAACGCTCTCGTTTTCATGAGGTTGCTTAGAAAGCTTACCCACGTTGAAGACGATTTTATCGTCACCAACTCTCATAATTAATTTGCCCGCGGCTACATCAATGAGAGTGCGACCGGTCCTTAAGAATGGACGTCCAACGATTAATGGAACACGGGGATCCATCTCGTAGTCAAAGACAACAAAATCCGCCAGAAAGGTGAATTTGTCGACACCAACGAAGACGTCTTCGGCTATCCCCACCGGATAAGCAACCGTACGGTTAGCTAATTCCAGTGTCATTCGTGTGGGGATTAGATCGGGTAGAGACAATTGTTTCTAAACGCTTAAAGGCATTAAGTTGATACTAGCACCTAGATCGACTAAGGCCATACAGTTCTCTACCCCAGGGAAGTTGCAAGGAATGAGAAAACGACCCGGATCACCAAGTTTGGTTGGTAATTTCCTTAAGAGGACTGCATAGCAATTCTCATTAAGTTGGGTCTGAGCGATATCAAGGAGTTTCTTCTTATCGTTGAAAAGATCTTTAAACATTTTCGCATACTTCGGCATGTGAGCGAGAGCCTCGGCGAAGGAGATGTTGAAATTCAGTTGTTTAAACATTTTAAGAAAGTTAGAAACCTGAATATCATCCTTGTTCTTCAACTTCTCTTTCCTCAACCTTGAGGGATAAGGTATATTGGGTTGAGAGGAAGGCTTTGGAATGGAATTCTCACTTACATCCTTGGGTGGTGGAGGGGTGGAAGTAGAAGGTGGAGGAATTGGAGAAGGGGACTCGTTTTCCTTTGTCACAATCACCGGTGTAGGTGTAGGAATCTCGGGTTCCTTTAAACCTTTGCCACTTCGGGTGGTGATTGCTTTCATCTCCCCTCTTGGATTAGCAACGGTGTTACTCGGAAGAGAACCCGAACCAGAGGCTTGATTACATGGGAAAAAACTAGCCATCATATCCATTAAGTTATTCGTTTGATTGCTCATAGAGTTTCTCATATCAGCTTGAAGAGCATTCCCTTGTTTCGCCATGTCATTCCTTAGCTCGACTCGAATATCGTTCCCTTGTTTTGCCATGTCACCCTTCAAGTTAAAGAATTGGCTTTAAAGATTCGTCACCATCTCTCTATTGGTCCTCATGTAAGCTTCGAGGTCTTGGTTCAATGTCGTGGGTTGATTGAGAGGTGGGGCTTGGTAAGCTGAATTATTTCCTTGAGGTGGATATGGGTTTCTTTGGGATTGATATTGATTGGTAGCTCGAGGTTGTCTTTGATTGTTGCGGTTGAAATTGTTTTGGTTTTGGTTTTGAGGAGAAAAACCGTGTGGAGATAGATAGTTGTTGGAACGATAACTTAGCAAGTTACGGTCTCCTTGAGGACGTGCTTGGTAGCCTCCTGTAGAAAAGTTACCATTAGCGGCATATACATTTTCCGGATTGTCAAGAGTAGAAGTACAATCGGTGTATGAATGAGAACCCCCACAAATCTCACAAGAAGTTGCTATAGCTTTAGCTTGTTGAAATTGGTTTGTAGCTATGGTTAATAAGTTTTTGTTCATCTCAGCTATTTGGCGAGTAAGTTCGGTTATCTCTGAGTTGGATGATGTAGAAGAAACATTGGCCCTCTAGTTATTCCTTGAAGATGCAGATGAATCCCAATTTTTGTGGTGAGTGGTCATGTTCTCTATCAGCTCTCTACACTCCTCAGGTCTTCTCTTCATGAATGTACCACCGGCGGCAGCATTAATCGTATCACGATCATGAAAAGTTAACCCATTATAGAAAGTATCGATCAAAGTAACGGGGAGCATGTTATGGTTTAGACAACGGTCGATCAAGACATTATAGCATTCCCAAGCATCGAAAAGCGACTCATCAGGTTCTTGTGTGAATCCACTGATTTGGTTGCGAAGACTAGTGACCATGGATGGTGGAAAGTAGCGCGACAAAATTTTTTGAGTCATGTCATTCCATGTTTGAATTGAATTTTTGGGAAGACGATCAAACCATCTTTCGGCATGGTGGGATAAAGTGTGTGGAAAGAGGTGAAGGCGAAGAAAATCCATGGAAGCACCGGGTAGTTTCATGCTTTGAGTGACGATAATGAACTTGTCGAGATGTTTGTTGGCATCATCATCCGGTTTCCGCGAAACGGGTAAGCGTTTTGAACTTGCTGGATCGTGTGATGCTTTAACGAAAATTCAGGAGCCGTGATTTGCATCGGCGCAATCGGTCCTCCGCGTCCGTTCATAGTTTGTTGACAAAGCTCCTCCATTGTTCGTAGGTCGGGTGGGGGAACATTGTTGTTGTTGTTGTTGTTGTTATTCAAATTGGGGTGGGGTGGGTTGTTATTATTGTTATGCACACCGGCCATATCTATGTCTCTAAGAGTCTCGGGCTCAGGATAAGACGTAGATCGAGTACGCATACACTAAAAGGAAATAAAATATTTTTTATTTTTTATCTTTTTTATTGTTTTTGGATTTTTGAAAATTTTATATTTTTTAGGTTTTTTTTTGTGCTTGAAAATAACGTTTCTAAAAGAACGGATCCTAAAATCCAATTTCTCACTAAAAACCGTTAATATTTACTAAAAGAGCCGCCAGCGGCGCTATTTAATACATGAATTTTTGCTTAGCATGTGTGTACTCGATATCGTTCTCGGTATCTAGTCGAATTGATCACGGTTAATGGTGGAATAGTCGGTAATGGTCACTAAAAGGGGAAGTTGATTTTCTATTCTATTAGAAAGGGTAAGTGAAAAACGTAATTAAAATAAGCTAAAAGCGAATCTAGAAAAACTAAATTAAAGCTTTGAAAATTAAACTAAAAATCACTAGAAAAACACTTGGTAAAAATGGAGATTCCGGGAAGCGTGCAAATTTTGGAAATTAAAACGTAAATGATTAAAAACTTGAAAACTTGGTAAAAATAAACTAAGATGAAACTTGTTTAAAATAATTCTAAGTTAAAATGGCGGGAAAAGTTAAAAACTAAGAAAAATAAATCAAAAGCCAAAATCAGATCACAATACGATCGTACTCAGATCGCAATACGATCGTGACCACCGATCGCACTCACGATCGTAGCCTGGGGTCAGATCGCACTCACAGATCGCAACCACGATCGCAACAAGTGGATCGTGGTCTCTGATCGTGGTCTATGATCGTAACACAATGATCGCAATCTATGCGATCGAACTCAAGGATCGTGACACGATCGCACCACAGATCGCAATATGTGATCATGGTGTGGATCGTAGCCAGGGAAAGAAGTGTAGATCGCACTCAATGCGATCACAGCCAAGGATCGTAACCAAGTAAAACCCTTCTAAGATTGTAATGGCGTCCAAAGAGTAACTAAGCTTAAACAAATAAGCAGTTAATCCAAAAAGCACTTACCAACTTTTAGACAAGGATAAATAAGCAAAAATTCGAAACCTTTTGGAATACTAAGCACGTGAACTTAATAATCCGAACTTTAAAACGTTAAAACTTTTAGGAAAGCTTAAAAGTGAACAAGCTAAACATACAAATAAGCCAATAAGCACAAAGAGCTTATAGCTTATACGTATAAGAGCTTATGTAGGAATAAAAAGATGAACTTTTTAATCACTTAAACATTAAAATCAATCACGGATCATAAATATTTCGGATCAAATGTAAACCAAAATCAAGAAATGTAGAAAGAGATTAAAGAACAAAAAGCTTAACTTGAACTGGTGATTAATGAAATCCAAATACAAGGATGATTAAAAGCTTAAACTTGAAAGATAAAAATAAAGAAAAGAAGAAACTTAGTGAGAGAAAGTTTGAAACGTTCTCTCTCTAAAAACTAGAAAGGAAAATGAAAAAAATGAAAACTAGCTAACCACCCTCCTAATGTGTTTAGGAGGGTATTTATAGGCAATGGGGGAGAGCATGTGTTTCCTCCTCTTTCTTTCTTCTTGGGTCGACTCGATTTAAATCCTTTGTCTTTCTCGACGTCGTCTCGGGATTTGAACTCGTCTTATAATTTTCTTCTATAATTATGTTGGGTCTACTAGATGTAGATCTTGCAGCCTGTCAGGACCGGTGAATGACTTCTGTAATCACAAGTCAAATCACAAAGAGACTCTATACACAATATGAATGTAGAATACAAATATAATAAAGAAGAACAGTATAACTATAAAGACTTGATCCTTTCTAAGGATTTATAATATTGATAATGAATAGAACTACGTTTGGTGAAGGTGTGTATAACCCTCTGCCTAAGGTTCCTTTTATACTACAAGGAAACCCTAATACAGCATTAAGAAAACGTGTAAAACTGATATGCATATCCTTTCCTAACATATCTCATGCATATCCTAACAGAATATTAAGTAAATAATAAAGTTTGACTTCGACTAGGACCAGGAGCAGGACTTGCTCCTACTACTACTAGGACCAGGAGGAACTACATACCTCCTATTCTACCTATTACATTTAACTATTACAATGGTCCTAACAATCCTCCCCTAAACTTGAATTTGACCTGTTGAGTTCAAGTTTCCTGGAAAACGTGCAAATAAGCCCGAGGATTGTATCAGCAAAACAAATAGCAGCATCAGCAAGATAAGAATCAGAGTAACCGCCACAACATGGAACACTAGAAGCTTCTCCAAAGCTTGGAACAAATCAGCATCGTGTTGAATCTTTTCAGCAACATGAGCAGATTTGATGAGCCTTTACCAAGTAGCTGCTCGCTCTTGGGCTAGCCAGTCTTTCTGGTGGAAAAAGCATCACCCTGGGAGACTAGAACCCAGCCCAACTCTTAGAACGTGAATCAATGGTGAGTGGGAGTACCTTGATGATTTTAGGCAAACCATCACAGCCGTCAACGGATTTGATACGTCTTTACCAGAAGCCGTACCCCTCTGGACTCGCCAACTCTCAGCAATAAAGCATCGGTGAGTTGAAAACCCTATAGATTTAAGCAAGCTATTACAGCTATCAACGGATTTGATAAGATCTTTACCAAGAGCCGTACCCCCTTGGATTAGCCACTTTTCAGTCTAAGACTATGGCAAGTGAAAACCATCCAGTTTTGGGTATCCTGGCAACCATCAACGGATTTGAGAATCGCACCAGGAGCCGTACCCTCAAGGTGAATCAACTTTTTCTTGTCGATTAGACATGGTAAGTTGAGAACCATTTGTTGTGAGGACCACGTCCAACACCAAGTGAAACCAGTAACCAGCATAAGCACAATTCAGTAACCAGAACCCACAATGTGAAGCAGCAAATGGTATCATATTCACAAGTATAAAATCCAAGATATGTGAAAAGTATAAGCAGATATTATATAAAAAGTATATTTTTCTTTTTTTTATTTATTTTTATTTTTTATTTATTTTTTTTTATTTTTTTTTATTTTTATATAAATTGTTTTAAGTTAGTCTAATTGTAAATGTTTATTATATATTTTTTTTTTACTATAAAGAATGAAATTCACCAATCACTGTACATATTGGTGAAAAGAATGAAAATAAGAACAAATAAACCAAAATACAAAGTATAAACACTTACAACCCAATCACAACACAAACCAGAAGCAGCCTTCTTATCTGCTATCAAACGCGCCTGAATACCTTCCACCAATGCCGTGGCCATAGAGGACTCATTCCCTGATGGAGCAGTTGAGATTTGCAAGTGACTAGCCAACATCGCTTCCATCGAAGAAATTGTCAAAGGATACTCCACATCTGTCAGCATAAAAACCATATGACCAGATTCTAATTCCAACATATGCACACCACACCCTGCATATAACTTCCAGTGCTGAATCACCCATTGCATCTGATCCTTCCATATGCCCGAAACAGGAGCATGAGGAGGTGCATCCAACATCAGCTTAAGATCAGCCCAGATACGTAGACCAGGCCATGAAGACACAGCCATGGGGTCAAAAGGCATGCTAGAATCCACTAATCCATATAACGCCATAAGATCCATACGGTCAGCCCGCGATAACACACCCTGCAAACTCGAAGCCAAACGCACAGACCCATCACTCAAAGTAATCCTATGGGATACCACACCAAGAAGAGTTATGGAACGCTCAACCGTGTAACCAGTAATGTTCCCATTTCCCAAAGGTAAGTCAGAATCACTGTCAGAAGCCGCATCAATCAAATTCTCAGGATCACGCTTCTCATAAGGGACTGTCTTACCACGGCGAACACGTCGAGCTTGTTTCTGGCGAAGCGAACGTCTAGGTGTGGAATCACTAGGTGTGGGTTCAACCTTTACCGTAACCTCAACAGCAGCAGTGGGAGCAGGAGAAGTAGACTCATGAGTTTGCCCACCCAATGGATCGATAGAAGCTGCATCAGAAGTAGAAATTGGTTGAGTTCCAGGAACCGGTGGTGATGGAGATGGCAGATCAGGTGTAGCAGCAGCAGTGGTGGTGGTAGCAAAGGTGGTGGTTGGAACATGGGTGGTGGTGGTGGTAACAGGTGTGGTGGTAGAAGCATGAGTGGTGGTGGCAGCAAGACCAGCAGAAGAACCCATAGGAGCAACCAAAGGAGAAGTAGAAGTACCAACGGAAGTAGCAACAAAACCCGAAGAACTAGCAGTAGAACCAGGAGTAGGAGCAGATGAAGGACCAGTAGGAGCAGCAGGCGAAGAAGAAGTCACCACACGAGGATGATAGATAAATCGTTCCGGAATTGGTTGACTCTGATGCTTAACCATACGCTCATAAAGTGCCTTGAGTTCATCAAAAGTTAAAGCCCGAACCCTGTCCCACTTCCAAGGAGTATTAAAATGAGCAGCAGACTGATACTTCACATAACGTTGCATCTGCGTGCGCTCCTCAGTCCTAGATAAAGGTCTGTTCTTTCTCTTTTCCCTAAGCTGTGCAGCAAGAGCCAACTGGTGCTTGCGCATCAATACCATGGCTCTCGGAATACAATTGTGCTCATCAACATCGTCACCCAAAAGATCTGTAAACTGAGCATAATCCCTGGTGAGAATAGTCAACACCTGCATCCACTCACTATCACTCCAATGCATTGCATCGTGCTGAACTTGTTCACGCCTCCGCTGTCGAAGCTCCTCTTCTGCAGCCCTTTCAGCCTCATCAATCTCAGCTTGGATCCGGCGAGCAGCCTCATCACCTAGCCTTTCCTCTTCAAGCTGTCGACGGGTACGCTTACGAGATGGTAATGGAGCATCAGTCATTAGGGCCTTGCCCTTCGAATCATGGGAGGGACCAGCATTGGAACCAGCAGCAGGACCAGAAGCACCATCCATAGGAGTGGGAATAGCACCAGGAGAAGGAACACTAGAGGATGTCGGAGGAACCGGCAAATCATCATACACTTTATCAGCATAGGCAGCCTTCGCCAATAATGTCAAACCATCCTCAACATGCTCCGTACCCTCCTCATCAGAATCTGAATGGATCACATGCTTCTTGCGGCGCCGTTGCTGAGTTTCCAAAGCTTTGATGCGATCAGCCAGAGGAAGAACAAACTCCCTAGTAAGTTTCCGGTGTTGGTTCAAATCAGCTTCCAATGAAATCATCCGCTCATGGTACCTGCGCATAAGATCAAGCAAAGACATAAGTGTAGTAGGCTCCTCCGCCTGCCCACCAAGAGAACTTGGGTCAGGGAAAGCGTCATTGGAGCCCGATGCAACAGACGGGTCAACCTGTGGAGTACTAGCACCAAACGATTTATCAGCCGAGTGTGGAGCAGGACTAGGAGGTGGAGTCTCCACAAATGGAGACTTTTGTGGGACTAAAGAAGGACCAGCCTTGGAAGGGAATGGTTTTTCAACCACCACCTCCTCAACCAGCTCCTCCTCAACCACATGAGGGGCACCATCATTAGGAGCCTCCTCCTCCATGGGGTCATCATCAATCACAACAAACTCAGGAACCTCCTCCTCCTCACCCATAGGACCCTGAGCCAGTCCTAACATGGCCTCAGTCAGGGGCCTCCACTCCCCAGTAAACCCATTGACCATATTGTAATAGACTTTTGCAGTAAGCTTAGACGGCACATGTTCAGTCCTATCACGAGGAATGCAAACCAGTATTTGCTGAAGAAACCTAGGATACATAAGAAACTTCTTTCTAGAACCAGCATTAGATAGATTACTAACCATCCCCTCAAATAGATAATGAGAAAAGTTAAAAACTCTACCCTGGGCTAAGCAAATAAGACCAGTAGCCAAGGGAGTAGGGAAAGCATCCCAACTCCCAGACTTGGGACTCATACAATGGATTAGAAAGTGGACCAGAAGCTTCCATTGGGGGGGAAACCTATTTTTCTGGAAGTTAAACTTCCCCCCATGTTCGTATCCTAAAGCAGCCATCCCCTCCAATACCTCCGAATTGGGGATGGATTCAACACCACCCTCATCCTGAAGATGAAGGGAAGAGAGAATAGAAGCCTCAGTCACCACATATGCACGTCCATCTATGGTAGCATAGAGTGCACGTGGACGACCAACCACAACCACAAGTCGAGCAGACGCCCAAAATTGACGAATAAAACTATCATAAATAGTGGGACATATAGTAAACGCAAACCTTAGGTTGGAAGCTTCAATGAAATCCAGAATGTCAGCAAAATGTTCACGATGTGGACCATCACCCAGATAAGCAACTCGGTTGTGAGCAGGTTGGTAAGAAAGAGCAGCCATGGATCTTGATGAATTGATGGAAGAAGGATTGGGATTGGGGTGGAGATAGTAGGAGCGCTTTTGTGTGTGTGTTGATTGGAATGAGTGAGTCAATGGATTAAATTGACCTTTAAGAAGGAAAATAGTAACTGTTCATTGACCCCTATTAATGGGGGGGTTGCCCTTTCAAATTTAGACATAATCGCATAGTAACCACTTGCCCTTTTTAACATAATTACCAACTCCCAATTTACCATACTTAATTAAAAATGTAAATACCAGGATTGGGAGCGTTGACCAAAAGTCAAAGCACACAATAGTCAGATCAGGAGCATTATGTGATTAACAAAGGACAAAAGGAATGAACAGTGTCCCAGACCAGTACCAGAAGCCAATCACCACTTGACAAGGAAAGATTTTGAACCACCAGAAGCCACCAATTATGACTAGAAGCTGACCAATGAGGACCAGAAGCCAGTCATGTAAGACCATATCCACCAGAAGTGAGCAAAATCATCCACCAGAAGTACCACACACTACCAGAACCAATAAAATATGTTGTTAAAATCTATCAATACGTTAGTCTGTCCTAAGAGTATGTACACAAAGCCTCCCCTTAGGCTTAGCCTCCCCTCAATCCTAGACCTCAAGGATTGACCATCCCAATGTGAACCACCAAGTGGTTAAACCGAGGACCATCAAATGCTTTAGTAAGCAAATCAGCAACATTATCATCCGTATGAACTTTAAGAACCTGAATCAGCTTCTTCTCATTGGCATCTCGTATAAAATGATGCCGAATTTCAATATGCTTCGTTCGCTGATGAAAAACAGGATTCTTCACAATGCAAATAGTGCTTTGATTGTCAATAAAAATTTTGGTGTTCATAAAATCGAAACCATAATCCAACATCTGATTTTGGATCCACAAAACCTGTCCACAACAACTAGCAGCAGCAACGTATTCAGCTTCTGTTGAAGAAGTAGCTACTATTGTCTGTTTCTTACATTGCCATGAAATAAGTCGACGAACCAAGAATTGACAACCACCAGTAGTAGACTTTCTGTCATTATTAGCACCAGCATAGTCACTATCACTATATGCTTCTAGAACAAAAGGTGATTCTCTAGGATACCATAAGCCCAGTTTAGGTTGAGCCTTGATATACTTGAAAATCTTCTTCACTGCATTTAAGTTCGAAACCGTTGGAGTCACCTGGTGTCTAGAACAAGCACTTACTGCAAACATGATATCCGGACGTGATGCAATCAAATACATGAGGGAGCCAATCATAGACCTGTACATGTGAACATTGACCGGGGGGTCTGGCTCATTCTTAAGTTTGATTTTAGCAACCTCATAAGGAGTCGTTGCTGGTCTAAGAGGATCCATGTCAAACTTCTGAAGAATCTCATGAACATATTTATCTTGACTGATGAAAATCCCATCCGATTGTTGCTTGGCCTGAAGACCAAGGAAAAAAAAAAGTTCTCCCATCGCACTCATCTGAAATTCGCCTTTCATCAAGTGTTCAAACTCATCACACCACTCCTTCCTAGTAGAACCAAAGATAATGTCGTCCACATAAACCTGAACAAGGATAATGTCCTTGGTATTCCTCCGAATAAATAGTGTTTTGTCAATAGTACCCCTTCTATAGCCATTCTTTAACAAGAAAGTTGAAAGACGCTCATACCAAGCTCTAGGAGCCTGATGTAATCCATAAAGAGCCTTGACCACCTTGTAAACTTTCTTGAGATGAAGTGGATCTACAAAGCCCTTAGGTTGAGTAACATACACCTCCTCGTCAATTTTGCCATAGAGAAACGCACTCTTGACGTCCATCTGAAACATCGTAAAGCCCACATAAGAAGCAAAAGCCAAAAATAGACGAATGGCCTCGATCCTTGCAACCGGAGCAAAAACTTCAGTGTAGTCAATGCCCTCAATTTGAGTGTGGCCTTGTGCGACAAGCCTAGCTTTATTCCTTACGACAATTCCCCGTGCATCCTTCTTGTTCTTGAGAATCCATTTGGTATTGATAGCTGTCTTTCCATCTGGTAAGTCAACCAGAACCCAAACATTCTGAAACAAGAATTGCTGCATTTCCTCCTGCATAGCCTCCACCCAACTTTGATCCTCAAGAGCATGAGAAACAGACCTAGGTTCCACCTGTGAAAGAAAACAAGCAAACAAACAGTGTTGAAAGTCCGTATGATTATTACGCTTTTGATCTTCAATATAGCTCACAAGAGCATGATGATCAAACGAGGCCTTCTGCTGTATTCTGCGTGTCTTGATAGTAGAACCAGGATCTCCAATTATCTGAGTGGTATGATGATCTTTGTGTGATTGCAAGACTGGATTGGAAGAAACCTCCACTTCTGGTGCCAAGTTATTGAGATCACCAACAAAGTCAGCATCATATGAAGCATTGTTGAAAATCCCATCTACTGGTTGTTTATGAATATCATCCAGCTTGGTAGAAGACTTCTTTTGATGGTTCCACAAATCAGAAGGACCGGAGAAACGAGTATTGGAAGCAGACTCACTAGCCGGAGTACCAGTAGGTGATAAGCTAGCACTAGGAACAGAAGCTGGAGTCCCAGGAGCAGCTTTGTCAGTAGGCTCAACCAAGGGAAACTCAAAACCACCTTGAGCAGCTGCTTTGGTAGCTTCTTGTTGTTGTTTGAGAAGAGTGTCAAGAGCTACTTGGGAATCTTGTACATCCAATGGAGTTGCATCACTAGGAGGAGTAGGAGAAACTGTGGTGGAATAGGATGGAACCACAAAAATGTCATCCTCATCATCTGAATCAGAAAGATTAGTAGGAACACCAGTACTAGAAGTTGCAAACACTTATGGGCCTGCATCATGGTTAGCTTTGAAGCGAAAATATCCTAACGAATCACTAAGATAATCAAGATCAAAATACCATTCAGGACCCTTGCCTTGGATGTTTGACTTCTCTTCAAAATACCTGAGATTTATAGTTTCAATGATCCGCTTGGCTTGGAGATTGTAGACACGATAAGCCCGAGAGTGAGCTGAATATCCCACAATGTATCCTTCATCTGCCTTGCCATCAAAATTCCCCAAATAATCACTAGTATTCATAATGGTGACTGGACACCCAAAAGGCTTCAAATAAGCAATATTTGGAACTTTGCCCGTGAGCAGCTCATAAGGAGTCTTCTTGTGAGGATTGGTAATAGAAACCCTATTCAAAACATAACTTGCAGTATTAACAGCTTCTGTCCAGAACATGGTTGGAAGCTTGGAATCGGCAAGCATAGTTCTTGCTGCTTCTATTAGTGTCCTGTTCTTTCTTTCTACCACACCATTCTGTTGAGGAGTCCTCGCTGCACTATAATCTCTTCTGATGCCCTTAGCATTACAAAGTGCGATGAGGTCTTTATTTGTAAACTCGATTCCATTGTCGCAACGAATACCTTTAACTTTCTTGGACAACTGGTTCTCTATCAGGGTAAGAAAATCTCTAAGAATTGAGTAGGTCTCACTCTTGGCAGCCATGAAGAACACCCACGTAAACCTGCTATATCCATCAGTTACCACCAGACAGAATTGCTTGTGGTCAATGCTTCTAATGGAAGTAGGACCAAATAAGTCCATGTGTAGTAGCTGCAATGGTTCAGTAATAAGACTAAGAGCAGTAATGGCCTTGAAGGATGCTTTGTGATGTTTGCCTTTGCTGCAGGCAATACAATTTATATCATTTCGAAACGACTTGGGAGGTAAACCAGAGACCAGATTCAGATTTGCAAGTTTGTGAATGGTCTTGAAGTTCACATGCCCCATCCTTCGGTGCCATTGAGTGGCTTCATCTTCTGAGGCTTTAGCAACTAGACATGATAGTTGACCAATAGGGTTGACTTCATTCAACTTTATGCTATAGAGATTGTGTCTTCTAGGGATTCTGAGTAGAACTTGTGAGTCATCCGGAAGCTGAAAGTCTTTGGAAAGCACAAGTGCATCAGTATCGGTGAAGAGAATAAACTGCTTCTTGTCACAAATCTGAGAGACCGATATCATGTTGAAGTGCTGAAGTGCTTCCACATAGTAGACCTGCTCAAAATTTAGATTAGGAGTCTTTATCGTTCCTTTGCCAGTGATCCTGCCTTCACCCCCACCAAAATAGACCTTGCCTCCATGAAATGGTACAAAGTTTGAGAGAAGACTTTTATTTCCTGTCATGCTCCTGGAGCAACCACTATCAACAATGCCTAGACTAGGATCTTGGTATACAACAACATGTTAATAAATATGCAAAAGTTAGTGTCTTAAGGGGACTCAAACCTTTTCAGGTTTGAGCCTGCCTTGTGGATCTTTAGTAGAGCGCCAAAAAGATTGATGAGATCCACCGTTGTTCCTTGGTTGCCAATGCATCATATGGGTATTGTTATTTGACCAAGGACAACCTGCTGAGGGCTTAACAGCAGTTCCCAAACTTCCCAAACCAAAATACGTGTGGTCCATATTATGTGGATAAACTAGATTAAAATTTTGAAAGTAATTACTAGTGGTTTGTAATCCAATGTTTTTCCAATGATCAGGAACTAAAGGAGAGGACCTTCTAGAAGAAGTAAACGATTGAGCACTAGGATTAAGCCTTCTAGAAGCATATGGGGCAGCTCCTGGTGGACCAGGAGCAGGAAAAGCATGATTAACAGAAGCATGTGTGTCATAATAATCACAATCTTTAATTAAATGAAAGGCACTGCCACAAACAAAACATGTTTTGAAAGACCTTTTATTAGAATGAGATTGTTTCATACTGCCTACTTTATTACACACAATTCTAGGAGAAACATTCTTCCTAGGACTCAATAAACTAGGACCAGACACACTTGACACAACAGCAACTCTTTCTTCACACTTCCTAGCACCATTAGCAGCATGTTCATTCAACTTGGAACTTGTAGGTCTTGACTCTTCACTTGAACCACTAGATGCAGAGTCACTGGCTTTGTCACTCAAAGTACATGAGACAAAGTCATTAGTATTAGTAGAACTTGTTGGGGACTCAAGCATCTGTGATCCATCCAAGTCATTATGCCATGAAGTGGGCATAAAAGTTCCAGTAAGAGGAGGAGGGACAGCATGCATTTTTGCTGCTGGTTTAAACCTATTGTAACTAGGTTTTCCCTCATCCTCTTTGTCTGCATCAAAGACACTTGAAAAAGATAAATCAAATACATCTTCTGAATCAATATATTTTTCAAATCCTAGGCCTCTTTTAGTTCTACCAGACATGCTACTATCAATTAATTTTGAAAGATTTTTAGGTGCCTTTTGCCATTTTTCAAATCTTAGCGTTGTAGCATCGAATTTTCCTTGCATCTCCTCTTTTTCTTTGATACTAGCATCTCTTACTGTTTCAGTATACTTAAGCATATTTGTCGTGTTTTCTAAATCGATGCTTAGTATCCTGATTTTATACTCATACGCACGTTGTGTATCTTGTTACCACCTCTTTTGTTGTTCCAATGTGTTTAATGAAGCCTTATAGGCTTGAACCTCTAAAAAATACTTATCATTTTGATCATTTACTTCATTAAATTGGGACAACAATTCTGAGTATTTATCATGACAACCAAGAGGACAATGTTGTACCTGAGGTGAGATGCCCATAAGAGCAAACTCGTCTGCTTCTTCTGCATCAGAAAGATTCCCAACAATCATTGCAAACACGTCAGTCGAGGACTCGGCTGATTCCAGAGTAGAAGCCTGATGATCACTCCAGTTGACCATAGAGTCAACAGATACCAATGCCTTCTTGTCATCTTTTACTTCCTGAACTGATACTTTTGATTTTGCATGGGTTCTATTATTCTCTCGATATCCTCTCGAATTGATCTTGGTTCTAAGTGGAATGATTGTTCTTGGTTACTAAAAAAGGGGGTTTAGTTTTTTAATCTACTAAAAGTTTTAATGCATGAAAATGTAAACTTAAATTTAAAAGCAATTAAATTAATAACAATTAATAAAAACTAGAATTAAAATTAAAATAAAAATAAAGAAACAGTAAGAAACAGTAACACAGTAAGAAACACTTAAAAAATACTCAAAGAAAATTGATTCAGAAATTGACCTTGATTCGGAACTATTGATCCGGAAGTTTATCCGGAACTTTTCACCCGGAACTTTACTCGGAAGATTGATCCGGAACTTGCTTCGGAAGTTCACCCAGAACTTTTAGTCGGAACTTGATTCGGAACCTTCACTCGGAAGTTTGGTGATCCGGAAGTTCGTCCGGAACTTTTGGTCCGGAAGTTTATCCGGAACTTTTCAACTTAAATTGATTCGGAACTTTAAAAACAAACATTCATTCGGAACTTTTGAAAATAACATTCATCCGGAACTTTTGTTCATTCGGAAGATTTGGTTCATCCGGAACTTTTGTTCATTCGGAAGATTTTAACTAAGATGATTCACTCGGAAGTTTTAGTTCATCCGGAACTCTTGGTTCGTCCGGAACTTTTGGTTCATCCGGAACCTGGGAACTCAAGAACAGTAACTTTCAGAAAAACAGGGAAGATCGATTTTAAGCCAAAAATTCACCAAGTTTTCAACCAAAACTTAAATAAAACTAAACACAAATGATATACTAACCAATAACAACAAATCCCATCAATAAAAACGCAAATTCAACAACTTTTTAAAATCAAAACTCAACCAAATAAGAACTTAAGAACTTGAAATAAAAGATGATGATGAACAAGATGAAATGGAAAGATTGATATATTGAATGATTAAGGTTTTAACAATCACAAAGCAAGGATGAAATTACAAGATTGAAAAACAAAGATCAAAATCACCAAACACCCTAGTGGTGTTGGTGATATCTACGAACAGAAAGGGAGAAAAAAGAGGGGAGAGGAAAAAACTAAAAAAACTTAAACTGGATGAAAAGTGTGAGGGGAACCCTTTATATAGGTGTTCCCTTTTGTTGGTGAGTGGGCTTTCTCCCGTTCTTCTTGTCTTCTCGTCTTTTCAGAAAAGTTGACGTTTTCGATTCTGATTCGGGATTTGTCATCGATTAAATTCAACTCGTCTTTTAATTTCTTCGTTTAATAGACTTGAGTTTCTTCGACTTATGTAAATCTTCCATCTTTGGTCCTTTTCTTCGATAAATCTTCGAATAGGCCCAGTGACTTCAAATATTTTGCATCTCTTGGACAATAAACTCTGTCTTGAGTCTTTTTCTTCGATAAATCCCGTGCAATCCCATGTTTTCTTCAATATTCATCCGGTTGGATCTGAAAACACAATAAACACAAAAACCACGCATAATTCCAAACAAATGATATTAAATACGCGTTTTGGTCTCGTTTTAGCCAGAATTAAGTGGTAAAAGGATGGGTGTTTACACACCTATCAAATCCCCTACACTTAACCATTGCCATGCCCTCATGCAATGCTTAGTGATAAAGCAATTTTACACTTTTCTCATAATTAATCAACCTTGGCCTTATTAAAATACTACAAAACAAAAATTTAAGTACTACGAGAAATTAAAATCTTTAAAGTAAATAAAAGGATATAAAACCATTTTCACTTGAAAATAGCTACATGGAAATAACTTGCAAAGAAATCAATGACTTACATTAGGGCTTTGGTGCTGCGAAGATTTATCACCCTCAAGTTTCACGTTCCCCAAACTAAGCTTAAGAACGAGATCATTGTTATTATAAGTTAGTAAATCAAACACTTACACACATGGCTTAATTATATGCTTAAACTCCCTTTTTCCTAGGTGTATCTCTTATATTTTATTTTTGTCTTAGAATGATCATGAAGATGCATTTTTGGACTTACTTCGATAGTTTATTAAGGCTGAAAGCAAAGTAGGACGATTTGATCAATAGTTAGCTAAAGGACAAAATCTCTTAAAACTGCTTCTCGGGATATCAAAAAGTTCATATCTTGGCATAACTCGGTTCACGATTTGAGACCTTTCTCGGGCCGATATTTGGCATGTACTTCATACTTCATATCTTGAGAGACGTGCTTGAGATAATGGTCTTCTCATCGTTCATAGAGTTTCTTCACTTGGAGACTTTTGAGAGGTACTCCAACTTTGTTGACCACGACTTCATGATTATTTCTTCAATCTCTATTTGGGATTTTGAGATACAACGATCCGCCTCCTTTTCGGACTTGGATCTATTTATCCTCATACCTTGTTAGGGTCTTTTCGGATAGACTTCTCCATGATCTTTATGGGAGTTGATTGCTTTTCGTCGTGAGTCTTGATCCTTAATATTGACTTTGGAAATAATGCTTTTCACATCACTTTGGATCTTTAGCAATAAAATGGAATCCTCATGCCTTGTTAGGGCCTTTTCGGACTCGCCAATCTTCGCGCCCCGCTTCATAAGTTATGCCTTGGCTATGAACTCTTATCATTACCGAGCAACTTTTAAACGATCTTGGGCTAGAAGCTAAGTAACTTTTCAAATCGTACGACCTTACTTATTGCAGATAAATTATTAGCAAGTGATGGGAGAATAGGCAGATAATTACACCAAGTGAGCTTGTGTAAGAATACCGACTTATAATTGACTCTATCATTTCTCGTCCTCCACAATTTAAAATCTCAAGTAATGAGACTCGTGGATACTTAGCCTAATAAACCAATTAAGGTCTACATGGTTAAGGATACTAGCTAGAATAAACTTGGATAAGTCTATTCGGGTTGAGTCAAAATAAACGCAACGGGCCTAATATGTCAAAGATTTCTAAACTAGCTACACCACTTTATTAATATTTTTGACTTTATTGCGGAATATATACATACGAAAGCAACGATAAAAATTTAAAAATTACGACAAAATGGCCAAAGTTAATAAAAAATTTGAAAAATGTTGAAAAATATGACTTTCCGGTTAAATGAAGGCATTTTCATGGAAAAGTCCACTTAAAACTTCGATAGAAGTCCCCCCTACACTTAAGATAAACATTGTCCTCAATGTTTAAGCATGTGGGAAAAGTCTCCCCTACACTTATGACATTGTGCACGTTGGTTAACTCAAGTTAAGGAAGAGACGACTAAAGTGATCAATTTCAAATGTGAGTATGAAGAAAATTGAATCACGATGGTTGAGAGATAGAACCGGATTTCGAATAACACGGGAGCACGGTTCTTCAAAGGTTCCAAGAGTGCACTTATCCCTGTAATCACATCACCACACAAATACAAACACCTATAGAGGTCCCCCTACACTTAGGAGGTTAAACGGAAAAGGATAGATACTCGGGCTGCCTCCCGAGGAGCGCTTGTTTTTTATAACCGAGTCACGAGCCTGACTCGACCCAAAATTAGTTCATGGGGAACGTGGTGAGGGATGGAATCATCTCCTGAGAGGTGTCCTCACCAAAGTACAACTTCACTCGTTGGCCATTCACCTTAAAATTAGGTCCATTAGGTTGAGCGAGCTCGAGAGTACCAAATGGAAAAATTTGGGCAATGGTGAATGGGCCGGACCAACGAGATTTGAGCTTGCCCGAAAAGATTTTCAACCGAGAGTTAAAGAGTAACACTTTGTCTCCAACATGGAACTCTCGGTTTTTAATCTTGGAGTCGTGAATGAGCTTAGTCTTTTCCTTATAGATCAAAGAATTTTCATAAGCCTCATTACGGAGTTCATTGAGCTCATTGAGTTGGATCTTGCGTAGGTCACCGGCTTTGTTAATATCAAAATTAGCCCACTTCAAGGCCCAGTAAGCCTTGTGCTCCAACTCAATGGGGAGGTGGCATGCTTTCCCGTACACGAGACGATATGGTGTACAACCAATCGGGGTCTTATAAGCAGTACGGAAAGCCCACAGAGCATCATCTAACTTATCGGCCCACACGGCACGATGCTCTCCCACAGTTCTTTCTAGAATTCGCTTTAATCCTCGGTTGGATATTTCAGCCTGGCCATTAGTTTGTGGGTGGTAGGCTGTGGAAAGACGATGATTTACACCATACTTAGCCATGACTCTAGCAAATTGGTCATTGCAAAAATGAGTCCCACGATCACTAATAATGGCACGAGGCACACCGAATCTAGCGAATAGAGATTTCAAAAAGTTACAAACCACCCTTGCGTCATTAGTGGGTAAAGCTTTGGCTTCAACCCACTTTGAAACGTAGTCAACAGCTACAAGGATGTATTTGTTTCCTTTAGAAGAAGAGAATGGCCCCATAAAGTCGATACCCCAAACATCAAAGATTTCACATTCTTGTATGAAATTCTGAGGCATCTCGTCTTTATGTGTGATCTTGCCTTGCCTTTGGCAAGCCTCACAACGTTTAACCATATTGTGAGCGTCACGATATATGGTGGGCCAATAAAATTCCGAATCAAACACTTTTTTGGCGGTGTAATTGGGACCAAAGTGACCACCGGTGGGTCCTTTGTGGCAAGCATCAAGGATTTCAAAAGCTGCCGGTCCATCAACACATCGGCGAATAATCAAGTCGGCACATTGTTTGAAAAGATACGGGTCATCCCAAAAGTAAGTCTTAATGTCGTTGAAGAACTTTTTCTTTTGTTGGGATGTTAACCCGTCCTTGAGAATTCCACCCGCCAAGTAGTTTGCAATGTCCGCAAACCACGGGGTTTCATCAGAATTTGAATTGATAGACATTAAGGTCTCCAAGGGAAAAGAATCATTGATCTCTTTGTTCGGATGATCCCCCGGGTAAGGATCCTTAAGTCTACTGAGATGATCCGCGGCTAGGTTTTCAGCTCCTTTTTTATCGCGAATTTCGATTTTAAATTCTTGGAGAAGCAAAACCCAGCGAAGAAGTCTTGGTTTGGAATCTTGCTTTGTTAACAAGTACTTCAACGCGGAATGATCGGTATACACGATTGTGGTGGAAAGGACAAGATAGGGGCGAAATTTTTCAAAGGCATAGACAACAGCTAAAAGCTCTTTTTCTGTTGTCGTATAATGCAATTGTGCCCCCGTCATTGTCTTGCTAGCATAATGGATTGGTTGGAAGTGTTTGTTCACTCTTTGTCCCAGAACCGCTCCAATAGCAAAATCACTAGCATCACACATCAACTCGAAAGGCAGCTCCCAATTAGGGGTAACTAAGACGGGTGCCTTAGTAAGCTTATCCTTAAGCAAGTTGAAGGCTTCAAGGCACTCTTTGGAAAAGATAAAAGGAGTATCTTTTTCCAAGAGTTGGGTCATCGGGCGAGCGATTTGAGAAAAATCTTTGATGAATCGACGGTAGAAACCCGCATGACCCAGAAAACTTCTCACACCCTTCACGGTTGAAGGTGGAGGCAACTTAGCGATAACATCGACTTTAGCACGGTCTACTTCAAGACCGACTTTGGAAATCTTGTGTCCTAGCACGATGCCCTCTTTTACCATGAAATGGCATTTTTCCCAATTCAGAACAAGGCGAGTGTCTTCACATCGCTTCAGCATTTGTTCCAAATTGGCAAGGCAAGAAGAGAAGGAATCCCCGAAGACCGAGAAATCATCCATGAATACTTCCATGGTTTGTTCAACCATGTCATGGAAGATAGCTAACATGCACCTTTGGAAAGTCCCGGGGGCATTGCATAAGCCAAAAGGCATTCTTTTGTAAGCAAATGTGCCATAGGGACAAGTGAATGTTGTCTTCTCTTGATCTTGGGGATCGATGGGTATTTGGAAATAACCCGAGAAACCATCAAGAAAGCAGTAATATTCATTACCTGCTAAACGTTCAAGCATTTGGTCCATAAAAGGTAGAGGGAAATGATCCTTTCTCGTTGCATCATTGAGTTTGCGGTAGTCTATACAAACTCTCCACCCAGTAACGAGACGAGTGGAAATCAACTCGTTGTGTTCATTGGGAACAACGGTTATTCCGCCCTTCTTGGGCACACAATGGATTGGACTAACCCATGGTGAATCTGAAATAGGGTAAATCATACCCGCATCAAGAAGTTTGATAACCTCTGTTTTGATGACTTCATGGATTTTTGGATTCACCCTTCGTTGGCTTTGAATTGTGGGCTTAAAGTCGTCCTCCATGAGAATTTTGTGTGTGCAGAAGTGAGGATCAATTCCGCGAATATCAGAGATTTTCCAAGCAATAGCCTTCTTATGATCTTTAAGCACGGCGATGAGGCGAGTTTTCTCTTCATCTTTCAAATCCTTTGCGATGATGACGGGCGACTTCTTCTCTTCTTCAAGGAACACATACTCGAGATGGGGTGGCAACTCCTTAAGTTCTAAATCCGGAGGATTTTCAACGGGAGGCGTATTCGAAGTCGGAGTATCGATGGCAATAACTGTGGGAGATGGTGGAGAAAGATTGTCTTCGTTGAGAAGGTTTTCAAAGAAATGCATGTCTTCATCCCCATCGGTGGGAGAATCATCATTAGCTAAGTTCACATCGCCCATGGTGGCTTCAAGATTGTTCCAAAACAAATCACTTTCTCCAAATAGAGACAGTGATGAATCAATAGAGGAAACGGTTTCAACATTGGGAAGAGAGGTAGGAATACTTTTACAAGCATCTTTGAAGTGTTCTTCACAAGCCTCATCAAGAACGTCAATACAATTAACACTCTCGTATGAATAAGGTTGTTTAGACAACTTTCCCATGTTGAAGACGATTTTATCGTCACCCACTCTCATGATAAGCTCACCGGCTTCAACATCGATGAGAGTGCGACCGGTCCTCAGGAATGGACGACCCACGATCAAGGGCACACGAGGGTCCATCTCGTAGTCGACGACGACGAAATCGGCAGGAAAAGTGAATTTGTCCACTCCTACAAAGACGTCTTCGGCTATCCCCACTGGATAAGCAACCGTACGGTTAGCTAATTCCAAAGTCATTTTGGTGGGGACTAGCTCAGGGAGAGATAATTGCTTCCAAACGCTTAGAGGCATTAGATTAATACTGGCACCTAGATCGGCTAGGGCCATGCAATTCTCTACTCCCGGGAAATTGCAAGGGATTAAGAAACGACCCGGATCACCAAGCTTGGTTGGCAATTTCCTTAAGAGCACTGCAGAGCAATTCTCATTAAGTTGGGTGTTGGCAATATCAAGAAGCTTTTCCTTGTCACTCAGAAGATCTTTAAACATTTTCGCGTATTTGGGCATGTGAGCGAGAGCCTCAGCGAAGGAGATGTTAAAATTCAATTGTTTGAACATTTTAAGAAAGTTCGAAACCTGAATATCGTCCTTGCTTTTGAGCTTCTCTTTCCTCAACCTAGATGGATAAGGTATATTGGAAGAAGAGGAAGGCTTTGGGAGAATAGGATCACTCACATCCATGGGTGGAGGAGGGGTAGAAGGAAGAGGTGGAGAAATTGGGGAAGGAGAAGGATGAGGAATAGGAGCAGGTGACTCGTTCTCCTTAGTCACAACCACCGGTGGAGGTATAGGAAGCTCGGGTTCCTTGGTACCTTTGCCACTGCGAGTAGTGATTGCTTTCATCTCCCCTCTTGGATTCGCAACGGTGTTACTCAGAAGAGTACCCGAAGAAGAGGGTTGATTACCTTGGAAGAAACTAGCCATCATGTTCTTCAAGTCATTTGTTTGGCTATCCAACGTGTTTCTCATATCAGCTCTCAGATCGTTCCCTTGTTTGACCAAGTCTGCTTTTAAGTTCAGCACTTCCCGCTGAAGATTTCCCACTATCACATCGTTAGTCCTCATGTAGGTTTCCACTTCTTGGTGTAAAGCGGTGGGTTGGTTGGGAGGTGCATTGTATGCGGGTGGTTGATAAGCAGGTTGCTGGTAAATTTGGTTGTTTCGTTGAGGTGGAGGTGGTTGTTTGTGAGGTGGGATGTATGGTGTACGAGGTTGTTGTTGTTGTTGAGGAGGGCGATTGAGGTTTTGTTGTTGGTTTGGGTTGTTTGGAGGAAAACCGGGTGGTGAGAGGTAGTTGTTGGAGCGGTAGCTAAGCAAATTACGGTCACCTTGAGGTCTAGCTTGATAAGCAGGTTGAGGATAGGTGCCATAAGCTGCATTCACATTTTCAGAAGGGTAGTCTTGGGTGGCAGTACAAGTGGTGTAAGAGTGAGGACCCCCGCATATCTCGCATGGTTGGCTAACAGCATTGACTTGAGCGTCTTTAGCGTTTCTAGCGTTGATGCTGTTGGTGTTGCTGGCGGTTTGGGTAGCAAGCGATTCAAGAAGCGTAGTGATTTTGTCAAGTCGCTTATCGCTGTCACTAGTACTAGCACTAGCAACATTGGTCCGAACACTCTTGGTTTGCACACGAGACTTATTCTCAATGATATCCCAAGCAGCATTGGAAGTCTTAGCCAAAAGATTACCCCCCGAGGCACTGTTTAGTGAATCTTGGTCATTCATGTTTAAACCATTATAAAAAGTGTTAATTTGATGCACTTTGGTAAAACCATGTTGTGGGCATTTTCTCAAAAGGTCTTTGAAACGACCCCAAGATTCACTAAACGACTCATCGTACTTTTGTTCAAAATTTATGATTTCATTCCGCAAAGCGGTAGTACGAGAGGGTGGGAAAAAGTAATTGATAAACTTGGTCGCCAAATCCGTCCACGAGAGAATACTCTGTGGCGGTTCCTTAGCAAGCCAATGTCGGGCTTGTCCCTCTAAAGAAAAGGGAAAAAGTTGTAGACTGATTACCTCTTGTGGAACACCATTGAATTTGACCATGTTAGTGAGTTGCAAGAATCTCTTGATGTGGTCATGTGGATCATCAATGGTCCGCCCCAAGAATGGTTGAGCAGAGACCATCTGGATAAAGCCTGATTTGAGCTCAAAATTGTTGGCTGCAATCGCTGGTATAACAATTGGATCAGTGTTTCCATCTACATGAGCTTGCAGCAGTTCAATCATCGGGCGATTATCCGGTTGAGGCTCATTGTTGTTGTTATTATTCATGTTGTTGAAAGGTGGGTTGTTGTTGTTATTATTGTTGTTTTGAGGTGGTATGTTATTGTTGTTTTGTACACCGGCCATGTCTAAGTTATCGAGAGGCTCGGGCTCTTGATAAGACGTTGATCGAGTGCGCATACACCTGCAAAAGAACTAACAAGAGAAAAACAAAGCAAAAATATTTTTGGTTTTTTATGTTTTTTACTTTTTAGGATTTTTGAAAATTTTATATTTTTTAGTGTTTTTGAAATTTTTTTATGAAAAAGTAACGTTCACGGGGAACGGATCCCAAAATCCAAGTTCTCACAAAAAACTTTTGATCTTAACGAGAAGAGCCGGCAGCGGCGCCATTTGATATTAGCGTTTTGTATGGGGTAATACTAACAAGAGGCTGCGTTTTATATAAAAGGAAAACTAAATGAACATTAAAACCTAGATCTATAGCTACGACAGAAAGAAAATAAAGCACAAAGAGAAAAAAAACTGAAACCTGCGTATGAATTTTATATCTAAGCTACATTACTTTAAAGAAAAAACAGGGAAAGGTTAACAAAATATGTAAAATGAGATGCTGCCTTTCACTTTGATCCGGAACTCCTTGATCCGGAAGACTTCCGAATGAACAGCTTGATTCGGAACTTCAATCGGAACTTTTTAACTAAGATGCTTCATGCGGAACTTGGCTCGTCCGGAACTTTTGGTTCATCCGGAACCTGGGAACTCAAGAACAGTAACTTTCAGAAAAACAGGGAAGATCGATTTTAAGCCAAAAATTCACCAAGTTTTCAACCAAAACTTAAATAAAACTAAACACAAATGATATACCAACCAATAACAACAAATCCCATCAATAAAAACGCAAATTCAACAACTTTTTAAAATCAAAACTCAACCAAATAAGAACTTAAGAACTTGAAATAAAAGATGATGATGAACAAGATGAAATGGAAAGATTGATATATTGAATGATTAAGGTTTTAACAATCACAAAGCAAGGATGAAATTACAAGATTGAAAAACAAAGATCAAAATCACCAAACACCCTAGTGGTGTTGGTGATATCTACGAACAGAAAGGGAGAAAAAAGAGGGGAGAGGAAAAAACTAAAAAAACTTAAACTGGATGAAAAGTGTGAGGGGAACCCTTTATATAGGTGTTCCCTTTTGTTGGTGAGTGGGCTTTCTCCCGTTCTTCTTGTCTTCTCGTCTTTTCAGAAAAGTTGACGTTTTCGATTCTAATTCGGGATTTGTCATCGATTAAATTCAACTCGTCTTTTAATTTCTTCGTTTAATAGACTTGAGTTTCTTCGACTTATGTAAATCTTCCATCTTTGGTCCTTTTCTTAGATAAATCTTCGAATAGGCCCAGTGACTTCAAATCTTTTGCATCTCTTGGACAATAAACTCTGTCTTGAGTCTTTTTCTTCGATAAATCCCGTGCAATCCCATGTTTTCTTCAATATTCATCCGGTTGGCTCTGAAAACACAATAAACACAAAAACCACGCATAATTCCAAACAAATGATATTAAATCTGCGTTTTGGTCTCGTTTTAGCCAGAATTAAGTGGTAAAAGGATGGGTGTTTACACACCTATCATGAACCTTAAAAGCTGAGTACCTGCTCTTCTCCTGGTCATTCTTGCTAGGGCATTCCCTTGCAAAGTGCCCTTGTTGCTGGCAGTTATAGCATCGAACTTTGCTTCTGTCGAATCTTGCTGGCTCCCGAGGGTTGTAATTAAATTTTCGACCTGCTTTCTTCTCAAACTTGTGAACCCTAAGAGTTAGCATGGCCATCTGCCATTTAAGATCCATTTCATCCAGGTCAAGTTTATCGACCTGTTTGAAGTCATCAAAAGCAAGTTGTTGTTGAGCATCAACATCAGCCACAAAAGAATGGAGAACAGCTTCTACCATACTACCAGACTTGGCAGTTGGATCAGGAGCAGAGGTATGCTGAAAAGTATGCTGAGAGGAGACAGTATTGCTTGGGCTACCTGCATATGACATGGGACTAGATGCCATAGAACTCACAAAGGCAGAATTTGCAGGAGTGGGAAAAGAGTCACTCGAAAATCCTCTCACATGAGGTTCGAAAGTTCTGAGCTTATGAAACAGATCATCAAAGTTGAGATAGTCAAGCCCACCTTTGGCTTTGAGAGAGATCACCACCTGATTCCATGAGTAGGGTAAGGCTTTAAGAAACCTTGCATTAATATCACCATCATCAGGCTTTGACCGAAGTTGATTCAACTGGCTCAATATCTTCTGGAACCTATCATACCCTTGATGTAGACCTTCAGTTTCTGAGATTTTGAATTCTGTGAATTCATCTCTTAGCATGGATCTTCGCATTTTCTTTGACTCCTCATTCCCACCAAACCTTGCTTTTATGCCATTCCAGATCTCTCTGGCATCATCCAAATGGTAGAAGTCACCCATGTGATCTTCAGGAAGAGATTGAAGCAAAATCGTTTTTGCTTTTACCTCCTTCTGAATAGCTATGATTTCCTCATGAGATTTAGGGTCAAGAAGGGTAATATTACCATTTTTGTCTCTTCCAGTAAGCTTCCTGCTGTTCCCATTCAGAATGATCTTCCAAAGATCTTGATCAGTATTGGTGATCCACCATTCCATCTTCATTGCCCAGTTATCATATTCACCTTTTTTCAGAAGAGGGAATTTACCATTCGTGTTTGAGACCGTAGCAAGGATCTGCTGAGGTTGCACAATTTTAGGAGTGTTGTCTTCTCCTGTTTGAGTAGAAGTTGAGGCAGACATGATAAAAAAATGTCAGTAATAAGAAAACTTGATTCTTCTTGTATAGAGACCCTCCCAGGCTCTGATACCACTTGTTGGGACTACTAGATGTAGATCTTGCAGCCTGTCAGGACCGGTGAATGACTTCTGTAATCACAAGTCAAATCACAAAGAGACTCTATACACAATATGAATGTAGAATACAAATATAATAAAGAAGAACAGTATAATTATAAAGACTTGATCCTTTCTAAGGATTTCTAATATTGATAATGAATAGAACTACGTTTGGTGAAGGTGTGTATAACCCTTCTGCCTAAGGTTCCTTTTATACTACAAGGAAACCCTAATACAACATTAAAGAAAACGTGTAAAACTGATATGCATATCCTTTCCTAACATATCTCATGCATATCCTAACAGAATATTAAGTAAATAATAAAGTTTGACTTCGACTAGGACCAGGAGCAGGACTTGCTCCTACTACTACTAGGACCAGGAGGAACTACATACCTCCTAGTCTACCTATTACATTTAACTATTACAATGGTCCTAACAAATTAGACTTGAGTTCTTCGTCTTCATTAAACTTCCGTCTTTAGACTTTTTCTTCGATAAATCTTCAGAATAGGTCTTGGACTTCCGTTCTTTTTGCACTCTTGATCTTTTGACTTCGTCTTTTCTCGTTTTCTTCGATAAAATCCCGTGAAAGCCCGTGTTTTCTTCCTTTTTCATCTTTTGGTCCTAAAACACAATAAAAACACAAACCACGCATAATTCCGACTTTTATGACATAAAATACACGTTTTGGTCTTGTTATTATTGGAAATAAGTGGTAAAAGGATAAGTGTTTTCACACTTATTACGTACCTAGATTCAAAATTTTCCACCAAAATATGTGGGGTTGAATATTCAAACAAGTGGGCCACTCACTCGGTAAATGTGAAAAGGTTACTCTCTTTGCATCTACTCCTTTCATCTCAAACGTTAGTCAACGATAGTGGGTGACACGTGGCGACCATCCAATGAGTGAACATAAAAAAATCACCACTATAAATAGGTTGTTGAGGTTTTTCACACTTTCACGTAGTAACCAATTAACCCTCTATTGTAGAATGATGCGTAGCAAGATAGCTTTAGATTTATAACTAGTTTCAACTGATTTATATTACTAACACACGGGAAAAGTATACCCTTTTGTTTTGTAATATAGTAATGGTAAGACCAGGTCGTTCCACGGGATTATTGTTAACATGAGAAAAACAATTATCCTTAGAGTGTCACAAGTTCTAAAGATTATACTCATCAAATGATTAAAAGGTGTGTTTCGTTAAGGCAAAATCATAAAAAAGATAAATAGCAAATATGAATCATAAGCACATAAACAATGCATGAATACAAGCGGATGACTAGTCTTACTATAAAAAACTATTCAATATAACAAGAAATCCTTTCGACCAATAGATCGTGTTATATCAAACGCATTAAGATCGGTTTATGTTGGTTTAAATAATTCAAGTGCTCGACGAGCCACACTCTTTTGAACCCATGGCAAAGCATTAAACAAAAATCGTATAAGAGTTAGTATGCATTTTATTCGCCAATTTCTACAAGGCAAATATCAAGATTCATTTACTAGATGACATGAAATCCATTCAATCATATAAGCATTTTCGAACATCTTATAATCAAGAATAAACCAAATACATAACAAGTATCAAATATAATAGCATCGAGCAACAAGAACATCTCAACCATGCTTACAATCACGAACCATGGGAAAAGTACACCGCACAAAACTAATTGTGCGCTACACTTCACCCGTGTGAAGCTAATTAAATCTTATTTATGGTTCTCTTTATGCCTCAACCAAATACACAAGTACTACTCCATAATCACAGACATAAAACACATCTTAAAGTATTGAAATTCAGAATTTATAACAAGAATTAAGATGAGAATTATACCCAAATGATTTTGATGAATATATTGTTCCAAGTGCAAATTTTTGATTCTCACAAGTTACGCAAGCAATCAAACCACTGGCACTCCTTTACTACAACAACCACAATCATGAACTAAGTGTAGTTCACAAGAATCAAGGATTGAGGAATCCTTGATTAATTTCCTCCAAATTTCACAACTAAAGTAACAATGGTGGAATACGCATATGGATGATTTGGGGAAATGTGTCTTAAATAAGCTCTAAAACATAGGCTTGAGTAATGACAAATTAGCCCAAGAGTTCTCCATGAATGCCATGCCTAATTGCATATTAATTATTATATTAGAAGCAAAGTACGTCGCACAACATAAAATGTGCGCCGTACTTTGCTAAGTACTCCAAAATCCGTAATCCTCTAAAGTGCGGCGCACAATCCAAAATGTGTGCCGCACATTGGCGTTTTCCAGACTTACTTTCCTTTTGGTCCTTTATGTTCCTTCTTTGTTCCATATTTCTTCTCCAACGTTTATGCTTCTTCCTATCACAAATGTACATCAAATTAGTACCAACTCATAACATATTTTATTCATTTACATAGCAAAATAGGACAAATGTATCATTCTAAATATGTATAAATGAGGCGTTACCAAATTCCCCCATACTTAACATCTTGTTTGCCCTCAATAAAAGTAAAAATCTTTTAAAACGAAAGAATAGATAATGCCAACAATAAAAAGCAAAGATAACGCCAAAATGCACCTTACGAAGTAGGTACTTTGGTTTCACACACTCTCATATAGTAAGGTAATGATATTTCTCTCAAAAGCATAGTCATGAGAAGTAAAATTACCATCGGCTTATACAAAGAACTAAACTAAACCTACACTGGTGTAAGCACCGAGTATAATATCAAAAGAGGGCTTTTTTAAAACTTTTATTACCACCACATGTCAAAAGAGTATACAACACATCATTATCCACCGTGTTTAGTTATTTCTATATCATCGCAAAACTTCATACTTCTAAGCTTGTTTTGCCTTTATTCCCTTCTATTCTCTTTTCATCATATTTTTAATTATATGATTCGGGGTAATATGTTTTCCCCCATACTTACGATCTATTACATTTCTCAAAAACATGGTTTCTAACAACATATCACAACTTATAGACATTGGCAAAACTCTCACTTTTTTCTCTTTTATATTTTGCCTCTTCGTCGTCTAAAATACTCATATCATACAAGCATGATCCCACTATGGTCTAGTAAAGATTACCAAGCACATGTTCTAGAATTTAAACAATTCACCGGCACACTTAAAATTTGATTTAAAGCATAACAATGTATATAATGTGTATAGGCAAAAAATCTTCACAATAGTGGTCGAATTTTTGTGCACGTAACGTCATCAATTCCGAATCTAATGACATTCTAATTACTGAAATTATCAATCTTTCTAAAAACACAAACTCCTTTTTTTATATTTAAGCAGTTTTTCAAAAATCCGCCAGAAAGTGTGGCGCACAAACTGAAATGTGTGGCGTACTTCTGGGCACAGAATACTAAAAAAATTCCGATTTAAAACGCTTATTTTCCGCTTATCACCCCCATACTTATTATGAGCATTGTCCATAATGCTAAACATAAGATAAAATTAAAAATAGAGGAAAATAAGAGTGATACTCCCCTTTTATTCCAAGTCGTGAACGAAGCCGAGATATTCAATCTCCGTCTTTATTTGGCTATCGACTTGCTTATTCCTGCGTTTCACACAAACAAATATATCCAACAAACATATTTCACATAAAAATAAAAATAAAGCATCGACACACAAAGTTAAATTATCCTAAATGCCAACAAAGGCATATTACATGACCAAATGTAATTATCCTAAGAATTGTTGAAATTGTTTTTTTAACATGTAACCAACACAAGGTCACACCACATGACTTCACATGTCCTCTTTGGTTTCATCTGGGATATGGGCTTGAAATGGATAAAAATGAGGCAGATACGATGGAGGTTGTTAGGTGTAGTAAAATGCCTCATGATGATACCCGGGCGGTCCATAGGGTCCACTCATTGGCACATTGTATTGTTTCGCCATCCTCCCAAAAACTGAAGCATATCTATCCATGTTATATTATTGTCGCTCCATCATAAACCCAAGTTGATATTGCCTAACCTCCATACATCCCATCCTTTCACAAAAATCTTGAAATGTAGCACGAGGAGCTCTCGGCATGGCTACACGTGGTGCTCTTGTCGGTGCATCTTCTCGCATCAACCTTCCATTCCCTCAAATCAAATCTCGCACGGTTATCTTATCAATGGTATCACAAATGATTGGTGGACTAATACCACTCACCACACGATCGGTAAAAAGTTTCATTTTCCGAGCTAGTCTAGTCACAAATTGTCCACACACAATCATACTACTTGCTTGGCTCCCCGACCCTTTTCTCTTCATCCACTTGGCGATAACCCATGCCACATTAGCATACTTCTCACCATTCTTATCCCTAAACATGCTCAACAACCACAAATCATTTCTTTGAACTTTTTCATACTCCTTAGTCCTTTGACAAACCACGTAGGCACTCATCTTTTGACAAACCTTTAAAAGTGGACTAGACATTCTAGTGGTGGAGCTCCTAGATAAGCTCAATGTTTCATCATCCAGGCAAATAATTTCCCAAAACTCTCTAGCATCAAAATAACCATCATCACGTAACCTCCTTGGAAATACACCTCAAATCCTTCTTGCCTAAATTCATCTTTAGTATAAAGTTCCAAGTACTTATCAAAATCCATCAAAGTTAAAGCATGACCTTTACCACATAAACGAAAAGTTAAGATCTTCTTGCTATCCAACTTGTCATCATCAACATCCTCATTGAACATGAAAGTTGAGAAAAAATCAAGGCAAAGCTCCTTATATATTTCTCCCTACATGTGAAAGCACGTATCCAAGCACTAGATCTATACAGCTCCTTTTGTCCTCCAGCTTCCATCAAAACCATTGTGAGCATCTCCTTAATTTGCGTATCACAACCTAATTCTTCCAAAGCTCCAAAGTCGACAATGCTAGGTAAAAATATTTGTTTTGGTGGCAAAAGACTCAAAGCATTGTTGTAGACCACCTTGTCGTTAGTACTACAACTAGGCCAAGTAAAAAATTCATGGCTAGGGACTCCTATGAGCGCAACACTCGTCGATTCAATAGGCCTCCTTTTATTGCTTCGGCTAGACGAGCCAGTCTCGTAATCTCTAGAACTTGTGTTCAACATAAATTAATACACAAACAGACATATATCAATGTTAGATAAACATTAAGGGTCAACAGCCTCCTTACATATATGGTATATGAACTCTCTGTTTGGTTTCAGGCAAAAATTGTGGCGCACAAAGTAAAATGTGCGGCGTACTTTATGGGAAAACAGCACAAGTGCGGTGCACAAAGTGTAAAGTGCGGCGCACATTCTGGAAAAATGAATAAATATCGGGGTGACTGTCAACAAATTCGCGACATAGTGGTTCCAAACTAACCCTTAAGCCAAGAATCGGACACTAATCCTAACCCATATCGTTCCAACCTACGACATTGCTCAATTCCAAGTTTCCAATTTCAAAAAAAAACTTCTTTTTCTACTTTTTTTCGATTTTGATTAAGATTATGATTATCATCTACATACAATGTTTAATATACAACAATATTCCTACATATACTAATTTTTAACTTAATTTGATTTAAAACCATTAAGAACCTTAATTGAAAAATCAATTAAAACTAGAAAATATAGAAATTAAAATCTAATTAAAGATCAAAGAACTTACTCTAGGCATGATTCAAATGCGAATTGGAATGAAAAATAGACTCGAAAATCTTTTTGGTGAAGATTCAATGAAGAACCGTTCGTTTTTGGGGTTTTATATTTTTTTGTTTTGGTTTAAAATGAGAAAAATATAAGATATATAAAATTTTCACCCAGAAGTGCGGCGCACATTTTGTGTTTTCAGAAACAGTAAGTTGCTACAATTATACAAAAGATAGAATTTTCACAAACTTTCTCCAATTACATTCAATTCATTACTAGAAAATAAAAGACAACTAAGGGTGGTGTTACCGTCTTCAAAATTTATCCTACAACATCTAGGACATATAGCTTTGGCATACGTTTGATTGTCTTATCTACATACAAATCTACATACAAGATAAAAGAAAATAAAATGCAAAAAGTAGCTAGGAGCCAATGTTGCACTCCTTTTCTCCTCCATGATTTAGTTGTAACAAAAGTTATCGGCCCGAGACTTCTCTATTAGTGTCCTTAGTCTCATACACTCTCTCATACATCTTCACACAAGGATCACTTATTACCATGGCAACACGTCATTCGATATCTCTTTCCATTGATGTGTTCGAATTCTCTCTTATTTCCAACTTGCCAATCTTTATACTTGAGCGGTAGGGGCAACGCTCCAAGTACTCCAACTATCTTTTTATACACACAAATATCAAAAGAATGGATTATGATAGCTTCTATCACTCAATGATCCATCCAAGATGTCTTTCGAATCAGTGTAAGGGTGTAAGTCTGGTCCATAGACAAGCATACCATACTCATCCCTCTTTATGATGTAATATTTATCATCCTCTTCATCACTTTCATCATCACGAGTCTTAGCTTTTAGGACATTGTAATTTTGATGAACAAATCTATCAAAGCTAAACATGATTACTCTTCCCACATCAATATCTGCACCAAGGGTGTGCAAAAATTTTATTCCAACAACTAATTGTATGTATCGATCAATAGGTATATCGAGTGACATGAAATCGGCTATCAAAGTTGTTGTTCCAATTTGGCATAGGAAACCAAGTAGTCTTCCAAATCCTTTTGCATATGAATGATCAAGCATCTTGATTCTATTAGACCCTGGTTTGACACGCCCAACATCCAAAAGTTTGAAAACCCCAAAGGGCATAACATTCACATTAGATATGGTATCAACTAGAGCATTGTAAGTAACTTTTCCTTCCATCCTTATTGGTAAGACAAAGTAACCAGGATCTTCCTTTTCAACCATTAGTTTTGTTTTTACGAAGCGCTTGAATGGCAACATCTACATATTCGGGTGTCAAACCATCTTCCACTTTTAATTTATCAAGCAACACCCCATCGACAATCATCTTGTACTTATCACTATACTTGAGGGTCTCTATGATAGGGCAGTTCATGTTAAGCAACATGACCCGTTCAAGTATGTCTTCTTGAAGTTCTTCCATGGATAGTTCATTCACGGTCAATGGTTTGTTAACGGTGAGTGAAGGTCCTTCACCATTGTAAGTCAATTTATAAGCTTTGGCGGGTTTCTTGTCTTTGTTTCTTTTATTCTTACCCATGTTGCACACAAAATTAGGAGTATCAAATCCTTCGGGATCAATGGGTGGCAACTCATCAAAGTTGATGCTATCAAGTAAAGCATTAATGTCTCCAAAATCTGAGCTAGCGTGTTCCTTTGGCCATAAAGTGAGCACTCCAGAATTCATGTCAAGTTGAGCATTAACAAGCTTAAGGAATGATCTCCCAAAGATAACACACGGCTCACAATCATCCTCCTCCAGATTCATGAAGAAATCAATAAAATACATTTCATTTTGAAGCATAACAATTGACCTTTTGTCTATCTCCTTGTCTCTATTTCGGTGTGTTTTGTAAGTTAGACCAAGTTCAACAACAAATTCGTTGCTAATCAAGTTTCTCTCCTGCTCCAAGTCAGCTTGTCCATCATAGGCATGAAATATTTTTCACTAGGCATCAACTCCTCCATACGGAAAAACGTTAATACTTTTTTAATACCGCTATCGCTGAGTCCTTACAATCAGAACTTGTCCAATCTCCTTCCGATTCCACTTTATCATTGTAACTAACATGCTCATCCAATCCTAAGCACAATCTACCCAAGCTAGTGTTCGGGTGCATTTTTATCTCAAAGCAATAACACATCAAAAGAAACATTAGTACCTTAGTACCATAAAATCCAAATGATATTTTATACCCTGAGGTTCTTAGGCAACACTTGTATGCCAACAACCGTTTCAATTTGATCAAGTTATTGGCTTTTTAGCCATCTGTTTCTTAAGTGCGGCGCACATTTGAGAATTGTTGCGCACATTTACGCGACCCAGAAAAACCGGCGCACAATTTAAAATGTGTGGCGTACTTTTCATGCATTCGAATAAATTTCGACGAAAACACAATAACTTTATTAAGCCAAATCATCAAGCATTGAACATTATACTTCATTAGTGAGTAATCAAGCAAAAGCATTATGACCAAGCATGGCAACTCATTCACAAGCATTTCTTGAGCACATAAGATTTTTTTGATTTCACTTATTTTTTTTTCTTGTATTTTTGTTTCATCTAAAAATTCAGAATATATCATATTAGTCATAACAAATAACAAACAAGACATAGCAAAGCAAATTATTATATAAAAAAATTAAATTAAACATGAAATGAAAGATTGAAAGTACATATTTTTGTTTTTTCTTAAGGTGCACTATGAACAAACTCACAAGCTCAAAAAGCATAAGTACACACAAAGCAATTCTCATATTTTCAGCAGTGAGTGTTGAAAGTAAAAGGTTTTGGTGGCTTCTTGGTATTGTCTCAACAAACATTTTGCAAATTTCGCCAGAAAGTGTGTCGCACAATTGAAAAAGTGCGGCGTACTTCTGGAGTTTTTCGACTTAAAGTTTTTCAGATTGCTAGAAATCTGTACGACGATTTTAGAATTTTTATTAAATAAGTATCTCCGAAATTTTTAATCAGTAACAAAAACAATCCCCGAAAGGCGCCAAAACTTTGATGCGTAGCAAGATAGCTTTAAATTTATAACTAGTTTTAACCGATTTATATTACTAACACGTGAGAAAAGTATACCCTCTCGTTTTGCAATATAGAAATGGCAAGACCAGATCGTTCCACGGGATTGTTGTTAACATGAGAAAATAGTTATCCTTAGAGTGTCACAAGTTCTAAAGATTACACTTATCAAATAATTAAAAGGTGCGTTTTGTTAAGGCTATAACATAAAAAAGATAAATAGCAAAGATTAATCATAAGCACATAAATAATGCATGAATACAAGCGGGTGACTAGTCTCACTAGGAACAACTATTCAATATAACAAGAAATCCTTTCGACCTGTAGATCATGTTATATCAAACGTATTAAGATCGGTTTATGTTGGTTTAGATAATTCAAGTGCTCTCTGAGCCACACTCTTTTGAACCCATGGCAAAGCATTAAACAAAATCATATAAGAGTTGGTATGCATTTTATTCGCCAATTTCTACAAGGCAAATATCATGATTCATTTACTAGATGACATGAAATCCATTCAATCATATAAGCACTTTCAAACATCTTATAATCAAGAATGAACCAAATACATAACAAGTATCAAATATAATAGTATCAAGCAACAAGATTATCTCAACCATGCTTACAATCACGAACCATGGGAAAAATGCACCGCATAAAACTAATTATGCGCCACCCTTCACCCATGCGAAGCTAATTAAATCTTATTCATGGTTCTCTTTATGCCTCAACCATATACACAAGAATCATAGAGATAAAACACATTTTAAAGTATTGAAATTCGGAATTTATAATAAGAATTAAGATGAGAATTATACCCAAATGATTATGATGAATATATTGTTCCAAGTGCAAAGTTTTGATTCTCACAAGTTACACAAGCAATCAAACCACTAGCACTCCTTTACTACAACAACCACAAGCATGAACTAAGTGTAGTTCACCTTGTAACTAATACAATCATTTCCTTAGCAAGAATCAAGGATTGAGGAATCCTTGATTAATTTCCTCCAAATTCCACAACTAAAGTAACAATGGTGGAATACGCATACAAATGGTCTAGGGAGATGTCTCTTAGATAAGCTCTAAAATGTAGGCTTGAGTAATGATAAGTTATCCCAGGAGTTCTCCATGAATGCCATGCATAATTACATATTACTTTTTGTAACAAAACGTAAAGTGCGCCGCAGAACATAAAATGTGTATCGTACTTTGCCAAGTACTCCAAATATGTAGTCCTCTGAAGTGCACCGCATAATCCAAAATGTGCGCGGCACATTGTCTTTTTCCAGACTTATTTTCCGTTTGGTCCTTTATGTTCCTTCTATGTTCCATATTTCTTCTCCAATGTTTATTCTTCTTCCTATCATAAGTGTATATCAAATTTGTACCAACTCGTAACATATTTAATTCATTTACATAGCAAAATAGGACAAATGAATCATTCTAAATACGTATAAATGAGGCATTATCATAGAACTTGTGTGGTCACTGCTTATTAACACAAGCGATTTACCCTTAACATACGTGAGGACACCGCGATATTCAACACTTTCCTTTAATAATGGTTAGGGAAACTGTAGATCTAGTCAACATCACCTCCATACTCACGGGTAATGCACATAACGAGTTTGTTACAGAGCATCACATCCTCGAATAACTACAACCCGAAATACTGGTGAAAGACCTAAACATCAAAGGCTTTTCACAAGGAAAAGTGGGTGTATATACTCGGTTATTTGATTTTGCCAATTATCGCGTTCCCGTCTCATCATCTTCGATATCCTAAGCTACTATAACATCCACATACCTCCGCTTCATTACATTGGCGCGGCAAAAATATCTAATTTTAAAAAAATGTCGCTTAAAACTTTTATTGAACCTTCCCTAAAACTTGTTGGTGTTCTTTTACCACCCATCATGGAGTCAGGGTTGGGTTTCTTTTAGCAAGGGGTCGAGAAAGAATGCACCCTAATGGTATGATGTGAAACTTGACTCGTTAAAGAAATGAAATGACCGTTTCTTTTGTATTGATGAGCGCATCTTTCCATTATAACTAGGATTACATACCATATAATATGTCCCAAAGGACAAACACCCCGCCCCTAAAAAAATTTCTCCAGAGGACGTGGATATACTCAACCAAAATCACATGCCATTAAGAAAATATCCGAAATCTTTCTAATGGGATTGAGTCGCCATTACACCTTGTCCGTGGATGGATAACCCACGTTCCTTTATGAAAACAGATGGGGTGGGTGCACCCATTATAACTTTACAAATGAGTATTTCTTTTCGAAATGTATCAAACGTTCGTATCATACTAACAATTTACCTTTGTGTCTTATGCAAAAATGGATTATGAAACATTGTACACCTTACTAATCCTAAGGAAATGGTTTATGGGGTGCCCTTATCATGTAAACGAAGAGCCACTCCTGATAACAACTCATGGACGTACCCTAGAACTTCAACCAGAGGTCATAGAGTTATCCTACAACCTCTACCCATGAGAGGTCCTCACCGCAGATGATTACTGAGGACATAGAGCCTAAGCAAAACATCGGTGCAGAGGAGTCTGAAGAAATACATGTCACGATAGTAGAGGAAAACGTTGTAGACGAACATGGTTTCAATCCCTTTGCCTTAACTCATATAGGTGCGGAGTTGAAACATATTATCGAAAAATAAAGCAATGAAGTAGCTCCTTTCTATTAACTCGAGGTTCTATTCGAGTGTGGTTTTTAAAGGACTTAAGAAATTATTAATTGTGATAATACGTTGCATTCACCACTTATGAGTCAAAGAAATTCTTGAATTGGTTTCTAAGTACTTCAAAACTTCTCTCTCTTTCTTTTCATTGTATTGGGAGTTTTCCAAGTTGTGATTTTAGTTGATGCAAATTTTTCCATGTGGAATCACATAAATCCTCATGCTCTTCATATCGAGCACATAAGAATATTCGAAAGGCAGTCTGAAATGAGTATGGAACGTCCATAACATTGGGTTCACGTCTTAGAGATCCAAGATGTAACTCGAGTGATTCAAATCTTGCAATACAATAGGAATGGAGTTGACAAACATCATTGTTAAGCTTTCACAATTCCTAATCTGCTTTATAAGAACTTGCAGATTCTATTATGTAAGACTGAGTGAGAAGATTTGAGAAATAATCCGAGTTTAGTGATAGTGTGACGGTCGAATGTATAGGATCGAAATGGTGAATCACGGTTTATTCAAGATTTTGTTAATTAAGGTTGAAATTGTTGGTGGATTACTAATTAGCTGTTTTTGAAAAGTCACGAGATATCACGGTAGATACCAAAAATAATATCTATCTTGCTACTAAGGATATTTGTATCTTGCTAACACGAGTGTTATATTCCTCCAAGCTCTGAAATCGAATTTCACAAACTTAATTGCTTCTATCTTGCTAAAGCTGAGGAAAACCGGGCAGAGTAACGGCTAGATATGGACGATGAATAAGTCTTCGGGTTCCTGCATAAAAGGTTAGAAAAACAAAAACTATTTTCCTATTCCGCTACCCCTATTTCGCCACTCTCATCTTGCCAAAGAACTCTCTTTCAACAAGACATATTCCTATCTCACCAACCCTGAGATCCTATTCCACCACTAGTGAAAGTCCCATCTCGCCACTAATATAGATCCTACCCCGTGAACGATATAATCCTATCCCGCATTTGCTCAAGTCCTATCTCGCCAACTATAATTGTTCTTATTCGGTTACTGTTGATTCCTATCTCGCAAACTATAATTGCTCTTACTCCGCCACTGCTGAAATCCTATCTCGCTAAAAAGGAGTGCTTCTATTTCACCATGACGAACGAGCGTCAATTTCGCCAGTATGAACACAACAAGTATGGATGAACTTTTAAAAAAACACACAAATTCCAAACCTTCATAACTTAAAATCTACAACGTCGAAAATCAAAACTGTAAAAACAATAATGTTTAGATCGTCAAAACCTATCTAAAAGTATAAAAAATTAACATCAAACATCAAAAACACAAAAATTTCACAAAATTCTATATATAAGATGAAAAACAAAGACTTTTTGGTTTTTGATTGTTCTAATCCATGCACAAACCCTATGAAACACCCCTAGGCAAATGATACCAATTGTAGGAACACGAAATACACAAAAACACTAACACATAAACACTTTTTGGATCAAACAAAGAAATAACACAAACACACTAACACCTTGATACTATTCAGATCAAACTAGAGATTTTAGAGAGAAAGATGGTTAGAAGATAATTCTAGAGAGAGAAAGTCTATGTGTGAAAAATGAACTATTAACTTCAACAACAACCTTTCCAAAACTATGGAAAGGGATAAATACAAACATATGGGCCGACCACTAATGGGCTCTCGGGCTATTACCGGGCTTTTAGCAGACTACGACTAGTCGGCCCTATTGCAATTAGACAAAAACCTAAACGAGTTATAAGAAATAAGTACATACGAGTGACCGATACTTCGTTGTATAGAAACATTACATTTCATGTATTTTCTCGTTTCTAACACAACTTACATAAACCTATGAACTCACAAACTTTATATTGACAATTTGACAATGTTTTTCTCAAGTACTTAATTTATGAATTGCTCATGGAGTTCCATTCATGAAGCCTTTTTTATGTTAACGATCACTTGTAAAACATTTAAGCAATTACCTACTTTGGGACCAGTTCATGTTTGTATCATGTTGAAAATAATTCAACATTTATTTAATTCAAATGATCAATTTTCAAACGACTCATGTAAATATCGTTTTTATTATTGTATGCTATGATGTTATGAAGTCACACGTTTTCCGTTACCTTTCAGCTGAGAAACCAAAAAGCTATGCATCTAGTTTCGCATTTGAAACACTAGTTTTTGGTTTTTTCAAAATGTAGCAAACCACTACACACAACAATAAAGTAAGACAAAACTAATTGACATATTCCATTAACACAAACAACGAAAAAAACCTAGTTTCTCTCCCATGGCGGCTGCTATGGCGATCCACCTCTTCTGATCATCCAACCTTTAATTCATCGTGATTCGAATACCCTATAACGTTGTTTATTGTTGATTTTCATCTTTAATATCATGTACTAACATCCTTATTCGGTTGATGTTTCATTTTTAGAATTAGGGTTTGTGATCTTGGATCTCTGTATTGTGCTTTTTGTATCTAGGGCTTTATTGGTCATCATTATTTTATTACTGTCTCTAGAATGGAAATTGGTTAGGACTGGTGCTGATTTGTTTGAAACCCTAATTATGGTTTCATCGTTCTTTTGTCTGTAATCGTGGTCGTTTCTTTGCATTATTGTGTTTGGTTTTAGGAAGATGGAGATGAAAGACGTGACTCCAGAAAAGGAGTTAACGTATAATGATATTTTGTCTAATTTTGATGTGCGTATGAAGAAGCTTGAGAGTTTACCGAGCACTAAGTCGTTGGGAGCCTTTTTTGTGTCTGTTGTTCAAACGCAACCTGTCAAAAAGGTCGTGAATATTTCAGAACTTTGGAGGGACGAAGTTGTGGAGGGAGCTACTGTAGCACTCCCGTTTGAGGCTGTTGAAGAGATTAACTCCAAATTTCAGAACACGTTATATGGTTCTTTTATAGGGAAACGATTGGCGTTCCCGTTGGTTGAAAATTATGTCAAAAATGCGTGGACAATGTTTGGGCTCAAACGTACTAAGTTACATGATGATTTCTTCTTATTTCAGTTTGAACCCAATGAGGGTATGGAGAGGGTTCTTGAGGCTGGTTCGTGGTTGATTAGGCTCGCTCCATTGATCATGAATGTCTGGTCGACTACTGTGGATTTGATGAAGGCAGAAGTTAAAACTGCCCCGGTGTGGGTTAAGCTTCACCATGTGCCTATCGTGGCATATTTAGAGGTTAGACTTAGCCTAATCACTACACAACTTGGCAAACCAATCATGTTGGATTCTTACACGAGCAACATGTGTTTGAATTCTTGGGGTAGAAGCACATTTGCTAGAGCGTTGATCAAGATTCATGCAGATCATGAGTTGAAGGAATCTCTTGTTATAGCCATTTCGTTGGGACCTGGTAAAGGACATAAGTTGGCAACGATTGACATATAGTACAAATGGAAGCCTCCTAGGTGCGTGACTTGTTTGATATTTGATCATACTACTAGTACATGCCCGAAACTACCTAAGGTGGCTAACATTAAGCCTACTGATAATGATGGGTTTATAGAAGTCCAACGGAAGAATAATAAAGCTAAGTCACAGGTGCAACCGAGACCTATTGAGGGGGTCAAGCTTATAAAAGCCCCCTAGGTTCCAATTCAAGCGGTTTGAAAAAAGAGAAGCATCTAAGAATAATGGGAAACAAAAGTCTACTGTTACGTCAAAACCAAGGGTTCCTCTTGCTAATTCGTTCAATGCTCTTCAACTACAAGATGATAATGATGATATGATTCCTACTGTTGGGAAGGAGGGGGACCCGGTGGTAAATGTTAGTGATAGTGAGGTAGATGAAGAAATACTTATAAAGGACAAGAATACTACTAGTACCACGGGTACTAACACGGAGGATAATACTAGTACCACGGGTACTAACACGGAGGGAGCAAGCACTCCCGTTGTTCAA
The DNA here is from genome assembly GCA_025667525.1 of Glebionis coronaria. Lineage (NCBI taxonomy): Eukaryota > Viridiplantae > Streptophyta > Magnoliopsida > Asterales > Asteraceae > Glebionis > Glebionis coronaria. The sequence goes on from CM046880.1 coordinate 537,973,608, forward strand.
GTTTCCAATGTGTAACGTTGCTACTTGGAACATATGGGGTTTAAACTTATCCCCTAAAAAAATGAAGTGAGGCAGGTTATTTTTTATAATAATCTTTCTATTTGTGCTATTTTGAAGTCTCAATCTACTGCTTCTAAGCTCCAAAAGTTATGCTCGCTTGTGTTTCGCCATTGGGATTAGGTTTTGAATAGTGCTTGGTGTTCGAAGGGTACTCGTATCTTTTTAGGATGGAATAATAATGATGTAGATGTTCTGGTTGTTATGCAAGATGATCAAGCCATTCACACTCGTGTTTGGTTAAAAGCGGAGAATAAAGAGTTTTTTGGTTCTTTTATTTATGCTCATAATTGTTATACGCGGCGACGTGCTTTATGGAATAATTTGTGTCAGCATAAAGAGTATGTTCGTGATCGTCCATGGTGCTTGATGGGAGATTTTAATGATACTATGTTCTTAGATGACACGTTTATGGTCTGCTTTAATATTGACATCTCCATGAGAGAATTCAAGGAGTGCGTTGATGAGATTGAGGTTACGGATTTGCAACACACGGGTCTCCAGTTTACGTGGAACCATAAGCCTAAGGGTCAGAATGGTTTATTACGCAAGTTAGATCGTGTTATGGTGAATCTTGGATTTAATCAGGGGTTTGTGGGATCGCATGATGTGTTTAAACCTTATCGAATTTCAGATTATGCACCATCAGTCCTTTGTATTCCGGTGCTTGCTAAGCAGAAGCCGAAGCCGTTTAAGTTTCCTAACATCCTTACTCTTGATGATAGGTTCTTCAAGTGGTTAATAGTTAATAGAACAAGCCTGTTTCAGGTTTTTCCATGTTATGTGTTATCCAAAAACTGAAGTGGTTAAAACGGCCGATGAGGAAGCTTTTGTATAAGAAAGGGAACCTTCACAACAATGTTATTCGTCTGTGTGTGGAGCTTGATTTGGTTCAGACTTTGTTGGATAAAGAGGTCGGCTTCTTAAAGAACTTAATCATACTATTATTGCCCTTATCCCAAAGGTTAAATCTCCTTTGCGGGTAAATGATTATCGGTCGATTTCTTGTTACAATGTATTGTTTAAGTGTATTAGCAAGACTATTGCTAATCGGATCAAGCATAGCTTGAGAACCTTAATCAGTCCCAATCAATCTGCCTTTGTGCCGGAAAGGAGCATATCGGATAACATTTTGCTTACCCAAGAGCTCATGCATAATTATCATTTGGACAGGGGGATGCCGAGATGTGCATTCAAAGTTGATATCCAAAAAGCTTATGATATGGTGGATTGGAGTTTTTTGAAATCGGTCCTCCATGGTTTTGGCTTACACCCTCGGATGGTCGCTTGGATCATGTAATGTGTTTCTACTACTTCGTATTCGATATGTATCAATGGTTCTCTTCATGGGTATTTTTAGGGCAAACGGGGGCTGCATCAAGGTGATCTTATGTCCCCGTATCTATTTACCCTTGTTATGGAGGTTGTTACTCTTATGCTTCAAAGGAGGGTTTTGGAATCGGATGCGTTCACTTATCATCGCCATTGTTCCAGGTTACAACTTATAAATTTGTGCTTTACTGATGATTTATTTTTGTTTGCTCATGGAGATATGCATTCGGTTGGTGTTATTAAGGAGTCATCGGATGAGTTTAAGCATGCTTTGGGGCTTACCCCTAGCTTGCCTAAGAGCACGGTGTTTTTTTGCAAGGTGCTTAATTTCACCAAAGTGGCTATCATCCACATTATTTCGTTTGAGGAGGGACGTCTTCCGGTTAAATATCTTGGCTTCCATTGGTTCCTCTAGACTTATGGTTAGGGACTGTAAGGAATTAATTGAAAAAGTGCAAATTCGTATCCAAGACTAGAAGAATAAGTCCTTATCTATTGTGGGTCGTTTGTAACTTATTCAATCGGTTCTTGGTTCGTTGCATGTTTTATGGGCTTCGGTATTTATTCTTCCCTCCCGTGTTCTTTTGGAGATTGAGCAAATTATGCGGGGTTTTTTATGGTGTCAGGGGTCTATGCAACGGGGTAAAGATAAAGTTGCATGGGATGTGGTTTATCTTCCTAAAGATGAGGGAGGTCTTGGCATACGTAGGCTAGAGTTTTTCAATGCCGCTCTTATGGTTTCTCATATATGGAAGCTTCTTTCTTTAAAGGAGTCTTTTTGGGTAAAGTGGATACATAAGTACAAGTTAAATGGACGAAGCTTCTAGGACATACATATTCGTGGTAACATGGCACGGGGATGGCGTAAAATGCTCCAATGATGGTCTTTTGGCTGATATTGTTTCTAGTAGAGACATATACAGGTCAGGGTTTTCTCTAAGTTCAAAGGTTAGTGATGCTATTCATTATGGAGCATGGAGCTGGCCTCGTGAATTAAGTGAGAAATACACTATTCTTCAATCTATTTCTATTACGACTCTTGCTGTTGGCGTTCAAGACCGGTTGGAGTGACGTGTTGATGGGTCTCCTATGGAATTCTCGGTGCATCACGTAAGGGATACGATCAGGCCTCGAGATAATAAAGTGGACTGGTATCATGTGGTTTGGTTCTCGTCGTGTATTTGGCGTCATGCTTTTCTGATGTGGTTGATCATTAAACGAAGGTTGAAGACCCAAGATCTTCTTCGTCCTTGGGATATTTCAAGGGTTGTTGGGACTCTTTGTGCTCTATGTGATGTTCAACACGAGCATCTTTTATTTGAGTGTCTTTTTTCTAAGGATATTTGGTGTCACGTTAGGGACCTAGCTGGTATGAAGGACATGGCGCCTGCTATTGATGATATTATTGTTCATATTCTTCCTATTGCGAATAGGAGGTCATCATCGAGTATTAGTGCAAAGCTTGTTGTGGATGCTTCGGCTTACTTCATATGGCAGGAACGGAACTTGCGGTTGTTTTAGAATTCTAAGAGGACTTCCAAACAGGTCTTGGAGTGTATTGTATCCACTGTTAGGTTGAAGCTCCTCTCGTGCAAATTCAAGAAGTCCAGAACTGGTTCTCAATTTGCTCGGCTTTGGGATCTTCCTGAAGCTGTTTTTAGTTAGTTGATATGTTGTCGTTTTTGGTTGCTTATGCACCTTTAGGTGATTTTTTCCTATTGGCGTTCTTGGTTATATACTATTGTGTTAGGATCATATAACATGTCATATGATTAGTGGTCGTTCAAGCGGTGCTTGAGGACACTTAGTCACATTTCGTTGTATTTAAACGCTTTTTTGGGATATTAATACAATTTACCGGGGTGGAGTCCCCTTTATAAAAAAAAGACAAAACTAATTGACATGACTCATTAATATGCCTATAGTGGTAATGTCATATTGATGACATAAAAAAAAACTCTTTTTTCATAAACATTTTTAGCTGATAAAACAATGTCGTTTTATCAACGGGTTGGGTCAACGACGACGTTTAAATACTCTCTCAATCATAGGAGTGAGCATCAGGCGCAAGTCGGACGGAACCGAGAAAAACCATACCTAACCGAGACTAATTTAGGTGAAAACCACATACTGAGGACCAGAATGAATATGCACGGTCGATCCGGTTCGAGCATTCGATCAATCCGGTCCAAGAAAACATAATGATCGATTATCACACATAACCAAACCAGATCAAATTAAGTCGAGACCGGTTTAAGCCAACCACAGACCGAAGTCTGAACCGAAACAGGTTCGGTCTAATCCGGTCAGTCCGGTTCAGCCTTCGATTTAGTCCGATTCGCGATCCGATATCTTACTAAACTAAAAAGGCCAAAAATGCAACATACAACATACCCAAAGGACCATTTGCAAGAAACAAAAATCCACCTCATTTACAAAACCCTCACACCTGCTTGCATCTTCTTATTGGGGTTTCATTTTATCATCGTGTGTCGACCACGCGCCGCATTTCCATAAACCTGAAACCCTAATAATGGCTGATCGGTTAACTCGAATCGCAATCTTGAACGAAGACAGATGTAAACCTAAAAAGTGCCGTCAAGAGTGCAAGAAATCATGCCCTGTTGTCAAAACTGGTATTTATAATTTTTTTTTTTTTTTTTTTTTTTTGGTTTTGCTTATTTTCATGTTGAATAAGTAGCATGTTACTTGCTTATGAGAATTTGCTTATTTGGTTTTTAATAAGCTGTTTGAATGACAGAAATCGGCAGATAAAAGTTAAGGTCCCGTTAATTTATGGAAAATTGTGTGTACTTTGGTTTTAGGGGGTGTTTGTTTCAGCTTATATAACGTAAGCCTATTTCGGCTTATATTTCATAAGCCCCAATTTTGTGGCTTATTTGGAGATTTATCGGTTTATGTGTTGTATTATAATAAACTTATATAAGCTCATAAGTCTCAAAATAAGCCACAAAAATTGGGGTTTATGAAATATAAGCCGAAATCTGGCTTATATTTCATAAGCCTCAATTTTGTCGCTTATTTTGAGACTTATGGGCTTATATAAGTTTATCATGATATACTAAGCTTAACATGAAATGGGCTTACGTTTCGTAAGCCAAAACAAACACCCCCTTATTTCTAAAGAAGGGTTAAGAATTTAGAAAATGTAGATGATATTATTAGAAAATTGAAAAGTGCAAGGGATTTCTAGAAACACTTGTAAAATATATGCGGCTTAACTAGTTTTCTACTTTTTTTAGTTTTTTGTAAATGTTTTTTTAGAAAATTGTCCCATTTCTCACCAACTAAATGCAACCTAAGAGTCCCGCTAAATTTTGGAATTATTTTTGTAATTTTTGCATTGTTAATCTAGACAAAGTTAGGGGTTTATATCTACAGGGAAGTGTTGAGAACATAGAAAGGTGTTTAGATACCATGTTCGAGAAAAGTACAAGGAAAAATGTAGGGGAGTGATGGGAAAAAATGTTGAAAAGTATAGGGTGCGTTTAATTGGAGACATTTTTTTCTTTCTAATTTTGTGTTTTCATAGATGTAAAAAAAGGAGATTCATTTTCCACAAAACATAGAAAACGCGTTCAAATGATATTGTTTTCCATTCTCAAGACAACAAGGGGGGTTATAAAGAAAACATGGAAAACAAAAAGGATGTGCTTTGTAGTTTCCCTTATTAAGTTTGGAAATGCATGTTTTGTGTTTTGTAGAGAATTTTGATGGAAAAACTCATTTGCACGTGACTCAACTAAACGCAGCCATAAATAGCACTTCCCTAAAGTTATTTTATTAGAAAAGCCAATTTTTTGGTTTTTATAAATATTTTCTTGAAAAATTTACGATTTGAGCACATTTTCTATAAATTTTTTTCCAAGAAAGACCCTATTTTTCTACAACTGAACCCAACCGAAGCAAATCCCAAACACCTTCGAAGTTTTGGTTAGATTGTGATATGGCTGTTTCTGGTTATAGTGATGGTGGATGTATGTTTAGCAGAAAAGTAAATAGTTAGTTTGGAAAAGTAAGTCGATATAGTCGTGTTTGGCGTTGTAACTTGTAAGAGTGTAGAAAGTGATTTGATGTGGGCTAGCTTGTCTAGCGTTTTTAGTAATGATTTTTTTTTCTAGCTGAAGGACGTTCGTGTGTTTTGTGATTAGTGGTGTTGCGGTATAGGAATAAGAAGTAAGGTTTTAGCTGATACAGGATATACACCATTGTTGATATCTCGACTGATTGTGGAGTTGTTGAATGTAAGGGGATTTGTGCATATGTCCATATGTTTTGTTCAAATAACAACCTATTAGAATTCACATATAGTATTAAAAACCTAAGTTCGATTTTTCTCTGAAATAGAAAGTAGTGACTTGGATCACACTAAGTGGCACATACTTTTTAATCGTTGGGACTTGTGTAAGAGACAGAATTAACAAAAAAGGAAGGGGGGGGGGGGGGGGGGGGTCTTAGCTTTACTATTTTGTGGGATACATATTATGAAGAAAGGTTCACCATTATGCTTGTTGTAGGTATTCTGAACTTGCCGTGTAAGTAAAATGGCAACGGTAGTAAATGGAAACCAAGGTGGTTTAGTATCTTCAAAAGCGTAATGGTTTATTTTAAAGTACCACATATGAATTTAGCTTGTAAGCTTTATGCAGTGTACATAAGGTGTGAGGTGCACCATGACACAAATATCTTTCTAGCCTTAGCAGGAAGCATAAGGTGAGGTGTGCCCAAACAATCGAATCTATGGTTGAAATATCGAGTTTACTAAAACATCATTATCATAGGTTATTGCTGAGTTCTGACATTTCTGAGTGAAGTAAAAACATTAAATTAGTAAATAGCTATATTTATTTTAAGAATTGCTTATTGGAGATAGATGGCTTTGCCCCTTACATTGTCCTGCGAAATTAAGTGGATATTAAAACTGACACAAAATATACCGTTAAGATATACATAAAATAGTAGAATACGTCTACACCTGTAAATGTTACTCTAATCTTGCTAAAAGCGGAAATTTTTATTCACTAAACATTCATTCTATTTTGCCAGGTAAGCTATGTATTGAGGTCTCATCCGCCTCCAAGGTGGCAGTAATCTCCGAGGAGCTTTGCATAGGGTGTGGTATATGTGTGAAGGTTTGTATTGCGTGTAAATTTTTTCTTTATTGCTTTCTGATCCAAGTTAATAATAATTGCAGCTCAAGTATGACACATTCTTTTTATTTGTAGAAATGCCCGTTCGATGCAATTGATATCATTAATTTACCAAAAGATTTGGAGAAAGATACAACTCACCGTTATGGAGTCAACACCTTCAAATTACACAGGTTAGTTAATAAATAAGTCGGATTTGTTACACTAGTGTTGCTTTTTGCTAGAGTTGGCGACTTGAATCTACTTAAATATGCGTGGATTGGTTCGAATTATACCTATCTCAAATTGTGTCAAACTAGTATTAGTTAAATAGGTTGTTTAAAACTATTTGAAACTTTTTGTTTAGGTTTTTAATATTCCATCATATTTGGAACATTAACTTTTCACAAAAAATATAGATCTTTTCACAAAATCTGTTTCGGGTCAACTCAACCTGTTTTGACTCCATACAATTGTTATTCTTGACCCATTATTCAAGTGGTCCCCGTTTCGCCACCTGTACCATCTCACATTGATCACTAAATTGAGAATATTTCATGGCAGGTTGCCTGTCCCGAGGCCTGGGCAAGTTCTTGGTTTAGTCGGAACAAATGGAATTGGCAAGTCTACAGCTCTTAAAGTCTTGGCTGGAAAATTGAAACCCAATTTGGGACGCTTTAACGTAAATCTGTTGACCCCTTATAGTTTATATGCAGAGGCATTTTTATGTATTTTCTTTTATTGTTGTTAATGCTTTAATATACATTTTCAGAACCCTCCAGATTGGCAAGAAATCCTGACCTACTTCCGAGGGTCTGAGTTGCAAAACTACTTCACACGTATTCTAGAAGATAATCTAAAGGTGCCTATTACTTCACAACAACAATCAGAAAGATATTATTTATTATAATTTTCATATCAACTTATACATATTTTTCTCGTGACTAGGCTATCATTAAACCTCAATATGTTGACCACATTCCAAAAGCAGTTCAAGGGAATGTTGGACAAGTACTTGAACAAAAGAATGAGAGAGATGTGAAGGCCGAGCTGTGTGCTGAACTTGAGCTGAATCAGGTTATAGATCGTAACGTTGGAGACTTATCTGGTGGAGAGCTTCAGAGGTTTGCCATTGCTGTCGTTGCCATACAAATGGCAGAAATATATATGTTTGACGAACCTTCGAGTTATCTTGATGTGAAACAAAGGCTTAAAGCTGCCCAAGTTATTCGATCCCTGCTTAGACCTAACAGGTTATGCTCCCATTCTCACCTGGTTAATGATTTATTATGATATTAAGATCTACAATACTAACAGAGTAATCCGTGACACTTCAATTTCAGCTATGTGATTGTTGTTGAACACGATTTGAGTGTTCTTGATTACCTATCAGACTTCATTTGCTGCCTCTATGGGAAACCTGGTGCATATGGTGTTGTGACTCTACCCTTCTCTGTCAGAGAAGGAATAAATATATTTTTAGAGGGTTTTGTGCCCACTGAGAACCTTCGTTTCCGCGATGAAAGACTTACTTTTCGGGTAATGTTTTCACCATCTTTACCGCCATAACTGTGATTTCACCAGAACTAATTTTGATTATCGTTTTTGCTCTATGGGTAAATAGGTTGCTGAGACAGCACAGGAGACCGCTGAGGAGATTCAAACATATGCACAGTATAGGTACCCAACTATGTCTAAAACACAGGGTGGTTTTAAACTCAAGGCGGTTGAGGGTGAATTCACAGACTCGCAGATTATAGTAATGCTTGGTGAAAATGGAACTGGGAAGACAACGTTTATTCGAATGCTGGTACGACATAATTTTTTTTGTAAAAAAACTAATCGTTGTTTTTGAGGTGGCACAATGGTCGCGTTGTGTAAACTAATTTAGAATTTATTTTTGCGTTTATATACGCCTAACGTGCGACATTCAGCCTGTTCGACCTGTTTGCTTTCAAGTGATTCTTTTTGAATTTGAAAAAAAACACTTATTGTCCAAAAAGACGGTCTTATATCTAGTATGTTATATGTTAAATGTGACCAGAAAATGTTGGAAGTACACTTGGGTGACTATTAACCAATTGGACCATTTCCTTTTGTAACATGTTTACTATATCATCGTTTCAACTTGGTATGTTTTTCTCCAGAGAAAGTGTTTAAGTTAGTGCGTCACAGTAATATTTTCTCAAGTTTCCTGAATAGTAGTTTTATTTAGGAGGTTTTATGCACAGTCGACCCATGTATAGTAAATGGGTCAAATTTGCTATCTCTAATTGTTATCATGTGTATCTTGGGTGTCTAAGTCTGTATACATCAAATCTGTAGGCTGGTTTACTAAAGCCTGATACCGTGGAAGGATCTGAGGTGGAGATACCTGAGTTTCACGTCTCGTACAAGCCCCAAAAGATCAGTCCCAAGTTCCCTCATTCAGTTAGGCATTTGCTGCATTCAAAGATTCGTGATTCATATATGCATCCTCAGTTTGTTTCCGATGTCATGAAGCCTCTTCAAATCGAGCAGCTAATGGATCAAGAGGTGGTGAATCTTTCCGGTGGTGAATTGCAAAGAGTTGCATTGACCCTGTGCCTTGGGAAGGTAATGAATTTTCTCATTTGCTTAATGTTTAGCTTGTTTAGTAGGAAAGCTGTTTTGATTTGCTTCTTGTTACCGCATATTATGGTTATGATTTTAGTGCTTAGCTGATAATCTACATGATCTCATTTTGTTTTTTTTGTCCTTTCGATTTCAGCCTGCTGATATTTACCTGATAGATGAACCAAGTGCATACCTCGATTCTGAGCAGCGTATTATTGCTTCAAAAGTGATCAAGAGATTTATACTACACGCTAAGAAGACTGCTTTTGTCGTAGAACATGATTTTATAATGGCGACTTATCTAGCAGACAGGGTGATTGTTTATGAAGGGCAGCCGTCTGTTGATTGTGTTGCTAATGCCCCTCAGTCGTTATTGACTGGAATGAATCTCTTTTTATCTGTAAGTTCCTGCTATATCGCTATCAATTCAACTTTTTTTTTCTCCTGGGTGCTAAATTTTTACCTCCAAAGAGAGTTTGATTCGTTCAACTATTAATGAATTGCTTAGAACCAACAAAACCAGATTGAAAATAAAATCTTTTTGTTTAGTCAGGTCGATTATTACTCCAGACAAGGTTTGTCATATTTGATATTTTTTAAAATATGTACCATCAAATCTTCAGTAAACGTGAAAAAATGGGCGGGGGTTGGGGAATAAATTTCAGATCTCCTAAGACATAGAACCTGTCTGATGCCTTCGACCGTTTGACCCTTTTTCTGGTCAGTCAATAATTCAGCTTAACCCAAGTGTTTGGTCAGCAAGTGTAAAATATTTCTTAGATTATTAAGATAGGATGTTTTAGACACTTTTAATTTTGGGTAACTTGGGTGTCCGACTCTGTATTGCGAGCCGGCTAATCCCAGGGCGGCCACCCTTTTGGATAGCTCGGAGTCGGCACAGGTGAACCTCGGCCACCCTCAAATGTACACACCTGTCGAGGTTTGAACCCTTGACCTCATGTTTGAGAGTCAAGGACCTTACGGCTAGGCCATTTTAGTGGTGGTTATGTTTTAGACACTTTCCAAAGAGATAAATTAGAACAGTACTTTCGTGCGATCTTGTTTATATATTTTTGTCAAAATTCTGGACCTTGACAGTATCAAAGTTGATAGGACATTTAACCTGTCTGATGTGTTGACCCAATTGATATGATTTCTGCCCAACCCTTCTGATCCCATATATACAAATTACATGACCCATATGGATCCATGTACAATTATATGGTCAGAATTTTATGCAAGTGAAAAAGGCTTCACGGGTTACTCGAATAGGATGTTAAAGACACTTTGAGATAATTTTTAAGGGGCAACTAGGTCAAATTTCGTTTATATCTTTGTTCCTTATTCAGTTATTGATTGTATTTGTTTATAGAATGTGGTCTGTTTTGTTTTTATATCATTATTTTTTGTTACCTATGTGATATGATTAATACAATAATGTTTTAACTTATGTATTGCAGCATTTGACCATCACATTTAGAAGGGATCCAGGTAATTATCGCCCGAGAATTAACAAGCTAAATTCAACAAAGGACAGGGAGCAGAAACTTGCTGGATCTTACTATTATTTGGATGACTAAATTTATCAGTCTGAGTTGTAGGCTATACCCTCTCTTGTTTTCTGATTGTAACTTCCGGCTCATGACGACTTTTGTCAGTTAACTGATATACGAGAACATGATTTTGTTGTTTATTTTGAGGAACGTGTTTAAAATGCTTAGAGATTTTGAACATTTTATGGTTCTTTATTAATGCAGCTTTCAATCTTGATTGCACCTTTGTTTTTAGAAAACAATGGCTCCCCTTCTTAAAAGTATGGAAACCTTTAGGTTTACCGGTTTTGCTTGAAACCTGTTATGTTCTCACAAAAAACATGGTTATTGTTGCAGCTGAGTATTGGTGTCATAGGAGAAAAAGTTGGCTAGTATAGTATCAATCTGGGTACTGGTTAGAACCGAGTTGGGACTGGGTATGTATGTAACGAATAATTTTCTGCATAATATATGTATGACCTTGTAAATGGTGTGAAGGTTTTTGATACTATGTCATATTGTTTTATGTTTTGGAGTATATGGGGATACTTACAAGGAGGGACCAGCCAAAACCAAAATGATACAAATATGCATATAAATAATTAATAACTGTTGCTTTCTAAGAAGCGTCTGCCGAATGAGAATGTTTTTATACAAATATCGAACAAAACACAAACAGGATGGAGATTCAATAGTTAGTGACCGGCGAAACAGGATGGATCGTTTTGGGACGTCATGTAGCAGCCTCAGTTTGGTCATCCTGGTACTGCTGCTTCTGGTGATGGTGAATGTTGGTGCTAATAGAGTCACTCCGGTACTTAAGAGCAAAACATTATGCAAAGAGTGCTCTATTTGTGATCACAAAACCAAGACATGTCCATCAAGCGATGCCTACCCCCACATGACTGCCTTTGATGACTCCCTCATTTCCGGCGCATTGCAGTCTGATTTTGTTAATGCAAGTGACAGAGGTGTTTACTCAGTACCCAATGTTGTCGGTGGTGAGTCTGCTCAGTACAATGCCTATTTTGGGTGGGAATCCACCTCTGGCTCCGTTTCCGGCTATCATAGGTTAGTGTTGTCATTATACCCGATATGCATTGATGCAAAGAAATGTAATAGCAATAACAATCTTGACATATCTGTCAATAAAAGACTTCACACTACTAAGCTGGTAAAAACTTAAAATACAATTAATGAACTATGCAGGTGTGCACAATAAAAGTGCAAATATTTTGCATAAGGTTACAACTTCGCAAATTCTTAATAACCTTTATATTGCTACAATCTTGTATGTGTGAATATTTCTAGCATGTATAGAAATATGAATAAAATTAACCTGAATTAACCTTGTTCATTATGTAGTTGAGTGGTACCGAGTTATCCAGCTGGTTAACTTAAAAAGTTACATATATACGCTTTAACACTTACGTAATTTATATATTTGTTGAGGATACAGGTTTAGAAATTACATGGATAAATGTTCAGGGGGAAACAACTATCTAACAGTCAACAAACATGGCAAAGTGAGCCTCCAGTCGTTGACTTCATTGGAGAGCTTGGCCTTTGCAGATTGGAAATCAATTAACCCACCAAAGGACCTGGACCACAGGGAGTTTAGATTCTGGGTCTCTCGTGGTACAGGAAAATGTCTTACAGTGTTTGGAGGTAATTCAAAGAAACGGACCGTAGGTGTAGCCGGCTGCAAGTTTGATGGAGCAAATAAGGGTCAACTTTTTGCCTTTCGGTTTCACTATCACAATTCGTTTTGCTGTTGTGGCCACCACAATGATTAAGTTTCTTCAATAGTAAAATAAAGAAATGATCACACTGTTCTCATTGTAAAATAAGGGTGTCAAATTTCACCCCAGTTTAATAATCATGCTGTATTATAAACATGTTTCTTTAGAGACAAATCAAGTAGCATAATTTCATGTCTTTTATCTCAATTTGTTATCAATCAGTCGTGTAAATTACAGATACTTTCGGAGTAGTGATCAAACAAAATTATGAAGCTTAAAAACTTCTGTCTGGTTACAGCAAAGTTAGCAATCTAGTTCTTTATATTAAGTAAATAAATGTATTTGAAATGTAGGCATGTATACTAATAGCACATCTTGTATAGCAATTGGCAAGCTACCAGTAATGGCTCCACACACCTATACCAGGCGGACCGGCTCAACAATAGCAGGTCTGAAAGGCCCACAAGCGAAGGTTGGAGAGAAACCCAAAGCTTGGTGCACGAAGCAAAATGAGCGGGTGGTGGCTGGTGAAGATAGCCTTCTCACAAACTAAGTGGAAACCGGGTGTTGATATGTTATGAGCACACAGTGTCCATGGCCGATGGCTTCTTGCCATTGCGCCAAATTCAAACTGTAAGTCACTAAGTTGGTTGGTCTTTAGGGTTTAGGGCCTTCACGCCGTACTTAAACGAATCTTTAAAAATATTCACATAAACGAATTCTTAAAAATATTCATAAGATCTCTGGCAGTAGTGGTACATGTCGCGGACTTTCATATGCGAATTGAAAGCTATCAAAAGAGGATGAACTTGACAGGCATTTGAGAAGCCCAATCTTGAACTCTGCTTAGTGAATGTGATTGATACAGAGCAGAACAGGCTGTTCAAAGTCTGTGAAGTAGCCAAGTTCTGTACTGGCCGATGTTGACATGAATCTTGGAAAAATCCCAAAGATGCTAGATGGCTAAAGAACAAGAAGCCATGATGAGGATGGTTGGACCAAGCTGGTTTCATTTTACTGTGATGGTTATTGTTTGTGTATAGCTGATTAGCTGGTACTGTCTGCATGCTCTTGTGCCAGCTTCAGGTTCCAAAGAATTGGTTTTTAACTTATGCTAAACTTTATGATCAGCTAAAGGCATTTTAGTGAATACTAATTAAAAACTATCTTCAAACTCGGTTAGAAAAGCGTATTCATATCAAAATCTTTGATTCTTCTGCAAATCGAAGCCGACAAATTTATTGCGGGTTGACATGTCAACTATCTAGGGGGATATGAATTTTCCTAAATCTGTACTAGTTTTCATTCCTAGTAATCATTGGAAAATTTCATTTTCTACGCCCTATAATTGGGCAAAGAAAGATCCTTGAGCAAATTAAAATTCTAAGAAACTGAAATCCTACTCACCATGGATCTGGATGTTAACATGTCGCACCACATTCCTTTTGATATCCAAGAAGAAATTATGAAAAGGCTTCCTATCAAATCGTTGGTTCGATTCAAATCTGTTTCTAAACCATGGATGTCTCTAATCCGTAGCACCAGATTTATTGCTCAGTACAAACTGGGGCAGCATCTTCTACTTTTAAAATACGACGATCTCGAGGATAAAGCAGCCAAATATGTTTCATTTGTTGATGATGATACTTCCCAAAAGATAAGTTCTCCTATACTGTCCCCATGTCTGTTAAATATCTTCACAAACCACTTATTATAGGCCGCTCAAAAGGCTTGTTGTGCCTTTACAGTTACACTACTAATACTGCTGTTCTTTGGAATCCCGCAATAAGGAAATCTGTTACTATCAAAACGCCTGATGTGTCAGTAAGGTTGCGCCATTCTCTATATCATTATCATAGGCTTATTGGCTTCGGGGTTCTTCCTAACACTTGTGACTACATTTCAGTTGGGTACTGGGAACTATATATTGGCAATTTGAGATTTTTTCATTAAGCACACAGGAGTGGAAATCGATCAATCCGCCTTGTAAATCAATTGTGTTGCTAAACAGTCACTTTGATATAAATGGGTTTATCTATTGGCATACATCATAATAAGGGCTCCCATAAGTGTATTCAAATATAGCGAGAGATCGCATCCGCTTAGTTATAGACACTTTTACTTTACTGTCCAGTGAAAACTATTTGGGAGGTTTATTTCTGTAAATTCTTCGCTTGTCATATCAAAAGACACATGATAACATTTATCCCTGCTAATTCCATATGTATGATAAGCATGGATGATGGAGAATGGAACTTCAAATTCATTTAAAAAGATTTTCACTATTGAAATACCAGATGCACATATATCAAGAGGATTTGGCTTTAGGGAGAATAGCGAAATTATAGGCATAACGATAAACATGGTGATAAACATAGGCGATACATTTTTTGTTTATGATCCATACTTGAAACTAATAAAAGAGATTGATGTTTATGGAGAAACAGATTCATTGTATGTGAACTCCTACATGGAGACACTAGTTTTGCACTTTTGCTTGATGAGGTAGAATACAAGACTTATGAAGCACCCAGACAAGGTATATTGCATATAAAAGATTTGTTTCATTATCTTATTTTTTATATGTATCATATGAATACCACAAATGTCTCTATTCTATTTGTATATTTAGTAATCTTTTTACGGTTGTCAGCGTTGATGAAGAAGTCGTTTTGGAAGCTGATCTCAACTCTTATAAGACGTTTCGTCTGCCAAAGGTGATGCTGGGGGTCTTTGACGCTCTTGCCGCCCATGTATGCAAGCAAGTTTGGAAGATATCGCGGATTTTTCATCAGTCGAACAGAATTTTGAGTTTGAAGATAATTTTTGAATTAGTACTCACTAAGCCTTTAGATGAGACTGTACGTCATGGATAGTCCCACTGCCCAAAAGAAGCAAATACTTTGAATTATACATTGATTTTGACATTTTTAATGCATTGGAATACCCAGAGGTGGAAGTCAGAGTATAAAGTCATCGGCGGTATAAAGTTTTTAATACGAATATTTATGTACCACATAATTTTGGGATCGAGTTCATTTTTAAGAAATAGACATTTTTAGCAAATATTTATAGGGTTAAGTTCATATAATAACAAAATACTTTTCAAAATATACAGAAATCATACATGAACTTTAAAAAATACTAATATCGTATAAGTACTTTCAAATTTCGTCTCGATATCATACCTGAGTATTTTATAAAGCACTATATCGTATACGTACTTTCAAAAGTGCAGGTGCCTACCAAGTATTAACGATTTTTCATTCTACTATACATGTTTAAATCATTAAAGGTATATGGATTAAGTATATCGAAAGGCATAAGAACAACATTACATAAAAGCAATATCATATTCAATGTAATTTGGCTAATCATCATGTGCATGTACATCTTTTAATTTGGTGTCACAGAAAAAGTAATTTAGTAAATGCAATGCAGCCAACATTTCATGTACACTATAGTTGGGACATGTATACACTAGTTGCAACGTTCCTGAATGCAAGTTGAAAATATGTCATATATTAAAAGGAATACGAACTTTACACACAACCATTATCATACCAAGTATGATTTTAAGACGAATTTTATAAGTACGTATACGATATTAGTACTTTCTAAAGTTCAAGTATGATATTTATACATTTTGAAAAGTATCTTGCTATTATGTGAACTTAACCCATATTTATACTATGCGACAAAATTCGATCGGTTCCCGTGTACCCCGGGAACCCCTAACTCCGCCCCTGTGTGTACACTTTGGACAGAATATCTTCTTTCTTTGTTTATTTTCAATTTTTTCTTTTTACTATGAGTGAAAACAAAGTTATATACTAATAAAATCATATATGGAGAAATCTATTAATTTGCAAAGATTCTCCCAATCAATTTTTTTTCCTTCTAATATTTTGATTATAAACTGGCACCCCCTTCGGCAAATTAAAAACCTACGAAACTCAAACCCTATTAACATGTCGCAGCACATTCCTTTTGATATCCAAGAAGAAATCGTGAAGAGGCTTCCTATCAAATCGTTGGTTCGATTCAATTCTGTTTCTAAACCATGGATGTCTCTAATCCGTAGCACTAGATTTATTTCTCAGTACAAACTGGGGCAGCATCTTCTACTTGTAAAATACCGTGATCTCGGGGATAACAAGGCCAAATATGTTTCTTTTGTTGATGATGATACTTTCGCAAAAGATAAGTTCTCCTATACTGTCCCCATGTCTGTTAAATTTCTTGACTACCCACGTATTATAGGCTGCTCAAAAGGCTTGTTGTGCCTTTATAGTTCCACTACTAATACTGTTGTTCTTTGGAATCCGGCAATAAGGAAATCTGTTACTATCAAAACGCCTGATGTGTCAGTAAGGTTGAGCCCTTCTCAATGTCATAGGCTTATCGGCTTTGGGGTTCTTCCTAACACTTGTGACCCTAAGCTCGTCCAAACTACATTTAAGTTGTCTAGGCCGGAACTCAGAACTATATATTGGCAATTTGAGATTTTTACATTAAGCACACGGGCTTGGAAATCGATCAGTCCGCCTTGTAAATCAATTGTGTTGCTAAACAGTCTTTTTGATATAAATGGGTTTATTTATTGGCATGCTTATCGTAGATATGGAATTGGCAGGGATAAATGTTATCATGTGATTATGTCTTTTGATATGACAAGTGAAGAATTTACAGAAATAAACCTCCCAAATAGTTTATCATTGGACAGTAAAGTTAGAGTGTCTATAATTAAGCTAATGGAGTCTCTTGTTGTGTTCGAAATCATTGATGGGCGCACTTATTATGATGTATGGATGATGGAGATTGGAACTCCAAATTCATTTAAAAAGATTTTCAATATTGAAATAGCAGATGCATATATATCAAGAGGATTTGGATTTGGCTTTGGCTTTAGGAAGAATGGCGAAATTATAGGCATAATGACGCACAGTTACAGAGAGGATGCACTTTTTGTTTATGATCCAGACTTAAAACTAAAAAAAAAGATCGATGTTTATGGAAAAACGGATTCATTTTATGTGAACTCTTACATGGAGACACTAGTTTTGTTTGATGAGGTAGAATATAAGACTTATGAAGCACCCAGACAAGGTATGTATATTTCAGTGCACGTATATTGCATATAAATTTAAGGTCGAAGATTTGTTTTATTATATATGTTATTTTTTATATGTATCATATGGATACCAGTCATACCACAAATGTCTCTTTTCTATTTGTATATTTAATTAGTAATCGTTTACGGTTGTCAGAATTGATGAAGAAGTCGTTTTGGAAGCTGATCTCAACTCATATAAGACGTTTCGTCTGCCAGAGGTGATGCTGCCAGTCTTTGACACTGTTGACGCCCACGATTTGCAAGCTAGTTTGGAAGATATCGTGGATTTTACTTCAGTCGAACAGAATTATGTAAAGCTGATAGAACGTTTATCCATGTACGTTTTTTATTTTGTCTCTGTTTTTTACGTTATCTTTATCTTTCTTTTCATTTGCATGTACGTTTATGATTTTAAAGAAAAATGTTACTTGGTGTTGCGCACTTACGCGAAAAATCTGAATATATATATAATAAGAATTTGCAGTTAAAAGTGCGTATGCTTATGGAATGACTTGTTAGAAATTTTAGGATCAATTGTGTAAATACTTTCAGATCGAATTATTTCGACATTTCTCTCGAAAGTTAATTGTTTAATTTTTTTCTCAACTCACTTGTTTTAGTTGTCTAAGAGCCATATGAACGTGCTTAAATTTTACTTTAAAGTTTACTTGACTCGTATTAGCCAATGATTTTTCAACCACGTAATACCTTAGCGGGACTTGTAATCTTGGCAAATCTAAATAAGAGAGAAGAAAGAGTTACAAATGCTATAAATGTGGCAAGCGGGATCACTTCAAAAAGGATTGTTAGGATTTAAATACCTCTAATCCTTAGAGAAATGTAGCTAGCACTTTAGAAGATGGGAACTCCGTATGTTGTGAAGTAGAAGCTGTAAATTACTGTAAGGTAGAAACAAGATTGTAGATGTATCTTTATGTTAATTATATGTTTATACTTGTATTTTTTTCTGCTACGTTTACTTATGATGATAATTTTTTAAACAGTATTAGTTCATTTTTATCCCACCATTCACTTGTAAATCTAGAGCCCGTGAGAGAAAGCTAGAGAGTTTATAATGCATCCAAATACAATAGATAAAATAGTGATCTTATTCTTTTTATTTTATTATAGAATGTGTAATTCCTAAGTTGTACATCATGAAACATATATTTGTTTGCCATGTGATTTGACCCATTTAGGGATTTTAACATTATCCATGTGTCATTTTGTATTTCATTTTGTATTTTAATCGTGGTTTTCCTTCAATTAGATGTCACTTTTCTCAATAGTAAACTTGTACTATTAGTTTTCATTTGTAGTAATAAGAGAGGAAGGTGTCACAACAAAGACACTCCTCATCTGCCAACTCAGCGTCACATCACACCAACACAACTAACCAAAATATCCCTTCACTCACAACACCCAACCCCTCTTCATTTGGGTCCCACTACTATCTTTTATTTTTCTTTCTTTTTTCATTTTCACACAAACTAAAATTTATTTCACACAAATAAAAATTACAAATACGGAAATAAAAATTACAAATACGGATTAAAAAAAATTACGATACGAAAAAAAAAAATTAAAAAACACAACAATTAATATAAACTACTAATTTTGGGGTTGACGATGCTCCCAAATATGGTCAATAAGACAACGTTGAAGCCTTAAATGTGTCAGCTTATCACGAAGTTCTTTATGTTGTCTTTGACGTATTGCACAGCGCTCGACCCATGTCCTTAATATATTTGGCTGTGGACAAACATACATTTCTGCAGCTTCAGATATCGCACCCCCCTGATTTTTCAAAATCATGTTGTGTAATATGATGCAGGTGTACATGATTCTACGTAACTTGTTCACAGTAAATTGACGCGCTGGCTGAGCAATAATACGCTATCTCCCTGTGTAAGACACCAAATGCCCTTTCAATATCCTTTCGGGCACCTTCTTGACGGCGTTTGAAAAAAGCTACTCCCTCCGTCCCAAAATTATTGGCCTCCGACAAAAAATACACAGATTAAGAAAAGTGCATTTATTACAGCTTTCTCTTTCTTACTTTTTGACAGAATGACGATCTTACCCTTAACTAATTAATTAGAGTCTTCTTTAAATTTTGTAATATTAATTTCAAAGAAGGGTAATATAGTAAACTTGACCAAACATCCCTACCTATTTTTAGTAGTGGACAATTAAATTGGGACATCCCAAAATGGAAACATGGACAATAAAAATGGGACGGAGGGAGTATTTTTTAATCGCGTGCAATACTAAATGATTTCACAAAAGCTGACCATTGTGGGTAAATACCGTCTGCAAGGTAGTACTCTCTATGAAAAATTTTCCCGTTTACAACATACGCGGCCTCGGGTTCATTACCATCCAAAAGATCAGCAAATAAGGGTGAATGATTGAGAACGGTAATATCATTGTTTGAACCTGCAACCCTAAAAAATGCATGCCAAATCCACAAATCGTATGATGCAGTAGCCTCTAGTATTATGGTTGGGTATTTTTTATCCCCTCTACCAAATTGGCCGTGCCATGATCTCGGACAATTAATCCATTCCCAGTGCATACAATCTATACTACCAAGCATCCTGGGAAACCCATGAATCGTATTATGAGCGACATATAGCTTTTGAATGTCAGCAGGTGTGGGTTTTCTTAAAAATTTGGCTTGAAACAAATCCATTACGCACATCAAAAAGTAATCAAGACAATCGCGTGCGCAATGTGCACCCATTTGCAAGTATTCATCTAATGAATCTGGCAGTGTACCGAACGCCAATTGGCGTATGGCAGATGTGCATTTCATAATTACACTAAAACTTTTTAAACCCGTTGCATCAATGCGACTAGTAAAAAAGTAAAAGTGTTTGGGCAGAGGATGATTTGTTTGATTGTAATTTTCAATACCTTGAACAATCTCTAAGAAAAGAGAACGTCGCATTCGATACCGATTCTGGAAATACTCCTCGTGATACTTTGGATACGGGCCGAAGTAATCTTTCAGCAAACGTGCTTCGGCGATTTCATGTTGACGGTTAATGTATCTACGCTTTCGTATTGCCTCAGCTTCTTCTTCTTCTTCTGCTTCTTCTTCTTCAAGCTGGATTATGTAATCTAAATCGTCCATATCTTCTTCACCGGACCATTCGTTCTCCATTTTTTGTATAAGGTTTGTTGTTTGAAAGAGAGATTTTAGTTGTGTGTGTGTGTTAAAAATAAGAATATTAGAATTATATATAAGAAAAAAAATAAATTTTTTTATTAATATAACATGTTACCGTTATAGCCCAACGACTATATCTTCCACTTTCTTCTCGTCGTTAAGATTTCGCAAAACCGAAATCCTCTCGACGAAGAGGGGGGGGGGGGGGGGGGGTTGGTGTGGCGACGAGGCACGACGAGCCTGCCACGTAGGCACGGCGAGCCTGGCTCGTTGTGACACCTTCCTCTCTAACCATTGTTCTAAATAGCCTGCTATGTCTGTTGGGTCAGTATTTACTGACCCTGAAGGAACTCTAGGATTTGAATATAAAATCCCCCTAAGTGTTTTATGCTCAGCAGTAAGGCCAGTCTGCTGAAGGATGACCAGAGGAACAAAGTTCCTACTGAAGACCTTATAGCTGAAGAAAGTTCAGCACTCCCCTTCCAGTGAACTTAGAAGACAAAGGAGTTTTCACTTCAATTACTAGGCGGTGTAGTTGCTGAAGAACAAGAACTGAAGAAGGGCTTTCAGTTCAGTTTGGCTTGACAATACCAAACTGAATGATGTTGATTTTCTCTAGGATACTGAAGACTCTTCAGTATTCTAATGGTTTGCATTAGGCGGGAAAAGATAACTTTAAGTCAAAGTAGGTTGCTTGTATACTTAGATATAAGTACAACCTTTATCTTTTCTATAATAGATTAATATGTACTTTGTATTGTTTATCCAGCATGGGCATCAACCATCCACTGGATAAACCCATGCATTGGTACATGCAAAATGCAAACCCTAATTACACTGCCTATATAAGGAGTGTACATTGGGAGAGAAAGGGTTAACCATTATAAGAGCTTAAACTCTAGAAAACATTTCTCTCTCGATACCAACTAAACCATATAGCCAAGATGCATATGAACGTTTAGATTGGAGCTTAGACTTTAAATTTGGTTAAACGTTTAAATAGAGGATATCAAACCCTATTGTCTTTCAACCACTTTGTTATTCCGCAAACAAAGTGGATTATAGATTCTTTATTTGATTCTAATAAAAGTCTATACGTTGAAAAGTATATTGGTATTGTTGTTTTAATCTTTCACAGTTCTTATCTAATGTTAAAACAACACACTTGAGTCGAAGTAATAGTTATTACTTAAGATAATAAGTAATATCGAATTACAATGGACCAACAAGTGGTATCAAAGCAGTTTGATTAGTTAAACTCTTATTTTATTAAACTGCTCATTTAAAAGTTTTCAAATCAAGATCCAAAAATGGCTCAAGTTATACCACAAACCCTAGAATATAAGGGTGGCCGACTCAATGTTGCTCCTGTACTAGAGGTATCCAATTTTACAAATTGGAAGAAGAGGTTTCTTGTCCACATGGTTGGAATTGAACCTCAATTCCTTGGAATCATTGAAAATGGTCCTTTTGTTCCCATGGTTGGGGACAATAGAAAACCTGAAGCACAATGGACTGCTGATGAGAGAAAAGCTGCTAACTTAGATCAGCGTCTCAAAAGTCTCATCATGTCTGTACTCCCAGATGACCAAATGAATTCTGTTGTAAATTGTAAAACAGCCAAAGCAACATGGGAGGACCTTAATTTTTACCATGAGGGACCCTCTGATATAAAAGAAACCAGAATCATGGATTTAAAGCTTCAATACAACACCTTCAAGCACAAAGAAGAGGAACCCTCACACAGACATTCACCAGATACAATGCACTGATGAATGAACTTGTGAATGATGGTGTTGAGCTTTGAAAACTTGAAATCAACACAGTTTTTGTTAATTTATTGCCAAAAAAGTGGCTCGGTTTCTGTCAAAGCTTGAGAGATGCTAATCACATTAAAGATTGTGATCTAGCCTCTTTTTTTGGGAAACTTAAATATGAAGAAAACCTATTTGATAGGATTTATGAAGGCTCAAGCAAGAGTAAAGCATTAACCATTGCTACACCCTTGTCCACAGCCTTTTTCAGTGAGGCTGTCATTCAAGATTACCAAGATAGTCCTGATGATGAGGAAGATACCAGATCTAGTGAGGAATATCTGAATGACCTCAAAGAGGAATTTCATGAAAGGGCACTTCTGGCTAAGTCAAGAAGGTTCTTTAAGAAAGGAGGCAAGTTCTCCAGCTCTACAAAAGCTTTAGTTGACACTGATTGCTACAAATATGGGAAGACTGGTCACTATGCTAGGGATTGTTATTCAAAAACATCTCTCCCTTCATATTCCTCACCAGCTCAATCAAGACAATCTGGTCAATCATCATTTCAACCAAAGCAAATTGCTTCATCATCATTTCAGCAAAACAGGGCTGAACTCAGGCCAACAAAAAACTTTGAGGCCAAATACAGAGAAATCAAGGCAAGATTGGCCTTAATGAGTACTGAAAGCTCCTCATCCAAGACTCTCAAGCAAGACAAGAACAAAGGGCTTGTTGCTGAACCCTATGAATGGGATAAAAAAGATGTTTCTTCAGATGATGATGAGTTGGTTAATGTGAAAGTGCTGATGATGATGAAGGGGCTAGTTCAAATGTAGTAACCAGAGAAAGTGCCAGAAATGGTGAATGAGTCAATGTCACAATAAAAAAAGTACAAACTTTTCTTGAATTAGAAGATAAAGATGACATTAAATTTGTCTTTGATTACTTGTGCATTGATATAAAATTTGTTGAAGAGCAAAGAAACAATTTGCTTGAAAAAATTCACAAACTTGTTCTAAAACTTGAAGATTTTGAAAGTAAGCAAATAGAGCTAAAAGAAGCTAAACTTGATATTCTTACTTTTCAACAATTGAACAAAGAAATTTTGGAAGAAAATAACTCCCTTAGAGATGAACTACAAGAAGCAAAAGATATTGTTAAATCTTGGCTTAGAAACTCTGATAGGGTAAATCAGTGCATAAGTGAACAAATACCCGCTCAAAAGAAGAAAATGCTTGGTGCTGAAGGATCCTCCTGCACCAAATCTATTGTCTTTGTCAAAGCCTCAAATGAGGATGGTAGCTCGATCCCTGACATTGAAAGGTCAGGTGAAGAGAATTTACCCAATCATGACACTGGACGAATCCTTCTTCTTGAGTTACAAGCATGTGTTGACACTTCAGCACCAGTTGAGTCCTCAGTTACTGAGGATGACTCAGATGATGATATAGAGAATGAAGTAAGTACCCCACTTCCTCCTTTGGAGAAGCTGGCTGGTGCTGAACCCTCTACTGGACCCAAAACTATCCAGTCTATCATCAAGTCACACACCACACACAAAGGTAGTTCTTCCAAACATGTCAAAATTGACACTTCAAAGAACTCTTCAGCTCATGATGAAGGCTCACATATGAGAAATACCTCTTCAGTTTCAACAAATAAACTGAAGAATGCTAGATCTGAGGAAAATGAGAGAATGTCTCTTGTCATGCAAGAGATCAATGATCTTAAATTACAACTCAGGCAACAACAAACACCAACACGATTCAGAGATGAACCTTCAGATTCTCCTCATCTCAAGTACAAGACACAATTTAAAAGGGCTTGTGATTTATGTGGTCTAAAGAACCATCTCACTGAAACTTGCCTTAGAGTAATTTATTGTACAAAATGTGAAAGGACTGATCATCGCACTTGTGAACACACTCAGTATATGCTGACCAAAACAAGTGCTGATGCTCACAAATCTGAAGCATCTCATTCCAGGCGAAATATGCCTTTCCCACCATGCATTCATTGTGGTATAGGCAATCATCACTCAGATGCAGGACCGTCTCATTAAATTTAGAGGCCCTGTGCGGTAACTCAAAGTTTAGTCCTTCAATAGTGTATACGGAACTAATATTAGAATTTGCGAGCAGTTTTCACTATATGTATTCACCGGAATCAATCGGTTAACAACATACTAAATTTATGTTATGTTTAAAACAATACGATAATACATTTGTTTCTACTAGCCAGTGACTTCCAAATGCCACAATATTATGACATTCTTTCAAGATATGATCGGTTGATGGTTCACACGTTTATTTATTATTGTCCTAACATATTTCAAAATGACGTTAGTCTTAATTGGCTTTTACTCGAACAAATATTACTCCTAAATAGTCTTTAAATGAAATATTAGAAAGCTAAAGGTTATAACTGAAAAGTAATAAAATTAAGTGACTAAAAAACAAAATAAAACATTTGGACCCACACCACCCATTATGGGCTGTCTTCTCCAAGATAAAACGCAGCTTTATTTCTACCATTGATAAGTAGGCTCGAGCTTATATTTTTCTACTACCTAAATCGTAAATGGTCTATTTTCATTCTAAATCATACATAAAAAATGCTAAATCATCCCAAAATGAGTTTATACTTACACTAATGTTTTAAATTTTGGAGGCCTCGGAAAATGGAGCCCCTGTGCGGTCGCCTATGCCGCACATGCCTAAATCCGGCCCTGCTCAGATGACTGCCACTATTACCCTGTCTGTAATATATGTGGAAGTTATGACCATGACACTCATGGACATAATCGAATCATCTCACTCAGAAGAGGTATTAAACCAAGAAACCCAAACTCTATTACCAAATGTTGTGAGACTTGTGGAAGCGATGTACACACTACATCTGATCACAACCATATAGAGTGGTTCAAAAGAGGTGAAGTCCTCCAGGCTAAGAAAGCAAAAGCTGTTCAGACCTCTTTTTCTTCTGAGCAATCACACATACCCTCTACAAGAGGACCCTTCAGATCTAGAACACCTTCTAGATCTAAAACCCCCACCCAACAAAGGTGGGTTTCAAAACAAAACTGACCATTTCCTTAACTTGTGCAGTGTGATCTCAGGAAGCCTATTTGGTACCTAGATAGTGGCTGCTCAAGGCATATGACTGGCACCAAAAGTTATATGCACAAGTATAAGGAGGAACAAGGTCCTAAAGTTGTTTTTGGTGATAACTCATCAGCTACTACTGAAGGATTTGGTTCAGTAAAATGCAATGGTATAGTTTTCTCAAGGGTAGCATATGTAAATGGATTGAAGCACAACCTCATCAGCATAAGTCAACTTTGTGATGCAAAGTATCTTGTGTTGTTTGATGACAAAAAAGGTACAATCTTCAACTCCAATCATGAAATTGTGATGATTGCTCCTAGAGTCAAAGATGTTTATGTTATGAACATGAACTCTACTCAGGAGACATTCTTCTTTGCTAAAGCTTCAAATATTACCAATTGGCTTTGGCATAAGAGGCTCTCACATCTCAACTTCAAAATAATAACTCTGCTGGCAAAATAAAATCTTGTTATTGGTCTTCCTTCACTTATCTACTCCAAGGACAAACCATGCTCAACATGTGAAAAAGGGAAGCACCATAGGGCCAGTTTCAAAACAAAGCAAACTTTCTCAATCAAAGAAAGTCTTCATTTGCTTCACATGGACTTATTTGGCCCAATATCACCTAGGGCCATTTGTCATGAAAAATATACACTTGTCATTGTTGATGAGTACTCAAGGTACACCTGGGTATATTTTCTAACAAAGAAAAGCCACGCACCAAATGCCATTATGTCATTCATCAAAAGAGTTGAAAATCAAAATGACACTCATGTCAAACAACTAAGAACTGACAATGGCACTGAATTCAGAAATAACTCACTGATCAAATTCTATGATGACAAAGGAATTTCCCAAAATTTCTCATCTCCTTACACACCCGAACAAAATGGTGTGGCTGAAAGAAGGAACATAACCTTGATTGAAGCAGCAAGAACAATGCTTGCTGGATCTGCTCTCTCTAAGCATTTTTGGACTGATGCTGTAGCCACTGCTTGCTACACTCAAAATAGATCCATCATTGTGAAGAGACACATGAAGACTCCCTATGAAGTCTTCAAGGGGAGAATTCCAAACATCTCATTCTTACATGTGTTTGGGTGTCCAATATTCATTCACAATCACAAGAATCACCTTGGAAAGTTGGATGAAAAATCTGATGATGGTTATTTTCTTGGATACTCCCTAGTATCCAAAGCATATAGAGTCTTCAACACAAGAAGACAATGTATTGAAGAAACCTACCACATCACATTCAATGAGAGTTCTGAAGCTCTCACTTTTACAAATCCATCAGATGATGAACTTCATATACATGAATTTCCAAAATTATCCATCTGATGAATTTCATCACTATGAGCCTTCTAAAAAATATCAAACAAGCAACTCAGTCCCTCATATTGATCCATTTGTAGATATGACAAGTCCTACAAAAGGAAATCCTTCAGTATCACATACTGATGGATGTCAATCAAATAATGATCAATCTCAAAATGATCAAAATGATCAGCAAGAAAACACAAATGACCAAAATGGTCAGTCTCAAAACAATCAGCATGCTGACACACATGATCAAAATGATCAATCATATGCAGCTGCTGAAGAACAATCTGAGCCCCTTGCTCAAATCTCTCCTATCATCTCTAGGGAATTGGGTCTTGGATATGTTGCTTCTGATTAAGAAGGAAGCCCTCCAACGATTGAACCTTTGTCCACTAAATATCCTTCAGTAGACACTAGAGACTTTCCAAGTCCAAGTCCATGTCATGGACTTCTAAGTTCTAGCTCTAATCATGATACCAGTACCTATTCTCCAGCTCCACAAAAATCTTGGACTCAAAATAGTCACATACAGTTGGTGAACATAATAGGTAATCCTGGTGAAGGTAGAGTCATTAGATCTATGGCAAAGAAACTGAGTGCTGCTTCATCTAGAGAATGCCTCTATGCAAATTTTCTCTCAGAAATTGAACCTACAAAGGTTTCTGAAGCACTCACACACCCTGGATTGGTGGATGCCATGCAAGAGGAACTCAATCAATTTGAAAGAAACAAAGTCTGGAAATTGGTTCCTCTTCCATATGGCAAATCAACCACTGGCACCAAATGGGTTTACAAGCTCAAAAGAGATGAAACCAATGCAGTGACCAAAAATAAAGCTAGGATGGTGGCCCAAGGATTCAATCAAGAACCTGGTGTTGTTTTTGATCAAACTTTTTCTCCAGTTGCACGTATGGATGCCATACGAATCTTCCTTGCATATGCCACTTACATGAACTTCATCATCTACCAAATGGATATCAAAAGTGCATTCCTAAATGGTGACTTGAAAGAAGAAGTTTAAGTTACTAAGCCTCATGGCTTTGAGAGTGGTAAATATCCAAATCATGTCTACAAGCTTTACAAAGCTTTGTATGGACTGAAGCAAGCTCAAGAGCATGGTATAAAACTCTCTCAACATTTCTCATTGAACAAAAAATTTTCAGAAGAAAAATAGATAGCACCTTGTTTATCTATAAATCTAAAACTGACACCATTCTGGTATAAATTTATGTGGATGACATAATCTTTGGCTCTACAAGCTTGAAACATTGTAAACAATTTGCCAAGCTTACGACCAGCAAGTTTGAGATGAGTATGACGGGAGAACTCACATACTTCCTTGGCCTTCAGATTAAACAATCTGACCAAGGCATCTCTATCAATCAAGAAAAATATGTCAAAGATCTGCTGAAAAAGTATGATATAAATTATGCTTTAGTAAAGACTCCAATAGTACCTCCCCTAACAACTTAGGACCTGATCTCAATGGACAATCAGTCAATGAGACTCAGTATAGAGGTATGATTGGGTCACTCATGTACTTAACTGCAAGCAGGCCTGACATTCAATTCTCTACATGCCTTTGTGCAAGATACCAAGCAGATCCTAAGGAATCACACCTTACTGCTGTAAAGAGAATCTTCAGATACCTAAAAGGTACACCAAGTCTAGGTCTTTGGTACCCTAAATCCTCAGGTTTTGACCTAAAGGGGTATTTAGATTCTGACTATGCTGGATGCAATTTGGACCGAAAAAAGAACTTCTGGTGCCTGCCAATTGCTAGGTGGCAAACTTGTGTGTTAGAGTGCTAAAAAGAAACAAACAGTTTCGATGTCTTCAGCAGAAGCTGAATATGTGGCAGCTGCTGGATGTTGTGCCAATGTTCTTTGGATGAAAAGCCAACTGGCTGATTATGACATAGAATATGAAAAGGTACCAATCTTTTGTGATAACACTAGTGATATTGCAATATCCAGTAATCCAGTCCTCCATTCAAGAACAAAACACATTGATATCAAATATCACTTTATCAGAGATCACATTGTGAAAGGGGACATTGAATTACATTTCATCCCGACTCAATACCAATTGGCTGATATCTTCACCAAACCATTGGATGAACCAACTTTCAAAAGATTGATAATGGAGCTTGGTATGCTGAACATTGATGATACAAAACCTGAACCTTCAGCATTCACTGAAGAAGCTTGAAGGTTCAGCATTTCTTAAAAGATTTTGATTAACGTTAAGTAGCATTGTCTGAGTAAAGGAGTGTGCAATGTCATGTGTCTATTTCACTTTATGTGATTGTGTATATGATGTTTTGTCGCCTTATCTGATTCACTGAAGCTGAACAAGTAATCACCAGTCATCAAAAGGTTCCTTCAGCAATGCTGAACAAATTTGTTAATACAACTGAGTAGCTAGGCCTGAGTAGAGGAGCGTGCAATGTCATATGTCTTGTTCACTTATTTGAAAATGTATATGGGGTTTTGTCGCCTCATCCGACGCACTGAAGCTCAAAAGTATTGTCATCAGCTTCAGCATATTTGAGCAACAACATTTAAAACTTATTAATCATGTGATTTAAAAGAGTTAATGGCATTAAATTTCTTGTGAATAAAACAAACATTCTTTCAAAAAGGTGTCATTTGTTAATTAAGGAAATTTCAAACGTCTCCATCCACAATCAACAACTCCCTGACACATGGGGCGTTTCACTGTTCAAAGCAACAACAAATCATACCTTTTTGCAGAATATTAATCAGAATGTTTGTGCCAAATGTTCAAAAGAAACCCTAAAAGATTTATAACTTTTTCAAATGGTTTTAAAAACTTTTTACAAATCAGTTAAAGTTTTTATATAATCCCTAACAATTGGATTTCATTCCACGCTTACAAATCTTTTCATCCAAAAACACACACAACCTTTCTCTCTTTTAAAACACACACAGAAACATAAATGGCTGAATCATCTTTCACCCCCAAGATTACTAAAATCACTCTTAAACCATCCACTCATGTTAACTATCCCATTGATGATATCTTCTTCAAACCCAACAACATCACCTTACTTAAACCTGAATCCATTAAGTCTGTTCCTTGGGAACAAGTTTTGACTTATCTATCCAAAAGTGTTTTAAGGTATGCTTTATTTGAGGATCCTCGTATGATGTTTCAAAATGTGCTAAAAGAATTTTGGTTTACAGCAGAGGCTTCTCACAACAAGAAGTCCATTGAGTTTGATTCTATCACGATGGGGATTCATGGTAGATTTGGGTTAAAATCATTTAGAAAAGTTTTAGGGTTAGATTATTTGGAAAACCCTAATGAGTATGAAGCAATACCTGATAATTTTATGGTTGTTAAAAATTTCTTTAAAGAGATTGGGTATACTAAAGAAATTTCTAAAAAAGGAGGGTTAAAAAGGAGTGCTTTGCCACCAAGGTGGAAATTGTTGATGACTATTCTTATTGAATGTTTGGAGGGGAAAACTAGAGGCCTTGACCAGATCAATCAAAAGGATGCTATTATTTTATACTGTCTGGCCAAGGGTGTCAAAGCTGATTTTGGGAGACTTATTTTTGAAGATCTCCATAGGAAGTTAGAGAAAAAGACCAGAGAGAAAAACGTTGTGTACATCAGATTTCTATCTCTCCTCTTTGCTGACCATCTTGGAAATGACTTTCCAAAAATCAATGGAGAGAACCTAATTTTTAAGACCTTTGATCTCACTCGCTGGAACATTCCAGTCAGCACCATTGATCCTCCTCTTACACAACCCATGCTGGACATCTGCTCAGCAGATGGTCCAGTAGTGTACAAAGCTCCCAAAGACACTTCTCCAACTGGAGAAGGGGATCTACAAGGCAAAAAGCCTGGAGCTTCATCTGACCTCGTCAGAAGCAAACGTCAATTAATATCAAGAAGGTTAGGCGTGCGTCCAGAAAGAGGAAAACCCTCACACAATCTTCCTCGCAGAAGATTGATGATGATTCCCAAGGCCATTCTTTGAAGAAGACCAAGTCCCTGGCCAAGGACAAGAACCCCAACCAACCATCACCTTCAGTCTTTGCTGGAGGAGATATGCATAAAGAGGCCCATCAAGCAACCCATCTCTCAACTTCTTTAGGAGAGAAGGGTGAAGATAGAGCTCACCCTCAGCTCAGTAGTATGGAGTCAGCATTGGTAAGTACTTTCATTCTGAATACAAGTCATACTTCATTACCAATTTCTATCACTTGTCACTCTGAGTCTGCATCAGGGAATGATGTGTCAGCAAATCCAACAGCTAATGCTGACCCTGGCCTATCTGTTTCTAATGATGTAGCTCCCCCACAACAGGGTTCTACTAAAGGAACCAAAAACATTATCATTGATCTAAATTTATCAGGGACTCTTTCTCAGGATCCATCAGGTCAAACCAACCCTGGTGGTGAAGGGCTTGAAACTGATCCACACACTCATGATGATGCTCCAAAGATTCCCAAGGAAGTGCATGTCACCACTGGAGCCAAGGTGGGACACTTGCCTACTTTTGTTGTCAGTATGTCTGGAGATGATCTGTAGAAAGAACTTGGGTTCAATGAGAGAATTCCAGTCAATCTAGATGACAATGATGAAGAACCTGTTGATGCAACACAAAAGCCACTTTCCCCCAGAACTGAGCAGGTAAAAGAATTAACCAATCAAGTGTTGATTCTTCAATCACAGGTTGCCACACTGAAGGAAGAAAAAATGCTTGCTGATAACGAAATCTCAACTATCAAAGCAAGACCACCTCCTCCCTCTGCTGAACAAATTAAGGATGTCATTATTGCTGCTTTGAAGCCCTTAGTCCAAGATGTGGCCACCACCACTTCTTTAAAGCAATAGATGTCCTCTCTAATGAAGTCCATCAACGGTGCTTCCATGGAGTTTCCACAAGAATTCACACCAGTTCCTGGCCAAGTTAATACCTTGTGTGATTTTGTGTCCAAGATCAAAGATAGAGTGGAGTTGCTAGAGAAACAAAAGCTGACCATTTCTAAAGAGGTCCAACAGAAGCTAAATGCCTTGAAACTGTTCCAGCCATGCTGGCCAAGGTAACTACCACTCTTGATCATCTTTGTGGCTTCTTCCCTGCTGGTGGGTCATCAGAAGCTGCTGGGCAGTCTTTTGCTGAGGGGGAGAAAACATAATCCAACAGCTCTTTCAAAAACATGCCCAAAAGAAGGCTCATAAACAATCCATTGAGTCACCTATCACTGAAAAGAGTCCAACAAAGGGTAAGGGGGAGTCATCAGCCAAAGATGATATGCAAGGGCTGACCACAAGTGGGGAAACAACTGATAGTGGGTCACCTCCCTTTATACCAAAAAAACAAAAGAGACCTTACTATGAATGATCGTTTGATCAGCGCTGGAGTGGCCACTCAGGAAGAACTTAACAATCTATACAAGCTTCAGCAAGAGGAGAAACTAAGAGAACTGAAGCTAAGCTTGTATGAACAAATTGGAAAAGTTGAAGTAGAAAGTGTTTTCAAGAAGAAAGTGTTATATGAAAAGTTTTGTATTACAAGGCTCAACAGAAGAAATATCTCACCAATCACCAATGTTGACATGTTGACCAGCAAAGGCGACATCAATCTCAAGTTCTATAGGGGTGATGGAACTGATGAGATACTTGAAAACTTTCAAGGAAAAGAACTTTCTTACTCTGAATGGATGGAAATGAGTGTGATGATCGAGAAAAGAAAATCCAAGAGATGGGATTAAGTTCGCACCAGAATCGAGCACTATATGAGAAATCATGAAAGACTAGGTGAAATTCTGAACATCAACACTCAAGTTTCTCTGGAAGATCAAGATCCAATACTGGAGGTGAACAAAAGGGCAAATCTGATACAACCTGAAGTTGGTGACATCTTTGTCACTACAAAGAAATACAAAGGCCTTGTTCAGTTTCAAAATCATCTCCCTGGTCATGTACTGGACGAACCAGAACTAGGAATGATTATGTTCAATCATCAAGAACGTCAAGACTTTGTGGGCATATGTGATCTTGATAAAATGAGCAATGAACTTCTCTTGAATGTTCAAAGGATCTTTTACTCTCTTCATGGTGGTCCAGGACTTACTGATGCTGCTAAAACCTTCAGCATGTGCTTGCTTGCTATATTGGACCACAGAAACTCAGATCCATTAACTCAGACTTCCATAATTGAAGAACTTAGGCCTAAGGAGAATTAAATAATCATTTGTAATAATTTTGTTGTAATTTGTAATGTTATTAAATACATGATTATTTGATGTTTATAAGTTATTAATTGTTCAGTGCAAGTAAGAAGAAGTTGTTATGCTCACTTACTACTGACATTAGACTTAGGCTATTTGTATATCCAAATACGGGGAGATTGTTGGGTCAGTATTTACTGACCTTGAAGTAACTCTAGGATTTGAATATAAAATCCCCCTAAGTGTTTCATGCTTAGCAGTAAGGCCAGTCTGCTGAAGGATGACCAGAGGAACAAAGTTCCTACTGAAGACCTTATAGCTGAAGAAAGTTCAACACTCCCCTTCCAGTGAACTTAGAAGACAAAGGAGTTTTCACTTTAATTACTAGGCGGTCTAGTTGCTGAAGAACAAGAACTGAAGAAGGGCTTTCAGTTCAGTTGGCTTGACAATACCAAACTGAATGATGTCGATCTCCTCTAGGATACTGAAGACTCTTCAGTATTCTGATGGTTTGCATTAGGCGGGAAAAGATAACTTTAAATCAAAGTAGGTTGCTTGTATACTTAGATATAAGTACAACCTTTATCTTTTCTAGAATAGATTAATATGTACTTTGTACTGTTTATCCAGCATGGGCATCAACCACCCACTGGATAAACCCATGCATTGGTACATGCAAAATGCAAACCCTAATTACACTGCCTGTATAAGGAGTGTACACTGGGAGAGAAAGGGTTAACCAATACAAGAGCTTAAACTCTGGAAAACCTTTCTCTCTCAATACCAACTAAACCATATAGCCAAGATGCATATGAACGTTTAGATTGGAGCTTAGACTTTAACTTTGGTTAGACGTTTAAGTAAAGGAGATCAAACCCCATTGTCATTCAACCACTTTGTTATTTCGCAAACAAAGTGGGTTATAGATTCTTTATTTGATTCTAATAAAAGTCTATACGTTGAAAAGTATATTGGTATTGTTGTTTTAATCTTTCATAGTTCTTATCTAATGTTAAAACAACACACTTGAGTCGAAGTAATAGTTAATACTTAAGATAATAAGTAATATCGAATTACAAGGGACCAACAATGTCACGCCTTAAGGCGCGCTAAAATTTGAGACGCGGCCTCCACGCTATGTAATAGGTCAAGGCGCAGGTGCGTTAATTTTTTGAATTTAACTCCAAAAAATGATTATTATTACATGTAATGAAAGTTTTTTTTAACTTTACTTATTATTTACAACACTTATTGTAAACTAAAGATAAATATAATATGGAAATATGATAAAATACATAATTAATTTTATATGTTGTGCCGCCATAAATCACGCTTTGAAAACGCTAAAGCTTCACCATAATCGCTAAAGTGTGTAGCTTGGACATGCTGTTATGCCAAGCCTTACGCTATTTATAACCATGGTAATAACTAAAAATTTCGTTTTCTACGCCTTATAATTTGTGCGGAAAGTTATTTTGGACATCAATGATTCCTTTGATACCAAGGAACTTATTTACACCATCCATCTAAAACGAAATCAATGTCTGAGATTTTTTTTTAACATTTTATATATTTTTATAATTTAAATTTCTCATTCATCATTAATTGTTTGAAAAAAAATTATACCATTTCGACCAACAATTAGTTATTTTTCTATAGACGGTTACTTTGATATATTTTTGACAACATCTTTAATCTTTTTTTATAATTTTTTCTTCGTTGTTGAAACTTGCGTGAAAAATCATATAATGAGTGAACACTAATTTGAATATACCAATAAAATCACATATGATATGTTAAAAAATTAGTTAAGTCCATATAATAGCAAGATACTTTTTAAAATATACAAATATTATACATACGTAAACTTTAAAAAATAATACTAAAAACGTATGCATACTTTCTAAATCTATCTTGATATCATACCTCAATACTTTCAAAAATTATATACTAATATAGTATACTGAATATTAAGTGTGCAAATCCTATCAATTTTTTTTTGAAACAACTGAATTTATAAAGAGACTAACAAGAAGCTAGAAGAAAAAATTTACAAGATACAATTAAGAGAGTTACATGGGTTGCTAAACCAAGCCAACTAAAAAAAATGATTTTACTTCTACTCGAGATCCAATTAAATGTCGAAAGTTTGATCTCAATTAAATGTTGAAAGCTCGAGATCCAAATCCTATCAAATATAACGCTACCAATATTCACACATTTGCGTGCTAATATGTTTCGGTAATATGTTTCGGTAATATGTTTCGGTGTATATTGATTAAGTATATACCAAAAGGCGGACGCAAAACACATAACCATTATCATGATAGAAAGATCACATCACGACCACCATATTCGAAAAGAGTAATTGCTTTGCTTATGTTGAATGTATTTATAAAAAATTGTTTAACATTTTAGCATGCAAATGTGTGAATTATTCGTTACTTATGCAATTTTTAAGCCATATTAAGGTATGATATTGAGTCAAATTTAAAAAGTACGTATATGGGAGTAGTATTTTTGAAATTTCACGTATAATATTTGTATATTTTGAAAAGTATCTTGCTATTATATAGACTTAACCTTAAATAAATCATATGTAATTTAACACAAATATCACATGTATTCAGATTATTCTTTAATCATATTTGATTTTTTAACAAAACTTTCAATAATGAAAAAGAAGAAGTTAGAGCACTAGGTACGGTCGGCTTGAGCCGTCCCACAACACCAAAAAATTTTCATGGTATGGTTGAGCCGTCGTAAATATTCTCACAACACCAAAATTAAGCCTCCTTGGTTGGCTTGAGCCATGGGAAACAAGCTGAGCCCTCATATTTCCACGTGTCAAGAAACTATTCGTTTAAAAAAAAATAAAAAATTAAATACGCGAAAACGTGCACCGTCCCCTAGGTGCGAGACACGAAAACTCGAGGCGGGGTGTGGTTGGTCGCGTTTTCACGTGGCGTTTTCCCATCGGCGCCGGATTTTTTTTGAGACATCTATAAAACTTAATTATAATTTGTACTTTTATTTCTTCGCAATCTATTATTACGTCTGGCAAAGATTCTCACAATCTATTTTATTTCCTTCTAATATTTTGGTTATAAACTGGCACCCCCATGGGCAAATTGAAAACCTACGAAACTCAAACCCTACATACTCACCATGGATCTGGGTATTCAGATGTCGCAACACATTCCTTTTGAATTGCAAGAAGAAATCATGAATAGGCTTCCTATCAAATCGTTGGTTCGATTCGAATCTGTTTCTAAACGATGGACGTCTCTAATCTGTAGCACCAGATTTATTGCTCAGTACAAACGGCGGCAGCATCTTCTACTTGTAAAATACTATGATCTCAGGGATAGGGAGACTAAATACGTTTCATTTGTTGATGATGATACTTTCCCAAAAGATAAGTTCTCCTATACTGTCCCCATGTCTGTTAAATTTCTTGTCTACCCACGTTTTATAGGCTGCTCAAACGGCTTGTTATGCCTTTACAGTGACGCTACCAATACTGGTGTTCTTTGGAATCCTGCAATAAGGAAATCTGTTACTATCAAAACGCCTGATGTGTTACAAGAGCCCAACCGCCTTCGAACTCTGTCAGGTGTTATTGGCTTTGGGGTTCTTCCTAACACTTGTGACCCTAAGCTTGTCCACATCGAAAGAGTCTTCGTCCCGCAATCAAAATCGGAGACTCTATATTGGAAACTTGATATTTTTACATTAAGCACACGGGCTTGGAGATCAATCAATCTGCCTTGCAAATCAGTTGTGTTGTTAGACGATAACGTTGATATCAATGGGTTTATTTATTGGCGTGCAAATCATATAGTTAAAAATAACAGGGATAAAAGTTATCGTGTGATTATGTCTTTTGATATGACAAGTGAAGAATTTACAGAAATAAACCTCCCACATACTATATCACTGGACAGTTACGTTAATACGCATATAACCAAGCTAATTGAGTCTCTAGTTGTGTTTGAATATATGTATGGGAGCCCTTATTATGATGTATGGATGATGGAGAATGGAACTTCAAATTTATTTAAAAAGATTTTCACTATTGAAATTCCAGATTCACAAATATCAAGAGGGCTTGGCTTTAGGAAGAATGGCGAATTTATATGCCAAACGATAAACAGAGAGAATAGATTTTTTGTTTATCATACAATTTTTGCTTATGATCCGTGCTTAAAACTGAAAAAAGATATTGATGTTTATGGAGATGAATACTCCTTTCGTGTGAACTCGTACATGGAAACACTACTTTTGCTTGATGAGGTAGAATACAAAACTCATAAATCACCCAAACAAGGTATATCTATATTTAAGTGCAATTATATTGCATATAAATTTAAGGTCAAATATTTGTTTCTTTAAGTTATTTTTTATATGTATCATATGAATACCACAAATGTCTATATTTAATAATCTTTTACCGTTGTTAGCAGTAATGAAGAAGTCGGTTTTGAAGCTGATCTCAACTGTTATAAGAAGTTTCGTCTGCCAAAGATGATGCTGGATCTTTGTCTCTGTTGCCGCCCATGCATGATTTGCAAGCTAGTTTGGAAGATATATATCATGGACAGTCGAACAGAATTATGTAACGCGGATAGAATGTTTATCCGTGTACGTTTTTATTTTGTCTCTATTTTTTGCGTTATCTTTATCTTTCTTTTCATGCGCATATTAAAGCAAAAGGATACATCTAAGTTGTTGAACGTTTATGATTTAAAGAAAATGTTGCTTTTTGTTGCTCACTTTCTAACCAAAAACTCTTATATATAATACTAAGAGTTTGCAGTTAAAAGTGCTTATGGAATGACTAATGATTGTATAACAAGCATCATAGCCCGCACGTTGCGGCGGAGCTTCACTTTTAGCGAATTGATTACATAGTAAGTGAAGTTTCATTTCAAACATTATTAACCTCAAATTAAACTCCTAAAAGTTCAGCCTGCTCGTGATCTTGAGATGTATCTTACGTAGTTTGTGGCAGATACTACCACATTCGAATGTTACTGTAGCCTGGGAAAATGGGCATCTTGTTTCCTCCCGCTTGACAGGCAGCTGGATATGGTGTCAAAAATCAAGGTAGCGGGAGGTTGCTTATGCATTATTAGGTGGTTTAAAACAAATGCAGCAATTCGTGACCTGCTGATGGCGATTTGGTGATTGCTGCATTTGTTTCAACGATTATTTGTATGACAGGCAATGATTATTTGTATGACATGCACGAATTGGGAAGTCTTAAAGTAAATGAGCCGCACGTTGCATATATTAATGTACTCTCCCAAAGTCCAACGTATGCATATATTAATGTCTCACAAAATCAGTTCAAGAGCATTCTGTTAAAGCTAACGAAATCCTATTTGTATTGTTTGTATACATCACCACGGTGCTAAAAAAAAGTTTTTAAAAAAGGGATACCAGGTTTGGTTGTAGAAATCAGTCTGATGTTCCAAAAGTGTAAAGCTTAAATTAGTAGCACTTCTTACACATAATTTGAAGGTCTGAAGTTCTACACTTCTTTTGGGTCTTCGAAGAATGATAATCTGACTGGGTCTTCGGCTCTCTCTTTTAACATATGCTGACTGTCATAGACACAAACAGAGATATTTCGGATCAAACGAAACCAATTAATAAAACGTCAAAGTTTGTAAAAAATCACTAAACTTTAAGAAAAAAAAACTGAAATTAACAAAGTCCAAAATTATAAGATGTAAAATTGTTAAATATCTTCTTCCTTATCGTGATGAGCTGGTAATCCGTCAACTATTTTGTTCTTCTTGAATGTTATGTTTTGGTTTCGCGGGTTAAGCAATATGAGGTTATAGAATGATGGAGGTGAAACTGGAACATTGAAGTAGAATGGAGGGTTGGTATGAGCTGCTTTTTACATAGCTTTCGTATTTTTGTCAAAAAAGTAGTATGAATCTCATCAATTAGGGTCAGTTTGGTTTGATATGGGGTGAGTTTATAAAATGAGTGATTTATGATTGAGTAGAGTTAGGGTTAGGATTTTGGGGAGAGAAATTATATTTATTATATTAATTGGGTTAAATATTATTTATTTATTAAATATACTTTTATAAATAAATCAAATATTTTTAACATTAAAATAAAATTAAAAAAAGAAATATGTGATTATAATTAAACTATGACCCACTTGATCAAATCCAACAACAACTCCAACCCTCTCCCCTAAATTTTGTCAGATTTTGTACATGCCAAATATTTTTGACTTAAACCCTGGGCTTGCAAGTGTCAACCAAACAGCAAAGTTCCACTTTAACCATTATCCTCATTATAAAATGAGGCAACCAAACACGCCCAATTAAAAAACAAGACACATAGTATTCAAATGTGCACTTATAATCCTAAGAGTGCATGGAGTGGTCACACCACCACACCGAAAAACACCATGCCAAGTCAGCTTTTTCACTTTTACATTAAAAAAAACACATCTTATGGTCACATCATTTTTACACAATGACACCAAATTTTCCACTTATTTTCATAAACTACTGTCAACAATTAATTTATTCAAATCCTAATTTACTTTATTCATTCAAATAAACAATATTACATCATAAATTAAATCCTAATACCAAAGTAAAAAAATACAAATGACATAAAATAAAAAAAACTAATCCTCCATTTCTTCATCTTCATCTTCATTTTGTAGCTGTCGTGCCCAAAGGTGTTCCATAAGGTGTCGTTGAAGTGAATGATGTGCATTTTTATCCCGCAACTCTTTTGTTTTGGTACGGTTGGTGTCATGTCTATTTATCCACCGACGTTGCATTCTTGCCGATGGATTAGCAAACAGATCATTAGAATCATTAATACGATAGTCGGCTTTATTTTCTTGACCAATCACCATCTTTTGATCTTCAAAAATCATGTTTAGCAATATGATGCAATTATAAATGACTCTACTGATGGTGGTTACTCTGTATAATCGAGCCGGTTGACGTAATATTTTCCACCGACCTTGTAGAACACCAAAAGCACGTTCGACATCCTTTCGTGCTCCTTCTTGTTTTTATTTAAAATTAATGTTTTGGGTTGACTTGCAACGGAGAACGATTTCACAAAACTAGCCCACTGTGGGTAAATCCTGTCGGCTAAGTAATACCCATTCTGAAACGTAACCCCATTTACTCTAAACGGAGCTATAGGTGCTACGTCATTAAGAAGGTCGTCAAATAAAAGAGAAACATCTAAAATATTTATATAATTATTTGCACCCGCTACACCAAAAAACGCATGCCAAATCCACAAATCGTGAGAAGCAACTGCTTCAAGCATAATTGTTGGGTATTTTTTTATCACCCGTTCCGTATTGTCATTGCCATGATACTGAACAATTTCTCCATTCCCAGTGCATACAATCAATGCTTTCAAGCATTTCCGAGAAACCATGAACATTGTTATGCCTCGCATAAATTATATGAACGTCTTTAATAGTTTGTTTTCTCAGATAGTGGTTCATGTACAAATCCATAATACACATATTAAAGAAAAACAAACTTTTAGAAATAGTACGTTCGGCCAATTGCAAGTATTCATCAAACTGGTCGGGCACGGTGCCGTATGCCAGTTGGCTTATGGCGGCTGTGCATTTTAGAATAACACTTGCACTCATTCGACCGGTACAATCGGGCCGAACTCTAAAGAAATCAAAGTGTTTTAGAAGAGGATCTGCCGTATAATTTTCAATATCATGGACAATTTTTAAAAATAATGTTCGACTCATACGATATCTTTTTCGAATAATGTGTAACGGATACTTACAAGGTTCGTCAAAGTAATCCTCCCTCAAACGAACTTCGATAGTCTCACAATCACGTTCAATAAAATTTCGGGTGAGCCGGGGTTTGTTTTCTTGTTTTTGCAAGTAATTATAATAATTATACGCGGTAACCAACATATCAACGTCGCTTTCATCATCAATGTCATCGCGGAATATCGGTACGCCATTTTTTTTGTGTAAAATTTGTGTTTGTGTAAAGTTATAATGAAGTTTGGTTTGTGTATATAGAGGGGTTTCAAAAAACTAGCCGTTATATGTTTTCTTTAAAAAAAATTTGAAATTTTTTGAATCCAACGGTAATAAATCCGTTAGGGGGTGGTTTTCAAAAATAGTGAAAATCAAAGGGGTGTTTTTATAAGTGTTTTAGGGGGTAAAATGATTTTTTTTTAAATCTTTTTCCTCGTAAGTGGCTGTGGCCACAACGTGATTCATGCAACACCTTGCGGTGTGGTCACGCCGGCCAACGCCAGGCAACACCGGGACACGGCGTGACCATACCGTGCCCTCTAACATACGAAGATCATACAAACTACAGATCAAAATCACATGGCTATGTCTAATATTGACACAAATACTAGTAAAATAATCAAATGAATACCGAAAAAATTGAAACAATATTCTTGTCTTTGGTCATACATCAGTCATGTGTCTAGTATATTATACACAACCAAATACTATTTCTTACTTTAAAAGTTTATAACAACCAAATGTCTAAAATATTGGAACTGAGATTTCTATTTCATGTTAGATTACTCACCTCAACTATCTTGATAAAACCTATAGGATGTTCAGTTGTTCACACATGTTGATCCCGCGAATATCCTTGTCTTCGCCATCCTCTTCATCAGCATGCACACTTTTTCCTCTACCAACCCCTGCATTAGAGGGATGCTTGGCCCCAACACGGCCCTACAGTATTCGGCCGATACATTGGTAAGCATCCACCTTTGAGGACACAAAGGGAGCTGCAAGATCACACTCGACCATTTCAAGTTCGTTCATTGAAACTTTAATAAACATCACATATTCGCCAAAATAGTCCACTTCCCGAATACATATAGAAGCGAAACCAACTACCAACCATGACACGTGTGATACCGTACAACTTAGATTTGAGAGAACCCACACACACAATTGATGAAACTATTTCGACAATACCTATAAGATAAAAGCAAAACCAAACACCATTCTCGGGTGCAACCGTAACCCGGGTCTAGTTACCTCGCCAAGATATGGGCATTCTTGGCTGAAACACATACATAATACCCCAGAAAAATATAAATACGGGTCGTTATTGCATTAACAAATAGCCAACCACATAAAACCAGTATTTTTTACCTCTAAACAAATTCAGTTTTGAATAGCTACGGATGACTGAGCATATCAAATAACCTAAAAAATCACTACTAAAAGAAACATCAACAAGGTAAGTTTAGGCAACCGAAGAAAAAGGATACATACACCATGCGTGCAACGATAATACATGGCCACACAAACTTGAGAA
Organism: Glebionis coronaria; assembly: GCA_025667525.1. Classification (NCBI taxonomy): domain Eukaryota; kingdom Viridiplantae; phylum Streptophyta; class Magnoliopsida; order Asterales; family Asteraceae; genus Glebionis; species Glebionis coronaria. The sequence continues at coordinate 538,016,044 of CM046880.1, forward strand.
CAATCTCAACTTTAACCGAACCTGAAACTCATCACACCAGCCAATTACAATCAATACCATGATCACTCTCATCTAATAAAATTACAAATGCATATAAAAAAAATTAAAGCAATGTTAAAAACTAAAAACACTATAAGAAAATCATAACAACTAAACTTTATGTTACTAAAAACATTGCTTTTTTCTTATAGTGTTTTTAGTTGGGCTTAAACATTGATTTGATCGTTTAATGTGTTACTTTGGGCAACTAGAACAGAACACACAAAGATTGTTATATGAGTTACCTGAACAAATAAATAGTTCATCTACAGATATTCCACATGAGATACTTGAGCAAACAACTCCCATATGGTGACTCCAAAACTATCATAAGTTTGAGCATTCTGCTTCCAATCTTCAAGTTATATTAATCACAACGTTCTTCAATGATTTCACGTTAAACACAAAATGGTTAGCCATATGGTGACCTTCATATGCCAAGTACACAAGTTTTGGGCATAAAACCTTTAGCAAATCACGTAATCTCTCCTTTTCATATATCTCACGTGTTTTGTTAATAAAATTCTGGTTATTAATTTTAAGGTTCTGAAGATCAGAGATTTAAGGTTGTATGTTATGCAGTTATCCAGATCTAATTCATCTAGTAATTGGTAGCTTTTGAGAAATGTTTTTACTGTCTTACGTTTACTGTCTAACAACTTAACACGATACAGCTTGAGAACCTTAAGCGTCTTAGACCCCGTGAAAGTTATTAGAGTATATAATATGAGAAAAATATCTAACAACTTGCTTCATATATTAAGTAAAAAAAGTTTGAAGATTCAACATTCCAAAAGTTTGTTATAAAAGTATCAAATCCTTTATAATATACTAGAACGGCGCCTGCGCAATGCGGCGGCGAGTAATTAATAACGAATTTTGAGAGTAACAAATATTAATCTCTTACTCATTGTAAAGTTATAAAAAAATCGAATTAAAAAACCAATAAAATTAAAAAAGACTAAAAGTTAATAAAAATATATCAAAATGGATATCGAATTAAAAAACACAAAATTTTTAAAAAATATAGTGAAATTAGATTATAAAAATAATAAATAAATAAAAATATTTTTCAATTTAAAAGAAAAAATGTTGTTATAAAAGGTTGTTACAAAAGTTTGTTAGAAAATGTTGTTAGAAAATGTTATAGTATATAATGTTGATGAAGATATCACCAAATTACATTATTTAGTAGGTAAAAAAGTCTGAATTTTCGGTTTTCCTATTTTAATAAGGTTCCAAATGATTTATAAAATAGTATAGATATAGATATAGATTAAGATTATAGATATATAGATTAAGATAAGATAACATATATAAAATAAGATACATAAATTATCTTATTATCATACATTATTTTGGCAAAGATCCTCGGAATAATCTATTTTTTTTCTTCTAGTTAATATTTTGGTTATAAATTCCCCTTGGGAAAATTAAAACCCTACGAAACTTAAACCCTATTCACCATGGATAAGCGTGTAGACATCTCGCATCACATTCCTTTTGAAATCCAGGAAGAATTCATGTAGAGGCTTCCTGTCAAATCATTAATTCGATACAAATCTGTTTCTAAACCATGGAAGTCTCTAATCCATAACACCAAATTTATTGTTCAGTACAAACGGAGGCAGCATCTTCTACTTGTAAAATACAATGATCACGGGTATAACGAGGCTAAATGTTAGTTTGTGGACGTATTTAAATAGTCATGTGTTAGGATCGAACTCGAGACTATGGGATTGCACACAAACGTTTAGAGCTATTTGATTTAAATAGTTATATTTTATTTATTAAAATGTAATTTATTAACGAGTATTAAAAACCGTGACTAAGGACCGTTAAGTATTTAATGGAAAATGACTAACGGGCGTTAACAGTAAAAATGGAAAAAATATTTTTTGGTTCCCTCTATTTTAAGGGGATGTTTGGCCCGACCCCTATGGGGTGTGTGTTTGTGTTTTTTAGCTTTGGTTTTAAAGCAAACAATATATTCTCTATATATAGTTTGTCTCCAAACCCTAGCTTATGACACACTATAAATACAAAGGCTTTCATTTGTTTTCTTTGCTCATTTATAGTGAAAGAAAATAATCTCTGAAACCTTGCCAAACACCACATTCGGTCGACTATAGCCTAGTGCATACTCGGTTCATCTTTTCCACCACTACGACACGGTTCTGCTCGCGTGACCTAGCTTGTCGAATAGCTTGTTTGAGGCGTGTGTACAAGAGCATAGATTTAACCTCCTTTGGTTAATCTTGGATTGGTTTGAAGTGTTCTTTTGCTAGGAAGCTTTGCAAGGTAAAATACCCTTTTAATTTTAATGTTGAATTAGTTGTATGCATGTTATATTAATTGATCCTAATTGCTTCCGTATGTGCTATGATGTTTATATGTTTTGTTTATCAAATATATATTATGTTAGATCTAACAAACCAACAGTGGCATTACGAGTCATTTTAACATTGCAATAATTATTGAACACCTAATGATTTTAATAACTGTATTGTTAAAACATGAGATTTAGGGTTTATACATTTTTTTTAAATTCGGACCTAATTATTTAGATCACACGAAAATGTTTTTGTGTTTTTGTGTTTTTGCTAAATTAAGAAAAAAAATTCTTGTAAACCCTATTTACATGTTAGATCTTTAGGTTTAATTACTTGATTAAATTGTTAGTTCATGTAATTAATTTAATTGGGTAACGATTCTATAAAAATAATATAATCTTTACTATATTTAAGTGATTATATGTTTTAGACATAATCTTTACATGTTTTTAGTTGATTATGTGGATCCATGATTTATATGCATGTTGTCATGGATAAAAACTTGCCATGTGGTAAATGTATGAATATTTGGCATATCTTTTATTTTTTTGAATGAAATCATAAAATCTTTAATTAGGGAAGACTAATATTCTATTTAAAACCCTAGTTGTAAAAGATTTTATTCCATAAATAAATGCATGTGGCTATGTGATTTATTTTTAGAGCATATATTTATGATATTTATGCTTAGAGTTATTCTTGTCTAATATATTTTGTAATATGCTATTTGTTTAACTTATTTTTGAAAAAATGTTGTAAACAATGGGTATTTTTTTTCCAAAAAATATAAATTGACTAAATAACTATATAAAACTAATAGATTTGTTAAGAAGTTTAAATGAGACCTATTATTGAATATATCTAGTGCTTTAATTATAAGTTAGTATCCTTATTCGTAGAGTGTTCCATCTCCATATTTCATCTTGGCTGAGTGTGATGGGTTTGCGAATTAAAGTGCCCTCGCTCCCCAAATGATTATAGAATGGCGTCGACGAATAATGGTTATTGAACAAATAATCTAGCACTCTATAATTATTTAATGTGGTCATTTAATCTTCAAGAAAATGTCTATAAAAAGTTTTATAAAACTTATGCTATGGAGTTGTATGCATGCTTCTCCATACCTAAACTTTTGATTTGACACATCAAAATAATACCCACAATTCAAGTTGAATGCCATCTAATTGAGAATACTTGAAGTTGCAATCAAGCGAGAGCCTTGGATTAAGATTGTGATGAAAAGAAAACTTTTCATATGAGTGAGATCTCGATTGAAAGTTTTACGTTCAATAGATTAGAAGACTTAATTGAGTTAGTTAGTGAGATCTAGAAACTCAAGGCATTAGAAAGGGACTAAACATGTTTACAATGCAACCCTTGCAATGTAAGTCCTTTAAAATACTAGAATTGCAAAATGAGTTTGTCAATTAAATTGTTCGACAAGTTGCCATGCTGAATACATTTATTACTAGCAGATCAACTTATGTAGTAAATTTATGTCACCATGGGTACTAGTAATTCAAGGAAAATACTATTGTTAATTTATTAACTTGGGTAATTTTATTTTCTTGAAAGTATTGATTATCGAAAATACTAATACATGAACTTTTTATGTAGAAATGGCTCATCCCCAAAACAACTCTCAACATGTGTCTTCTGCCCTCAAAACTTTCTTTGAAGGCGAGAAGCTGACTGACCCGAACTTCAATGATTGGTATCGCTCCCTAAGGATTGTCTTGAGGGTAACTGATACTATTGATTTGTTGTACCAGCCTTGTCCTCACCCTCCTGCTGAAGATGCTTCCGAAGAGGACCAAGCTATTTTCAAAGCTGATTACAAAAGGTACTTTGATGTAGCCTGTATCATGCTTAGCGGCATGAATGCTTATCTCAAGGAACAATTCGAGTACTATACTCCAATGGACATGCTTGCTGAGCTCCGCAATATGTTTGAAAAGACACCAGCTGTTGAGCTCTATGATCTTGTAGACGAACTGCACAGCTGCAAACATCAAGCAGGACAACCCGTTAGTGCACACTACTTGAAAATGAAAGCGATGCTGGATCAGCTTTATGTGCTAGGGAAACCCTATAACGATGCAATGTCGATCCACTTGATCAATAGCTCCCTTAACAAGGACTTTAATGAGTTTGTCATAAACTTCAACATGCATTGCGAGGGGAAGACATTGAGTAATTTGCACGTAATGCTCATTGAATATAAAAAGGGTTTGAAGGACAAAGCATCTGCACATTCACCTACGCCTCAAGTACTTGCAATACAAAAGGGTAGGGTCACTAAGCCAAAACCGCAATCGAATAAGAAGAACAAAGGCAAAGGAAAACCTGATAAGGGCAAGCAAGTTATGACTTATCAGAACAAACCTAAGAAGCATCTTCCAAAGAAGAAGGATGATTCTCAAAAGGATAAAGAGTGCCACTACTGTCATGCTGATGGACATTGGAAGAGGAACTGCCCTCTTTACCTCGAGGATTTGCGTACAAGTAAGAAGAAGTTTGAGCCTGGTGCGTCAACTTCTGGTAACTTACTTGTGATTGAATTATTTAATCTATCATACTAATCTAATTCCTAGGTATATGATACGGGATGTGGTATTAACATTTGTAATACCATGTAGGGATTTAAGATTGAAAGGAAGCTATCTTATGTTGATCAATTTCTGCAAGTGGGCAATGGCGCACAAGTAGCGGTTGAAGCCATATGAACATTTAAGCTAGTTTTACCTTCGGGTTTAGTACTGAGTTTGAATAAATGTCATTATGCACCTTCTATTGTTAGAGGTATAGTTTCTGTTTCTTGTTTGATAAACCTTGCTTTTCACCATACTGTTTCTAATAATGGAATTTGTGTTTCTTTGAATGGCATTTTTTATTTTACTGCTATTGCCGTGAATGGTGTGTTTGAAATTGATATGAATGATCATGTCATTAATGATAATAATAATTCTAATTTTAGCATCAATAAGAAGAGAAAGTTAGACTTGGATTCTTCTTATCTTTGGCATTGTAGACTTGCCCATATATGGAAGACTCGCATGCAAAAGCTTTCGAAAGAAGGACTTTTGGATAGTTTCGATGATGAATCATTGGATAAATGTGAATCTTGTATTTCTGGGAAAATGACAAGGAAACCTTTTAATGCTAACATTGAAAGCGCTACGGATCTACTTGGTCTTATACATATGGATGTGTGTGGACCACTTAGACATGTGTCAAAGAGAGGTGCTAGCTACTTCTTAACATTCACGGATGATTTTAGCCGATATGGTTTTGTTTATTTACTTAAGCATAAATCTGAGGTGTTTGAAACATTCAAAGTGTTTAAAGCTGAAGTAGAGTTGCAAACTGGAAAGAAGATTAAAGCTCTTCGATCCGATCGAGGTGGCGAATACTTAAGTCAAGAGTTTAAAGATTATCTTGCTAAGAGTGGAATTGTCCAGAATCTTACTTCTCCTTATACTCCACAACAAAATGGTGTATCTGAAAGGAGAAATCGTACATTATTTGATATGGTGCGATGCACGTTTAATCTTACTACTCTACCATTATCCTTTTGGGACTATGCCTTAGAATCTGCGATTCGTATTCTTAATATGGTTCCCATAAAGAAGGTAAGTAAGACACCATATGAAATATGGCATGGCAATAAGCCTAATATGTCTTATCTTAAGGTCTTGGGTTATGAGGCGTACGTGAAACGTGACTCAGCTGATAAACTCCATCAAAGATCTGTGAAGTGTATCTTCGTAGGATACCCTAAGGAAACTATGGGTTACTACTTTTACTTCCCACCTGAAAATAAAGTTATTGTTGCAAGATATGGGAATTTTCTTGAAAGAGAATTTGTATCTCAAGAATTCAGTGGGAGGAACTATGATCTGGAAGATGATCATGAAGATACATCACCTTCTGAAATTACTAGCGAAATTCCCGTGGAGCCAGAAAGTCTGGGTCCTCCACCGGAATTAGTTCCTATCCGAAGGTCTGAAAGGACTATTCGAGCATCCAACCGTCTAAGTCTAAACATAGAGGTTGAAGATAATGAACCAGGTGACTTCGGTGAACCTGCTAATTATAAATCTGCTATGCTTGATCCTAAGAGCAAAAAGTGGAGAGGTGTTATGGATGAGGAAATGCACTCCATGGATGTCAACGAAGTTTGGACGAAAGTGGATCCACCTCCTGGTGCTAAAGTAGTGAAAAGTAAGTGGATTTACAAGTTAAAAACTGACATGGATGGAAAGATACAATGCTACAAAGCTCATTTGGTGGCCAAGGGCTGCACTCAAACGCATGGTGTTGACTACGATGAGACCTTCTCGCCGGTAGCCGACATTAGAGCTATTAAGATTCTCATAGCTATAGCCGCGTACTATGACTATGAGATATGGCAAATGGATGTTAAAACTACCTTCTTGAATGGTCGCTTAGATGAGGACATCTATATGGAGCAACCTGAAGGGTATGTTGATCCTGAATATCCAAATCGTGTGTGTAAACTTCAACGATCTATTTATGGTCTGAAGCAAGCCTCACGACAATGGAATAAACGATTCGATGAAGAAATCAAGAAGTTTGGATTTGTTCAGAATCGTGATGAGCCATGTGTATATCGCAAAGCTAGTGGGAGTAATATAGTTTTCTTGGTCTTATATGTTGATAACATATTAATCATGGGAATTCATATACCAAGTCTTAAAGCTGTTAAGGATTATCTTGGTAAATGTTTTTCTATGAAAGATCTAGGAGAAGCTGCATACATATTGGGTATTAAGATCTATCGTGATAGGAAAAGACGGTTGATTGGACTTAGTCAAAGTGCATATCTTGACAAGATATTAAAGAGGTACATCATGCACAACTCCAAGAAAGGTTATCAACCTATGGATGTTGATCATGGTTTAAGTCATGAGAAAGATGCGTCAACTCCTGAAGAGGAGGAATACATGGCAAGAGTTCATTATGCTTCGGCTGTAGGATCTATCATGCATGCTGTAAGATACACAAGGCCCGATGTGGCGTTTTCTCAGAACTTAGTCAGTCGTTATTAGCAGAAACCTGGTAAGCTCCACTGGGCTGCTGTTAAACATATTCTTAAGTATTTAAGGAATACAGGAGACATGATTCTTGTTTATGGGGGTAAACCAGACACATAACTGAATGTTACAGGTTTCTGTGATGCTTCTTCGCAATGTGATAAAGATGATACGAAGTCCCAAACTGGTTATGTCTTTGTCGTCAATGGAGGAGCTGTAGACTGGAAGAGCTGTAAGCAGTCAATAATAGCTATGCATGCTGCCCAGGCCGAGTATGTAGCTTCCTTAGAAGCTGCAATGGAGACTGTTTGGATTAGGAAATTTATTGATGACCTGGGAGTGATGCCTTCAATAAAGAATCCTACTGATATGTATTGCGACAACTCTGCCGCAATCATATTCGCTAATGAACCTGGAGTCATGAAAGGCGCCATACATTTTCTGAGGATATTTCTCTATGTTCGAGAGCAAGTTGCTGCCGGTGAAATTAATTTGTTGAAAGTTCACACAGATAGTAACTTAGCTGATCCTTTCACTAAAGCATTATCTGGTAGGAAAGTCACCGAGCATGCTAAGGGAATAGGACTTATGTTAGCTAGTGACTTCATGTAAATCTGTGATTTAGTATTTGGATAAGGGGTGTTAAACATTATTACCTTGATGAAATAAAGTTTGGGTTTCCTTTATTTCTATTAGTTAATTCTGAATCCTATATTTGCATGTTTATATCCATGAATATTAATTTATTCTAAATTGTCCGTTGTCGATTAATAATATGAGAATATTATTAAATTAATACAAATCTAAAGTTTGGTGGGAGTAGTTCTTGAAAGAATACTTGATGTGATTACATACCAAATTTAGATGATATTCGATGATTCGAGATATAGGACTTATCCCAACTAAAGTGATATTACTTTATGGATCTTTGTCATTAAGTATATATCATAAATAGTTATCCTTCGACCTGAGATACTAGGAAACGTTATGGATCTAGTGCATTTCTGTGAATCAATCTAACGCTATACGTAACTGGTGGCTATACGGATTTGATTTCAGGGGTGTTGCAAAATTCATGAGTTTTGCTTGTAGTCAAAATGGGATTTTGTTTCCTTCAATATTTTGTTGGAGTTTTAATACAGTTGGGGCACTCGTGGGGTTAATTAAAGATGTATGTGTGGCCGCATCCAAATAGATATTTGGTAATCTTTAATAATCAACGAACGAGAAAGCATTTTGTTAATTAAAGAATGACTGAGATCCATATCCTTGTTAACGTGTATTAAACAAAAGGATAATGATAATGATGTTTAATCATTAAAAGGTTTTGTCCAGGAGACCTTACTCGAGATCGTACCAGAGGCATCCATCGACGTGTAGCTAGACGCCAATCGATGTGATCACGATATTTATGAAATAGTCCAAGTGGGAGCTGTTAGTTTGTGGACGTATTTAAATAGTCGTGTGTTAGGATCGAACTCGAGACTATGGAATTGCACACAAACGTTTAGAGATATTTAATTTAAATAATTATATTTTATTTATTAAAATGTAATTTATTAACGAGTGTTATAAACCGTGACTAACGACCGTTAAGTATTTAATGGAAAATGACTAACGGGCGCTAACAGTAAAAATGGAAAAAATATTTTTTGGTTCCCTCTATTTTAAGGGGATGTTTGGCCGGCCCCTATGGGGTGTGTGTTTGTGTTTTTTAGTTTTGGTTTTAAAGCAAACAATATATTCTCTATATATAGTTTGTCTCCAAACCCTAGCTTATGACACACTATAAATATAAAGGCTTTCAGTTGTTTCTTTGCTCATTCATAGTGAAAGAAAATAATCTCTGAAACCTTGCCAAACACCACATTCGGCCGACTATAGCCTAGTGCATACTCGGTTCGTCGTTTCCACCACTACGACACGGTTCTGCTCGCGTGACCTAGCTTGTCGAATAGCTTGTTTGAGGCGTGTGTACAAGAGCATAGATTTAACCTCCTTTGGTTAATCTTGGATTGGTTTGAAGTGTTCTTTTGCTAGGAAGCTTTGCAAGGTAAAATACCTTTTTAATTTTAATGTTCAATTAGTTGTATGCATGTTATGTTAATTGATCTTAATTGCTTCTGCATGTGTTATGATGTTTATATGTTTTGTTTATCAAATAAATGTTATGTTAGATGATGAGGTACTTAATACTCATCATTTTACCCTAAGTTAAACGATAAAAAAGGCAAAAAAAAAAAGAGAAAAAACGGACATATATCTTGTGTTTTCTGATTTTATTTTGAAGATCCGGTTTCCTGACAAAAAGACGAAACCAAGGTCAAAAAGTCAAACCGAGCACGGTTTTGGAAAAAAGCACGAAAAAACGAAGTCAATGAAAGAAAAATGATCAAGTGGGACCCACATCTTGGCACTATAATCACAGCCCGTTTATAATTATAAACAATATTAGCCATCCCACTTTTGAAATTCGGACCATGAAAATAAGCCCAGTCCATCTTTCTTTTTGATGACTAACTTTATTTGGGCCTAATCTCAAATCCAGCCCATCTCTTGAAAATAAAACCACCACTAGATCCCTTTTGTTGCTTCATACGTTTTATACAAATCTAGGGTTTCTCCATTATTTCCTCACAGCCGCAACACCAATCTCAATTTCCTTTCCCTCATTTATTTCCCTTTTATACTACAAACCAAGAACACACATACCCCACACTTGATTCGAATTCAAAAACACGTGAAGACAAAGGAAGTGACGAAATGGGTGATCTATTTTTCGTGTACAAGAGGTGAACCTGACTCATCTATGACACTCCCATGTGTTTTGCTGTCAAGGAAGAATCAAGACAAAAAGAATGGAGCCAAAAATAAAAACGTCATGCATGACGTTTTTGAGTTGAAGATCGCCTATATAAAGAGAAGACCAGATGAAGAGAAGAACAAGTAATTTTTAGGGTTTAATCTTTAATTTTAATTGTTGTCTTTTTAATTTTCGAAAATTAATATTCAGTTTTTAGCAACTATTGTACTCGAATTTTTATCCAATTGAAGCATTGTTGAAAGAAATTAAAGTTTGTTCTTGTTAATTGTTAAAGTTCTTCACTTCACTGATTCTTAATTATAAAAAAAAGATTGTTAATCTTTTATTAGCTTCCTGTTAGATTGATATATAAAAAAGAAAAAAAAAGATTGACACTAGTTACCATTAAAAAGAAAAAAAAGGATCGAGATTTGGTTACTCTTTGTGTTAAAAAAATACTTTAGTTGTTGATGTTCGACGGCAGAAAAAAAAGAAAAGAAAGAAAAGAAAGGTGGTTATTTGTTTTTGTTGCTTTTGATACTGTTGAAAAAAAAGGGTGATGGTTATATGTTGACTTTGTGCATAACAAAGAAACTAAAAGAAATTTGGTGCTTGTTTGTGTATTGCTAATCACAAGAAAGTGGCTGCTATTGTTGCTTTGTTGGAGGTACATTTCTTTGTTGATGTTCACTGGGTATAGCTTATGTGTTTCGTTACTGATTTGGTCATGAAGAAGGATATGGTATTGTGGTCGAAGTGATTAAAGGGTTCGAATCGGTTAAATGTTAAAGGTGTATTAGTTTTATGTTCGTGCGATCCTTGAATCGAATCCGGTATCATCACTATCCTTACTCTTTCGTTTATTAGTTAATTCCTTTAGAGTTTTTAGTAATAATTTACGATTTGTAGATGTGTTGTTATAAAAGTTAGAATTCTTTTTCTTTCTCTTTTTCTTGTAACATTTAGTTCCCATTAGTTCTAAATAAGTTATCATAATTTTCTTGCAAGTGTTAGTTATTAATTGTTTGGAATTAGTTGTGTTTCACAAGCAATGTTACTGTTAATACCAATGGGCTTCTAAGGCTAGCCATTATTGGATAAAAATCAGGAATAAGAGTTCACTGTTGAAAAATATTTGAGAAGAAAAAGTTACAAAATTCTTTTTGTTGTTTAGGGGATTCGAACCCCAGACCTTGCCAACACCCACGCATTACAAACTCTCCACAACCAACTGTGCCACTTAGTTTCTTGGTAAAAATTTGCACAATAGTATATATAAGGGATTAGCATAATTAGACAGTTTTATTTAATTAATAGATTAGTTTAAATCCGTTTTTAAATCGAAAATAAGTAATTGCGTAAAAAAAAATACAAAAAAAAAAATAATTTCTATATAAAATAAATATTTAGACTTATTAGAACTTTAAATAATTTTGTCACTTTATTTTAATTTGCACTTTTTAGATTTGTATTAAGTGTAGAAATTAATTAAAAATAGTTCAAAATTTTCAAATCTTCTTTTTAATAAATTATTATTTTATCATTTATGAGGTTTAGAAATTAAGTTTGAATTTTTAGGTCATTAGTTGCCTTAATAATAGATTAGACGCGTTTTAGGATTTTCGGTTTACGTTTTATGCTTATATTTTGCAATCCTAGCTTGCCAAAAATGTTTCTCATAGATTTTTAGGTTTTCCATTGCCTAATTTATCATCCCCTTAGATAATTAAAAAAAAAACAAAACAAAATCAAGTACCGATCATTCAAGCATCAAATACCAAAATCCGTGCGCCGATTCAATTCACAATTTCGCGAGGAAACGACCCAGGACGATTCGATTATCACTTTTTCCTAATCGTGATTTTCTTATCAATACTTCCCGATCACATATATTTGTGATTTCACATTTCACTTCTTTTCCTAAAGAGTGAACCGTCTAATTACTCTATATATATATATATATTTGCTATACTATATCGAAGATATCAAATTTTTGGCGCCGCTGCCGGGGAAATTTGTGAACGAATTTGGCATCGGCTTTGGAAGATTAGTGACTTGAAGACCCTTTCGTTTTTGAAAGTTAAAAGTTTAAAGAAAACAATATAAAAGTAACAAAAAATATTTTTCTTTTCTTTTTTACTATATAGTATCATATTAAAAAACCAAAAAAATACAAAAAGATTTTTGTTTACAATGTTTAATAAATAGAATCTACTAATCAATATTATTCCTCAATGAAAAAGGGTAATATTATAATAAGTTCCCAATCTTAAAGATTAAAACTTCCTTTGTATCACTTGAGTGTTGGGGTGTACCTTTTGTGAATTAGCAAACTATATAAGAAAGGATTAAGGAGGGTTGTTCCAACGAACTACGACCCGAATTGGAAAAGGCACTTAAGAGCTTCGCGCCGCCTCGTTCCTCCGCCTTTCTTTGTGAGCTTATTCATAATAGAATTACCGTATCTCTTGATGATTATTGGTTAAGTTCATCGTTTTTCGTAGCCTTTCGCCTTCATTGAATTGTTTTTGGTGCATGAGCACCCGTTCTTCTTCTCCAAACCTTCTTTCTCCATTAAGTAATCCCGAAAAACTTATCCGACAAAGAATCTTGATATTGAACAAAGAGAATTTGAAATGGCCACACAAGGACCTAGACCCGGAGGGCCTCAAAACCAAATTCCACCCCCTTTTCCACATAATGGTAACGGTGGCGGTGGTGGGCCTCAAGGACCTCAAGGACCTCAAGGACCGGCTCCCGATCTCCGAACGATGGAGGAGTTGTGTCAACCAACTTTAAATGGACGGGGCGGACCGATCGCCCCGATCCCGATTCAAGCCACGGATTTTGGTTTAAGACATCATATGATACAACAAGTACAAAATTCTCAATTTAATGGAATATCAAGTGATGATGCAAACAAACATATTGATAAATTTTTGGATGTAACTCAACATATGAAACAAAATGGAGTTCCCGAGGATGCCCTACGGCTTTCTCTCTTTCCGTACTCTTTAGGCCTTCATGTCGCCGAATGGTATGATCGTCTACCTCGGAACTCTATCCAAAGTTTCGATGACATGATAAGGAAATTTCTCTCGAAATTTTTCCCTCCGTCGATGGCTACCAAATTGATAAATGCTATTACTAGCTTTCAACAAAAGTCGGACGAATCATTATTCGAAGCTTGGGAAAGGTACAAAGGGTACATTGATCGATGACCGAGCGATAACATGCCTCTCGTTACTCAAATTGACACATTTTACAATGGCCTTACATTGAGGCATCGGGACACGATCAATGCGGCCGCCGGAGGGACGTTTATGAAAAGACGTCCCGAGGAGTGTTACGATCTTATCGAGAACATGACCGCACATCACAACCATTGGGACACTACGGTATCTCGAGATGAGATGACTAGAGGTATTGCGTCGGCTTCTACCGAGAGCCTGGAGGTTGTCCGTACTTTGGAAAAGATGAGCAATAATTTTCTCGATGCTTTGAAACAACTCACATTGAATCAATCGGTCAAAGCCGTGAATCCTAAGTGTGAAACTTGTGGTGTTCCACATTCTTATCATGAGTGCCCGGCCGTCGGTGGCTACACTCAAGAGACCACATATGATACTACGGGTTACCAACCTCAAGGTGACCGTAATTTGCTAAGCTATCGGTCAAATAATTATATCGGACCACCCGGATTCAATCAACCCCAAAATCAAGTTGCTCAAAAAAATTTCCAAACTCGGAACAATCAAGTTCAAAACCGAGGGAATAACCACACTCAAGGTTATCATCAAGGAAATTTCTATCAAGCTTATCAACCACCGGCTTATCAAGCTCCCGCTTATCAAGCTCCGGTTAACCAATCGCTTGCTCAAATTCCTAACGATGTGTCTAACTACATGAAAGCTAATGACATGGTCGTGAAGAATTTGCAAAGCCAAATTACCAATTTAAGGGGTGATTTAAGCAAACAAGGAAATGATCTTAGGAATGAACTTAAAAATGATATGAGAACTTCTTTGAATAATCAAACTAATGATCTTAGGAACATGATGGCTAGCTTCTTTCAAGCAAACCAAGCCTCGGGTTCGGGGCCTCTTCCGGCCAATACCGTTGCAAACCCAAAAGGCGAATTGAAATCCATCACCATACGAAGTGGTAAAGCCTATAAAGAACCTCCGATCCCAACATCGGAGCCAAAGGAAACCGAGGAAACAAAGGACGAGGAGCAACCCAAAAGCTCACAAAGTACCGCTCAAGTCCAACCTCCGGTTAAACCGATTCCAACTCTCATTCCGGAACCCGAGATTCCGAAGACTAAGCCTTCGATTCCATATCCTTCAAGGCTTAGTAACCAAAAGCTCCAAGACAAAACTAATGTTCAAATGACCAAGTTTCTTGAAATCTTTCAAAAGTTACACTTCGACATTAGTTTTGCGGATGCTTTGCTCTATATGCCCAAATTTGCCTCGATGTTTAAAAGCATGTTAAGCAACAAGGAAAAATTGGGTGAAATGACCAAAACGCCTTTGAATGAGAATTGCTCGGCGGTGCTCCTCAAAAAGTTAGCCGAAAAACTTGGAGACCCCGGCAAATTTCTTATACCATGTGACTTTCCCGAGCTTGATGAATGCTTAGCCTTGGCCGATCTTGGTGCAAGCATCAATCTAATGCCACTTTTGGTATGGAAAAAGCTCTCTCTTCCCGCACTTACTCCGACACAAATGACTCTCGAGCTTGCCGACCGATCGGTAACTATACCTTTGGGTATTGCCGAGGATGTCTTTGTGAAGGTAGGAAAGTTCTATTTTCCGGCCGACTTCGTTATCGTTGACTACAATGTTGATCCGAGGGTTCCTCTCATTCTTGGGAGGCCCTTCTTAAGGACATCACGTGCACTAATCAATGTGTACGGAGAAGAACTTACTCTTCAAGTCGATGACGAAGCCGTGACCTTCAATGTCGGGCACCTTTAAAAATTCCCTCGCAAATACTTTGAGGAATCGGTTAATCAAATCGATGTCATAGATATTGTTTGCGAGGAGCATAAACAAGAGGTGATCGGTTGCTCGGAAAATTCTTCAAGTGGCAATCCCACTTCATTAGACCCCATCGTTGCTATCTCTTCCCCCTCTCTCACTCCATTTGAGGGAGGTGACTTCATTTTGGAAGAGATTGAAGCCTACCTTGATAGTGATTCGACTCTACCGGAGTTTGATCCTAATGACTTTGACCCGGAGGGACACATTCGTCTCATTGAGCAATTGCTTAACATGGATCCTTTACCTCTCCCTCCGAAAGAACTCCATCACGAGGAAATCAAGCAAATTGAAAATCCAATTGTTGATCCTCCGGAGCTCGAACTTAAGGACTTACCTCCTCATCTCGAATATGCGTTTTTGGAGGGTGATGATAAATTACCCGTCATTATTGCTAACGACTTAAAAGATGAGGAGAAAGCCGCTCTCATAAAGGTTTTAAAGTCTCACAAGCATGCCATTGCTTGGAAACTTTCTGACATCAAGGGCATAAACCCGCAATTTTGTACTCACAAAATATTGATGGAGGAAGACTTTAAACCGGCGGTTCAAAGTCAAAGAAGGGTGAATCCAAAAATTCATGAGGTTATCAAATCGGAAGTTATCAAACTTCTCGATGCCGGATTGATTTACCCTATCTCCGATAGTTCATGGGTGAGCCCGATTCATTGTGTGCCCAAAAAGGGCGGAATAACCGTTGTGGAAAATAACGACAACGAGTTGATCCCAACTCGTTTGGTGACGGGGTGGCGAGTATGCATTGATTATCGAAAGTTGAACGATGCTACTCGTAAAGACCATTTCCCGTTACCTTTCATGGACCTCATGCTTGAAAGATTAGTCGGAAACGATTACTATTGTTTCCTTGACGGATTTTCCGGCTACTTTCAAATTCCCATCGATCCGAAGGACCAAGATAAGACCACCTTCACATGTCCTTACGGAACGTTTGCTTATCGTCGCATGCCATTCGGCTTATGCAATGCACCGGGCACGTTCCAAAGGTGTATGACCGCCATCTTTCACGACATGATCGAGAAAACGATGGAGGTCTTCATGGATGACTTCTCGGTCTTCGGTGATTCATTCCAATCTTGCCTCTCAAATTTAGACCGCATGTTGCAAAGGTGCGAAGACACTAATCTCGTGCTAAATTGGGAGAAGAGTCATTTTATTGTCAAAGAAGGAATCGTCCTCGGCCATAAAATTTCTAAATCGGGGATTGAGGTCGATCGAGCCAAAGTGGACGTTATCGCTAAGCTCCCTCATCCCACTTCCGTAAAAGGTATCCGGAGCTTTTTAGGTCATGCCGGCTTTTATCGAAGGTTTATTCAAGACTTTTCAAAGATCGCCCGACCCATGACTCATCTCCTCGAGAAGGATGCTCCGTTCATCTTTTCGGAAGATTGTATTCAAGCGTTCAATACGCTTAAGAAAAAATTGACCGAAGCCCCTATCTTAGTTTCCCCCGATTGGGAACTTCCATTCGAGCTCATGTGCGATGCAAGCGATTTCGCTATGGGTGCCGTCTTGGGGCAACGAAGGGCTCGACATTTTCAGCCTATACATTACCCAAGCAAGACTATGTCCGAGGCTCAATCGAACTACACCACTACGGAAAAAGAATTACTTGCCGTGGTGTACGCTTTCGAGAAATTTCGCCCGTACCTAGTCTTGAACAAATGCGTAGTGTATACGGATCACTCGGATCTAAAATATCTCTTTCAAAAGCAAGATGCTAAGCCGAGATTGCTCCGGTGGGTTCTCCTCCTTCAAGAATTCGATTTCACTATCCGTGATACGAAAGGAGCCGAGAACCTCGCGGCCGACCACCTATCTCGTCTTGAAAATCCACACCAAGGTGATCTCGATAAAAAGGAAGTGACGGAAACATTTCCCCTCGAGACACTTGGTATGGTATCTCTAAGTGGAGATTCTAGTACCCCATGGTTTGCCGACTTTGCAAACTACCATGCGGGGAACTTCTTGATCAAAGGGATGTCGTCCCAAAAAAAACGAAAATTCTTTAAAGATGTTAAACATTATTTTTGGGACGACCCCTTTCTCTTCAAAGTTTGTGCGGATCAAATCATCCGGCGGTGTGTTCATGGCCAAGAAGCCATTGATATTCTTACGGCTTGCCACAATGGACCCACCGGGGGACACCATGGTGCAAACCTTACCGCCAAAAAGGTGTTTGATTCCGGCTTCTATTGGCCCTCGATCTACCGTGACGCCCATGACTTAGTCCAATCTTGCGACTCTTGTCAACGTCACGGCAAGATCACCCAAAAAGATGAAATGCCCCAAAATATCATACAAGTTTGTGAGATATTTGACATTTGGGGTATTGACTTTATGGGGCCGTTCCCGTCTTCACGAGGGAACAAGTACATACTCCTGGCCGTCGACTATTTGTCTAAATGGGTGGAAGCGAAAGCGCTCCCCACCAACGACGCCCGAGTTGTTGTGAAATTCTTAAAATCTCTCTTTGCCCGGTTCGGAACTCCCCGCGCTATCATTAGTGATCGTGGTACTCACTTTTGCAATGACCAATTTGCAAAGGTCATGCTTAAGTACGGAGTTACACATCGACTTTCCACCGCCTATCATCCTCAAACTAGTGGACAAGTCGAGGTTTCCAACCGTGGCTTAAAACGAATTCTTGAGAGGACGGTTGGTGAAAACCGTGCCTCTTGGTCCGATAAGCTAGATGATGCATTATGGGCCTTCCGTACCGCTTTCAAAACACCCATCGGGTGTACTCCTTACAAACTCGTGTACGGAAAGGCTTGTCATCTTCCTATCGAGCTTGAGCACAAAGCCTATTGGGCCCTCAAGCATGCCAACTTCTATCTCAAGTCCGCGGGTGATCACCGAAAAGTTCAACTCAATGAATTAAATGAACTTCGGGATCAAGCCTACGAGAACTCTTTGATCTATAAAGAGAAGACAAAGAAGATCCACGACTCTAAAATCAAGAACCGCGTTTTCAACGTTGGTGATCGAGTCCTTCTTTTCAACTCTCGATTGAAGATATTCTCGGGTAAACTCAAAACCCGTTGGACCGGACCATTCACCATTATCAAAGTTTATCCATATGGCACCATCGAGTTATCTCAAACCGACGGGCCAAAGTTCAAGGTGAATGGTCATCGATTGAAGCACTACTTTGGAGGGGACATACCACCCTTGGTTGTCCCGGATCTCCAAACCTCTCCATCGGATCTCTAAATCCGGGGAGTTTCGTCAGGCTCGTGACGTTAAACAAGCGCTTCTCGGGAGGCAACCCCTGTATTATCTATCTAATACGTGACGGAGGAGCCTGCCTCTTCCATTTGTGTGCTCCGTGTTGGTTGTGAATGTGTAGGTTTGCCCGGATATGTAGCCTCTCGAGTCTCGATCCGAACACCTATTTTGTCGGGAGCCGATATCCTTAATCTTTTGACTAACGTTTTTCCATTGCATAATTAATAAACGGCTTTAGATTTACGTAGAGACCCCTCGATTTTAGAAATATGCATTAAAATCGTTGAATTTTAGTATGGGGGTGGCATTCCCGTATTAGAAAACATTGAGGCCAATGTGTAGTTTTAGTATGGGGGGGTGGTATCTATCGATATCGTACTAAATTTTTGCTTAATTCCCGTGTAATCCCGTTTTACCACAAAAAAATGTGTTTTTTTATGCCAAATTATTTTCCTAAAAAAAAAAAAAAAAAAAAAAAGAGGACAAAAATGAGACCTAAGTGTTTGACTTTCCGTTGGGTGAGAACGAAAATAAAAATTTTGACTCGATTGAGCGTGTTGAGCTCTAGCCTAGCCCTTTACAAAGCTTAATCGTTTTTGCGAATCATTTAGAATGGGTTCTTTTAAACTTGCATTAATAGTTTCCATGGATGATTTTAAACTTGCTTAAACAAATGAGAAATGATAGAGCAAAATTCAAGATGTTTTTTATTTATAAAGGTTAATTTTTGTACTTTTCACTCCCAACAGCTTATGATAATTGTTTAAATAAAGTCGAACGGTCTTAGAGATTCTTAGTTTTAAAACAACTTCCTTTAAAAATTGCATATGATTAATCAAAGTCCACATTAGGGTATAATTAGCACCATGGAATGGGATGCGAAATTTGGCAAAATGTATAAATCCAATAATACCCGAAAGGTTGAGGATAATGTTGCTATAAATCCAAAAATTCTTACAAGAATGAGGATGAATAACCAAAGTCATAATAAAGCGTTCGATAAAAGTCACCAAACGGTGTACACCAAGAATGAATAAAAGGCCAAGGTCTTAAAAGTTGCGATATTTGATATCTAGTGGAATAAGCCAAATTTCAAATCCATAATATATCGTGTTAAATTATACCTTGGCAGGGACTTTTGATTTAATCATATGGAATTTTTGAGGATCGAGTTTTTAACTACTTATTAATTAAATCGTCTTTCTTTATCTTCGAATTAAATAAGTGTTAAGGGAGTATTGAGTCCATAAATTAAAAATTACAAGTATTAGACATCTTATCTTAAACCGAGCTATGATCTTGTTTTTAAACTTGTAAAATGGCAAAGTGAAAACCGAGGACGACGAATTTTACCCATGAGGGGCAAAGATATGAATGCTTTTTGTTCCGTGATCCCTAAACGTTAATTTCCAAAATTAATGAAAGGCTAAACAAGATGGTCTCGCAAAAAAAAAATAACGTAGCAATAGTGATCGTAAATAAATAATGTTGGTCATTTTAAGTGTGTGTGTGTAAATAATTGTGTCTTTTAAAAAATGGTTAAAATGGGACGTTTAAAAATTTACGTTTTTCTCCTAAGGTAAAAACTTTGCTACTTTCAAAGTAATTAAATTAGGGGGTGATCGTAAAATTTTATCGGATATATTGCACGGGAGTTGCAATAGTTTAGTATGGGGGCGTGATGAGGTACTTAATACTCATCATTTTACCCTAAGTTAAACGATAAAAAAGGCAAAAAAAAAAGAAGAGAAAAAACGGACATATATCTTGTGTTTTCTGATTTTATTTTGCAGATCCGGTTTTCCGACAAAAAGACGAAACCAAGGTCAAAAAGTCAAACCGAGCACGGTTTTGGAAAAAGCACGAAAAAACGAAGTCAATGAAAGAAAAACGATCAAGTGGGACCCACATCTTGGCCCTATAATCACAGCCCGTTTATAATTATGAACAATATTACCCATCCCACTTTTGAAATTCGGACCATGAAAATAAGCCCAGTCCATCTTTCTTTTTGATGACTACCTTTATTTGGGCCTAATCTCAAATCCAGCCCATCTCTTGAAAATAAAACCACCACTGGATCCCTTTTGCTGCTTCATATGTTTTATACAAATCTAGGGTTCCTCCATTATTTCCTCACAGCCGCAACACCAATCTCAATTTCCTTTCCCTCCTTTATTTCCCTTTTATGCTACAAACCAAGAAAACACATACCCCACACTTGATTCGAATTCAAAAACACGTGAAGACAAAGGAAGTGATGAAATGGGTGATCTATTTTTCGTGTACAAGAGGTGAACCTGACTCATCTATGACACTCCCATGTGTTTTGCTGTCAAGGAAGAATCAAGGCAAAAAGAATGGAGCCAAAAATAAAAACGTCATGCATGACGTTTTTGAGTTGAAGACCGCCTATATAAAGAGAAGACCAGATGAAGAGAAGAACAAGTAATTTTTAGGGTTTAATCTTTAATTTTAATTTTTGTCTTTTTAATTTTCGAAAATTAATATTCAGTTTTTAGAAACTATTGTACCCGAATTTTTATCCAATTGAAGCATTGTTGAAAGAAATTAAAGTTTGTTCTTGTTAATTGTTAAAGTTCTTCACTTCACTGATTCTTAATTATAAAAAAAAAGATTGTTAATCTTTTATTAGCTTCCTGTTAGATTGATATATAAAAAAGAAAAAAAAAGATTGACCCTAGTTACCATTCAAAAGAAAAAAAAAGGATCGAGATTTGGTTACTCTTTGTGTTAAAAAAAATACTTTAGTTGTTGATGTTCGACGGCAGAAAAAAAAAGAAAGAAAGAAAAGAAAGGTGGTTATTTGTTGCTTTTGATACTGTTGAAAAAAAGGGTGATGGTTATATGTTGACTTTGTGCATAACAAAGAAACTAAAAGAAATTTGGTGCTTGTTTGTGTATTGCTAATCACAAGAAAGTGGCTGCTATTGTTGCTTTGTTGGAGGTACATTTCTTTGTTGATGTTCACTGGGTATAGCTTATGTGTTTCGTTACTGATTTGGTCATGAAGAAGGATATGGTATTGTGGTCGAAGTGATTAAAGGGTTCGAATCGGTTAAATGTTAAAGGTGTATTAGTTTTATGTTCGTGCGATCCTTGAATCGAATCCGGTATCATCACTATCCTTACTCTTTCGTTTATTAGTTAATTTCTTTAGAGTTTTTAGTAATAATTTACGATTTGTAGATGTGTTGTTATAAAAGTTAGAATTCTTTTTCTTTCTCTTTTTCTTGTGAATAAGAGTTCACTGTTGAAAAATATTTGAGAAGAAAAAGTTACAAAATTCTTTTTGTTGTTTAGGGGATTCGAACCCCAGACCTTGCCAACACCCACGCATTACAAACTCTCCACAACCAACTGTGCCACTTAGTTTCTTGGTAAAAATTTGCACAATAGTATATATAAGGGATTAGCATAATTAGACAGTTTTATTTAATTAATAGATTAGTTTAAATCCGTTTTTAAATCGAAAATAAGTAATTGCGTAAAAAAAAATACAAAAAAAAATAATTTCTATATAAAATAAATATTTAGACTTATTAGAACTTTAAATAATTTTGTCACTTTATTTTAATTTGCACTTTTTAGATTTGTATTAAGTGTAGAAATTAATTAAAAATAGTTCAAAATTTTCAAATCTTCTTTTTAATAAATTATTATTTTATCATTTATGAGGTTTAGAAATTAAGTTTGAATTTTTAGGTCATTAGTTGCCTTAATAATAGATTAGACGCGTTTTAGGATTTTCGGTTTACGTTTTATGCTTATATTTTGCAATCCTAGCTTGCCAAAAATGTTTCTCATAGATTTTTAGGTTTTCCATTGCCTAGTTTATCATCCCCTTAGATAATTAAAAAAAAAAAAGAAAAAAAAAAACAAAATCAAGAACCGATCATTCAAGCATCAAATACCAAAATCCGTGCGCCGATTCAATTCACAATTTCGCGAGGAAACGACCCGGGACGATTCGATTATCACTTTTTCCTAATCGTGATTTTCTTATCAATACTTCCCGATCACATATATTTGTGATTTCACATTTCACTTCTTTTCCTAAAGAGTGAACCGTCTAATTACTCTATATATATATTTGCTATACTATATCGAAGATATCATTAGATCTAACAAACCAACACTAAATATGTTTCATTTGTTGATGATGATACTTTCCCCAAAGATAAGTGCTCTTATACTGTTCCCATGTCTATTAAATTACTTGACAAACCATGTTTTAAAGGTTGCTCAGAAGGCTTGTTGTGCCTGTACAGTAAGAACACTGCTGTTATTTGGAATCCTGCAATAAGGAAATCTGTTACTATCAATATGCCTGATGTGGGAGTACCCTCGTATCAATATGAAACTGTTATTGGCTTTGGGGTTCTTCCTACCACTCGTGAGCCTATGCTTGTCCAAACCAAATTTATCTTGGATAGGCCGGCCGTCTTGGAACTATATATTTGCAATTTGATATTTTTACATTAAGCACATGGGCTTGGAGATCGATCAATCTGCCTCGTAAATCAGTTGTGTTGGCAGACAATGATAATCACTTAGATATAAATGGGTTTATTTATTGGCAAGCTTATTATAGAGATAAAAGTGACAGGAATAAGTCTTACCGATTGATTATATCTTTTGATATGACAAGTGAAGAGTTTACAGAAATAACCCTCCCAAATAGTTTACCATTGGACAGTAACGTTATAGTGTCTATGACTAAGCTAATGGAGTCTCTTGTTGTGTTCGAATACATATATGAGCGCAATTATTATGATGTATGGATGATGGAGAATGGAACTTCAAATACGTTAAAAAAGATTTTCACTATTGAAATACCACTTGGACAAATACCAAGCAGATCATTTCGCTTTCGGAAGAATGGGGAAATTATAGGCAAAATGATAAACACTGATTATGCAGTGGATGTACTTTTTGTCTATGATCCATACTTAAAACTAAAAAAAGAGATGGGCATTTACGGAAAAGCATATTCATTATATGTGGACTCCTTCATGGAAACACAAATTTTGCTTGATCAGTGAGAAATACTAGACTTTTGGAGTACCACTAAAGGTATGCAGATTTAAGTGCAAATATATGGCAGATTAACTAAAGTAAATGATTTGGTTGATTATGTTTTTCTTTATATTACTGATATGTGTCTTTATAGTAATCTTCCGAGGTTGTTAGCATTGTCAAAATGCGTTTGGAAACTGATCTTGAAGGGTGATGCATATGCTGGCTCTGGTGAATTAGAGGCTTGTGACTCTATTGCCGATGATATCTGAGATACTTTTAAAAAAATTGTCCAAGGATTGTATAAGTTTACAAAAAATAATGTGTTCATAGTGTTTGCGACTTGTGTTATCCTTTATTTTGTTTGGCCGAAATTGCTTATGGTTTGAGTATGTGAAATGGAGGGTTACAACCCCGTGGATTAATTGGTCAAAAGGTGCCGGAAACCATAGTTACAAAGAAAGGGAAAAAAAATGTTCTTTAGTTTGTTAGACAAGCAAAAGTTGTTGAGGAGTTCATATCTTAAAACATGCAAAATCCCTTCACTCGTAACCTTCAAACCACAATATCTCACCAATAACCAAATAACCTTAATTTGGTGTACAAGCAAAGACACCACCCTCCATCAAAACTACCATCTTATCTCAACTATCTTTTCAAATCACATTTTACATTACCATGGATGAAACCCTAAGCATTGGGGAAATGCTATCTCCATCATTGGATGAGAACTCCATGGTAGACACCTCTAGCCCTTTTCGGTCCGTCAAAGAAGCTGTAGCTGTCTTTGGGGAACGGTTTCTAGCCTCAGAAATTTACTCACCATCACCAAAACCAACTTTCACCTTACCAAAACAAGAAACCCCAATATGGAAATATACACCAAATTCTAACCAAACATTATGGAAATCACCGCAAAGTAACGAAGTAGACCATTCTCCTGTTTTCATGAATACCCTTAAAAAACTTGAATTAGAACTAGAAGAAACAAAAAGAGAGCTTAACATACTAAAGGAAAGAGAGTCTGAGACCGAGGTGGCTTTGGCTTCTCTAAACGCCAAGCTTCATAAGAACATGTCAAAGATAGCAAAAGCGGAGGCTGAGGTGGCGGGGAAAGCAGCGATGATGAAGAAGTCCTCAATTACTTTGGCTCAAGTATTGAGCGTTGGTCAAGAGAGTAAGTACTTGAATGAGAAGAAAGTGATGAAGAAAAAACCTATTATTCCATTGGTAACTGATTTGTTTATGTTTGCAAGGAAGAGTGGGAAGACGGCTAATAAATCAGTAATGAGTCCATTGCATCTATCTTCTCATATGTATTGGAACTAAAAACTTAAGAACAAAATCTCATGCATGGATGCAGAATCACAAACTTATAATGTACGACTTAAACAACCATTTCATCAATTCAACTGAATTATCAATATGCATGTGATGAATAGTTGTAGAGTGATTTGTTTAAATTAGAGCAACGTTGTTTTTGGTATAACCATAGTTTGATAGTTTCCAAATTTTAGTCGACTAATCCACGGGGTCCGAACCCACCCGACTAATCCACGGGTTTAAACCCACCACAACAAAGACTCAAACTAACATATATATGATGTTTAGCTAGGCCTTATGTATCGGCATTTCCAGATTGACCATAATCATATGATTTTAAAACATAGATACCAGTGTTGCAAAACAAGGTCTACAAGGCCGATTAATCGCCGTCTACATTCCATAAGAATGTACCTGCTTAGTTATATAAACCCATGAGTTTTGAGATATATAAATTAATCATTGCTGCTGTAAATAGATATATCTGATTTTTTTTTCTTGCACAAACTGATAAACATAGCAAGCTTGAAGAACTTATAATGGAACAGCTTTATATTAGTGTTTCAAAAAGTGAGATACTTGCAAAAACCGGTAAACAATGAGATATGGAGAGAAGGGTTGCTGGAGCAAAGGCGGTCCAAGAGAAGATGACCGTTTTCAAGTGGTATAGCACATCATCATTTTTAGCGACACCTTTCAACCTAGAATGTTGATGTTGATTTCCATTGTTATCTCAACTTTTGTTTTTCGTCAATTTTATATCGTGCAATGCTATTACATTGGCGGAGCTAGAGGTTTTTGGGAGTGCACGAGATTTTATAGAATTTTGGCGCGTAATGTATATATTTGCTAAATATCTTGATTTCTTTAAAATAAATTTGGTCTCAAAATGTAAAAGTCACTATATAGAGATCCCAACTCATGAGTAAAGAAAAGAAAAAGTAAAAAGGTCGCATACGAGCCCATTTATATCCAAGAGGCCCGGAAACTGATTCATCACCTACCCAACCAAAAAAAACTTTAAACCCTATAAAAGCAAAACTTGTTTCAGCTTTATCATTCTCATTACCGATCAGCTTAAAACCTCCTAAAAGAAAATGAACCAGACGTCTCCTAGGTTTTTTGACGATCCAGAATTGAAGATGCTTAGCATGATCGGGGAATACCTTAAGTTGAGGATGGCAGAAAAAAGGCAACTAGGGGCGGTGATTGACGAGCTGGAAGAAATTAAGGAGGAAAAACTTATTTGGGAAGAAGGAGTTAGGATCTTAGATGAGATGAAAGTGTTTGTGGATTCGAAAAAGCCCAAGAGCAGCTCTAACCTAGAGCCAAAAGAAGAAGAAAATTCCTAACAAAAAGGTATTGTTTTCGTAAGCCCTCTTTTATAATTGTTTTCTTGTTTCATAAGGCCTCTTTTGTAATTGTTATTGTTTTTGCTTCATTATTTGATATTTATTTTGGTATTTGGCAGCAGCTACGACTAGGTGTTCAATGAGTATGACCGAGTGAAAGTTACTGCAGAATGGTGACAAATTTTGAATGAGGGCGGGCCACATTAGTATCTATCATATGTTTTAGGGTTTTATTGTTTATAAATACCTCATTTTTATCGATATAGTCAATCAATAAATTTAGAGTTTTCTTGTCTCTAATTTTTAAGGAGCAAGCAAATGATTGAAATAGTGATGCTATTTATCCCGATACACCTTAATGGGGTCGTATCAGATAACCAAGATCCATAATGTGATCCCATAATGCCATAAATCTTGATACATTTGCTTGATGATATTTTTTGTTCAAATTTTCATTTTTTAGACACATTAAGGTTGTGTTTGACGAAGAGTGTTGAAAGAGCATTTTAGAGCAATAAGGGACGAGATAGAGCATTTTGAAATTTATTACTTGTTTGCCAAAAATAGCGAGTTTTTTATTTTTTAGTACTCGTGTGGCAACATGAGCGGTGAGTATTTTGGGACGGTGATATTTTTTAGGAAGACTATTTTTTTAATTTTAACGCTTGTTTTAAGTAGCAGTGACAAATAACACTACAATAAAAACGACCTGTACCTACAGCCCAATCCCTAGGAAATCCCTCATAATGCTTAGTGACGAAGCTTTCTGACGGATTTTTTTCTTTCTGACAGATACGTTCCCTAGGATCTTCTTCACGACTGATCCAAGTCATCTGCTAGGGACTTTCAGTGACATAAATGTTTCCTAGCGATTTCCAACCAGATTTCACTCCGATTCCCTAGTGATTTCCTATCAATTTTCATTTTACCTACGACAGAATTATATTAATTAAAAGACTTATGCATGAGATTAAACACCTAATACACAATCAACAACCATAAATCATGAAGCTATATTTCTTACACAAAATATTCGAATACCTTTCATCGAAGCTTAAAGAACAATATCCACAAAAGCTCGGACATAGAGACCGTTTCTAGTCATGTTAGCAAAAGATACATATTTGATACTAACTAGATATCAAGGTTCCAACTTTCCAGAAACAGAACAAGTCTGATGACACCAATAACTAACTAAATTAACTAACTGGGAGGTGAAGACGGTAGCGGTTTTAGATTTTTAAGCATTTCAGCGATATCTTTTACTTGCTCCTCTAACTCCTTATCCCGTTGCTCAGCTGCCCTTTCCCGCTCCTCAGCAGCATGTTGCAACTCCTTGGCAACTCGTTCTCGTTCTTGTGCCACCTTTTCTTGCTCGGCTAGTTGGTCTTTCAAGTTTTCAACCTACAATATTAGACAAGTTGTTGAAAATAAACTATACATAAGATAATAAAACTAGCATAAAAGAATTGTTCAAGATTTTATATGCTTGCAAATCTGTAGAGAAGTTCCTATAGCTTGTTCAAGCTTTTATATGTTTACAAATCCGACCTTAGACCAGTGGGGATTGGGAATTCATATTCAAACCAACTAGAAGTATTGTACATCTAAACAAAATGCTTATTAGTCGCTTAAAGGTCAGGTTGTGGGTTATAAAAAAAAATCTTGGTATCGTGTCAACCCGATAAGATCCGATTATCAAAATATATTTTTTATAGTAATAAACCTTGCCCAGCTTTGGTGAAATATTCATAAATCTAGAAAAACAACCCTATATACATTAAGAAATTACAATAACTATGTAATCCATTGGCATTAAAAAAGTTAGCAAGTTGTTGGCACCCGATAACACCTCTCGTTGTGACCATATAAACCGAATAGAACAAATATGTACATACTTCTTTTGAAGATGCAACACTTGAGTTGCCAGTACTTGGCGTGCTCGGTGTACCTGTCAATGCCAAATCAGGATCCGTCAGGGCACCAAACCCAAAAAATCATCCCTTTTTACAGGGTTCACCACAAGCCCGCTCCCAAATATCTCTATCACCAACTTGAGGATGACGTTCAAGGTCTTCCCCGTACTTCTCCTCCATTAAACTAGAATACTTGTCCTATAAACACAATTCTAGTTTAGATATACGAATAAACGCTTATATACAGTTTATAACAGGACATAAAATGTTTTACCGCCACATTTTTCACCCTAGTGGT
The DNA here is from genome assembly GCA_025667525.1 of Glebionis coronaria. Classification (NCBI taxonomy): domain Eukaryota; kingdom Viridiplantae; phylum Streptophyta; class Magnoliopsida; order Asterales; family Asteraceae; genus Glebionis; species Glebionis coronaria. The sequence continues at coordinate 538,044,499 of CM046880.1, forward strand.
AATGTACTCTAAAACTGAGCCTTTCTTTGTATGGCAACGCTGATAAACTTCTAAGGAACTTACTAGACCACCTCTTTCCTTTTTCCTATGAATTAAAAAATTTAAGTTACATTCAAAGGACCACATAACTAAAAGGAAATGAATAACAATAATACCGGAGTATATCCTTACCATTCTTAGACGATGTTGATCAATCCGAATTGAGCCAGCGGTAGGTTTTGAAACCTGGACTTCAACCAAGGTGCTCCTATCTTCCCGACCAGCTTTTGAATTTTTTTTCATGCAGCGGTATTCCACACCCGATCAATCATGTCAGACCAATCTTCAGGCTCAATCCATACCGGGGGTGATAGGTGTGAAAACACCCATCCTTTTACCACTTATCTCTTACTAAAACAAGACCAAAACGCGTATTTTATGTCATTTGTTTGGAATTATGCGTGGTTTGTGTGTTTGTTTTGTTTTCAGAGCCAACCGGATAAATATTGGAGAAAACATGGGATTGCACGGGTTTTATCGAGAAAAAAGACGAAAAGATGAAGTCTATAGTCCAAGAGATGCAAAAGATTTGAAGTCAATGGGCCTATTTGAAGATTTATTAAAGAAAAGGACCAAAGATGGAAGATTTACACATGTCGAAGAAACTCAAGTCTATTAAAAGAAGAAATTAAAAGACGAGTTAGATTTATTCGTCGACAAATCCCGAATCGAAATTGAAAACGTCAACTTTTCTGAAAAGACGAGAAGACAAAAAGAAAGGGAGAATGTCCACTCACCAACCAAGGGAGAAGCCTATAAATACTCCTCCCATTCAGAATTCCACTAGCTTTTCTTTTCTTTTCTGTTACACTTTTCCTATTTCGTAGGAAGAAAACCATCTCCTAAGGAGTGGTTTTCATCTTTGTTTGATTTCTTCCAATCTTGTAAGTTTGATCTTTCCACTTTGTTTGCTGAATCCCAAATCATTAATACAAGTTTACTTTTAATCTTTCCATCATCTTGTTCTTCATCTCTTTATGATTCAAAGTTCTTAAGTTTTATTTTATTGGTTTGATCATAAAAAGTAAGTGGGTTTTTGCGATTTTATGGTTTTGGATTGATGTTTGCCTTAGGTAAATGATTAGTGGTAGAATCGGTTTAAGTTTAGATTGAAAACTTAGTGAAGATTTGTGTTAAATTCGTGTCTCTGAATTCCCCTGTTCTTCGCATATTGTTACTGTGCTCACCCAGATTCCGAATAGGAGTTTGTGATTTTACTGTTGATTCGGAATTTTCATTATTCCGGTTCAAGGTTTTAGTTATCTTGGTTATTCGGAATAACCATTTATTCCGAGTAGAGCTTGATTTCTTTGGTTATTCGGAATTTCTAATTATTCCGCATGGCCTTCTTACCCAATTATTCCACATAAGGGTTCTAACATAATATTCCGAGTAAGCTCAAAATTCCGCATAGAGTTTTCTTTCCAAAACATTCCGAATAGGCTTTCTATCAAATATTCCGCATAGGGGTTCTTTTCCAAACATTCCGCGTAGGAACAAATATTTCGAGTAGAGCACTATATTCCGTATAGCCAAACATTCCGGATAGGGAGTTTTTCCGAGTAGAACAATTATTCAGAATAGGATATTATTCCGCATAGGGTAATTATTCCTCGTAGGGTTTTTATTCCGCATCACCATATTATTCCGCATAGCACAAATGTTCCGGATAGACTACAACGTCCCGAGTAGAGTATAATATTCCGGATAGAGCTGTTTTTCCGCATAGAGTCATTTATTCCGTGTAGAGATATCTTCCGAGTAGGGCAACATATTCCGGATAGCCAGTATTCCGAATAAGGTAAAATTCCAGTTTTATTCCAGTTTTTCTAGTTTTAAATTCTAACTTTATTTTTACTCTCGGTAATTGCTTTTAGTTTAGTTTCATTATTTCTAGCACTTATCATTTTAGTAGACTTAGACCAAAGCTCCCCCTTTTTAGTCACCATTTACAACGATTCCACTTTTGACCGTGATCAATTCGAGAAGATATCGAGAACGAGACAACGACATATATATATATCAATTGGGTACGAGCAACGCAAAGAAAGATCTTGCAAAAGCAACATTTTTAATTAACTAAAACAATCAGTCATTAAAATGGCGCCGCTGCCGGCTCTTTTCGTAAGGATCAACAGTTTCTTGTGAGAAAAATTGGATTTTGGGATCCGTTCTTTCGGGAACGTTACTTTCAAGCACAAAAATTTTCAAAAACACATAAAAATATAAAATTTTCAAAAATACAAAAACATTAAAAAACCTATAAAAACCAAAAATATTTTCTCTTGCATTTTCTTTTTAGTGTATGCGTACTCGATCAACGTCTTATTCAGAGCCCGAGACTCTCGAACAATTAGACATGGCCGGTGTACACAACAACAACAATAATAATCCACCCCTCCCAAACAACAACAATAATAATCCACCTCACCAAAACATGAATAATCCACCCTTACCCGACCTACGAACCATGGAGGAGCTATGTCAACCCACCATGAACGGACGTGGAGGCCCGATTGCACCGATGCATGTCACGGCTCAAGAGTTTTTGTTGAAGCATCACATGATCCAACAAGTGCAAACTAACCCATTTCGCGGAATTCCGGATGATGATGCCAACAAACACCTCGACAAATTCATTACCATCACCCAAAGCATGAAGTCCCCCGGTGTTTCTATGGATGACCTTCGCCTTCAACTATTTCCCCACTCGCTTTCTCACCATGCCAAAAAATTGTTTGACCGTCTCCCAAAGAACTCTATTCATACTTGGGACGACATGACTCAACGCTTTTTGTCGCGCTACTTCCCACCATCCATGGTCACGAGCCTTCGTAACCAAATTAGTGGATTCATGCAAGACAATGATGAATCGCTCTTTGATGCTTGGGAATGATACAATGATTTGATCGACCGTTGTCCAAATCACAACATGCTCCCCGTCACTCTCATTGATACTTTCTACAATGGTCTCACTTTTCGTGATCGTGACACGATCAACGCCGCCGCCGGTGGTACTTTTATGAAAAGGAGACCGGAGGAATGTAGAGAGTTGATTGAAAACATGACTACTCACCACAAGAATTGGGATTCATCCGCATCCTCAAGATCTAACTCGAGAGTCAATGTTTCTTCTACTACTTCCAATCCTGAGATGACTGAAATTTCTCGACAACTCGCTGAGATGAACAAGAATTTCATGACCATGGCCACAAACCACTTTCAACAAGCTAAAGCCGTTGCTATTTCTTGTGACACATGTGGTGGTCCTCATTCTTATAATGATTGTCCTTCTACCCAAGGCAATTTCTCTGAAAACGTTAACGCGACATACGGTACTTATCCCACGGGGGGCTATCAAGCTCGTTCTCTAGGAGACCGTAGTTTGCTAAGTTATCGTTCCAACAATTATCTTGCTCCACCCGGTTTCTCTCCTCCAAACCAAACCCAACAACAAAGCTATAATCGAAACAACCAATCCCAACCTCGTGCTCAAAATAAATATCAATCCCAAAGAAACCCATACCAAACTCAAGGAAATTCTCAAGCTTACCAAGCTCCACCTCTCAATCAACCGATGGCAGTGAATCAAGACCTCGAGACGTTCATGAAGACTAATCGAGAGATGGTGACGAATCTTCAGAGTCAATTTGTCAACTTGAAGAATGACATGGAGAAACAAGGGAGCGATATTCGAGCCGAGCTTAGGAATGATATGGCAAAACAGAGCAATGAGATCCGTGCCGACATCAGAGATTCTTTCAGCACTCAAGCGCTTAACATTCGTGATATGATTGGTTCGCTCATCCAAGGTAATCAACCCTCTTCTTCGGGTACTCTTCCGAGTAACACCGTTGCGAATCCAAGAGGGGAGATGAAAGCAATCACCACTCGTAGTGGAAAAGGTTATACGGAACCCGAGCTTCCTACACCTCCACCCGTGATTGTGAACAAGGAACAAGAGCAACTTTCCTCACCTCCTTCACCTTCTATCCCCATTTCCCCACCACCCGTGGTTGTGAGTGATCCTACTTCCCTAAAGCCTTCTTCTTCATCCAATATACCTTATCCTTCAAGGTTGAGGAAAGAGAAGCAAAAGAGCAAGGATGATATTCAAGTTTCAAACTTTCTAAAAATGTTTAAACAATTGAATTTTAACATCTCCTTTGCCGAGGCTCTCGCTCACATGCCTAAATACGCTAAGATGTTTAAAGATCTTCTAAGTGATAAGGAAAAGCTTCTTGACATTGCTCAGACCTAACTTAATGAGAACTGCTTCCTAGTGCTCTTAAGGAAATTGGCCACCAAATCCGGGTCGCTTCTTGATTCCTTGCAACTTCCCGGGAGTAGAGAATTGCATGGCCCTAGCCGATCTAGGTGCCAGTATAGACTTAATGCCTTTAAGTGTTTGGAAGCAATTATCTCTCCCTGAGCTAGTCCCCACCAAAATGACCTTGGAATTAGCTAACCGTACGGTTGCTTATCCAGTAGGGATAGCCGAAGATGTCTTTGTTGGCATTGACAAATTCACCTTCCCGGCGGATTTTGTTGTCGTTGACTACGAGATGGATCCTCGTGTTCCATTAATCATTGGACGTCCATTCCTGAGGACCGGTCGCACTCTCATTGATGTAGCCGCGGGCGAAATAATCATGAGAGTTGGTGACGATAAAATTGTCTTCAACATGGGTAAGATTTCTAAGCAACCTTATTCATATGAGAGTGTTAATGCTATTGATGTTCTCGATGAGGCTTGTGAAGAACATTTTCACGATGCTTGCAAAAGTACTCTCTCTTCTCTACCCAATGTTGAGACCGTTGCCTCAATTGCTCCGGCATTGACTCCTTTTGGAGAAAGTGACTTGGACGATTTCGAAGCTAGCTTGGGTCCTCTCGATATTAAGTATGATGATTCTTCCACTAATTGGGATGAAGACATTCGTACTATTGAGAGAATTCTCAATGAAGACCCGTTTCCTCCTCCCTCTCCTAAAGAGGTGACTAATGATGATCCATCGTTAGTTACGCCATCTATTGAAGATCCTCCTACTCTTGAGCTTAAGGACCTACCTCCTCATCTAGAGTACGTTTTTCTTGAAGACAACGAGAAGTTACCGGTCATCATCGCGAAGGATCTGAAAGAAGAAGAAAAAGCCCGACTTGTCGCCGTGTTGAAGAAGCATAAAAGAGCTATCGCTTGGAAAATCTCCGACATTCGCGGAATTGATCCTCACTTTTGCACACATAAAATTCTCATGGAGGACGACTTCAAGCCCACAATTCAAAGCCAACGAAGGGTGAATCCTAAAATCCATGAAGTCATCAAAAAAGAGGTTATCAAACTTCTTGATGTGGGTATGATTTACCCTATTTCGGATTCACCATGGGTTAGTCCAGTCCATTGTGTGCCTAAGAAAGGCGGAATTACCGTTGTGCCCAATGCAAACAATGAGTTGATTCCTACCCGTCTCGTTACTGGGTGGAGAGTTTGTATAGACTACCGCAAACTCAATGATGCCACGAGAAAGGATCATTTCCCTCTACCTTTTATGGACCAAATGCTTGAACGTTTAGCGGTTAATGAATATTACTGCTTTCTTGATGGTTTCTCGGTTATTTCCAAATACCCATCGATCCCCAAGATCAAGAGAAGACAACATTCACTTGTCCCTATGGCACATTTGCTTATAAAAGAATGCCATTTGGCTTATGCAATGCCCCCGGGACTTTCCAAAGGTGCATGTTGGCTATCTTCCATGACATGGTTGAGCAAACCATGGAAGTCTTCATGGATGATTTCTCGGTCTTCGGGGATTCCTTCTCTTCTTGCCTTGCCAATTTGGAACGTATGCTTAAGCGGTGCGAAGACACTCGCCTTGTTCTGAATTGGGAAAAATGTCGTTTTATGGTAAAAGAAGGCATTGTGCTAGGACACAAAATCTCTAAGGCCGGTCTTGAAGTCGACCGTGCTAAAGTAGATGTCATAGCCAAATTACCTCCACCTTCAACCGTGAAGGGTGTGAGAAGTTTTCTGGGTCATGCGGGCTTCTATCGTCGATTCATTCAGGATTTCTCTAAAACGCTCGCCCGATGACCCACCTCTTGGAAAAATATACTCCTTTTATCTTTTCTAAAGAGTGTATCGAAGCCTTCAATCTTCTTAAGGATAAGCTAACTAAGGCACCGGTCTTGGTTACCCCTAATTGGGAGCTACGCTTTGAGTTGATGTGCGATGCTAGCGACTTTGCTATTGGTGCGGTTTTGGGACAAAGGATCAACAAACATTTCCAACCAATCCACTATGCTAGCAAAACAATGACGGGGGCTCAATTGCATTATACGACAACCGAAAAAGAGCTTTTAGCTGTTGTCTATGCTTTTGAAAAATTCCGCCCCTATCTTGTTTTATTCACCACAATCGTATACACGGACCATTCTGCGTTGAAGTACATGATGACTAAACATGACTCTAAGCCAAGACTTCTCCGCTGGGTTTTACTCCTTCAAGAATTCAACATTGAAATTCGTGACAAGAAGGGTGCTGAAAACCTAGCCGCGGATCATCTGAGCAGACTTGAGGATCCATATCAAGGGGATCATCCGAACAAAGAGATCAATGACTCTTTCCCCCTTGAGACCTTAATGTCTATAAATCTCAATCTTGATGGCACCCCGTGGTTTGCCGATATTGCAAACTACTTAGCGGGTGGTGTTCTCATCAAAGGGTTAACATCCCAACAAAAGAAGAAGTTCTTGAACGATGTTAAGACTTACTTTTGGGATGACCCTTTTCTATTCAAACAATGCGCTGACTTGATTATTCGCCGATGTGTTGACGGACCGGCCGCTTTGGACATTCTACAGGCTTGCCACAAAGGACCCACCGGTGGTCACTTTGGTCCCAACTACACCGCCAAAAAAGTGTTTGACTCGGGATTCTATTGGCCCACCATTTATCGTGATGCTCACGAGATGGTTAAGCATTGTGATGCTTGCCAAAAACAAGGCAAGATCACACATAAAGATGAGATGCCTTAAAATTTCATACAAGAATGTGAAATCTTTGATGTATGGGGCATCGACTTTATGGGGCCATTCCCTTCCTCTAAAGGCAACAAATACATCCTTGTCGCTGTCGACTACGTTTCTAAATGGGTTGAAGCCAAGGCTTTACCCACTAACTACGCGAGGGTGGTTTGTAATTTCTTGAAACAACTGTTTGCTCATTTCGGTGTTCCTCGTGCTATTATCAGTGACCGCGGGACTCATTTTTGCAACGATCAATTTGCAAGAGTCATGGCTAAGTATGGTGTCAATCACCGTCTTTCCACCGCTTATCATCCTCAAACCAACGGTCAAGCCGAGATATCCAACCGTGGATTGAAGAGAATTTTGGAACGTACTGTGGGAGAGCATCGTGCCTCGTGGGCCGATAAACTTGATGATGCTCTGTGGGCTTTCCGTACCGCCTATAAGACACCGATTGGTTGTACACCTTATCGTCTTGTGTACGGGAAAGCATGCCACCTCCCCATCGAGCTGGAACACAAGGCATACTGGGCCTTGAAGTGGGCTAACTTCGACATCAATAAAGCCGGTGATCTTCACAAGACTCAACTCAACGAGCTGCATGAACTGAGGAATGAAGCTTACGAGAACTCACTGATCTACAAAGAGAAGACTAAGATTATCCACGATGCTAAAATCAAGAACCGAGAATTCCACGTTGGTGATCAAGTCTTACTTTTTAACTCTCGGTTGAAGATCTTCTCGGGCAAGTTGAAGAGCCGCTGGTCTGGTCCATTCACCATCGCCAATGTTTTTCCCTATGGCACCATTGAGCTTTCTCAACCAAATGGGCCCAACTTTAAGGTGAATGGCCAGCGTTTGAAATTGTACTTTGGTGAGGACATATCTCATGAGATGATTCCATCCCTCACCACGTTTCCCTTGAATTAGTTCGGACCGAGTCAGGCTCGTGACTCGGTGAACAAAAACAAGCGCTCCTCGGGAGGCAACCCGAGTATCTATCCCCCTTTCCCGTTTTCATCCTAAGTGTAGGGGGAGCTATATAGGTTGCTTGTATTTGGATGGTGATGTGACTACAGGGATAAGTGCACTCTTGGAATCTTTGAAGAACCGTGCTCCCATGTTATCCGCAATACCGGTTCTATCTCTCAACTATCGTGATTCAATTATCTTCATACTCACATTTGAAATTGATCACGTTAGTCGTCCCTTCCTTAACTTGATTTAACCAAGGTGCACAATGTCATAAGTGTAGGGGAGACTTTCCCACGTGCTTAAACATTGAGGACAATGTTTATCTTAAGTGTAGGGGGGGCTTCTATCGAAGTTTTAAGTGGACTTTTCCATGAAAATCATCTTTTTCAGCATTTTTCAAATTTTTAATTAACTTTGGCCATTTTGTCGTAATTTTTAAATTTTTACAGTTGCTTTCATATGTATATATCCCGCAATAAAGTAAAAAATATTAATAAAGTGGAGTAGCTAGTTTTGAAATCTTTGACATATTAGGCCCGTTGCGATTATTTTGACTCAACCCGAATAGACTTATTCAAGTTTATTCTAGCTAGTATCCTTAACCATGTAGACCTTAATTGGTTTATTAGGCTAAGCATCCACGAGTCTCATTACTTGAGATTTTAAATTGTGGAGGATGAGAAATGATAGAGTCAATTATAAGTCGGTATTCTTGCACAAGCTCACTTGGTGTAATTATTTGCCTATTCTCCCATCACTTGCTAATAATTTATCTGCAATAAGTAAGGTCGTACGATTTGAAAGGTTACTTAGCTTCTAGCCCAAGATCGTTTAAAAGTTGCTCGGTAATGATAAGAGTTCATAGCCAAGGCATAACTTATGAAGCGGGGCGCGAAGATTGGCGAGTCCAAAAAGGCCCTAACAAGGCTTGAGGATTCCATTTTATTGCTAAAGATCCAAGGTGATGTGAAAAGCATTATTCCCAAAATCAATATGAAGGATCAAGATTAACGACGAAAAGCAATCAACTCCCATAAAGATCATGGAGAAGTCTATCCGAAAAGACCTTAACAAGGTATGAGGATAAATAGATCCAAGTCCGAAAAGGAGGCGGATCGTTGTATCTCAAAATCCCAATTAGAGATTGAAGAAATAATCATGGAGTCGTGGTCAACAAAGTTGGAGTACCCCTCAAAAGTCTCCAAGTGAAGAACTCTATTAACGAAGAGAAGACCATTATCTCAAGCACGTCTCTCAAGATATGAAGTATGAAGTACATGCCAAATATCGGCCCGAGAAAGGTCTTAAATCGTGAACCGAGTTATGCCAAGATATGAACTTTTTGATATCCCGAGAAGCAGTTTTAAGAGATTTTGTACTTTAGCTAACTATTAATCAAATCGTCCTACTTTGCTTTCAGCCTAAATAAACTATCGAAATAAGTCCAAAAATGCATCTTCATGATCATTCTAAGACAAAAATAAAATATAAGAGATACACCTAGGAATAAGGGAGTTTAAGCATATAATTAAGCCATGTGTGTAAGTGTTTGAATTGCAAACTTATAATAACAATGATCTCGTTTTTAAGCTTAGTTTGGGGAACGTGAAACTTGAGGGTGATAAATCTTCGCAACACCGAAGCCCTAATGTAAGTCCTTGATCTCTTTGCAAGTTACTTCCATACAGCTATTTTCAAGTGAAAATGGTTTCTATCCTTTTGTCTCCTTTAAAGTTTTAATTTCTCTTAGTATTTAAATTTTTGTTTTGTAGTATCTTAATAAGGCCAAGGTTGATTGATTATGAGAAAAGTGTAAATTTGCTTTATCACTAAGCATTGCATGAGGGCATGGCAATGGTTAAGTGTAGGGGATTTGATAGGTGTGAAAACACCCATCCTTTTACCACTTATCTCTTACTAAAACAAGACCAAAACGCGTATTTTATGTCATTTGTTTGGAATTATGCGTGGTTTGTGTGTTTGTTTTGTTTTCAGAGCCAACCGGATAAATATTGGAGAAAACATGGGATTGCACGGGTTTTATCGAGGAAAAAGACGAAAAGATGAAGTCTATAGTCCAAGAGATGCAAAAGATTTGAAGTCAATGGACCTATTTGAAGATTTATCGAAGAAAAGGACCAAAGATGGAAGATTTACACATGTCGAAGAAACTCAAGTCTATTAAAAGAAGAAATTAAAAGACGAGTTGGATTTATTCGTCGACAAATCCCGAATCGAAATCGAAAACGTCAACTTTTCTGAAAAGACGAGAAGACAAAAAGAAAGGGAGAAAGCCCACTCACCAACCAAGAGAGAAGCCTATAAATACTCCTCCCATTCAGAATTCCACTAGCTTTTCTTTTCTTTTCTGTTACACTTTTCCTATTTCGTAGGAAGAAAACCATCTCCCTTAAGGAGTGGTTTTCATCTTTGTTTGATTTCTTCCAATCTTGTAAGTTTGATCTTTCCACTTTGTTTGCTGAATCCCAAATCATTAATACAAGTTTACTTTTAATCTTTCCATCATCTTGTTCTTCATCTCTTTATGATTCAAAGTTCTTAAGTTTTATTTTATTGGTTTGATCATAAAAAGTAAGTGGGTTTTGCGATTTTATGGTTTTGGATTGATGTTTACCTTAGGTAAATGATTAGTGGTAGAATCGGTTTAAGTTTTGATTGAAAACTTAGTGAAAATTTGTGTTAAATTCGTGTCTCTGAATTCCCCTGTTCTTCGCATATTGTTACTGTGCTCACCCAGATTCCGAATAGGAGTTTGTGATTTTACTGTTGATTCGGAATTTTCATTATTCCGGGTCAAGGTTTTACTTATCTTGGTTATTCGGAATAACCATTTATTTCGAGTAGAGCTTGATTTCTTTGGTTATTCGGAATTTCTAATTATTCCGCATGGCCTTCTTACCCAATTATTCCGCATAAGGGTTCTAACATAATATTCCGAGTAAGCTCAAAATTCCGCATAGAGTTTTCTTTCCAAAACATTCCGAATAGGCTTTCTATCAAATATTCCGCATAGGGGTTCTTTTCCAAACATTCCGCGTAGGAACAAATATTCCAAGTAGAGCACTATATTCCGTATAGCCAAACATTCCGGATAGGGAGTTTTTCCGAGTAGAACAATTATTCAGAATAGGATATTATTCCGCATAGGGTAATTATTCCTCGTAGGGTTTTTATTCCGCATCACCATATTATTCCGCATAGCACAAATGTTCCGGATAGACTACAACATTTCGAGTAGAGTATAATATTCCGGATATAACTGTTTTTCCGCATAGAGGCATTTATTCCGTGTAGAGATATCTTCCGAGTAGGGCAACATATTCCGGATAGCCAGTATTCCGAATAAGGTAAAATTCCAGTTTTATTCCAGTTTTTCTAGTTTTAAATTCTAACTTTATTTTTACTCTCGGTAATTGCTTTTAGTTTAATTTCATTATTTCTAGCACTTATCATTTTAGTAGACTTAGACCAAAGCTCCCCCTTTTTAGTCACCATTTACAACGATTCCACTTTTGACCGTGATCAATTCGAGAAGATACCGAGAACGAGACAACGACATATATATCAATTGGGTACGAGCAACGCAAAGAAAGATCTTGCAAAAGCAACATTTTTAATTAACTAAAACAATCAGTTATTAGGGGGATAAGGCTTAAGGATTGCAAAATCCTAGTCAACAAGTGGGGTTCCTGCCTCATTAGCACGACATGCAGCTTCTAGTCGACATTCCCTCATCACATCAGAAACCTCTTACTCAAATAGTCTTTGAATTTTTTTTCAACTAAGGCTTTCACTCGAGCATCCCATTGATATAATTCCTACACAACCATTACTTCTCAAGTTCATATATACTTCTACATTTGTTTATAAGCTAAATAAATCACTTTATAAGTATAAGATATCGCTTATTAAAGCTTTTGATTTATCAAATTATAAGCAATCGTATTCACAAACCTGAAAACGCTCCCACATAAGTTTGACATCACGTTTTGGTACCTCCTTCCATGCAGCCCAAGGACCATCAAAGAAATACTTTAAGATAGAAGTTATTTGTCGGTGTACACGTTGCTCGGTAAATCTACACAATCAAACCAATAAAAACAGTTACAAATATTATCGATTTTTATAATGTTGAAGATGTCATAAGAAATAAAACATATTGATGAGTGTGAAAACACTCGCATTTAATATCCCTAAAAGACATGACCAGATGACCAACGACAGGCTTGGGTTTAAGCTTATTGCTAGTAGACTGCTGATACATGACCAGATGACCAATTGTCCCAATTTTACGAAACCAAACAAACATGATAACCCAACTAGCAAAATCACCTCGAAAGAATACCAATCTGTCACATCACTAATTTCGTGTTTTATCTTCTTTAACTCTCCCATTATTAGCAACTCTAATGGAAAAACTAGTAAAGCTTCCAGATTATTGTATAGCACCTCTACTAGCACCAACGCCTCTAGGTGTACTAAAAAGACGAATATGAGGCCTTGCTACAGGTTGATATCTAGGAATAATATGAGGTCGGTCTTTTGGCCCATATGTAATAGAAGCTTTATCTTTACATGTACTTTTACCACTAGATGATTTTCGCTTTGACAGGATGTATCTAAAACACAATAGATGAGATAAAAAAATTATTATAATACATCAATTCCAATGATATCTATCGCATAACTTTATAAATAGACTAAGTGGTTTGAAATAGGTGAACTTGTTCCAGCCTTTTATTTATAAATTTCACAATTAAAACATGAACATATTTGAAGTTTTTCCACATTTTTAATAAATCAACAAGTCCATCAAATAACTTAACTAAAACAATAGCAATTATCATTCTTAGTAAAGTTGTTCCTTAACCAACTATGTCACAACAATAAACAACAATCAAGTTGCCATAAAAAACAAACAGCAAGAAAGAACACGTCATTCATGGCAGTTTCAAGAAACAAGAAAAAACAAAAAAAAAGTGCAACAAAAGCAAGTTCTATCTATATTGCTTGATGTTGAAACATATACATATTAGAATATTAATTATCAATTGAGTGTTGTTCCTGATGTTGAAACAAAAACAAATCAACCATTGAATTTAGTGAATACAAAACAATTGTTCCATAATAATTAAATAAATAGTATAAAAGATCACACACAAACTAACCTTTAGAATACTAATTACGTAGTCACGGTCGAACTGAGGTTGGAGAAAGATCAAATGGGTTGGGTTTTGGGGGAGAAGATGACATGAGAGGAGACGAGATCTGGTTTTGGGGGAAAGGGAAAGTGGGTTTTAGGGGGAAAATAAGAAAGTAAATTGGGTTTGGGGGGAAATGAAAAGGTATATTGGGTTTGGGGGGAAGGTAAATATTTGGTGAAAATATTTTAAGTATTTGGAGAAAAGTTTTAAATATTTGGTGAAAATTTTAGAGTATTGAAATCTCTAGGAAATGTTTAGGAAATTATAATTTTCTCCTACGGCTTTCTTAGTACTTTTGAGAAATAGTTCGAAAAACATATCACAAACTATTGATAAATGGTATATAAACATATACATGTTAGAGTATTGTGTATAAATAAGATTTTTTTTTTGCATGATAGTGGAATGACATAAATATGTACATGCACTCAGCGACAACTAAGAATATGCGTACACCAAATTAGAAGAACAACGCCGTTAAAATCAGTATCATGTATAGGTAGATGTTGTTTTACAATAATTAAATCATAATATATCATGATATTAAGAATCTATTACAATGTAATTTTTTATATTGTAATATTAGTCTTTAGGACCTTCAACGAATCCAAGTTATTATCAAGGACCTTCAACACATCCAAGCTATTCTCAAGGACGTTCAACGAATGTTATTCGTATGTTTTTGTGTTCAACTTCTATCGGTTTTATAATGTAATTCGTATACTTTAATGTTTGAATATTTATGGATTTGATAATCTAATTTGTATGCTCAACTTCTTTGTTGGTTTAAGACATCACAATGCCCGTTTACATACCATTTTCTTGTAATGTAACTTATTTTGACTTCTTACGATTCTAAACTACCTCTTTAGATGAAATAGTTATCAAAGTATAAATGCATATGTATAATATACATTGTGTTCACTTTGATTATTCTTAACTTACCCTTTAGACAATTCACTAGGAAATCCCTATGCGATAGTTATAATTCACTTAGAGGTTTCCTAGTAATTATTATTTTCAAGAAATCCCTAGGAAAACGCAAGGAAATTCCGACAGATTAGCTAGGGGAAATATTTCGTCACAAATTGCTAGGAAATCACTAAGAAAACCATCACTAATGGTCGTGCATATAATTCGTAGGAAAATTGTAGAAATTCCGTAGGTAATTTCGTACGAAAGGATTCCCTAAGAAAATTTTGTGGGTGTTGCCCCTTTTTCTTGTAGTGTAAGCGGTAAGCTGTCACAACTACTACTCACTGTTACTGTCCACAGCTACTCGCTCATGTTAACAAACACAACCTAAGTATTTAGTACTACTTAAATCATCATTAATATATAATTTTTTGTCTAAATTACTACGTAGAATTTTCTTCAATTCAATGCGCTTCATATACATATTCATATTCATATTCAATGTGTCTCACCTCAAGGCTGCTTCATAAGCCCTTTCCATCTTATTGCGCATCGAGCCTTTCAGAACATTGGTTATAAGGTTAATGATTAAAAAGTATAGTTCTTTTTTATTGAGTAATTCATAAACATGATGACTTAAATTTATTGTATTTTTTTATACTATATCGATTTCATAACGGCACCGTATTAGTGGTCCTAGTCTTTTTTCTCGATTCATGGTACCGCACCAGAAGACAGTCCCGGTAGGGTTCCCATTCGATGTCAGGATTCGGTTCAAAATGCTCATTCTCAATCGTGTCCTATGTCCAAATTAAACTATCATCTTCTGCATCAAAGAATGTTTTTAAGTGTTTATCATAAATATATTGAATTGAAAATAGTGCTTAGTTTGATATGCAGATTTCCCGTTCATAGCACCAATATATTCAGTCATCATCATCTTCACCTGCCGTCGACCCGTCGTCCTCCTGATCATGTTCATCGACCATCATCATTGTCAGTGATCATTTGCATCAGCTTCATCGATCACCATCTTCGACATCATCGATCATGACTCATTAGCATCAATGTCGTTCATCAGCATTATTTGCTTCGATCATCATATCATCATCATCGTTGATTTTAGCGTCATTGTAATAGATTGATCATTAGCATCCTCGTGTTATTGATAGTAGCCACCTTCGAGATAAGAGACATCGTCACTAGTATCATATCGATATCACCATGATAATCACCTCCGTTTTGGAAGAAGTCTGCATAGGAAAAAACATGCAAAAAGACGAACCTTGCATAAACAACTGAATCACAATACACAAAAATATAAAACATAGAACAATAATTCATTGAAAATGCAAATATAATAGTTAAAAGACAATACCCCTGTTGCTTAAAATATGATTTGTTGTGAACAACACTATGTTTCCAATAACAAGATGACAATGATCAACACTCATGGGGAATAATTCGCATCTTAGATGAACGGCGCAGTTTGGGATTATTGAACACAACAAAACCTAGATCTAGTAGTTTAACTTTTTTCTCTTGTTCTTGTTCCAGCTGTTTGGAAATCAATATATGTACAGGAAATGCTATTTCTTAGTTTTATATACTAGTTTACTTGAACTCATCTGCGTCAGTTTTTAAGATCTTTGCCTCTATATATACCAGTCTATAATGCTCACACAAAATCATCCCAACTAATATAATTAGAACCATGTCATCAAAGGAGCAAATATGGAAGACTAACAATGATAGTCCCAAGGATGAAATGAATGCCCGGCTTTTGAAAATTCAGAAGATGAGAAAGAGAGGCTTTTGGTTCCGGAAATGGAGTCTATTCGACATGGCTACACTTTGCTGGTTGGTTGGCATACATGTTCTGGCTGCTAGTGCTCTTTTCGTGTTTGATTGGGGTGCTATCAAAGTTGCTTCCTACTTATCATTTTGGACTGGAATCGGTATTACACTAGGTTATCATAGACTTCTTACCCACCAGAGTCTCAAAGTTCGTAAATGGATCGAATATTTCTTCGCTTATTGTGGTCTTCACGCATGCCAGGTATTGGGGCTATGTCCACTGTATATATGCATGTGTGTGCATGATTGAATTATTGTCCCTCGTTAGTACAATATCAAATAGCTAACCATCTCGTTCTTAAATTTAAAATGCAGAAAGACCCAATATCTTGGGTGAGCGTGCACAGATTCCACCACAACTATACTGATACAGATAGAGACCCTCATTCTCCAAGTGAAGGTTTTTGGTTCAGTCATATGGGTTGGTTATGTTACAACGACTACATTGTTGCAAAGGTGATTACCAATGCCCGTATTTGCAGTTACTTTCATTTTTTTGGAACGACAACTAACTATCTCACGGTATAAACATCACAAATTTTCCTCACATATTTTGGTTGGAGAACATTTTTACTCAACATGAGATACCATTGGACTACAAGCCTTTTGGACTTTTGGTGTTTATAAATAGTTTAATTACGGCAAAATCTTTGTATCTCTACTAACTTTTTGTTATATCGTTTTGACCTTTGGTATATAATCGATTAAATTAGTGTGGAGAAAGCACGAATGTTCCCGACCTGAAGGGGCAATGGTTCTATAGGTTTCTTCACAAAACATACTTATGGCATCCAAGTGCACTTGCGGTGATACTATATCACTATGGAGGCTTTCCCTACTTGGCTTGGGGAATGGTATGAAATTACTGTTATATAGTATAGTTGAGTAGCATCTTTACATTATCTCATCAAGTTACAATGTTGATGATATCATTTAGGGTGTACGAACAGTGGTTGTTTGTCAGACCGCATTTGTTATACAATCGATTGGCCACACATGGGGCGACAGGAGTTGGAACACTCGTGATACTTCCACCAATAACTGGTTTGTAGTTCGTGAACGCTTTAACAATCTCAAAACACAACAAATTTGGCACTAAGAAAGTATATGTAGAGAACATTTTGATTCAAACATTAATTCATTTCATACACAAAACACTTAATGACAATTTCTCAATTATAATTATTTTGTGTCTTTAAAATTTCTGACGGCTATGCGGAGTACTCGCCAGTTTATAAGAAAAGGTATAAGGAATTGTCGTAATGTGTAAAACTCGCTACATAGTCATTTGAAATAAAATGTTTCTGCCCTTGAAAGTACATGAATTTGTTGCACTCAGTTTCCTAGCAAGATCTTCTTGTGTGAAAGAGTTGAGGGTAACAAATTGTTTTTCACATTATTTTGTAATAGACGAGTACCTGTGTATAGCGACAAGATTTATAACGTTAAATAATTACAGTTGACATATTTTGGTTAAGTATTTCGCGTGACATTTAAGTATATGACGCAAAATAATTAAAATGTAATTGAAAGATGTTGTAACATAGCAAAATTCAACTTAAAGAAAATATGTGTGAATGATGAAATAGGTGGATCGGTATGTTTGGTCTGGGAGAAGGATGGCATAACAACCACCATGCATTCCCAAATTCGGCTCGGCATGGATTAGAATGGTGGCAATTCGACTTGACATGGGAGCTGATCAAGTTTTTGGAGCTGCTTGGATTTGCAACAGATATTAAGTTACCGACTGAAGGTGAGAAAATGAGATTGAAGACTTTGTTGGGGGCTCCAACCAATTGATCATGATGGTTCATTCGATAAGCTTCTCTTGTGTTTCAGATGTACCAATAAAGTGTGTGTGCAGAGTCTTTAATACTCTCTGTGTTTTAGTTTTTTCTGCTATGGTTTCAATAAGTTCCATATTGTTGCATGTTATTTAACTGCCATGGATATGTACTTAACTGCGACGAATATGTGAAGATTGTATTCTTGTGTAATATTTTGAAGGAAATAAACATATTAATTACTTAATGATGTATCAATTTAGTTTCTAATGATCCTTATCTTAAGATTTAAATAAAAAATGCTAAGTTTTAGATAACCTTATTATTACTCGAGTCACTAAATGTAGAAAGGCTCAAAATTCACTAAGGCGAAACTCCCTAAAGGAAGTACGTGAATCAGTGAAGAATGTGGTGGGTTCAGTGATTTGTGCCAATAACCTCATACGATCTCTTTGACATTCGAAAAACCTGAAGACTTAGACGAATGTCTAATTGACTAAAGCTAGGCGGGATATATTTGGAGAGATAATAACAAACATACTTATCCCTAAGGTCAAACTATCTTGATTTGGGTATAAAAATGTTAGAATTTATGAACTAATATGATCTTAAACATAATTATCACGAGTAAAACGCAACGGAAAAAAAACACGTATAGATCACGTAATTGACATAAACATAAAAGATTTACATACTTTCTTCAATCAAGGTGCCGATCTACGCAATAAACCAAGAACCACCTATGATCGAGTGTATCCTTTATATACAATTAATACCCAATCTCCAAAAATTTGAAAATCTAAAGGTCCGATCCTGAGATTTCGAATGCTACATGATGCCTTCAGCGAGATGTTAAATTTATGCCCATGTCTATAGGTTTGACATAAAAACAAATTTCACGTATTAACTTAAATTATCAAAGACAATTAATAAGTTTAATTTACTGTGTATAGATTGGTTCAATTACGTTATAACACAAAAATATCTTAAAAGTATTAGGACATGTTCGTCTCATATACGAGATTATATATGATCAAAAAGAATGTTACGACTAATATTAATATGCATATATTTTTTTAGAAAAATAGCTAATTTTATTTGTGATGAAACTAAGAAAACTAATCAAATAATTTACGTATTGCAATTGTACTAGATTTGGGAATTATATAGAACTATCAAATAAAAGATACATATAAAATGAATGTAATTAAACTAAGAGGTCTTAAGTGCATTCTTGTTTAAGGTTAAAGGTAATTTTTAGAAGAAAAAAAAACATACTTAATAGTTACATGGAACAAAAACAATAATAACTACAGTAAAGGACAATTCTTTCTTCCTCTAAAGGTTTGACGTTAGCTTCCTTCTTTTATCTCAAAGTCCGGCATCTATGTCCATGTCCGGCTTCCATCCCGAAGAAGGTAAGCTAGTGATAGTTTCAAGAACTCGTTTTTTTACATAATCCGATTCAAAAGGCTAAAAACTTGATGCCCCCTCTCTTTTTAATGCCCAAGGTCGTCGCCCGCGCTGCTCATAGCCAGGGGGCCTTGCTAAAGGTAAGCTCTCGCTACGTGTATCCACACTACACGTTATAACAATTACTCTTGATTGATAGATTTTTCCATCAATGCTTGAATAAAAACAAAGAACCCTAAATTAGGGCTTGAAAAATTCGGCTACACTATAGGAGGAGGGCATCGATTTTTCTAAATGGTTTAGGTACTTGTGAATTACTAGAAATTGATGTATAAGACCCCTCCTTATATAGAATGTCAACCATTATTGGATAACAACACAAATAAGACGTTGTAAGTTATCACTATTCATTTTCTTTCTCCCCTTAGCCATGTCCGGTCATTTTTTACTTTCTAGATTCTCTTGCCTTTACATTAATTAATTTTAATTTAAAAGTCTTTTTTATAGTTAACTGTTAAATCTTTTAACTGTAACTAACAATCATTAAATATTTAACAGTCGCTGAGTCATACACATGTATGCACGTCAAATGTGTTCCCTTGTTTACTAATGAAGGTTATTGGTGATTTTTTATTTTTTAATATAAATTTAGGGTGAGTATATTTTTATTACATAAATATTATTGTAGAATTTATTGTAGAAGATGGTTTTTTTTCTGTTGATGACGGATAACTAGCCTTATAACCATGGGTCGAGACAACATGGCACATAACAAAAAAAATTGTAATGTACATTGCCATATTTTATATATCACTACCCCCTAAGAGTAAGATTTTATATATATATAAATCTTCAAATTTCCATATATTAAACATATAAACTATTTACCAACAAATATAGTATATAAAAATAATATTACGTCGCACATATGTATAACTAACATGCTTTATTTGTAAAAACATACGAAAAAATCGATACCCGACCGTTTTTAGTAAACCGGATTGACCCGGATCGCTGCGAACGCGACGATTCTGACCATGTTTGAAAAATATGAAACCCGATTTGATTTGACCCGATCGATTTTTCGATCAAATCGAACCGGGTTTCAAAACATTGGTTCTTATAACTATCTTGCCATTTTTTTCTAAACAACCTTTAGATCCAAGAAACCAGCAGGAGGGCATTTTCTTGCTCATGCAACCACTGTGAGATTGATGTTTAGGAATGGCAAGGGTGAACAACGTGTTTGCAAAGTGTTTGATGCACCTAATCTTCCCGAGACTGACGCAATATCCTTACAGACCTAAATTGTACATGCCACTAACCAATCATGATTTCATGATTACATGTCTATGTTTTCCTTAACAAAAAGGCACAATTTTTAGATTACAGGCGGTGGAATCACAGATGCAAAGGACTGATTTTGATGCAGTAACATAAGGGAATACACAATACGTTGGTAAACATGTTTAGATCTTTTCCTTTCAGCTATCAATTGAATAGATATTATAGTTTGGATGTTTTATTTTGCTACAATAGTTCTGTTTATTAAGTAGTAATGTCATAAAGTTGCTAAATTAAAGTAATCGTATCAATTGTGAAAGTTGTTTTTATTTCCCACCATGTTTTCTCATAAGAACTAATACTAAGATTTTGCTAGTTGAAAATTCGTTTCTCGGTATCTCTTCGAATTGATAACTGGTTAATTGTGCGACTCAATTGTTCTTGGTGGAAAAGAAATAGAATGGTTGTCGTTGTCTACACTAATTAAAATAAAAACTTGAAACAAATAAAAATAAAGTAAAGACG
Organism: Glebionis coronaria; assembly: GCA_025667525.1. NCBI lineage: Eukaryota > Viridiplantae > Streptophyta > Magnoliopsida > Asterales > Asteraceae > Glebionis > Glebionis coronaria. The sequence goes on from CM046880.1 coordinate 538,065,548, forward strand.
GTAAAAAGAAATACTGAAAGATTTAAACTTGGCGAAAAGTAAATGACGAGAAATTAAAAGCAATAAAGGTAAATAACTCAAACTAAAACTTAAACTAAAAGGGAAGGCAAGTAAAAGTGCAAATAAAGAAAAAGGCGGGAAAAGTAAAGCTTAAAACTAAAAACTGGAAAACATTCATTCGGAATAAAACAGTTCATCCGGAATATGTCACTTATCCGGAATAAACTATTTGATTCGGAATAAAGAGGTTGATCCGGAATGAAAAGAAAATAAGGTTGATTCGGAATAATAACCTTGATCCGGAATATTAATCCGGATGAAAGACTTGATCCGGAATAACCAATATTCCAAATGAAGTGGCTTGATCCGGAATAATCAAATATTCCGAATGAAGTGGCTTGATCCGGAATAATCAAATATTCCGCATGAAGAGACTGATCCGGAATAATCAAATATTCCGAATGAAGTGGCTGATCCGGAATATTAAAGTATTCCGAATGGAAGAAATTGACCCGGAATATAATCAAAAGTGCTTGGTTCGGAATGAATGAAGGATTTCCTTCATTCGGAATCTGGGAAAACAGTAGGATGAACACGAAGAACAGGGGTTGAAGAGAAGGCACGAATTTAATCAAATCTAACCAAAACAAACCAAAAGATTAAACCAAAATAACCAATAAACATTAACTAACAATAATCAATCAAAATAAATCAACAAAACTAACAATAATAATCAAAATGATCAAAACCCACTTGATTGAAAACCATAAAAACTCAAGAACATGAACGCAAAGATTGAACACAAACAAGAAAGGTAGATGAGAGATTAAACAAGAAAAGTAAAGATTCAATAAAACTTACTTGGAATTAAAAGGTGCGATACAAGGAAAATTAAAGTGCAAGAAATTAAATTGTGCAAGGTATGAAAATGGTGGAAGAGGTGGGTTGTCAATCCACCCAACAACTCTAAAATTACAATAATGATCTATATATATAGGGGAAGAAGAGGATTAGTGGAAGGAAGCTTCCTCCCTTCTTTCTTCTTTCTCTAATTGCATCATTAGTCCTTAATCTTCTTAATCTTCTTAATCTTTTGACTTTAATGACTTTGTCTCGGGATTTCTTCAAACTCGTCTTGTAATCTTCAATAAATTAGACTTGAGTTCTTCAGCTTTTAGTAAACTTCCGTCTTTTGACTTTTTCTTCGATAAATCTTCAAAATTGGTCTTGGACTTCCGTTCTTTTTGCACTCTTGATCTTTCGACTTCGTCTTTTGTCTTTTTCTTCGATAAAAGCTCGTGAAAGCCGTGTTTTCTCCACTTTTCACCTTTTCGTCCTAAATCACAACAAAAACATAAACTACGCATAATTCTGACATAAATGACATAAAATACACGTTTTGGCTCGGTTATTGTTGTAATTAAGTGGTAAAAAGGATGGGTGTTTACACACCTATCAAATCCCCTACACTTAACCATTGCAATGTACTCATGCAATGCATTAGTTACAAAGCACGATTACACTTTTCATCATAATCAATCCACGTTGGCCTTTATTAACGAGATAGAAAACTATAAACATTCAAAATAAGAAAGAAATAAAAAACATACCTTTGAGTTTTGGAAATGTTGTGAATGATCATCATCCTCAAATTTTCACTTTCTCCAAACCAAGCTTAAAAACGAGATCATTGTTATTATAAGTTAGCAAACTAACACGAACTCATGTGGGTCAATTATTCACTTAGACTCTCTTATTCCTAGGTGTATCTCTTATATTTTATTGTTGTCTTGAATGATCACGAGGATGCATTGTTGACTTATTTCGATAGTTTATTAGGCTGAAAATAAAGTGGGACGATTTAATCAATAGTTAGCTAAAGGACAAAATCTTTTAAAACTGCTTCTCGGGATCTTATAAAGTTCATATCTTGGCATAACTCGCTTCGCAATTTGAGACCTTTCTCGGACCGATATTTGGCAGCGACTTCATACTTCAAACCTTGAGAGACGTTCATGAAATTATGGCCTTCTCTTCATAATAGGAATTTCTTCACTTGAAGTTTTGAGAGATTCTTCATATTTGGACCACGACTTCTTCATTTTTCTCCAATCTTTATTTGGGATTTTGATATACAACGATCCGCCTCCTTTTTGGACTTGGATTTATTTATCCTCATACCTTGTTAGGGCCTTTTTGGATAGACTTCTCCATGATCTTTTGAGGAGTATTTGCTTTTCGTCGTGTGTCTCGATCCTTCATATTGATTTTTGATAAATGATTCTTCACATCACTTGGGATCTTTAGCAACAAAATGTAGCCCTCATGTCTTGTTAGGACCTTTTCGGACTCGCCAAACTTCGCATCCCGCTTCAATAAGTTATGCCTCGGCTATGAACTCTAATCCATACCGAGCAACTTTTAAACGATCTTGGGCTAGAAGCTAAGTAACTTTTCAAATCGTACAACCTTATTTATTGCAGATAAATTTATTAGCAAGCGATGGGAGAATAGGCTTATAATTAACTCACATAAATTCACGAAAGAATACCGAACTTATAATTGGCTCTATCATATCTCGTTCTCCACAGTTTAAAATCTCAAAGAATGAGACTCGTGGATGCTTAGCCTATTAAATCAAAGTTTTGGGTTTTCGAGTCGCCTATAGGATCTTACAAATTCTTAGACTTTTTCAAGTTTAGAAATCGCATTTTAAAGTTCCCTTGATAAACGACTCTCTAGGATCAATTATAGGAACTTGCGAAAAGTTCTTGTTAACCCGTGAGAGTTAAGACTTTCACATTTTATAGCTCCCTATATAAAAGCCTAGCAAAACTTGGCTTAAACACGTTAAGGATACTAGCTAGAGTAAACTTAGATAAGTAAACTCGGGTTGAGTCAAAAGATTCACAACGTTTGAAAATTAAATCCACTTTATTAAAATTTATTCTTGCAAAGAAAGAAAATAACTATACAAAGGGAAAAACTAATAGGCCAAAATAGATCAAAAATTTTGAAAAATGTCAAAAAATTGATTTTCCGGTTAAAATGAGGACAAATACAAGGAAAAGGCCACTTAACTTCGATAGAAGTCCCCCTACACTTAATATAAACATTATCCTCAATGTTTAAGCATGTGGGAGTAAACTCCCCTACACTTAGGACATTGTGCACGTTGTTTAAATCTTGCTAAGGAAAGGACAACTAAAGAGATTCCTATTTAATATTGAGAAATATAAAATAGTGAATCGAAAAGAGTTTAGGATAGAACCGGGAAGAAGGGAACACGGAATCACGGTTTGTCAAAAGTCATCAAGAGTGTGCCTTTGAAGCTCTAATCCCTGCACATGATAAGATAGAAAGCAAGAAACACCAACGGGGCTCCCCCTACACTTATGGTGAAAACAAGTAAAGATAGATAATCGGGTTGCCTCCCAAAGAGCGCTTGTTTATGTTAACCGAGTCACGAGCCTGACTCGTCCCCGAATTAAATTGTCCATGGGGAAGCCTCGAATGTAATACCGGGATCAAAGACCTTGTCCTCGTTCCCGGAGGACATTAACAAAGGAGAGGCGGGGGGATAAGTCTTGAATGGGAGAAAAGTCCTTTCAACATACGAAAAGTATGTTAAATCAATATCCACGGGAGGTGGGGTGGGTAAAGTAAGCACATTGTCATCCCCCAAAGACAATGGATGCTGAGAACTCGGCAAAGCCGTAATGTTATCAATGATAGCATAATTAATGTCACCTCCCGGGTCAAAGCACTCATCCTCCGTAATAGTGGCTAAAGGGGAGGATGAAAGGTGCTCGGGTGGGGGACTTGGGTCAATACCTTCCTGCAGCAAATTATCAAGAATAATATCCCCCTCCATGTCATCATCATCAATACCTGGAGGTATGGAGTGAATGTCGATTTCTTCCAGCAATGGGTCATTATCTTCAACGGGAGGAACAGATGGAGGCAAAGACTCGGAAAGAGGAGGAGAAGTCAACTCTTCGATTTGTGCAATAAGAAGATGCACTTTCCGTAATCTGTCGCGGAGAATCACGTCTTCCACCTCATCTTCAAGAGCAAGTTCATCGATGAACGTCTCGTAAGCCGGAGAGAATAAATCGTCATCGCCCGCATCTCCCGGTGGAGATTGAGAAATTTCAAAAGTGAAATTCTCATAGCGTGGAGAAAAATCGTTGATAGGTGTGTAAACACCCATCTTTTCTACCACTTAATTACAATAATAACTGGACCAAAACGTGTATTTTATGTCTTTTATGTTGGAATTATGCGTGGTTTGTGTTTTTGTTGTGCTTTAGGATGAAAAGGTGAAAAGTGGAGAAAACACGGACATTCACGGGCATTTACGGACTTTTATTGAAGAAAAGGATGAAAGACGAAGTCAAGAAGTCAAGAGTGCAAAAAGAACGGAAGTCCACGACCAATTCTGAAGATTTATCGAAGAAAAAGTCAAAAGACGGAAGTTTATCAAAAGCCGAAGAATTCAAGTCTATTTTATTGAAGAAATTAAAGACGAGTTCAAAAGAAATACGGAAGCCAAAAGTCCCTTAAGTCCAAGTTTAAAGAAGATTAGAAGAAAAGGACTAATGACGCAATTAATGAAGATTAATAAAAGGACGGACTTAAGCTTTTAATTAAGAAGAAATGAAAGAGGGGAGGAAGCTTCCTAATCCTCCCCTATAAATAGCCATTAGTTGTTAACTTTTCATGTTGTTGGCTAAGTGTGACAATTAGCTCTTCCACCATTTACCTTTCCTTGCACCTTTAATTACCTTGTCAATTTAAATACTTGTCAAATTTAATTACCTTGTCTTGCACTTAATTACCATTTAATTTCAAGTAAGTTTTTCTTTTAATTCTTGTTAATCTTTATCTTTATCTTGTTAATCTCATTCTACCTTTCTTTAATCTTTGTGTTGATTTGTTTATGTTCATGTTCTTAATTTTTGTTGATTTATTTAAGTGGGTTTTGATTATTTGATTTAGTTTTGTTAGTTTTATTGTTTTTGGATTGATTGTTTATGCTTAATAGATGCTTTGTTATTGGTTTGATTTAATCTTGTGTTTGATTTAGCTTTGTTTTGGTTAGATCCGAGCTTATATCTTTTTCCTTGTTCTTCGGTTTATTGTTACTGTTCTTTCCCTGAAATCGAGCCCAGATTTATTCCGAGTAAGCTTTTGTTTGGATGACTATTCAGAATATTGATTATTCCGAATAGTGGCTTTATATTCAGAGTAAGGGTTTAGCTGCGAAGCTTATTCGGAATATTCCACATTCCGAATAGCAAGATATTCCGCATAGACCTTTTATTCCGAATAGGGGCATCATTCCGAATAGGAACTTATTCCGTATAGGAGGTTTATTCCGCATAGGGTTAAACATTCCGAGTAGGGATAATATTCCGAGTAGGCTAACATTCCGAATAGGTGTATTATTCCGAGTAAGAGCATTATTCTGCATAAGACTTTATTCCGAATAGGGACAGATATTCCGGATAGAGGTATTATTCCGAATAGGCTTGTATTCTGGGTAAGATCATTTATTCCGAGTAGACCATTATTCCGAATAGAGGTATATTCCGGATAGGTGACATATTCCGAGTAGGCCATATATTCCGAGTAGGGTTTATTCCGGATAGGGGTAAATTTTAGTTTTATTTTAAGTTTCTGCCCTTTATTTTAAGCTTAATTTTTCCCGCCTTTTTCCTTAATCGCACTTTAAGTTTATTTGCCTTAGATTTATTTTAGCTTTGCCTTAGTTTAAGATTTAGTTTTAATTGCATTTTAAGTTTGCCTTAGTTAGATTTAAGTTTGTGTTATTTTCATTTATTGCCTTTAATTTTAGTCGCGCTTTTAAATACTTGCCCTTTATTTTAATTAGATTTAGATTTACTTTTAAGTCATTTACTTTAATTGTTTTGCACATTTTATTTACTACAACGACACATTTTTGTTTCACCAAAGAACGACTGAGTCGCACATTAAACACAAGTTTTTCAATTCGAAGAGAACAACACAACGAACTTTAATTTTTATATACAGGGTGTCAAAAGCCTTGTATCAAATGGCGCCGCTGCCGGCTCTTTTCGTAAAGATCAACAGTTTTCTGTGAGAGACACGTTGCTTTTTGGGATCCGTTCACTTGTGAGCGTTATTTTTCTTGCCTAAAAAATTTTAAAAAACCATAAAAATTAAAAATTTCAAAAATCCAAAAAGATTTTATCTTTATTGTGTATATATTGTTTTTGTGTTTGGTTTTGTTTTCTTTTGCATTTTCAGGTGTATGCGTACTATATCTTCTAATTATCAAGAGCCAGAGCCTCAAGAAGATTTAGATATGGCAGGTGTCAACAACAACATTCCACCGCACCTCAATAATAATAATAATAACAACAATGCTCTTCCACATCCCGATCTTCGGACCATGGAGGAACTTTGTCAACCAACAATGTTTGGACGAGGAGGACCGATTGCGCCGATGCAAATCAACGCTCCTGAGTTTTCGTTGAAGCACCACATGATTCAGCAAGTACAAACAAACCCATTTAGAGGATTGCCTGATGTTGATGCCAACAAACACCTCGACAAGTTCATTACAATCACCCAAAGCATGAAGTTGCCTGGGGCCACAATGGATGTACTCCGCCTACAACTCTTCCCACATACTTTATCGCATCATGACGAGAAATGGTTTGATCGTCTCCCGAAGAATTCTATTCACACTTGGGATGATATGACTCAACGCTTTTTATCGCGCTACTTTCCACCATCCATGGTCACAAGCCTTCACAATCAGATCAGCGGTTTCATGCAAGATCCCGATGAATCTCTTTTTGACGCTTGGGAGAGATATAATGTCTTGATCGATAGATGTCCAAACCACAATATGCTTCCCGTCACTTTGATAGATACTTTCTACAACGGATTGACTTTTCGAGATCGTGATACGATCAATGCAGCCGCCGGTGGCACATTCATGAAAAGGAGACCCGATGAGTGTAGAGAGTTAATTGAGAACATGACTACTCACCACAAGAACTGGGATTCCTCTGCTTCTTCAAGGAACAACCCGAGAGTCAATGTTTCTTCTACCTCAGCAAACCCTGAGATGACCTAACTCACCCGCATGATGGCTGAAATGAGCAAAAGTATTACGCTTCTTGCTTCAAACCAACAACAACAACAACAAGTTAAAGCGGTTGCTAATCCTTGTGAAACATGTGGCGGTCCTCACTCATACACCGATTGTCCTTCGACACAAGGAAATCCGGAGAATGTGTATGCTGCTTACGGTAATTATTCACCAGAAAATTACCAAGCTAGACAACAAGGGGATAGAAATCTGCTGAGTTACCGTTCCAACAATTACCTTTCACCCGGTTTTTCTCCTCAAAACCAAAACCCCGCAACAACTACAATAGAAGCAACCAAATCCCACCAAGAGCTTCTAACCCTTATCAACCACCCACCTAACAACACCCACCCATAAACACCGATGTTGATGCCATCATGAGAACTCAAGGTGAGCAAATCAAGAATCTACAGAGCCAAATAATCAATTTGAAGGGAGATATCTTAAAGCAAGGTAATGACATTAGAACTGAGGTTCGTGATAATATCCAATCTTCCTTCAGCACTCAAACGACTGAATTAAAGAATCTATTGGCTAGTTTCTTGCCCGAAGCTCAACCTTCTTCTTCGGGTTCTCTACCTTCAAACACCGTCACCAATCCGCGAGCTAATGTGAGTGCTATAACTACGCGTAGTGGAATTACCATTGTCGATCCACCTATCCCACCACCATCATCTACACCTCCTCCACCACCATGTATCCCTACTCCTCCTACACCTAGTAGTAGTACACCATTACCGTCTTCGCCTCGTCATGACGATGTATCTCGAAAGGACCCTTCAACATCACAACCTTTACCAACTACACCTTCACCTTCCCCTTATCAACCTAGAATCCCCTACCCTTCTCGCATAGGCAAGACCAATGATCTAACCAAGAATGACTGTCAAGTATCAAAATATGTGGAAATGCTATCTAAAATGACCATCAACATTAGCCTTGTTGAAGCACTTTGCCACATGCCGAAATTTGTCAAAGCATTCAAGGAATTGCTTAGCAAGAAATAAAAGCTGATTGAACTCGCCAACACACACTTAAATGAAAACTGCTCAGCAGTTATTCTTAAAGAATTACCGGAAAAGCTTGGAGATCCCGGTCGTTTTGTGTTGCCTTGCGTTTTCAACAAAACTGAAGAATTTACTGCCCTTGCTGATCTCGGGGCTAGTATAAATTTGATGCCACTAAGTGTTTGGAAAACACTATCATTACCCGACCTCATTCCAACAAAGATGACTCTCGAACTTGCAAATCGCACTCTCGCTTACCCCGTTGGTATAGCCGAAGACGTGTTCATTAAAGTTGGCACATTTACTTTCCCGGTCGATTTTGTCGTAGTTGATTATGAAATGGACCCTCGTATTCCTTTAATACTTGGTCGGCCATTCTTGAGAACCGGACGAGCTTTAGTAGATGTGGCCGAAGGTGAGTTAATCTTACGAGTCGGGGATGATTCAACAGTTTTTAAAATGGGGAAGCTTACAGGAAATCCTTTGGAGGCCGAGAATCAGTGAATATGATTAATGTGCTCGATGACTTTACCGTGTATGACAATCCTCTATTCGATTCTTCCATCGATAATCCACTCTTTGACGATGATGAGGATGATTCTCGATCCACTTTGGAACCTTCTCCCATTTATGATTCGCCACTGGTCTTTGATGCTTATGATGATGATTCTAGCTCAGATTCGGATGATTTTGATTGTACTTCTGAGTATCCCGAGCTGCCCACTTTCGATGATTTTGATGAGGCCGATACTCTCTCGAGTGATTCTTCACATGATGAAGATCCTCCGCCATCACTCGATCCTACTTTGGACGATTATTCATTTGAGGAAGATTTTTCTGAATTTCTTAACACTTACTTCCCTCATGAGAGTGATGCTCCTCCTTATGACAATGAAGATTATCGTCTTGATCCTACTTTGGATTTGAAGAACATTCTGTCAAAGGAGAAGAAACAGGTCGACACCGAAGTCCGTTGCACATATGATTTGACACCTCTTTGTCCCCCTTCTGAGGACGAGGTTGTGCTTCTTTGCGGATCTTCTTCACACTCGGTTGAGCCTGAGTGCTATTTTCCCTTAAAGGAAAAGGTGTTCGACCCCGGTATTGAAGTCTTTAAGCCATCTCAGTATCCACCTGATGAAATAAAAGGAAAAATCTTTGGAAATCTTGAAGACATGCTTGCACCACTTCACCCTTGCTCCAACCGTGCTCCATCACTGCTTAAGGGAACCTTGCCTACTCTTCTTTGGCTTGCCTTGTTCGCCTTAAGCTTGTGTTATTTGTTCGATGAAAACTATGTCTTTGATCCTGGTGGATATGTTTCATGCTTCTTCCGTTGATGATCAAGGTCGAGTCAGGCTCACGACTCGGTTAACAAAAATCAAGCGCTTCTTGGGAGGCAACCCATGCATCTATCTTTTCGCTTTCTTTACCATAAGTGTAGGGGGGACCCTTTGGTTTGTTTTCCTCTCCTCACTTCTTAATCAGGTATTCGAGCTTCAATGATCCACTCTTGATGATTCTTGACGACCCGTGATCCGTATTCTACTTCTTCCCGGTTCTATCCTAAACTCTTTTCGATTCACTATTTTATATTTTCTCAATATTAAAATAGGAATCTCTTTAGTTGTCTTTTCCTTAGCGAGATTTAAACAACGTGCACAATGTCCTAAGTGTAGGGGAGTTTACTCCCATATGCTTAAACATTGAGGACAATGGTTATCTTAAGTGTAGGGGGGACTTCTATCGAAGTTAAGTGGTCTTTTCCTTGTATTTGTCCTCATTTTAACCGGAAAATCAATTTTTCGACATTTTTCAAAATTTTGATCTATTTTGGCCTATTAGTTTTTCCCTTTGTATAGTTATTTTCTTTCTTTGCTAGAATAAATGTTTAATAAGTGGTTTTAATTTTCAAACGTTGTGAATCCTTTGACTCAATCCGAGTTTACTCTAGTTAGTATCCTTAACGTGTTTAAGTCAAGTTTTGCTAGGCTTTTATATAGGGAGCTATAAAACGCGAAAGTCTTAACTCTCACGGGTTAAGAACAAGAACTTTTCGCAAGTTCCTATAATTGATCCTAGAGAGTCGTTTATCAAGGGAACTTTAAAATGCGATTTCTAAACTTGAAAAAGTCTAAGAATTTGCAAGATCCTATAGGCGACTCGAAAACCCAAAATTTTGATTTAATAGGCTAAGTATCCACGAGTCTCATTACTTGAAATTTTAAACGGTGGAGAACGAGAGATGATAGAGTCAATTATAAGTTTGGTATTCTTTCGTGAATTTATGTGAGTTAATTATAAGCCTATTCTCCCATCGCTTGCTAATAAATTTATCTGCTAATAAATAAGGTTGTACGATTTGAAAAGTTACTTAGCTTCTAGCCCCAGATCGTTTAAAAGTTGCTCGGTATGGATTAGAGTTCATAGCCAAGGCATAACTTATTGAAGCGGGACGCGAAGATTGGCGAGTCCGAAAAGGCCCTAACAAGGCATGAGGGCTATATTTTGTTGCTAAAGATCCAAAGTGATGTGAAGAATCATTTATCGAAAATCAATATGAAGGATCGAGACACACGACGTAAAGCAAAACTCCCCAAAAGTCATGGAGAAGTGTATTCGAAAAGACCCTAACAAGGTATGAGGATAAATAGATCCAAGTCATGAAAGGAGGCGGATCGTTGTATATCAAAGTCCTAAATAAAGATTGAAGAAAAATGAAGAAGTCGTGGTCCAAGTATGAATCTCTCAAAACTTCAAAGAGAAAAATTCCTATTATGAAGAGAAGACCATTATTTCATGAACGTCTCTCAAGATTTGAAGTATGAAGTCGCTGCCAAATATCGGTTCGAGAAAGGTCTCAAATCGCGAAGCGAGTTATGCCAAGATATGAACTTTATGAGGTCCCGAGAAGCAGTTTTAAAAGATTTGGTCCTTTAGCTAACTATTGATTAAATCGTTCACTTTATTTTCAGACTTAATAACTACCGAAATAAGTCAAAAATGCATCCTCGTGATCATTCAAGACAACAATAAAATATAAGAGATACCCCTAGGAATAAGGGAGTCTAAGTGAATAATTGGCCCACATGAGTTCGTGTTGGTCTACTAACTTATAATAACAATGATCTCGTTTTTAAGCTTGGTTTGGAGAAAGTGAAAACTTGAGGATGATGATTATTCATAACATTTCCAAAACCCAAGGTATGCTTTTGATTTCTTTACTTTGAATGTTTATAGTTTTTATTTCTTTAATAAAGGCCGACGTGGATTGATTATGATGAAAAGTGTAATCTTGCTTTGTAACTAATGCATTGCATGAGGACATTGCAATGGTCAAGTGTAGGGGATTTGATAGGTGTGTAAACACCCATCTTTTCTACCACTTAATTGCAATAATAACCGGACCAAAACGTGTATTTTATGTCTTTTATGTCGGAATTATGCGTGGTTTGTGTTTTTGTTGTGATTTAGGATGAAAAGGTGAAAAGTGGAGAAAACACGGACATTCACGGGCATTTACGGACTTTTATTGAAGAAAAGGATGAAAGACGAAGTCAAGAAGTCAAGAGTGCAAAAAGAACGGAAGTCCACGACCAATTCTGAAGATTTATCGAAGAAAAAGTCAAAAGACGGAAGTTTATCAAAAGCCGAAGAATTCAAGTCTATTTTATTGAAGAAATTATAGACAAGTTCAAAAGAAATCCGGAAGCCAAAAGTCCCTTAAGTCCAAGTTTAAAGAAGATTAGAAGAAAAGGACTAATGACGCAATTAATGAAGATTAATAAAAGGAGGGACTTAAGCTTGTAATTAAGAAGAAATGAAAGAGGGGAGGAAGCTTCCTAATCCTCCCCTATAAATAGCCATTACTTGTTAACTTTTCATGTTGTTGGCTAAGTGTGACAATTAGCTCTTCCACCATTTACCTTTCCTTGCACCTTTAATTACCTTGTCAATTTAAATACTTGTCAAATTTAATTACCTTGTCTTGCACTTAATTACCATTTAATTTCAAGTAAGTTTTTCTTTTAATTCTTGTTAATCTTTATCTTTATCTTGTTAATCTCATTCTACCTTTCTTTAATCTTTGTGTTGATTTGTTTATGTTCATGTTCTTAATTTTTGTTGATTTATTTAAGTGGGTTTTGATTATTTGATTTAGTTTTGTTAGTTTTATTGTTTTTGGATTGATTGTTTATGCTTAATAGATGCTTTGTTATTGGTTTGATTTAATCTTGTGTTTGATTTAGCTTTGTTTTGGTTAGATCTGAGCTTATATCTTTTTCCTTGTTCTTCGGTTTATTGTTACTGTTCTTTCCCTGAAATCGAGCCCAGATTTATTCCGAGTAAGCTTTTGTTTGGATGACTATTCGGAATATTGATTATTCCGAATAGTGGCTTTATATTCAGAGTAAGGGTTTAGCTGCGAAGCTTATTCGGAATATTCCACATTCCGAATAGCAAGATATTCCGCATAGACCTTTTATTCCGAATAGGGGCATCATTCCGAATAGGAACTTATTCCGCATAGAAGGTTTATTCCGCATAGGGTTAAACATTCCGAGTAGGGATAATATTCCGAGTAGGCTAACATTCCGAATAGGTGTATTATTCCGAGTAAGAGCATTATTCCGCATAAGACTTTATTCCGAATAGGGACAGATATTCCGGATAGAGGTATTATTCCGAATAGGCTTGTATTCCGGGTAAGATCATTTATTCCGAGTAGACCATTATTCCGAATAGAGGTATATTCCGGATAGGTGACATATTCCGAGTAGGCCATATATTCCGAGTAGGGTTTATTCCGGATAGGGGTAAATTTTAGTTTTATTTTAAGTTTCTGCCCTTTTATTTTAAGCTTAATTTTTCCCGCCTTTTTCCTTAATCGCACTTTAAGTTTATTTGCCTTAGATTTATTTTAGCTTTGCCTTTGTTTAAGATTTAGTTTTAATTGCATTTTAAGTTTGCCTTAGTTAGATTTAAGTTTGTGTTATTTTCATTTATTGCCTTTAATTTTAGTCGCGCTTTTAAATACTTGCCCTTTATTTTAATTAGATTTAGATTTACTTTTAAGTCATTTACTTTAATTGTTTTGCACATTTTATTTATTACAACGACACATTTTTGTTTCACCAAAGAACGACTGAGTCGCACATTAAACACAAGTTTTTCAATTCGAAGAGAACAACACAACGAACTTTAATATTTATATACAGGGTGTCAAAAGCCTTGTATCAATCGTCATCATTAGGATCGACCTCTTCCGTAAGAGCAACGTCGTCCTCATACTCCATAGCAGTCGGTGTGTCACAAACCTCCTCATCAAAGAAATTATCGAGACCAAAATCACTCAGCTCACTCAAAGTATCACAATCCTTAGACACGTTTGGGATATCGAGAGAAGGGATGACAATTGCACTAGGACATTGAGCAGCAAGATCATTCCAAGAAATAGTAGGCTCATCGTCATCATCATCATAATAGTATGGATACACCGGAGGAGGAGTATAAGTCTCGATATTCGATATTTGCTCATGTCGTTGCTCTTGTTACTGTCGCTTTTCTTCCTCCCATGCTTCTTTTAGCTGAACAACGGCGTCTTGAAGTTTCAAAATAATGGCGTGCCTTTCTTCATTCAGAGTAGTGAGTTGTTGAATTCTCTGAGAGGATTGATGATTGAGGTTGGGGTGTGGGGGCTCACAGTTATGAAAACCAAAATTATAGCACGGATTTGGTTTATAATAATCCATCGGTGAAGAAAATTGAGGACACGGATCTGGCTCATAATTATTCATTGGCTGACAATAAGAAGTATCGTGAGGACCCCCACAGTTGTTGCAAAACGGGTGAGGAGAAAGACTGGGTGCGTCTTGTGGATAGCTATTATCATTGTCATAATTTTACCCCGGTTCTTGCCCGTGATCATACGGGTATCGAACCGGGCACGAAACATGCCAATGAGAATCACTTCCACAATAGATGCACAGGGGAACAGGAGGTGGATTCAAAAAGGACGAATTAGTCGAGTTGCACAAAGGACGAAATCCGAATAGGAGTTGTGTATTGTCGATATCGTTTCCGCATAGCTCACATGTACACCATTGACATGAGTCGTTCCCGTATAATCGTCTCCCACACCCGACGCAATGGACATAAGAATCCATAAAGAAAAATAGATAAGCAAGAAGAATATTTTTGGTGCAAAACTTTGAAAAAGAAATGCTTGTTATGATTTTTCAAATGTTTTTGGGATTTTTGAAAATTTTTGACACGAAAAATAACGTTCACGAGTGAACGGATCCCAAAAGCCAACGCGTCTCTTACAAAAAACCGTTAATCCTCACGAAAAGAGCCGGCAGCGGCGCCATTTTAATACTAAGATTTTGCTAGTTGAAAATTTGTTTCTCGGTATCTCTTCGAATTGATAACTGGTTAATTGTGCGACTCAGTTGTTCTTGGTGGAAAAGAAATAGAATGGTTGTCATTGTCTACACTAATTAAAATAAAGACTTGAAACAAATAAAAATAAAGTAAAGACGGTAAAAAGAAATACTGAAAGATTTAAACTTGGTGAAAAGTAAATGACGAGAAATTAAAAGCAATAAAGGTAAATAACTGAAACTAAAACTTAAACTAAAAGGGAAGGCAAGTAAAAGTGTATAAAGAAAAAGGCGGGAAAAGTAAAGCTTAAAACTAAAAACTGGAAAACGTTCATTCGGAATAAAACAGTTCATCCGGAATATGTCACTTATCCGGAATAAACTATTTGATTCGGAATAAAGAGCTTGATCCGGAATGAAAAGAAAATAAGGTTGATTCGGAATAATAACCTTGATCCGGAATATTAATCCGGATGAAAGACTTGATCCGGAATAACCAATATTCCGAATGAAGTGGCTTGATCCGGAATAATCAAATATTCCGAATGAAGTGGCTTGATCCGGAATAATCAAATATTCCGCATGAAGAGACTGATCCGGAATAATCAAATATTCCGAATGAAGTGGCTGATCCGGAATATTAAA
The DNA here is from genome assembly GCA_025667525.1 of Glebionis coronaria. Lineage (NCBI taxonomy): Eukaryota > Viridiplantae > Streptophyta > Magnoliopsida > Asterales > Asteraceae > Glebionis > Glebionis coronaria. The sequence continues at coordinate 538,080,730 of CM046880.1, forward strand.
GTATTCCGAATGGAAGAAATTGATCCGGAATATAATCAAAAGTGCTTGGTTCGGAATGAATGAAGGATTTCCTTCATTCGGAATCTGGGAAAACAGTAGGATGAACACGAAGAACAGGGGTTGAAGAGAAGGCACAAATTTAATCAAATTTAACCAAAACAAACCAAAAGATTAAACCAAAATAACCAATAAACATTAACTAACAATAATCAATCAAAATAAATCAACAAAACTAACAATAATAATCAAAATGATCAAAACCCACTTGATTGAAAACCATAAAAACTCAAGAACATGAACGCAAAGATTGAACACAAACAAGAAAGGTAGATGAGAGATTAAACAAGAAAAGTAAAAATTCAATAAAACTTACTTGGAATTAAAAGGTGCAATACAAGGAAAATTAAAGTGCAAGAAATTAAATTATGCAAGAAATTAAATTGTGCAAGGTATGAAAATGGTGGAAGAGGTGGGTTGTCAATCCACCCAACAACTCTAAAATTACACTAATGATCTATATATATAGGGGAGAAGGAGGATTAGTGGAAGGAAGCTTCCTCCCCTATTTCTTCTTTCTCTATTTGCATCATTAGTCCTTAATCTTCTTAATCTTTTGACTTTAATGACTTTGTCTCGGGATTTCTTCAAACTCGTCTTGTAATCTTCAATAAATTAGACTCGAGTTCTTCGGCTTTTAGTAAACTTCCGTCTTTTGACTTTTTCTTTGATAAATCTTCAGAATTGGTCTTGGACTTCCGTTCTTTTTGCACTCTTGATCTTTCGACTTCGTCTTTTGTCTTTTTCTTCGATAAAAGCTCGTGAAAGCCGTGTTTTCTACACTTTTCACCTTTTCGTCCTAAATCACAACAAAAACACAAACCACGCATAATTCCGACATAAATGACATAAAATACACGTTTTGGCTCGGTTATTATTGTAATTAAGTGGTAAAAAGGTTGGGTGTTTACACACCTATCAAGAACATATAATTCTTTTGAACTGATGAAATGCTTACACGAGACGTATCCCATCTAAAGCAACTGATAGAAAGGTAATGCATCCATTCTGAAACAATTTGAAAAAGTAGCATTAATTAGATAATCTAGGTTTTTTTAGGTCTAATATTTAATATAGCTTGTGCTTTACTGGTTTATTCTCACTAGTAGATTTGATCAGAAGATTTGAAACTAGTTTGTGGTATTCCGACTAGTAGATTGGAAACTAGTTTGTGCTTTACCAGTTTACGTAGATGTTTGGATATGAGCTCATTTGCAACTAGTTTGTGTTCTGACTAGTATTAGTAACAGGATGATGGATGCAATGCCTAACTCGCTGAAGCCTGCCTATTTTGCCATCGAGAATTGCAGAATAATTAATGCAAATGGATTCTTATATTCTTTTGTTCAGTTAGCCTAGTTTTAGTTGCATAACCCATAGGGATTTTCCAAAACTATTATTGTAATCAAACTTTGGACATATGAAGCATTTGAGACCTTTCTTTATAAATACGAATAGGTACATGCTAATGTGCTATCTTAATAGGAAAACATATCTTATTGTTTGATCTAATAATTGTGCGTCATACGGCTAACATGTTTGAAGCCTTTCATATTTGTACAATCTGAAACTTGCTTTATATTGCTATATTCTTTGATTTCGTCTCTTTACATTGAGCTTATGAATGTTTTTTATAGATGCGTGGAGCGACAAAAATCCATTTAGTACCAAAGAGTTGGACAACATTGTTCATTTCAGTGTCCAACATTTGATGATCAATCATGCTAGTGTTTCAGATAGGTCCGCATGTGGTCATGTCCTTTTGTATCTCTTCTTTCCTGTATCTTACCAAAATAATTGTTGTGATGTTTAATTAGTGATATTAGTATGTTTATTTAGTTCATGTTAAGTCCGCAGAACTTGTATTAAACTGACGTGACTCATCTCTGATATTGAATACATTGGTTATGCTATAAATGGTTTTATTGCAATTTAGTTTGCTGCTTGTTTTGCTATGTGGATACCTGGAAATATATATATAGGTGGTATTTGATTAAATAAAGAATATCATAGAGCCATGTTTCAAAACAAAGAACAAGGATCAATGCTAATTAAAAACCTGTTTTCTAAATAAAATAGAGCAAGATCATCATTGGAAAAACCTGACTCTATTAATCTTAGAGCCCGTTTTATAAACCGGGAACTAGGCCATTTCCTAATAGAGTATCTCTTTTGACTCCCCACACAAAAATGGGCTCTAAGGAGTTTTCAGACAGGGCACTATGTGAGTTTCTGTAGTAGTGATATCGTCAGAAAATAAAGAAATTATTTTAATTCTATATTTAATCAAATGTGGTCAACAATCAAGCAAAAAAACCGCAGTCTTCCAAAAACCCTAAACCTATATATATATTTGTTTTTCTTTTGTTGTTTTCTTAGTTGTTTACATCAAAAACCATCAGTTTAAATCGGATCGGAAGGTATGTTTCACCCCTTGTGATTAGTTCATTATGTTATTCGTTTTTAGTCGCGAGTATTAACTATGTTCAGTTATGTGTGTTTATTGATTTTGTTTGAATATGCGATTATTCGTTTTATTAGTTATATGCATAATGCTTACTATTATTGGGATTATTACACACAACAAAACCTAGATCTAGTAGTTTAAATTAACTTTTTTATCTTGTTCTTGTTTCAGCTATTTAGAAATCAATATATGTACAGGGAATGCTATTTTTTACTTTTATATACTAGTTTACTTGAACTCATCTACGTCAGTTTTTAAGATCTTTGCCTCTTTATATACTAGTCTATACTGCTCACACAAGATCATCCCAACTAATATAATTAGAACCATGTCATCAAAGGAGCAAATATGGAAAACTAACAATGATAGTCCCAAGGATGAAATGAATGCCCGGCTTTCAAAAATTCAGAAGATGAGAAAAAGAGGGTTTTGGTTCCGAAAATGGAGTCTAGTCGACATGGCTACACTTTGTTGGTTGGTTGGCATACATGTTCTGGCTGCTAGTGCTCTTTTCGTGTTTGATTGGGGTGTTGTCATAGTTGCCTTCTGCTTAGCATTTTTACTGGAATGGGTGTTACACTAGGTTATCATAAACTTCTTACCCACCAGAGTTTGACGGTTCATAAATGGATCGAATATTTCTTCGCAAACTGTGGTCTCCACGCTTGTCAGGTATTGTGGCTATATCGCTGTATATATGCATGTGTGTGCATGATTGAATTGCTGTCCCTCGTTAGTACAATAATATCAAATAGCTAATCATCTCGTTCTTAAATTTAAATTGTAGAAAGACCCAATATCTTGGGTGAGCGTGCACAGATTCCACCACAACTATACTGATACAGATAGAGACCCTCATTCTCCAAGTGAAGGTTTTTGGTTCAGTCATATGGGTTGGTTATGTTACAAGGACTACATTGTTGCAAAGGTGATTACCAGTGCCTGTGTTTGTAGTTAGTTTCATTTCTTTTGAACGACAACTAACTATCTCACGATATATACATCACAAATTTTCCTTACATGCTATAAAGTGGGTTTGGACCCGCAACATTTTGTTTGGAGAACATTTTTACGCAACATGAGATACCATTGTGACTACAAGCCTTTTGGACTTTAATTTTGGTGTTTATAAATAGTTTAATTACATCAAAATCTTTGTATCTCTACTAACTTTTTGTTATATATCGTTTTTACTTTTGGTATATAATCGATCAAATTAGTGTGGAGAAAGCACGAATGTTCCCGACCTGAAGGGGCAATGGTTCTATAGGTTTCTTCACAAAACATACTTATGGCATCCAAGTGCACTTGCTGTGATACTATATCACTATGGAGGTTTTCCCTACTTGGCTTGGGGAATGGTATGATATTACCTGTTATTATATATTAGTATTTTTGAGTAGCATCTTTTACATTATCTCATCAATTTACAATGTCGATGATATCATTCAGGGTGTACGAACAGTGGTTGTTTGTCAGACCGCATTTGTTATACAACCGATTGGCCACACATGGGGCGAGAGGAGTTGGAACACTCGTGATACTTCCACCAATAACTGGTTTGTTGTTCGTGAACTCTTTAACTAATCTGAAAACACCAATAAATTTGGCACTTGCTGATTTTTCTACATGCGTTAAGAAAGTAAAAGCAGATGTATTGTGCAAAAGATGATTAATCTATATAAACAAAAAACTTGTGTATTGCTTAAAACTATCAAAATGATAAATGTAAACCTATTAATCTACCCATGCTCCTTATTTCTTTTAAAATTTTGACTCAAACCTTAATTCATTTCACACACGAAACACTTAATTACAATTTCTCAATTATAATTAATTACTTAACGTTTTTAAACTTCTGACGCTGTGCGTAGTACTGGCCAAATTATAAGAAAAGGTATCAAGGAATCATCGTAATCGTGTACAACTCGCTATATGGTCATTTGAAATAAAACGTTTATGCCCTTGAAAGTACATGAATTTGTTATACTCAATATCCTAACAAGATCCTCTTGTATGAATGGGTTGAGGGAAACAAATTGATTTTCACATTATTTTATAATAGACGAGTACGTGTGACAAGATTTTATAACATCAAATAATTATAGTTAACACATTTTGGTTAAGTGTTTCGTGTGACATTTAAGTATATGGCGCAAAATAATTAAAATGTAATTGAAAGATGTTGTAACATACGACAATTCAACTTAAACAAAATATATGTGAATGATGAATAGGAGGATCGGTATGTTTGGTCTGGGAGAAGGATGGCATAAAAACCATCATGCATTCCCAAATTCGGCTCGGCATGGATTAGAATGGTGGCAATTCGACTTGACATGGGAGCTGATCAAGTTTTTGGAGCTGCTTGGATTTGCAACAAATATTAAGTTACCGACTGAAGGTGAGAAAATGAGATTGAAGACTTTGTTGGGTGCTCCAACTGATTGATCGATGGTTCATTCGATAATTATGGTTCTCTTGTGTTTAAGATATACCAATAAAGTGTGTGCAGGTCTTTTATACTCTTTGTGTTTTAGTTTTTTCTGATATGGTTTCAATAAGTTCCCTGTTGCATGTTATTTAACTGCGACGAACATGTCAATATTGTATTCTTGTGTAATATTTTGAAGGAAATAAACATATTACTTGAGGTATTTACTAGGCCAATTTCTTTATCTTACGATTTGAAGAAAAAATGCCAAGTTCTAGATAACCTTAGTATTCGATTTTACAAAACAAAAACAAGAATCAAGAATGATTCAACCAACCACCCCTTTATTTTTATTAAACTGCGTTAGGCTATCACTTCAAATGTGATACCTAGATTTTTTATCGTACTTACAAAGCAGAAAGAAAGAAACAAGTGTATTAATGATCTTACAAACCAATATCAATATACACAAACAAGATCAAGAACAGAACTCCAAGTTTCAACAATGGCGGAAAAAACAATGTGAGAGAGAGGTAACAAAACTAACAGAGTGAATAACTAAACAATAACGAATGCGATGAATATATACAAGTTGACTAGGGTTGAGGCAAGTTCCAACTACTTGCTAGATTAGGTCCTCCAACTCTTAACACCTGCACAAACTCAAACCAAAATATATACATAAAGAAAAACAAAAGAAATAATATACCTTTCTTACCCTTTAAGATTGACTGGATATCAAAATACAACTTATACTTTAAATACCCCCTCATAAGTTGAATGTTGATATAAGTCAATCAGATTCAACTTATCACAAAACCATTTGTGATATTTGATAGATAATCCCTTGGTAAACAAATCTGCAATGTTATCTTCGGATTTGATTTTAAAAGTTTTAATCAAACCTGCAGACACTTTTTCCCTAAGGAAATACAAGTCAATTTCAAAATGCTTTGTCCTCTCATGGAAGATAGGGTTAGCAGCAATCTGAATTGCAGAGCTACTATCACAGTTAATAGGCACATGCAACATAACATCAATCTTAAGATCTTTCATGATCTTAAGAATCCACATTATTTCACATGCAACACTGTTCATAGCTCTGTATTCAGCCTCAGCTGAAGATTTTGCTATAACAGATTGTTTCTTACTCTTCTAGGAAACAAGATTGTTTCCCAGATATAATGTATATCCTGTAACAGATTTTCTAGTAATTTTGCATTTAGCCTAATCTGAATCCACATAAGCATTAAGATTTAGATCATTATGTTTCTTAAAAGATATGTCAGTTTCAGGAGATCCTTTAAGGTATCTAAGAACATGAAATGCAAGCTTAAGATGAGATCTATAAGGAGCATGTATATACTGACTTAGACAATGAACTGCATAAGCAATATCAGGTCTAGTCAATGTGAGAAAAATCAATTTACCAACAATTTTCTGATAACAAGTTTCGTTATCAAGAATAACATCAACATCACATTTAGCTTGATCTTTCTTTTTCTTAGAAGGATCTGGTATAGGAGATTTAGTTGGTTTACAAGCTAACATACCATACTCAGAAAGCAATTCTAAACAATACTTCCTCTGGTTGAGACATAAAGCAACTTCATTGTCAAGTACTTCAATACCTAAAAAATATTTGAGTTTCCCAAGATCTTTTATTTTAAATTTAGAGCACAAATATTCTTTAAAGGCATTAATGATACTTTCATTGTTCCCTGTTATTATAATATCATCAACATAGACTAATAGGGCAACAAATGACTCATTTTCAGTCTTAGTAAACAAAGAAATCACTTTTGCTTTGACTAAACCCATTTTCAATAAGCACACTAGTCAGCTTTTCATTCCATTTTCTAGGTGCTTGTTTTAAGCCATATAAAGATTTAGTCAATCTGCAAACCTTATTATCAGAATTTGACCCATATCCTTCTGGCAGATTCATATAAATTTCTTCATCTAAATCTCCATAAAGAAATGCATTACTAACATCTAATTGATAAACAGGCCAACAATTATGCACAGCAATAGAAAGAAGACATCTGACTGTAACAATTTTCACAACTGGTGAAAATGTTTCTTCATAGTCAATTCCTTCTTTTTGACTAAAACCTTTAGCTACAACCCTATCTTTGAATCTTTCAACATCCCCACTAGATTTATACTTAACTTTCCATAACCATTTACATGCAATAGGTTTTCTACCTTGAGGTAGATCAACTATAACCCATATATTATTTCTATTAAGTGTCTCCATCTCCTCATTCATTGCCTCAACCCACCTAGGGTCTTTGGCAGCCTCATCATAAGACTTAGGTTCATGAATTTTATTCAAGTTATTAGTGAACACAAAGTTATGAATAGACAAGTTGTTGTAATTCACCACAATATTAATATCATATTTAACTCTTTTATCAAGTACATAGTTATCAAATTTAGCAGAAAGCTTATGTGGTCTACTAGACCTTCTTAGCTCAGACTTCTCTGGACTATTTTGAAAGAGTTGATTGAATTCTATAAAATCCTCACCCTCAGACTCATAATTTTCATCATTAAGGGCAACATTATGATCTAAATCATTAGCCTCATTACTGCCTAAGTCATTCTGGTTTCCAAGACTATGATATTTATTAACCATAGAATCTGACCCTTGAGAATGACTGGTAACAATGGCTGAAGTATCAGTAGATACTTTATCAGCTAAGACAGACTCTTTTGAAATGCTACCTCTATCACTTAAACTTACATCTCTTATTTCATCATAGGGATCATCAGATTTGTTTACTACTAAGTCAAAAATATTTAAACTATTTATACCCTGATCTTTAAAGATCAAATCACTCTTACAAACATCATTTTTGAATGGAAAAACTATTTCATAAAACTTGACATCTCTTGAAAAGAACACATTTTTTGACTCAAGACCAAACAGTCTATAACCCTTTTTAGTAAAAGAATATCCAATGAACACACACTTTTCAGACCTAGCAGCAAACTTATCCACATTATTAAACACAGTACTAAAACATAGACACCCAAAGATTTTAAATGAGAGATATTAGGTTCCACTTTATAAATCATTTCATAAGGACTTTTTCCAGAGAGAACTGAGCTAGAAATCCTGTTAATCAGATAAACAGCAGTAAGAATAGATTCAGGCCACATGTTCAAAGGTAATCCCCCCTGAAACATGAGGGCTCTAGCAACATTAAGCAAGTGTCTATGCTTACGTTCAGCTATACCATTCTGCTGTGGATTATACACACAAGTAGTTTGATGAATAATCCCATTAATCTTAGTAAAATCTTCAAATTTATGATTATAAACTCAGTTCCATTATCACTTCTAAAAACTTTGATTGAAACATCAAACTGATTTTTGATTAGATTAAAAAACTCAACAAGTTTATCAAAAACTTCATCTTTGCCTTTAAGCATGTATAACCACACAGCCCTGGTATAGTCATCAACAATAGTAAGGAAAAATCTAAATCCATCTTTACTTTTAACTCTATAAGGACCCCATACATCCAGATGAACAATATCACCCAAAGCTTTGGTCTTATGGTCACTTATAGGAAAAGGATTCCTAGTTTGTTTAGCCATGTGACATACATCACAAGGCTGAACATTACTAGTAGAATCAAGCTGGATTTTATCCTTAAGAATAGCTAAGACTTGGTTAGAGGGATGACCAAGTCTGTTATGCCACACACACACTTAGACAAATAGCACTTAGTAATAGTACTATTAGTAAATTTCCTACCTGAATCAAACAAGTAAAGTCCATTATTTTCACTACCAGTCCCCAGAAGGGACTTTTGAAGAGAATCCTGGACAAAACATCTAGACTCAGTAAAAGACACAACAAACTTATCATCTTTAGCCAACTTATGTACAGATATAAGACTGACCTTATAACCTGGAACAACCAACACATTTTTTAATATAATTTTATTTGAAAGTTTGAAATTTCCCACATGCTTAACATGCTCAATAGTACCATTAGGATGTGAAACAGATATGTTTAAATTGGAAACATCAATAATATCAAACAAATGTTCAATAGAAAAAGTCATATGTAGGGATGCTCCAGAATCAAAGATCTAACCAATATAAGTGCTATAAGTACTTATATTGGTGTTATAGTTAAAGAATTGACAAGTAACAAAACTTATAACATGATTAGAACCAAAACCTATACTTGCAGCACAAGACTGCACATCACCAATATCAGGCTTTGAGCTTATCAAAGCCATGAGTCTATTAATCTGATCAGCAGTAAAGGGAAGAGAATTCCTAGATCCCTGATCAACACTATTACCATGAGAGCTAGTGACATTATTAGAAACATTAGATCTTATAGTATTTCTTGTCATGAAACCTGGAGGATATCCATTAAGCTTAAAACATCTGTCAACTGTATGACCATTCATATTGCAATGAGTAGAAACAAATTTATTATTATTGTTTCTATTAGAACCCCTGCTTTGATTATTTCTATTATTAGACCAATTATTAGGTTTAACCACAAAAGAAAAAGCAGTATTCTTATCATTACCATTATGAACATGACTATTCTTATGAGACTCAACCCTAGACAAAGTAGCAAAAGCAGATTTAACATGAGGCAAAAGATCAGAAGTTAACAATTGACTCCTAACAACACTAAGAGTGTCATCAAGACCCATGAGAAACTGCATAAGTCTCATAAGAGCATTATGGCTCTTCATTTGAGGAGCACCATCACAATTACAAGAAGGAAGATTGACAAGAGAGTCAAACTGCCTCCATAAGCTGTTGTAATTATGATAATACTCAGACAATGAAGACCCAGATTGAGTAAGAGAGCAAATTTTGTAATGCAAATTATAGATAACAGATCCATCAATTTTATCATAAGTTTCTTTAAACTGATCCCACACATCTTTAGCATTTTTAGAAAAAATTTGTCCTTGATATAACTCAAAAGAGATACATCCAAGAATCCATGATAAAACCACTGCATTACATCTATCCCATTGATCAGAGAGAACATCATCATCATAATCTTTTTCACAAGTACCATTAATAAACCCAATTTGTTTTTAGTATGCAAAACAAGCTTAAATGCAGCAGCCCAAACTTAATAGTTTTCTGGTCCAATTAGTTTAACACTCACAATAGGCTGCCCATTAGTATCAGTTGGGTGTAAGTATAATGGGTCATTAGTATGAATGACAGTCTCATTATTATCTTCTGTTTCAGTATCACTAACAGATTTGTCACCCTTATCACCCTTTTTGGGATTAGACATGATGACAAATCAAAAAATAGCACACAACAAAAACAAAGAAACCCCTTATATCTCCTATACACACAGCTACCAAGAAGCACACAAGAATACTGAATCAAACCTCCAAGACTACCTAATCCCTTCGACACCTAAATCACCGTCTAAACAACAACAATAAACCAAACTAACGAGAGAGCAAGAGAGGTGTTACTAAACGCGCAGCTACAAGCAAAAAACTGCCAAGATCCAAGGAGATCAAAAAGATCCCACCACAATCAGATAAAGCACAGCGGAACAATAACCTGAAATGTTAGTTATAACAGATAACCAAAAAATAATAACAAACCCCCAAAAATTGAAAGAAACCCTAATGTCTGAAATTTAGGGTTTCTTCAATTACACTTACTAGGAGTGAAATTAAACCCAAATAACCAACCAAGAACCCAATTAAACCCAAAGGAACACCAGAAATAAGAAAACCCCCAAAAATTAAGAAACCCTAATTTTTGAGATTTAATCAAAACCCAATTAACTAGTAGCTAATTGAAACCAGAGTTAAAACCGTGTTTAAAACCAAGTATCAAGAACCATAGTCTCTGATACCATATTCGATTTTACAAAACAAAAACAAGAATCAAGAATGATTCAACCAACCACCCCTTTATTTTTATTAAACTGCGTTAGTCTATCACTTCAAATGTGATACCTAGCTTTTTGATCGTACTTACAAAGCAGAAAGAAATAAACAAGTGTATTAATGATCTTACAAACCAAGATCAATATACACAAATAAGATCAAGAACAGAACTCCAAGTTTCAACAATGGCGGAACAAACAATGTGAGAGAGAGATAATAAAACTAACAAAGTGAATGACTAAACAATAATGAATGCGATGAATATATACAAGTTGACTAGGGTTGAGGCAAGTTCCAGCTACTTTCTAGATTAGGTCCTCCAACTCTTAACACCTGCACAAACTCAAACCAAAATATATACATAAAGAAAAACAAAAGAAATAATTTACCTTTCTTACCCTTTAAGATTGACTGGATATCAAAATACAACTTATACTTTTAATACTTAGTACTACTCGAGTCGTATTTGAAAGACTTGCAATTTATTAGGGAGAAAGTCGTATTTGAACCGGAGAAGAGAAAAATGTGATGAGTCTAGTGAGTTGTGGCAATAAGCTGATCACTGAATTCCATACGATCTCTTTATTATTCGAAAAAATTGAAGATTTATACGAATATCTAATTGACTCAAGAATAGGCGGGATATGTTTGGAGAGATAAGTACAAATACTTATCCACTAAGGTCAAATTATCCTCATTTGGGGAATTTATGAACTAATATGATATTAAAGATAATCGTCATGAGTAAAATGCATAGGAAAAGGAACACGTATAGATCACATAATTAACAAAAACATAAAAGATTTACGTACCTTCTCGAATTCAATCAAGGTGCCGATCTATGCAATAAACCAGGAACCACAGTGTATCCTTTATACACTATTAATACCCAATCTCCAAAACTTTGAGAAGCTAAAAGTCACGGCCGATCCTGAGATTTCGAATGCTACATGATGCCTTGAGCGAGATGTTAAATTTATACTCATGTCTAAAGGTTTGACATGAAACAAATTTCACGTATTAACTTAAATTATCAAATACAATTAATAAGTTTAATTTACTGTGTATAGGTTGGTTCAATTACATTATAACACAAAAATATAACTTAAAAGTATTAGGAGATGTTCATCATATATGACATTATATATGATCAAAAAGAATGTTACGACTAATATTAATATGTATATAGTGTTTTTTAGCAAAATAGCTAATTTTATTTGTGATCTTTTTATGGGTAAAGGGGAAATGGCCCGGTAAATATATTAATCCCAAAAGCCAATAAGTACAATGGAATGTGGCTGAAAGACCACATTTACCTCAAGCAAAGCTTGAACCTCTCAGCAACCATGAATGACAAACCATTCGGTTACTAAAAAACTACATAAGCAAGAACACCTATCGGGAAAAACCATCTAACCATACATAAACAACCTATCACATACATCAATAATTAAATGATAAGACCTTCAGGGATCTTCCATCGTCTCATAACCTCCATCCCCGCGTTGTATTTTTTGAAAATTTATTTGTGATCAAACTAAGAAAACTAATCAAATAATTTACGTATTGCAATTGTACTAGATTTGAAAAATATATAGAAGTATCAAATAAAAGATACATATAAAATGAATGTGATTAAACTAAGAGGTCTTAAGTGAATTTTTGTTTAAGGTTAAAGGTACTTTTCAGAAAGAAAAAAAACAGACTTAATAGTTACATGGAACAAAAACAATAATAACAACAGTAAAGGACAATTATTTCTTCCTCTGAAGGTTTGACGTTAGCTTCCTTCTTTCCTCTCAAAGTCCGTCGTCTTCCATCTCAAAGAAGGTAAGCTAGTGATAGTTTCAAGAACTCGTTTTTTTTACATAAGCCGATTCAAAAGGCTAATAACTTGATGCCCACTCTATTTTTGATGCCTTGGGTCGTCGCCCACGCAACTCATAGCCAGGGTCGGCCCTGTTAAAGGTAAGCTCTCGCTACGTGTATCCACACTACACCATAACAATTACTCTTGATTGCTAGATTTTACCATCAATGCTTGAATAAAAACAAAGAACCCTAAATTAGGGCTTGTAAAATTCGGCTACGTTATAGGAGGAGGGTACCCATTTTTCTAAATGGTTTAGGGTACTTATGAATTATTAGAAATTGATATATAAGACCCCTCCTTATATAGAATGTCAACCATTATTTGATAACAACACAAATAAGACGTTGTAAGTTATCACTATTTATTTCCTTTCTCCCCTTAAGCCATATCCGGTCATTTTTTACTTTTTAGATTCTCTTGCATTTACATTAATTGATTTTAATTTAGAAATTCTTTCTCATAGTCAAGGTTGCAGAAATTGCTAGGCGCTAGTGAGGCGGTCGACGACCTTCGAGGCGAAATTCATCTAGGCGGCACCTAGGCGGTTTGGAATTTTATGCATATAAATATTATAAACAATATGTATGACATAAAAATATAGTTCTAATTTCAAATAATTCGTAGTTCTTGCAAAATAGACAAATAAACTATAACAATTAAGTGCTTAAAACTTCAAACGTGAACATATAATTCAATTGGTTACAATTTCATACAAAAAACTCATTACTTTATGTTTATAATCATTCGTATATCTCTTATTTTAACATGTTATGTTAAAATAAATATGAGCACTATATATTAGAAAGAAAACCCTTAATTTTTTGTAAAAAAATATTGACTTTTTTTACTTTTTTGACCGTCTAGGCGGAGTATGGCCGCCTAGCGCCTAGGCGACCGCCTAGCCTTTGTTTTACAACATTGCTCATAGTTAACCGTTAAATCTTTTAAGTGTAACTAACAATCATTAAATATTTAATAGTCGATGAGTAATATACATGTATGCACGTCACATGTGTTCCCTTGTTTACTAATGAAGGTTATCGGTGATTTTTTATTTTTTAATATAAATATGTGGTGAGTATGGTTTTTTCTTTTTATATGTTACATAAATATTATTGTAGAAGATGTTTTTTTTATGACGGATAACTAGCCTTATAACCATTAGTGGAGACAACATGGCACATAACAAAAAAAAAATATAATGTACATTTTTTAGCCATATTTTATAAATTACTACCCCTAAGGGTAAGCTTTTTTATAATATAATTTTTAAAATTATTAAAGTTTGCCATTCGACAGTTAACATTTTTCTTCGTCCGTGGCCTAATATCAATGTTTTGTAAATCGGTCGGTGTTTTGAAAACCGGTTTTCTAATAGATCCTTGATCGGTCACCGGGTTCTAGTTCAACCAGTTCGACCGGGGTCAACCCAATTTTCCAAAAGAAATTATATATATTTGCAACGGTTAGAAAAAATTGTATATAAAAATCTTGAAAATTTTCATATATTAAGCATATAAATTATTTACCAACAAATATATTATATAAAAAATAATATTATTTTGCAAATATGTATAACTAACATGTTTTATTTGTAAAAACACACGGAAAAATCGATACCAACCGTTTCTAATAAACTTGATTGACCCGGATCACTGCGAACCCGGCGAGTCTGACCACGTTTTAAAAATATGAAACCCGATTTAATTTGACCCGATCGATTTTTCGACCAAATCGAACCGGCTTTCAAAACATTAGTTCTTATAACTATCTTGCCATTTATTTATTTTTCTAAACAACCCTTAGATAAATATGGAAACCATATCGTCAGAAAATAAATAAATTATTTTAATTCTATATTTAATCAAATGTGGTCTACAATGAAAACCGCGGTCTTCCAAAAACCCTAGACCTATATATATATTTCTTTTTCTTTTCCTGTTTTTCTTAATTGTTAACATAAAAAACCATCAGTTAATCGGATCGGAAGGTATGTTTCATCCCTTTTGATTAGTTCATTATGTTATTCGTTTTTATTCGCGAGTATTAACTATGTTCAGTTATGTGTGTTTATTGATTTTGTTTGAATATGCATTGGTTTTAAGATTTTGATTGGTTTTCTGCTTACTATTGTTCGTTTTATTAGTTATATATCATGCTAATTATGTTCTAAAGTTTAATTAGATATTATAAACTGTGGTTGTCTGGTCATTGTGTAATATGTTTTGATCATTGCCATAAATAATTTGATTGCTTTGATTTGATTTTTTATTATATACTAATTTGATTTTTATTAACAGATTTGAAAAGACTTTGACTTGGAATCATGATGAAGTACAAGAAAGAAGCAAATTTCTCATTGTTTGTTGGTTTACCTAAAGAAAATGCTGCCATACTGGATTTCTTCCTTAAAGATTGTGTCTTTGATACGAACAACCACCACCTGAAACGAGCATCGCCCTATTCTCGACATGAGAAGCATGAAGAACGTCCACTGAAATCCCGGCGTCTGGGAACATCAGTGGAAAAGGTAGATGGTGTTATTAGTAATATAGACATAAAGAAAAATATAAACGCATCTGAAAACGATAGTGTTGTAAGTTCTTGTGGTAGTTGTAGCATTAATAGCCATACTCCCTATAATATGTATTTTGGATCTATGCATGACAGCGATGCAGAATCTGCTTGCCAATCGGGATACCATGAAGACACAGAGATTTACCGTGAAGACAATGATCAATCGTTTACTGACGAGCTATTGGCAGATGAAATTCATAGGAAAGAATTGAATGCATACCGTTCTGTCATTGAGGCTTTTTATGCAACGGGACCCTTAACATGGGAAAAGGAAATAATGGTAACAGACCTTCGTTTGTCACTTCATATATCAAATGATGAGTATTTAGCTATACTAAAAAACTTAAATTCTTCATCTATAAGTTGTCCTAATAGGTGACAGGCAAACCTTTTTGTGAAATTCGATTTTTCTTTGCCATTCACATAAATGTAAGAAGCTATGTAAATTTCTCTTCTAGTGTTATAGTGAAACGTTTATATTACATTGAGTTCAGTAATTAGTTTTGCAACCGAATTTAGGTTTCGTATGGAGGTCATTTAGTTTATGCTACTCTCTTGGTTTGCACTTTGTAGACCAAAAGTAATACAATAACATTAGCATGTCGCTTGTTTTTTTACTTGTTTATTTGGTCTAGATTTCATAAATAATTGTGTGATGTAATTCAATAATATATGATGGTTCCAATACTACCATTACGCGTCATCATCAATGGTTCTTTATCTTTTGGGAAAATATTGATGCATACCGTTCATTTTCAGGGTGGAAGTATTGGCTTGTACACGTTGCTTCTGCATCAGTTTGTTGATGTTGGGTCATTGTGGGAAGGGCAGAATACTTCTGCTACATGTGGTATGATCCGGTATATAGTATATTCTCACACGATTACATATATCTGTAAGTTTCAAGTATTTTTTCTTGAGAAATACAGGTGAAAATTTTTACAACTACCAATGATGCTAAGGTATGGAAAGCGTAATTGTGAGAACAGGTAAGTTTCAAAGAAATTTTAGTTCTATATTTGTTACTGAGATATTTTTAATTTCGGTATTTGCCATCAGATTAGAGTTGGCTGTGAGGATGGGTTATTGGGTCAAAACCCAAATGAGTTGAAAAGGATCAGGTCAAGTTAGGTAAACCCGACACTGCCTAATTTTTAGAAGTTTATTGGAAACCATAATTGTGTTTCGTAAGACTAGAGGAATGTATACTTATTCATTTGAGTTATGCTTGAGCCGATTTTTGACCCAGTTAACCCATGCTTAGTTTTCTCTTTTAGCTAAGTTTTTGGCTTTTCCTGTATAACCATGACGGATACAGCTAGCAACATAACCACAGCGACCCATTCACATGTAAGTGAATCTAATTTGGCATAGCTACAATTCAGTTTGTTAAATGTACTTGACTTTGTCCTTTTGCTTATGAGATTTTGAGTTCTTATCGTATTTTTATTTTCCCTCCAGTCCAGTTAGTATCGTGTATTTGTTTGTGAATGAAAGGGTAGAAGTTTTGATAGTTTTTTTTGTTGGTTGAATATTATGAAATTCTTATAAGGTTTCTGACCTTCACAGCTACATCTCTATCAACTACATGGCAGAATCTTGTGATTTATGATTTTATTTTAAGATATGTAAACCTCACCTCGTATGGATGAGGAATTTTGCTGTGGGTTTATGTTTATGAAGAAAATTGCTGATTTACGCTACTTTTATAAGCTGAAAATAGATCCTCAAATAATGATAGAGCCCATAACACCCCTGTAACCTAGTTAACCTTAGGGGCTCATTTTGTTAGTGTTAGAAAATTTTGCCATGCGACTCTACATATACCATTTTAGTGTCGAGACAGATGCAGGCGATGACATGACTAGATACTTGTGATGTTTCAAAATTATAGTCCATATTTCATTGTTGTGACGTCCTAAACTAATACTTTATTAGTTGCAATACTTAAATAAGTTTCCTTCGTAACTAAAAGAGATATGAGGTACCTAATTTGTTCCCGCTCATATCGTGGATAAAAGTGATGTCATGTTATCACTTTTTCTATAACACCAAAAACACTCCTTTCATAACATCCCAAAGTTTTTGGGAAGAAAAATTAACTCGAAAACACCCTTGTCACTTTGACTTTTTTTTTAGCGTTTTCAAGTAACCCGAAATGTGTTGAGTTCCATAAATAATCATCAATACTTTAGATGTGATTAACTATATCACTGCACATATTTTATATAATAAAGAGTTTAGGAGGTTGTAAGCACGAGTGCAAACGGCATGGGTGACTTTGTTTGATACCTATTCTTTATAGCCAAGTTTGTCAGTAATACTAACTTTACTTGGCAATAAAACACAAACCGGAATGGGCGAACGTATACATTTCCTACTTGTTTATTCAACTGATATTCAAACTGGTCACTAACTTCGTAATATAATAATCAAGCCTAGAGAGATTCTATTCGCTCTGTTTCTATGAAGCAAGTCCGGGATGAGTCACGAGTTTCCCAACTCAAGTGGATTAGATATAATAGCGGAGATTTATAGTCAAATGATACAAAGTGCAAAAATGCTAACTTAAGTTTTCACCACCTAGTAGAGGGGAAATTTCAAAAAAGCCCCCAACAGTCTTCGCCACCAAATAGAGGTGAAAGTTCAAACAAGCCACAGCCCGTCTCAAAGAACGGGGATGCAAAACCACAGAGTAGAGGCCTAGAGGGGAAAGTTGATCAATAAAGCCCCAACAGTTTTCGCCACCGAGTAGAGGCGATAGTTCAAAGAAGTCACAACCGGTCTCAAAGAATGGGGATGCAAAACCACCGAAACGAGTTATAGATGACAGCGATGATGATGATGATTTTGTGTTGAGACACAAAAGAAGGAAGTGAGTATAGTTCGATCAAGGGTCTCTTTATAGATTGATAAACTTTAAGAGTATGTTGTTGACTTGTTTGATTTAGACCAAGATGACTGTCATAGCAATAACTTATATGGAGTTAAACATTACTATATACTGTTATTTCCAGATTTTATAAACAAAAGAAAAATATTACAGCAGAAGAGTGGAATCCTTAACTCAAACTCGTGTTTAAGTCATTAACTTGATTATCCTTGAGTGATTAGGTTGATGATGTTCAATTATCCCATATGAGCGTAACATGTGCACTGCGATATGGAAATTTGAAATCCATGGACTTGGTGAAATTCACAGGAATGGTTAGAAAGTATAATTGCTTACACAAGTTTGATTATATCGAGTCGACGATAGCATAAAATCGAACTTCAAAACTAATCACGATAACTACCAACATAAGTTGAGACGAACTAGTTCTATTTTTCATGACTCATCAAGTTCACCAATTTTAACACATGTGTTTTCCATTAGCAACTCTAATTCCAATCGTTCTAACTTGTTGCACTAATAGGCTGGGCGGTTCTTGAGCTTGAATTGAAACGCGGACAATTTGTACACGGCTTCAGTCATTGGATCCGGTGTCGCTTTTATAGCAGATAAAATGGCTGTGCTTGTTAAGTGTTAACATCAATATTCATCATCAGGGCCGGTCCTGAGATTTCGGATGCCCTAGGCGAGTCGAATGAAATATGCCCCCTTGTAACCAAACAACACATTTTTTAGGGGTTTGGAACCTGGTTAAGCCAGGCGGCTCATCCCCACGCCGATTTTTATTCATTAAATACATTGTTACAAAATGAGGAGATAACTCCGAATAACAAGTTCGACATAAATCACCTAAAACGATGTCTACGTGCGTTTCTTGAAGCGAAAATATCAATTATCTTGTCATAGTCGACATTTGCTAAAAAGCTACCTTCAATACTCACGGTCGCTAACCCGTTTAGCCTCTCTTGACTCATTGTACTCTGCAGATACGACTTTAATATCTTTAATCATCATTCATCTACCACACTGATGCCCGTTGTTATCAGCAGCATGAGTAGGCGCTGCCAAGATTCTTGCCGTCTTTTTGCGTAATGGAATCATCGACTGATCAATACACATGGCCTGCATAGCCATATCTTGTTGGTTCTCTCTTTCAACTTGCTCTCCAAGGTTTTCTGCATTGCTTAGATCAGTATTTAACGGGTTTTCGAACAAGCCCAAGATGAACTTTACACGTAAGATCCTCCTAACTGCATCATTAATTCGTCTCATTGGGATGACTTTGTTCTTCACAAGTGACGTTAATCCGTCGATGAATTCTTTGTAGTTGTTTTCAACCATAATCTGCAATAAGTAAACAAAGTAAGAAACCACACCAAACCAAAACAAAATATAACTTCGTTAATTCTATGTTCTGATGTATTCAAGCCAACGTACCATGTCTACGCCAGCACCAACACTTTGTTCAATCAAGTAAGCGTAATTAGCATGCGCTGGATCCATAATCATCTCAGTACCCATAAAATCCGAGATCACAAATCCCTGAAACACATTAAACAAAAAGCCTTGTAAATACGCTATAATGAAAGGGATATATTGATAATGATACTAAATTACTAATAATAGAATGAAGGAGTAATGTACTCTAAATTTGAGTTTGTCCTTGAGAAGTCCCGTTATAAGTTCTTTATTTTTACGTCCATTCCGACTTGGATACAAAACCTTGATAGTTGCAACACCCTTCTGTTAGAATGAAAAGGATTTCAAGATCAGAACAATACCATCATTTCCTTGAATACAACCGAGAATTAGGGAACAAGAAATCACAAGAATTATGGACCAAGAAATGAGCAATCAAAGGCTACCAAGGAAATCATTTACTAATCCCTGTATAAATAGGGACCTTTGTAACTCAATGAAAATCATCACAATAACAATAAACAAATACTTGCAATCCTTTATGATTAAGATGGTATCACAGCCTTCTTATTCGATCTCATCATCTACCTTTTAAACCCACCATACGAATCAATAACCAGCAGCCACCATGTCCGGAGACGGCGGCGCTGGTTCCGAATTAGCCATCCAAATTGCCAACCTGCTGAAAAACAACCAACAACCATCACAGCCACCAAAATTATCCGACAACCTACAAATAAACCTTAAACTCAATAATCACAATTATCCCTTATGGACTCACATGATCCGAGTCGCAATTGGGGGAAAGTCAAAAACGTTACTCGCCCATTTAACAAAAGAGCCACCAAAATCCACCCATGAATCATTCGAAACATGGGAACAGGAAGATTTAATCGTGTTTTCATGGCTTACTCAAAACATAGAGCCCGAAATTGCCGGAAACCTCACCGAATACCCAACCGCAAAAACGCTTTGGGATGTCCTCGCAACCACATATAGTAGTGGTAAGGACAAGTTGCAAATATTCAACCTCCATGTTAAAGCCAATGAACTCAAGCAAAATGAAAAAACCCTCGAAGAATTCTGGCTCGCACTTCAAGGGGTATGGGGGAAATCGACAGAATCGATCCCAACCCCATGACGTGTGCCGACGACATTAAAGTTTATGCCAAAGTAAGATCTGAACAGAAACTCTTTCAGTTTCTTCATGGATTGGGTCGAAGGTTTGACCCAATTAAACGGGAAATACTTCGACTCGATACGCTCCCCACCGCCGAAACGGCATACGCAACAGTTCGAAAGGAAGCCGCTCACCAGAATATTCTGGGAACAACTACCACCGAAAGCCATGGCATAGCCACCGGACTTGTTGCCGGTTCCGGCGAGAAGGATGGAGTCGGGCTGTCGGGTCGGGGATACCGCCGGAATGATGGAAAAAACCATTCATTAAAGAAGATAAATCTCATCTAACCTGTGAAGAATGTGGGATGTCAAGACACACCAAAGAGAAATGTTTTCGGATCGTGGGCTATCCGGATTGGTGGACCGATGACCACAAGAAAGGGGGGAAAAACCCTAAATCGGAGAAGAAGACTCCTACCAACCAGCCGAACACCAGCAAAGGACCCGGTGGGCTAGCGGCGGCGGCGGCCGGAGGTCCGGAAGGCAGCTGCGGCTCTTCATTTTCTGTGGCAGGTACAACCCAAACTTATGGAGACAGGCCCAGTGATTCTTGGATTTTCGATTGTGGTGCTACCGACACAATGACTTACGACGTTTCGGATTTTGTTAAAATGACCCGACCCATGAAAACTCACATCGAAACTGTAAACGAAGGAAAAATGGGTGTGAAAAATGGAGGAACCATCAAATTTAATCGGGATATTAAACTTCATAATTGTCTTTATGTCCCTTCATTATCGCATAAATTGTTATCCATTAGCCATGTAACAAAAGAATTAAACTGTTCAGCACTCATGCATCCGACTTTTTGTCTTTTACAGGATATCAAGACGGGGAGGATCATTGGGCGTGGCACTGAGAAACATGGGCTCTATTATGTCAACGAAGTAACTCAAAGTGGTACTGTGATGCTTGCTCATGGAACGATGGAGAGAAAAGCTTGGTTATGGCATAGAAGATTGGGGCACCCATCTGGTAGTTATTTACATACTTTATTTCTGGAACTTTTTCCCTTGAATAAGTCAATCTCATGTGAGACGTGCATTTTAGCTAAAAGTCATAGGAAATCTTTTAAACACAAAAACACTCGTGTTGACACACCATTCCAGTTAATTCATTCTGATGTTTGGGGTCCAGCTCCAGTTATTGGGGGACAGAATTTTAGATTTTATGTAATTTTTGTTGATGATTGTACGAGAATGACATGGATTTATTTCTTGAAAAATAAAAGTGAAGTTTTTGACAAATTCACCTCATTTTTTACCATGATTCAAACCCAATTCAAAAAACCCATCCAAATCGTCCGGTCAGACAACGGTGGAGAATACGTCAACTCACAAATGAAATCGTTTTTCCAATCAAAAGGAATTGTTCATCAAACCACTTGCCCCCACACTCCTGAACAAAATGGAGTCGCAGAAAGAAAAAATAGCATTCTCCTAGAAATGACTAGGGCACTCATAATCGAGTCACATGTCCCAAAGATGTTTTGGCCAGAAGCCCTATCAACCTCAACATACGTCCTAAATAGACTTCCGACAAAAATTCTTGACTTGAAAACCCCTCTAGACACACTTGAAAAATTCACTGAAATTCCTCCGACTCTCACCCTTCAACCAAAGGTGTTTGGGTGCACTGTTTTTGTACATATACCCAAAACCTATCGAGATAAACTTGACCCGTGTGCGGAAAAATGTGTGTTTGTGGGATATGGGGTAAATCAAAAAGGGTATCGATGCTACAACCCAAAGACCCGTCGCATGTTCACCTCCATGAACTGTGACTTCTTGGAAACCCAGTATTTTTACTCATACCAACACAACGGTCAAGGGGGGGAGGTATCTTCAGACTCACTGAGTTGGTTGACACATGATGGAGAAATCTGTTCAGTTCATAGTACCACACCACTTGGAATCGGTGACACTAGTGCCACCCAAGATGATCTTTCCCATCTGATATCTGAGGTAAACAATTATGAACCTAGTGAGCCTCAAACTGTTATTCCACCTCTTGAATCTGTTGAAAGTGTTGAATCTATAGAACCAGAACAGCAGGAGACTGAAGAAGCAGGGAATCAAGAACCTCTTGATCAAGAGAAGCCTACTCAATATACTCTTCCTGCAAGAGCAAACAGGTTATAAACACATCAAATACAACTCTATAACAACCGAATTCCAACAGTTTCTTTGATCATAAAGATGCAAGTTTTTTGTGATCTTTCATGTAGTTTTGTTAAGTCCGACAGTACAACTTACTGTTTCGGCTGTTGTACCCTGGGAAACAAACGTCGAATCTATTTTAAGGGGAGCATGTCAAACACGTACCTCAGCTCTATACTGCTAATCATGTCAAACATGTGGTTCATCTCGTGAGTGCATCCTTATTGGCGATCTATTAAGTCTTTTTATCATTTTATTGTTTTCTTTAATTATCGTTTATAATTATATATGTTTGTTATTAATTATTTTCTGTTATTTTAATTATTTTATTTATTTTATTTTATAAATAAAAGTGTACATGTTTCCCTACATACTTGTCCCCTAAGGTCAAACTATCTTGATTTGGATATAAGAATGTTGGAATTTATGAACTAATATGATATTAAACATAATCATCATGAGTAAAACGCAGCGAAAAAGAGACAACTATAGATCACATAATTAACATAAACATAAAAGATTTACATACTTTCTTGAATTCAATCAAGGTGCTAATCCACGCAATAAACCAAGAACCACCTATGAGTGTATCCTTTATACACGAATAATACCTAATCTCCAAAACTTTTAGACGCTAAAGGTAAGCTCTCTCCACATGTAACACACTACAAGTATTAAAAATTACTTTTGATTACTAAATCTTACCACCAATGCTTGAATACACAACCAAAAACCCTAAATTAGGGCTTGTAAAATTCGGTTACATTATAGGAGTAGGGCACCGGTTTTTCTAAGTTGTTTAGGGTTGTGAATTACCACCCTCCCTTTAAGCCATATCCAATCATCCTATAAGGTATATCCTTTTGAGATTGAAATTTTTACTTTCTAGATTATCTTATGGTATTTACAATAATTGTCTTGAATCCAAAAAGATTTTTTATTAGTTTAACGGTAAGTTAAACATATATCATATATACTTAACTATAGGTTCCTTCGTGTAATGAAGATTATTGATGAATTTTTATTTTTTAATGTAAATGTGTGTGGAAAGTGAGGTTTTTTCTTATATGTCATAAATATTAGTGTAGAGGATGTTTTTTTTTTTGTAGATGACGGATAACTAGCCCTATAAGTCTATAACTATAGGCGGAGACAATAGGGCACAATAAAGATTTATAACTTAATTGTTAAATTTACTAAAGTTTGCCATTTGACAGTTAATTTTTTGCTTCGCCCATGGCCCACCGTTGTGTTCTCATCAACGTCTTGAAAACCGTTTTCTTAATCGACTTAGTCGAGTCACCGGATCAGCTAATTCTGGTTCAACCGGTTCGACCAAGATCAATCCGGTTTTAAAAAAACAATTACATACACTTGCAACCATTAGGAAAAATTTATATAAAAAATTAGAAAATTTTCATAGCTAATGCATATAAACTATTTACCAACAAATATATAATATGTAAAAATAAAATTACGTCATAAATATGTATAACTAACATGCTTTAATTGCAAAAAGTGTTGGGGTTTACTTCGTTCCAACAGGGTGAAGATAATCAATAGCCTAACTACGTACCAATTAATGGTTACCGGATATCTCTTGAGTCGTGTAATCACTTTCCAAATAAGATTATTCGACCCTATGCCTGGGTTAACACGAATACATCCTTGGGATAAAACCAAGAGTTAGTTCTTGTTTTAGGCACAAATCAAGAACTCTGTGCGTGTAAGTGTTTCTTGTTTCTATATTTCTCATCATGCAAAATATGATCACTATTTATAGTGATCCTATTCCTTAAGGAATGTAACTCCTAGTCAAAGGTATTAAGAGCATTAATCGGCCTATTAATCTCATAATTACCTTCATAAAGCATAGTGGTTACATGACCATAAACCTGGTCATCAAGTCAATATTCAACCCTCATTAACTGGTCAAAGAGGTTACAAAGACTTTGTGCATCACCAGGAGCAACGTCCTAACCAGGAGCAGCTTCCTAACCAGGAGCAGCATCCTAACCAGGAGCAACTTCCTGACCAGGAGCAACTTCCTGACCAGGAGCAACTTCCTGACCAGGAGCAACTTCCTGACCAGGAGCAGCTTCCTACTGATATCACAACCACTATATTGAGTCCAGGGAGGTAAGGGACTTAATGGGTGTACACTCCGTACCTCCAAACCCATTTACAAGTATTACCCGTTCCCACAATTGCACTAAATTTCCAACAATCCTCCCCAATTTAGTACAATTCCTTTTTGCATGAAAATCAACTTTAGCAAAACCAGTGCATAAATGAAAATGTCCTGAGGATTGAATTTCCATCTTAGTACATCACTCCAAATATTCGAGAATCAAGGTGTTCTAAGAATTGAACCCTTCAACCACTTTGAACACCTGAAGATAACATACACCCAAGTTTTCAAACACTTAAAACGCTCCTGACACTATACAAGCCATGTGTCCATATCCAATTCATAAATGTTGTAAGAGCCAAAGTCCATGCTCCTTGAGGCGGCGAAACCTCAACATTTACATAGGTGGTTCCTCTTTAGTTCATGCTCCTGCTTAAGCACTTTTTCAAAGAAATTAACCATTAAGAAGTTTATAACTTCATCCTCCTTTCAGCAGGTACAAGCACATCCTTGGGATGATATACATGTGCTTCAGTCCCCTGAATGTTCAGCTTTCCACATTGAACTCAGCTCCCAAGTTTCCTCAGGAGGGAGTTGGGTGTCCTAGCATTCAGTGACTAGAGTGGACTTTTAAACCCATCCCTTTACCCGACTTTATAACCAAGTCTCTAGCCAATCCCTTCGTCAAGTGATCAGCTAAGTTTTGTTGAGACCTCACAAACTCTATTGAAATCACCCCATTCGTGATCAACTCACGAATCATGCTATGTCTAACACCTAGGTGTCTAGACTTGCCATTGTACATCTGGCTATATGCCTTAGCCAATGTAGCTGCACTATCACAACGGATAGAAATGGGTGCCATAGGTTTGACCCACAATGGAATCTCAAGAAGCAAGTTTCTCAACCATTCAGCCTCTTTACCAGCAGCTGCTAGAGCCACAAATTCAGATTCCATTGTTGAACCAGTAATGCAAGTTTGCTTCTTGGATGCCCAAGAAATTGCACCACCACCAAGAAGGAATACCCAGCCACTTGTGGATGAATTATCCTCAGTATTGCTGATCCAACTTGCATCAGTGTAACCTTCCAACACTGAAGGATATCCAGTATAAGACAAACAATAATCCATTGTTCCTTTCAAATACTTCAGTACCCTCTGAATTGCTTGCCAATGCTGAGTACCAGGATTACTAGTATACCTACTCAGTTTACCCACAGCAAATGCAATGTCAGGCCTAGTACTAGTCATGGCATACATCAAGCAACCAATAACCCTAGAATACTCAAGCTGGGAGACAGCCTGACCATTGTTAGGCATTAGTTTCTCACTTGTATCCATAGGTGTACTTACTGGAGTACAATCAAAGTGATTGAATTTCTTCAGCACCTTCTCAATGTAATGAGACTGAGAAATTATAATACCATCACTTTCATGTTTAATCCTTATGCCAAGGATAACATCAGCCTCCCCCATGTCTTTCATGGAGAACTTTGATGACAAAAAATCCTTTGTCTGATCAACCTTAGCTTGGTCAGTACCAAAGATTAACATGTCATCAACATATAGGCAAATGATGACTCCTTTACCAGATTCATCAAATTTGCTATATACACATTGGTCAGCTTGGTTAAGTGAATAACCATTAGACAAAACCACTTCATCAAATTTCTGGTGCCATTGCTTAGGTGCCTGCTTCAGTCCATATAAGGACTTAATCAGTTTACACACCTTACCTTCATGACCAGGCATGATGAAGCCCTGAGGTTGGTTCATATAAACCTCCTCATCCAAGTCACCATTCAAGAATGCTGTCTTCACATCCATCTGATGAATAATCAGATTGTGAATACTTGCTAGAGCAATCAGCATTCTTATGGTACTGATACGTGCTACTGGAGCATAAGTATCAAAATAGTCTATCCCTGACTTTTGTTTAAAGCCCTGAATTACTAACCTTGCCTTGAACTTTTCAATAGTTCCATTTACCTTCATTTTCCTTTTGAAAATCCACTTGTTACCAAGTGGATTACAACCTGGAGGTAGATCAACCAACACCCAAGTGTTGTTGCCCATGATGGAGTCCATCTCATCATTTATTGCTTCTTTCCAGAAAGCAACATCCTGGGACTTCATTGCTTCATCAAATGTTTTGGGATCATCCTCAACATTAAAGCAATAGGAGTATTGATCAGAGACCTCATCCCTTGTTCCTTCAACTAGGTATAGTTGAAATTCACGCCCAAAATTCTTTGGAGTCCTATGCCTTGTGCTTCTTCTAAGCTCAGGCTCAGGTTCCACTGAAACACCAGTGTCCTCAGCTTCTATAGGAGTCCTAAGGCTTGGTCTAGGGACTGATGAGAACCTAGTCTCATCAAAGTTAGCATCCCTTGATTCAATGATTGAGTTTACTGAAACTGAATCATTAGGTTCAATAACATAGAACCTATAAGCCTTGGAATGCTCAGCATATCCAACAAAGATGCATTCAATGCCTCTTTCACCCAAGGTTTTTACCTTTGGATCAGGGAGTCTTACAACAGCCCTGCAACCCCAAACTTTGAGGTAGTTCAAGTTTGGTTTCCTTTTAGTCCAGAGTTCATAAGGGGTAATCCTGTTCCTTTTATTAGGAACCCTATTTAATAAATAGCAAGCTGTTAACATAGCTTCTCCCCAAAACCCTTGACTCAGTCCTGAGTAGGACAACATGGAGTTAACCATTTCTTTTAGTACTCTATTTTTCCTTTCTGATATACCATTTTGTTGTGGAGTATAGGGGGCAGTTGTTTCATGGATTATTCCAACAGACTGAAAAAACTGAGTATTCATGTACTCACCTCCCCTATCAGTCCTAAATCTTTTGATTTGGACTCCTTGTTGTAATTCAACTTGAGTTTTAAATACTTTAAATTTATCTAATGCTTCATCCTTAGTATGCAACAAATAGACATAACAAAACCTTGAAGCATCATCAATAAATGTTACCAAGTATTTCTTATTCCCTAATGAGGGAGTAGCATGCAAATCACATAGGTCACTATGGATTAGCTCCAAAACTGTAGTTACACGTTTTACATCCTGAAATGGTTTCTTAGTAATTTTATTCAGCATACAAGTCTGACACTTATCAGTGTCCATGTCAAAAGCTGGAATTAACCCATCCTTAGACATATCGTGCATCCTCTTATAGTGGACATGGCCTAGTCTAGCATGCCATAGTGATGAATCATTCAGTTTAGTGGTAGTCATCAGGACAGAATCAACATTTATACTAGAATCAATATTAAGCCTGAACATTTGATTACTCAAATAGCCAAAACCAATAAACACACCATGTTTAGATAAAACAAATTTATTAGATTCAATCACTTGTTTATAACCACAATTATTCAAAACACTACTAGAAACCAAGTTCTTCCTAATATTAGGAACATGCAAAACATTAAACAAAGAAACAATCTTTCCAGAACTAAATTTAAGATCTACACAACCACGTCCATGCACTAGGGCTGTTGACTCATTTCCCATGTGAAGAATAGATCCATCATTCATTGACTCATAAGTCTTGAACCAGGATCTATCTTTACACACATGTACTGTTGCTCCAGAGTCAACCCACCACGCAACATCATCATCCTGCACAAAGTAAGCTTCAGATACATATGTAACATAATAAATCTGGAGAGATTCATTAAACATATTCTGACCTTTTGTGCCTGATCCATTAGCTTGGTTGCCAATGCTAACACCTTTGCAATCTCTTTTGAAGTGTCCAGGTTTCCCACACTTCCAACAAGCCACTGATGACTTCTTGTTAGGATTAGGTTTGGTGTTATCATGATGCTTACGTTTGCCCTTGTTGTCATTGTACTTGGTGGAGTTGTTATGCTCCACCATATTGACAACAGATGAACCAGCAACATTGTTGCTCTTTGGCTTATCACTTTCATGCACCCTGAGGGATTCCTCAATGCGCAAATGACTGCCCAACTCAACAAGAGTTAACTCCTCCTTCTTATGTTTCAAGGTGTGCTTCAAATCTTTCCAAGAAGGAGGTAGTTTGTCAATGACACACGAAACCTGAATGGTCTCATCCATGTTTATTTTATGTTGTGTAAATCTGCCAAGTATTCTAAGAAGTTCATTGTATTGTTCCATGACTGGTCTTGAATCAGTCATTTTGTAATTTGTGAAATCACTCACAAGGAACTTCTTACTTGATGCATCCTCAGCCATATATTTGGCTTCCAAGGAATCCCATAGTTCTTTAGCAGATTCAACATTTTGGTAAATATCAAATAAAGAATCAGACATACCATTGAGAATTATGCCGTGACACACATAATCATCATTCTCCCATTTGCTCCTTTTACGCATCTCCTCCAAAGTAGCATCATCACCACCATCAGGAATGGGAGTGGTCAGCACGTACACCACGTTCATGGTAGAAAGAAGAAAGTGCATCTTCTTCTGCCATCTCCTAAAATCAACCCCTTCAAACTTGTCCAGTTTGGAGAAGTTAGCCACCATATGCTTCATTGCCGCCGCCATTGATTATCACAAAATAATCTTCTTTGATTGTTGGGGTTTACTTCGTTCCAACAGGGTGAAGATAATCAATAGCCTAACTACGTACCAATTAATGGTTACCGGATATCTCTTGAAGTCGTGTAATCACTTTCCAAAGAAGATTATTCGACCCTATGCATGGGTTAACACGAATACCTCCTTGGGATAAAACCAAGAGTTAGTTCTTGTTTTAGGCACAAATCAAGAACTCTGTGCGTGTAAGTGTTTCTTGTTTCTGTATTTCTCATCATGCAAAATATGATCACTATTTATAGTGATCCTATTCCTTAAGGAATGTAACTCCTAGTCAAAGGTATTAAGAGCATTAATCGGCCTATTAATCTCATAATTACCTTCATAAAGCATAGTGGTTACATGACTATAAACCTGGTCATCAAGTCAATATTCAACCCTCATTAACTGGTCAAAGAGGTTACAAAGACTTTGTGCATCACCAGGAGCAACGTCCTAACCAGGAGCAGCTTCCTAACCAGGAGCAACTTCCTGACCAGGAGCAACTTCCTGACCAGGAGCAACTTCCTGACCAGGAGCAACTTCCTGACCAGGAGCAACTTCCTGACCAGGAGCAACTTCCTGACCAGGAGCAACTTCCTGACCAGGAGCAACTTCCTGACCAGGAGCAGCTTCCTACTGATATCACAACCACTATATTGAGTCCAGGGAGGTAAGGGACTTAATGGGTGTACACTCCGTACCTCCAAACCCATTTACAAGTATTACCCGTTCCCACAATTGCACTAAATTTCCAACAAAAAGTACGAAAAAATCGATAGCCGACCGGAAACCGACATGTTTAACCAGGTTTCGAGCTTTTTTACCCGATTTTTCGATCAAGATCGGTTAAATCGGCCGGACCGAACCGAGTTTAAAAACATTGACTCTTTTATATCTTGCAATATTTTTTTTCCGAACAACCTAGATAAATATGGAAACCAAATCGTCAGAAAATAAATAGATGGAAATTCTATATTTAATCAAAGGTAGGCTTCCAAAAACCCTAGCCCTATATATATTTTCTTTTTCTTTTGCTGTTTTCTTGTTATATATCAAAAACAACAACGCTACCATCAGTTAATCGTATCGGAAGGTATGTTTCATCCCTTGTGATTAGTCGTTTTTTTACGTGTTTATTGATTTTGTTTTTGAATTGATTCTGCTTACTATAATCGTTTTATTTGTCTATATTATGAACGATGCCTATATAATGCTTATGTTCTACAAGTTTGATTATGACTATATGGGCAATTGATTGTTTTGATATGTCTATCTACTCGTTTATTTAGATATTACAAACTGTGGTGTCGTCTAATAATCGAAATCGCCTTAGGTTTAGCTAGTTAGATGTCCTCGAATTTGCATAGAGGTCTGACGCAGCAGGAGTGATTATGAGGTCTGACGTAGCAGGAGTGATTAGCTTGCCTAACCTGATCATCAGGAATAGCGAGACCGCTGGCATGGGGAACTACAAACTATAGTTTAGCATATCTGGCCTAACTAGCTTGTTAAAACAACCTGATCGGGACCTCTACCACTCTTATAGATCACTGACCTAATATATGCGCCTATCTTCGATCAGCCGTTGCTCCCCGTTTGCTTAGCCTACGATCTGCAGCTCACTTTCAGCTTGGATCACTTCTTGCTCGCTTAACCTCGCTCGAAACAGCAACTCGCTTCGCCTGCGCAACGAAGAGAAGTAGTTTACTTGCTTAGCTCGAACATGCCAACAGCATTCCGTTCACTTACACAAGATTCACTCGTTTACTTGTTATTGTTAGTTATGTTGTTATTGCCTTGTATAATATGTTTTCATACATAAAAAGATAAACAATAGTACAATACTACGTATTGTATGGTGCTTGTTGATGTTTTTGTTTGCTTTGATTAATTGTTTATTATTTACTAATCCTTGACTAATTTGATTTTTATCAACAGATACTAAAAGACTTTGATTTGGAATCATGAAGTATGCAAATTGCGCCATGTTTGTTGATTTACCTGATGAAAATGCTGCCAGATTGGATTTCAACCTGAAAGATTGTGTCTTTGATACTAACAACCACCTGCAACGAGCATCACCCTACTTTTATTCTCAA
This sequence comes from Glebionis coronaria, assembly GCA_025667525.1. Classification (NCBI taxonomy): domain Eukaryota; kingdom Viridiplantae; phylum Streptophyta; class Magnoliopsida; order Asterales; family Asteraceae; genus Glebionis; species Glebionis coronaria. The sequence continues at coordinate 538,112,520 of CM046880.1, forward strand.
CTTGAGAAGAATCAAGAAAGTCCACTGAAATCCCGGCGTCTAGGAACATCAGTGGAAAAGGCAGATGATGTTATTAGTAATATAGACATAACTAAAAATATAAACAGATCTGAAAACGACAGTGCCGTAAGTTCTTGTGGTAGTTGTAGCATTAATAGCCATACTCCCTATAATATGTATTTTGGATCAATGCATGACACTGATGCAGAATCTGCTTGCCAATCGGGATACCATGAAGACACAGAGATTTACCATGAAGACACAAAGATTTACCGTGAAGACAATGATCAATCGTTTGCTGATGAGACATTGGCGGATGAAATTCATAGAAAAGAATTGAATGCATACCGTTCTGTCATTGAGGCTTTTCATGCATCGGGACCCTTAACATGGGAAAAGGAACTAATGGTAACAGACCTTGGTTTATCACTCCATATATCAAATGATGAGTATTTAAGTATACTAAAAAACTTAAATTCTTCAAAACTTTCGTAATATGTAAGAAGCATATGTAATAATGTAAATTTCTCTTCAAGTGTTATAGTGAAACATTTGTATTACATTGAGTTCATTAGTTTAGTTTTGCAACCGAATTTAGGTCCTTTAAGGAGGTCATTTAATTTATGCTACTCTGTTGGTTTGCGCTTTGCAGATGAAAAAGGTAATATAGTATCATTAGTATGTCGCTTGTTTTTTTACTTGTTTAAATAGTTGTGTAGTGTAATTCAATAATATATCATGATTCCAATACTCTAGCATAACGCATCATCAATGGTTCTTTATCTTTTGGGAAAATATTGATGCATACTGTTCATTTTCAGGGCAAAAGTACTGGCTTGTACACCTTGCTTCTGCATCAGTTAGCTGATGCCGGGTCATTGTGGGAAGGGCAGAATACTTCTGCTACATGTGGTATGAACCGGTATATAGTATATTCTCACACGATTACATATTTTCTGTAAGTTTCAAGTATTTTTTCTTGGGAAATACAGGAGAAAAAATTTACAACTAAATGATGCTTAAGGTATGGAAAGCGTAATTACGAAGAGCAGGTAAGTATCAAAGAAATTTCAGTTCTATATTCGTTACTGAGATATTTTTGATATTGGTATTTATAAGATTAGAGTTGGCTGTCAGGATGGGTTTTTGTGTCAAAACCCAAATGAGTTGAAAAGGATCAGGCCGAGTTAGGTCAACCCGAGACGTATTTAAGTCTAATTTCTAAAAGTTTACTTGACAACAATAATTGTGTTCGGTAAGATTCGAGAGATGTATACTTATCCAGTTATTAATTTGAGTTATGCCTTAGCAGATTTTTGACCCATTTAACCCATGCCTAGTTTTCTCTTTTAGCTAAGTTTTCGGCTTTTCCTGTGTGACCGTGATGGATACAGCTAGCAACATAACCACAATGACCCATTCACATGTAAGTGAGTCGAGATTGACATATCTACTTCAGTTTGTTACATGTACTTGACTTCGTTCTTGAGCTTCCTTAAGATATTATGAGTTCTTATCGTACTTTTATATATTGTCCAGTTAGTATGGTGTCTGTTTGTCAAATGAAAGGCTAGAAGTTTGATATAGTTTTATTTTCCCTTCTGTAAAATGCAACTTTGTTGGTTGAATATTATGAAATTCTTATAAAGTTTCTTACCTTCACACAGAGGGGGACTCACGATTTTTAATAGGGTGTTGCACAATTATTTTTTAAGATTATTAGTACTAAAGTTACCTCATTGTAAAAGTGGGTGTTGCACGTATCGAAAAAAAACTTATTTTATAAAAAAATTATCCTTCGTAGCCTAAAATTGGGTGTAGCTCGTGTCACACCCGACTCCCATGTGGGTACGCCCCTGCCTTCACAACTACAAGTGTATGCCTTGTGATTTTGCTGTGGGTTTATGTTTATGAAGAAAATTGCTGATTTACACTAGTTTTATAAGCTGAAAATAGATCCTTAAATAATGATAGAGCCCGTAGTCTTTATTCGATTTTATAAAACTAAAACAAACCCAGATTTAATTCAACCAACCACCCCTTTATCTTTTATTAACTGCGTATAGCTATCACTTCAAATGTGATACTATGCTGTTTGATCATACATACAAAACAATAAGAAATCAATAATAGAATCAAGATCTTACAATCCAAGATCAAGATTCATAAACCAACACAACTGGAATGATGAATATCAAGAGCGATACAAACAAGAGAGACTTTCTACACGTTTACACACACAAAGCTACCTAACAAATGAGATAAAAACCCAATATAAAGACGTGTAACCAAGCTTGAAAGGTAAGTTCCCACACTTGTCAAATATGGCCCTTCAACTCTCAAAACCTGCACACAAAAAGAAGCAAAAGAAAAACAAAGAAAATATAGAAGTAAAAAAGTTACCTTTTACCCCTTCAACTTTTATCACTTGTCAACTTATCTTTAATACCCCCTCTTAAGTTGATTTGTGATATAAGTTGATAAGATTAAGCTTATCACTCAGGAATTTATGATCTTTGATGCATAAACCCTTAGTAAACATATCAGCCACATTATCCTCAGATTTGACTTTCAAAGTCTTAATCAAACCTGCAGACACCTTCTCTCTTAAGAAATATAAGTCAATCTCAAAATGTTTAGTCCTTTCATGAAACACTGGATTAGCAGCAATCTGAATTGCAGAACTGCTATCACAGTGAATAGGAACAGGTAAACTTATATCAACTTTCAGATCTTTCATGATTTTAATAATCCACATTATCTCACAAGCAACACTGTTCATTGCTCTGTATTCAGCTTCTGCTGAAGATTTAGCAAGTACAGACTACTTTTTGCTTTTCCATGAAACAAGATTATTGCCAAGATAAACAGTATAACCAGTTACAGACTTCCTAGTAACCTTACACTTTGCCCAGTCTGAGTCAACAAATGCAGCAAGACTAAGATCATTGTTCCTCATAAAAGAAATGCCATTACCAGGAGAACTCTTAAGATATCTAAGAACATGGAAAGCAAGTTTTAAATGTGATTTATAAGGATCATGCATAAATTGACTCAGACTGTGAACAGCATAGGCAATGTCAGGCCTAGTAAGTGTAAGATAGATCAATTTCCCAACAATTTTCTGATAACATGTTTTGTTATCAACAGGAACATCTTGTTCTATGACCTTTTGATCTTTTTTATTTTTAGATGGATCAGGAATAGGTGCTTTAGCTGGCTTACATGCCAGCATACCATATTCAGCAAGCAATTCAAGACAATACTTTCTCTGATTAAGCACAAGACCATTGTTAGCATCAAGTACTTCTATACCTAAGAAGTACTTAAGCTTACCAAGATCTTTAATTTTAAATTTAGAACTCAAGTATTTCTTAAACTCATTAATAACAGATTCATTGTTACCAGTTATGATAATATCATCAACATAAACTAGTAAAGCAACAAAAGAACCATTCTCATTTTTAGTGAAAAGAGAAACATCACTTTTACTTTGTATGAATCCATTTTCAACAAGCACACTAGTTAATTTTTCATTCCACTTTCTTGGTGCTTGTTTAAGGCCATACAAAGACTTAGTTAGTCTACATACTTTATTATCATTAGACCCATATCCCTCTGGAAGTGTCATGTAAATCTCTTCATCTAATTCACCATATAAGAATGCATTATTAACATCAAGTTGATACACAGGCCAAGCATAGTGAACAGCAACAGAAATAAGGCATCTAACAGTAACAATTTTCACAACTGGTGAAAAAGTTTCCTCATAATCAATACCCTCTTTCTGACTAAATCCTTTAGCCACAACCCTAGCTTTGAACCTTTCAACCTCACCACTAGATTTGTATTTCACTTTCCATAACCACTTACAAGCAACAGCTTTTCTACCTGGTGGTAAATCTACAATAACCCAAGTGTTATTTCTATTAAGAGCATCCATCTCTTCATTCATAGCTTCAATCCATTTTGGATTTTTAATAGCTTCTGAATAAGATTTGGGTTCATGAATTTTATTCAGATTATTAGCAAAGACAAAATTATGCATAGACAAATTGGCATAGCTAAGCACACTATTAATATCATATCTAACCTTTTTATCCATCACATAATTGTCAAATTTAGCAGGAGTTTTAACAGGTCTACTAGATCTCCTTAACTCTGGTCTTTCTGGACTATTACCATTTTCAGACTCAAACATTTGTTTAAATTCCACAAAGTCATCACCCTCAGACTCATAATCATCATCATTATTGATAATGTCATCTCCTTCAAGACTTTCTAATTTGCCACCTAGATCATTCTGGCTGCTGTCAATGTCTGATCTAGACTCTTTGACTACCCCCCTAGAATGTCTGGCAACATTAGGAGAAGTGTCACTAGACACATCTACAAAGTCTGGAGTCACACTATTATCCATATCATTCCTACTGTCTCTCTTTTCATCATAGGGTTCACTTGACTCTGATTCTACTAGGTCAAAAAAGTTTTGACTGTTAACACCATTTTCTTCAAACACAAAATCTTTAACTAAATCATCATTTTTAAAAGGAAAAACAGTCTCATAAAATTTCACATCTCTAGAGAAGAAAAAACTTCTTGTTTCAAGGTTATAAAGTTTATAACCCTTTTTTGTGTTAGAATACCTCATAAAAACACATTTATCAGACCTAGCAGAAAATTTATCTGAATTATTTAACACAGTTGCAAAACACAAACAACCAAAACTTTTAAGCAAAGAGAGACTAGGTGAGACATTGTAAATCATTTCATAAGGACTTTTTCCAGAAAGCACAGAAGTAGGAAGCCTGTTAATAAGGTACACAGATGTTAAAATACACTCAGACCACATGTTTAAAGGAATGCCCCCCTGAAACATGAGGGCTCTAGCAACATTAAGCAGATGTCTATGCTTTCTTTCAACAATACCATTTTGTTGAGGAGTGTATACACAAGAAGTCTGATGTATTATACCTTTAGATGTAACAAATTTTTCAAACATATGATTTATAAACTCAGTCCCATTATCACTTCTAAAAATTTTAACAGAAACATCAAACTGAGTTTTAATGAGATTATAAAACTCTACAACTTTCTCAAAAACCTCATCTTTTCCTTTAAGCAAATACAACCAGACTGCTCTAGTATAATCATCAACAATGGTAAGAAAAAATCTGAAACCTTCCCTACTCTTAACCTTATAAGGACCCCAAACATCTAAATGAATAATATCACCCAAATGCAAGGTCTTATGATCACTAAGAGGAAAAGGTTCCCTGGTTTGCTTAGCCTTGTGACACACATCACAAGGCTGAGTTTCACCCAAGTCATCAATTTTAAGAGTATCTTTCAACACATTCAAAACTTGATCTGAAGGATGACCAAGTCTGTTGTGCCAAATACACTTAGAAAGCATACAACAAGTAATTTTACTATTAAAAATTTTCCTACCTGAATCAAACACATATAATCCATTATTCTCACTACCAGTCCCCAGGAGGGACTTTTGAAGAGAATCCTGAATAAAACACTTAGATTCAGTGAAAGAAATTTATTGTCCTTAGCAAGTTTATGAATAGAAATAAGGCTGACTTTGTATCCAGGTACCACTAACACATTTTTCAAAATAATTTTCTCAGTAAGTTTATAATTTCCAACATACTTAACCAATTCTATAGTTCCATTAGGGTGTGAAACAGTTATATTCAAATGAGCAACACTTATAACATCAGTTAAATGATCAGTAGAAAAAGTCATGTGTTGAGAGGCACCAGAATCAAAAATCCACCCAACATAAGTACTATAAGTACTAATGTTAGTGTTGTAATTAAAAAACTTGCAAGTAACAAAACTAATCACATGATTAGAGAAAGAAAAAATACCAGCAGCACAAGACTGCAACTCACTATTATCAGGCTTAGAACCAATCAAAGCCATCAATCTGTTAATCTGATCTTGAGTAAAAGGCATAGAGTTTCCAGTACTTGAATCATTCTTAACAGAAGCAGAACTAGCATTAACACCACTAGATGAAGTATTAGAATTAGCACCACCAGGAGTTCTTTTCTTGAATCCTGGTGGATACCCATTAAGCTCAAAACATCTATCAATGGTATGACCAGTCATATTACAATGCTTACAAACCAAATTATTATTCCTAGTAGTACCTCTCCCTTGAGAAGGCCTACTATTATTATTATTATTATTATTATTATTATTGTTAGACCAGTTATTGTTATTACTATTAGACCAAGTAGAAGGTCTAGTAGCAAAAACAGAAGAATTAGGTCTAACAGAAGAATTATGAACCAAGTTATTCTTGTGAGATTCAACTCTGGATAGAGTAGCAAATGCAGATTTTACATCTGGCAAAGGATCAGAAGTCAACAATTGACTTCTTACAACACTATAAGTGTCATCCAATCCCATAAGAAACTGCATCAATCTCATCAGACTATTATGAGTTTTAAGTTGAGGAGCACCCTCACAAGTACAACTAGGCAGATTAACCAAAGAATCAAATTGTCTCCATAGACTATTATAAGTGTACTCAGATAAAGAGGACCCAGATTGAGTAAGAGAGCAAATCTTAAAATGCAAATTATATATAACAGACCCATCAATTTTATCATAAGTCTCCTTAAATTCATCCCAAACATCTTTAGCACTTTTAGAAAAAGTTTGCCCTTGATACAACTCAGAAGAAATGCAACCAAGAATCCATGAAAGAACAACAACATTACATATATCCCATTGTTCTTGTAAAAACTCATCCTCTTTATCTTTAACACAAGAACCATCAATAAATCCCAACTTATTTTTAGTGTGTAAAGCAAGTTTAAAGGCAGCAGCCCATACTTTATAATTTTCAGGACCAGTCAATTTAGTGGTTACAATAGGTTGGCCATTAGTATCAGATGGGTGCAAATAGAGAGGGTCATTAGAGTGAATGACTGTATTACTCTCATCATCAGTATCACTGACTTCCTTATCACCTTCACACATGATGCAAGATAAAAAACAGACAAGGAAAACACAACCCTTGTAACTCCTTTACAAACAACTACCAAGAAGCAAATAACCTCTCAATCAATCAAACCTCCAAACTACCTAGATCCCTTCGACACCTAAACACCCTCTATAAACAAGAAATAAAAACAAGAGAGAGACGAGTGGTATTACAAAGCACGCGCTGCAACAACCTCCAAACAGAACCAAGATTTACAAGATCAAGCAGATCTTATAAACCAATATGCACAGCGGAAGAACACACCTGAAAACAAGATGAAACACCAAAAAACCACAAGAAATAACCACAATTACCTTTAATCAAGAAAACCCTAATTTCTGATTTTTAGGGTTTCTTGATAAAACTTACCAGAAATGCAATTAAACCTAATTAATTGCACAAGAACCCAATTAATCACCTCAGGACACCAAGAATCGAAAAACCCCCAAATTTTTAGAAACCCTAAAAATTTAATTGATCAATCTTGCGATTAAACACAATCAAGCTATGATTAACCAAAAGATTAATCAACGTTTCTAAAAAAAACCAGTTAAAAACCGATATCAAGAACCAATGGCTCTGATACCATATTCGATTTTATAAAACTAAAACAAACCCAGATTTAATTCAACCAACCACCCCTTTATCTTTTATTAACTGCGTATAGCTATCACTTCAAATGTGATACTATGCTGTTTGATCATACATACAAAACAATAAGAAATCAATAATAGAATCAAGATCTTACAATCCAAGATCAAGATTCATAAACCAACACAACTGGAATGATGAATATCAAGAGCGATACAAACAAGAGAGACTTTCTACACGTTTACACACACAAAGCTACCTAACAAATGAGATAAAAACCCAATATAAAGACGTGTAACCAAGCTTGAAAGGTAAGTTCCCACACTTGTCAAATATGGCCCTTCAACTCTCAAAACCTGCACACAAAAAGAAGCAAAAGAAAAACAAAGAAAATATAGAAGTAAAAAAGTTACCTTTTACCCCTTCAACTTTTATCACTTGTCAACTTATCTTTAATAGTCTTAAAAGAATATCAAAAGAATATCAAAAATGAAAACCGAATATTTAATCTGGTTCGTGTTCCATTCCTGTGTATTAGCTGAATTCTTAACACCCCTGTAACCTAGTTAACCTTAGGGGCTCATTTTGTTAGTGTTAGAAAATTTTGCATACTTGAACCATGAGACTTTCTACATGTTGAACCATTTTAGTGTCGAGACAGATGCAGGCGATGACATGACTAGATAGTCCAATCTCAAAATTATAGTCCATATTTCATTGTTGTGACGTCTTAAAATAATACTTTATTAGTTTCAATACTTAAATAAGTTTCCTTCGCAACTTAAATCGATATGAGGTATTTAATGTGTTCCCGCTCGTATCGCGAATAAAAGTGATGTCACGTTATCACTTTTTTTATAACCAAAAACACTGCCAAAATGTCATAACACAACACATGGTACCCTTGTCACCCTTGAGTTTTTCTAGCGTTTTGAGGGAATTAAGTATGGTGATGGTGGCTCGGCACCTGAAAATGTGAGGTGCAGTGTGGGACTCGTGCCATCAAATAGCGTTTTCAGGATGGCTTGAGCCAAAGCTGGTACTTATGCTCTAAGAGCATAGGGTGTCTTATGTCATGGCTTGAGTCATCCTCGAAAACATGACTTAATGGCACGAGCACCATACGCACCTCATGTTTTCAAGTGTTGAACCACCACCACACCAAAATGATCAAGGAAAACGTCAAATGATGACACGAGACCTACACCACGACTCGTGTTTTTGGTATTTTTCTCGTGTTATGAGAAAATACCAAAACTCAGAATACTTGATGTTATTGAAGGAGGAATGTTATTGATGTTATGAAGTATTTTGATGTTATAGGAAAAAATTGATAATATTACTTTTAACTTAACACCACGTGATGACACCATAAAATACATACTGCTCAAACAATTTACAGCATTTAACGCCCAAGCATCGCTAATTTTTTAAAGATGCATATCTATTTACGTAGACACTAACTTTTAAGTCATGTACTTTTACTTTTATAGACTTGAACTTGGATATATAGTAATATACGTAACTAGGCGAAGTAAACTCAACCGAAAATCAAGCCCAACTGAACCGATTATTTTCAGTTTGGTTTTTGATTTTGTATTTATTTATATCGATTTTGCTCGGTTTGGTTTGGTTCAATTCGGTGTCAGGTTAAAACATGAAAAATAAGCCTAAATTATTAATTCGGTTCAGTTTTTTTTCGGTGAGTTCGGTTTCGGTTCAGTTACAATTTTGCTCAGTTTAATTCAGTACGGTTTCGGCTCGTCTTTTTTCCGGTTTTCGATTTGGTTCGATTTTTTCGATTCGGTTCAGTTTTGAACTGATGCATTATGCAGGCTAACTTTTTATGCAGGCTAACTGGATTGATATCACATTTTTTATGCAGGCTAACGTTTTTGCCAAGCCCATTATTGTAACTTTGTATCAAAAAAATGTAACCCTAAATTGCTAACCCTTATATAAAGTACACCTACCATCAGTTTGGTGGCATAGCCTCAGAATTATGGTTTTTCTTTTCCTTTCACTTACTTTGAAATGTTATAAAAGCTAGCTGGATCTATCGGCTTTTAGTCTGTCTTTTAAAGTAGGTGAAAGGAAAAGAAAAACCATAATTACGTGATGGTTTTTCCATTGGATCCAGATATGTTTTAAGCAGCGACTTTCCTGACAATCGGTTTGAAGAAGCTGATCATGTTATCATCGAGATGCATCAATTAGCATTAGAAGCGAAGGTCAAATAATGACCTGGGAGTGTTTCATCTCGTGATATCATTCTTAGCTAAAGGCTGAAGATGTTTTCACGAGATGAAACACTCCCAGGTTATTATTTGCTTTTCTCTTGGCGTTAGATTCAAGATTATCGGGATTGTATATTTGAAAATTAAATTCGTGTTTGTTTAATTGGTTAGCATTGTATTTTCTTTGTCACGTAATTTATAGATCCTGTATTTGTTGTAGTCATATTATTAGGGTGTTTGTTTTATCTTATATAGTGGGCTTATAAGCTTATTAGCTTATATAAGCTTATAAGTCGAAATTAAGTGTTTGGTTAGTCTTATATAAGTAGACTTATAAGCTTATATAAGGGGGTTTTGGTAAGCCTCACATTTGTGGCTTTTATAAAGAATGGTGGTCTTATATAAAAAGACTTTTATACCCACATTTAATAACTACATTTTTTTGTTTTTTTGTCATTTTACTTTGTTAATTTTAATAAGCTAAACCAAACATTAAACATGGGCTTATAAGCTTATATAACTAAGCCATAAATGGCTTACATAATATAAGCTAAGAAAGTGATTGTTGTAAAATTACACCTTTTAGGAAAAAGGCGTAAAAGCGGTAAGTATTGAACAAATGACTTTAGGAAAAATCAAGTGTTAATGACCCAATTAAGTTCGTTTCCCAAAGAGGTATATGTGTGTGACTAAGATGTACAAGATTTGAGATTAATATTTGGTTTAGAAGGGGATTAGAAGAGAAAATGACGAAGTCGTAAAAATAAAAATTAACACAAAATCACTATTAGAAAGTTCAAACGTAAAACCTTAAAAATCACCAAAATTAAAATAAATTCTAAAAATTACCAAAAATTCACCAAAAATCAAAAATAATAAACTAAGAGTTTACCAATGATCAAAACTTTTTCAAACCTTTTAAATAATTAAATATTCAATTTTTAAATGCTAATTAAAGCCCTAAAAATCAAATAAATTATCAAAAAGCCCAAATTAAGATTTTTCAATTGATAAACCTCTAAAATGACCTAAAAAGATTAAAAAATATTTTTAGAAATTTTAAAACTAATCAAAACTATTTAAAATGATTTAAATATTATTAAAACTTAAAATAATTATAAAAATTAATCTATAAGTGATAAAATTATTCTAAAAGTTGCTAAATTCCTATTTTAATGTATTAATCCTAAGAAAAATGTAAAAAGTTGGAAAATGTGAAATTTTAAAAATAATAATAAAATAATAATAAAATAATATTAAAAATCCAAAAATTATAAGAAATTCTAAAAACTTGCAAACCAGTTTATTTTAACCTAAATAATTAGAAAATGAAAGTGAAATTACCAAAATACCCCTAATGGGCCCTCAAATGGGCCAAATCCAAAAACAGTCAACACAAATGGGCTTTTGGGCCCAAAAAGTCAAACTTGGCCCAATTGACTTGGAAAAGCCCTATCTGACTTAAAATTTAATTCTAAGAACAAAATTCTAAAGGCCCAAAAGCTGAAAATTTGCTTATCAAAGCTTATTGAACACAAAGCTTATTCTTATTGGGCTTTTCAGCCCATTAAGCCATAAGCTAATGCCATAAGCTCTAATTTGACACACAACCCTATTTTTGGATGCTTAAGAGATCTGTCAAAAGAAATTTCCAATAAGCTCAATCAATAAGCCAGAAAATAGAAAAGTAAAAATTCACAAAACGACAAAATACTCGTTTTTGAGAAATACTCAACCTCAGAAGCTGATTTAACTTGCAAAAGCTTTCAAATGGACTCAATAAGCAATATCAATCAACAAAAATCCAATAAGCACAAGCAATAAGCCAGAATAAGCACAAATGAACTTATGTAAAAGTCAAAGGACTTGGTTTTCTAGTCAAACCTAAAAGTCAACCACCCAAATGCTCCAGGATGAACAAATGGGTCAAAATATGTGCACCTATTACAAAAACAAAGTTGTTGCTGGTTAAAATAAGCTATTATAGCTTATTGATAAGCTGACACCAATATTGCACTATCAGTGGCAACCAGCAGGGGAAAGGAGTTCCCACTGCTTTGACTAATTGACCAAGCTTATTTGAGAGTTCTGGTTTAATTCAATTGGAAACAAAGGCACCCTTGTGATCAGTGAACCACAAGGAGTCAATAGCAACAATAAAATCACAAAATGATCCACACAATAAGCCACAATAAGCCAAACAGTCCACAGATATGCTCCAGATATACAAATAAGCAGTTAAGCACTTAATAAGCAGATTTCAGCAAAATAAGCCAACCAAACTTAACCAGATGCATACACAAGCTATATAAACTAACAATAAACACAAAGCAACAAGAATCAAACACTGAATCAAAGTAAATAGCAAGATCAAAGCACTAGAAGTTACTGATGAACAATGAACATATGCAGAAAACAAGTTTGCTGATATACTTGACACTTGATCCAATTTCAAGCCTCAAATCCTTCTACCCTGGTGTGATTAACTATGATTTAGCACTTGTTACCCTTAACCTATGCTTAGATCTAGGTGTCCTCAAAATCCTAGCCAATTTTACCAAGTTATGAAGATTTTATAGCCAATCTATGAATCAATGAGTTCAAGACCTTAAAACCTGCAAACAGATGAACATATGCACCCAAATATCAGATACCAATACTTGCATACAACACACAAGCACTTAACAATCCTCAAATCCATCTTATGCAGTAATCCAAAACACCCTTTTAAAACTTATTTTCACAAATTTTCAAAGGATCATGAAGATTCAACCCACAAATCAGATCAATAACACCTCAATAACATCAAACCAAGCCAAATCAACAATAAACATCCACAATAACACAGATTCAAGCAATAATCCACAAAAATCACAAATATTCAGAAACTTAAAGAGAAAATGAAAAGGGAAGAAGGTGCAAACCTCCAAGACCTACATCCAGGCCCTGGATTGTTTGAGCTGAGGTACTAGCAAAACAAGTACCAGCTTCCAATGCTGCTAAGATGAACAAACACAAGGGTGAGATCAAATAAACAATGACTTTCTGATTTTTGAAACCCAAGCTTTATCAACTAAAACCTTGCCTCAAAAACCTTCAAACATATAAATGGAACTCAGAATTAGGCTATTCCAACACCAAACTTTTAATAAACAAGAACAAGATTTCTCAAAATTCAGAAAATCAAATTTTATTACTTAAAAAGGAATTACAAAGATTGATAGCCTAAAACTGGAACAAAGGGACTCTCACATGTTGAGGTCTCCTTTTATAGGCAAATGCCTGGCTAAACACTATTCACAAACCCTAGAAGTGAAATTCCCTAAATGCACTAAGTCTTCTAGACGTTTTCTTGATGTGAGCTGTCCAAAATGCATCCAAACCGTTTAAAATAGCTTTGTGATGAAGCAATGAGTGTCAGCTGTTGATCTTGACACGTGGCTAAGCTTGGAGAGTAAGTTGTGTTTTCATTGGGTAAGGAGGTTGAGTGTGGGGTCCAGGGAGTAGTGGGAGTGAGGGTTTTGTGTGTGGGATTCGTTTCTGCATGTGTGAATCACACGTGGGTGTGGGTAATTTTGATTTACCCTTTGTTTTAAGTGATGGTAAAACTGGGTGGATGAAGGTGAATAGTAAAGTTTTTGATCCATTTTTGTAGGAAAGAAAGGTGTTTGGCGCATTTTCAGTGTTTAAATGTTTCATTTGCACAAGTTTAGCCCTCCTCTTTCCTTTCTTTTGGCATTTGTGGATAAAAGTCTGTCAGCGCCCAATTAAGCTTGTAACAACTTTCACCACTTGGCAATTTTGGCACATAACTTTTCAAAAGGGTTTTCAAGGGTTCTTTTTGCCATTTTGAGATATTTCAAGGACTGATTTTGAACATTCTTGATCTTCTAAGGTCTTCATTGTATCTTTGACTTTATGAGGGACCATTATTGGCAATTTTGATTTGTTGAGGGACTATTCTTGCCATTTCTTCAAAGTTGAAGGACCTTTTGTGTAATTTTGACAAACTTAAGGGACCAAACTTGTAATTATGAATATACAAGGGTTTTAAGTGTCATTTCTTCAATAAATGAGGATCAATCTTGTTTGTCTTCAAGTCTTCAAGGGTATTTGTTGAGAATTCCATGATTAAGGCCCGGTTCTTTGTACGGCTTCGTTTCTCGTGTCCGTTTTTCCTTGTAACTTGTGATCTTTTGTCTTTTTCACGATATCCATACCTAAAATACACAAGTAAACAAACACAAGCATATATATGGTATTTTATGACATTTTTATGCATTTAAAGCCCGAAAAGAACGATGAGATCATGTATAAATGCCATCTCATCACTCCCCCATACTAAGCCATTGCCGTGTCCTCATGCAATGCTAGAATAAAGTATCTAAGCATCACCAAAGTTCAATTTTATTAACCTTTATTGAAGAGTAAAAGATTTGCAACATACTAAGATGATGTGTAAAGACATAATGTATGATTTTCATCACAAAAAGTGACTTTTAGGGTCAAAGAATAGAAACAAGTTAATGTCCCTTAGAGTAAACTTCGTCATCCTTGATTGTCGTACATTCCATGCTAAGTGCAAAAACAAGATCATTGTTGGTACAAGTCACAATGCTAACACTACTCATACGTCCAAATTGTGTAATACTTTTTCTCCCCGCAATCCTAGTTATTATAAAAGGAAATGGGTTACTAGCATTTTTTTATCTATTTGTCATGGATCACAAGTGATTCATATTGACTTATTTGAGTAGTTATTAGTCCGAAAGCAAAGTAGCACGATTTGATCAATAGTTAGCCGAAGGACAAAATCTTTTAAAACGGCTTCTCGTGTATCTCCTTAAGTTCATATCTTGGCATAACTCGTTTCACGATTTGAGACCTTTCTCGGATCGATATTTGGCATGTACTTCATACTTCAAATCTTGGGAAGAAGTTCTTGAAATTATGGTCTTCTCTTCATATATTTGGAATTTCTTCACTTGACGTTTTTGAGAGATTCTTCATATAGGACCACGACTTCATCATTTTTCTTCAATCTTTACTTTGGATTTTGATATACAACGATCCGCCTCCTTTTCGGACTTGGATATATTTATCCTCATACCTTGTTAGGGTCTTTTTGGATAGACTTTCTCCATTCTTTAGGGGAGTAATTGCTTCTCGTCGTGTGTCTCGATCCTTTATATTGATTTAGGAATAATGATACTTCACATCATCTTTGGATCTTTAGTAAAAATAGAGCTCCTCATGCCTTGTTAGGGCCTTTTTGGATAATCGCCAATCTTCGCGTCCCGCTTCAATAAGTTATGCCTTGGCTATGAACTCTATTCAACCCCGAGCAACTTTTAAACGATCTTGCGCTAGAGGCTAAGTAACCTTTCAAATCGTACGACCTTACTTATTGCAATTATGATTTATTCCTAATGCATTGATCTTATGGGAAGAAAAAGCCACAATTAAAAACATATGAGTTTTTGAAAGAACACTTTCATGTTCTACGTTTAGCATGATCACTTGTCTAACTCTATCATTTCTCGTTCTTCACTATATAAAGACCTCTAATTAAAGAGACTCGTGAATACTTAGCCATGCAAGTCAAAATTAAGCCAAATTTGGATTAGCTTTCATTGAGACTATATCAAATCAAAGTTTTGGGTTTTCAAGCCACCTATAGGATCTTGCACTTTCTTGGACTTTTTCAAGTTTAGAGAATGCGTTTTAAAGTTCCCTTGATAAGTGACTTTCTAGAATCAATTATAGGAACTTGCGAAAAGTTCTTGTTCTTAACCCGAATGAATTAAGACTTTCGCGTTTTAAAGCTCCCTATATAAAAGTCTAGCAAAACTTGAATTGAGCGGGTTAAGGAATGTAAATGGCTCCAAATGCCCATCAAGTCAAAAATTAACTCTTATTCTACCCAACGGAAAATATACATTCGTGTCTTAAAAAAACACTTATGAAAACTAAGAAAAATTTTAAAATTTGGCCATTTTTAGCCTTATTAGCAAAACATTGAAAATTGGAAAGCGTGAGGGCGTAGCAAAGCAAGTATCTATTCACCCCCCCCCCCCCCCCCATACTAAAAGTAAACATTGTCCTCAATGTTTCGAGTCTAAAGGTGGAGCACCCCCATACTAGAGACGAAGAGTCGAATGCTTAGGATCTAGCATGGAAAGGGTGATCAACAATATATCTAAAGCCGTTTATTAATTATGCTAAAAGATAATTGTTAGAACAATAAAGGATATGTCATGGAATCGTGAAAAACTTCTTCAAACGATCGATGGAGGCTCACGTAAACGAACACGAGAGTCTTCAATCGTAGATGATGATGATGATCTAGATAACACAATCACAAACAACCACGAGACAACGAGTTGAAAGGGTACAAGTCCCCTTATTAGTGAATAGTGAGCATAAAAGATAAGCATGGGATCTCCCCCACGAGGCACCTCGTTTTTTATTAACGAGTCATGAGCTCGACTCGATCCCCTCAATGCTAATTATCATTGGGGAAGGTGTCTTGGTCGGGGGCAACCATTGAAGGAATTTCCCCACCAAAGTAGTGCTTAAGCCTATGTCCATTCACCTTGAAATTAGGACCATCATCTTGAGCTAGCTCAATGGTCCCATATGGAAACACTTGTGTAATGGTGAACGGACCCGACCAACGAGATTTCAATTTCCCGGAAAATATCTTAAGACGAGAGTTAAAAAGCAACACTTGATCACCAACGTTAAAAACCCGGTTTTTAATCTTTGAATCATGAAACTTTTTAGTCTTTTCTTTAAAAATTAATGAATTTTCATAAGCATTATCCCTTAATTCATCCAATTCATTCAATTGTATTTTCCGGTGATCTCCCGCGGTCTTCAAGTCAAAATTAGCATGCTTAAGGGCCCAATATGCCTTATGCTCCAACTCAATGGGCAAATGACAATTCTTCCCATAGACTAACTTATAAGGAGTGCAACCGATAGGTGTCTTATAAGCGGTCCTAAAGGCCCATAAAGCGTCATCAAGTTTGTCGGACCATGAAGCACGGTTTTCTCCAATTGACCTCTCTAAAATCCTCTTCAAAGCTCGGTTCGAAACCTCGACTTGCCCACTCGTTTGCGGGTGATAAGCCGTAGAAAGACGATGTGTAACTCCATATTTCTTTAGAACCTTTTCGAATTGGTCATTACAAAAATGGGTTCCACGATCGCTTATAATAGCACGAGGGGTTCCGAACCTAGAGAATAGTTGCTTCAAAAACTTCACTACCACACGAGCATCATTAGTAGGCAAAGCCTTAGCTTCCACCCACTTAGAAAGGTAGTCCACCGCGACGAGGATATATTTTTTGCCATGAGACGATGGGAACGGCCCCATAAAGTCTATTCCCCATATGTCGAAAATCTCACACACTTGAATTATGTTTTGCGGCATTTCATCACGTTGAGACGATTTTCCTTGACGTTGGCACGAATCACACGACTTCACAAGTGCGTGTGCATCACGATAGATAGAAGGCCAAAAGAAACCGGCATCGAACACTTTCTTAGCCGTGAGATTAGCACCGTGGTGACCACCCGTGGGTCCCTCGTGACAAGCTCTAAGGATATTAGAAGCTTCGGCACCAAACACACAACGTCGAACGAGTTGATCCGCACAAATCCGAAAGAGATAAGGGTCGTCCCAAAAATAGAACTTGACGTCACGAAAGAATTTTCGTTTTTGTTGTGTCGTCATACCCTTGATTATGAAATTGCCCGCATGGTAATTTGCAATGTCGGCAAACCATGGGGTGGTGTCTTTAGAATTCACTACACCGAGAGTCTCAAGAGGAAATGTTTCGGTAATTTCCTTGTTCTCGAAAACATCTTTGTGAGGATCTTCTAGACGAGAGAGATGATCGGCTGCTAGATTCTCGGCTCCTTTTTTGTCAAGCACGGTGACATCAAATTCTTGGAGGAGGAGCATCCAACGAAGCAATCTCGGCTTAGCATCTTGCTTAGCTAAGAGATACTTGATAGCCGAATGGTCGGTATACACGATGCTTTTAGTCAAGACAAGATAAGGTCAGAATTTCTCAAAAGCATAGACCACGGCAAGGAATTCTTTTTCCGTTGTGGTGTACTTTAATTGAGCCTCGGTCATCGTCTTACTAGCATAGTGGATAGGACGAAAATGCTTGTCATAACGTTGCCCTAAGACGGCCCTTATAGCATAATCACTTGCATCGCACATGATTTCAAAGGGTAATTCCCAATTAGGAGCAACAAGAATGGGAGCTTCGGTAAGTTTCCTTTTGAGAGTTTCGAAGGCCTTAACACAATCCTCATTAAAGTTAAAAGGAGCATCCTTCTCGAGAAGGTGTGTCATAGGACGAGAAATTTTCGAAAAGTCCTTGATGAAACGACGATAAAAGTCCGCGTGGCCTAGGAAACTCCTAACTCCCTTAACGGTTTTGGGATGAGGTAACTTGGCGATGACGTCTACCTTAGCTTTATCGACCTCAATCCCCGCCTTCGACACCTTATGTCCTAAGACGATTCCTTGTTTACACATGAAATGACATTTCTCCCAATTAAGCACAAGATTGGTTTCTTCACAACGTTTTAACATTTGTTCGAGATTAGATAAACATGACGTGAACGAATTACCAAACACCGAGAAGTCATCCATAAACACTTCCATCGACTTCTCGATCATATCGTGAAAAATCGCCATCATACACCGTTGAAATGTACCGGGTGCATTACAAAGTCCGAAAGGCATCCTACGATAAGCGAACGTTCCATAAGGACACGTAAATGTAGTCTTCTCTTGATTACGAGGGTCGATAGGGATTTGAAAGTAACCGGAAAAACCATCTAAAAAGCAATAGAATTCATTTCCCGCAAGTCGCTCCAACATTTGATCCATGAAGGGCAAAGGAAAGTAGTCTTTACGAGTGGCGTCATTTAACTTTCGGTAGTCAATACACACCCTCCAACCGGTCACAACACGAGTGGGAATTAACTCGTTGTTTTCATTAGGCACAACGGTCATTCCTCCCTTTTTAGGGACACAATGGATTGGGCTCACCCATGGGCTATCGGATATAGGATAAATCATTCCCGCGTCAAGGAGTTTAAGGACTTCCTTTTTAATGACATCGTGAATTGTGGGATTCACCCTTCTTTGACGTTGAATTGCGGGTTTGTAGTCCTCCTCCATTAAAATCTTGTGAGTACAAAATTTTGGGTCAATACCCTTAATGTCGGATATTTTCCACGCAATTGCCCCTTTATGAGCCTTAAGAACTTTCAAGAGCTCGGTTTTTTCATTATTAGCAAGACCTTTTGCAATAATAACCGGCAACTTGTCATCACCTTCCAAGAATGCGTATTCAAGGTGAGAAGGAAGATCTTTCAATTCGAGGATAGGTGGTTCCTCGATTGAAGATTTTGGTTCAACACTCATAACTTCCATCGGCGAAAGAAATGGTGGAATAGAAGTATCATCACTAATCAACACCTCATCTTCATTGTCGATTTCATTTGAAGTGAAATCGCCTCCTTGGAATGGAGTGAGATTTGGTGTGGAATTAGCAAGAATCGGATCCAAAATAGTGGGATTGCCACTTGACGAGCTATCAGAAAAACCTAATACTTCTTGTGAAAACTCATCGCAAACCACATCAACGATGTCAATGTGATTGATGGTAGCGATTGCATAAACATGAGAAGGTTTCGAGTTTTGAGTAGCGTTTATAACAAGTTCCTCTTCGTTGAATCTCAAAGTGATAGTTCTCGCATGAACATCGATAAGCGATCTCGAAGTGTCTAAAAATGATCGACCTAAAATTAGAGGAACTTGAGGATCCGCGGGGATGTCAACTACTATAAAATCAACGGGATAGTAGAACTTCCCCACTTTCACGAAAACATCTTCGGCAACTCCACATGCCATAATCGTAGAATGATCGGCCATCTCGATGGACATGTTCGAAGGAATGAGAGCCGGAAGCGAAAGCGATTTCCAAATGGAAAATAGCATCAAATTAATGCTCGCACCAAGATCGGCCAAGGCGAGGCATTCTTTCATATCTTGTATGTCACAAGGAATGAGAAACTTTCCGGGATCACCAACTTTTTCCGGTATGCGGTTAAGATAAACCGAAGAACAATTAGCAAGCTTTGAAAGCTTTTCCTTATCGCTCATCATACTTTTAAAAGTGGAAGCGAAACGAGGCATATATAACAACGCGTCGGCTAAACTTACATCAAAATGCACTTGTTGAAACATTTTTATAAAAAGCTCGATTTGTTGTTTGTTACGTTCTTGTAACTTCTCTTTGTTTCGTCTTGAAGGGTAGGGTAAAGGTGGTGTGGGTTGGTCATTAGGCAACGGCCTTGGAAACTCGGGTTCCACAATTGGTATTGGTTCAACCGTAGGTGTGGTATGAGCGGTACTTCGTGGGATTGTAATATGCTCCTTTTCAACCATCACCTCGGGTTCTTTCTCGATTTCCTTCTCCTTAGAAGTACTTGGACGAGAGATTGGTTCCTTGAAAGTTTTACCACTTCGTGTAGTAATAACCTTCATTTCTCCCTTCGGATTTGCAATGGTATCACTAGGAAGACCACCCGAAGAAGAGGGCTTACACATGATTGCTTCAAACATCTTAGCCATTCGGTCCTCAAATTTTGATTCCCTAGCATCCGCTTTTAATAACTCTTGCTTAATCTCATGTTGTCCTAATTCCATCTTTTGTTGGTTTTGTTGTAGACGTTGGACATTTCCTTCCATTTTGTTTGCATGAGTTTTAAGTTCATTAGCAAGTTCATTTTTAAGCTCGTTTTTTAACTCGGATCTTAAGCTAATCATCTCACGTTGCATGTTATCAAATTTAGCATCATTTGCTTTTGCATAATCCAAAAATTCTCCTTGCAAATTTTTAGTGTGAGCATTTTGAAAACCTTGTGTAGTGTTTTGGAAATCACGGTTTTGGTTTTGATTAGAGATTTGTCCATTCCCACTTTGATAATTCCCCTTGTTGTAATTGCGTGTGTTGCCTTGGTGATTACCTTGGTTGTTGTTTCGATAATTGTTAACATTTTGGTTTGGTGGAGCTTGATTTTGGCGGGAACCTTGACCGTTTTGGTTGTAAGTTCCCGTTGCTATATAAGCACTCGAAGTGTTACCATCCGCGGTAATGCACTCGGAAAGATCATGAGCTCCTCCACACGACAAACAACTCTTAGCAACCGCTTTAACCGAAGCGGAATTGGAAGCTTCTTGAGCCTTCCAATGGGACATAAGATTAGCAAATCTATCAAAAAACCGATTTTCCTCATTAGCTTCATCATGTAAGGCGTTAATGCTACGAGACGATTGTGACGAAGATGACGAACCCATATTGGCAACACTCGGTGTGTTACGAGGGTTATAAACCTTAGATCTATTTTCAATGATTTGTAAAGCCTCATTTGTCGTCTTGCACAAAAAATTACCACCCGCGGCGGCGTTCAAATAATCTCGTTCATGATCATTAAGCCCATTATAAAAAGTATCCACTTGATGTAATTCCGTAAAATCATGGTGTGGACATTCATGTAACATCTCTTTAAATCGTTCCCATGCCATTGAAAAACTTTCATTATTTCTTTGCACAAATCGTGAAATCTCATTTTTTAAGTGTGTTGTTTTAGATGGTGGAAAAAACTTGTTCACAAACTTAGAAACGAGATCGGCCCATGTCAAAATTGAATTTGGCGGTTCTTTCTCGAGCCAAATTTTTGCGGGTCCATCCAACGAGTATGGAAACAACATCATCTTAATGGCGTCATGTGGAACATCCTTAAACTTGCTAGTGGCGGTGAGAAGGTTGAAATTCCTAATGTGGTAATGCGGGTTGTCTTAATCGTGACCTCTAAACTTATTTGCTTGAAACATCGACATTAAACCCGTCTTAATTTCGAAATTCTCCGCAAGGATGGCGGGAATCACAATAGCCTCTCCAAAACCCTCGGTGGGTGCTTGTAGCAACTCCATCATAGTACGATTAGCCATGACGACTTCTTGTTCTACAATAGGTTCAACAATTGGAGGTTCTTCAACAATCAACGTCTCTTGATTGGCTTGCTTTTGAAGTCGTTTACGAGCTCGTTTTGCTTGATTACGAGTGATCATAAACTTCACGAAGAATGGGAGGTGAGCAAAGAAGATTCTTTTTGGGTGTTTTGTGAATTTTCAATTTTTTTGTGTTTTTGATGATATTTAAATTTTTTTTTTTTTTGATTTTGGTGTATCTTCGTAGACAACAATCTACAAAATCTCTCCTCGAATCAAACTCTTGATTAAAGAAGCCTCAAAGGAATGAAAACGATCACGTGGAGTGAACGCCTTCGAATGACTTTAGAACTTTGGTGAAAACCAAATTGTTCAAGAGGTTTTAATCACAAAGAAAACCAAGCAAATATAGTATACGTAATTATACTTTGGGCGGCAAAACCCTCGATTAGCCTTCAATCTCAAAATACTCACAAGCAAGCGGGGAAACGAGGCGGCGCGAAGCACTTAAGAGCCTTTTTCCTTAGGGTATATTTTATAATACCCGCCTTATACCCACCTTATAGTTTGTATTTTTCAAAATCGAGCTTCACGAAAGTATTTATCTATTTTTGCCTTTTCTTTTTGTTTGAGATTCGAATACAATAATTAGGAGATCAAATCCCAATTAAGGTTGTGTTTTCACACTTTTGGAGATATTGTATATTTATTGTGATACTTAATACAATATAGTAATATTTATACAAGAAAAACCAAGAAAACCGATAATACGTATTAGTAGAGTTCTACTAATACAAATACTATTTGGTTAATATTAAAAACAACAATGCAAATTAATCACGACACACCTCCCCGGCAGCGGCGCCAAAGTGATTGTTGTAAAATTACACCTTTTAGGAAAAAGGCGTAAAAACGGTAAGTATTGAACAAATGACTTTAGGAAAAATCAAGTGTTAATGACCCAATTAAGTTCGTTTCCCAAGGAGGTATATGTGTGTGACTAAGATGTACAAGATTTGAGATTAATATTTGGTTTAGAAGGGGATTAGAAGAGAAAATGACGAAGTCGTAAAAATAAAAATTAACACAAAATCACTATTAGAAAGTTCAAACGTAAAACCTTAAAAATCACCAAAATTAAAATAAATTCTAAAAATTACCAAAAATTCACCAAAAATCAAAAATAATAAACTAAGAGTTTACCAATGATCAAAACTTTTTCAAACCTTTTAAATAATTAAATATTCAATTTTTAAATGCTAATTAAAGCCCTAAAAATAAAATAAATTATCAAAAAGCCCAAATTAAGATTTTTCAATTGATAAACCTCTAAAATGACCTAAAAAGATTAAAAACTATTTTTAGAAATTTTAAAACTAATCAAAACTATTTAAAATGATTTAAATACTATTAAAACTTAAAATAATTATAAAAATTAATCTATAAGTGATAAAATTATTCTAAAAGTTGCTAAATTCCTATTTTAATGTATTAATCCTAAAAAAAATGTAAAAAGTTGGAAAATGTGAAATTTTAAAAATAATAATAAAATAATAATAAAATAATATTAAAAATCCAAAAATTATAAAAAATTCTAAAAACTTGCAAACCAGTTTATTTTAACCTAAATAATCAGAAAATGAAAGTGAAATTACCAAAATACCCCTAATGGGCCCTCAAATGGGCCAAATCCAAAAACAGTCAACACAAATGGGCTTTTGGGCCCAAAAAGTCAAACTTGGCCCAATTGACTTGGAAAAGCCCTATCTGATTTAATTCTAAGAACAAAACTCTAAAGGCCCAAAAGCTGAAAATGTGCTTATCACAGCTTATTGAACACAAAGCTTATTCTTATTGGGCTTTTCAGCCCATTAAGCCATAAGCTAATGCCATAAGCTCTAATTTGACACACAACCCTCTTTTTGGATGCTTAAGAGATCTGTCAAAAGAAATTTCCAATAAGCTCACTCAATAAGCCAGAAAATAGAAAAGTAAAAATTCACAAAACGACAAAATACTCGTTTTTGAGAAATACTCAACCTCAGAAGCTGATTTAACTTGCAAAAGCTTTCAAATGGACTCAATAAGCAATATCAATCAACAAAAATCCAATAAGCACAAGCAATAAGCCAGAATAAGCACAAATGAACTTATGTTAAAGTCAAAGGACTTGGTTTTCTAGTCAAACCTAAAAGTCAACCACCCAAATGCTCCAGGATGAACAAATGGGTCAAAATATGAGCACCTATTACAAAAACAAAGTTGTTGCTGGTTAAAATAAGCTATTATAGCTTATTGATAAGCTGACACCAATATTGCACTATCAGTGGCAACCAGCAGGGGAAAGGAGTTCCCACTGCTTTGACTAATTGACCAAGCTTATTTGAGAGTTCTGGTTTAATTCAATTGGAAACAAAGGCACCCTTGTGATCAGTGAACCACAAGGAGTCAATAGCAACAATAAAATCACAAAATGATCCACACAATAAGCCACAATAAGCCAAACAGTCCACAGATATGCTCCAGATATGCAAATAAGCAGTTAAGCACTTAATAAGCAGATTTCAGCAAAATAAGCCAACCAAACTTAACCAGATGCATACACAAGCTATATAAACTAACAATAAACACAAAGCAACAAGAATCAAACACTGAATCAAAGTAAATAGCAAGATCAAAGCACTAGAAGTTACTGATGAACAATGAACATATGCAGAAAACAAGTTTGCTGATATACTTGACACTTGATCCAATTTCAAGCCTCAAATCCTTCTACCCTGGTGTGATTAACTATGATTTAGCACTTGTTACCCTTAAACTATGCTTAGATCTAGGTGTCCTCAAAATCCTAGCCAATTTTACCAAGTTATGAAGATTTTATAGCCAATCTATGAATCAATGAGTTCAAGACCTTAAAACCTGCAAACAGATGAACATATGCACCCAAATATCAGATACCAATACTTGCATACAACACACAAGCACTTAACAATCCTCAAATCCAACTTATGCAGTAATCCAAAACACCCTTTTAAAACTTATTTTCACAAATTTTCAAAGGATCATGAAGATTCAACCCACAAATCAGATCAATAACACCTCAATAACATCAAACCAAGCCAAATCAACAATAAACATCCACAATAACACAGATTCAAGCAATAATCCACAAAAATCACAAATATTCAGAAACTTAAAGAGAAAATGAAAAGGGAAGAAGGTGCAAACCTCCAAGACCTACATCCAGGCCCTGGATTGTTTGAGCTGAGGTACTAGCAAAACAAGTACTAGCTTCCAATGCTGCTAAGATGAACAAACACAAAGGTGAGATCAAATAAACAATGACTTTCTGATTTTTGAAACCCAAGCTTTATCAACTAAAACCTTGCCTCAAAAACCTTCAAACATATAAATGGAACTCAGAATTAGGCTATTCCAACACCAAACTTTTAATAAACAAGAACAAGATTTCTCAAACTTCAGAAAATCAAATTTTATTACTTAAAAAGGAATTACAAAGATTGATAGCCTAAAACTGGAACAAAGGGACTCTCACATGTTGAGGTCTCCTTTTATAGGCAAATGCCTGGCTAAACACTATTCACAAACCCTAGAAGTGAAATTCCCTAAATGCACTAAGTCTTCTAGACGTTTTCTTGATGTGAGCTGTCCAAAATGCATCCAAACCGTTTAAAATAGCTTTGTGATGAAGCAATGAGTGTCAGCTGTTGATCTTGACACGTGGCTAAGCTTGGAGAGTAAGTTGTGTTTTCATTGGGTAAGGAGGTTGAGTGTGGGGTCCAGGGAGTAGTGGGAGTGAGGGTTTTGTGTGTGGGATTCGTTTCTGCATGTGTGAATCACACGTGGGTGTGGGTAATTTTGATTTACCCTTTGTTTTAAGTGATGGTAAAACTGGGTGGATGAAGGTGAATAGTAAAGTTTTTGATCCGTTTTTGTAGGAAAGAAAGGTGTTTGGCGCATTTTCAGTGTTTAAATGTTTCATTTGCACAAGTTTAGCCCTCCTCTTTCCTTTCTTTTGGCATTTGTGGATAAAAGTCTGTCAGCGCCCAATTAAGCTTGTAACAACTTTCACCACTTGGCAATTTTGGCACATAACTTTTCAAAAGGGTTTTCAAGGGTTCTTTTTGCCATTTTGAGATATTTCAAGGACTGATTTTGAACATTATTGATCTTCTAAGGTCTTCATTGTATCTTTGACTTTATGAGGGACCATTATTGGCAATTTTGATTTGTTGAGGGACTATTCTTGCCATTTCTTCAAAGTTGAAGGACCTTTTGTGTAATTTTGACAAACTTAAGGGACCAAACTTGTAATTATGAATATACAAGGGTTTTAAGTGTCATTTCTTCAATAAATGAGGATCAATCTTGTTTGTCTTCAAGTCTTCAAGGGTATTTGTTGAGAATTCCATGATTAAGGCCCGGTTCTTTGTACGGCTTCGTTTCTCGTGTCCGTTTTTCCTTGTAACTTGTGATCTTTTGTCTTTTTCACGATATCCATACCTAAAATACACAAGTAAACAAACACAAGCATATATATGGTATTTTATGACATTTTTATGCATTTAAAGCCCGAAAAGAACGATGAGATAATGTATAAATGCCACTTAACCAAACATCACCTATATATGCAATGGAAAATGTTCTTTGGAAATCTTCTTGTGATTCATTATGGTTTATTATGATTGTTGTAATTCTTTCTGTTACGTTCTATGATATTGATATATCTTAATTGTTCAGCTTTCTTTATATGAGTTGTAGCAACACGTGTGTTTGTTAAAACGAGCAGCATTGAAAATATGGCCATTACTTAAAAGTTAAAACGCTCACCAGTAGGATGAGCATTTTGTCTCGAACCGGACCGGTACCTGGGTTCCGGTAAAATTCCGATTTCCCGATACTTGTATCGATATCCGAATCTTGTTTGGATATTCGAGAAAATTCCGATTTCCCGTTGCCGGTACCATTAATTTATGCTCGAAAAAAATTGATACAACTAATTCGATCGTGCTCATCCCTACTTACCGTTCACTTACTAAAAATCAAAATGTTCTTCCTCTCCGTAACAAACATACTCAATGTGAGTGATTTATTTGTAAATTTGGATAAACTTATAAAATACAGTAATGTAAAAAAGAAAAGACATGATAAAGGTAGCAAAAGAAGGTATTTTATACCTAACAATGTGTCACTTGCCAAATGTTATGGCCATTCATTTGGATGTTACAAACATTTTAAGCACGGCTGTGAATTCTTTTGAGTCATGCTAGATGCAAAGACAGAAAAAGAATGAGAATCATATATAAGAGCCTAAACAACTTATTGAAGGAGCTAATAATAGTTAGTCGCCTTCAGTGATCAAAACTTGCTATTTTTCACCATGAGGAATGTAATTTAATTTATAATGTTTAGAAGGAAATTTAATTACTAAAGAAAACTGTAGAGGGGGGCATTGACAACCTCACATATTGCAACTTTCTATTGCGGGCTGCAATACACATCCTAAGATACAACTTTAACTATTTATGAGTTACAAATACGAGTAACAATCAAGAGGAGTACAGGATGGAAAAACATTCGCCAAAATCTAAATCCACATCCTGCTGTTCCAAAATTGGCTGACAGTTGTAAGTGGTACACCGTGTATCACCTTAAAGCCCCAGTTTGGAAAGAAGTTCACGCCATCTTGGAGTTTCTTCATCAAAAATGTAAGTCAAAGGAGACACCAGAACGCCACTGCCTCCAATCTGCATGATTGTATAAAGTAACATCACATAAATTTGATGCTTAAAACAATATTGTAAACGTATCACATGGTATTTGCATTAAAATGGAGTATTATTGTACAGTGCTGTCCAGATGCTTAAACAACTTTTTGGCAAGTCATTAACTGAAGGAAATTCAAACTAAACTTTTCTTAGAGGAATTGAAAGTGTACATGGAGACCTATTACTTATTCAGCCATAAAACCTCCCTTGTAGGAAAGGAGGAATCTTATTGAATTTGATCTTCCTTGGTTGACCAAACTACAGGGTTTTAAAAGAACACGTGGTGGCACACGTTCATTGCAGATACTCGAGTAATTTCAAATAACCCGTGGTGGTCCATGCAATTATTTTTGCTAGAAATAAGAAGCTACTTTCAAATTTCATATCTTTCTTCACTATAAGCCTGAAAATGCTACAGGAAATGAACTATAGAAAAATGAACTATAGTTTAAATGTCCTTCCGAAAGTGTCTGATTCTCCACCTCTAAAAGTAGTGGTGTAATCTCAACCATTCATATGTTTGGTCTCTAAAAAGTCAAATGGTGTTCGAGGGTTGGCCCCAACCCGATTCGTTCTGGTTTGACCCACTATTAATATTATATGTTACCCATTTTGACGAGTCACCAGAACCACCCATTTTGTCACCTATATCTAGAAGAATCATCCACAACATATATCATGATTTAGTCATACTGTTGAAGACTGAGGATATCTTACCGCTCTCAGCTGCTGAACAGATTTGTAGAGTAACTTCTTGGGTACACAGATGACTATCGCATAATAATCAGCTTTCACTTCACCGTCAATTTTGCGGAAAACTGGACTTATGGTAGGTCCCTGCATGCACGAAAAATGCACAGGGTCAGACATAGTTTTACTTGCACGTCATTTAAAAGATGCACCAAGATTGTGAACAGTCCTATTTATTGCTTCGTTTCCAAGAGTGACCCATCTCAAAAATGTCTTTTTTCTTTAATAAGAAAAGAACTATCACCTGCAGTCCAGATAATGATGGTTGGCTCAGAATTCGCTTGGCTACTTCATCTGCACTAGATCCTCTCATGTTGGCAACTACCTGCAGAGATGCAATATATAAGAATGTCTGAGTAATGAAAAGATCTAACAAACTTTTACAAAAGTGAATAATCTTTACTGTCTTGTAACTTTACTCCACTCCAAAATCCCATAAGCAGAATCACAAAAGTGGAAAAGAAAATTTAAAAATACACGTATTCTATAGATAAACAAATGACAAAAAAAAATGTGTATCATCTTACTGTGAATTGACCAGATGCCCTTAAATGTGCCTCAAATCTTTCAAGGATTTCATTTGTGATGTCGAGTAAACCTTTTCGCTGGAGTAAAGACTTCTTACTAGCAACTAGGACAGCCTGTTGAGCAATCAAATTAGAGCTACAATAATAAAAAACAACTGAGAACAAAAAAACACAAGCTTCGCATATCGGATGACTATACCTGACTTTCTAATAGAACGCCACCCTCAATTTCTTTAAGGTTGTTCTCTTTCAATGTTGTTCCACTACTAACAAGATCTACAATGGCATCAGCTATCCCCATCTGAATAAGAAAGCGCAAATATGTGAAGGTTATAATAATACAATGTAGCTTGAAGAATAATAGAGAACTTTCAATACATAAAAACACACTTATCTGGTCACACTCTTTGACAAACCTAGAGAACAATGAAATCATGAATAACTGACATAAATATGTACAAACCCTATGGGCCATGTCTGAAAAGAAAGATAAGCTATAGCAGGTGAAGCTCCTACAATTTCAGCAAATGCAGCTCATAAACTAGTTTACTGTGCTGAAGAATGCCAAATATAACAGTTGAAATCCACGCAAATACTCATGAAATCACATGATAACTGTACACAGATCATGCTTTCCAGTTAAAACTATATGCAATAATGAATTTAGACTATATTAACTAACTAAAGTGAACCTTGTCCAGTTACAAAGGTGAAGGAAACGAGTCTTGATATACGTAGGAGCAGATACATAGTTCCAACTATTGTAATTTATAAGTCATTTATGGAGCCTACAGGTCATGTAGGGATATGACTATCTATAGTACACGCAGATCTGTTGAGTTAGATGTGAAGAGTAAATTCATTCATCCAAACCATATGAATATTTCACCTATGTATGATGCAAGAGACCTCACTCTCAATGTGCTAGCATCTCATGTATGTGACGCCTTAATTCACTTCCTCCTAGAGCGGTGTTTCTTATATGTTTCGGAAGGTAGACACAGATGGCTATTGGGGATAAACCAATAAACTTCAATAGAGCATCGATGAGAAAAAGAATTATTTACTTTCATAAACATATGTGAGGGTAGCATGATGCTAAGTTTGTCAAGAGTCAGGTTTCTTATTTCTTGCAACATACATGTGCACGATCTCCTTAGACATCCTTATTGCCTATTGACACCTTAAAATGTTTCATCTCTGAAGGCTGGAAGTACTGCAGTGATATCGAAACTCAATTCGGTCTCCTCCATGCTCTCTCCTTATGCTATTGGTTGCTTTTGATGTACTTCTAGAATGTGAATCAGGGAAATCAGAAAGGAGATAAAATATAGGCTATAGCATGTAAAAATGGAGGTTAGAGTAGAGAATAGAAAGACCACAGCAAATTAGCAATCATTGTGCATTAATTATATTTAGACCTTCGAGTTAGAGCATTGAAAAAAATACATGCATCCAGTGATTATTTAACGCACCAATCATCATAAATTACAGGAACTTCAAAGTTCAAACTATGGTTTCTCTAAGCGGGAAAAGAAACAACTAAACTTAACACGAGAATGTGTTGCTTCATTATGTTGGACAACTGGACTGATACAACTCGGGGAAGATGAGAAGTGTAAGAACGAACAAAAGAGATAGATGATCAGAAACTCATTAGAGTGCTTCTTTCCCGAAGTCGTCACAAGTCGGAGATGATAACAAGGGGTTAAAAATGAGACAAAAGGAAGAGACTCCAATACGATCATGTGGAAGGCACATGATAGAACGGTGGAGAGTCTGGGGCACAAAACATGCATAGTTTCAATACTAAAGTAGGGACCCTCCTTCGAGTCATTCAAAGTTAGAGAGCTCAAGTTGCTATTTTGATCAAATCACAAGGACTCAAGGTAAATTACTCTTCGTAAGTTCATAGCAATAATAAAACTAGATAATAATAGTTGGATTGGAGTTTTATAACTACTCCTACCCTAAAAACTTGTCTCCCACATTCTTTTAGACGTTCATAGTTGGTAACATCGTAAGCCTCTAAGTTAATTCTCCCAAACGACACATTCAATCTTCTTTATTAACGCTACGGGCAATGCATACAACTTTTCAGAGTAATGGCATGCCACATCAGCATTTCATAATATATACGGCTTCATTTTCTTAAACTATCAACGCAGCCTTATAAATTTATTTGAATTGGACCTGCTAAATTTTATGTTGATTTTTGTGTAATTAATTCCTATACATGTATTCAAAAATTACATGAATACTGAAAAATCATTCAAATTTACATTAACAAGGATTGTGTAAACAAAAATCACATTAAAAGATCACATATATACTTAACATAAAATTTTAACTAGTAAAAAAAAAAAAAAAAAAACTGGTAAAAGGTTTCTGCATTCAAAATTTAAGACCAGACACAAAAAAAAAATTAGAAAAAACACCTTAAAACAAGCTACAACAGAAACAATGATTTTGTATACAAGAAAATATACATTACTACAAAACTAAGATGGATATCTCATGAGATGTTATTTTAATCTTTGCTAACCAAACTTTCTATTTTTTTTTTTTAGAAAAAACACCTTAAAACAAGCTACAACAGAAACAATAATTTTGCATAGACGAAAATATACATTACTGTAAAACTTAGATGGATATCTCATCAGATGTTATTTCAATCTTTGCTAACCAAACTTTTTAAAAGAGCAGTAGATGTGAGGCTCATCGAAGTTTTGTTTTTATACAACCCGTTCATGAACATAAAGCACACAAAACATATAAATGTCATGGTTAAAGCTTAAGAACAAAGGCGTGAATGTGTGATGAGCAAGAGTTTTGATTTATATACATTTTCATGATGTATTACATTTTTCTTCGTCAAATGAAATATCTAAATTTCACATAGGGATAATGATAAAAAAAATGTAAGTTGTTAAAATTTATGGTTGTATGGAATACTAAAATTTCAAGCTTCGTAACCAGGCTTTTCTAGGATATCAGGATAGGGGTTTTAACTAGGCTTCAGACTAGAGAATAAGACCGTTTCTAGGTACACCGGCCCAGCCTAGAACTTGGTCCAGGCCACGGTCAGCCTCTCGGGTCATTCTAAGACTAGGCTTTACTTGTTATGTGTAGACACAACCACGATAACTGTAAGAGAATCAGGTATATACAGACTAACTTTCATGGTAATTTATGCATCGCATTATAGATGAACAATGTCTCACCGCAGGAGCTGCCTCCAACGCCCCATCAGCAGTTGAAAAATCAACGTGCTCAAGCCCATTCTCCTTCAGAAACTTAGGACCTAGCTGCAGTAAAGAGAGGTAAAACTATAACTTTCAATTTGTTAAGAAACTCGAAATTGAAACTATGAAAGGAAAATAAATGATTACATATGTGAAACCAGTGGCAACTCTGAGAGGCTTCTCGGCAGTCCACTGAGGCATTTGTGCTAATTCCTTCACTGAATTAATCTTCTCAAATATCCCATACTTTGGAATCTGTCAGAAACAGGGTAAAAGAAGTCAACTAAACATTTATCAAATTTGAGACTATAACTACTGTTTCTTAGTTTGTTCATTTCAAGAATGATAATATAACTTACTGCAAGTGATAAACGACAATCTCCATATGCCAGTGCATCATGAACAAGGATTAGATCTTCGTCTCCCTACGCAAAACAGTTATAAAACATGATTTATATGTTACAGTGTCCAACTTAAGAATGCAATGGGCATGCAAAATAAGAATGCAGTAAACAACACCAAAGCCACAGCAATGCTATTGTCATCAGATCGACAAAGAAATGAAATGAGATGATCCAATAGTTAGGGCACAATGCCAGCACAACAAACCAAAAACCTATGTAAACGTCTGATTTTTTTCCTTATAGCCTCCGCTTGTCAAGTTTCTTGATCATATATAATCATGACGTGTACAGAACAAAATATGCTCTCTGCACTCTGGGATCAGATGTGTTATTTCCGTACAGAACTCGAAAAGAAAATTACAAAGACCATACACGTTGGGTGCATTTAGTAATTATTACTCAAAAACCCGCTCAAATTCAAGACAATGCGACCGACTAAGATAACTCCTGGCAGAAAGAAAAATGTACTCAAATCCTCTTAATACTCATTATAAAGTTCTTAAAAGAGTCGGGACATCGTTCTTGTTATAGCTGAACTAAATTGTACCTAAAAAAGTGTGAAATTGAACATTTGACATAAAACACCAAATCTAAGCTGAGGAAACAACCATCTAAAAGTAATCTACTGACACCGGTAACACATTTCTAATGAATCAAGAATAATGATTCAAACATATTATGAAACAAATACGAAGCTTTTATCATAACCAAAAAACGAGCTATAACTAGTTATAAAGATATACAGTATGCCCTTCTTTCGGTACATATAGATTCTTACCTGTCCATATTCACTAAGTGTGTCAAGACCAACAATGCCAAGGTCTAAATCTCCCGATACTAGTTTGCGTACAATATCTTTTGGACGTTGAAACCAGACTTCTACATTTGAGAGCTGCAATCAAATTGTGAACTAGTCAATTTCAAAGACGAATTTAATAACGGATGACAGCTTTATTAACAATCTAAAATGCAATGTGCTGTGTAAACCACCTTTCCAATTATTTAATTGGCAGAATGACATCTCGTGTCATCCCATAATGCTTAAATATATTCAGAAAAAAGCACATTTTGTTATTGTTATTGATAAATCATTAGTGAAAAGTAAACCATAACACATATTCCCTCAACCATGTATCCCTAGTTCCATACACGTCATGTTTATATTATATTCCAAAAGAGGATACAGTTCAAATTCTTTGGCCAGAACAGGTTTACAATATTGGCAGTCCAGAACTAAAACTAATTTCAATAGTCACTAATGGCTGCAATTAAAGTATATTTGATCTCAATCTCCCTAAATTGTAAGACGAAAGTGCATATCAATTCTCATATAACAGAAATTACTCTTCCGAAACAAGCTACAATCATCATTAAAAACAGTTGCAATTGGTAGTTGTTGTGTTGAGATTTTTCATAACAACCAACTTCGATTTTTTATTACTTAGGCAAGGAAAAGTTTCACGTCATATACATAACACCAATCACGTGATTGTTCTTTCTTTTAAAATAAACAACATTTTCCTAACTTCAATCCTGAAAACAATACATATACAAGCCCGGTTAACCTAATCACCTTTCGTCCTCAATACCTTTTACAATTCTATCATTAAACGGGTACACAGATTAGGTTTTCCCTCTTCAAGTAACCCTAAGAGAGCAACTCTTTGATTCAGATGTACGTGGCGGTCGTGGCCTAACCAAGATATCACCGCGACCGTTTTGGCGTTTCCGACCCTTTCCGTGGCCACCCCCAAATAAGTACTTAGTGAGGTTTGAACTCAATGTGAGGATTTTAAGTGCCTTACCACTAGACCATTTGGTAATGGCTTCTAAAATGTAACAAGCTCCACATTTTCACTAGAATTTGCAACTGTTTTTAGAACACACTGTACGCACAAGATATAGGGCAAGTTATAGCCTATAACTCAGCCCCATGGCTTGAGACTCCACCCCCTCCCTCGTTTAAGGCATTGCGCCAAAATTACCAACCAAGTAATACGGCTATTTTTTTTTGTTATTTGTAGGATGGAATTTTGGGGTTAAATCATAGGGAAAAGTGCTGAGGTGGCATCAAGGGTACAAAACGCAATATTCTAAATAGAGCACACATATATATAAACCGAAGACATATATACTAATTATTATTGAGCTTTATTTAACAAGTAAGCATATTACATACATTCGTTAACAAACAATATTAGTCAACCGAGCTCGAACATAACCTAATTGCGCAACAAATTCGGCAAAAAACGCTAATAACCGCAAACCTGAGGAATATCGGCAACGTATTGTCTGGGATTAAGCTGCCTAACAGACAGTTGACAATCCTTCAAAACAGATAACAAACAAAAAATCAGATAACAGATTATATAAAATTAAATTTTATAAAAAGAATAAAAAAAAAATAATAATAATAAAATATACTTTGAGAAGGTCAAGTGTATCGGAAGCCATACGACCTTTACTAGGCAAACCTAATCTAATCTCATTTCTGTTTTTATCCGATGACGTCATCTCCAGGTTTCCGTTAACGACGGCAGTTACCGGAGAAGACGTACATGAGATAACGCTGAATTTAACGGTAGATGAAAATGATAATGGAGGATGACGGAAGCGGGTGGTTGTTGTGGTGGTTGGACATTGGATGAGTGACATGGCGGAGGTGTGACGGTGGTTTGTTGTATTTCCGGTCAAGGTAGGTTAGGTGGGAAAGTGAGTGAGTGAAGTGAAGTGAAGTGAAGTGATTTTGTGGGACAGGTGGTTTACTTGTGGTGTGGCTTACCTTGTTGGCTGTTGCCTTTCGTTGCTTGGATTATATGCCCTACGATTTAATAGCCAGGAGGGTGTGTGAAGAGCTAACTCCTTAAAATTTTGCGCAGTTATCTGTCAACTCAGCGCCACATCATAACAACACAACTAATCAAAATATTCTTTCACTCACAACACACCCAATCCTTCTTCATTTGGGGCCACCACTATCTTTTATTTTTCTTTTTTTTATTTTCACACAAATTAAAATTTATTTCACTTAAATAAAACATTACAAATACGGAAATAAAAATTACAAATACGGAATAAAATTAAAAACGATACGATACGATACGGTACGGTTCGACGGAATTTAATCGGTTTTGGGATCCGAATCAGATTCCGATGAAATACCCCACGATCTCTTGATGAATTCGCGTGTCTTTTCCCACTTGATCTGCTTCGCCAACTCTTGTTTCTCTCGTTCTTCTTCTGCTAATGCTTCACGTAATGCTTCTTCATCATTAAGCAGGTGATATTCTTGTTCCTCAGTAAGACGGAACTCAGCAGGTACCTGATATTCTTCAACAGGGCTCTCTGGTTGATGAATAGTAGGAACGGATGATTCACCCATCGTGTTTGGGTAAGGTTGTGGAGGGTAAGGTTGTGGAGGGATTGTCTGGTACCTTTTTTCCGGTGTCGATGGGTTACTTCGAGTAGCTTTTCGTTTGTTTTGTTTCTTGTTTGCAGAATTGTTTCCTTGAGACATGTTTTAGAGTATGGTTTTGTGTGAGAAAAAAAAAACTAAATGGAAGTAGTATTTATAGTGAAAATATAGCCGTTGGAACCCATGTTAAATATGGCCGTTGGAAAATTCAAATTTAAACATAGCCGTTGGAAACATTACTGAAATTAAAATTACAACATAGAAAATAAAATAACATTACTGAAATTAAAATAACATTATTTAAATTAGAACTAAAATACCGAAATTGAAATTCTCTAATCCATTCTTTTTTAGAATCCATCTGTTTTTCGATTTTAACGCCTTCTTCAACCAAAGCATCATGTACTTCATCGTCTTTATTCGATTCTTTTTTCAAAAATTCGATTATCTGATCACGTCACTCTTTTGCAATATCCTTGCATTTTTCACATGCCTCCTACAGTTCAAATTTTGAAGAGGATGCACTTTCAAATTTGAGGGCTAAATCCATAATCGCTTTCTGTCGAATGTTGTCTTCCTTAATTCGTTTAGCAACTAATTTTTTGATCTGATCATAAGTGTGTGGAGCCGAACAAGCCATTCTAGTAGTAATTTTTTGATTTTAGGGAATGAATATGATTGTTAAAATTGTTAAATGGGGGAGAGTTTATATAAAGATTAAGAAAAAAAAAACTTTTCAAACCAAACGGCTCTAAAATCAAACCCAACAGATATATTTGACCATGTGGCCTCGTCGTCAACATTTCGCATTTGCGAAATTGACACGGCGAATAGGGGGTCGGTGTGGCGACGAGCCACGGCGAAGCTCGACGAGGGGCCACCTCAGCACGACGAGGTACCCCTCGTCACCACACCCTCCTCTCTTAGTGTGACCTAATTTTAAAAATATATTTTTTTTAAATTAAACTAAATTTCATAAAAAGACATTACATTTAATTAAAAAAATACATAATAATTCAAATAAAAAAAACATGACAATAAAAAAAACATTACACTAAAAAACATTACAATAATACTAGTAATTTAAATTATAAGTTTCATTGATTTCGTCTTTAATTTGTTGCAAGGCTTGTAGGTGAACTAGAGGCAAATTAGGTTGATTTCTGTGTTATAGAACAACAAGTCCTTATCCCGTTTCTTTTTTTTCTCAGCAAGCTCAATTTCTCGACGCTTTAATTCGAGCTCTTTTATTTTCAAGGCCGCTACTTCTTGTTGAGCTGTCTCTTGCAAATCCAACTCTCGTTGCTTGAAGCTAACGTATTCATCTTATTGCTGCTTCTTTTTCCCCCAGCCAATGTCTTTCATTCTCCCCCATTTGTTGGTTACAAGATCAACAAATGAAGACTTCCATGTTGACAACGATCCTGATGACTTCTTTTTAGCTTGATCACGACCCATTGGATGGTATTCTTAAGTCTCTTCCTCCTCAGCTCCTGAATCATCGTTCAAATTCACGTAACCAGCGTGCCCAGAACCAAAAGTGGTTTCAGAAGTCTTGGATTTTTTGTTACTCGTCTTTGTAAACTTTGGCATCTCAACCTGTTGCCAACTTGGGTGATCTTGAGCACTTTCCACGCCTCATGGTACGTAAAAATTTTATGGTAAGTCACTTTGTATTTAAAACAAGCTTTTTGGAAATCAGTGAGATCATTGGCACCACTATCATGAGTGCGCTCAACGTTATTCATCAAACCATAAAAAGCTCCAACACTTGGACGTAACTTGTTTTTCCATTTGCTCACAACCGCGTCGTACCCTCTAGCCGAACGCGTCTCGGTTTCATAGTACTTCAATACGTCTTTCCAAAAGCCCTTTGTTTTTACTATTTCCAACCGTGCTATTCTCGGAAACATGACACCAACCTTTGCACAACGCAACCTCTTCCTCACTTATCCATTCTTTTGGCGGCTAATTCGACACAACCTGCTTGGCTTTCAAAGACATCTAGAGGGCTTCTTAGGTTTGACTGGTGACATCTCTTCCGCGTCTTCATCAAGGTTATATGCACCGTGATATGACCCGTGTCCCGAACCTTGGCCCATCGCCTGATCTTGGCTCGGACCCTCACCCGCACGTTGATTGCCAAAGTAGTCTTGATTATACATCATTTCCTCAAAATCAGCATCAACCTCAAAACGATTAATCGGAGAATACGACGGGTTAAGATGTGAAGAAGTTGAAGAATCCATAGTAGAGCGATACATACCTGTGGGAGATTCATAGAAAGGTTGTTGGTTGTTATCACGTTATGGGGGATACAACGTACGGTTTGAATAGTTTGGGTGAGATGGTTGTGGTGAACAATATTCAAACCAGGCGCGTCTAAACCGGAAGTTAGGTGACACGCCGGATAATCGAAAAGCCGAATTCGGCGTCACATGGGGAATGGTTTCTTGACGAACTCTTGGTCTTGGGGTTTTGGTTCTAAGGGTTCTCTTGCTAGACATGTCGGATAGTTATGTGGGAAATTTGAATGTGAATGTGTGAAAAAATCGAGAGAAATGCTTAAATTTATATAAGGATAAAAGTTTAAATTTAAAAAAAAATATTTTTTTTTGTTGCTAACGGCTAGCAAACACACTTTTCCCTTTATTCCACTTTCCAAACTAGATCGCATATGGAGTCGTTTTAGGCCGCCCGAATGGGACGAATCGGTCGCCACAACGGGGCGACCGACTGAGGTCTCGGTCGCGACCGAAATAAAATACCTCCATTGCGGGTAGCATAAAAACCTGCATTATTTTATGTTTTGTATGATCTGATCGGACGGAAGATCGAACCACACCATTTAGCTCCGATACTCGATCCAATGTTTTGAACCAATTCGGTTTTGGTTTTACTTCGTCCGGTTTGATTTTTGGATCGTGAACAACCTTAATGTGACAACTCTAAATTCTGAGATTTGCCATTTGTGACTGTTTGACTTTGATTATGTGTTGAGTGTGCGTTTATGTGTTATATGTTTGTGTTTGAGACTTTGACTTAGGTTCAGACATAGTTTATGTAGTACGTGATACGTTATATGATGATACATTGGGAATAGTTCGTGCTCATGAGTTCACATAGATGTGACTATGAAGTGATATGGCATTTTTAAGGTCATTCTATGTGCATGTAATAGCTATGGGAATTATAGTATTATTTTATTTGTCGCGTATACGTATTTAATATTGTGTACGTAATGTTATTACGTAATTATATATTTAAGCATTTTAGTGTGTAGGTTATTAGTTTCGGGTTAGTTTAAAACTCCGTTAATTTATTTAAGAGTCGTAGATAGTAAAATTTTATAGAATAAAATTTTATAAATGGTTAAAGGTTTTAATAAAAAAATGTGAACATATGTTTTAACTAGTTTTTAAAAGTGTAAGGTTTTAAAAAATAAATAAATAATAAATATAAATTAGGAAAATATATAGAAAAACAAAATTAATAAATATTAAATAAAAAAATATTTTTGGTAAATTTTTTATATAATCGGTTGAAAAAAAAAGAAAAGAAAAGAATGGGTAAAAGCCCATTAGGATTTGTGTTGTTATTTGGAAAGACATATTGTAAAGTATAAGTACCACACTACAAACAAAAAGATCAGATTTTTCTTCATAAAAAAAAAGACGATAGGTTTTATAAGAAAATTAGAGTTTCTTAAAAAAAACATGGTTTTGATCAAAGGTATTGATCTTTATTAAATTCTTGTTCTTATTTAATTAATTATGTTAGAATCATGTTAATAATCATATAATGGATTAGGGTTTTTAATTTTCTGGAATTAAAATAATTTAGGGCTTGAATTTGGTAATTAATGAGGGGTTTTTTTAGGGTTTAAATCGGATTATTCAGGAACTGTCGCAAATATGTCAGAATCCGTCGCTAAACTGTCAGAATCCGTCGCTAATGTTTGGGAAGATTTTAGGTAAAATCGTTTTGGTCATAACTTATTCGTTTTTAAAGCTTTTTGGGTGATTCAAAGCCTAAAATTTTGTACTCGGAATGTAGGTTTCAAATTATCAGAATGTATAGCCTATGGAGGTCACTAACTTGGTCGAATTATTTGTACAAGTGTCGAGTTCAAGGTTAGTGTTTGTACGACAAGGCTTAAAATCATGTTTTGGGTATTTTGGGTTAATGGACACTTAGAGGGCTAACATGGGGCTGACTTGAGAAAGAATTTGAGATGTATCCATCATAGGGATTGTTACATTGATAAAGGATTAGAGTTTATGTGCTTTAGGTAATTGGTTGTTCGTGAGGAGACTTTGGATTGCTTTTGCAAGGTGAGTTCATAGTCCTATTTTGCTACGTTTTTAAAGGTTTTTCTAGTATGGATAGAGATGACACTTGCAATGTTCTTTAACATGATTTAGTACTATGTTTTAAAATGTGTGGACATAAATGTGTTATTGTGTGACTTGCGTGCTTATGTGCTTTGATATGTGTTCTGATATGTGAATCTTGATTGTGTTATGATTGGGATTGGTACATAGATGTATGGGCGTCTATGGGACCAGTTGTGATGTGTGTGGAGCGTGGGGCACGATCCGTCCTGAGTTCTTGGTTCTGAGTTCTTAGTTCGTGGGGCACGATCCGTCCTGAGTTCTTGGTTCGTGGGGCACGATCCGTCCTGAGTACTTGTGCATCGTCTCTTCGGAGGCAAGATATCTCGACGGGGATATAGTTCATCTTCCACATGTGGTGTGGGAAAGATCTGGATAGTGTGGTGTGTGTTCTTGTGTGTGATGGGATACTTCTTGATTGTTATAGTGTGCTTTGTGAATTGTAGATGTGATCGGTACTTGGTTTAAGTTTTTTTGTGGATGCATGTAACATGATTATCACATTATGGCCCACTACTATAAATTGTTTTTCTTCAACTTATTTACAGCGGATGTCAAGGTTTCTTATGATGTTCTAGATAACTTAAACCTATGTTCTCACCAACTTTATGTTGACAGATTTTAGTGTCATTTTCAGGTGAGGTAGTTGTGCAAGATGATGTTAGAAGTGGCTAGAGTATAAAGGCTGCTAGGATTGCATTAGGAGGAATCCCTTTCCTCTTAGATTTTATTTTGTCTTTTGATTTAGTAAATTGTTTGATACCTATATGTTTGATGTGTGTTATTTGAATGTCTTTGGTAAGAGGTAGGCCTATTACCTACTTACATAGGCGCCTACATTATTTGAGATATTGTCATGACATTATGTCACCTTTTATGACATTTCTATTTCATTTAGTTAACTCTGTAGACACGCTATTGTTGTGATGATATCCATATGTCGCGCCCC
Organism: Glebionis coronaria; assembly: GCA_025667525.1. Classification (NCBI taxonomy): domain Eukaryota; kingdom Viridiplantae; phylum Streptophyta; class Magnoliopsida; order Asterales; family Asteraceae; genus Glebionis; species Glebionis coronaria. The sequence continues at coordinate 538,153,879 of CM046880.1, forward strand.
ATATTCCGCCATGGTGGGGTGTGACAGAATGGTATCAGATCTAATGGTTCTAGAGAATTAGGTTGCCTAGTCGCGTAGCCTAGTCTATAGCTTAAGGGTCCATGCATATAGGCATCATAGGGGTATGTGTGCATTTTATAATAATTGATGTGTTTGGATGTTATTTATTGCGATGTCTTGACTAGTATGAATTGAACCATAGTAAGTTCATACTTAGCTACATGTTATTTTCTTTATGGGTTTTGACTAGTGCGGGTTGAACCATAGTCGTATACACTAGTCATTGTTGGATTTTGTTTGATTACTTTTTCATGTTCTTTATACATTTTGAATTTTGTCTACGCTAGTTCAGCTGGATTACGAGTTTATGTGTTTCATGCATTGGCTACGTTATTTTGATACATGGAATTTTGGACCTTATGTTATGTTGTGGATTATGTGCTTATGTGAGTTGTAGGATCTATGTGCTTATTTGAGTTGGTAGACTGATGTGTTATGTGTAGTATTAATTCTTATAAGTGTCATCATAGGAGGGAGTGCATTAGTGAAAGGGGACTGGTATAAGTATGGTGGCCAACATAGTTATACAAGTACCACGACATCAATGGATTCTTAAGTATGGTTGCATGAAAGAGGGTTAATACATTCTTGTATAGTATAAGTTGGATGGATTTGAGTGTATGTACGCCTATTCTTATATGTGTATATATCCCTTCTACTTATCGGTTGTATTCTTAGGATGGTTTGCTAGTTCTTTTATCTTTGGGATGTTCAACTTCTGTAGTAGCGCATTTATCGAGTCCTCATTTCACATGTTTGTTTGTACGGTACTTTTGGTGTAGAGGCTATTGAGAGGGTGGAGATTTATTTTGGAATAACGATATCTTTTATTTTGAGTCTTACATGGTAAAAAATGGAACTTGCAAATAGTTAAATAGTTGTTGGTAGTCGGTGAAAAATAAGGTTAAAGTGTCGGAAACGTGGTTAAAAAATATATATAGTAATTAAGATCCATCAATGTTGTTAGGGTTTGTGTTAAGAATTTAGGGATAATTAATGATGTTTAGAGGGTTGGTGTATAAAGGCGTAAAACAGTCTGATTTTTAAGACTGGCTTGTGTCGACTGTTCCGGGCAGTAGGTAGCACCTTTGGTCGAGTTTTGTTTTTAAATTAAGTTCAGAGAGTCTACTTTTCAAAAATGTAAGGTTGCTAGAAAATGGAGTTAGGTAAGGTCGTCAAACAATTTTTACAAAAATAGTGCGCTGTTCAGGAATAAATTTGGATTTTGGGAATTTGAGTCAAAACATAACCAAACGGATAAGATAGCCAAAGATTTTTGATTTAGGAACTCTTTATAATGTATGTAAAAGGAATGGAGTTTTTCAATAAATGTTATGGTGTTAAGGTCGGGCTTTTGGTGACAAACATTTAGCATGTACAAAAAATCAGTTTTGGTAAAAGCGACTTTTGGCGTAGAGACCAAACGGAGGGGTTAAACGTGTAAGTAGAAAGCGAAATTTGATGTTGGAGTTTTTAGATCATAGGAAAACATAAATTTAGTAGGATGGTAGTCAAGTGTGGTGTTAAGTTCGGTTCATGTGGTCGTAATACATTTCGGTTATTGTTGGGTGCTTCTTGTGTCATTGGTCCGTTTCCATGGTTCGTTTGGAGTCGATACATGTTTATGTTTGAGTATCTTTTGGAGTCTCATGGTTTTGGTTCATATTTTTTCGTTCATGTAAACTTTCGTTAGTCGTCCATGGGTTTGATCCGTTATCTGAAGTTGGGGGTCCTAAAATTTGTCGTGAACTTATATTCATTGGGAGCGTTGTTGTAGTCATACGGATGATCCAGTTACGTTCTTATGATAGAGATGAGTTGGGATGGAATTTGAGAGTTCTTTAGACCTTAGAATACGTGGTTATATTTGATGAGTTTTGATTTATGGTATTTATGAGTAAGACTGAAATCGGGGTGACAATTTTAAACCCGTCGAGTTATGTGATGGCTCCTAACTTGGTTTCAAGACAATTCTTGTTTGATGAGTTGCGAGATTTAGTTAGGTTGGTTACATAACTTTATGGTTTTAATAAGTTTCCTCGCAGACGGTTAAGGCTCATGTGTTGTTAGTTGAGATTATTTAGTATAAACTAAGTTCACGCTTGAACGTGAAGGTTTTATCAGGGATATGTATCCTCGTTTTTTTGCTGAGAATAAGTTTGAGTTTGGGAGAAAATCTCGGGACGAGATTTCTATTAGGAGGGAGTGCTGTGACAGCCCTAAATTTTGAGATTTGCCATTTGTGACTGTTTGACTTTGATTATGTGCTGAGTGTGCGTTTATGTGTTATATGTTTGTGTTTGAGACTTTGACTTGGGTTCAGACATCGTTTATGTAGTACGTGATACGTTATATGATGATACATTGGGAATAGTTCTGAGTTCACATGGATGGATGTGACTATGAAGTGATATGGCATTTTAAGGTCATTTTATGTGCATGTAATAGCTATGGGAATTATAGTATTATTTTATTTGTCGCGTGTACGTATTTAATATTGTGTACGTAATGTTATTACGTAATTATATATTTAAGCATTTTTGTGTGTAGGTTATTAGTTTCGGGTTAGTTTAAAACTCCGTTAATTTATTTAAGAGTCGTAGATAGTAAAATTTTATAGAATAAAATTTTATAAATGGTTAAAGGTTTTAATAAAAAAATGTGAACATATGTTTTAACTAGTTTTTAAAAGTGTAAGGTTTTAAAAAAATAAATAAATAATAAATATAAATTAGGAAAATATATAGAAAAACGAAATTAATAAATATTAAATAAAAAAATATTTTTGGTAAATTTTTGATATAATCGGTTGAAAAAAAAAGAATGGGTAAAAGCCCATTAGAATTTGTGTTGTTATTAGGAAAGGCATATTGTAAAGTATAAGTACCACACTACAAACAAAAAGATCAGATTTTTCTTCATAAAAAAAGACGATCGGTTTATAAGAAAATTAGGGTTTCTTAAAAAAAACATGGTTTTGATCAAAGGTATTGATCTTTATTAAATTCTTGTTCTTATTTAATTAATTATGTTAGAATCATGTTAATAATCATATGATGGATTAGGGTTTTTAATTTTCTGGAATTAAAATAATTTAGGGCTTGAATTTGGTAATTAATGAGGGGTTTTTTTAGGGTTTAAATCGGATTATTCAGGAACTGTCGCAAATATGTCAGAATCCGTCACTAAACTGTCAGAATCCGTCGCTAATGTCAGGGCAGATTTTAGGTAAAATCGTTTTGGTCATAACTTATTCATTTTTAAAGCTTTTTGGGTGATTTAAAAGCCTAAAATTATGTACTCGGAATGTACGTTTCAAATTATCAGAATGTATAGCCTATGGAGGTCAGTAACTTGGTCTAATTATTTGTACAAGTGTCGAGTTCAAGGTTAGTGTTTGTACGACAAGGCTTAAAATCATGTTTTGGGTATTTTGGGTTAATGGACACTTAGAGGGCTAACATGGGGCTGACTTGAGAAAGAATTTGAGATGTACCCATCATAGGGATTGTTACATTGATAAAGGATTAGAGTTCTAAAGTCAATGTTGACGTGCGTATTATTGTATTATGTGCTTTAGGTAATTGGTTGTTCGTGAGGAGACTTTGGATTGCTTTCGCAAGGTGAGTTCATAGTCCTATTTTGCTATGTTTTTAAAGGTTTTTCCAGTATGAGATGGAGATGACACTTGCAATGTTCTTTAACATGATTTAGTACTATGTTTTAAAATGTGTGGACATAAATGTGCTATTGTGTGACTTGCGTGCTTATGTGTTCTTATATGTGCTTTGATATGTGTTCTGATATGTGAATCTTGATTGTGTTATGATTAGGATTGGTACATAGATGTATGGGCGTCTATGGGACCAGTTGTGATGTGTGTGGAGCGTGGGGCACGATCCGTCCTGAGTTCTTGGTTCTAAGTTCTTGATTCGTGGGGCACGATCCGTCTTGAGTTCTTGGTTCGTGGGGCACGATCCGTCCTGAGTACTTGTGCATCGTCTCTTCGGAGGCAAGATATCTCGACGGGGATATAGTTTATCTTCCACAGGTGGTGTGGGAAAGATCTGGATAGTGTGGTGTGTGTTCTTGTGTGTGTGACGGGATACTTCTTGATTGTTATAGTGTGCTTTGTGAATTGTAGATGTGATCGGTACTTGGTTTAAGTTTTGTTGTGGATGCATGTAACATGATTATCACATTATGGTCCACTACTATAAATTGTGTTTCTTCAACTTATTTACAGCGGATGTCAAGGTTTCTTATGATGTTCTAGATAACTTAAACCTATGTTCTCACCAACTTTATGTTGACAGATTTTAGTGTCATTTTCAGGTGAGGTAGTTGTGCAATATGATGTTAGAAGTGGCTAGAGTATAGAGGCTGCTAGGATTGCATTAGGAGGAATCCCTTTCCTCTTAGATTTTATTTTGTCTTTTGATTTAGTAAATTGTTTGATACCTATATGTTTGATTTGTGTTATTTGAATGTCTTTTGTAAGAGGTATGCCTGTTACCTACTTACCTAGACGCCTACATTATTTGAGATATTGTCATGACATTGTGTCACCTTTTTATGACATTTCTATTTTATTTAGTTAACTATTTAGACACGCTATTGTTGTGATGATATCCATACGCCGCGCCCCATATTCCGCCATGGTGAGGTATGACACTTAACTCGCGTAAATCAAAGGTTTCTAAGACATTAAAAAATAAAAGATAAATGAAAGTTGAATTAAAGAAAATAAAATTTTAGAAAATATAATTTAGATCGTAAACAAAATATTTAATATATTTAAATTTAAAAATATAAGTGGTTTTTTAATCAACAATAACACATGTCATTTTAAAATGTGTTCTCTAAAATAAAATGGATAGTAAATATTGCACAACAATTTTAAAAGCAATTTTAAGTTTTGTTAATAATGAACTAATTTCGAATACACTATAAGGTAGTATAGATAATGGGATAATGGCTTATGTAGTTTTATGCTCATGCATTTTAAACTTATTTTTGTTGGCTTATTTTAATCTTTTTGTCTTATCAAATCATGTACTCCCGATTTTCATTTTTACAACCTTATAAACCATTAAAACACCTCGAGCAACTACACAAACCATTACCACTATGAAACACATCGAGTGTAACTTTTGAGGCTACGTTGACAACACCCTACCACTACTAACCAATCATTGTCTGAGGTTGGAGTGGTTCTTCTTCCAAATGTTCAACGCGCACATATTCATAAGTTGACTAAAATGATGATTTTGTTTACTCTTGTTATTCAAGTTTATTGGATCCTTTTATTTATTTTGTATGCATTGTTTATGAGAATGTATCATATATGAAAGTTTTTTTGATCCACTTTGGCATGGTGATGCAGATGGAGAACTTATTGAGACTCACAAATGGAATGTAATACCTTTGTTAGCATAAAGAGTGTCATTGGCTCTGGTGGAGGTCTACAAGATTAAAATTAAAAGCCTCGACTAGTTGCTAAAAGTTACTCTTAAAAGTATGGCATGGATTATAAAGACACATTTGCTCATGTTCAAAACTGAAAGCCTTTGAACTTCGATTGATTGAGGTGGCTTGTAGTTGCCAATAGAAAATATCTCAAATGGAGGTTAAGAATGCTTTCTTGATCGAATGGTTACCTAAATAAAGAAGTTTATATGAAACCACCTCATGTGTTCCTCATCAGTCGGTGAAGTTTGTAAAAGCTTCAGAAAACTCTTTATGGACTTAAACATGTACCACGTGCTTGGTACGAGAAGTTTTCATAATTATTATTTCTCATAGATTTTTCTATTACCATCATATTCATTTGCATGTTTGTTAAATGTTCAAGTGTTTGACGTATTTTGTCATCCTTGTATGTTGATGATATGATTGTCGGTAGAGAGTGAGTGTGATGAAACTAAATGGAACTGAACTAGTAATGGAGAGTTGCCTCGTCGGTTTGCTATAAAATGTTTGGATTTCCTATATTATTTTCTTGGCATTGATGTTTCTTCATTCCTAAAGGTTATTTTCTATCTAAGTCAAGTATATTGTTGATATGTTTGATCGTCCCAAAATGACAGATAACAAGATTGTTGACATTTCTGTTGATGCTAAAGAAAAATATACTCCTACATGTAATCCTTTACTCGATCTTAGTTTATATTGCACTATTGTTAGGATTTTTGTTAGATATTGCTTATGGCGTTCACATTGTTAGTCAGATTGTTGATGCTCACATTACTACTCATTGGGTTGTTGTAGATTTTTGAGGTACTTAGTTTCACACATGTTTGCTTCATTCCACATCTTCTTTAGACTTGTGTGCTTATTGTGATGCCGATTGAGCTAGTAATTATGTTACTCGTAAGTCTACAGAGATTTGTGTTTTTGTGTTTTTTTAGAGATTCACCTATCTCATGTAAGTATAAGAAATAAGATGTTCTTTTAAGATATTCTATAAAAGCTGAGTATGATGTCAAACTGTTACCACTAGCGAGATTGCTTGGTTACATTGGTTACTTTCATATATGGGTGTCCATATTACTAGTCCTACTTCATTTTTCCCTTATATTGTTATAATCATAGCGTTATTCAAATTGCGCGCAATACGGTTTTTCACAGAGGACCAAGCATGTAGAGATTGATTGTCATTGCACTCGTCACCATCTTGAGTTGGGCGTCATTTTTTTGTCGTTTCTTTCATTTGTTTTACATATTAATTGTTGATATATTTAGTGAGTGTCATCGTGGCCCGCATTTTTGTTTTTCGCTTGACAAAATCTAAATGTTTCTCGCTAAAGCCTTAACTTTTGATAACAACTTCATTCTCAAAGCAATTTTCAAACATAATTCCCACTGATGCCCCTTCGTCTACGTACACCCTTCTGACTAAACATCCTCCCAACTCTGCCTCAACGATGATCGGATCATCTGACATCTCATCCTACTCAATCAGAGGAAACATGATGGGTACCTTCATCCAGCCTTCCATTTCGTTCCTTGACTTACTTTTTTCCCTGTCTGGAACTGTCCGGATCATGTTGATTATTCTAGCTTGCTGAGGGCTTCATTCCTTTGGTTGTCCCTTCCTCTTCGTCGAACGTCCTTTACCATGTGATTCAACTAGCCTGATTCTAAAGCCATCTCAATTTGTTTCTTCAACTAAATTCAATCATTCGTAAAATGACCCTTGTCTTGGTGGTAACCATAGTATCGATCCAAGTTTCCTCCCCTGGCGAGATTGTTCATAGGACGGGGAGGTGGTAATCGGAGTTGTGTTTTCGTGGCTAATATTTCTTTGATATGATTGGTTAATGAGCTTATACTTAGCACTAGAGCTGCTCGGTGGTTATCATTCCGAGGAGGAGGGTATGGTGCTCGGTAATCTATGTCCCGATTTCTGTTTTGATCATAGAAATCCCTTCCCCGATATGCTTCTCTTTTTTCATTCCTTCGATTGTTTCCCCAACTGTTATATATTTGACCACGATCTTCTATTCTCTGAGTGGACGGGTTGGTCTCTTAGGTACCTCGACACCTTCTCCTTTCGGTAGCTTCGTGTTTGCGAATGCCTCTTCAATTCGGACAAAGTCATCTAATCTCTCCATCATTTCGTCTACAGTTTTTTGTGCCTTATCGGTATACCTCTTCGCCAACTCGGGACTTTTGACAAAGTCTGTAACATCCCATTTTGGTAAATGGAATATCACAGGATAATTATGGCGTGTCATCAAATCATGCAAGGTAAATGTCCAAAAACATTAAATAACCATGAATGGAAATACCGGAAACAAACATCGGTAGTCCAAGTATAAGCTCACACACATGAATATAAGTACTGAAATGGAAAAGGACTAAACAATGTCCAAAGAAATAAAGTAACGTAATGTAAGGAAATGCATAAAGTAATGAAGGCTAGATAGCTTCCATCCGTATGCACATACTCTCAAAGTCTACGATCGTCCCTGAGTACCTGCCGTTTGGGAACATGAAAGTAAAACAGCTGAGCATAACGCCCAGTGAACGGATATACAAACATAGCATGAAATGACATAAGCATAATAAGACTAATAGCAGTGGAAATGTATAAGTCCTAGATAACCTGAAACATGTTCATAAAACTGGTTTTATAATTTGAAAAGACTTGCGTTTTTATATGAAAACTGTATTAATTAGCCAAAAGCCCATATAGGTTATGAGGTTTAGGAGTGTAAACAAGTCGAGCTTTTAACGAGCTAGTCAAGCTCGAGCTCGTTTAACTCGAGTTCGAACTTAATACTCTCGAGCTCGAGCCGATCTCGAACAAATATTAATGTTCATTTAATTTGGCGAGCCGAGCTTTGAAAACTAATATTAGGCTCGGCTTATTCGAAAACTTGTTTAATTGTCTCGAGCCGGGCGAGCTAAGCAAGCTATTCGAGCTTAACGAGCCGAACGAGCTATTCGAGCTTAACATATTAGTGATAAATCTATAAGCATATAAGTCACATACACTTTTGCTTACACATTAAGTATTAGTACCAATTTAATAATCATAAACGAGCTTTCGAGCTCGAGCTTGAGTGAATAAACGAGTCTATCAAACTATATCTTCTATACTAGAAGTTAGTTTAAATAAAAGTTAAAAATCGTAAACGAGCTTCGAGCTCGAGCTTGAATAACAAAAAAACATTCGAGTTCGAGCTCGAGGAAGATTATTAAATTTTATTCGAGCTCGAGCTAGGTAGTTAATAAACAAGCCTAGTTCGTTTAGGCTAAAACTCGACTCGACTCGGATCGTTTACACCCCTAATGAGGTTCCACCGTGCATGAATACTTGGAGGGGAGACCTCATCATGCAATTAGAGGGGTTGCCTCTAATTAATTAGTTTGGGTAGGAGGGATCAACTCCTTGTGAAGGCTGCAAGGCACACACCACATTCACCATGAAAATCGTGTAAAACATGTAACTAGGATGCACCCATACGCCCCACATGATAATATAAATATAAGGCCAAAACTGTAAAGGGACGCCACGAGCAATCACTCAGCCGTGGGGAAGTCATAGCACCGATGCTTCCAGTGTTATGGTTATGGTACCTCCATAACTAGATGACACTGGTCATGCATGTATATGGCTTAGGCATTTATAACTAAACATAAGTAATCAAAACACATAAAACATATACTTGGGAAAACAGTTGGCTGCAAACGGGGAATCCTAATAAGGAAAAGAATGTCCAAACTGAAGGACGGAATATCCGTACCTTATGTCCAGTGAACGAGGAAAGATGAAAGGATGAAAAGTCCTACTCCGACCTCACTAAAGCTACATAAATAATGGACATATACGAGTTGTCTGATTACTAAGTACGTTACTGGTTATAGCATGTTCTTAACTTGTTTTATATGTTCTGGTCTTATTTTACTGTTTTAAATGATATACTATATTATTCCTGTATTTCATGTCTTCTAATTATGTATTGTCTTGTATTATTGTATTATTATACTTGTTGTGTAATACGTAGTAATAAGTAACTTTCTACAATAGCAGGTTTCTAAAAATAGAAAGTTTTCAAAAATATAAAGTTTTTAAAAATAGAAAGTTTCTAAAAATAGAAAGTTTCCAAAAAATAGAAAGTTTCCAAAAAATAGAAGTTTCCAAACATAGATCAGTTTCTAAAAATAGAAAGTTTCAAAAATAGTAAGTTTCCTGAAATAGAAAGTTTCCATAATTATAAATAAGCTGGATTAATAAGCTAATAATATAAGCTAGTGTTTACTAGTTAAAAGTCATAAGTCATGTAATTAATAGTATAGTTCATTAATTAAATAGTATAGGTTATAACTGATTATTAATTAATAATTATAGTACATGCTTTATTAATTAATAATATATCATGGTTGATTAATAAACTATAGGTTATACAAATTTAATTAAGTCATGGTTTAATTAAATTAAGTCTACTAAAATACTTAGGTTAACATGTATTATTAATTTTAATTAATAAATCTAAGTCATGAATTATTAATTAATTATAAGTCCATGTATTAATAATTAATTAATAAACTATAGTCTAAAAGTAAATGACAAAAATATTTAGGCTGAAACATGTATTATTTATAAAAATAATATAACCTAAGTCCATGTTTAAATTAAATTAATTATTAATCATGTTAATTAATTTATTTAACCTTGAAAGAATATAACTTGCAAATAATCCCGAGCCCGAATCCCGAGACAAAACCAATAACCCGAACACCAACCACCACCCACCGCCGCGGCTGGTGGTTGCGCAGCCAACGGCGGCGGTTGCTGCGCCATGGCTACCCACTGTCTGAACAAGGTTCCCACCGGCAGTAGGCCGGTGGTTCCCCCTGCTGCGGTCGCTGTTCCCACTGCTCGAACCAAACAGCCACCAGCTGAGGCTGGTGGTTCCTGCTGTTGGACCGAAACCCACACCAAGCCCCTTAGGGGGTCTCGGTTGTGGCCACACGAAGAACACCGAGAGTCGTATGACTCTCGGTTGGCTGCCGAACCAAACCACAAACCAAGCGAACCCTTTCCCATGTTTTTATTTTAATTCCTAACATGTTTTTATTAATTATTTAAAGATCAAAACTCACATGTTCATAATTAATAAAAAGGAATTAAAAGATTTAGGTTTGATGTTTTACCCCAATGCTTGATTTAAAATAACCCGAACACGAGCACGAATACCAACAAATCAAAGATCAAAAATCAACCCGAGTCCTTCTTTCTCTTGTGTGGGTGTCGCGACTATAGAGTCTCCAAAGGGAACTAGGGTTTTAACTTTTTCTGTAAAATAATTATGTTATGAAAACTCTGTGTTTTTAGTTTTCCCCTTTAGTCAAAATTAAATGGGCTGGGCCCCCCTTTGTCTCCCTTGTTCGCGGCTACCAAGGCCCACAAGGCCAAACCCGTGCCTTTTCATGTTTAAGTTAATACTCGTGTACATTCGTTTTATTTATTCGTCCTAGTTCGTGATTAATGTTCGTGTTATATATTTCGTGTTCTAATAGTCGTGCTATAATCATTATACGTAATAATTATCATGTTTACAATTGTTCGTGATCATATGTTCGTGATTATAATTATTATACTTAATAATTATCGTGTATTATTACGTACTTAATAATTATCGTGCATTAACACGTACGTAGTGTCTGACTTTAATGTTCGTGACACGTGTATATGACATAAATGGAAAGTTTAAATTGGTTCGTAGGTTTACGTAGTGTATTGTTCATGGTATTTATATGCGGGTTTTACAACTCCCCCCCCCTTAAAAAAAATAATTCGTCCGAGAATTATAGATAACGTAAGCTGAAAGAGGAACATACCCGAATCAAAACTTGAAATGAGGGTAAGAAGTCCGGATAGACTCCTCCGTCTCCCAAGTGGCTTCCCGCTCGGAATGGTCCATCCAAAGGATTTTGAAAAATGGAATCGTTTTGTTCCTCATGACTCGTTCCTAACGATCAAGAACTCGTTCGGGTTCCTCAATGAAGGTAAGATCTTCACGAATCTGTTCAAATGGATATTGAACCATGTGAAGGGGATGATAATTCTACCCTCTGAGTAAGGACACATGAAAGATATTATGAACGTGAGAAAGGTGCGGAGGTAACGCTAAACGATACGATACTTCACCGACTCGCTCGATGATGTCAAACGATCAGATGAATCGAGGACTGAATTTTCCCTTGATTCCAAAACCTCTAACTCCACGAGCCAGTGATACCTTGAGAAATACATGATCTCCTACCTTGAAATGCAAATCCCTACGATGCTTGTCGGCATAACTCTTTTGACGTGCACGAGCTTCTTGCAAATTCGCCTTAGCTACGGTGACTCTCTCGTTGGTCATCTCTATCATCTCTGGACCTTCAAGTGTTCGCTCACCAACCTGATCCCAACAGATTGGGGCGCGACACTTCCTGCAATACAACATCTCAAACGATGCACACTTGATACTGTCGTGCCAACTGTTGTTGTATGAAAATTCTACCAAGCAGATATAGTCGTCCCAACTTCCTGTCCATTCTAAAGCACACGTTCAAAGCATGTCTTCTAATGTCTGAATTGTACGTTCCGTTTCCCGTCTGTTTAAGGAGGAAAAGCCGTGCTAAGCTTAAGTCTGGTGCCCCAAGTTTTCCGCAGACTTCTCCAAAATCGCAAAGTAAACCTAGGATCTCTGTCCAAGACGATACTAAATGGAGCACCATGAAGTCTCATGATTTCCTTCTGATATAAGTCAGCGAGTTTGCTAACCGCATCATCCTTGCGGATCGGTAAGAAATGAGCTGACTTGGTAAGTCGGTCAACGATAACCCAAATGGCATCATTCTTCCTCTTGGTCTGCAGAAGCCCGGTGACAAAATCCATGGATATCTTGTCCCACTTCCACTATGGAATGTCTAATGGTTGTAGTAGACCACTAGATCGTTTATGCTCGATCTTAACCTGCTGGCAGGTAAGACATTTGGAGACATAGGTAGCAACATCATATTTCATACCACTCTACCAGAAATAATGTTTGATGTCGTGGTACATCTTTGTGCAACTAGGATGAATGGAGAATGAGGAGCTATGAGATTTAGCCAATAACGCCTCCTTGAGTGTAAGATCATCAGGAACACAAAGTCTAGTGTCCTGCCATAAGATGTCGTCTTCATCTAACCGAAACTCCGTCTACTGCTCTAAGTTCTGAATAATTGCCCATATTTCACCACCATCCTTCAGAGCTTCTTTGATCCTAGAAAGTAAGTCAGGTTCCGCTCTAAGATTTTCCTTATAGCCATGTTGTCCACGTACCATGATCTCAATATCTGGTCGCTCCAAGTCTCGTATAATCTCTTCCTCTATCTTAATGTCGTTGATCATACTCGACTTCCTACTAAGAGCATCTGCCACTACATTCGCCTTGTCAGGATGATACTGCATGTTAATGTCATAATCCTAAAAGTTTATGGGCTTATATTTAATAGTCGTGTGATAGGATCGAACTCGAGATAACGAGATTTCACACAATACGTAAAAAGTTAATTTAAGTAATAAATATATTTATTGTATTTATTAATTTAAACCGAGCAAGTAAATATATGTGACTTTAACGATCGTTAATTAATTAATAGTTAAGTATTAACGAATGTTAAATAAATATATAGTATGTATATATAAAGAAAGAAGTTTGGAAGATTCGGGAACACCCCTAAGGGGTGTTGTTGTCAGTCGGTTATGGGCTCCAAGGGGGGCAAAAGTTGCCTTTTATTTATCTTGGGCTACAAGAGTTTAGGCCTATAAATACACCTTCTAATCCCTCATAATCTACACAACATAAATCTTTTCCCCTCTTCTTTCTTTGGGTCGATCGCAAGCCTACACCACAAAGGGTTTCGGTTTGTTTTTCTTGGTTGATCGATTGTATACGTAATCTAGTCCTAGCCCCTCTCTAGGGTTGTTGGATAGATTAATTACAAGCGTTGTAGCTCGGTTTTCACGTGCTAGAATCACGGTTAGCTCGTTGTATTACGTGTGTACAAGATCATAATATAGTCTTACTTTAGATTATGTCTTGGTATATACGGTATAAACCCGAATTGGTGATTTGTTCTTCGTCTTGTGGAATTGCTTTAGCGTAAAGGTATGTAACCCTAATTCGATTAATTATAATTGTGTTATTATTATGATCTTGTTAAATCGCTTCCGCTATATGTGCTTTGATCTCGTTTAAGGTTTTATATAATTGTTATGATACTAATAAACCTTCAGTAGCATCGAGAGCCGTTTTAACCTGTTAGAATTATCGAATTAACTATAACTGTTTTAAGTTAAAACTACATGTTTTTTAGGTTTTCATAAAATTAGGGTTTTGTTTTTTAAAAATTAGGGTTTTGGCTCTATTTTTTAATAAAAAAAGAAATTGTTTTGAAACCCTAAATTACATGTGGGATAATTTTAGATTAAATTACATGATTAATTGTTATGTCATGTATGGTTACGATTCGTAGATGTTGGGTCAATTCAGTGCCTAATTGTCCCATATGTTGGATTTGAATGAAAAGTATCATAAGTATAATTTATACTTAAGCCCCTGAGTGAATAGTCACTCAGGGAGTCAGGAGCCTCAGGGAGCGCTACTCACTCAGAAGACTCAGGAGCCTCAGGGGGAGCGTTACTCCCTCAGGATCCCTAAGAGTCTCAGGAGGGCGTTTGATAGGTGTGAAAACACCCATCCTTTTACCACTTAATTATAATAATAACCAAGCCAAAACGTGTATTTTATGTCGTAAATGTCGGAATTATGCGTGGTTTGTGTTTTTATTGTGTTTTAGGACCAAAAGATGAAAAAGGAAGAAAACACGGGCTTTCACGGGCTTTTATCGAAGAAAACGAGAAAAGACGAAGTCAAAAGATCAAGAGTGCAAAAAGAACGGAAGTCCAAGGCCTATTCTGAAGATTTATCGAAGAAAAAGTCTAAAGATTGAAGTTTAATGAAGTCGAAGAACCAAGTCTAATTAAAGAAGAATATTATAAGACGAGTTCAAATTATATCGACAAATCCCGAGACGACGTCGAAAAAGACAAAGAATTTAAATCGAGTCGAGAACAAGAAGAAAGAAGGAATAAAGCATCATTTTTTACTCCTCCTATAAATACCCTCCTAATGTGTCATTAGGAGGTGGTTAGTCATTTAGGAGTAGTTAGATTAGTTTAGGAGTAGGTAATTTTAGAGAGAGAAAGTGACAGTTTCTCTCACTAGGATCTTAATCTTTTATCTTCCTTTCTTGTTTTTAATCAAATCTTTACTTTTGATAGCTTAATTCTTCTTTTAATCTTAATCTTATTCTACCTTTCTTAGTTTTTATATATTTTTAGTCTGAAATTTTTATGCTTTTTTTGTTTAATCTTGATGTTTGATTGATCAAAAAGTTTATCTTTTGGTTTTAATCTAAGCTATTGTACAAATTAAGCTATAAGTTTGACAATCTTATTGGCTTATTTGGTATTTAGCTTATTTGTTTTTAAGTTTTCTTAAAAGCTTTATCTTTTTAAAAGTTTATCTTATTAAGTTTGCTTATTTTGTGTTTTTAAAAGTCTTTAAATTCTAGCTTATTAGCTTTTTCTTATACGTGTTATTATTGACTTTTTGGTTGTGTGCTTATTTGAGTAATAGCTTATAGATTTAGCTTATTTGCCTTTTTCCTTACTTCATTCCGATCATCTTGATTGGAAAAGGGTTTTACATTCCTCTTTACATTCCTTTTGCATCACCTTCATTCGTTTCATCTTGATTGGAAAAGGGTTTTACATTCCTTTTAACATTCCTTTCAGCATTCCTTTTAGCATTCTTTTCAGCATTCCTTTTAGCATTCCTTTCAGCATTCCTTTTACATTCCTTTCAGCATTCCTTTTAGCATTCCTTTTACATTCCTTTTGCATTCCTTTTACATTCCTTTTACATTCCTTTCAACATTCCTTTTAGCATTCCTTTTGCATTCCTTTTACATTCCTTTCAGCATTCCTTTTACATTCCTTTCAGCATTCCTTTTAGCATTCCTTTTAGCATTCCTTTCAGCATTCCTTTTACATTCCTTTCAGCATTCCTTTTAGCATTCCTTTTGCATTCCTTTTACATTCCTTTTAGCATTCCTTTCAGCATTCCTTTTACATTCCTTTCCGCATTCCTTTTAGCATTCCTTTTAGCATTCCTTTTACATTCCTTTCAGCATTCCTTTTAGCATTCCTTTTTACATCCCTTTTGCATTCCTTTTGCATTCCTTTTACTTATCGTAATTTACATTTTCATTTTACTTAGTAATAGATAACCAAACCATTTTCATTTCCACCAAGAACAATTGAGTCGCACTTTCTACCAATAATCAATTCGAAAAGATTGGAACAAAATTATTTTATACTTGGCTAAAAACCCAGTTATTAAATGGCGCCGCTGCCGGCTCTTTTCGTGAAGATTAACGGTTTTTAGTGAGAGACGCGTTGGATTTTGGGATCCGTTCATTCGTGAACGTTATATTTCTTGCATTTTTCAAAAAAAATAATTCAAAAATCCTAAAAATCAAAAATTTCAAAAATACAAAAACATTTGAAAAATCATAAAAGCATTTCTTTTTCACAAGTTTTGCGCCAAAAATATTCTTCTTGCTTATCTATTATTCTTCATGGATTCGTCTTGCGTACGGTGTGGGAGACCATGGCATGGTTATCAAACATGTCACTGGTGTACTTGTGAGCGGTGCGGTTCTGATATCGACAATACACAATTTGGATTTTGTCCATTTTGCAATTCAACAAATTCGTACTTCTCCTCTTACAATACTTTCTCACCCTCTCCCGTATATGACAATCCTTATCCTCAAAATGCACCGGGTTTTTCTCAATACATGTGTTGCAATTAATGTGGGGGCACTCACGATGCTTCTTCTTGTCAACCGATGAATATCTTTGAGCCAATTCCGTGCTATGATTCCGGTTTGTATAACTTTGAGCCCCCACATCACACCCTTAATCATCAATCCTCTCAGGGAATTAGTCTTGACCAACACCTCACTACTTTGAATGACGTTCTAGAAAGTTTAGCTCAACTCCGAGCTGACTTGCATCAGGAAAGGCAACCTTTGCTTGATGGTGACCAAATATTGAAATCCACCTACACCTTTTTGAGCCAATTTGGTCGTTTTCCCTTCTTTTCTACACCAAAATGTTTACTTACAGCATGGGATAGAATGGGTTTAATTGAACATACTCGGGGAAATGATAAACAAAAATTGCTTCATGAGCTTCTTAAAGATGTGGCGGTTATCAAGGATGAGTTAGTCGACTATATCACTCCTAACTGGAATGGTCCAGTCTATTATGATGATGATGATGAGGATGATATTTACAATCTCAACCCATCTTCTGAGATTACTACTCATACTCTTGATATCCCTAATGCGTCTAAGGATTGTGATACATTGAGTGAGATTAGTGATTTTGGTCTTGATAAATTCTTTGATGAGGTTTGTGATGCATCGAATTTTGTGGAGCTTACGGAAGAGGTCGCTCCTAATGATTATGATTTTTCTCCATGCTATGAGAATTTCACTTTTGAAATTTCTCCTTCTCCTCCGGGCGATGAAGGCGATGTTGATTTATCCTCTCCGACATACGAGAAGTTCAGCACTGAACTTGGTCTTGTAGATGAGGTGGAAGATGTTATTCTTCGCCACAAATTACTGAAAGTTCATCTTCTTATTGCTAAAACTGAAGCGTTGAGTTCTGCTCCTATTTCAGAGTCTTTACCTCCGTCTATTACTTCAGTTGATAATAATGATACAGCTATGGAGGAAATCGACATTCTCTCAATACCTCCGGGTATTGATTATGATGACACGGAGGGGGATATTATTTTTGATAATTTGCTGCAGGAAGGTATTGTCCCAAGTCCCCCTCCCGAGCACCTTTCATCCACTCCTTTAGAGACCATTACGGAGGATGAGTGCTTTGACCCGGGAGGTGCCATTGATTATTTTATGACTGATAACCTTACGGCTTTGCCGCTTTTTGAGCATCAATTGTCTTCGGGGGATGACAATTTGCTTACTTTACCCACCCCACCTCCCGTGGATCATGATTTCACATACTTCTCGTATTTTAAAGGACTTTTCTACCCTTCAAGATTTATCCTCCGGCCTCTCCTTTATTAATGTCCCCCGGGAACGAGGACAAGGTCTTTGATCCCAGTATTACATTTGAGGCTTCCCCATGGACCATTTAATTCGGGGAAGAGTCAGGCTCGTGACTCGGTGAACAAAAACAAGCGCTTTTTGGGAGGCAACCCAATTATCTATCCTTTTATTCTGTTTTTCTAATAAGTGTAGGGGGAGACTCTAGTATGTGTTTGTTGTTTTCTTTCTTATCATGTGCAGGGATTCGAGCTTTCAAAGATCCATTCTTGATGACTTTTGACGACCCGTGATTCCATGTTCCTGTCTCCCGGTTCTATCCTAAACTCTTTTGATTCTCTATTTTATATTCTTCAATATTAAAATAGGAATCACTTTAGTTGTCCTTTCCTTAGCAAGATTTAAACAATGTGCACAATGTTCTAAGTGTAGGGGAGTTTACTCCCACATGCTTAAACATTGAGGACAATGTTTATATTAAGTGTAGGGGGACTTCTATCGAAGTTAAGTAGGCTTTTACTTGTATTTGTCCTCATTTTAACCGGAAAATCGATTTTTCGACATTTTTCAAAATTTTTAATCTATTTTGGCCTAGTAGTATAGTCGTATTTTCCTTTGTTATCGTTATTTACTTTCTTTGCTAAGAATAAATTTTTAATAAAGTGGTTTTAATTTTTCAATGTTGTGAATCTTTTGACTCAACCCGAGTTTACTTGTCTAAGTTTACTCTAGCTAGTATCCTTAACGTGTTTAAGTCAAGTTTTGTTAGGCTTTTATATAGGGAACTTTAAAACGCGAAAGTCTTAACTCTCACGGGTTAAGAACAAGAACTTTTCGCAAGTTCCTATAATTGATCCTAGAGAGTCGTTTATCAAGGGAACTTTAAAATCCGAATTCTAAACTTGAAAAAGTCTAAGAGTTTGCAAGATCCTATAGATGACTTGAAAACCCAAAACTTTGATTTAATTGGCTAAGCATCCACGAGTCTCATTCCTTGAGATTTTAAATTGTGGAGAACGATAGATGATAGAGTCAATTATAAGTTTGGTATTCTTTCATGAATTTATGTGAGTTGATTATAAGCTTTTTCTGCCATCACTTGCTAATAAATTTATCTGCAATAAATAAGGTTGTACGATTTGAAAAGTTAGCTTCTAGCACAAGATCGTTTAAAAGTTGCTCGGTATTAATTAGAGTTCATAGCCTAGGCATAACTTATTGAAGCGGGATGCGAAGATTGGCGAGTCCGAAAAGGCCCTAACAAGGCATGAGGGCTACATTTTGTTGCTAAAGATCCCAAGTGATGTGAAGAATCATTTATCAAAAATCAATATGAAGGATCGAGACACACGCCGAAAAGCAAATACTCCCCTAAAGATCATGGAGAAGTCTATCTAAAAAGGCCCTAACAAGGTATGAGGATAAATAGATCCAAGTCCTAAAAGGAGGCGGATCGTTGTATATCAAAGTCCAAAATAAAGATTGGAGAAAAATGAAGAAGTCGTGGTCCAAATATGAAGAATCTCTCAAAACTTTAAGTGAAGAAATTCCTATTATGAAGAGAAGACCATAATTTCAAGAACGTCTCTCAAGATTTGAAGTATGAAGTCGCTGCCAAATATCGGTCCGAGAAAGGTCTCAAATCGTGAAGCAAGTTATGCCAAGATATGAACTTTATGAGGTCCCGAGAAGCAGTTTTAAAAGATTTTGTCCTTTACCTAACTATTGATTAAATCGTCCTACTTTATTTTCAGCCTAAATAATTATCGAAATAAGTCAACAATGCATCCTCGTGATCATTTAAGACAACAATAAAATATAAGAGATACACCTAGGAATAAGGGAGTCTAAGTGAATAATGGGCCCACATGAGTTTGTGTTAGTTTGCTAACTTATAATAACAATGATCTCGTTTTTAAGCTTGGTATGGAGAACGTGAAACTTAAGGGTGATAAATATTCATGACATCCAAAACCCCAATGTAAGTTTTTAATCTCTTTATTTGTTTTTCTTCCTTTAAATTATGTTTAATAAAGGCCAAGGTGGGTTAATTATGATGAGAAATATAATATGTGCTTTGAAATTAATGCATTGCATGAGGGCATTGCAATGGTCAAGTGTAGGGGATGTGATAGGTGTGAAAACACCCATCCTTTTACCACTTAATTATAATAATAACCAAGCCAAAACGTGTATTTTATGTCGTAAATGTCGGAATTATGCGTGGTTTGTGTTTTTATTGTGTTTTAGGACCAAAAGATGAAAAAGGAAGAAAACACGGGCTTTCACGGGCTTTTATCGAAGAAAACGAGAAAAGACGAAGTCAAAAGATCAAGAGTGCAAAAAGAACGGAAGTCCAAGGCCTATTCTGAAGATTTATCGAAGAAAAAGTCTAAAGACTGAAGTTTAATGAAGTCGAAGAACCAAGTTTAATTAAAGAAGAAAATTATAAGACGAGTTCAAATTATATCGACAAATCCCGAGACGACGTCGAAAAAGACAAAGAATTTAAATCGAGTCGAGAACAAGAAGAAAGAAGGAATAAAGCATCATTTTTTACTCCTCCTATAAATACCCTCCTAATGTGTCATTAGGAGGTGGTTAGTCATTTAGGAGTAGTTAGATTAGTTTAGGAGTAGGTAATTTTAGAGAGAGAAAGTGACAGTTTCTCTCACTAGGATCTTAATCTTTTATCTTCCTTTCTTGTTTTTAGTCAAATCTTTACTTTTGATAGCTTAATTATTCTTTTAATATTAATCTTATTCTACCTTTCTTAGTTTTTATATATTTTTAGTCCGAAATTTTTATGCTTTTTTTGTTTAATCTTGATGTTTGATTGATATAAAAAGTTTATCTTTTGGTTTTAATCTAAGCTATTGTACAAATTAAGCTATAAGTTTGACAATCTTATTGGCTTATTTGGTATTTAGCTTATTTATTTTTAAGTTTTCTTAAAAGCTTTATCTTTTTAAAAGTTTATCTTATTAAGTTTGCTTATTTTGTGTTTTTAAAAGTCTTTAAATTCTAGCTTATTAGCTTTTTCTTATACGTGTTATTATTGACTTTTTGGTTGTGTGCTTATTTGAGTAATAGCTTATAGATTTAGCTTATTTGCCTTTTTCCTTACTTCATTCCGATCATCTTGATTGGAAAAGGGTTTTACATTCCTCTTTACATTCCTTTTGCATCACCTTCATTCGTTTCATCTTGATTGGAAAAGGGTTTTACATTCCTTTTAACATTCCTTTCAGCATTCCTTTTAGCATTCTTTTCAGCATTCCTTTTAGCATTCCTTTCAGCATTCCTTTTACATTCCTTTCAGCATTCCTTTTAGCATTCCTTTTACATTCCTTTTGCATTCCTTTTACATTCCTTTTACATTCCTTTCAACATTCCTTTTAGCATTCCTTTTGCATTCCTTTTACATTCCTTTCAGCATTCCTTTTACATTCCTTTCAGCATTCCTTTTAGCATTCCTTTTAGCATTCCTTTCAGCATTCCTTTTACATTCCTTTCAGCATTCCTTTTAGCATTCCTTTTACATTCCTTTCAGCATTCCTTTTAGCATTCCTTTTGCATTCCTTTTACATTCCTTTTAGCATTCCTTTCAACATTCCTTTTACATTCCTTTCCGCATTCCTTTTAGCATTCCTTTTAGCATTCCTTTTACATTCCTTTCAGCATTCCTTTTAGCATTCCTTTTTACATCCCTTTTGCATTCCTTTTGCATACCTTTTACTTATCGCAATTTACATTTTCATTTTACTTAGTAATAGATAACCAAACCATTTTCATTTCCACCAAGAACAATTGAGTCGCACTTTCTACCAATAATCAATTCGAAAAGATTGGAACAAAATTATTTTATACTTGGCTAAAAACCGAGTTATTAAATGGCGCCGCTGCCGGCTCTTTTCGTGAAGATTAACGGTTTTTAGTGAGAGACGCGTTGGATTTTGGGATCCGTTCATTCGTGAACGTTATATTTCTTGCATTTTTCAAAAAAAATAATTCAAAAATCCTAAAAATCAAAAATTTCAAAAATACAAAAACATTTGAAAAATCATAAAAGCATTTCTTTTTCACAAGTTTTGCGCCAAAAATATTCTTCTTGCTTATCTATTATTCTTCATGGATTCGTCTTGCGTACGGTGTGGGAGACCATGGCATGGTTATCAAACATGTCACTGGTGTACTTGTGAGCGGTGCGGTTCTGATATCGACAATACACAATTTGGATTTTGTCCATTTTGCAATTCAACAAATTCGTACTTCTCCTCTTACAATACTTTCTCACCCTCTCCCGTATATGACAATCCTTATCCTCAAAATGCACCGGGTTTTTCTCAATACATGTGTTGCAGTTATTGTGGGGGCACTCACGATGCTTCTTCTTGTCAACCGATGAATATCTTTGAGCCAATTCCGTGCTATGATTCCGGTTTGTATAACTTTGAGCCCCCACATCACACCCTCAATCATCAATCCTCTCAGGGAATTAGTCTTGACCAACACCTCACTACTTTGAATGACGTTCTAGAAAGTTTAGCTCAACTCCGAGCTGACTTGCATCAAGAAAGGCAACCTTTGCTTGATGGTGACCAAATATTGAAATCCACCTACACCTTTTTGAGCCAATTTGGTCGTTTTCCCTTCTTTTCTACACCAAAATGTTTACTTACAGCATGGGATAGAATGGGTTTAATTGAACATACTCGGGGAAATGATAAACAAAAATTGCTTCATGAGCTTCTTAAAGATGTGGCGGTTATCAAGGATGAGTTAGTCGACTATATCACTCCTAACTGGAATGGTCCAGTCTATTATGATGATGATGATGAGGATGATATCTACAATCTCAACCCATCTTCTGAGATTACTACTCATACTCTTGATATCCCTAATACGTCTAAGGATTGTGATACATTGAGTGAGATTAGTGATTTTGGTCTTGATAAATTCTTTGATGAGGTTTGTGATGCATCGAATTTTGTGGAGCTTACGGAAGAGGTCGCTCCTAATGATTATGATTTTTCTCCATGCTATGAGAATTTCACTTTTGAAATTTCTCCTTCTCCTCCGGGCGATGAAGGCGATGTTGATTTATTCTCTCCGACATACGAGAAGTTCACCACTGAACTTGGTCTTGTAGATGAGGTGGAAGATGTTATTCTTCGCGACAAATTACTGAAAGTTCATCTTCTTATTGCTAAAATTGAAGCGTTGAATTCTGATCCTATTTCAGAGTCTTTACCTCCGTCTATTACTTCAGTTGAGAATAATGATACAGCTATGAGGAATCGACATTCTCTCAATACCTCCGGGTATTGATGATGATGACACGGAGGGGGATATTATTTTTGATAATTTGCTGCAGGAAGGTATTGTCCCAAGTCCCCCTCCCGAGCACCTTTCATCCACTCCTTTAGAGACCATTACGGAGGATGAGTGCTTTGACCCGGGAGGTGCCATTGATTATTTTATGACTGATAACCTTACGGCTTTGCCGCTTTCTGAGCATCAATTGTCTTTGGAGGATGACAATTTGATTACTTTACCCACCCTACCTCCCGTGGATCATGATTTCACATACTTCTCGTATTTTAAAGGACTTTTCTACCCTTCAAGACTTATCCTCCGGCCTCTCCTTTATTAATGTCCTCCGGGAACGAGGACAAGGTCTTTGATCCCGGTATTACATTTGAGGCTTCCCCATGGACCATTTAATTCGGGGACGAGTCAGGCTCGTGACTCGGTGAACAAAAACAAGCGCTTTTTGGGAGGCAACCCAGTTATCTATCCTTTTATTCTGTTTTTCTAATAAGTGTAGGGGGAGACTCTAGTATGTGTTTGTTGTTTTCTTTCTTATCATGTGCAGGGATTCGAGCTTTCAAATATCCATTCTTGATGACTTTTGACGACCCGTGATTCTGTGTTCCTGTCTCCCGGTTCTATCTTAAACTCTTTTGATTCTCTATTTTATATTCTTTAATATTAAAATAGGAATCACTTTAGTTGTCCTTTCCTTAGCAAGATTTAAACAATGTGCACAATGTTCAAGTCGGTCTAAAACTTCAAAAGTCACTCCTATCAAAGACGAATCGCCTCACACAAAAACCTTACATCATACAAAAAGATCCATAACCCCATATCAGAGATCTCACTATCAAGATCTTCATGTCCATAAAACATTTTTCTATCTCAGATACATCTCCTAAATCTCACAAAAAATCAATTCGAAGAAGAAGATTGATTTGTTGTTGTGGCCATAATAAGGGATTCGATAAGAAATCAGGAGAGTATGCTTGTGTGAGATGGTTAAAATTCTTATTGATGGTAGTATTAATGATATTTGGGTGTTCTTGTTTCGGTTTATTGTAAATCGAAGAGATAAGGTAAGATGGGTTGTGATTGATAGGCATGTAGAGGAAGGGTGAGCTGAGTGAGTAAAGTGATGTTATCAAAGGTGTTGGGATCTCGTGTGAACGGGAGTGTGATATGACCAGCTTTGGAAAATGCTGATGTACATTTTGTTCAGTTTTCATA
Organism: Glebionis coronaria; assembly: GCA_025667525.1. NCBI lineage: Eukaryota > Viridiplantae > Streptophyta > Magnoliopsida > Asterales > Asteraceae > Glebionis > Glebionis coronaria. Next base: position 538,178,182 of record CM046880.1, read on the forward strand.
AACTGACAAAGAGAATGTTGGGGTATCATTTTGTCACGATTGCTCAGTAGTTACTGAAGCCCATCAGCGAACGCTGAAGCCCACTGACGTTGAAGCCCACTGACGCTGAAGCCCACTGACGCTGAACCTCCTTCAGATTTTGAAAACAACGGTGGTGGCTGTGATGCCTAAAGAACCTCGAAAAGAGGTATTGGTTGTCGGTTGATGTGTGCCAAACTGATAAAACAAATCAGTCTTCGAGCTTGTTCACTACTGATGATGAATATGAATCGGGGTGAAATAAGCTGCTGATGGTAATGGATTAGCGGTGGATGGCTATGGTGATGGATTAAAGTGTTGGTTTTGCTTTAAAAGAGAAGCTGAAAATTGGTAAAGCTGAAAAGAAAAAAAGGGCCCACGAAGGTACTGATGTGAACAAATAAGTTTTTTTCAGTTTTATAGAAACTGATGAAATGGGGGTGTCATGAAGCTGAATAAAGGTGTATGAGTTTAAATCGGTGGTATGTCAAAACTGACGAGAACACATGGGTTGTTCAGTTTAATGTAATGATGAAAATTGGTGTATGTCTCATATCTTAGCAAAGACGGAAGACATAAATACTGGTGCCCAAAAATGTTGAAGCGTTTATCAAAGCCCATATGTTCTGAAGAAGCCCATCAGCCCTGAAACCCAATATACTGAAGCCTGCCTCAAAATCTGGACGTGATCTCTTCAGTGTGAACCTGGACCTTTAGACATCAAAACATAAAGGTCCTGACGAAAAAATACTCGCTCCATGAACAAGAGTTTCCTGAACCTGATGTCTCATGTTCGCAACTCCCTGAACCCAAGTCCCTTGAAGTCGTGGACTTTATGAAGTAGTGATATCACTGAACCCAAAAAGTCAAAAGTTGCCACTTCGTTGCAAATTTTGAGGGGGAGAGATACAGTGAGTGTTAGGTTGATAGGCTGATGAGCTGCGTGAACCTGAATGGTTGCTTGATAGTTCAGCCTAGCAAGCCAAGTCACTCAACAAGTGTGGTAACATCAGGTCCGATGAGCCCGAGGCTGATGTTTTACGTCAACTAGCCTAAAGCTGATAATAAATCAGGGTCGCTGAAGCCTGATACATCATGCCTACGAGTCTGAGCATGATAGTATGTAAGAAGAAACATGCACGCACATGTGTGTGACACTTATACATATCATGGATCATCACATAACTCAGGGTGTACGTGCACATGTACTCAGTATGTACTTGCATTATACTTACATCAGAAAGTGGATGTTGGTAAAGGATTGCTCAGCCTTCAACAACAAACAACAAAGAGTCAAGACAAAGCAAATCAGTGGACATAGAAGATTTGTACTCATGAAGTTATTTAGAGATCTCTTTGTTGTAATTTAGTATGTAAGAAGAAGCCATTTTGCTCACTTACTGCTAATTGACTTAGGCTACTTTTCTATCCAAATATGGGGAGATTGTTGGGTCAATTCAGTGCCTAATTGTCCCATATGTTGGATTTGAATGAAAAGTATCCTAAGTATAATTTATACTTAAGTCCCTGAGTGAATAGTCACTCAGGGAGTCAGGAGCCTCAGGGAGCGCTACTCACTCAGAAGACTCAGGAGCCTCAGGGGGAGCGTTACTCCCTCAGGATCCCTAAGAGTCTCAGGAGGGCGTTACCGACTCAGGAGCCTCGAGAGCCTCAGGGAACCTCGAGAGCCTCAGGAGCCTCAGGAAACTCTACCACTCAGAAGACGTAAAGCCTCAGGGGGAGCGTTACCCACTCAGAAGACTCAGGCTCCCGGTATAAATAGAAGACTCAGGCTCCCGGTATAAATATTACCCTTGAACATTATGAAGTCACTGAGTGAACAGTCACTCAGTGAGTTGTCTTCAAGATTCTCAGCCTGAGTCTACAAGAAAGACTCGAGTATTCAGTGAGGTGGAACTCAATGAATGATGTACCTGAGACGAAGAAGAAGACAATGGAGTCAGTGAGTGATGACAATAACTCACTGACTCCCTCAAGACCATCTAAAGATAAACATTGACAAGTATAAAGTACAAGAGACAAAGAGACAAAAGGGTAGGGACAAAAGTACAAGTTAGCACATGGTGTGTCATATAGTCACATGCATGCTGACACATGTACTTTTGTATTGTAGTGAAAGATGCTTTCACACCTACCAATATATATATATATACTAGTCATTGTAGAGTTAGATGGTTAAGAATTTTATTCACTGTAAAGTAAATTGTAATATGTAAAGAATATAGTGATAGGGTTCTTCCTCTCATTGATCAATAAGCAAAGCTGAGATCAATGGGAGTATAGTTTGTCTATTCAATCCCTATTGTAGTTTCACATACAATAGGGTATAATTCTTTAATAAAGCTAAGAATTAAACGTTGAAAAACTAAACTTGTGTTATTAGTAGTTAAGTGGGTCTTGAGTAAAACATGTTATTAATTGTTTATGATATTCATGTTTTGCTTAATTGTTTTTGGACCCAACAGTAGAGATTTAATTGTTAAGATTTGTGGAGAATCCATGATTACATGCATGTTTTCATGGATCTTAAATTATATGTTTATATGATTTTATGTGCTGCGTCATTATTTGACTCAATAAATCTAGAATTAAGGAACACTTTTATATGAATATAAAGACCTAGAATTGATGATTATTGAATAAATCGTATGCATATGGCTATTTGATTTATTTGTTGCACATAAAAATTGTTATTATGTGTTTATGATTTAGTTTTTTTACTTGTTTATATAAAATTGATGAATTGTTGTAAAAATGGATTTTTTTAAAAAAGAAATAATATGGACTTAAATCATATTAAAAATAATGATTTGTTAGAGATTTAAATTACATAAGATTACGTTGATTGGTGAATTGAAATAATAATCTAACGGCCTACTCTATTTGACAAACAATAAAGTGGGTTTAACGCACCGCTGGTTAAGTACCCGGTTAAGGAAGGAGGTGTTATGCCATTAGTCGCTGACTAAATTCCCGGCTCGCCTGTGCGTCAAATTGGAATTACCTACGATTATTAATTGAATTATACCTTAAGGGTGATTTACCACAAATTCACATCCGAAACACAATGAATAAGGGTATTGCTTTGTGTGTAGCCGAGTTATAGCAAAAGTACGTTGTGATTAGTTGTGGGTAAATTCTTTAATTGGTTTTAACCAATACCGCAACATAATTTATGAAGAAATTTAATCTCGTGAAAAAGTTTACTAAATGTTTTATTAAAGTTATGCTATGGAGATTGTATGCATGCTTCTCCATATATTGATTTTGACATCAAAATTTATACCCTTAAAATTTAAGTCGAATGCTCCTAATTGACGAACACTTGAAATTACTTCATCATCAAATGTGATTTTTGGATGATGTTGTGATGGAGAGAAAACCATTTGTAGAATGAGAATTCGTATGATGGTTTTACATTACTCATATTAGACGACTTAATTAAGTTACTCAGTGAGATCTGGAAACTTAATGCATTCAGAAGGGATGAAACATGTGACAATCCGTCAATTTATGGTTGATATTTTATTCTCAAGTATTATTTAAAAATATTATTTTAATGTTATATTATGAACTCACTTATTTATGGGAAGAAATTTGGATTTTTCGTCTTGAAGTAGCATCGACTACGTCTAAACTGGAGGATTCAACGTTACGTGCTTACGTTTACCTACACCATTTTGGTGACAGTCCGACATTTCAGGAAATAAATTTATCCGTGAATATTATTTTGGGATTTTAATTTTGAGTTGGTTCATAAACTCACAAATTTACGAGAAGAGATTAGGACTTACGATTATAATTTAACGTCCTTTATGACTAAACCAGAAACCTTAGGATTACGTATTTACATTTTCGAACTCCGTTTTTGATGAGACAATTTTTATTAGATTCGTTTTGTGCCGTTGATTCATAATTTATAAAAATATTTTTCGTAAAACGACCCCAGGGCACGCAAATCGAGGAAACTAGAATCGAGGAATACCCGTAAATTAGCGGGATGGGACAAACCAAGTTTATCTCACCCCACTACTAAGGGATGGCCAAAACTTGACACCACACAAGTGATGTGTCAAAGTTTAAGCAAGTAGCTTACACATGTAAGCTTATGCTTAACATGTAAGCTACTCATCCCACCAAACTAGCAAAACCACCAAGCCTAAAACAACTAACTCATTTCTTACATGCAAAAACCACACAACTCTCCTCCCTCTCTCTAAAATTCGTCCCACCTCAACCAAAATACCCTTTTGATCAATTTTCAACCACAATATTTGGTGTTATACACACATATGATGGAAACCTCTTCAAGCTCTATTGATTGGAGGTGATCTTAACATGTAAAAAGGAGTTTTCAAGGGAGTTTGGGGCTGATTTCTCAAGGAGTTTTCATGAAGAACAAGGGCTGATTTTTGGAGGAATCTACAAATACTTGGTGATCCTAGAAGTGGTGTTGATATCTCATAAGATTGGTTACCCAAAACCAAGTCTTGTTCATCCAAAAACTCATCATTTCATCACCTTGGTGGTATAAAGATTGTTCTTCCCATCCTATTGTTATTTTGATTATGTAATTATGTATTTTCTTTCTTATTGTATATGTATATGATGAATATATGATGATAAAAATATTGTGTGGGGATCAAGTGTTGATAAATATGATTAAAAAGATGAAAAACCATAAGAAACAAGGCTAAAATCTTGCTTAAATTGTTGGCTGTATAAAAACAGTAAGTAACCAAGTTATAAACTGATAAAATTGCATGGTGGAATCCATTTACAATAAGTGTTAGATGTCATACACATGTGAGAGTTGGCCATGCAATGTAATCATCAAATGAGTGAGATATGATCAAAACAAGATGAGTGTATCAATCTGAATAGTCTGTTTTGTAGGGACTGTTAAGGATAGTTAGACATGGAATGATCAGTAGCTATAACTAACTTATTTGTAGCACATAATATGAAGTTTATGTCATCCAAAAATGAGCTTCTATCTCCTTATATAACTCAAGATATGATAAAAATAGTGAAGATGAAACTAAAAATCAGATTTTGAAGAATTAATGTTTAATAGTATTATATAAGCACTCAAACTAATATAGTATAAAATGTGAATTAAAACCCACTAACTTATAAATTTCATTTATATAAATATGTATAAGGTTAAATAAATGGACACTTTATAAAAATGGTAGTTGAATAAGATTTATAAGTTATAAAAACTATAAACATGATTTTTACGTCTTTTCGGCTATTACCGTAAAATTAACGTTTTTCGCCAATTAAAACTTAGACGATCATACACGTCTAACGTAAAGTTTTTAAAAGTAATATACTGATATATAAGTACCTAATACAGGTAAAAACCGATAAAACCCGAACTATATGACATACGGACATTAACGAGTTAAGTTAGCATTATTGGACTATAAACCCGACTAGTTAGTAAAACACTTATAAACTTACTTATTGGGCTCAACCCATTTGGGCCCAACATGTAAAGTATAATACTGATAATAAAAGTATAATTGGGCTAATATAATATATTGGGCTTGTAATGGGCCCATTGGGCCTCAAAATGTAAACAAGTTGAACTAGTGTAACTAGTCTTGAAAATTTCCAACACATAACACTAAAATGAGTAAATGAGAATATATAAACCCACTTGATCATCATATATATATAAAATCCATATGTATACATAATTGTTATTTTTTTATAAAGTCATTGGATAAGAGTCTAAGACGAGTATTATTTGTCTAGGTTTCCGTGATTGAAGCACGTACCGTACATCCGAATTGCCGATAACCCGCTTTCCCACATCAACGTGAGTTCATAGCCTCGCACTCTTTTAAATGTTTTTATGAAATGTTTTATAAACCCGCGAGGGAGATAACATGTTAGTTTTGATAATATAGGACACCATTTGTCCCGATTGTTTGTTTATTGATTTGGACCCGAATGATTGTATGACCCGATGTATGATTATATGACCCGATAGATGAAATGAAATGGATTATTAAAGTTAGGTTATGTCACTAAAAGTCCCATTAGCATGAATTGTGAACTACCGGGATTTGGTAGACGCTTATGCATATAATAGTACTATTTGGGGACGATCACCCCAGTTCGCGCCTTGACGGTTGATCCCCGTCGTGCCACATTGATTGGTAAGCGAATTTATGTATGAGAAGATTTATACAAGCGTGATTATTGTGACGACACACTAATTTAGATGGGCAAATTGAGTTTCGGGCTAGCTACCCGTTGTTTGGTTTAGTAAGGTAACAATGTCATGCGGCTTGTAATAATCCATAAATAACAAAATACTGCTATACGCATTGAATTACAATGAATGGCCTGACTAGCAATACAGGGTCTTATTATTGATTTTATGTTCGTGTTCTGGTTTTACATAACCATATTCATATAACGGTTTTTATTTAACTTTATACAACGTTATAAAACGTATTGTATGATGTTTTTAACGACAATGGTTCGTATAATGATTTTGAAGGCGAAAGCCTATATTATGATTTTGATAAGGATTTGTATGAAATGACTTTGGCTATTTTATGGCCTATTACAATGATTTGTACAAAATGATTTTCGGTAATAATTTTATATCGATGTTATATTGATGGATTTTATTAAACTCTATGAATTCACTCGGCGTTTTCGCTGACCCTTTTCTTTTAACATGTTTTATCTCAGGTACTTGAAGGTAATTCTCGGGAAGACAACAAGAATTCATGGCCTGCACTTAAATAACAAATTTCCATTCAAATACTTTGTAAAACCTGTATGCAATAATATGACTTGGGACCTATGTAAATTTGATATTTATGAATGGAAATGCTTTATTATTAAACGACGTGATTTTTAAGCGTTGTCTATGATGTGAGTAATGTGTTATCCCGTAACACCAACGAGTCTTCCGCTGTATTGAATTATGTAAATTTGGGGGTGTTACAGTTTGGTACAGCTCTCGTTATAGAGAACGAAAGATTTTTAAAACTAAGGTTTTGAATAAAACATTTCAAAACCTTTTAACTATAAACATTTTTATAAAAATGTCTAAAAATCTTTTGACTATAACGGTGCCGAAGAATTCCCGAGTTACCGACAAGGCCAAACTGAGAAGTGTTATTTTAATATATATAACTTGGAATATATATATATATATATATATATATATATATATATATATATATATATATATATATATATATATATATATATATATATATATATATATATATATATATATATATATATATATATATATATATATATATATATATATATATATATATATATATATATATATATATATATATATATATATATATATATATATATATATATATATATATATATATATATATATATATATATATATATATATATATATATATGATGTAATTTGACTACATGATGGTTTGATGATTATTTTTAAATTTATACGAGGTATTTATATGACGTAGATTGTCATAAGAAACTCTAACTCCCCTAGCAAATCAATCGAAGCTATTCCCGTAGGAATTTTGCTATTCTTGATCAAAACCAAGTTGCGGATATTTATGATCCCAACAAAATGGTTGATATTCGTAGGAATGTTGATATTAGTTGATTGTGATATTAAAGAAGAATTGGCGAGATTAAATCTGATATCCATGTCATGACGATCTTTCCTTATAAAGTGGAGTTTGACAAAACGTTACCACCTGGGAAGGTGTCATCTGATTCAGTGTCACCCAATTCTTAAATTTGAAATCGAAAGGGTGAATGCTGCACTTGAGGCTGTCATTAGAACCATTACCCAAAAGCCTCATGCCACTAGTACCTTTCTGAGAAGTCTAATTGAATGTGTGAGTCATTTCATACTAGTGACTCATTTGATAACTATTGATGAATGAGCTATAGGATTGGAAATTAAGTGTTGTTCATATCGAGCTTTTATTGCCCTATTAAGGTCTAAGAATAAGGTTGAAAATATTGGAGAATGAGGTAGGATATTGCATTGAGTATAAGTTGATTAAAACTTTAATAAAGTAAAATTTAACCCATATGGAATATGAGATTGTTAAGAGGAAGTTGCTAAGTTCTGTGATTGAATTATAAGGTTTTAAATGATTGTAGGTTCGTGTTAAGGATTGTTCCTAGGCCATTGTCCAATAACGAGGATGCCTAGTGTCCAATAAACAAATTGAAGAAATCTTCTTCTGAATTGGGACCGATAGATCTTCCGGGACAGGTGGAACACTTAATGACTCTTGTAGATTAGTATTCATTGTGGTATCTTTAAAAATCCCTAACTTAACTGAGACATCAGTTGGTAGGATGAGTTTTTGGAATTGTATGATATAGTGACACGTAATGTGTTACGGTACAATTCTGACTTGTTTGTGATTAATGAAAAGACTACCTTTGATTGCTAAATTCTACATGTATCGATGTTATCTATCTTTTCTTGCTTCTTCCTAATGCTCGCATTAGTGATGCAACCATTGAACAAGTACTCATCTCGAATTGAGTTACGTTGTGGATTATTCTTTTTGAGTGCCATCGAGGTTATGCACCTCATGATTAATTGGTTAAGCTCATTTCCTATTATATTGTAGTTAGTTCTTGGTAAACAACTTTTCATCACTCTTTTGCAGATCACTCATTGTTTTTATAAGATAAAACAGTATCCTTTGAGAAAATTGAATTTTCATCACTATATGGATTATTAAAAGTGAGACTTATAAATAATCATTATTGAAATAAAGTTGATTATGAAACACCTTGGAAAACTTAATTGTTTTCATAACAAAGAAAATCTTTGTAAATTTATTTTTGATTCTTATTTAAGAATTAAGCATGAAAATGTTTTTATTATAAAAATGATGATAAAATTTTGACGAACTGAGTATTGCATCGTTAATCTTGAAATTGTATATAGTTGCGCGCCTACATACAATTTGGAATTGACCATGCAAGGCTGACTAGTAGTCACCATAAAACTGATTAATAAACACTAAATTTTCTTTAAAACCGTGAAAGATTAAATTTTATGAGATCTGCAAGAAGTGAAAGATAGGGACATATTGATAGGGACACCTACATATGTGCCTGTGCTATTTATTCTTCTGAGCTGAATTTACTCATCTATGGATATTGTCTTAATTGACAATTGATATACTCTTTCTTGTCCAATTCTCTTGTAGTGAGATTCTTTGGAAAAGTATCTGATTTCCGAGTGTTGATACCCGAATGGATGTATCGATGTTCCTATCATTTCTTTTGATTTGATTTCATTTAAATGACCCGGGTAACGATCCGAGGAGCTTTCGAATGAGTACTCAAATTATGAAAACATCGGATATATTCATATTCATTAAATGTTTTCGTCTGTATCTGATTTGAAATTCTCTCGCGTAGATTATGCGTTGACCTTACGCTTTTAAGGTTAGTTAAGTCTCCTGATATCCTTGAATTTGTGAAGGATTATGAGTTATTATTAGTCTTTTGAGAAGTTCACATCTTATCAACGGTAATAAAACTGAAAAGTTGGTAATGCCAGTAGAATGGATTGATTGATTATGACATGACGACATTGTCTTAATTGATGGGAACTCGAGTAGAAATTCCCCTAAAAGATAAGATGTTGATTATCAAAAGTGATCTAAATAATTCTTGACAGATGACCATATCCTACATTTAGACTTGAAATTTTACCGTGAATGGTTGTGAATTAGTCATAGATATTATAATCTAGAAAGAACTTAAAGAAAATTTATAAAAAGATGTTTCCGTTATCTGAAACTTTAGGAGGTATTTGTTGGTGAATTATCTAGACTTTCGCCATTAAGGCAAGTTGAATATGGTATTGATTATATTCCCGGTGCTGCACCTATGGCTTGTGCACTGTACGTCAGCACCATCTGAATTAAAAGAATTACCGTACAACTGAGAGAGTTTTCGAAGCAAGCTTTTTATTCTACCGAGCTCGTCATCATGAAGAGCTATGGTGTGATTATCCCTTATATCTATTGATTACCGTTGATATTTGTATTTTTACCCCTTTAGGAAAAGGAAGGTAATTAGGGTAAGTATTAACGAGTAGTTTAGGAAAACCACAAGTTATGACCCAATGAAGTGAGTTCGTTCTCGAGGAGGCACGTGTGTTATGTAATGAATTGATTTTGATTGATGATTTTATTAAGAAGAAAAGAGAATAGAAAGGAGAAAGGAAAGAAAAGACGGTTACGAAAACGAATTAAACTACGACGAAAAAGGCGTAAACGTAAAGCTACAAAATTAAAATTTTAACCTAAAAATTCCTAAAAATTACTAAAAATCCACAATAAAATTCTAAGAGTTTACAAAAAATCCAAACTTGCTAAAACCTTTTAATTAATTAGATAATGACTTTTTAATGCTAATTAAAGCCCTAAAAATCACAATTAATTATTAAAAAGCCCTAAACAAGATTTTAAAGTTTGTAAACCTCAAAAATAACCTAATTAAGCTAAAAAGTATTTTTTTAAATTTTAAAACCTAATAAAAATATTTTTAAACACTTAAAAACTATTAAAATCTATTAAAACTTAAATTAATTCTAGAAAATAAATAAAAAGTCCTAAAAAGATTTGAAAAGTCACAAAGTTCCTAATTATGTGTCTACAATCTAGGAAAAATGAAAAAAGTAGAAAAAACAAACTTTCTATTTTTAGCAATAAAATAATATTAAAATAATCAAAAAAATAAAAAGTTTTTAAAATAAATCTAAAAAATTACCAAAAATCTAGAATAATATGACTAAGACAAAAATGCAAATTAAAGTTCCTAAAACCTTTTTAATAATTTTATATTTAATTTTAAAGTTAATAAAAAACCCTAAAATCAAATAAAATTAAAAATTAGACTTTTTGAAAACTTTTTGGGCTGTAAACCTCAAATTACTTAAATAAAACCTAAAAACTATTTTTCTAAAAATTAAAAACTATTTTAACTATTTTTAAACTAATTAATAAAATACGGCTAAATAAAAAATGATAAAAAATAATAAAAGAAAGGGAAAAATACAAACCTAGCTCAGAAAAATCTCTAATGCTATCCTAATCCTAGGAAAAATAAGCTAGAGCAAAATGGCTTAATGAATAAGCTGAAAAAGCCCAAAATAAGCTACTGCTTTAATTATATAAGCCCACACAACAACCCTTTAAGTATATTGCAAATGCAACCCTAGCAGTCAAAGACCCTAGGGCGCAATGGTAACGTGTGTGTGTGGTGAGAGGAGTGGCGCAGGTTCGAGTCCTAGCCACATCCTTTTTGGTATTTATTTTTTTTCTTTTTTTTCTTAAACTTTAAAAACCAAATCTGTTGATATTTAAACCTCAAAAACACAAATCCAAATTCAATTTAACAAGACTAGAGCAAGATTCAATGAAAACGTGCCCAATTGTATTTTTTTTTGAAGAACACAAAGAAGGAGTTTCTTCACTTGTGCAATTACGAATCAAGAGGCCTTGATTCTTGGTTTTTGTTGATGATTGTTGGACAAGAGGGCACCCCTATACTCAGTTGAGTATAGGGAGTCAAGAGCAATCACAAACAAGCAAGTATCAAGCACCAAAAATCAAATCAAATGGCAACAAGTTTCTGATTAGCTTATGTTTCTGATGAACACAAATGACCCTTACTTACTTGCACACAAATGGATTTTAAACACCAAGATCTTGCATATAATCACACAAAATAGCATACAAGCAACACACAAACCTTAAACAACCTATAATCTAACAACCAACAAGATTTGGTGATAAAATTTCAACAAAATCAATCAAACAAGGCAGTTTCTGATTTTAAGCTATATTGACCATTTTTCAAGCATGCAAATGTGACTTATATCCTATCAAACTGAAACCTAAGCACCTATATCACAAACCAATCACCTAAGAAGTGTTTTCAACCAGGTTTTAACACAAGAATTTGTCACCAATCTTGATTAAACAGCTAATCCAAACACCCCTTAAGTTTCTGAAATATGATTTTTACAAAGCAAATCACTTTAAAACTTTACCAAATGGATTCTAATCAATCCTAACATGCATATATCAACAAGAAAACTCAATTCAAACACTTAAACTAACATTTAACCACTTAGCATGCAAACAAAATGCATAAAATTCAGAAAACTAAAAATTGAAATGGGAAACAAGAAATTACCTTAAGGGACCTACTTCCAGGTCCCTTAGTGGCTGCTTTGCCACCTCCTATAGGCTGGGGCCTATGCTGGACCTTGGACAACAAATCAAGCACAACCTGCTAAGAATCAACACACAAACAAAATATAACCAACTTCTGATTTTTATCACACCTTTTGAAAACCTTTTCACAAAACCTTGAACCAATGAAACTTGAAACTTAACACGTTTTTGAAACAAGAACAAGATCAAAAATCCAGGACTCCAATCCACTTTCACTTCAAAGAACCTTGGATTTCAGAAAATTGCTAACCTTTTTCAAAAACCTTGGAAAATTGAAACTCAAACACACAAGTGTTACACAATTTTAAAAATGGAACTCAGATTGGCTTTCAACACACACACAACTTTAATAATTATAAAAAGGAATTACACTTGATTTAACAAACACCAAACTTTTATATCATTAAAAGGAATTACAAATGAGAAAGCCAAAATCTGTAACAGCCCTACTCACATGTTGAGAGGTGCTTAAATAGAGCTAGAAGAACTATCTAGAATGCCATAAACCCTAGTACATGAACTGTCTAAATTGCCCTTGGAATCTTGACTGAGAACTTGGTCAAATTGTGCCATGTGATGTTGTTGTGATGTCCAGCTGTTGTTGGATGATCATAAGCGTCCATTTTGAACTTGGGGACCAAGGAGAGCCATCTAGACGTTGGATGTGTCTGGTATTGGGTTTGGGGGAAAGTGATGGGTGCAAGAGAGGTACGGGGTGGGCCAATGGAGTCACATGGGATTGTTTGGTGAGTGGGGTTTTGGTGACAAAGTCCTTAATCAACCATCTGGAAAACATTAGGGAAAAACCCTTTGTTTTAAGGTGAATTGATGCTGGGGATTAACTAGGGTTTATTTGGGATTAGGGGTGTGTTTAATCTGAAAAGGGGATTAATGTTTTTAAATTGTTGTTTTCGTGGGAAGGGTTATAACTGATTAAATAAATCAGTTATTTAAGTAGTGGTGGGGTGTGACGTGGAAGGTTGGAGGAAGGTGATTGGTGGAATGGTTGAGTGGGGTGACGTGGGAGGTTGTGATAGGAGGGGTAAGTTTGGATGTCTTGGCAGAATTGGCCCCCAAGTTTCTCTCTTTTGTTTACTTTGTGAAAAATGGCCATTAACGCCCATTTAACACTTGACAACTTTTGGCAATTTGTAAAAAATGGCACAAATACTTTAAAAACTTTTCCAAGGGTTTCTTTTGTACTTCTTGGATTCTTCAAGGACTGATCTTGTATAGTCTTCAAACTTTAGGGACCCTATTCATAATTTTGAATATTTGAGGGGTATAAAGTGTTAATCTTCCAAAGTTGAGGGACTAAAGTTGCCAATCTTCAATTCTTCAAGGGCATTTTTGTAAAATCCAAACTTGGGCCCGGTTCATTGTGCGGCTTCGTTTCCCGTGTTCGTTTTTGAATGATTCTTGTGATCTTTTGCCATTTCCTCAATATCCGTACCTAAAAATACACAAGTAACAAACACGAGCATATATTTGGCAGTTTTAATGATATTTTATGCATTTTAAGCCCGATTTGGACGATGAGACCATGTATAAAAACAGTCTCATCACTCCCTTATACTAAACCATTGCCGTGCCCTCACGCAATGCTATAATAAAGTATCGTAGCACCTCCAAAATTCATTTTTTATTCACTTTATTGAATTGATAAACTAGCTACACTATTGCTATTACTACTACTTGCGTTTTAGACATAATGTATGATTTTCATTGCAAAATGGGACGTTTAGGTTCATAGAACAAGAACACGTGAATGCTTCGTTAGAAATAATTTCATCGTCCTCGATTTTCACCTTAATTCCATGCCAAGCGTGCAACGAGATCATTGTCATTATAAGTTAGTAATGCTAACACTACTCATATGCCCCAATCACGTACTTATCCTCCCATTATTCCTAAGTTGTATCTCTTATATTTTATTATGTCTTCATGATCACGAGGATACATCATTGACTTATGCGATAATAGAGATTTAGGTCTAAAAATAGAGTCCTAACGGTGTAACTAAGACTATCAAATCAATAACCCCTCCTAATAGACAACGATGTTAAAAAATTAAGTTGACAAGAAGAATCGATAAACACGGTTTTATAACGGTTTTGGACATGAGACTTATTACCAAGACTTTTATACGCCCCCTAACGGAAGGGCCTTATTATCTTTGGTTTACCTCCATCTTTTATTCAACTTCGCCATGAAGCTTTTATTATGACTTCGGTCTTGCCTTGCCTTTTATTATCCGCCTCATCGGTGGTTTTATTAGCCAAAGACGTATATCCTCACGCTAAAGCGAATTTTGGATCTTTAAAGCTTCGAAGATTAAGGCTTGATTCACTTTCAATTTTGCATAGATTTTAGGCCTTGTGGGGCTTCAAATTGTTTGCTAGATTTAGGTGAGCACTTGAAATCTTATTATTGGGTGAAGCTTTCGATTATTCGGGTGCCAATACTTCAAAACCGTGACGCTGGCGATACCTTAATGTCTTCCCAATTTAATTACACGGAAGCTACTAGAAAAGACTAGAAACCCAACAATCCTAACTAAACCGCTAAGTCAATATTTATTAAGCAAAAAATATTTACAAGCAAAGGGAGAATAAGCAAATAACGAGAACACATGAGTTTTTGAAAGAATACGAGTACTCTACGTTTAGCATAGTAACTTATAATTAACTCTATCATTTCTCGTCCTCATTTAAGAGACTTAGCCTAATGTGTAGTTAAGGAATCAAAGCTAAGTGCTCAACACGCACGGTCGAGTAAAAAATTACTCTTATTCTCGCCATCATAAAACCTACATTCGTGTCTTCAAACACTTATAAAACATGAGAAATTTTTTTATAATTTGTCCATTTTTAGCCTTATTTTGCAACAAAAACGATAAACAAAAAGATAAACTTTGGAAAGCGTGAAGGTTTGGAAAGGCAAGTATCTATTCACCCCCCCATACTAAAGTTAAACATTGTCCTCAATGTTTCGAGTCTAGGGTTGCAAACACCCCCATACTAGAGACGTAGTCGAATGCCTAATCTAGCATGGAAAGGGTGTAACCAATAAATTAATAGCCGTTTATGAAGTGTGCTAAAAACCTAAGGTTCGAACATCAAAAGGATATATCATTAGGATATTGGGAAAGGTCTCCAAAGCAAACGATCGAGTGCTCCCATAAAACGAACACGAGAGGCTCCAGTCGTGAAGATCATGATCTAAAAACCACAATTCACAGACAACCACGGAACAAAGGTTGGAAGGGCACAAATCCCCTCACATTAAGTTAAAAAGCAATAATATGTACATGGATAAGCATGGGTCTCCCCCACGAGGCACCTTGTTTTTGATAACCGAGTCAAAAGCTCGACTCGAATCCCTATAAATGTGATCATTTAGGGATAATCATGGTATGGTCAATTTTTGGTGGGGCTTACATGATAAACAAGGCCCAAAAACAACCGGTATTAAGGACTAAGTCCTTTGATGATGCAAAATACCGGGATCGAAGATGGCGTTCTCGTTTTCATTGGAAAAACTAATCAACGCTACTTCATCATTGGTCAACAAAAACTCAAAGAGTTTCAAGAAAATAGGTGAGAAGAAATAGAAGGGTGGGACAATGGGTAAGTCTCTAAAAGCATGAGCTACTCGAGGTAGACTCGCACCAATCAAATGAAAAGATTTTCCATTTATTGCATCGGTGGAAGACCGAGATTTCCCTATATAAGCAATTCCAGGATCAAATATCTCGTCCTCGGTAGAGAAAGGGGAGGGAACATAAGGGGATTCCCCCACACTAAGTCCACACAAAGCATCATCAAAAGGAGAAGACGAGCTTGTAGTACTCAATACACGCGGTGATGACGGAGTTAGAATTGTAGAAAAATCTTTTAAATTCAATTCAAAATCTTTTCCTTTTTCATCTTTTAAACTCTCCTTGTGAAAACCCGATTTGATTATGTCAAAAATATTTGGTGTATCTAAAGCAATGTTAGTCACACTAAAAATTCTCACATTTTGAAATCTTTTTGGTTTAGGTGGTGGTAAGTTTTCAAATCTTTTGTCAACAAAGAAAACCTCCCCAACGGGATCAATGTATTCATCATCCGAAGAATCACTCGAGATTGGAATCGCAGGCTTAACACTCTTAACCTCCACCGGCGGAGGGGACGGAACTTCATTTTTCTCAACAACTCCTAAAACTCTATTTGAAATTCTTTTGCAAATGTTTTTGATGGGATTGACATTGTACAAAGATGTGATAGAATATACATGAGAAAGAGTGGAGTTTTGGGTTGCATTAATGACGAGTTCTTCCTCATTGAAACGAAGAGTAATTTTTCTTGCATGCACATCGATAAGTGCTCTCGAGGTATCCAAAAAAGATCGACCTAAAATTAACGGAACTTTAGGATCGATAGAATGTCAACAACAATAAAGTCTACAGGATAGTAGAACTTTCCAACTTTCACAAAGACATCCTCGGCTACTCCACAAGCTAGAATCGTAGAATGATCGGCCATTTTGATTGACATTCTTGAAGGAGTGAGATTGGGAAGATTGAGCGATTTAAAAATCTCAAGAGGCATCAAATTAATACTCGCACCAAGATCGGCCAAGGCGTAGCATTCTTCCTTGTCTTGGATAGCACATGGGATTAAAAACTTTCCAGGATCACCGACTTTTTGAGGTATGCGGCTTAGAAAAACCGATGAACAACTAGACGATTTTTGCAATTTCTCTTTGTTATTCAACATACTTTTGAAGTTTGCGGCAAATCGAGGCATCATGACTAAGGCGTCGGCAAAACTTATATTGAAATGCAAGTCACGAAACATTTTCATAAAGAGTTCAAATTGATAATTATTTCGTTCTTGTACCTTTTCCTTGTCTCGTCTTGAAGGGTATGGTAAAGGTGGTGTGGGTTGGGGCATAGTAGGCATAGGCATCGACCTTGGAATCTCGGGTTCCATTATAGGTATTGGTTCAACCGTAGGTGTGGTTTCAGCGGTACTTCGTGGGCTTGTAATTTGCTCCTTTTCTACCAAAACCTCGGGTTCTTTCTCTTTTTCCTTCTCCATAGAAGTACTTGGACGAGAAATGGGTTCTTTGAAAGTTTTACCACTACGAGTAGTAATAACCTTCAATTCTCCTTTCGGGTTCACGATGGTATCACTAGGAAGACCACCCGAAGAAGAGGGCTTACACATGATAGCTTCAAACATTTTAGCCATACGGTCTTCAAACTTATATTGCCTAGCATCCGCTTTTACCAACTCTTGCTTAATTCATGTTGACCTTGCTCCATTTTTTGTTGATTTTGTTGGAGACGTGTGACATTTCCTTCCATTTTATTAGCATGAGTTTTAAGTTCATTAGCAAGTTCGTTTTTAAGCTCGTTTTTCAACTCGGACCTTAAGCTAACCATTTCACGTTGCATATTGTCAAACTTAGCATCATTAGCCTTAGCATAATTCAAAAATTCTCCTTGAAGATTTTTGGTGTGATCATTTTGAAAACCTTGAGTAGAAGTTTGAAAATCACGGTTTTGGTTTTGGTTTGAAATTTGCCCATTTCCACTTTGATAATTACCCTTGTTATAATTCCTTTGATTTCCTTGGTAATTTCCACCTTGGTTGTTGTTTCGATAATTATTAGCATTTTGATTTGGTGGAGCTTGATTTTAGCGGGAACCTTGACCGATTTGGTTATAAGTTCCCGTGGCTATATAAGCACTCGAAGTGTTACCATCCGCGGTAATGCACTCGGAAAGATCATGAGCTCCACCACACGACAAACAACTCTTAGAAACCGCTTTAACCGAAGCGGAATTCGAAGCTTCTTGAGCTTTCCAATGAGACATAAGAGTCGAAAACCTATCGAAAAACCGATTCTCCTCATTTGCTTCATCTTGCAAGGCATTAATGGAACGAGATGATGACGAGCCCAAATTGGCAACACTCGGTGTGTTACGAGGGCTATAGACCTTAGACCTATTTTCTATGATTTTCAAAGCCTCATTGGTCGTTTTGCACAAAAAATTACCACCCGCTGCGGCATTTAAGTAATCTCGTTCATGATCATTAAGCCCATTAAAAAAAGTGTCAATTTGATGCAATTCGGAAAAATCATGGTGTGGACATTCATGTAACATTTCTTTAAACCTTTCCCAAGCCATTGAAAAACTTTCATTAGGTCTTTGTGTAAAACGTGAAATCTCGTTTTTCAAATGTGTTGTTTTAGATGGTGGAAAAAATTGATTCACAAATTTAGACACGAGATCGGCCCATGTCAAAATCGAATTTGGTGGTTCTTTCTCAAGCCATATCTTGGCGGGTCCATCTAACGAGTAAGGAAACAACATCATCTTAATGGCATCGTGTGGTACATCCTTAAACTTGCTTGTCGCGGTGAGACGATTAAATTGCCTAATGTGATAATGTGGGTTGTCTTTTTCGTGTCCGCGAAACTTGTTTGCTTGAAGCATAGACATTAAACCCGTCTTGATCTCAAAGTTCTCCGCAAGGATGGCGGGAATCACAATGGCCTCTCCAAAACCCTCGGTGGGTGCTTGAAGCAACTCCATCATAGTACGATTAGCCATGATAGCTTCTTGTTCTACAATAGGTTCCTCACTTGGAGTCTCCTCACTAGAATGAGTCGGAGTGGGAGTTTTGTTCTTTCGTCTACGTGCACGTTTTGCTTGATTACGAGTTAGCATAAACGTCACGTACAACGAGGAGACGAGCAAAGAAGATTCTTTTTGGTATTTTGTGTTTTTCAATTTTTTTTTGTGGTTTTTGATGGTATTAACCTTTTTGGAAATTGGTGAATGTATTAAGTAGACAAAAATCTACAAATCTCCTCCTTAATCAAATCTCTCGATTAAAGAAGCCTCAAGGAATGAAAACGATCACGTGGAGTGAATGCCTTCGATGACTTTAGAACGATGGTGGAACACCAAATCGTTCAAGAGGGTTTAATCAATGGAAACCAAGAAAATATATATGATATGTAATAATACTTTGGGCGGCAAAACCCTCGATTCACTCTCAAAATCAAATACGCACAAGCAAGCGGAGGAAACGAGGCGGCGCGAAGCACTTAAGAGCCTTTTTCCTTTAGGTCGTGAAATACAACCGCCTTATACCCACCTTATAGTTTGTATTATCAAGATTAAGCTTCACGAAAGTATTTATCTATTTTTGCCTTTTTCTTTGGTTTGAGATTCGAATACAATGATTGGGTAATGACCTCCCAAGTCAAGGTTGTGATTTCTCACGTATTTGGAGTACTTGTGAATTTATTGTTCTACGTATACAATATATTAATAATATTCACACAAAAACCGAAAAACGATAATACGTATTAGTAGAGTGATACTAATACAAATACTATTTATAGCTAATATAAAAAAAACAATGGTTCAATCAAAACACAACACGCCTCCCCGGCAGCGGCGCCAAAATTGATATTTGCATTTTTACCCCTTTAGGAAAAGGAAGGTAATTAGGGTAAGTATTAACGAGTAGTTTAGGAAAACCACAAGTTATGACCCAATGAAGTGAGTTCGTTCTCGAGGAGGCACGTATGTTGTGTAATGAATTGATTTTGATTGATGATTTTATTAAGAAGAAAAGAGAATAGAAAGGAGAAAGGAAAGAAAAGACGGTTACGAAAACGAATTAAACTACGACGAAAAAGGCGTAAACGTAAAGTCGTAAAAAGCTACAAAATTAAAATTTTAACCTAAAAATTCCTAAAAATCCACAATAAAATTCTAAGAGTTTACAAAAAATCCAAACTTGCTAAAACCTTTTAATTAATTAGATAATGACTTTTTAATGCTAATTAAAGCCCTAAAAATCACAATTAATTATTAAAAAGCCCTAAACAAGATTTTAAAGTTTGTAAACCTCAAAAATAACCTAATTAAGCTAAAAAGTATTTTTTAAAATTTTAAAACCTAATAAAACTATTTTTAAACACTTAAAAACTATTAAAATCTATTAAAACTTAAATTAATTCTAGAAAATAAATAAGAAGTCCTAAAAAGATTTGAAAAGTCACAAAGTTCCTAATTATGTGTCTACAATCTAGGAAAAATGAAAAAAGTAGAAAAAACAAACTTTCTATTTTTAGCAATAAAATAATATTAAAATAATCAAAAAAAAAAGTTTTTAAAATAAATCTAAAAAATTACCAAAAATCTAGAATAATATGACTAAGACAAAAATGCAAATTAAAGTTCCTAAAACCTTTTTAATAATTTTATATTAAATTTTAAAGTTAATAAAAACCCTAAAATCAAATAAAATTAAAAATTAGACTTTTTGAAAACTTTTTGGGCTGTAAACCTCAAATTACTTAAATAAAACCTAAAAACTATTTTTCTAAAAATTAAAAACTACTTTAACTATTTTTAAACTAATTAATAAAATACGGCTAAATAAAAATGATAAAAAATAATAAAAGAAAGGGAAAAATACAAACCTAGCTCAGAAAAATCTCTAATGCTATCCTAATCCTAGGAAAAATAAGCTAGAGCAAAATGGCTTAATGAATAAGCTGAAAAAGCCCAAAATAAGCTACGGCTTTAATTATATAAGCCCACACAACAACCCTTTAAGTATATTGCAAATGCAACCCTAGCAGTCAAAGACCCTAGGGCGCAATGGTAACGTGTGTGTGTGGTGAGAGGAGTGGCGCAGGTTCGAGTCCTGGCCACATCCTTTTTGGTATTTTTTTTTTCTTAAACTTTAAATACCAAATCTGTTGATATTTAAACCTCAAAAACACAAATCCAAATTCAATTTAACAAGACTAGAGCAAGATTCAATGAAAACGTGCCCAATTGTATTTTTTTTGAAGAACACAAAGAAGGACTTTCTTCACTTGTGCAATTACGAATCAAGAGGCCTTGATTCTTGTTTTTTTTGATGATTGTTGGACAAGAGGGCACCCCTATACTCAGTTGAGTATAGGGAGTCAAGAGCAATCACAAACAAGCAAGTATCAAGCACCAAAAATCAAATCAAATGGCAACAAGTTTCTGATTAGCTTATGTTTCTGATGAACACAAATGACCCTTACTTACTTGCACACAAATGGATTTTAAACACCAAGATCTTGCATATAATCACACAAAATAGCATACAAGCAACACACAAACCATAAACAACCTATAATCTAACAACCAACAAGATTTGGTGATAAAATTTCAACAAAATCAATCAAACAAGGCAGTTTCTGATTTTAAGCTATATTGACCATTTTTCAAGCATGCAAATGTGACTTATATCCTATCAAACTGAAACCTAAGCACCTATATCACAAACCAATCACCTAAGAAGTGTTTTCAACCAGGTTTTAACACAAGAATTTGTCACCAATCTTGATTAAACAGCTAATCCAAACACCCCTTAAGTTTCTGAAATATGATTTTTACAAAGCAAATCACTTTAAAACTTTACCAAATGGATTCTAATCAATCCTAACATGCATATATCAACAAGAAAACTCAATTCAAACACTTAAACTAACATTTAACCACTTAGCATGCAAATCACACAAAATGCATAAAATTCAGAAAACTAAAAATTGAAATGGGAAACAAGAAATTACCTTAAGGGACCTACTTCCAGGTCCCTTAGTGGCTGCTTTGCCACCTCCTATAGGCTGGGGCCTATGCTGGACCTTGGACAACAAATCAAGCACAACCTGCTAAGAATCAACACACAAACAAAATATAACCAACTTCTGATTTTTATCACACCTTTTGAAAACCTTTTCACAAAACCTTGAACCAATGGAACTTGAAACTTAACACGTTTTTGAAACAAGAACAAGATCAAAAATCCAGGACTCCAATCCACTTTCACTTCAAAGAACCTTGGATTTCAGAAAATTGCTAACCTTTTTCAAAAACCTTGGAAAATTGAAACTCAAACACACAAGTGTTACACAATTTTAAAAATGGAACTCAGATTGGCTTTCAACACACACACAACTTTAATAATTATAAAAAGGAATTACACTTGATTTAACAAACACCAAACTTTTATATCATTAAAAGGAATTACAAATGAGAAAGCCAAAATCTGGAACAGCCCTGCTCACATGTTGAGAGGTGCTTAAATAGAGCTAGAAGAACTATCTAGAATGCCATAAACCCTAGTACATGAACTGTCTAAATTGTCCTTGGAATCTTGACTGAGAACTTGGTCAAATTGTGCCATGTGATGTTGTTGTGATGTCCAGCTGTTGTTGGATGATCATAAGCGTCCATTTTGAACTTGGGGACCAAGGAGAGCCATCTAGACGTTGGATGTGTCTGGTATTGGGTTTGGGGGAAAGTGATGGGTGCAAGGGAGGTACGGGGTGGGCCAATGGAGTCACATGGGATTGTTTGGTGAGTGGGGTTTTGGTGACAAAGTCCTTAATCAACCATCTGGAAAACATTAGGGAAAAACCCTTTGTTTTAAGGTGAATTGATGCTGGGGATTAACTAGGGTTTATCTGGGATTAGGGGTGTGTTTAATCTGAAAAGGGGATTAATGTTTTTAAATTGTTGTTTTGGTGGGAAGGGTTATAACTGATTAAATAAATCAGTTATTTAAGTAGTGGTGGGGTGTGACGTGGAAGGTTGGATAATACAAGGCTTTACCTAATAAGAAAGTTAAAGTTCGTTGAAGTTGGTCTAATCGAATTGATCTAGGTTCTCTATGTGACTCAGTTTTATTTTGGTGAAAGCAAATATTTTTGGTTGGTTTTTAATTTAAATGTGCAAGACTTAAAAGTAAATGTCGTTAATGTAAAGGGCAACTATTAAAAGAGCGTGCAATTAAATCTAAATCTAATTAAAAAGAATGTGCGATATTTAAAACGTGACGGAAGGTAAAATAATTAAATGACTAAAAATAAAAGCGTGACGGAAATTAAATTAGACAAGTATTAAAAACATAAACTAAAAATTAAACAAGACAAAGCATGGAAAACAACCCTCAGATCGGAATATATTCCGATCGACCTTACCATCGGAATGAACACACCACCTATCGGAATGTTGAAGAAACCCAGATCGGAATATGTCACCTTTTCAGATCGGAATAACCTAACAACCTCAGATCGCAATGTAGTCCAGATCGAAATGTGTCCTATCGGAATATCACCTATCGGAATGTGGCTAAGGAAAATTGGGCAGCACTTCGTCTAAGTAAGCCTCAAGAACCGTCGGAAAGAGTGATCGCAATATGCGATCGCAATCCACAGATCGGAATGAGGAAAAGATACACCAATCGCAATCCCTGATCGGAAAGCAAAACCCTTGAGCCAATACTGTCACTATCGGAATGTGGTGTTGCTAGCCGTCGCAATGTGGATAACCCTAACTTTCCGATGGAACCAACTTCGTAAAAAGCACAAGAACTAAAATAAGCTATTCTAATAAGCAGTTACCAAAAACTTGAATGAAATGAAATCAAAACGAAGCACTAAGCTAAAAAGTTAAAGTCTTTCAAACTTTTAAACACGAAACTTAAATGAGATCAAAAGTTAAAAATCAAAATTTTAAAGAAAACTTTCAAATCACTAAAACAAAGTACCAAATAAGCACACAAGGTTGTCAATCTCGTGGCTTAATTCGTACGAGGAATTAAAAAGGGACGAGACTTTAATTAAAATAAGCAAATGGATTAAGCAAAAACTTGCTTAATCCTAACTTGTAACCGAATCAAAAAGTAAGAAAAGTAGAATGAGATTGATAAAAAGAACTCGATTAAATGATAAAGAAAGATAAAGACAAGAATTTAAAGAACACAAATTGAAAACTTACTTGGAATTAAAAGATAATTAAGGTGCAAAACATGTATTTAAATGACATGAAAAGTAAATGACAAGATATGAAAATGGTGGAAGACTAATTGTCACCTTAGCCAACAAAAACAAATGCTTAACAATCTAAACTATTTATAGGGGAGGATTAGGAAGCTTCCTCCCCTCCTTCATTTCTTGTTAATTGCAAGATTAAGTCCTTCCTTCATTTAATCTTCATTAATTGCGTCATTAGTCCTTTTCTTCTAATCTTTCTTTTAAGTTTGGACTTTAAGGACTTGTGGCTCGGGATATCTTTTGAACTCGTCTTTAATTTCTTCAATAAAATAGACTTGAGTTTCTCGGCTTTTGATAAACTTCCGTCTTTTGACTTTTTCTTCGATAAATCTTCAGAATTGGTCTTGGACTTCCGTTCTTTTTTTTCCACTCTTGACTTCTCAACTCCGTCTTTCATCTTTTTCTTCAATAAAAGTCGTGAATGCCCGTGAATTCCCGTGTTTTCTCTACTTTTCATAATTTCATCCTAAATTACAACAAAAACACAAACCACGCATAATTCCGACATAAAAGACATAAAATACACGTTTAGGTCCGGTTATTATTGTAATTAAGTGGTAGAAAAGATGGGTGTTTACACACCTATCAAATCCCCTACACTTGACCATTGCAATGTCCTCATGCAATGCATTAGTTACAAAGCATGTTTACACTTTTCATCATAATCAATCCACATTGGCCTTTGTTAAAGAGATAGAAGATTATAAAAATGCAAAGCAAAGAAATTAAAAGCATACCTTGGGTTTTGAAAATGTCATGAATAATCATCATCCTCAACTTTTCACTTTCTCCAAACCAAGCTTAAAAACGAGATCATTGTTATTATAAGTTAGTAAACTAACACGAACTCATGTGGGCCAATTATTCACTTAGACTCCCTTATTCCTATGGGTATCTCTTATATTTTATTATTTGTCTTGAATGATCACGAAGATGCATTGTTTGACTTATTTCGATAATTATTTAGTCTGAAAATAAAGTGCACGATTTAATCAATAGTTAGCTAAAGGACCAAATCTTTTAAAACTGCTTCTCGGGATATCAAAAAGTTCATATCTTGGCATAACTTGGTTCGCGATTTGAGACCTTTCTCGGGCCGATATTTGGCAGCGACTTCATACTTCAAATCTTGAGAGACGTTCATGAAATAATGGTCTTCTCTTCATAATTGGAATTTCTTCACTTGAAGTTTTGAGAGATTCATACTTGGACCACGACTTCTTCATTTTTCTCCAATCTTTATTTTGGACTTTGATATACAACGATCCGCCTCCTTTTATGACTTGGATCTATTTATCCTCGTACCTTGTTAGGGTCTTTTCGGATACACTTCTCCATGACTTTTGGGGAGTTTTGCTTTACGTCGTGTGTCTCGATCCTTCATATTGATTTTCGATAAATGATTCTTCACATCACTTTGGATCTTTAGCAACAAAACATAGCCCTCATGCCTTGTTAGGGCCTTTTCGGACTCGCCAATCTTCGCGCCCCGCTTCATAAGTTATGCCTTGGCTATGAACTCTCGTCATTACCGAGCAACTTTTAAACGATCTGGGGCTAGAAGCTAAGTAACTTTTCAAATTGTACAACCTTATTTATTAGCAGATAAATTTATTAGCAAGCGATGGGAGAATAGGCTTATAATTAACTCACATAAATTCACGAAAGAATACCGAACTTATAATTGGCTCTATCATCTCTCGTTCTCCACAGTTTAAAATCTCAAGTAATGAGACTCGTGGATACTTAGCCTATTAAATCAAAATTTTGGGTTTTCGAGTCGCCTATAGGATCTTGCAAATTCTTAGACTCTTTCAAGTTTAGAAATCGCATCTTAAAGTTCCCTTGATAAACGACTCTCTAGGATCAATTATAGGAACTTGCGAAAAGTTCTTGTTATTAACCCGTGAGAGTTAAGAATTTCGCGTTTTATAGCTCCCTATATAAAAGCCTAGCAAAACTTGACTTAAACATGTTAAGGATACTAGCTAGAGTAAACTCGGATTGAGTCAAAAGATTCACAACGTTTGAAAATTAAAACCACTTATGAAACATTTATTCTAGCAAAGAAAGAAAATAACTATACAAAAGGGAAAAACTAATAGGCCAAAATAGATCAAAAATTTTGAAAAATGTCGAAAAATTGATTTTCCGGTTAAAATGAGGACAAATACAAGGAAAAGACCACTTAACTTCGATAGAAGTCCCCCCTACACTTAAGATAAACATTGTCCTCAATGTTTAAGCATGTGGGAGTAAGCTCCCCTACACTTAGGACATTGTGCACGTTGTTTAAATCTCGCGAAGGAAAGGATAACTAAAGAGATTCCTATTTTAATATTTGAGAAAATATATAAAATAGTGAATCGAAAAGAGTTTAGAATAGAACCGGGAAGAAATAGAACACGGAATCACGGGTCGTCAAGAATCATCAAGAGTGAATCATTGAAGCTCGAATCCCTGAGTAAGAAGTGAGGAGAGGAAATAGCAATCCAAAGGGTCCCCCCTACACTT
This sequence comes from Glebionis coronaria, assembly GCA_025667525.1. NCBI lineage: Eukaryota > Viridiplantae > Streptophyta > Magnoliopsida > Asterales > Asteraceae > Glebionis > Glebionis coronaria. The sequence continues at coordinate 538,204,890 of CM046880.1, forward strand.
ATGGTAAAGAAAGCGAAAGGATAGATGCATGGGTTGCCTCCCAAGAAGCGCTTGGTTTTTGTTAACCGAGTCGTGAGCCTGACTCGACCTTGATCATTAACGGAAGAAGCATGAAACATATCCACCAGGATCGAAGACATAGTTTTCATCCATCAATAAACAAGAGCTTAAGGCGAACAAGGAAAGCCAAAGAAGAGTAGGCAAGGTTCCCTTAAGCAGTGATGGGGCACAGTAGAAGCAAGGATGAAGTGGTGCAAGCATGTCTTCAATGGTTCCAAAGATTTTTCCTTTTATTTCATCAGGTGGATACTGAGATGGCTTAAAGACTTCAATACCGGGGTCGAACACCTTTTCCTTTAGGGGAAAATAGCACTCAGGCTCAGCCGAGTGTGAAGAAGATCCGCAAAGAAGCACAACCTCGTCCTCAGAAGTGGGACAAAGAGGTGTCAAATCATACGTGCAACGGATTTTGGTGTCGATCGGTTTCTTCTCCTTTGACAAAATGCTCTTCAAATCCAAAGTAGGATCAAGGCGATAATCTTCAAAGTCCAAAGGGGGAGCATCACTCTCATGAGGAAAGTATGTGTTGAGAAATTCAGAGAAATCTTCCTCAAATGAATAATCGTCCAAAGTAGGATCGAGTGATGGCGGAGGATCTTCATCATGTGAAGAATCGCTCGAGAGAGTATCAGCCTCATCAAAATCATCGAAAGTGGGCAGCTCGGGATACTCAGAAGTACAATCAAAATCATCCGAGTCTGAGCTAGAATCATCATCATCATAAGCATCAAAGACCGGTGGTGAATCATAAATGGGAGAAGCGTCCAAAGTAGAGTGAGAATCATCCACATTATCTTCAAAGAGTGGATTATCAGTGGAAGACTCGAATAGAGGATTGTCATAGACGGTAAAGTCATCGAGCACATTTGTCATATTCACTGATTCTCGGCCTCCAAAGGATTTGCCTGTAAGTTTCCCCATTTTAAAAACTTTAGAATCATCCCCGACTCGTAAGATTAACTCACCTTCGGCCACATCCACTAAAGCTCGTCCGGTTCTCAAGAATGGCCGACCAAGTATTAAAGGAATACGAGGGGCCATTTCATAATCAACAACAACAAAATCGACCGGGAAAGTAAATGTGCCAACTTTGATAAACACGTCTTCGGCTATACCAACGGGGTAAGCGAGAGTGCGATTTGCAAGTTCGAGAGTCATCTTTGTTGGAATGAGGTCGGGTAATGATAGTGTTTTCCAAACACTCAGTGGCATCAAATTAATACTAGCCCCGAGATCAGCAAGGGCAGTAAATTCTTCAGTTTTGTTGAACACGCAAGGCAACACAAAACGACCGGGATCTCCAAGCTTTTCCGGAAGTTCTTTGAGAATAACTGCAGAGCAGTTTTCATTTAATCGTGTATTGGCGAGTTCAATCAGCTTCTCCTTCTTGCTAAGCAATTCCTTGAATGCTTTAACAAATTTGGGCATGTGGACAAGTGCTTCAAGAAAGCTAATGTTGAAGTTCATTTGAGAAATCATCTTGATATAGCTAGTCACTTGCGCGTCCTCCTTGTTTAGCATTTTGTTCTTGCCCAAGCGAGAGGGATAAGGGATATTAGGTTTGGGTGGTGAGGGTGCAGGTGTGGTAGGTAACGGTTGAGATGTTGAAGGGTCATTGGTGGGAACTTCATCACGTCGAGGCGGAGATGGTAATGGTGCACTAAGACTAGGTGTAGGAGGAGTAGGGATAAATGGTGGTGGAGGAGGTATAGATGATGGTGGTGGGATTGTTGGTCCTACGATGGTGACTCCACTACGAGTAGTAATAGCACTCACATTGGCTCGCGGATTAGTGACGGTGTTTGAAGGTAGAGAACTTGAAGAAGAAGGTTGAGCGGCGGGCAAGAAACTAGCGAGCATATTCTTCAAATCACTGGTTTGATTGCTGAAGGAGGATTGAATGTTATCTCGAAGCTCAGATCTAATCTCATTTCCTTGCTTTGTGATATCTCCTTTAAGATTGATAATTTGGCTCTGCAGATTCTTGATTTGCTCACCTTGGGTTCTCAATATGGCCTCAACATCGGGGTTAATGGGTGGGGTTTGTTGGGCGGGTGGGTTATAAGGATTAGAAGCTCTTGGTGGGATTTGGTTGCTCCTATTGTAGTTGTTGGCGTGGTTTTGGTTTTGAGGAGAAAAACCTGGTGAAAGGTAGTTGTTGGAACGGTAACTCAGCAGATTTCTATCCCCTTGTTGTCTAGCTTGGTAATTTTCCGGTGAATAATTACCGTAAGCTGCATACACATTTTCCGGATTTCCTTGTGTCGAAGGACAATCTGTGTATGGGTGAGGACCGCCACATGTTTCACAAGGATTAGCAACCGCTTTAACTTGTTGTTGTTGTTGGTTTGAAGCGAGAAGCGTAATACTTTTGCTCATTTCGGCCATTATGCGGGTGAGTTCGGTCATCTCAGGGTTTGCTGAGGTTGAGGAAACATTGACTCTCGGGTTGTTCCTAGAAGAAGCAGAGGAATCCCAGTTCTTGTGGTGAGTAGTCATGTTCTCAATTAACTCTCTACACTCCTCGGGTCTCCTTTTCATGAATGTGCCACCGGCGGCTGCATTGATCGTATCACGATCTCGAAAAGTCAATCCGTTGTAGAAAGTATCGATCAAGGTGACCGGAAGCATGTTGTGGTTTGGACAACGGTCGATCAAGACATTATATCTCTCCCATGCATCAAAAAGAGATTCATCGGGATCTTGCATGAAACCACTGATCTGATAGCGAAGGCTTGTGACCATGGATGGTGGAAAGTAGCGCGACAAAAAGCGTTGAGTCATGTCATCCCAAGTGTGAATAGAATTCTTCGGGAGACGATCAAACCATTTCTCGGCATGATGTAATAGAGTGTGTGGAAAGAGTTGTAGGCGAAGCTCATCCATAGTGGCACCAGCCAACTTCATGCTCTGGGTGATTGTAATGAACTTGTCGAGGTGTTTGTTGGCATCATCATCAGGCAATCCTCTAAATGGATTTGTTTGTACTTGCTGAATCATGTGGTGCTTCAACGAAAACTCAGGAGCGTTGATTTGCATCGGCGCAATCGGTCCTCCTCGTCCAAACATGGTTGGTTGACAAAGTTCCTCCATGGTCCGAAGATCGGGCTGTGGAAGAGCATTGTTGTTATTATTATTATTATTGAGGTGCGGTGGCATGTTGTTGTTGTTGACACCTGCCATATCTAAATCTTCTTGAGGCTCGGGCTCTTGATAATTAGAAGATCTAGTACGCATACACCTGAAAATGCAAAAGAAAACAAAACCAAACAAAAAGACAATATATATACACAAGAAAGATAAAATCTTTTTGGATTTTTGAAATTTTTAATTTTTATGGTTTTTTTTATCAATTTTTAATTTTTTTTATGATTTTTTGAATTTTTTATGCAAGAAAAATAACGCTCACAAGTGAACGGATCCCAAAAAGCAACGTGTCTCTCACAAAAAATTGTTGATCTTTACGAAAAGAGCCGGCAGCGGCGCCATTTAATACAAGGCTTTACCTAATAAGAAAGTTAAAGTTCGTTGAAGTTGATCTAATCGAATTGATCTAGGTTCTCTATGTGACTCAGTTTTATTTTGGTGAAAGCAAATATTTTTGGTTGGTTTTTAATTTAAATGTGCAAGACTTAAAAGTAAATGTCGTTAATGTAAAGGGCAAGTATTAAAAGAGCGTGCAATTAAATCTAAATCTAATTAAAAAGAATGTGCGATATTTAAAACGTGACGGAAGGTAAAATAATTAAATGACTAAAAATAAAAGCGTGACGGAAATTAAATTAGACAAGTATTAAAAACATAAACTAAAAATTAAACAAGACAAAGCATGGAAAACAACCCTCAGATCGGAATATATTCCGATCGACCTTACCATCGGAATGAACACACCACCTATCGGAATGTTGAAGAAACCCAGATCGGAATATGTCACCTTTTCAGATCGGAATAACCTAACAACCTCAGATCGCAATGTAGTCCAGAACGAAATGTGTCCTATCGGAATATCACCTATCGGAATGTGGCTAAGGAAAATTGGGCAGCACTTCGTCTAAGTAAGCCTCAAGAACCGTCGGAAAGAGTGATCGCAATATGCGATCGCAATCCCCAGATCGGAATGAGGAAAAGATACACCAATCGCAATCCCGGATCGGAAAGCAAAACCCTTGAGCCAATACTATCACTATCGGAATGTGGTGTTGCTAGCCGTCGCAATGTGGATAACCCTAACTTTCCGATGGAACCAACTTCCTAAAAAGCACAAGAACTAAAATAAGCTATTCTAATAAGCAGTTACCAAAAACTTGAATGAAATGAAATCAAAACGAAGCACTAAGCTAAAAAGTTAAAGTCTTTCAAACTTTTAAACACGAAACTTAAATGAGATCAAAAGTTAAAAATCAAAATTTTAAAGAAAACTTTCAAATCACTAAAACAAAGTACCAAATAAGCACACAAGGTTGTCAATCTCGTGGCTTAATTCGTACGAGGAATTAAAAAGGGACGAGACTTTAATTAAAATAAGCAAATGGATTAAGCAAAAACTTGCTTAATCCTAACTTGTAACCGAATCAAAAAGTAAGAAAAGTAGAATGAGATTGATAAAAAGAACTCGATCAAATGATAAAGAAAGATAAAGACAAGAATTTAAAGAACACAAATTGAAAACTTACTTGGAATTAAAAGTTAATTAAGGTGCAAAACATGTATTTAAATGACATGAAAAGTAAATGACAAGATATGAAAATGGTGGAAGACTAATTGTCACCTTAGCCAACAAAAACAAATGCTTAACAATCTAAACTATTTATAGGGGAGGATTAGGAAGCTTCCTCCCCTCCTTCATTTCTTGTTAATTGCAAGATTAAGTCATTCCTTCATTTAATTTTCATTAATTGCGTCATTAGTCCTTTTCTTCTAATCTTTCTTTTAAGTTTGGACTTTAAGGACTTGTGGCTCAGGATATCTTTTGAACTCGTCTTTAATTTCTTCAATAAAATAGACTTGAGTTTCTCGGCTTTTGATAAACTTCCGTCTTTTGACTTTTTCTTCGATAAATCTTCAGAATTGGTCTTGGACTTCCGTTCTTTTTTTTTTCCACTCTTGACTTCTCGACTCCGTCTTTCATCTTTTTCTTCAATAAAAGCCGTGAATGCCCGTGAATTCCCGTGTTTTCTCTACTTTTCATAATTTCATCCTAAATTACAAAAAAAAACACAAACCACGCATAATTCTGACATAAAAGACATAAAATACACGTTTAGGTCCGGTTATTATTGTAATTAAGTGGTAGAAAAGATGGGTGTTTACACACCTATCATTGGAGGAAGGTGATTGGTGGAATGGTTGAGTGGGGTGACGTGGGAGGTTGTGATAGGAGGGGTAAGTTTGGATGTCTTGGCAGAATTGGCCCCCAAGTTTCTCTCTTTTGTTTACTTTGTGAAAAATGGCCATCAACGCCCATTTAACACTTGACAACTTTTGGCAATTTGTCAAAAATGGCACAAATACTTTAAAAACTTTTCCAAGGGTTTCTTTTGTACTTCTTGGATTCTTCAAGGACTGATCTTGTATAGTCTTCAAACTTTAGGGACCCTATTCATAATTTTGAATATTTGAGGGATATAAAGTGTTAATCTTCCAAAGTTGAGGGACTAAAGTTGCCAATCTTCAATTCTTCAAGGGCATTTTTGTAAAATCCAAACTTGGGCCCGGTTCATTGTGCGGCTTCGTTTCCCGTGTTCGTTTTTGAATGATTCTTGTGATCTTTTGCCATTTCCTCAATATCCGTACCTAAAAATACACAAGTAACAAACACGAGCATATATTTGGCAGTTTTAATGATATTTTATGCATTTTAAGCCCGATTTGGACGATGAGACCATGTATAAAAGCAGTCTCATCAACCGTGAACTAAGTAAATTGACGATTAAAATCTATATCCACTACCCAAGATGATAGATTGTTCGATCATTTACAAGGTTCTAGCGTATATTAAAAGATTTGATCCACGACATGGTTATCATCAAATTCGCGTCCGCGAAAAAGATTATCTATTCCAATCACGACATCCAAAACTCGTAACGAAAATTATGAGTTTCATATTATGTTGTTTGGATCGACCAATGCACATGTAGCATCCATAAATTGGTAAATCACGTGTGTAGGATGTAATATGATAACTTCATGCTTGTGATCATTAAGGACCATTTGTTTGTTTATAAGTATAAGAAGGAGTTAATAATCATTTATAGATTTCCCTGAATTGGCCGAACAATAAAAACCTGTACCTTGAATATTTAACATGTGATTGAAGGCCTATTTACTTTACATTATTTGACCTATTTGACCATGTGATTAAAAGATAATGAAATCTATATTGACTCTTCAAAAATTAGAGCCATTTAAGGCTTTGGGTTATACCAAAAAGAAAATGCAAATATGTTTGACAAATGTTTTAACAAAGGATTTTTAAGGAATCATTCCCTTAAAACCAGAACATTTAACTAAACTCCTGTTTAGGGGTAAATGTTTGTGTGTACTTCTAGACAACTTAAGAAGAATTGAGGAAAATATATAACTTATGACTTGAAATTTGAACGACAATTTTTGCTTTTCAACTAAGAAAATTTTGACCAAAGTATAAACAAAGATTTTTCAAACATTTACAAATCTTGTTAATTATTTTCGATAAATCAACAAAAAAAATCGTGTTGATTAAATTCAAATTTATTTTGAACATTTTTATATAATTGGTCGAACTAAGAAATTTAAAATTTTTACGTTTACATTTCATAAAAATTTAATATTTATTATTTAATTACTTGTAATATTTATCGACGCTTTAAACGTCGGATTGAGCAAAACTGATAAAAATAATAGTTGAGACGAGACTAAAACTTAGAAAATATGAAGAAAGAATTTCTGAGTGAATTGTGGACATGATAATTATATCATCAGGAGAGGTGAATTTAGATACCGACACATTATGTAAAAAGGATAAAGAACCAATTAGGATGTGTTCCTTAGTAATGATGGTACAAAATAAATTGCCGAACAATTTAAAAATAACTAATGTTTGTAAAAAGGATAATATAGATAATAAAAGGGGTTCGCAGCTAATGTGAACCATTAGATTTGAGAAGCCTATGGCGTTAAATGTTTTAAAGGCCACTTGTGGTTGCCTAAATATGGAGGATTGTGAGATATAGTTATGTTGGAATCTCGTAAGATTAAGTATTCTATTTATGCCATTTCTGATTTAATGTATCTTTATCTGAAGAAGTTGTACTAATGACAAATTATGAAGGCAGAGATCGCCTCATACATTAGTAAAGGTCTAACTATTGCAAAGGTCATCATCTGAACTTGAGTCGATTTGGGTCATCGTCGACAGACTGACCAAATCTACTAATATCATTCCTGTTAATGATAAATTCTTGATGAAGAAATTGACTCTTTTGTATTTAAAGGAGTTGTGTAAACATAGTGTGCCTGTATCGATCATCTCTATCAAGATCCTCGCTTCGCATCGAATTTCTAGAGATTTGCTTAGAAGTCATTGAGAATGAATCTTGATGAGAGTACTGTGTACCACCCCGATCGAAGGGACGAGGTAAAGTAACGATACAAAATACTATAAGTGTTGTTCTATGTTTGAATGATTGACCTTTGGTGATAAACTGTAAAATCGTTTTCCCTTGGAGAGATTATCATTGATAATTATCGTATTAGGATCAAGATCGAATCTTGTTAGGATCTAAATATTAGAGAATTTGTAAGCAGGAGTTGGGATGAAGACACCCGACATACACCCATTGTGAGTTGGACATGTCTTTTAGGTTTAAGGTTTCCTATGATGGCGAACCTAACCTTACAAAATACTCGAACCGTGAGACCTGAAATGATTTTTGAAATTAGGATCTGATTATTGACTGCCGGTAGTGGGCAGGAGGTTATGTGAATATGAAATGTAGATCTTGAAGTGCCAGATGGGTAGCGAAGTTATGCCAAAAATTTTAACCATGGAAAAATTAATAGATGATCTGAAAGATCATGGGATATAAGTCCCCGATGTATGGGACCATTGAGATAATGTTAAAAGTTGGTTTGAAAGGCATATAAGCTGGATCTGCCCTAGGACTTCAAGAGCTGCGTGAATTATGTTTCGTAAATCGAACTTGATAAATATCTATCAAGTGAAAATCTGAATTCTTCTTGATAAAGTTTAGATCGGCGAAAAGTTGCATTCATCAAAAACCCGTGAACATCACTGATAGAGAAAGTAAGTCAACATTAAGCCTGATCTTATTCCCGTAGTTATGTTTGATGAAACTCGCGTATTGTAATGAATTACACTTGTGAGAAAAGACCAAATATGGAGGAAATACCCACATGGCTTTAACTCTATAAGAAGCGAGTAGTAAGATAAGATGATCTTTGAGGACAAAGATCCTGTTTAGGGGTAAATGCTGTGACAATCCGTCAATTTATGGTTGATATTTTATTCTCAAGTATTATTTAAAAATATTATTTTAATGTTATATTATGAACTCACTTATTTATGGGAAGAAATTTGGATTTTTCGTCTTGAAGTAGCATCGACTACGTCTAAACTGGAGGATTCAACGTTACGTGCTTACGTTTACCTACACCGTTTTGGTGACAGTCCGACATTTCAGGAAATAAATTTATCCGTGAATATTATTTTGGGATTTTAATTTTGAGTTGGTTCATAAACTCACAAATTTACGAGAAGAGATTAGGACTTACGATTATAATTTAACGTCCTTTACGACTAAACCGGAAACCTTAGGATTACGTATTTACGTTTTCGAACTCCGTTTTTGATGAGACAATTTTTATTAGATTCGTTTTGTGCCGTTGATTCATAATTTATAAAAACGTTTTTCGTAAAACGACCCGAGGGCATGCAAATCGAGGAAACTAGAATCGAGGAATACCCATAAATTAGCGGGATGGGACAAAACAAGTTTATCCCACCCCACTACTAAGGGATGGCCAAAACTTGACACCACACAAGTGATGTGTCAAAGTTTAAGCAAGTAGCTTACACATGTAAGCTTATGCTTAACATGTAAGCTACTCATCCCACCAAACTAGCAAAACCACCAAGCCTAAAACAACTAACTCATTTCTTACATGCAAAAACCACACAACTCTCCTCCATCTCTCTAAAATTCGTCCCACCTCAACCAAAAATACCCCTTTGATCAATTTTCAACCACAATATTTGGTGTTATACACACATATGATGGAAACCTCTTCAAGCTCTATTGATTGGAGGTGATCTTAACATGTAAAAAGGAGTTTTCAAGGGAGTTTGGGGCTGATTTCTCAAGGAGTTTTCATGAAGAACAAGGGCTGATTTTTGGAGGAATCTACAAATACTTGGTGATCCTAGAAGTGGTGTTGATATCTCATAAGATTGGTTACCCAAAACCAAGTCTTGTTCATCCAAAAACTCATCATTTCATCACCTTGGTGGTATAAAGATTGTTCTTCCCATCCTATTGTTATTTTGATTATGTAATTATGTATTTTCTTTCTTATTGTATATGTATATGATGAATATATGATGATAAAAATATTGTGTGGGGATCAAGTGTTGATAAATATGATTAAAAAGATGAAAAACCATAAGAAACAAGGCTAAAATCTTGCTTAAATTGTTGGCTGTATAAAAACAGTAAGTAACCAAGTTATAAACTGATAAAATTGCATGGTGGAATCCATTTACAATAAGTGTTAGATGTCATACACATGTGAGAGTTGGCCATGCAATGGAATCATCAAAATGAGTGAGATATGATCAAAACAAGATGAGTGTATCAATCTGAATAGTCTGTTTTGTAGGGACTGTTAAGGATAGTTAGACATGAAATGATCAGTAGCTATAACTAACTTATTTGTATCACATAATATGAAGTTTATGTCATCCAAAAATGAGCTTCTATCTCCTTATAGAACTCAAGATATGATAAAAATAGTGAAGATGAACCTAAAAATCAGATTTTGAAGAATTAATGTTTAATAGTATTATATAAGCACTCAAACTAATATAGTATAAAATGTGAATTAAAACCCACTAGCTTATAAATTTTATTTATATAAATATGTATAAGGTTAAATAAATGTACACTTTATAAAAATGGTAGTTGATTAAGATTTATAAGTTATAAAAACTATAAACATGATTTTTACGTCTTTTCGGCTATTACCGTAAAATTAACGTTTTTCGCCAATTAAAACTTAGACGATCATACACGTCTAATGTAAAGTTTTTAAAAGTCATATACTGATATATAAGTACCTAATACAGGTAAAAACCGATAAAACCCGAACTATATGACATACGGACATTAACGAGTTAAGTTAGCAATGTTGGACTATAAACCCGACTAGTTAGTAAAACACTTATAAACTTACTTATTGGGCTCAACCCATTTGGGCCCAACATGTAAAGTATAATACTGATAATAAAAGTATAATTGGGCTAATATAATATATTGGGCTTGTAATGGGCCCATTGGGCCTCAAAATGTAAACAAGTTGAAATAGTGTAACTAGTCTTGAAAATTTCCAACACATAACACTAAAATGAGTAAATGAGAATATATAAACCCACTTGATCATCATATATATATAAAATCATCATATGTATACATAATTTTTATTTTTATAAAGTCATTGGACAAGAGTCTAAGACGAGTATTATTTGTCTAGGTTTCCGTGATTGAAGCACGTACCGTACATCCGAATTGCCGATAACCCGCTTTCCCACATCAACGTGAGTTCATAGCCTCGCACTCTTTTAAATGTTTTTATGAAATGTTTTATAAACCCGCGAGGGAGATAACATGTTAGTTTTTATAATATAGGACACCATTTGTCCCGATTGTTTGTTTATTGATTTGGACCCGAATGATTGTATGACCCGATGTATGATTATATGACCCGATAGATGAAATGAAATGGATTATTAAAGTTAGGTTATGTCACTAAAAGTCCCATTAGCATGAATTATGAACTACCAGGATTTGGTAGACGCTTATGCATATAATAGTACTATTTGGGGACGATCACCCCAGTTCGCGCCTTGACGGTTGATCCCCGTCGTGCCACATTGATTGGTAAGCGAATTTATGTATGAGAAGATTTACACAAGCGTGACTATTGTGACGACACGCTAATTTAGATGGGCAAATTGAGTTTCGGGGTAGCTACCCGTTGTTTGGTTTAGTAAGGTAACAATGTCATGCGGCTTGTAATAATCCATAAATAACGAAATACTGCTATACGCACTGAATTACAATGAATTGCCTGACTAGCAATACGGGGTCTTATTATTGATTTTATGTTCGTGTTCTGGTTTTACATAACCATATTCATATAACGGTTTTTATTTAACTTTATACAACGTTATAAAACGTATTGTATGATGTTTTTAACGACAATGGTTCGTATAATGATTTTGAAGGCGAAAGCCTATATTATGATTTTGATAAGGATTTGTATGAAATGACTTTGGCTATTTTATGGCCTATTACAATGATTTGTACAAAATGATTTTCGGTAATAATTTTATATCGATGTTATATTGATGGATTTTATTAAACTCTATGAATTCACTCGGCGTTTTCGCTGACCCTTTTCTTTTAACATGTTTTATCTCAGGTACTTGAAGGTAATTCTCGGGAAGACAACAAGAATTCATGGCCCGCACTTAAATAAAAAATTTCCATTCAAATACTTTGTAAAACCTGTATGAAATAATATGACTTGGGACCTATGTAAATTTGATATTTATGAATGGAAATGCTTTATTATTAAACGACGTGATTTTTAAGCGTTGTATATGATGTGAGTAATGTGCTATCCCGTAACACCAACGAGTCTTCCGCTGTATTGAATTGTGTAAATTTGGGGGTGTTACAAAACATGTTTACAATGCAAAACGTTTTTTTGGCAATGTAAATCCTTAAATATCTAGAAATTGAAAATTGTTTGTCAATTGAATTGTTCGACAAGTCGCTGTGTTGAGTACTTTCATTACTAGCAGATCAATTGATGTAATGGATCTATGTGAATATAGTTCTAGAATTCAAGGAAAATAATATGGTTTTATACCGGGGTAATTTATTTTCTTGAAAGTATTTTGTTATCAAAAATACTAATATTTGAACTTATTTCTATAGAAATGGCTCAACCCACCAATAACACTATAATTTCTGCGTTCAAAGCTTTCTTTGAACAACCTGAACTTACTGGCCCAAACTTCAATGACTGGTACCGCTCGCTAAGAATTGTCTTGAGAGCAGCGGGTACTATCGATATCTTGACTACTCCCTATCCGGAGGATCTTGCTGAAGGAGCATCTGATGCGCAAAGGCTTGAACACGCTGCTAATGTTAAGAAGCACTCGGAGGTGGCTTGCTTAATGCTACGGAAAATGGCTCCTGCACTTCAATAGAAGTATGAGCTATTTTCACCAAACAGAATGCTTGATGAGCTCAAGGCTATGTTCGAGAAGCCGCAAGCTGTGGAGATCTACGACTTGGTAGATGCTTTGCATAGCTGCAAGCAAGCTCCAGGAAAATCTGTAAGTTCCCATTATTTGGAGATGAGGGGTTATATGGAACAGCTCATTGCACTAGGACAACCCTATGATCATAATATGGCTATCAACTTGATCAATAGGCCCCTTAACAAGGACTTCAATGATTTCGTTAGAAAGTATAATATGTATTGCACGGAGAAGACATTTAATGATTTGCATGCAATGCTCATTGAATATGAAGAGGGGTTGAAAGACAAGGCATCTACCGCTACGCCTTCTGTACTAACCATACAAAAGGGTAGAGTGAGTAAGCCAAAACCACAAGCGAATAAGAAGAAATGCAAAATCAAGGGTAATAAGGGCAAACAAGTTGCGACTTATTCGAAACCTAAGCAGAACTTTGTCAAGAAGAGTCAATCTCAAAAGGATGAGACTTGTCACCATTGCAAGGAAAGTGGTCACTGGAAGAGGAATTTCCCTCTTTACCTCGAAAAACTGCGAGAAATAAAAAAGATGTCTGAGCAGAGCGCTGCAGCTTCAGGTACTTTATTTATGATTGAATTGTTCAATTTAACATACAAATTAAATTCCTGGGTATATGATACAGGATGCGGTATTAAAAATTTTAATACGCTGCAGGGATTTAATCTGGAAAGGAAGCTTTCATGTGGGGAACAATATCTGCAAGTGGGCAATGGCGCACAAGCAGCGGTTGAAGCTATAGGAACTTTTAATCTAGTTTTACCTTCGGGTTTATTACTGAGATTAAATGATTATCATTATGCACCTACAATTATTAGGGGTGTTATTTCCTTTTCTTGTTTGTTAAATAATGGATTCATTCACACGATTGATAATAATGGAATTTCTGTTTGGGAAAATGGTATTTTCTATTTTAATGCAATTTCTGTGAATGGTGTATTTGAAATGGACATGCATGATAATGAATCCAAGAACGATAAATCTGTATTTAGAGTGAGTAAGAAGAGAAAGTTTGACAAGAACTCTTCTTATCTTTGGCATTGTAGACTTGCGCATATTGGGAAGACTCGTATACAAAAGCTTCAACGTGAAGGTCTTTTGGAAAATATCAATGTGAATCAGTTGATAAATGTGAGTCTTGTATCTCTAGAAAGATGACCAAGAAACCTTTTAATAGCAATATTGAAAGGGCTACTGATCTACTTGGACTTATACATATTGATGTGTGTGGACCACTTAGACATACGTCAAGGAAATGTGCTAGCTACTTCTTAACATTTACGGATGATTATAGCCGTTATGGTTATGTTTATTTACTTAAGCATAAACATGAGGTATTTGAAACATTCAAAGTGTTTAAAGCAGAAGTAGAACTGCAATTAGGGAAGAAGATTAAATCTCTTCGTTCTGATAGAGGTGGTGAATATTTAAGTCAAGAGTTTATAGATTATCTAAGTGAGAATGGAATTGTTCAACATCTTACTTCTCCCTATACTCCACAACAAAATGGTGTATCTGAAAGGAGAAATCGTACATTAGTGGATATGGTATGATTTATGTTTAATCATACAACTTTACCTTTATCCTTTTGGGATTATGCTTTAGAATCTGTTGTTCGCATTTTAAGTATGTGATAACGCTCTAATTATACATGTTTACGTGTTCGTTATCTCTATATATTTAGGTTAATTATGTGAACTATCGGTACTTAATAGACTATACTTGATGTATAGGTTCCAAGGACGTGTCGTGGAAGGAAATGAAAGAAAACACGAAGATATGAAGCTTAAACGAAGAAATAAAGTCAAGCTTCTAATCTCCCGACACCTGATGAGATGGCATTTATACATAATCTCGTCGTTCTTTTCGGGCTTTAAATGCATAAAATTTCATAAAAATAGCATATATATGCTTGTGTTTGTTTACTTGTGTATTTTAGGTATGGATATCGTGAAAAAGACAAAAGATCACAAGAAACAAGGAAAAACGAACACGAGAAACGAAGCCGCAAATGAACCGGGCCCTAGTTATGATTTTCCAATGAAAAGACATTGAAGTATTGGAGATGTTCAAGAATTGTCCCTCATCAATGAAGAAATGACACTTATTACCCTTTTATATTAATAATTACAAGTTTGGTCCCTTAAGTTTGTCAAAATGACAAAAAGGTCCCTCAACTTTGAATATTTGGCAAGTTTAGTCCCTCAAGATTAAAGAAATGTCAACAATGGTCCTTCATAATGTCAAAAATACTTAGAAGACCTTAGAGTTCAAGAATGTACAAGATCAACCCTTGGAAAATCAAGAAATGTTCAAAACAAGCCCTTGTTATCCTTGTTACAAAGTTTAGTGGCCAAAGTGTGAAAATGGAAAGTTATTTAACAAAGGAATTCGTTTTTGGTGGCTGAAATACTTTGTTTAGAAGTATTACCAAAGACCAAGGACCAAAAGTGACACACCAAACATTCAAATACACAAACACGCGCCAAACAATTAAATCCTACCTTTTTCGGATCAAACACTTCTACTATTCACCGTATGAACCCAGATTTTACTTTCACCAAACAAAGGGTTAATCCCAATTACCTTGACACACACTTGATTCACCCTCACATGATTACATCCCACACCTCACATCATTCACCACTCCACCCAATGGACCCCACCATTCGAGCCGTCCACCTATCACATTACACCTTAACCTCCAAGGAATGCCACGTGGCAAAATCAACAGCCCACACTCATTACTTGGACCCAAAGGATAAACGAACGTCTAGGATGAATTTGGACAGCTCAACAACTCAACACGCATCCAAGCACTCAAGGGCAATTTTGAGAATTCAGTAGCTAGGGTTTATGTTCTAGAATAGTATTTGTACCTCTAAAAAGGACTCCTCAACCTGTGAGAGAGCCTTGTTCTAGTTTTACTCTTTAAACATTGTAATTCCTTTTTAAAATTTATAAAAGTTTGGTATTTTGAAAAATTGTAATTCCTTTTTACGTTTTTGAAAGTTGGTGTTGTTTAAGAGTGAAGCTGAGTTCCATTTATTGATTTTAAGGTGTTTTGATCTTTGGATTGAAGCACGTTTAGTTTTGAAATAGTTTTCAATGTTGAAAAAGTTTCAGATCCTTGGTTTCTGTTTGGTTATTTTAACTGTTCTAACCCCAACCAAAAGCTATAAGCCCTTGCAAGCCTGTTGACACCAAGGCTTCATATCATCTTGCTTATCCAAGTACCTTGGTCACTCTCTAGCTGTTAAGAGTGGTCCAAGGAGCATTGTTGATCCTCCTAGGAAGTTGTGGAGGATAGGTTCAATCTCTATCCCTTTTTCTCTTTTATAAATCTTTGTTTAAGTCTGTTATGTGGTTTGGCATGTGAATTTGTGTTCTTGTGTTTGTGCTTTGAGTTTTATTGTTGAAACCTGTTAGTTGTCACCTAGTTGAGATATTAGGATCATAAAATCAGTAGGTTGTTTGTGAAAATCAAAAGTTTGTTTGAAAAAGGACTAAAACAAGGTTGTTTGGATTTTGGGATCAAAAGGCCTTGTGGCCTTGTGCCCTTGGTTCTTGGGGTTTTTCTAGTCTAAACAAGTCATTTGTCACCTGTTTTGGTCATTGGTTAAGGCTCACAAGGTTTGGAAAAGGTTTTGAAAGTTTTGGAAAAATCTGACAAAATGGTTTGAATTTGTTTAAACACATCAGCAAGTATAAAATCTTTGTTTTTTGAATTCAGAGTCTGATTTTTGGTTTGGGAAGAGTTCTTGTGGTGTGCTATCTATGCTATATCTGTTTGTGCAACTTGGTGGCTTATTGAGTGAGTTATATCTTATAGAAGTTGGCAAAAGTGGTCAATTGCAATGTTTTAAAAACCGGTTTGAACTGGTCGGTTCAACCGGGAACCGGTTGGAGTACCGGTCTGGATGTCAACGGTTTTTGGGAGATTCGGAACCGGATTAAACCGGCCGGTTTTCTATAATCCGATTTGAACCGGTTTTAATAACCCGTCCGGTTCAAAAAAGTTTGTTTCATTTTCATTTAAAGTAATGTGTTTCCTTTTTCAATAATTAATGTCAGAAACAATTGTTTCCCTATCCACGCCCCACAACCCTTCCATTTCCCAAGTTAAACTCTTCATTTTCTCTTCACAAAATACAATTGTGTATGGTAAGCTTTTATTTTTTCTATGATTATTTTGCATTAACTTCGGTACATTTTTAGTTGGTAAAATAATGTTGACTTTCCTACATTAATTTTATTGAATTAATTCCATTTCATTGAATGTTGTTTATTTATTTAGTGATTAATAGTTTATGTTAACATAATTAATTACATAGAATACTCTTTAAGTTTATTTGTAAAATGAAAGTGATCATGTTTGATGTTGTTATAGTGTTATTTGGTCTCATTTAGAGGTTTTAAAGTTGTTAGCGTAATAGATATGTATGTATTTCTTTGTTTTTCACGGTACCGGTTTGACCCGGCGGTTCAACCGGTTGAACAGGTGACTCGGTGAACCGGTAGTTTGACCGGGTCAATTAAAAAACCGGGTTTTAAAACATTGGTCAATTTCATCAGCAAAGTGACCACCTCTATTGTTCCTTGCATTTGTTTATCTAGTGCTTGCCCTGCTATCTCTTTGCTTGCTACTTGTTATTTTGCTACTTGTGAACTTATCTGGCTATTTGGATTGCCTGTTTGAATGCTTATAAGCTAACTAGCTTATTGGCCATATTTGTACCAAAAGTGAAATCATTTGGCTAACTGGCCTCTTGATTCAAAAGGTTTTAGCCTTGATTCCTTCACAAAAGTTTCTCAAAACAAGCTCTATAACTAGTCCTGGCAATTTGGTAAACTTTGCTGCACTTTGACTTTCGGTCAAATAAGCTCAATTTTGCTTATTTTTCTGTTTAGCTTATTGGTACATGCAACAAATTACTTTTTGTGATAGGTGTCATTTTTCTCAGCTTATTATTAATATTGGAAGGTTTGAGCTCATTTGGTTAAGCTTTTGCTAGAAACTAGCTTATTTGGCTTTTTCAACCAGCTTATTTGCTTCTACAGCTTATTTCACTTGGCTTTTTGGTGTTTTCTTTGTTGATTATCCTTATTTAAGCTATTTGTGAGATTTTGTAAAAAGAATCAGCTTTTGAAACCCTCTAGAATCCAAACCCGACTATTTTGTCGTTTTGTAAATAAGTTCTTTTCAAGATTCTGGCTTATTACTTGAGCTTTTTCAAAATTTCTTTTCGCAAAAGGGTTTAGAATCACAATAAAAGGTTGTGTGTTTAAGCAGAGCATATGGCATTAGCTTATGGCATTAGCTTATAGCTTAATGGGCTTATTGGCCCATTAAGAATAAGATGTTGGTTATTTAAGCTATGATAAGCACATTTTCAGCTGTTGGGCCTTTAGACTTTTGTGCTTAAAATTGAATTTTGAGTCAGACTGGTGATTTTGGGCTTAATTGGTTAAGTTTGAATTTTAGTAGGCTAAAAAGCCCATTTAGTGGACTGTTTTTGTTTTTAGCCCATTTGGGGGCCCAATAGGGGTATTTTAGTAATTTTACTTTCATTTTCTGTTTATTTAGGTTAAAATAACTAGTTTGCAAGTTTTTAGAAATTTTTATAATTTTTGAATTTTTAATATTATTTTAATATTTAATTTTAGTTTTTAATCATTTTAAATAGTTTTAATTGGTTTTAAATTTTATAAAAATAGTTTTTAGCATAATTAAGTCATTTTAAAGTTTTACAATTTGAAAAATCTTTATTTGGGCTTTTTATTAATTAATTTGATTTTTAGAGCTTTAATTAGCATTAAAAAATTAATAATTAATTAAATAAAAGGTTTGGAAAAGTTTTGATCATTTGTAAACCTTAATTGGATTTTTAGGAATTTTTGGTAATTTTTTAGGAATTTTTAGTGCAAGTTTTGATTTTGTCTATTGTTACGGTTTCACGTTTTGTCGTCGTAGTATAATTTTCTCGTATCCGTCATTCTATACTCTCACTTTTTCTTTCTTATATTAATCCAAAATCATACAAGTTATTCACACACAATAAACCTCCTTGGGAAACGAACTTTCACACACCTTTGTGGGTCATTAGTGCACGATTTTCTTAAGTTGTGTATTAAATACTTACCATATATACGTTGTTTTCCTAAACACGTATTTTTACCACAACCATTTTGGCACCGCTACCGGAGAGGTGTGTTATGATTAATTTGAACAATTTTGTTTTTAATATCTAACTATAAATAGTATTTGTGTTAAATAGAACTCTATTAACACGTATTATCGGTTTTTTGTTTTCTTTGTGAATTATTATTACTATATTGTATATGTATCACAATTAATCCAAAATATCTCCAAAAGTGTGAAAGCACAACCTTAATTGGGATTTCATCTCCTAATTATTGTATTCTAATCTCAAACAAAAAAAAGGAAAAAATAGATAAATACTTTCTATTAGCTCGATTTTGAAAAATACGAACTTTAAGGTGAATAGATAGGCAACCTGATATAAAAGGCCGTTAAAGGGAAGTTAGGTACTTAAGCGCTTCGCGCCACCTCATTCCCCCCGTTCACTTGTAAGTATTTGATCTTGAAAGCTAATCGAGGGTTTTGCCGCCCAAAGTATTATTACGTATCACATATATTTGCTTGGTTTCTTGTGATTAAAACCTCTTGAACAATTTGGTTTTCACCAAAATTCTAAAGTCATCGAATGCGTTCACTCCACGTGATCGTTTTCATTCTTTGAGGCTCCTTTAATCAAAAGTTTGATTCGAGGAGAGATTTGGTAGATTGTTATCTACATAATACACACAAAATCCAAAAAAACTAAAAACAATAAAAAACACAAAAAATTGAAAATCAACAAAAATCCCAAAAGAATCTTCTTTGCTCACCTCCACGTTCTACGTCACGTTTATGCAAACTCGTAATCAAGCAAAACGAGCTCGCGAACGTCGTCAAAAGAAAGGAAATCAAGAACCTTTGATTGAAGAAGAACCTCCAATTGTCGAACCCGTTGTAGAACCAATAGTCACCATGGCTACTCGTACTATGATGGAGTTTCTTCAAGCACCCACCGAGGGTTTTAGAGAAGCTATTGTGATTCCCGCCATCCTTGCGGAGAATATCAAGATCAAGACGGGTTTAATGTCGATGCTACAAGCAAACAAGTTTCGCGGACATGAAAAAGAAAACCCACATTATCACATACGAAATTTCAATCGTCTCACCGCAACAAGCAAGTTTAAGGATGTTCCACATGACACCATTAAGATGATGTTTTTTCCATACTCTTTAGATTGACCCGCAAAAATTTGGCTCGAGAAATAACCGCCAAATTCGATTTTGACATGGGTTGATCTCGTCTCTAAGTTTGTGAATCAAATTTTCCCCGCCATCTAAGACGACACATTTGAAAAATGAGATTTCAAGGTTTACGCAAAGACCTAATGAAAGTTTTTCTATGGCATGGGAACGATTTAAGGAAATGTTACATGAATGTCCTCACCATGATTTTTGCGAATTACATCAAATTGATACTTTCTATAATGGGCTTAACGATCATGAACGAGACTATTTGAATGCCGCCGCGGGTGGTAATTTTTTGTGCAAAACGACAAATGAAGCTTTAACAATTATCGAGAATAGATCTAAGGTTTATAACCCTCGTAACACACCGAGTGTTGCCAATATGGGTTCGTCGTCATCTCGTAACATGAATGCCTTACATGATGAGGCAAATGAGGAGAATCGGTTTTTCGATATATTTTCGACGCTTATGACTCATTGGAAAGCACAAGATGCTTTGAATTCCGCATCGGTTAAAGCGGTTGAAAAGAGTTGTATATCTTGTGGAGGAGCTCATGACTTTTCCGAGTGCATTACCGCCAGTGGTAACACTTCGAGTGCTTACGTAGCAACGGGAACTTACAACCAAAACGGCCAACACCCAAATCAAGCTCCCCAAAATCAAAATGTTAACAACTATCGAAACAACAATCAAAGTGGTGGTTATCAAGGAAATCAACGTAACTTTAACAAGGGAAATTACCAAAGTGGGAACAATGGGCAAGTGCAAAATCAAAGCCAAAACCGTGATTTTCAAAATACTACACAAGGTTTTAAAAATGTTCATACTAAAAATCTTCAAGGAGAATTTTTGGATTATGCTAAGGCAAATGATGCTAAGTTTAATAACATGCAACGAGAAATGATTAGCTTAAGATCCGAGTTGAAAAACGAGCTTAAAAACGAACTTGCTAATGAATTGAAAACTCATGCTAATAAAATGGAAGGAAACGTTCAATGTCTTCAACAAAATCAACAAAAGATGGAAGAAGGTCAACATGAGATTAAGCAAGAGTTGTTAAAAGCGGATAAAAGGCAATCAAAATTTGAAGATCGAATGGCTAGTATGTTTGAAGCTATCATGTGTAAACCCTCTTCCTCGGGTGGTCTTCCTAGTGATACCATTGCAAACCCGAAGGGAGAAATGAAGGTTATTACTACTTGTAGTGGTAAAACTTTCAAAGAACCAATCTCTCATCCTAGTACTTCTACGGAGAAGGAAATCGAGAAAGAGCCTGAGGTGATAGTAGAAAAGGGCAAAGTTAAATGCACCCTTTGAGAGATTGTCAAACCAACACCCTTCCTCAATCTGACAAAGGAGAGAACAGAAAAAATCATTTACCAAACATGTTCACAAGCCTCAGCTATTTACATAGTTTCAGGTGCTGATGAATGCCATAAGCCTTAGTAAAAATGTCAGCAGTTTGATCAAGTGAAGCAACCTTGATGGTGTTGATAACACCATTCTGAACCTTTTCCCTTACCAAATGAATATCAACCTCAAAGTGCTTGGTTCTCTCATGAAAAATAGGGTTAGCAGCAATCTGCATAGTAGAGATACAATCACTATAAATGTTCACAGGAAAAGGTTTTTTACTCTTAGATCACCAAGCATGTTAGTGATCCAGATAACTTCACAAGTAGCACTTGCCATACATCTATACTCAGCCTCAGCTGAGGAGCATATTACAAGCCCACGAAGTACCACTCAAACCACACCTACGGTTGAACCAATACCAATTGTGGAACCCGAGATTCCAAGGCCGATTCCTATGCCCCAACCCACACCACCCTTACCTTACCCATCGAGACGAAACAAGGAAAAGTTACATGAACGTAATAAAACAACAAATTGAGCTTTTTATCAAAATGTTTCAACAAGTGCATTTTAATGTGAGTTTAGCCGACACGTTGTTATACATGCCTCGTTTCGCTTCCACTTTTAAAACGTATGATGAACGATAAGGAGAAACTCTCAAAGCTATCTAATTGTTCTTCGGTTTATCTTAACTGAATACCAGAAAAAGTTGGTGACCCCGAGAAGTTTCTCATTCCTTGTGATATTCAAGAATTGGAAGGATGCCTCGCCTTGGCCGATCTTGGCGCGAACATTAATTTGATGCCTTTTTCCATGTGGAAATCGCTTTCGCTTCTGGCTCTTACTCCATCGAAAATGTCAATCGAGATGGCCGATCATTCTACAGTTCTCGCATGTGGAGTAGCCGAAGATGTTTTCGTGAAAGTGAGGAAGTTCTACTATCCCGTTGATTTTATCGTAGTGGACATCCCCGCGGATCCTCAAGTTCCTCTAATTTTAGGTCGTCCATTTTTAGATACCTCGAAATCGGTCATTGATGTTCATGCTAGAAAAATCACTTTGCGATTCAATGAGGAGGAACTTGTTATAAACGCTACTCAAAACTCTACACCTTCTCATGTTTATGCAATCGCTACCATCAACCACATTGACTTAGTCGATGTAGTTTGCGATGAGTTTTCACAAGAAGTGTTACGTTTTTCTGATAGTTCGTCAAGTGGCAATCCCACTATTATGGATTCGATTCTTGCTAATTCTAAACCAAATCTCACTCCATTCGAAGGAGGCGATTTTAATTTAAATGAAATCGAAAATGAAGATGAGGTGCTTATTGGTAATGATACTCTCATTCCACCATTTCTCCCACCGATGGAAGTTATGAGTGTTGAACAAAAATCATCAATCGAGGATCCACCAATCCTTGAACTGAAAGATCTTCCACCTCACCTCGAATGACAAGTTTCCGGTTATTATTGCGGAAGATCTTTCCAATAATGAGAAAACCGCACTTTTGGAAATTCTTAAAGCTCATAAAGGGGCAATTGCGTGGAAAATTTCCGACATTAAGGGTATTGACCCAAAATTTTGTACTCACAAGATTTTAATGGAGGAGGACTACGAGCCCGCAATTCAATTTCAAAGAAGGGTAAACCTCAAAATTCACGATGTCATTAAAAAAGAGGTCTTAAAACTTCTTGACGCGGGTATGATTTATCCTATCTCTGATAGCCCATGGGTGAGCCCAATCCATTGTGTCCCTAAGAAGGGAGGAATGACCGTTGTGTCTAATGAAAACAACGAGTTGATTCCCACTCGTGTTGTTACCGGTTGGAGGGTGTGTATTGACTATCGAAAGTTAAATGACGCCACTCGTAAAGAACACTTTCCCTTGCCCTTCATGGATCAAATGTTGGAGCGACTCGCGGGAAATGACTTCTATTGTTTTTTAGATGGTTTTTCCGGTTACTTTAAAATCCCTATCGACCCTCGTGATCAAGAGAAAACTACGTTTACGTGTCCATATGGAACGCTTGCTTATCGTAGAATGCCATTCGGACTTTGTAATGCACTGGGAACGTTTCAACGGTGTATGATGGCTATTTTTCATTATATGATCGAGAAGTCGATGGAAGTATTCATGGATGACTTTTTGGTGTTTGGTGATTCGTTCACGTCGTGTTTATCTAATCTCGAGAAAATGTTAAAACACTGTAAAGAAACCAACCTTGTGCTTAATTGGGAAAAATGTCATTTTATGTGTAAACAAGAAATCGTCTTAGGGCAAAAGGTCTCGAAAGCGGGGATTGAGGTAGATAAAGCTAAGATAGACGTCATCGCCAAATTACCTCATCCCAAAACCGTTAAGGGAGTTAGGAGTTTCCTAGGCCATGCGGGCTTTTATCATCGATTCATAAAAGACTTTCCGAAAATCACTCGACCTATGACACACCTTCTCGAGAAGGATGCTTCTTTTAACTTCAATGAGGATTGTGTACGAGCTTTCAAAACTCTTAAGAGGAAACTTACCGAAGCTCCCATTCTTGTTGCTCCTAATTGGGAATTACCCTTTGAAATCATGTGCGATGCAAGTGATTATGAAATTGGGGCCATCTTAGGGCAACGTCATGCAAAGCACTTCTTACCTATCCATTATGCTAGTAAGACGATGACCGAGACTCAAACGAAATACACTACAACGGAAAAAGAACTACTTGCCGTGGTGTACTGATGTAGACTAAAAACAAAGTAACAAAGATAATTAATTAGATCTGTTGATTCAATAAGAATGCCAGAAACAATTCTGCTAATAATCGTTGATTCTGAAGAATGCCCGAAAATTAGGGTAAAACACGGCAACACAACGGCCAGTGGTTTAACTTTTATTAAACTGATAACTGTCTTGCTAGGGTTACAGCAGATTCATTAAATAATGACTGCAAACAAAGAAAAACCCTAAAAATCCAACGGGCTGGACCGTAGCCCAATGACAAAGTCCAACTGAAAGTGAAAAAAACATAAAAATGAAAAAAAAACTGATAGTAAAAAGGCTTTTTGGGCCTTGGGAAATCCGCAACCAGCTAAAAGGTGGTTACAGCGTCGTCGGTCTCCTTTTTACGCACGTTCTGACAGGTCACGGGCTGAAAACGGACTTAGGATGCAAAAGTTATGCCCATTTTACTAAACCCCTCTTCGTCACGCGATCTCGGGCCTCCAGAAACAAGTCAGCCCGTTCTTCAATACTTTGGCCTCCATCATTCCCCCTTGGATAAGAAAAATTCGCCCTCAAATTCTTAACTGTATCATCATCTGAAGAATCACCATGGTAAGACAACAAGTGCTTCACATTAAAAACATCAGAACAACGAATATGACTTGGCAACTTCAAACGATAAGCATTTGAGTTCATCTTATCCACAATTTCCACTGGACCAATCTTCTTAGCAGACAATTTATTATATTCACCAACTGGAAAACGATTCTTAGTCAAAACAACCCACACAAAGTCTCCTACTTCAAAGTCAACATGTCTCCTCTTTTGATCTGCATCCTGCTTGTACTTCGAATTAGCGCGAACCAAGTTGTCACGAACAGATTTATGAACATCATGCAACCCCTCAACAAAATCCTGCACTTTCTTCGGAACAGACCTAGAAATCTGAGGAGTCATAAGATCAAGAGGACCACGTGGCTGAGCAGAATAAACCACCTGGAAAGGACTAAACCTAGTGCTCCGATTAACAGCATGATTATGAGCAAACTCAGCTTGATACAACTTCTGATCCCATGCCTTCACATGATCACCCACCAAACACCTTAACAGGTTACCAAGGGACATGTTAACAACTTCGGTTTGCCCATCAGTTTGAGGATGATAAGCACTACTAAAATTGAGTTGAGTATTCACCATCTTCCACAAACTACGCCAAAAATGACTCAAAAACCTGGTGTCCCGATCAGAAACAATGGAGGAAGGTAAACCATGTAAACGGTACACATCCCTAAAGAAAAGTTGGGCTACATTAACTGTATCTGTTGTCTTCTTGCAAGGAATAAAATGAACCATCTTAGAAAAACGATCAACAACAACAAATATTGTATCATTACCCCTTTGAGTACGAGGTAGCCCCAACACAAAATCCATGCTAATATCAACCCAGGGCTGCAAAGGAACTGGCAAAGGCATATAAAGACCTGTATTAGTAGCCGTCCCCTTTGAAACTTGACAAATGCGACACCTCTTGACGTAACGATCCACTTCCTTCCTCATAGTAGGCCAAAAATAAGAAGCTTGAACCAACTGTAAAGTGCGATCACGACCAACATGTCCTTCACCATGCAACTCCTTAATAATTTGCAAGCGAAGACTTGAATCAGGAATACAAAGTTGATTCCCTTTGAATAGGAACCCATCATGCATAACAAAATCTGTTTTCTCTCCGGATTGAAAATCCTGCAGAACAATTGAAAAGTATGGATCCACAGTCACCATGTCACGAATGACATCCAGTCCAGGAACATCAACCTGCATGGTTACAAGTAAACTACTTCTCCTGCTTAAGGCATCAGCAGCACGATTGGAAGCACCCGTTTTGTGTTTCACCACAAAAGTAAATTTCTCAAGAAAAGCCAACCAACGCCCATGTTTATGTGAAACCTTATCTTGAGTACGAATATGCCTTAAGGAATCATGGTCAGTGAACAAAACAAACTCCTTATGAAACAAATAATGGCGCCAATGCTTCACAGCTTGGACCACTGCATAAAACTCCAAGTCATAAGTAGAGTACCTCGACTTCGGCCCTGTCAACTTCTGACTAAAGTAGGCAACAGGCCGCCCACCCTGACTAAGAACTCCACCAATTGCAACCTTAGAAGCATCAGTATGAAGCTGAAAAACTTTAGAAAAGTCAGGCAATACCAGGATTGGCGTTGTAGTAAGCTTTTCCTTGACAACCTGAAAAGCTATCTCTGCTTCCTCCGTCCAAACAAATGACTTACCCTTCATACAGTCTGTCAAAGGGGCCATAATGGAACTGAAATTAGGGATAAACCGCCTATAGAAAGAAGCAAGACCATGGAAACTCCGAACTTCAGTAATGGTAGTTGGAGTTGGCCACTCCTGAATAGCTGCTACCTTAGATTCATCCACCTGTATGCCATCACCAGAAACAACATACCCTAAAAACAAAACTTTAGGGCTCATGAACACACACTTCTTCGTGGCTGCATAAAAATTATCCTTCCAAAGCAAGGTCAAGACCTGCCTCACATGATTGACATGCTCATTATAAGAAGCACTATAAATAAGAATGTCATCAAAATAAAAAACCACAAACTTGCCAATAAAAGGCCTGAGCAGTTGATTCATCACACGCATAAATGTGCTTGGTGCGTTTGATAAACCAAAAGGCATGACCAACCACTCATACAACCCTTCACGGGTCTTGAAAGCGGTCTTCCACTCGTCACCAGGTCTAAGACGAATCTGGTAATACCCACTCTTCAAATCCAGCTTTGTGAAAATGGTAGCACCACTAATCTGGTCAAGCAAATCATCAAGGCGAGGAATAGGAAACCTGTACCTCACAGTAATCTTATTGATGGCTCGACTATCAACACACATACGCCATGTACCATCCTTCTTTGGAGTCAATAGGGCAGGAACAGCACACGAGCTCATACTCTCACGAACATGACCCTTGGAAACCAGCTCCTCAACCTGCCTGCGCAACTCCTCATGTTCTCCCGAGCTCATCCTATAATGTGGCCTGTTAGGCAACTGTGACCCAGGCTCTAGATCAATATGATGTTGTATGTCACGCAATGGTGGCAAACCATCAGGTAATTCATCAGGGAAAACATCAGAGAATTCCTCAAGTAAAGGGATCATGGCTTCAGGAACTTCACCATCTTCAGAAACCTCCTTCCCTATTAATACAAAAACATCACCTCCCACCTCCAGCTCGTCTTCGAACTGCGAAAGAGTTAGTAAAGTACCAGTGGGTTTTTAACTACTTCCTTAGGTTTATTTGGCATCAAAGTAATCTTTACACCCCCAAATAGGAAACTATAAGTATTAGTTCTCCCATGGTGAGTTACATCACGATCATACTCACAAGGTCTAACTAACAACAAGTGACAAGCATCCATAGGTATCACATCACACCAAAGATTATCCTTATAAGTTGTTCCTACAGAAAACGGAACTTGGACACGCTTGGAAACTGTTATCTCCCCACCCTTTTTAAGCCACTATAACTTATAAGGTCTGGGACGATCTTCAGTTTTCAACCCTAATTTCTGGACTGCTCCTTCAGCTATCAAATTATCACAACTACCTGAGTCGCATACAAAAGTGCAAACCTTACCCATAATGGTACACGTTGACTGAAAGATGTTGTGTTTGAGCCAATCATCACCATCAGCTTTAGGTGTTAAGCAGGAGCGCCTTACCACCAAATTCACCCCCACATCTCCAGACACATACTCCTCCTCATACTCAGGTTCTACATCATAAACTGCGTCTCCCACGTAGTCATCATAAGCCACATCATCATCTTCCTCAGGTTCAATAAATAACTGCCTCTTCCCAGCCTTCTTACGCTCTGATTGTCGGTGACCAGGTTCACCACAGTTAAAGCACTTGAACCCACCACTGCCGACCACTTTAGGAACTGGTCCTGTATTCTCACCAACTGCTTTAGCCTGAGTTGAGGCAAAACGCGATGCCGCATTACCCGAACCAGAAGCACCTGTTATTGCAGGAGAAGAAGAACTCCCCACTCGTCGGTTCTGCTTCTCAAAAGTCAGTGCTCGTTGATACGCTTCAGAAAGTGTCATCGGATCAAACATGTTAACAGAATCCATGATCTGGACTCTTAAACCACCAATGTATCGAGAGACAAGCTGATCTTCTGTCTCTTGAACGTCATTCCTTGCAATTAGTTGGTAAAATTCGGTCGTGTAATCTTCAACAGACTTGGCCCCCGTTTCAGATTCTGTAACCGCTGGTACATCATTCGCTGGTAGTTATGAGGAATAAAATTATCCCTCATGACTTTCTTCATCTTCTACCAACTCGTAATCTTTGACTTCCCAACTCTGTTCCTCGTCAGTTACAATTGTTGCCACCACGCGGATGCCCGACCACGTAACTTGGTAGCGATCAACGAAACCCTTTTGTTTTCTGGAACTTCTTTGAATTCAAATACTTCTTCAACAACAACAAGCCAATCAATAAACTCATCAGGCTTTAAAGTGTCCCCATTAAACTCAGGAATATTAACCCTCATTCCGGTCTTCCAACGCCTATCATTATTCCCACTGCGATCTCTCATCCGTCGCCCTACTGATTGTTCATCATCAGACAAACAATCACCAAACGGATTTTCTTCCAGATCTGCATCTTCTTCCTCATGACGGCGATTACGAGGCCTCCTATTGCTCATCAAAGTGTTCATCTGGTCGGTCAATTGATCAAACATTTGATCGAATCACTCCTCCATTCTCTCCATCATACGCTGCTCAAATTCCTATTCATTCACATCGTGAATAGGCCTAGTTCTCCTTGGAGGCATCTTGATCAGGAACTTTGTCTCTTGATACCAACTGATGTAGACTAAAAAACAAAGTAACAAAGATAATTAATTGGATCTGTTGATTCAAAAAGAATGCCAGAAACAATTCTGCTAATAATCGTTGATTCTGAAGAATGCCCGAAAATTAGGGGAAAACACGGCAACACAACGGCCAGTGGTTTAACTTTTATTCAATTGATAACTGTCTTGCTAGGGTTACAGCAGATTCATTAAATTATGACTGCAAACAAAGAAAAACCCTAAAAATCCAACGAGCTGGACCGTAGCCCAATGACAAAGTCCAACTGAAAGTGAAAAAAACATAAAAATGCAAAAAACTGATAGTAAAAAGGCTTTTTGGGCCTTGGGAAATCCGCAACCAGCTAAAAGGTGGTTACAGCGTCGTCGGTCTCCTTTTTACGAACGTTTTGACAGGTCACGGGCTGAAAACGGACTTAGGATGCAAAAGTTATGCCCATTTTACTAAACCCCTCTTCGTCACGCGATCTCGGGCCTCCAGAAACAAGTCAACCCGTTCTTCAATACTTGGGCCTCCATCATGTACGCTTTTGAGAAGTTCCAACCTTATATCGTCTTGACGAAAAGCATCGTGTATACGGATCATTCGACTATCAAGTACCTCTTTTCTAAGCTTGATGCTAAGCCGAGATTGCTCCGTTGGATTCTCCTCCTACAAGAATTTTATGTCACCATACTTGACAAAAAAGAAGCCGAGAATCTAGCGGCCGATCATCTCTCTCGTTTGAAGATCCTCACAAGAATGAGTTCGAGAACAAGGAAATCACCGAAACATTTGCTCTCGAGACTCTCGGTGTAGTAAATTCTAAGGACGACACCCCATGGTTTACCGACATTGAAAATTACCATGCGGGAAACTTCATAATCAAGGGTATAACGACACAACAAAAGCGAAAATTCTTTCGTGACGTCAAGTTCTATTTTTGGGACGACACTTATCTCTTTTGGGTTTGTGCGGATCAACTCGTTCGACGTTGTGTCTTTGGTACCGAAGATTCTAACATCCTTAGAGCTTGTCACGAGGGACCTACGGGTGGTCACCACGGTTCTAACTTCATGGCTAATAAAGTGTTCGATGCCGACTTCTTTTGGCCTACGATCTATCGTGATGCACACGCACTTGTGAAGTCGTGTGATTCTTGCCAACGTCAAGGAAAATCCTCTCAAAAGGATGAAATGCCGCAAAATATAATTCAAGTGTGTGAGATTTTCGACGTTTGGGGAATTGAATTTATGGGGCCGTTCCCATCGTCTCATGGTAACAAGTATATTCTCGTCGCCGTCGACTACCTATCTAAGTGGGTGGAAGCTAAGGCTTTGCCTACAAATGATGCTCGTGTGGTAGTGAAGTTTTTGAAGCAACTATTCTCTCGGTTTGGAACCCCTCCTGCTATTATAAGCGATCGTGGAACCAATTTTTGTAATGACCAATTCGAAAAGTTTCTAACAAAATATAGGGTTACACATTTTTCTTTCTACAGCTTATCACCCGCAAGCGAGTGGGCAAGTCGAGGTTTCAAACCGAGCTTTGAAGAGGATTTTAGAAAGGTCGATTGGAGAAAACCGTGCTTCATGGTCCGACAAACTCGATGACGCTTTATGGGCCTTTTGCACCGCTTATAAGACACATATCGGTTGTACTCCTTATAAGTTGGTTTATGGAAAGAATTGCCATTTGCCTATTCAATTGGAACACAAGGCATATTGGGCCCTAAATCATGCCAATTTTGACTTGAAGACCGCGGGAGATCACCGGAAAATACAACTTAATGAATTGGATGAATTAAGAGATAATGCTTATGAAAATTTATTGATTTTTAAGGAAAAGACTAAAAAGTTTCATGATTCAAAGATTAAAAACCGGGTTTTTAACATTGGCGATCAAGTGTTACTTTTTAACTCTCGTTTGAAGATATTTTTCGAGAAATTGAAATCTCGTTGGTCGGGTCCGTTCACCATAACACAAGTGTTTCCTTATGGGACCATTGAGCTAGCTCAAAATGATGTTCCTAATTTCAAGGTGAATGGACATAGGCTTAAGCACTACTTTGGTGGCGAAGTCCCTTCTTTGGACGACCTCGACCAAGTCACATTCCCCAATGATAATTAGCATTGAGGGGATCGAGTCGAGCTCATGACTCGGTAATAAAAAACGATGTGCCTCGTGGGGGAGATCCATGCTTATCCATGTACATATTATCGCTTTCTAATGTAGTAATGTGAGGGGATTTGTGCCCTTCCAACTCGTTGTCTCGTGGTTGTTTGTGAATGTGTTATCTAGATCATCATCATCGCCAGATTGAAGACTCTCGTGTTCGTTTACGTGAGCCTCGCTCGTTTGCTTGAAGGAGTTTTTCACGAATCCATGACATATCCTTTATTTTTCTAACAATTATCTTTTAGCATATTTCATAAACGGCTTTAGATATATTGTTGATCACCCTTTCCATGCTAGATCCTAAGCAATTTGAATCTTCGTCTCTAGTATGGGCGTGCTCCACCTTTAGGCTCGAAACATTGAGGACAATGTTTAATTTTATTATGGGGGGTGAATAGATACTTGCCTTGCTACGCCCTCACGTTTTCCAACTTTCATCATTTTGTTTTGTTTTGTTGCAAATAAGGCTAAAAATGGCCAAATTTTAAATTTTTTCTTAGTTTTCACAAGTGTTTTTAAGACACGAATGTAAATTTTCCGATGGGTAAAATAAGAGTTAATATTTGACTTGATGAGCTTTTGAATCCCTTTACATTACATAACCCGCTTAAATCAAGTTTTGCTAGACTTTTATATAGGGAACTTTAAAACGTGAAAGTCTTACCTCATACGGGTTAAGAACAAGAACTTTTCGCAAGTTCCTATAATTGATCCTAGAAAGTCACGTATCAAGGGAACTTTAAAATGTATTCTCTAAAACTTGAAAAAGTATAAAGAAAGTGCAAGATCCTATCGGTGACTTGAAAACCCTAAACTTTGATTTAATATAGTCTTAATGAAGCTAATATATTTGGCTTAATTTTGACTTGCATGGCTAAGTATTCACGAGTCTCTTTAACTAGAGGTCTTTAAATATTGAAGAACGAGAAGTGATAGAGTTAGACAAGTGATCTTGCTAAACGTAGAACATGAAAATGTTCTTTCAAAAACTCATATGTTTTTAACTGTGGCTTTTTCTCCCATAAGATCAATGCATTAGGAATAATATTAATTGCAATAAGTAAGGTCGTACGATTTGAAAGGTTACTTAGCTTCTAGCGCAAGATCGTTTAAAAGTTGCTCGTGGTTGAATAGAGTTCATAGCCAAGGCATAACTTATTGAAGCGGGACGCGAAGATTGGTGAAGTTCCAAAAAGGCCCTAACAAGGCATGAGGACTCTATTTTGTTGCTAAAGATCCAAGATGATGTGAAGAATCATTATTCCAAAATCAATATGAAGGATCGAGACACACGACGAAAAGCAATTTACTCCCCTAAAGATCATGGAGAAAGTCTATCCAAAAATACCCTAGCAAGGTATGAGGATAAATATATCCAAGTCCTAAAAGGAGGCGGATCTTTGTATATCAAAATCCAAAATAAAGATTGAAGAAAAATGATGAAGTCGTGGTCCAAGTATGAAGAATCTCTCAAAAACGTCAAGCGAAGAAATTCCAAAATATAAAGATAAGACCATTATTTTAAGACCATCTTTCGAAGATTCGAAGTATGAAGTACATGCCAAATATCGGTCCGAGAAAGGTCTCAAATCGTGAAACGAGTTATGCCAAGATATGAACTTAAGGAGATTACGAGAAGCCGTTTTAAAAGATTTTGTCCTTTAGCTAACTATCGATTAAATCGTGCTACTTTATTTTTGGACTAATAAATACTCGAGTAAGTCAATATGAATCACTTGTGATCCATGACAAATAGTTAAAAAAAGTCTAGATACCCCTTTTTTTCATAATAACTAGGATTGCGGGGAGAAAAAGTATTACACAATTTGGACGTATGAGTAGTGTTAGCATTGTGACTTGTACCTACAATGATCTCGTTTTTGCACTTAACATGGAATGTATGACAATCAAGGATGACGAACTTTACTGTATGATACATTTACTTGTTTCTATTCATTGACCCTAAAAGTCACATTCGTGATGAAAAGCATACATTATGTCTTTAACACATCTTCGTAGTAGTATAGTAAGTTTAATTTTCAATAAAGGTTAATAAAATTAAATTTTGGAGATGCTTAGATACTTTATTCTAGCATTGCGTGAGGGCACGACAATGGTTTAATATGTGGGAGTGATGAGATGGCATTTATACATGATCTCATCGTTCTTTTCGGGCTTTAAATGCATAAAAATACCATATATATGCTTGTGTTTGATTACTTGTGTATTTTAGGTATGGATATCGTGAAAAAGACAAAAGATCACAAGAAACAAGGAAAAACCAACACGAGAAACCAAGCCGCACAATGAACCGGACCCTAGTTATGATTTTTCAATAAAAAGACCTTGAAGTATTGGAGATGTTCAAGAATGATCCCTCATCAATGAAGAAATGACACTTAATACCCTTGTATATTAATAGTTACAAGTTTGGTCCCTTAAGTTTGTCAAAATGACAAAAGGTCCCTCAACTTTAAAGATTTGACAAGTTTAGTCCCTCAAGATTAAAGAAATGTCAACAATAGTCCTCCATAATGTCAAGATACTTAGAAGACCTTCAAAGTTCAAGAATGTATAAGATCAGCCCTTGGAAAATCAAGAAATGTTCAAAACAAGCCCTTGTTATCCTTGTTACAAAGTTTAGTGGCCAAAGTGTGAAAATGGAAAGTTATTTAACAAAGGAATTCGTTTTTGGTGGCTGAAATACTTTGTTTACAAGTATTACCAAAGACCAAGGACCAAAAGTGACACACCAAACATTCAAATACACAAACACGCGTCAAACAGTTAAATCCCACCTTTTTCGGATCAAACACTTCTACTATTCACCGTATGAACCCAGATTTTACTTTCACCAAACAAAGGGTTAATACCAATTACCTTGACACACACTTGATTCACCCTCACACGATCACATCCCAAACCTCACATCATTCACCACTCCACCCAATGGACCCTACCATTCAAGCCGTCACCTATCACATCACACCTTAACCTCCAAGAAATGCCACGTGGCAAAAGCAACAACCCACACTCATTACTTGGTCCCAAAGGATAAATGAACGTCTAGGATGAATTTGGACAGCTCAACAACTCAACACGCATCCAAGCACTCAAGGGCAATTACGAGAATTCAGTAGCTAGGGTTTATGTTCTAGAATAGTCTTTGTACCTCTATAAAAGGACTCCTCAACCTGTGAGAGAGCCTTGTTCCAGTTTTACTCTTTAAACATTGTAATTCCTTTTTAAAATTTATGAAAGTTTGGTATTTTGAAAAATTGTAATTCCTTTTTTATGTTATTGAAAGTTGGTGTTGTTTAAGAGTGAAGCTGGGTTCCATTTATTGATTTTAAGGTGTTTTGATCTTTGGATTGAAGCACGTTTGGTTTTAAAATAGTTTTCAATGTTGAAAAAGTTTCAGATCCTTGGTTTCTGTTTGGTTATTTTAACTGTCCTAACCCCAAACAAAAGCTATAAGCCCTTGCAAGCCTGTTGACACCAAGCTTGTAAAGGTTTATCAACCTTTGGTTGGTTTGTTTGCTGCCTGTGTTGAAGAATCCAAGGCCTTGAGGTTCTGCTTTAAACCACCAGCCAAGGTTTCATATCATCTTCCTTGTCCAAGTACCTTGGTCACTCTCTAGCTGTTAAGAGTGGTATAAGGAGCATTGTTGATCCTCCTAGGAAGTTGTGGAGGATAGGTTCAATCTCTATCCGTTTTTCTATTTTATAAATATTTGTTTAAGTCTGTTATGTGGTTTTCCATGTGAATCTGTGTTCTTGTGTTTGTGCTTTGAGTTTTATTGTTGAAACCTGTTAGTTGTCACCTAGTTGAGATATCAGGATCATAAAATCAGTAGGTTGTTTGTGAAAATCAAAAGTTTGTTTGAAAAAGGACTAAAACAAGGTTGTTTGGATTTTGGGATCAAAAGGCCTTGTGGCCTTGTGCCCTTGGTTCTTGGGGTTTTTCTAGTCTAAACAAGTCATTTGTCACCTGTTTTGGTCATTGGTTAAGGCTCATAAGGTTTGGAAAAGGTTTTGAAAGTTCTTGAAAAATCTGACAAAAGTGGTTTGAATTTGGTTAAACACACCAACAAGCATAAAATCTTTGCTTTTTGGATTCAGAGTCTGATTTTTGGTTTGGGAAGAGTTCTTATGGTGTGCTACCTGTGCTATATCTGTTTTGTTCAATTTGGTGGCTTTTTGAGTGAGTTATAACTTCTAGAAGTTGGCTAAAGTGGTCAATTGCATCAGCAAAGTGACCACCTCTATTGTGCCTTGTATTTGTTTATCTAGTGCTTGCCCTGCAATCTCTTTGCTTGCTAGTTGTTATTTTGCTGCTTGTGAACTTATCTAGCTATTTGGATTGCTTGTTTGAGTGCTTATAAGCCAACTAGCTTATTGGCCATATTTGTACCAAAATTGAAATCATTTGGCTAACTGGCCTCTTGATTCAAAAGGTTTCAGCCTTGATTCCTTCACAAAAGTTGCTCAAAACAAGCTCTATAACTAGTCCTGGCAATTTGGTAAACTTTGGTGCACTTTGACTTTTGGTCAAATAAGCTCAATTTTGCTTATTTTTCTGTTTAGCTTATTGGTACATGCAACAACTTAGTTTTTGTGATAGGTGTCATTTTTTTGTGCTATATCTGTTTTGTTCAATTTGCTATAAAACTAGCTTATTTGGCTTTTTCAGCGAGCTTATTTGCTTCTACAGCTTATTTCACTTGGCTTTTTGGTGTTTTCTTTGTTGATTTTCCGTGGTTAAGCTATTTGTGAGCTTTTGCAAAAAGAATCAGCTTTTGAAACCCTCTAGAACTCAAACCCGACTATTTTGTCGTTTTGTGAAAAAGTTCTTTTCAAGATTCTGGCTTATTACTTGAGCTTTTTCAAAATTTCTTTTTGCAAAAGGGTTTAGAATCTCAATAGAAGGTTGTGTGTTTAAGCAGAGCTTATGGCATTAGCTTATAGCTTAATGGGCTTATTGGCCCATTAAGAATAAGATGTTGGTTATTTAAGCTGTGATAAGCACATTTTCAGCCGTTGGGCCTTTAGACTTTTGTGCTTAAAATTGAATTTTGAGTCAGACTAGTGATTTTGGGCTTACTTGGTTAAGTTTGAATTTTATTGGGCTAAAAAGCCCATTAAATGGACTGTTTTTGTTTTTAGCCCAATAGGGGTATTTTGGTAATTTCACTTTCATTTTCTGTTTATTTAGGTTAAAATAAACTAGTTTGCAAGTTTTTAGAAATTTTTATAATTTTTGAATTTTTAATATTATTTTAATATTTAATTTTAGTTTTTAGTCATTTAAAATAGTTTTAATTGGTTTTAAATTTTACAAAAATAGTTTTTAGCTTAATTAAGTCATTTAAAAAGTTTTACAATTTGAAAAATCTTTATTTGGGCTTTTTCTTAATTAATTTAATTTTAAGGGCTTTAATTAGCATTAAAAAAATTAATAATAAATTAAATAAAAGGTTTGGAAAAGTTTTGATCATTTGTAAACCCTAATTGGATTTTTAGAAATTTTTGGTAATTTTTTGGGAATTTTTAGTGCAAGTTTTAGTTTTGTCTATTTTTACGGTTTCACGTTTTGTCGTCGTATTATAATTTTCTCATATCCGTCATTCTATTCTGTCACCTTTTCTTTCTTATATTAATCCAAAATTATAAAATTTATTCACACACAATAAACCTCCCTGAGAAACGAACTTTCACACACCTTTGTGGGTCATTAGTGCACGATTTTCTTAAGTTGTGTATTAAATACTTACCATATATACGTTGTTTTCCTAAACACATATTTTTAACACAACCAACACCTGTCACTGTTTTGGCCATATCTTGAGCATACGAACTCCGTTTTAATTGATTCAAGCGGCCAAGGAAAGAGGAAATAAATATCTACAACTTTGACTTTCGGTCCAAATTTGGAAATGACCAAAAGTGCAGCGCAAAATCCAAAAAGTGCGGCGCAGTTTTCTGCAAATC
Organism: Glebionis coronaria; assembly: GCA_025667525.1. Lineage (NCBI taxonomy): Eukaryota > Viridiplantae > Streptophyta > Magnoliopsida > Asterales > Asteraceae > Glebionis > Glebionis coronaria. The sequence continues at coordinate 538,241,961 of CM046880.1, forward strand.
CTCGATCATTCTAGACGCGAAATTGTGCGGCGCACCGTCCTGGTTGTGCGGCGCACATCTGACCCACCAAATGTGCGGCGCACACTTGAAAAAGTGCGGCACACTTTTCCCCCCAGTGAAAACTATAAATAGAGAGCATTCCCTCTCACTTTACACACACTTCTCCAACTCACAACCACTTCTCCCATCTTTCCCTAATCATTTTAGCACGAATTTAAGGTGTTTTGGTAGCATCTAAAGGATTCAGAGCTATAGGAATCATTAGATTTGTTAATCAATAATAGTTTTTGTTTGTGAAAACTTGTAATCATCATTTGGATCATAAACTTTGGTATAATTTATTATCCCTTTTTATATGATTATTTCTCGAATTATTATGCATATGATGTTTATTATTGTTGTGATCATGGAGTAGTACCTCGTGTATTTGGTTGAGGTATGTATAGAACTATGAATAGATTGTATTAGCTTCGCAGGGGCGAAGTGCGACACACAATTAGATTTGTGCGGTGCACTTTCTCCCTGGTTCGTGATTATAAGCGTGGTTGATTTGTTCTTGTACTCGATACTATTATGTTTGATCATTGTTATATATTTGGTTCATTCATGATTATAACTAGTACTTATATGATTGAATGGATTCCATGTCATCTAGTAAATGAATCTTGGTATTCACCTTTGTCGCGATTGGTGGAATAAAATACATAACAACTCTTACATAATTTTGTTTAATGCTTTGTCATATGCTCGAGAGGGTTTGGCTCAGCGAGTACTTGAATTATTGAAACCAATATAAACCATTCTTAATGCTTTTGGTATGACATGATCTTTAGAAGGATTTCTTGTTATATTGAATAGATGTTGCATGTGCGACTAGTAATCCACATGTTGTCTTACATTGTTTATTTGCTTATAATTCATCTTTGCTATCTATCTTTTCTATGTTTTAGCCTTAACCAAACGAATCTTTAAATCATTGTTAGAAGCTTAAATCTTTAGACACTCTAGAGATCATTATTTTTACTTGTTAACAACAATCCCGTTGATCGACCTGGACTTTACCTAAGACTATACTATACACGAAAGGGTATACTCGCCCGTGTTGTGTTTTTAGTCCCTTGTTTGGTAATCATCTAGTAATATATAAATTTAAGACTTGCGAATACACATCAAGTTTTTGGCGCCGCTGCCAGGGATTGTTTTCGTTACTTGTTTAAACTTTTCGAGAAACTTCTTTTTAAAAATAAACCATCACCGTAGAGATTTCTGGCAATCTCAACCTTTTCGTTGAAAAAAATTGAAGAATGTACGCCGCACCTTTCATTCATGTTGGAAATACGTTTTACGTATTAAGAAGGATCGGTCACTCCAACGATAGTCCATGTAGTAGCTCGTAGTTTAGTTAACTTTCTTTAATTAACAAACAATTCCAAGCCTAGCCTACAACTTGTGTAGGCCGGCCCAAACGTGTAAACCCAAGCCCATTACAAGGCTTGGGTATATAAACCCTCTCCTTTGATGGAGAGGGTGTGGTTTCATAATTTTCACATATTAAACATTTCTTTCTCTCTCTAGCTTTGTGTGAAATCCACCATCTCTCTATCTCTTTCTCTCTCTAGAAACATAAGCAAGATTTACAATCCAACAAATGGTATCAAGAGCCATGGGATGATTGTATTGTTTATGTGTTTGTGTTCTTGATTCATACGCCATTTTTGATCCATTTTCACACGTCCAATTTTTTTTTTTGTGTTTTTGATGGTTTTTTCTTGATACAAATCTTCTACATAGTTGTGGTAGGGATTTGGTATAGTTAATTTGGCTAAAAACACAAAATTTTTGGGTGTTTTGATCATTTTTTGGCTTAAAATCACGAATTGGTTGAGTTTTGTCCGAGAAAAGTGGGAAATATTCCGATCTGGTCATCGGAAAGGGGTTTCTAGTACATTCCGATCAGTGTAATCGGAATAGGGTTTAGGCATTCCGATTGGTATTCCGATCACGACATTCCGATTGGCATTCAGATTGGCATTCCGATTGGTATTCCTATTGGCATTCAGATTTGATATTCCGATCACGACATTCCGATTGGCATTCAGATTGGCATTCCGATTGGTATTCCTATTGGCATTCAGATTTGATATTCCGATTGGCATTCAGATTTGACATTCCGATTGGCATTCAGATTGACATTCCGATTGGTATTCAAATTGGCATTCCGATTGGCATTCAGATTTGGTATTCAGATTAGGTACATTCCGATCAAGGTTATTCCGATCACTATTCCGATCACTATTCTGATCACTATTCCGATCACTATTCGTGTGTAATTTTGACTTGGAATTTTTGGTTTATTGAGAACATATTTTAGGGGATTTTAACATTGTTTCTCGACTTCAACTCACAACAACAAACACATTTACTTTCTTTCATTGATCGATCAAAGTTTGTAAATCTTAACTTATTAAAATGGAGTACACATCTCTTACGGATAAGTCCATCCTCTCGGGTACGGATAATCGTCCACCAATGTTGGTGAAGACTATGTATGAGGAATGGGCTTCCCGAATGGAACTTTATATGTTGAACAAGGAGAATGGACATCTCATTTGGGCATCGGTGCTCAATGGACCATTAGATTATGGTACTGTGACGGAAGGTACAACTACTCGTCCTCGCACAACGGGTGAATTGACTGGAGATATGAAGATTCAAGACAAATGTGATAAGTATGCTACAAACATCATTCTCCAAGCCCTTCCTCCAGATGTCTACAAACTCGTCAGCAAACATAAAGTTGCCAAAGAGTTATGGGATAGAATTCGTGTTCTCATGCAAGGCACCTCGTTAACTAAACAAGAACGAGAGTGTAAGCTTTATGATACTTTTGATAAGTTTTCCTATGTGCCAGGGGAGACTCTCAATGATTACTATTAGAGATTTACCCTATTGTTGAATGAGCTCAATATCTATGGCATGACAATTCCTACCTTTCAATTGAACACCAAGTATTTGAACACTCTTCCTTCAGAATGGAAAAAATACGTGACGGATGTTAAATTGGCTAAGGACTTGCATAACACCAATGTGGATCAACTTCAAGCCTTTCTTCAACAACACGAATGCCATGTGATCGAGGCTCGGTTGTCTACACCTCAAGTTCATGATCCACTTGCAATGTATGCTTCTCAACAAAACATGGCTTATACTTATCAGCAACCATCATACTTGCAGCAGACACCACCACACAACTATCAGCAACCACAGCAACCATCTTATCCACCACTAGTGATGCCACAACAAGCATTTCAACAAGGTGTTCATCAATAATCTTTTCCACAGCAACCACCATATCAGACATCACCATCACAAGCCAACACCTCTCCATTGGGCTATACTCCTCAGCAAGGATATTTTCCAATTGAAGCACAACCAGCACAAGCTTTCTACTCTAATGAACTTCCACCAATCGAAGCACCGGTCTTTACACCAAATGATACGCCAGCTGATGTTCTAAACCATCTCACAGCCTACTTGTCAAAACTTGTTGCAACTAGAGGATTTCCACCAACAAACAATCAGCTCCGCACCTCATCAAATCCTCGACAACAAGCCACTGTTCAAGATGGTCAAGTGATGGTGCAACCTATTCAGGGAAGGCAAAATTCATATGGACCTCCTACAAGGACTGGGAACAATCAAGCTGTGAATTCTCAAGCTAATGGAAATGGAAGTCCTAGTGGTCCTAAAAAGGTTGTGACTTGCTACAATTGCCGAGGACAAGGTCATATGGCTAGGGAATGCACTCAGCCGAAAAGGAGGAGGGATGATGCATGGTTTCGTGAGAAGATGTATTTGGTTGATGCTCAATCTAAGGGGAAGATTTTGGATTCAGAAGAGTTAGCATTTCTTGCAGACCCAGGGGCAGCAGATACTGAAGGCATTGCAGTCGTCTCCACTTCTAATGCAGCTTATCAAGCGGACGATCTTGATGCATACGATTCGGATTGTGATGACATTCACTCTGCCCAAGCTGCTCTCGTTGCTAATCTCTCTCACTACGGTTCTGATGTCATCAGTGAGGTACCAACCACATCTAATAATATTGATGATAACCAACATCAAGTTGGGCATGAAAATGACAACCTCGAACAACATTCGGGGACTAGTAACTCAAATGATGTGGTACCCAATCCAACACATTTGAGTGAACCTCAACCAAATGCTACGACGGGTATGGAATCTTATGCTCAACATGATTTGGTCATGGTGCCTAAACATATTATTGATCAAATGCATATGGCCCTCAGACAATCCGTAGATACGAATTCCACCCTAACTGCTGAGCTTGCGTTGCATAAAGAAAAGGTCAAAACTTTTGAAATGGTCCCTCAAGAAGAGAAAATAACATGTTCTGAATTTGACCAATTTCGTTTTGAAAAGATTGAACACTTGAAAGAAATAGAATCATTAAAAGCTAATCTTTCCAATGAATTAAAAGAAAAAGAGTCGGTTGTCAATGATTTTCAGAAACTTAAAATGGATTTCGAAACTCTCGAGTCTAAAAAGGTTGAATCGGAAATTAATGCTACCAAACTTCTTAAATTCAAAGAACAACAACTTTTAAAACAATACGCTTCCACAGAAAAGGTTCATCTTTTAACTAAATCATTTAAAGAATTCGAACTTAAGCGTCTTCAAGATTTACCACCTAATCCTGGTTATGCAAAACAAGCTCAGGAATATATTCCCGGCCTTTATGATATGACCATAATTGGAAAATCGAAAGAAGCACCTTTTGTTCGTAGTACTGAGGAGACACAATCACTTGGGGATGAAACTCATTCTAAAATGCTTTCAAAATTCCATACAATTGATTATGATCAACATAACAAAGATCAATTTTCAAAAAAGACACGCATTCGCTTACAAAAGGAATTAGCAGAATTAACAGTTCTTGTGCCCCAAAGTTTGTCAAATGAAAACCTTCCTAGTACGTCTCCTACACTCGTCAAAAAGGATTTAACGAAGTTAATTCCACCGGTAAGTAAGGCGTCCGTTAACTTAAATACGGTTCACCAACACTTAGCCGATTTTGACAAGGTCATTTTGGAACGTACGACGGCTTCGGCCATAACGGAAGGTGAATGGAACTTTGAGCACACTAGAGCTGCGTTCCGAGACGAAATTATTCCGTTTGTAAAGAATGTTAAAGCTTGTCTTAGTAATCTTGATCAAGATTTGTATTTGGAAATAGAAGAAGTTAAACGTGTTTTCAATGAAATGGATGATGCTTATGAAAACAGTTTACTTGAAATAGAACGGGTTTCACGCCATAATGATCTGCTTCTGAATCAAGTGATGTCTCATGATATAGTTTCTGTCTGTGTGAATACAAGTGTTGATAATGATTCTATTGTGCATAATGTTGAATCTGTGGATAATGTGGTAGATAGTACTTGTCACGAATCTGACGCTGAATTTTTAAAGCTTCAAGATTCATATTCTTCGCTTTCAAAATGTTTTGATGAGATTCAAACACATTGTATTTCGCTTGAATGCAAGCAACAATTTATTCAAGAAATCTTTGAAACGTCATTCGAAGGTGTTAATATCGATGATGCAAATTTTGAAAAGAATTTTCGATTGAATTTACAATCAAAACAGCGTCAGCCAAGTGACAAAGTTGCTAACTCTTTGCCGATAGAAATAGAGAAATCTAAGGAGCTTAACTGTGTGAACGTACTTGAGGCTGCTGAGAATTTTAGACTTGATCTAGATAATCGAGTTTCCAAGATTTTGTCCAAAGTTGATAACTTAAAACAGAAAAATACACGACTCTTCGATTCAGTACAGCCCGCATGTGTTGATACCACTGCACAGAATCAATCATTGATTGAACAATTGAATCGAAAGTCGATGGAAATATCTGATTTGAGGGAACAAATTTGTGATAAGAATCTGGTCTTGGCTGAGTTAAAGGAAACACTTCGTACTCTAAAAGGTAAGAATGTTGTGGATAACGCAACCACTATCTCAGCATTGTCCTCTAGTGCAATCAAAAGGAACCTTATAGCCGTCACACCACTTAACAAGGGCCCTAGGACTAAACAATCTCAAACTTTGGTCACTAAAGATAAGGCGGAATCAAAACCAGCTTCTAATATTCCCGTGTTGCCTTCTACAGGAGTAAGCACCACTACTAAGGCTCAAAGATCTAAGCTTAAGAGAAACAAGAAGAATGATAGGATCTTGCCCCCATTTAGTAGTCAAGTGAAGAAGAAAGTAGAAGCCCATCCTAGGAATGTTATTTCTGTTTTGAATAAAAAGAATCATGTAGCTAAACCTAAAGGCTCTGCGGTTGTGCAGCGTTCTAAGCCTACTGTGAATTCAAATTTGAAATGTTGGAATTGCAATGAATGTATGTTTTCTAGTCGTCATGATTCTTGCCTTATTGACCATGTGAATGAGATGTATGCCCGGAAAAATGGATTAGAATGGAAACCGACTGGGAAAGTGTTAACTCAAGTTGGTTGGATGTGGCGCCCCACTGGTAGAACTTTCACTATAGTAGGAAATACGTGCCCTTTGACTAGGATCACTCCCACTAAAGCGAAGAAAGCGTGCCCTTTAACTAGGAGTACCAAGGCTACCAAGACACAAGCGTGTCCTTTAACTAGGAACACCGACACTACTATAGGAACCAAGTGCCCTTTAAATAGGTCTACTCCCACTGTAGTGCCCGCTAATACTCCAAAACCTCAGCAAATTGGAACAGTAAAACCTGTAAATGCTAAAACTCACATTAGAAAATGCAAGAAATCTAAGGATAACAAAAATGTTAGCAATTCTGATAATAACATATCTGTATCTGCTAACACTCCGGAACCAATAGTTTCCAATGCATTGTCTACTGTTGTGATTGAAAACAGGTGGTCCAAATTGTTCTTTGGTATTTGGACTCTGGTTGCTCCAAGCATATGACCGGAGATCGCTCTCAGCTCAGAAATTTCGTCAGCAAGTTTCTTGGTACGGTTCGATTTGGGAATGATCATATTGCAAAGATAATGGGTTACGGTGAATATCATATTGGGAATGTTATAATTTCAAGAGTGTATTATGTGGAAGGTCTCGGTCACAACTTATTTTCTGTGGGACAATTTTGTGATGCAAACCTAGAAGTTGCTTTTCGAGAGCATACCTGCTTCATTCGTAATTTGGAAGGGGTTGATTTATTGAAAGGTACTCGAGGGAATAATTTGTATACTTTGTCTCTACAAGACATGATGGCCGCTTCTCCCGTATGTCTTCTCTCCAAAGCATCGAAGACTAAGTCTTGGTTATGGCATCGACGGTTATCTCATCTTAACTTTGACGCTATTAATCACTTGGCCAAAAACGAACTTGTTCGTGGTCTTCCTAAACTATCATTTCACAAGGATCATTTGTGTTCCGCGTGTACAATGGGGAAAAGCACTAAGAAGTCATACAAACCCAAGACTGAAGACACCAACCAAGAGAAACTTTATCTTTTGCATATGGATCTTTGTGGACCAATGCGTGTTGAAAGTCTTAGTGGCAAAAAGTACATCCTCGTCATTGTCGATGATTACTCTCGGTTTACATGGGTGAAATTTCTTAAAGCAAAAAATGAGGCACCTAAATTCATCATCGGATTTCTCAAGATGATTCAAGTGCGTCTCAAAACTACTGTCCGACGCATTCGTACAGATAATGGAACCGAATTTGTGAATCAAATCTTGCGTGATTATTATGAAGAAGTTGGCATCTCTCATGAAACATCCGTTGCACGCACTCCACAACAAAACGGTGTCGTTGAAAGGCGAAATCGCACACTTATGGAAGCTGCTCGAACGATGTTAATTTACGCAAAGGCTCCATTGTTCTTATGGGCAGAAGCAGTATCTACAGCAGTGTACACCCAAAACCGGTCACTAATTCGTAAACGCCATGGTAAAACACCTTATGAGCTTCTCCATGGAAAAGTACCAGATTTATCATATCTTCATGTATTTGGTTCTCTTTGCTATCCAAATAATGATGGTGACAATTTGGGAAAACTTCAACCAAAGGCTGATATTGGTATTTTCATTGGTTACGCACCCGCAAAGAAGACATACCGAATCTACAACCGTAACTCTCGCAAGATCATTGAAACTATGAATGTTGATTTTGATGAGCTGACAGCAATGGCTTCTGAGCAAAGCAGCTCTGAACCCGCACTTCATGAAATGGGACCCAGTAACATTAGTTCTGGTCTTGTCCCAAACAACCCTACTTCATCATCATTTATACCACCTACCAGGAATGAATGGGATAAGTTGTTTCAACCATTCTTTGATGAATTCTTTACTCCTCCAAGTATTGTTGCTCCAGAACCTGAGGTAATAGCTCCGGTAACCGAAGTTGTCGCTCCAGCAACCGAAGCACAATCAGACACATCTGCACCAACAATTGGTCAAGATATACCAACAACGAGTAATTCTCAACCAACACAAGTAACAACTACCCAGGTCATGCCTATTGATGATGAAGAGGATGATGATGATCACGATTTGGAATTCGCTCAAATGCGTGAACTTCCATTCTTTGGTGTACCTATTCCCGACCCTAATCAAGCCGGGTCGTCCACCTCAGAGGAAACTCCTTCTACAGTTTACTCCAATCCACGGATTCGTGAACATGACAGCAAGTGGACAAAGGATCATCCTATAGATTCTATTATTGGTGACCCTAATCGTCCGGTATCCACACGAAGTCAGTTACAAGAAAGTACAATGTTTTGTCACTTTGATGCTTTTCTCACTGAAGTTGAACCTAAGACGTGGAAATAAGCTTTTACTCAATCCTGTTGGATAGAAGCTATGCAAGAAGAACTTAATGAGTTTATACGTCTTGAAGTATGGGAACTTGTCCCATGCCCGGATCAAGTGCAGTTACTCACTTTGAAATGGGTTTACAAGGTGAAACTCGATGAGTTAGGCGGAATATTGAAAAACAAAGCTCGACTAGTAGCTCGTGGATACAAGCAATTATTGGGCGTCGACTTTATGGAATCCTTTGCACCTGTTGCCCGTTTGGAAGCTATTAGACTATTCCTCGCTTATGCAACCCATATGAATATGATCGTCTATCAGATGGATGTGAAGACGGCATTTCTTAATGGTGAAATCAAGGAAGAAGTCTATGTTCAACAGCCGGATGGTTTTGTGAATCCTAATTATCCTAATCATGTGTACAAGCTTAAGAAGGCTCTCTATGGGTTGAAGCAAGCTCCACGCGCATGGTATGATCTATTGTCACAATTCCTCATTACTCAAGGCTTCGCAAAAGGCAAGGTGGATCCCACGCTGTTCATTCAAAAACGAGGTAAAGATATGATTATGGTACAAATATATGTTGATGATATTATATTTGCAGCCTCGACCCAAACCTTATCGGATGAGTTTGGGACACTCATGTCTTCCAAGTTTAAGATGTCAATGATGGGCAAGGTATCATTCTTCTTAGGTCTTCAGATATCTCAGAGTCCCAGAGGCATCTTTATTAATCAATCCAAATATGCCCTTGAATCGCTTAAGAAATATAAGATGGAATCTTGCGACCCCGTGGACACTCCAATGGTGGAGAAATCTAAGCTTGATGCAGATCCACATGGAGTTGCCGTTGATCTGACACTTTATCGTGGAATGATCGGTACTCTTCTGTATATCACGGCCAGTCGACCTGATCTTCAGTTTGCTATATGTATGTGTGCCAGGTATCAAACTAGGCCTACTGAGTTACACTTAGCTACTGTTAAAAGGATCTTTCGATATCTTAAAGGAACCATTAATCAGGGACTTTGGTATTCGAAGGACTCTTCTATTGCACTAATGGCATATGCAGATGCGGATCACGCGGGTTGTCAAGATACAAGGCGTAGCACGAGTGGAACTTTGCAACTACTAGGAGATCGACTAATCAGTTGGGCATCGAAAAGGCAGAAAAGCGCTGCAATTTCAAGTACGGAAGCAGAATACATAGCTATGTCCGGTTGCTGTGCTCAAATTCTTTGGATGAGATCGCAATTAACCGACTATGGTCTAGGTTTCAACAAGATTCTGATGTACTGCGACAACAAAAGTGCAATTGCCTTATGCTGCAACAACGTTCAATTCTCCCGGTCGAAGCATATTGACATTCGCTACCACTTCATCAAGGAGCAAGTGGAAAATGGAGTAATCGAGCTTTACTTTGTCCGATCTGAGTATCAATTGGCGGATATTTTCACGAAGGCTTTAGATCGCGCTCGAATTGAATTTTTGGCCGACAAGCTAGGAATGAGAACTTTCTCGCCTGAGACTCTTAAGGAACTAGCAGATGAAGCGAAAGAATAGTGGTGGTAAAACTATTCTCCGTATCCTTGGTGATCATTTGTATATATTGTTTATATTTTGATCCACAAAAGCAAAATACAAAAATATAAAACCATATAAAAACCATAAAAATTAAAAAATTCATTAAAATCCAAAAATATTTTTACTTTATTTTTTAAGGCATGTCTTTTGGCACGATAATATTTACGGCCTTAGAAATGTTGATTAATATTGACACGGCGCCATAAATAGAGTTCGTATAAAAGTTGTAAATATTTCATAAAACATGCCTAAATGGCTTGTAGTTATTTCAGACTGCAACCCGGTTTTCACATTAAAGTCAGGTATTTCTTATGAAAGCTTTGGCTAACAACGGGAATTAATTTTCTCGGGCAAGGTTTACTTTAAAACCTTGTAAGGGATCAAGTTTACTTTATAACTTGGTCTAACACAAATCTATGTACGTTTCAGTGCATTTATTTGTTAAAACAAGAGAAGTCTTGTTTTTATGAAGTTATCATCTCTACAACCATGCTATCTACAATTGGTATCTACATACTCGACGATGCGACTACTCAACCGACGACTACAGCTCTTTCGATAGAACACGGGTCAACAATTGAGGGGGAGCAATTGTCAAGCATTCAGAATCTTCGATGCCGAACGTGCCAAGCTCACTACCTGGTGTCAAGACAACAATACCAATCGTACACTTGGTGTCAAGAGATGACTTCAGATGTGACGAGGCGACCAACATATGCTGACAAGAACCATTTGATCTTATCATATGATGTTCTCATCTATCAGGTCCAACCTTGTCAATTCTTTTCTAATATGGTGAATATGTGCTCATGTTACAAATCGATATCATATATCATACGTTTGATATCATGAAGATAAAATGGACGTGCATTTTTCTTCCCAAAACCTTTGTTAAAACTTCATTAAATCAATTGATATTAAAAACATCGATTGGGTTAATATTTTTAATATGGGGGAGAAAATGTGATTTAATATGGGATATTATCACAAACGGTTTGACTTAATGTGCTGGCTCATCCCGACATATGCGAAATGTTTTCGAATATCGTGGCATATGTTAAGGGGGAGCAAAATGGATTTGCTATATCAAAATGGATTTTCATGGTGACATATACTTACCCAAACCTCATTTAATTCACGACGATGAAGATTGGGGTGACATAAGGATGGTAGGATAGGTTAAGTCCAATGATTCTTCTAGAACCGGAGGAATCTTCCCAAGGACATTCCATAGCTAGAAATAGTAGTCCTTAGGAAAGATGGAGAAAGATTGTGAACGTAGCTGAATGCCGACCAAGTACTTAAGTTAGCACTGGAACAATCACAACAAGGTGCTAGTTATGACGTATTGGTAAGCATTGAAGGGGTTGAAGAATGAAAAAGAATTGTAAAGATAAAGGGTGTAAAGAAAGAAGCCCTCCTTACAACTTTAGGCAGAAACCGGGTCAACACATATGCTATTGAGATCATTTTAATGATTCTCGATATTGAAGACAGACATCATGGACCCAGTGATGCAATGCACAACCCATCCCAGCTAACTCAGATATCTCTTAAAAGGTATTTGTTTTAATCACACGGAGACAACACGTTATCTATCGGTTTATTCACTCCGAATAAATTGGTATTGAAAAGGTGGCACTCCTCTCCAGCCTCCGATCACTAAAATCCAAAATGCACGATCGAGTCTAGAACCATTTGAGATCATCAAATATCTCATTAGGACACACTTCCATATTTCCTTGCTTCTTCACACACTGTGAAAAGTAAGAAAGATTTTAAGAGTCCTACGCAAAATCTTCATGATCTTGCCTGAACATCCGAGTAATACGAAAATATTTACAATGAAGATGGAAATCCTTCTTGAGCGAATATCAAAAAGCTCATGGTAGGTGACTTGTGCGATTCTTTATGAATCAAACTTGTGATAACTGGAAAGCAACAGCTGTTTAATTCTTAACTGAATTTAAACACGTTCCAGGCCTCTACGCAATATCTTAGTGATCTTGCCAGAACACTCAGAGTGATACCTTAGTGTTCACAGTGATGAGTGGAAATCCTTCTAGTGTTAACCTCAAACAGCATTTGGTAGGTAACTTGCAAGATTCTATACGAATCAAGCTCGTGACAACTGGAAAGCAACGATGGTGCGGTTCTTAATTGAATTTCACTTGTTTCAGGAACATGAATTGACGGCTTCAAATCATGCGGATATTATTATCCAAATGATTCACTCTTTATGTTCGCAGTCAGCTTTGGACGGTCGAATAAAGAGAACGGGTTTACCCGCGAAATCCTGTCAGGAAGTTACTTAATTGAAACTATCCGTCACGGGTACGATATCTAATATCGTCCAACGGTCTTCACCGACCGGAGGTAAAATGCTACCGATTTAGAATGAAATGTTCAAAGCCATTTCGTTCGTGTCTACTTATGTTGCGACATTTGAAGACGGTGGCGTTACGGGATCCAAGAAGAAGTCGTCCCCGCATGCTTATACTTTATGCACTTAATACCTCATCTAATTCAAGAAAGCCTAAAAGTTAAGCCTTCCGCTGTATCAAACTCTGAAGCTTTCAAGAATTACGAAGGTATAAGTATGTGGGACGTGAGGTCACGAAGAGGCGAAGATCACAAGTGATGGATGCACGAGATCAAGGCAAGAGATTGATGCTCAAAGATTGATATCAAAGATCACATCAGCATGTTCACCAGAAAAGAAAAGGAAAAGAAAGACGAAGACTACGAGCTCAAGACAAGCATAGAAACATAAGCAAGATTTACAATCCAACAATTCATGCGCCGGTTTTTCTGGAGAACTTGTAAGTATGCCGCACATGTAGCAATGTGCGCCGCACTTTCTGAAAAAATTTCATAACGATTTCTGAGTCAATTTCAAAAACCAACCAAACTGCCTTTTAGACTTTGAACAAAAAATATATAAAACCACAAATCCAAAAAACCAAAAAACTGAAAATATTAGTTTTGCTTTATTTTTAATTTATCTTCTTATCCTTTTATGATCTCAATATATATATATATATATATATATATATATATATATATATATATATATATATATATATATATATATATATATATATATATATATAATAATTAACTAAATAAATAAAATAATAATATATAAAATATATATAAAAAATGTCTTTTTGAAAAATTTTAAACGTTTGCTCAAATCCTCGATCGTGGGGAAAAGAACTTGTAAATATATTATTTAAATCAAATAAAACAACATGGAGTTATAAATTTCAAACGATCCCAAAAGAATGCATTCAAATTGAATCACTCAAATTTCCAACCCAAAATCCACCAAAAAATGAATTTGTCGTTATAGATATATATGAAGACGATGTCGAAACCCAACCCAATCCACCCGAATATATCATAGATATCAATCCCGATGATCAACCCTTGTGGAATAGTGCTAGTACTATAACATCGACTCCTATTTTCGCCATTGTTCGAACCGAAGTTGATGACAACTTTGTTAGTAACACTACCCACTTGAAAATGGTTCAAGAGAACAACTTTAATTCTCATTTACGGGCCGATCCGCATGACCACATTCGTGAATTTCTCGCAATCTGCGACATGTTCAAATATGGTGATACTCAAAGTGAAGTTGTCAAACTTTTGATGTTTCCACTATCCTTAGCCGATGATGCTAAAATCTGGTTTGATACGCTTAATGAAAATTCTATAACATCGTGGGAACAAATGAGAAGAGCTTTTATAAACCGATTCTTTCCACCTTCGTTATTTGAACGTCTTTTACTCAAAATCAGAAATTTCTCCAAACCACATATGAAAGTCTAACCCAAGCCTGGTTACGAGTTAAGAACATGTTTCGAAAATGCCATGGGCATGGTCTAACCAAAAGAACTATAATTCAAATATTCTATCATGGTCTAGACGAATCCACTCAAGCAATACTTGATGGAACATTTGGAGGAATATTCCTTTACAAAACTCCAAAACAAGCTTTTCAATTCTCGAGGACAAAGTTCTTTTTGAACTTAATTGGACCAAAAAGTCTCGAAACAAAGATAATCGAAAATCTACTTCTTTCGCCGATGAAAGTAGTATTGATACCTCTCGATTAATGAAGAAGTTGGAAGCTCTTGAAGCTAAAATGGATTCTCATTTCCAAATCTTTAAAGAAGAATTACACGAGATGCATGAAAAATATAACGATCTCGAAGGAAATCTCGTTTCTAAAAATCGCATGAACGATGACACGCCGATGTGTGAACGTCATGAATCAAATCAGCTCGATGGTTGTGAAAACCGAAATTCTCATGATTGATATTCTCATCAATCTCAACCTCAATCCGAAATCGATCTCGAAAGAATAATCACTAAATTTTTGGATAGTCAAAGAGTTGCAAATAATTTGGTGAAAGAGACCGTTAACATTATGAGTTTTAAGATAAAGCAAAATGAAAAGAATTTCCAAAGTATTTTAGAAAAAAATGGAAACAAAAATTAGTGAGTTGTCAAAAACTCATGTCTCTTTTGATCAAACCGTTAGGAATAACTCATATCCTCCTCCATCCGCTCGAGTTGAGCACGTGAATTCCGTATTCACAAGGAGTGAAATGTCCGAAGACCCTCCAAAAACCCCAAAAGATCCACCACCTCCTATCATCGTTAAAAGTAAAATCGAAAAAAGTAAACCATTTAAAACAACGAAGAAAGATTTTTACGTGGTCAAATCAAAAGAATATCCATTTTTGGAGTATATAACAAAAATACAGTATCCTCAACGTTTGAAAATGGATACTTCTCACTTGAACTGTATTGTTAAGGTATCTTAAATGAAGGTAAATAAAAAAATAGTAATAATATAATAGTAGTAGAAATAATAATAAAATAAAATAAAAGAGTTTTCATATTTAACTTTTTACTTTCGTTTTATTTATGTGTTTGTTTGTTTATGTTTATATATGTTGCTAATTAATAAAATCAAGAAAAAATAATAATAATGCATTCTGCCATAATAAAACCGCTGCACATAGTTTGTTGTGTGACGCACTTTTGTAAAAATATCGTTTTATTTTACCAACGTGTATGTTTGATTATCTTGTATGATGCATCTTTGTAATTAAATAATATATGTATGATTAGTGTTTATATAAAACTAAAATTCAAAAAGATTTTATATTCTCTTTTATTTTTTATTTCGTAATGTTTTGTGTGTTATTATTAGTAAAATGTGAATAAAAAAATTATAAGAAAAATATATAAAAAGTATAAAACGAAAAATGCAATTTCTTTAGTACGTTGCGTGTCGTGCTTTGTTACTGCAACAAAAAAAATATATTAAGAACTTTGTGTGTGTGTTCACTGGAAACCCTCACGAGATTATAACTCGTCCACTCGGGACACCGAGGGGTTTAAAGGCTTATTGCATACGCTAAATGCAATCGTGGTGCCTATGAAAGTGTGCTTTAGAATTTTACATTTTTTTGTAGTTTTGTCTATTTTGTAGATTTAATAAATAGGTGAAGCTTGGATTGCATTGGTGATTCTTATCATTTGGGGATGTGACATATATATTCGGATCAGTGTATAGTATATATTGTTGAATTCACATGCTTGTGATGACGCTTCTCTTTGCGCTATATTTTCAGAATTCAACCGAAGAACTTATGAGCCCCGGGAAGTCTCGTTTCACTTATATTTATTTTTTCCGCTTATCCTACTTTTAATTATTTTCTAAATTATGCATATTGCTAAACTTAAGTGTGAGGGAAAAATAAATTGGAAAATATGACTCTTTATTAAATAATAACTTTTGTTCGCCCTTAGTAATCTAAAAATCAAAATTATTTTCCTTTTTCTTTGCCAATTAAGTTAATATATTAGAATAAAACTTAGAAAAAATGGTTGGTTGCTAGTTACCCTGAAAGATTGGTTGATTTTTGCTAATAGTTGGTTTGCGGTTGGTTATGAGTATTGTGCCATTCCAACGAACTTGAAGATGTACAACTTCGTGTTTTAGTATTTTTTTGTGGTGTACTCTTATATAAAGTGTGGAGGAATTGTTAGTTGTGAAGGGCGTGATGAAAAAAAAAGAATGAAAAAAAGAATGAAAAAAATAGAGGAAAAAAAGAAAAAGACGAAGAAAAAAAAATGGAAAAATTCATATCGAAAAAAAATAGTATATGAATAAAAAGCCAATGAGCTATATGTATATTTATGAAGATGAAGGGAGAAGAAGTCTTTTGAGATATCGATTAGTCAATTTGCTAAGACGTGATATATATTTATGTTGTTCGATAGGTGGTTGTAGAAAATTCTAACAATAATATTTCATGGTTTGTGGTATGTGACTAGCAACATGGGTAATTTTAAACATGTAAAAAAATATATTATTTTTCGTTTTATTGATTGAGGACAAGCGAACCCTTAAGTGTGGGGGAGTGTTTGCCTTTCTAGAAAAATTTCTTACAAAAACCCAAAAATATTTGTGATTTCAAAATTTAAAAAAAAATTATTTTCTTTTGGCACTTAGGTAAATTTTATTCTAAACTTTCTTTTTCTTAACATTGCTTGAGGGCAAGCAATAGTTTCTTAGCATTGCTTGAGGGCAAGCAATAATTTAAGTGTGGGGGAATTTGATAACGCTATAATTATACATGTTTGCGTGTGCGTTATCTCTACATATTTAGGTTAATTATGTTGTTTGCGTGTGCGTTATCTCTACATATTTAGGTTAATTATGTGAACTATCGGTACTTAATAGACTATATTTGATGTATAGGTTCTAAGGACGTGTCGTGGAAGGAAATGGAAGAAAACACGAAGATATGAAGTTTAAACGAACAAATAAAGTCAAGCTTCTGATCTCCCGACACCTGTCACTATTTTGGCCATATCTTGAGCATACGAACTCCGTTTTAGTTGATTCAAGCGGCCACGGAAAGAGGAAAGAATTATCTACAACTTTAACTTTTGGTCCAAATCAGGAAATGACCAAAAGTGCGGCGCACAATCCAAAA
This sequence comes from Glebionis coronaria, assembly GCA_025667525.1. Taxonomy (NCBI): domain Eukaryota; kingdom Viridiplantae; phylum Streptophyta; class Magnoliopsida; order Asterales; family Asteraceae; genus Glebionis; species Glebionis coronaria. Next base: position 538,259,407 of record CM046880.1, read on the forward strand.
AGTGCGACGAACTTTTCTGCAAATCCTCGAACGTTCTAGACGCGAAATTGTGTGGCGCACCGTCCTGGTTGTGCGGCGCACATCTGACCCACCAAATGTGTGGCGCACATCTGACCCACCAAATGTGCGGCGCACATTTGAAAAAGTACAGCGCACTTTCCCCCCAGTGAAAACTATAAATAGAGAGCATTCCCTCTCACTTTACACACACTTCTCCAACTCACAACCACTTCTCCCATCTTTCCCTAATCATTTTAGCACAAATTAATGTGTTTTGGTAGCATCTAAAGGATTCAGAGCTATATGAATCATTAGCTTTGTTAATCAATAATAGTTTTCGTTTGGGAAAACTTGTAATCATCAGTTGGATCATAAACTTTAGTATAATCTATTATCCCTTTTTATATGATTATTTCTAGAATTATTATGCATATGATGTTTATTATTATTGTTATCATGGAGTAGTACCTTGTGTATTTGGTTGAGGCATGTATAGAACTATGAATAGATTGTATTAGCTTCGCAGAGGCGAAGTGCGACGCTCAATTAGATTTGTGCAGCGCACTTTCTCCCTGGTTCATGATTATAAGCGTGGTTAAATTGTTCTTGTACTCGATACTATTATGTTTGATCATTGTTATGTATTTGGTTCATTCATGATTATAACTAGTACTTATATGATTGAATGGATTCCATGTCATCTAGTAAATGAATCTTGGTATTCACCTTTGTCGCGATTAGTGGAATAAAATACATAACAACTCTTACATAATTTTGTTTAATGCTTTGTCATATGCTCGAGAGGGTTTGGCGCAGCGAGTACTTGAATTATTGAAACCAACATAAACCATTCTTAATGCTTTTGGTATGACATGATCTTTAGAAGGATTTCTTGTTATATTGAATAGATGTTTCATGTGCGACTAGTGATCCACATGTTGTCTTACATTGTTTATGTGCTTATAATTCATCTTTGCTATCTATCTTTTCTATGTTTTAGCCTTAACCAAACGCACCTTTAAATCATTGTTAGAAGCTTAAATCTTTAGAACTTGTGACACTCTAGAGATCATTGTTTTTACTTGTTAACAACATTCCCGTGGATCGACCTGGACTTTACCTAAGACTATACTATACACGAATAGGTATACTTGCCCGTGTTGTGTTTTTAGTCCCTTGTTTGATAATCATCTAGTAATATATAAATTTAAGACTTGCGAACACACATCAATATGGTTCCCACAAAGAAGGTCGATAAGACACCATATGAACTATGGCATGGCAAGAAGCTATATTTGTATTATTTAAAGGTCTGGGGTTGCGAGGCGTATGTGAAACAGGACTCGGGTTACAAACTCCAACAACGATCTGTAAAATGTATCTTTGAAGGATACCCTAAGGAAACTATGGGTTACTACTTTTATCATCCACCTGAGAACAAAGTGACTGTTGCTAGGTATGGAGACTTCCTTGAATCTGATCTTGTTAATCAAGAATTCAGTGGGAGAAATTATGATCTTGAAGAGAGTCGTGATACATTACCTTCTGAAATCACTAGCGATGTAATTCCTGTAGAACAAGAAAGTCTGTGGTTCCACCAAAATTAGTTCCTCTGCGTAGATCCGCAAGGATTAAAAACGCAAATAGCAATATGTGTCTTAACATAGAGGATGATGATGAGTTAGGGGATCTTAGTTAACCCGTTAATTATAAATCCGCCATACTTGATCCTGAGAAGGATAAGTGTATGGTTGCTATGGATGAGGAAATGATATCCATGAAAGTAAATGATGTTTGGATTCTTGTAGAACCACCACCGAATGCTAAAGTAGTGAGACATAAGTGGATATACAAGAAGAAAACCGACATGGACGGAAAAGTACAATCCTATTAAGCTCGTTTAGTAGCTAAAGGTTTTACACAAACTTTTGGCGTAAACTACGAGGAGACTTTTTCTCCTGTAGCAGACTTAAGACCTATTAGGATTCTCATAGCTATAGCAGCATACTATGACTATGAGATATGGAAAATGGATGTTAAAACTGCCTTATTGAACGGTCGCTTAGATGAAGACATCTATATGCAGCAACCAGAAGGGTATGTTGATCCTGAGAATCCAGGGCATGTATGCAAATTTCAAAGGTCCATTTATGGTTTGAAGCAAGCATCACATCAATGAAATAAAAGATTTGACGAAGAAATCAAAAAGTTTGGATTTATTCAGAATCGTGATGAGCCATGTGTATATCGCAAAGCTAGTGGGAGTGATGTAGTATTCCCAGTCCTATATGATGATGACATATTAATCATGGGAAGTAACATTTCAAGACTTAAAGCTGTTAAGGATTATCTTGGTAAATGTTTTTCTGTGAAGGATTTAGGAGAAGCTGCATACATTATGGGAATTAAGATCTATCAGGATAGGAAAAGACGGTTAATTGGTCTATGTCAAGATGCTTATATAGATAAGATTTTGAAAAAGTATAATAAGCATAATTCCAAGAAAGGTTTTCAACCTATGGAAGTTAAGCATAATCTGAGTCATGAGATGGACGCATCAACTCCTGAAGAGGAGGCATACATGCAGAAGGTGCCTTATGCTTCGGCTGTAGGATCTGTAATGTATGCTGTTAGATGCACAAGGCCTGATGTGGCGTTTGCTCAGAACTTGATTAGTAGATACCAACAGAATCCAGGGAAGCTTCACTGGACTGTTGTTAAACATATTCTAAAGTATTTGAGGAGTACGAAAGATATATTTTTGGTATATGGAGGGAAACCAGACACAGAACTGAATGTTACAGGTTTCTGTGATGCGTCCTGGCAATGTGAGAAAGATGATACGAAGTCTCAGACGGGTTACTTTTTTGTTATCAATGGAGGAGCAGTTGATTGGAAGAGCAAGAAACAGACAACGATTGCAATACATGCTACTCAATCTGAGTACATGGCTGCTTCAGAAGCTGCAATGGAAGCTGTTTAGATTAAGAAGTTTATTGAAGATCTTGGAGTGATGCCTTCAGTTAAAGAACCTATTGATATGTATTGTGACAATTCTGCCGCAATAATATTTGCCAATGACCCTGGAGTCAAGAAAGGCGCCAGACTCTTTATGCGTAGACATCACTACGTCCGAGAACAAGTTGAAGCTCGTAAAATCAAATTAACAAAAGTTCACACAGATGATAACGTAGCCGATCCTTTAACTAAGGCTTTGCCTAGACCAAGGGTAGTTAAGCATGCCAAAGCGATTGGGCTGCAACTAGCTAGCGAACTCATGCAATAAATCTGTGATTAGTATTTGGATAAAGGATGTTATGACATTATTATATAATGAAATAAAGATTGGGTTTCGTTTATTTCTATTATTTAATAAGTGTATCCTATTTTACATGTTTTAATCCATGAACAAACTAAATGTTCGTTGTCGATTAATAATATGGGAATATTATTAAACTAAGACAAATCAAAATAGCGATAGAGTATACTTGAAAGTATATTGATCGATTTTGGATGATATTCGATGAATCGAATATAGGACTTATCCCAACTATATGTTATTACTTTATGGATCTTTGTCATTAAGTAAAATATAAATAGTTATCCTTAGAGTTGAGATACTAAGAAACTGTTATGAATCTAGTGCATCTTGTGGAATAATCTAACGCTAAACATAACTGGTAGCTATAAGGATTATTTTCGGAAGTGTTGCAAAATTCATAAGTTTTGCTCATAGTCAATATGGAATTTATTTCCCCCAATTTTGTTTTGGAGTTTAATACAGCTGGGCCCCTCATGGGATTAGTAAGATGTTTGTAACACCCCCAATTTCGATCATAACAGCGGAAGGGTCATTGGGTGTTACTATCATGGTTCAATCTCATAATCATAGAAAACGGCTCAAAACGAGTCGTTTTAATAAACATCCATTCAATTCCATTTAATCAAGATAAAATTTCATACATGGTCCCGGATGATTCAAAAGTTTACAAACTATTATAAATGATAAAAGTTATTTGAATGGATATGTTTTAGAAAAGCGGGCCAAAACATTTCAAATATGCAAGCTTCACGAAACCGCCTTCCTCGAGTGCCTTCTAAATGGACCTGAGATAAAACATGCTAAAAAGTCAGCAAAAATTTGCCGAGTGAATCTATAGAGTTTTAATTTAAATAAAGTGAACACAAGTATGAAAAAAAAATAACCTTCCATGGTTAATAATTTATCAAAGACGACTATGTTGTATGGACATAATTATCGTTGTTATTTCTATAAGTCTCGTGAAATTGAACGTTAACATATATTATTTCAGCCCAACACACCTAGCCAAGTGCGTATATTTCTCTTATACAATTGCATCCGATGTTTCATTACTGGTGCATCACAACACCACGCGATAGCTAGTCGCGACCGGACTGGGCGTCACCCCGATAGATCTATCCATAGTATTAGCGTTCTTTTCGATTAACAATTCACGATTCATGGGTCTTTAAGGCTAAACAAACTTATATAACAACTTTCATCTAAGCATACAATCAAGTTCCTTTGTGTTCAATTTTTAAAACAAAGAGGGTTTACCACAACTTCTCGTTGCTCCCATTCATTTATAATAAATACTTTTCCAATAATAAGGGTTTCTACAACTTCTTGTTGCACTCATACTTTTCCAATAAGTAGAGTTTCCACAACTTGTTGTTGTACCCTTTAATTTCAATAATTACTTTTCAAGTAAAATAGGGTTTCCACAACTTCTCGTTGCCCCCATTATTTTAGTAAAACAAGCATGTTATCCCCCTCGCGGGTTTTATAAAACAAGTAAACATGTTAAGAGCGAGGCTATAGACTCACCTTAGCCAATAGTGGTAATGAGACGATCGCCGACGATTAGTGATGCCCGTTAAAACACGAAAACCGCAACCTACCGAATAAGGCGCGTTCGTTAATAATCGACTTAAGTATAAATCATACTTAAATAATATAAAAATCAAAATTATAAAACCAAGACAATCCCGAAAATTTTAATAATACAAGTGTTATTACTATACCCTTTTTATTCAACACTATTCCTTTAAACACTTGCACTCTCGATATTGACCCGTCATAAGACGCCAAGTCAACGCAAGTCAACTTATCATTTTACTTCCCTCGGACCAGTAGCCAAGTCATTTATATAATGACTCAACACTTGAGTAAATTACCATGTCCAATGGCGAATACTCAACTCACGCCATACAAGTATTGGACTACGTGTCCAAAATACCACTCAGCATGTACACTCCAAATGTACACACCAATCTACCCTATCTACACTTGTCCGATTTCGACGAAACTTGGTGACAAACTCACACATAATATGAATAAGACTCAGTAAAAGTTTCATTCAAAAATATTACTTCTAAGACCTTCTGCCCGACACATCTTCGTGTTATAAAAACCGGACAGTTTTACGTCTTTGAATTGTAAAACCATTTCGACTTATCTAAACAATTCCGTTTATAAAACCGACACTCGGGTTTGAAAATAGACTCATGACCTGAGGTTTAGCAACTTACATCAGTACTTGAACATTTTTAAAACTCATTCTATAGTCCCCGAGATTCGATCCAAATATCGACAAAAATTTTCGGATTGTGCCGATACCCGTCTCCCGGTACACGAATACTAAAAGTAGCATAACTTTTCGCTCGAAATGAGTTAGAAGCTCATTCAAGCGGCAAATCGAAGCTAAAAGAATCCTCTACAAGCCTATCCTATTAGTTTCATCATTTTCAAACAGTAAGATTTCCAAAAATTACGTTTTACCTACTGGTCTAAAATACCTTTCTAAAAATCATACTAAAACAATTTTTCAACCCATTCCAACAATTTCTATAGTCCTAATATGATCCTAATATCATAATAACACATCTAATTAACTCATAACACCCTCAAATTTAATCTTACAAAAATAAAATATATAAAAATCTTGCATGCAACCAAAACCCACTATGAATATAATAATATTAACACCATATATCACCATAAAAATGGATCAAACATGGTGTTCATCATCAAAAATTGAAATAAAAATTTAGTGAATGCATGTGAAAAAAAATCATACCAATAGATAGCTTATCAAATTTCCAAGATGGGTCTTGTTTTAGTTTTTGAAGATTCCAAGTAGAAAATCAAAAATCTTGAGGGATTGTGGGTTGATGGTGGACGGTTTGGAGAGGAAAGAAAGGAGAGAGATGAGTTTTGATAGAAATGAATTTTTAATTAAAAATTGTGTAGTGGAAAAACCTTATATAGTGGGGTGAGGGTAGATTTTGTCAAAAATGCATTCTTTTGGTCCCAAAGTGCAAGTAAATAGTTTACAAGGTAGAAAATGTAAATATTACATTTTAAAAATATTTACGGGACTCGGGTTTCGTAAAAATACTTTTTAAAAGTTAAAACGCTTCAAAAATAAATTAATATAACTTCGACACGACTTAAAACGTAATTAAATCGAAAACGTCGAAAATATTAAATATCGAGACAATCGATAATAAAACGTAAATTTTTGAGCATCCGTCGGTATCGCGATCATTCGTAGTTCTCGTCATTCGTTAAAACGAAAAATACGAGAAATAAAAATAAATATAAGAAAAATCATTTCCATGATTATTTGAGAATATAATATCGATACTTAACATATTCCTTGTCGGTTTTCATCTAATCGACATTCTTACGCTAGTTTCAAGCCATAACCTTCTCGGTTAATCGATAATTTAAAATTCTCATTAAAATAAATTTATAATTCTTAATAGTCGAGACTAAAATAACGACCTGAAATTGACGGATTGTCACATTATCCCCACCAAATTGGGATCTTCGTCCCGAAGATCAACTTGCGTTCTTCCTCGATCGCTTGTTGAAATCAAAGAGTTAAACGTATTTTGGTCCTCGTCTAGAGTTCCATCACACATGACAATAAAAATCCGACTTCGTTTCTGTTGCCTAACTTCCTTATCGATAATATCTACAAGTACTTTGATGAAATGCAACTTACTGTCGATTCATGCTACATCAAGAGAGATAATAAGATCTTCGACGAGAAGAAATTTCTTTAGGTTCGACATATGAAAAGTATCGTGAATTCCTTGCGACTTTCGAGGTAATTTAAGTTTTCATGCCATCGGACCTTCCATCGATATCATCTCGAATGGTCCAAACTAACGGGGACTTAACTTCCCACGTTTTCCAAAATACATAACACCTTCTTTCTGGTGATAACTTGGCATAACTTTTCCTAGAAAGCGACGTCCCGGCGCTTAATTCGCATACGATAGTCTTCAGTGTAACAGTGAAGAGTGAAAAACAGGATAGTCATCGTCTAAGTTCCAAAGAAAGTCAAAAGATATTATATGGTACATGTTCTCCATGATCGGACGTCATTGGACAATGCCGCCTCAAGTTCTCACAACTTACGATCACTCAGCTCGATCACATACCACATAAGTACCTAAAAAAAAACAAAGGTCAAACATAAACATCAAATGTAAACCTCCGTCGTTGATCATCGATAAAACCTTGGACTAGCCCTTGATAATACAACTCGATCTCTAAAGTCTTTCGACTTGTAGTGTCGGCAACAACCTACTCTTCGAAGTGAAAACGAATTTGTTAATTCCAGTCATTAAGAAATTCGGTCCATTGGCGAGAATTCACAACACATCGGGCATACCATTAAGTTCTACTCCAGTGTTCAACGTACAAAAGCGTCCCACTAATTTTTGCTTCAGCGTTCATCGTACAAAGGCGTCCCAATAATTTCGACTTTAGTGCTCAAGGTGCTGCATCATATTCCTCGTTTTTAGTTCGTCATACTAGCCCCAAGAGTTTCGTCATCAAGAAAAGTCTTCGGTGACCCTTCGATAGTAGCAAGTAAAATTACAAAATCTTCACATCCACGATAAGTTGTCGTTGATAACTGATCCTCAGTCAATCCGCAAGTACACACATAAATCATGGTGACGCTTAAGTGAGTCGCCTATTCTCGGAACGGTCAACGGTTCTTAACAACCTGCTTATAAAGCTCGCGATTATCGAGACACATTAGAAATGGTCCATCGGAATAAATCATAACTCGAGAGAATTCCAACAAGTTACTTGTACATAGATGATAATCGATGATCATCATAATGACGACAGCACCGAACGATTCTTACCAACAAAATACGAGTCGAAGGAAGACGTACGCACACCAAAAATCCACAAATCGAGCCAGACATACTTGGGCCTACTCATTTATAACTCCTTGTCTACATCAAAAGGCGTCCCTCTCCATGTATACAAGAGTTTATAAATTTACGGTTTGGGAACTTATAACTTTCTTATTCAAATGAAAAGGCGTCCCAATCCATTTCAACAAGACGATTATAAGTCATCCTACTCAAGTATTACTATCTCTCAACACGATATCACATCAAAATACCATAGTAAATATAAGGTGTCAAATAAACTTACATCATGATTTCCGTATTCAAACGTCCCATTCCATCTGAATAAGGAAAACACAACAATCTAAGGTCCAGTCGTTTAAAATTTTCTTATTCAAATGTCCTAATCCATTTAAGTAAGACAACATTAAACGACTCTTAGTTGGGTGAGTTAAAATCTATATATCTAAATGTCCCATTCCATTTAGATACACAATATTAAGTCACTCAACCGAATGGCTACTACGAGCATATCATTGTTGTACCCAAACTATATATATTTGCTTAGGATATATATATCTTAAGTCCAACATTGGCATCCTCCTTTTCGCCAATAAAACGTGGTCATATAAACTCAAATCACACGTCGCATTACATAGAAGATGTCGCCTCAGATAAATGATTCTTCAAAATCATAAGTAGTAACGAAAACACGAACATCGCATTTATTAATTACGTTTCGAAAGGAGATGTCCAAAAATGGCACATCACGAGACGATGATAACAATCGAATTTAAACAAGTCGATATGCGATAGGTTACAGAACCATGACAATCTACGTCATAATAATACCTCGTATTAATATAAAACTATCATTTATAATTTAAAAAAAAAAATGAAAACATACCTTGTAATTCACAAGTACAAATAATCGTTAAAGATTACAGCAACATATATAATGACATATATATATAAATACTATCATTCTCGTCCATTGGCAACTCGGAGGTTTCGCTTGCAACAGTTATAGTTAAAAGATTTCAAAAATTCATTTTTGGAAAATCTTTTCGTTCTCTATAACTTGAGCTCTGATACCAATCTGTAACACCCCCAATTTCGATCATAACAGCGGAAGGGTCATTGGGTGTTACTATCATGGTTCAATCTCATAATCATAGAAAACGGCTCAAAACGAGTCGTTTTAATAAACATCCATTCAATTCCATTTAATCAAGATAAAATTTCATATATGGTCCCGGATGATTCAAAAGTTTACAAACTATTATAAATGATAAAAGTTATTTGAATGGATATGTTTTAGAAAAGCGGGCCAAAACATTTCAAATATGCAAGCTTCACGAAACCGCCTTCCTCGAGTGCCTTCTAAATGGACCTGAGATAAAACATGCTAAAAAGTCAGCAAAAATTTGCCGAGTGAATCTATAGAGTTTTAATTTAAATAAAGTGAACACAAGTATGAAAAAAAAATAACCTTCCATGGTTAATAATTTATCAAAGACGACTATGTTGTATGGACATAATTATCGTTGTTATTTCTATAAGTCTCGTGAAATTGAACGTTAACATATATTATTTCAGCCCAACACACCTAGCCAAGTGCGTATATTTCTCTTATACAATTGCATCCGATGTTTCATTACTGGTGCATCACAACACCACGCGATAGCTAGTCGCGACCGGACTGGGCGTCACCCCGATAGATCTATCCATAGTATTAGCGTTCTTTTCGATTAACAATTCACGATTCATGGGTCTTTAAGGCTAAACAAACTTATATAACAACTTTCATCTAAGCATACAATCAAGTTCCTTTGTGTTCAATTTTTAAAACAAAGAGGGTTTACCACAACTTCTCGTTGCTCCCATTCATTTATAATAAATACTTTTCCAATAATAAGGGTTTCCACAACTTCTTGTTGCACTCATACTTTTCCAATAAGTAGAGTTTCCACAACTTGTTGTTGTACCCTTTAATTTCAATAATTACTTTTCAAGTAAAATAGGGTTTCCACAACTTCTCGTTGCCCCCATTATTTTAGTAAAACAAGCATGTTATCCTCCTCGCGGGTTTTATAAAACAAGTAAACATGTTAAGAGCGAGGCTATAGACTCACCTTAGCCAATAGTGGTAATGAGACGATCGCCGACGATTAGTGATGCCCGTTAAAACACGAAAACCGCAACCTACCGAATAAGGCGCGTTCGTTAATAATCGACCTAAGTATAAATCATACTTAAATAATATAAAAATCAAAATTATAAAACCAAGACAATCCCGAAAATTTTAATAATACAAGTGTTATTACTATACCCTTTTTATTCAACACTATTCCTTTAAACACTTGCACTCTCGATATTGACCCGTCATAAGACGCCAAGTCAACGCAAGTCAACTTATCATTTTACTTCCCTCGGACCAGTAGCCAAGTCATTTATATAATGACTCAACACTTGAGTAAATTACCATGTCCAATGGCGAATACTCAACTCACGCCATACAAGTATTGGACTACGTGTCCAAAATACCACTCAGCATGTACACTCCAAATGTACACACCAATCTACCCTATCTACACTTGTCCGATTTCGACGAAACTTGGTGACAAACTCACACATAATATGAATAAGACTCAGTAAAAGTTTCATTCAAAAATATTACTTCTAAGACCTTCTGCCCGACACATCTTCGTGTTATAAAAACCGGACAGTTTTACGTCTTTGAATTGTAAAACCATTTCGACTTATCTAAACAATTCCGTTTATAAAACCGACACTCGGGTTTGAAAATAGACTCATGACCTGAGGTTTAGCAACTTACATCAGTACTTGAACATTTTTAAAACTCATTCTATAGTCCCCGAGATTCGATCCAAATATCGACAAAAATTTTCGGATTGTGCCGATACCCGTCTCCCGGTACACGAATACTAAAAGTAGCATAACTTTTCGCTCGAAATGAGTTAGAAGCTCATTCAAGCGGCAAATCGAAGCTAAAAGAATCCTCTACAAGCCTATCCTATTAGTTTCATCATTTTCAAACAGTAAGATTTCCAAAAATTACGTTTTACCTACTGGTCTAAAATACCTTTCTAAAAATCATACTAAAACAATTTTTCAACCCATTCCAACAATTTCTATAGTCCTAATATGATCCTAATATCATAATAACACATCTAATTAACTCATAACACCCTCAAATTTAATCTTACAAAAATAAAATATATAAAAATCTTGCATGCAACCAAAACCCACTATGAATATAATAATATTAACACCATATATCACCATAAAAATGGATCAAACATGGTGTTCATCATCAAAAATTGAAATAAAAATTTAGTGAATGCATGTGAAAAAAAATCATACCAATAGATAGCTTATCAAATTTCCAAGATGGGTCTTGTTTTAGTTTTTGAAGATTCCAAGTAGAAAATCAAAAATCTTGAGGGATTGTGGGTTGATGGTGGACGGTTTGGAGAGGAAAGAAAGGAGAGAGATGAGTTTTGATAGAAATGAATTTTTAATTAAAAATTGTGTAGTGGAAAAACCTTATATAGTGGGGTGAGGGTAGATTTTGTCAAAAATTCATTCTTTTGGTCCCAAAGTGCAAGTAAATAGTTTACAAGGTAGAAAATGTAAATATTACATTTTAAAAATATTTACGGGACTCGGGTTTCGTAAAAATACTTTTTAAAAGTTAAAACGCTTCAAAAATAAATTAATATAACTTCGACACGACTTAAAACGTAATTAAATCGAAAACGTCGAAAATATTAAATATCGAGACAATCGATAATAAAACGTAAATTTTTGGGCATCCGTCGGTATCGCGATCATTCGTAGTTCTCGTCATTCGTTAAAACGAAAAATACGAGAAATAAAAATAAATATAAGAAAAATCATTTCCATGATTATTTGAGAATATAATATCGATACTTAACATATTCCTTGTCGGTTTTCATCTAATCGACATTCTTACGCTAGTTTCAAGCCATAACCTTCTCGGTTAATCGATAATTTAAAATTCTCATTAAAATAAATTTATAATTCTTAATAGTCGAGACTAAAATAACGACCTGAAATTGACGGATTGTCACAATGTTTGTGTGGCCACACCCAAATTTGTTTTAGTAATCTTGCTGAACCTGTGAATGAGAAACAGAATGGTTAATGAAAGGAATTACTGAGATCCATGTCCTCATTACTTTGTATTAGAAATAACAAGATTATAATAACGATGTAGAACCGTTAAAAGGTTTTGTCCAGGAGACCTTACTCGAGTTGTACTAGAGACATTGCTAAGTGTAACTAGATGCTAGTCAATGTAATCACGATATTCGAAATATGTCCAAGTGGGAGCTGAAAGTTTATGGACTTATATTTAATAGTCGTGTGATAGGATCGAACTCGAGATTACGGGATAGCACACAATATGTAAAGAGTTAATTTAATTAAAAATATATTTATTTTATTTATTAATTTATTTAATAAATATACTTATGTATTTATTAATTTAAACCGAGCAAGTAAATATGACTTTAACAATCATTAATTAATTAATAGTTAAGTATTAACGAATGTTAAATAAATATATAGTATGTATATATAAAGAAAGAAGTTTGGAAGATTCCGGAACACCCCTAAGGGGTGTTGTAGTCGGTCGGTTATGGGCTCCAAGGGGGGGGGGGGGGGAGTTGCATTTTATTTATCTTGGGCTACAAGAGTTTAGGCCTATAAATACACCTCCTAATCCCTCATAATCTACACAACATAAATCTTTTCCCCTCTTCTTTCTTTGGGTCGATCGCAAGCCTACACCACAAAAGGTTTCGGTTGTTTTTCTTGGTTGATCGATTGTATACGTAATCTAGTCCTGGCCCCTCTCTAGGGTTGTTGGGTAGATTAATTACAAGCGTTGTAGCTCGGTTTTCACGTGCTAGAATCACGGTTAGCTCGTTGTATTACGTGTGTACAAGATCGTAATATAGTCTTACTTTAGACTATATCTTGGTATATACGGTATAAACCCGAATTGGTGATTTGTTCTGCGTCTTGTGGAATTGCTTTAGCGTAAAGATATGTAACCCTAATTCGATTAATTATAATTGTGTTATTATTATGATATTCTTAAATCGCTTCCGCTATATGTGCTTTGATCTCGTTTAGGGTTTTATATAATTGTTATGATACTAATAAACCTTCAAATCCTTCAACAGCCCTAACCATCTTCTCTGCCTCCTGTTTAGTTCACGTTGAGTGAAGATATATTTCAGGCTCTTGTGATCTGTGAATATGTCGCATGATTCGCCATTCAAGTAATGCTTCCAAATCTTTAGTGCAAACACAACAACTGCAAGTTCTAAGTCATGTGTAGGATAGTTCTCCTCATAAGGCTTAAGCTGCCGTGATGCGTAAGGAATCACTTTCCCATGTTGCATGAGAACACAGCCAAGGCCCTTCCCTGAAGCATCACTATAGATCTGAAATCCACCTGTACCAGATGGGAGAGTAAGAATAGGTGCAGATACCAGCCTCTGATTTAGGTCTTCAAAGCTCTTCTCTCTTTCTTCAGTCCAAACAAATTTCTCCCCTTTCCGCATCAGTTTGGCCAATGGCAGTGTTAATCGGGAAAAGTTCTCTACGAATCTATGGTAGTAACCAGCTAAGCCTAGAAAGCTGCGAACTTCAGTTGCTGTGTCGGTCTTGGCCACTTGGTAATAGCCTCAACCTTCACAGGGTCCATGGTTATTCTCTCTGCGGATACTATGTGGCCTAGAAACGCCACCTTGCTTAACCAGAATTCGCATTTGGAGAACTTGGCATACAGCTGCTTCTGGCGAAGTATCTGTAATACTGTACGAAGATGGTCTTCATGTTCTTCCTTTGATTTAGAGAAAATCAGAATATCGTCAATGAAGACAACGGCGAACTTGTCCAAAAACTCATGGAAGATACGGTTTATCAAGTTCATGAAAACTGCTGGAGCGTTAGTAAGGCCAAATGGCATGACTACGAATGCGTAGTGTCCATAACGTGTACGGAAAGTAGTCTTGGCGATATCCTGCTCTTTCACCCGTAGCTGATGATAGCCAGATCTCAGATCGATCTTGGATAAATGTTTGGCCCCTTGGAGTTGGTCAAACAAATCGTCAATGCGTGGCAAAGGATATCGATTTCTGATGGTGATCTTATTAAGCTCACGGTAATCAATGTAGAGACGCATACTGTCGTCCTTCTTCTTCATGAAAAGAACTGGTGCACCCCATTGAGATGCACTAGGGCGGATGAAACCTCGTTCCAAAAGTTCCTATAGCTTTTCCTTAACTCCTTAAGCTCGATGGGAGCCATGCGGTAAGGAGCCTTGTAAAATCGCCTCAGCTCATGGGATAAGCTCAATATTAAACTCTACTTCACGAGCAGGTGGTATGCCAAGTTCTTCACGAAACACGTCGAGAAATTCTGACACGATAGGTTGATTCTGGATGGATGGAGATTCAACCTCCATATCATGAAAAGTAGCTAAGTAGCCCTCGCAACCATGTGACAGTAATGCACGTGCTTGTAAGGTTGAAATTAGTTTTACAGACCTTCTTGGTATAAAACCATTGTGAATGTACTCTAGTGCATTTACATCACCGAGAATGACCCGATATGAGTGGCAGTCTATGGTGACGTGGTGTTTGGATAGCCAGTCCATGGCTAATATCATGTCAAAATCGCACATGTCTAGTGGAAGTGCGTCAACTGGACGAATTATGTCGTCAAACTCAAGGGGAAGACCCTTGTACCCATGTGTGATGCGTATAGAGTCTCTTAAGGGCGTGTAAATGTTTAAGACATTTTCTAGTGGCATATGGGATATCCTAACACGCTTGGTATACACAGTGGATATGACCGAATGAGTAGCACCCGTGTAAAATACAACACATGCAGCTTGACCATACATATACAAGATTCCAGTGATGGTACCTGTTGAATTGTTGGCCTGGTCACGCGAGATCGTGTACACCCGTCAATAATAGGAGATCGCTTGGAGTCGGCATGTCCAGAAGTGCCCTCAATCTCACCCTTATGGCAGTCCTTCATGCCATGGCCTGTCTGACCACACTTGAAGCAAGCATCGCTATCACGGCGACACGGCCCTGGGTGTCTACGGTTGCACGTCGTACAAAAAAGGTGAGTATACCCTCCAACAGGTGCCCTAGCTGGCTGGGAGCCTGTTTCAGAAAAGTATACGTGAGACATGATTATTGGGTACAAACAGGACAATGCAGAAAATCGTAAGACGTAATACCAGATGTAGCTGCACAGTTGGGCTGTGAACCTCTGTGGTCCTGCTCCCGTTCGTTGGCATTATTCCTGGTAGTAGATACTGAAGTGTCAAAAATATGAATCATAAAACACATAACATATGAAATGAGTAAGTTTAGGGACCTGCTGCTGTTGGAGTTGTTGGCGTTGTTACGGTAAATGTCATTACCGCCACACCTATCCGAAGCAGAACGGTCATGGGTCTGATCGTTACCCTTAGGCTGATTCTGCTGCTGAGTGGCCGGTTGGGACCGGTCCCCAGTCTTCTGCCTGAAAGATGCAATTGTATAAATAAAGATAAATATTTGGATAGTACTGAATGAAATGAAATGATCACCGCTGATGACAAAATATACCTCTTGTCGGGTCTTTCTGCCTCTCCAAACTCATCCCTCTCTTGCATCATCTCCAACTTGCGTGCTACATCTGCCACTTGTGCCACAATATTGAATGTAGCACACACCAAGTTATTGGCGACAGATTTGCGAAGAGCCCAACGAAAGTGATACGCCTGCTCCTCTGCAGTCCCGGCTGTTGCGCCAAGGAATCCAGCCAGTCGAAGGAACCTTTGCATGAACTCATTGCTGTTTTCCCCAGCTCTCTGCCTAATACCATGATACTCCCTCTTGAGCTTATCTTGCTCAGCTTTCAGGAAGAACTACCCCATCACCAACTCCTTGAACTCTGCCCAAGTCAAACCAGTCACCCAAACATTGCCTCCATTCGACAGCGTAAGTGCCTTCCACCATGCATGCACGTTCACTTCAAACTTGTAACAAGCTAACCTTGCCTTAAAGACATGGTCTCATCCTATCGCGTCAAAGATCTTCTCCATGTGAGCTATCCAGCTCTCAACCTCAGCGAGGTTGTCTGTCTGCTCCAAAGATTTCAGACGCTGCTTATTGAATCGCTCTAGCCATGTGATCAGGGTAGCTGGAGGTGGAGGAGGAGGATTCTGATGTTGGTGCTGATTGTTGGCAGCTTACACCTCAGCCTGAATTTCATTCCTTAGTTGAGGAAGCATAGCCTGCATAGCAGCTTGGACTGCTGCATTCAGCTGTTCTTGTTCACGTGTGAGAACAATCTGACAGTATAAAACAAAATGCAAAGATTAAGCTAATTAAAACATAATATATAAACATGAAATTTTTTTATGCATATAAACATGAAAAAAAATTATGCATGAAAACAGTGTATGAATGCATGACAACGAAATGACATGGGATTGGGTGAACGCCTATGGATCGGTTCGCCTAAACAAAATGACATGACAATGATGAACGCCTATGGGTCGGTTCATCAAAACAAAATGATTCGATTAAAAGCACATGCAACTAAATATGGCCAGTCCTGTACCAACCATTACTTAGTCAAAATTCCTGCAACAATTATACATGAAATAAATGCATGAAAACAAACTGTCAGTTCTAGGAAGACCATGGCGATTACCCACTAATCACAGGTCATGTTTTAGAGCCTACAGGTCGAAGCCTTGGCGCTGATACCATAATTGTAACACCCCATTTTGGTAAATGGAATATCACAGAATAATTATGGCGTGTCATCAAAGCATGCAAGGTAAATATCTAAAAACATTAAATGACCATGAATGAAAACACCGGAAACAAACATCGGTTGTGACACCCTAGGAAAATCCCACCTCGGTTGTGGCCAGGAGAGATCCATGGTTCATAAGATAACAGTCGCCTTCTCATGACACAACGCGTTTTGTGGTCTACTGCACGTGGGGTTGTAAGGAACTGGCAGTTAAGCGTGCTCATGGGAGAGTAGTACTGGCTTGGGTGACCTGCCAGGAAGTCTTCACAAGAGGGCCACAAAGCAAAGCCGTGAGCTTGCGAGCAAAGCGGACAATATTGTGGTCTGAGTAGGCGGGATGTTACAAGTGGTATAAGAGACAGGTTGAGCTGTTCGGGATGGTGGGGCAAACCTCATCGAGGACGATGAGTCCCGAAGGGGGGGGGGGGGTGATTGTAACACCCTAGGAAAATCCCACCTCGGTTGTGGCCAGGAGAGATCCATGGTTCATAAGATAACAGTCGCCTTCTCATGACACAACGCGTTTTGTGGTCTACTGCACGTGGAGTTCTTAGGAACTGGCAGTTAAGCGTGCTCATCGGAGAGTAGTACTAGCTTGGGTAACCTGCCAGGAAGTCTTCACAAGAGGGCCACAATGCAAAGCCGTGAGCTTGCGGGCAAAGCGGACAATATTGTGGTCTGAGTAGGCGGAATGTTACATCGGTAGTCCAAGTATAAGCTCCCACACATGAATATAAGTACTGAAATGGAAAAGGACTAAACAATGTCCAAAGAAATAAAGTAACGTAATGTAAGGAAATGCATAAAGTAATGAAGGCTAGAAAGCTTCCATCCGTATGCACATACTCTCGAAGTCTACGAGCGTTCCTGAGTACCCGCCGTTTGGGAACATGAAAGGAAAACGGCTGAGCATAACGCCCAGTGAACGGATATACAAACATAGCATGAAATGACATAAGCATAATACGACTAATAGCAACGGAAATGTATAAGTCCTAGATAACCTGGAACATGTTCATAAAACTGGTTTTATAGTTTGAAAAGACTTACGTTTCTATATGAAAATTGTATTAATTAGCCAATAACCCATATAGGTCATGATGTTCCATCGTGCGTGAATACTTGGATGGGAGACCTCATCATGCAATTAAAAGGGTTGCCTCTAATTAATTAGTCTGGGTAGGAGGGATCAACTCCTTGTGAAGGATGCAAGGCACAAACCACATTCACAATGAAAATCCTATAAAACATGTAACTAGGATGCACCCATACGCCCCACACGATAATATAAATATAAGGCCAAAACTGTAAAGGGACGCCACGAGCAATCACTCCGCCGTGGGGAAGTCATAACACCCGTGCCTCAAGTGTTATGGTTATGGTACCTCCATAACTATGTAACATTGGTCATGCATGTATATGGCTTCGACATTTATAACTAAACATAAGTAATCAAAACATATAAAACATATACTTGGGAAAACAGTTGGCTGCAAACGAGGAATCCTAATAAGGAAAAGAATGTCCATACTGAAGGACGAAATATCCGTACCTTATGTCCAATGAAAGAGGAAAGATGAAAGGATGAAAAGTCCTACTCCGACGTCACTAAAGCTACATAAATAAGGGACATGTATGAGTTGTCTGATTACTGAGTATGTTACTGGTTATAACATGTTCTTAACTTGATTTATATGTTCTGGTCTTATTTTACTGTTTTAAATGATATACTGTATTATTCTTGTATTTCATGTCTTCTGATTATGTATTATCTTGTATTCTTGTATTATTATACTTGTTGTGTAATAATAAGTAAATTTCTAAAATAGCATGTTTCCAAAAATAGAAAGTTTCCAAAAATAGAAAGTTTCTAAAAATAGAAAGTTTACAAAAATAGAAGTTTCCAAAAATAGATCAGTTTCTAAAAATAGAAAATTTCTAAAATAGTAAGTTTCTTGAATTAGAAAGTTTCCATAATTAGAAATAAGCTAGATTAATAAGCTAATAATATAAGCTAGTGTTTACTGGTTAAAAGTCATAAGTCATGTAATTAATAGTATAGTTTATTAATTAAATAGTCTAGGTTATAACTGATTATTAATTAATAATTATAGTACATGCTTTATTAATTAATAATATATCATGGTTGATTAATAAACTATAGGTTATAAAAATTTAATTAAGTCATGGTTTAATTAAATTAAATCTACTAAAATACTTAGGTTAACATGTATTATTAATTTTAATTAATAAACCTAAGTCATGAATTATTAATTAATTATAAGTCCATGTTTGAATAATTAATTAATAAACTATAGTCTAAAATAAATGACAAAAATACTTAGGCTAAAACATGTATTATTTATAAAAATAATATAACCTTAGTCCATGTTTAAATTAAATTAATTATTAATCATGTTAATTAATTTAATTAACCTTGAAAAATTATAACTTGCAAATAATCCCGAGCCCGAATCCCGAGACAAAACTAAAAACCCGAACATCAACCACCGCCCACAGCCGCGGCTGCGGTGGCGGTTGGTGGATGTGCAGCCAACGGAGGCTGCTGCCGTGGCTACCCACTGTCCGAACAAGGTTCCCACCGGCAGTAGGCCGGTGGTTCCCCCTGCTGCGCTCGATGTTCCCCCTGCTCGAACCAAACAGCCACCGGCTGAGGTCGGTGGTTCCTGCTGTTGGACCGAAACCCACACCGAGCCCCTTAGGGGGTCTCGGCTGTGGCCACACGAAGAACACTAGAGTCGTATGACTCTCGGTTGGCTGCCGAACCAAACCACAAACCAAACGAACCATTTTCCATGTTTTTATTTTAATTCCTAAAATGTTTTTATTAATTATTTAAAGATAAAAACTCACATGTTCATAATTAATAAAAAGGAATTAAAAGACTTAGGTTTGATGTCTTACCTCAATGCTTGATTGAAAATAACACGAACACGAGCACGAATACCAACAAATCAAAGATCAAAAGTCAACCTGAATCCTTCTTTCTCTTGTGTGGGTGTCGTGGCTATAAAGTCACCAAAGGGAACTAGGGTTTTAACCTTTTCTGTAAAATAATTATGTTATAAAAACTTTGTGTTTTTAGTTTTCCCCTTTAGTCAAAACTAAATGGGTTGGCCCCCCTTTATCTCCCTTGTCCGGGCTACCAAGGCCCACAAGGCCAAACCCGTGCGTTTTCATGTTTAAGCTAATACTCGTGTACATTTGTTTTAATTATTCGTCCTAGTTCGTGATTAATGTTCGTGTTATATATATTTCGTGTTCTAATAGTCGTGCTATAATCATTATACGTAATAATTATCTGTTTATAAATGTTCATGATCATATGTTCGTGATTATAATTATTATACTTAATAATTATCGTGTATTATTACGTACTTAATAATTATCGTGCATTAACACGTACGTAGTTTCTGACTTTAATGTTCATGACACGTGTACATGACATAAATGGAAAGTTTAAATTGGTTCGTAGGTTTACGTAGTGTACTGTTCATGGTATTTATATGCGGGTTTTACAGAGTCCGTGAACGCCAATATCTTCATTACTTCCGGAACATCATGGATGAAACCTACCTCAGTCGTCCATCTCTCTTTGAAATCCGTGAGTGTATCGTTTGCTTTTCGTGTTATCTTTGTGATCTCATGTGGGCCTTTGTGACATGCTTTTCTGATTGAGTATCTCGTGGTGAATGTTTTTCTTAGTTCAGATTGTTCGTCGATGATATTCAGCTCTAAACGCTCAAACCATCCTCTTGCTTCTCCGCCAAGTGTTTGTTGAAACGTCCTACACCAAACTGGCATAGGACATTCTCCCGAGTTTGACGCACTTAAGAAATGATTCAAATGATCCTCCGGATCACCTGATCCATCATACACCTTAACGTTGGACGAAAGCTTATATTCTGGAACGACAAAGTCTATGATCCTTTGGGTGAGCGGGTCTTAACAGCTTCTTTGAAGGGTTTCCTAAGGTCCGCGTCGGATACCACCTTCCATCGGACTATCTTAGTGTTAGTGCTCCCTTCGTCTTCCTTATTGAAGTTTAGTCGGATTGGCTCAATTACGTTCTTGTTTATGTTCCTTGATTAGTGACTTCAGGGATGAAATGTATTCTTCAATATGTTCTTTTGCGGTTTGAGAGGTGGTATTTCACTTACTGGGATAACATGACCTATCATTCTTAGCAAGTGGTAGATAGAATGCTAGGTCCCATGGATGGCGCCAAATGTTTAGGTAGTTTCTTGCAGTGGTTCGGATGGGAGAATCCTATGGACTTCGGCTGAGCTTGTTATTCGGATATTCTGAAACCAAAGTAAACGCGTTAGCCTCGTCCGGGTGTTGGAACCCAGACCAAGCTCCGGCGTGAGAGTAAGTAGGTGACATATGCCGAAAGGCAGGATAATTAATAATATTTTAATGAAGCAATATATTAATAGGGAATAAATTACTTCAATCCTGAATAGTAAGGGGATATTTATATACTCTAAATTTCTAAAAGGCCGCTAGGCCCAATGGGTTTTGATCGAAAGGTTGTAGATCTCATAGGAGACATCTTTCCTGAAATCCTGGGTGCTTGTTCCTAGGTCTTTCTATGAATTCTGAGCTTTTTTGTCCATACATAACTTGGCTATTCAGACCTGTGCTGACCTTGCTGTTCGGAGTTGCGTAAGTCTTGCTGTTCGGGCTCATACACGAACAAGTTGGGCATCATTTTTTGTCGTTTGCTTCATTTGTTTTACACATTAATTGCTGATATATTTACCGAGTGTCATCGTGGCTCGCAATTTGTTTTTCGCTTGACAAACTTTAAATGTTTCTCGCTATAGCATTACGAGTTTGAGAGGAATGTTAATACTACGTATATAGCATTATGAGTTTGAGAGAAATGTTAATACATAAGATCGACTTACTTGTGTTTATTCATTAGCCTGCCTAACAATAGAGCATCACCCTTTTACTTCGTGTATTTATATGTTTCTTGTATAAATATTTTATTTGATCATGCAATGCTTACAATTTAATCACTTTTTTGTAGTTACTTTTTAACATTATTGTACGTATGAAATATCTTAGTATAAAGTTTCTGAGTAGAATTTACAAATCTAGTCAGATAATATTTTTAAATCAGTAGTTGACAAATGACTACTATCAAATATTTATGGGCACTTGTGTGTTCAACGTAGATTTTATGTGTGGAATTTTCAAGATAAGATTATTTTTTTAATCAATTACTATAAAGTAGTCGATCGAAAAGTTGACTTTCGTATGTGTATGAATGCACATGCTATTTCTTACAAGGCTTAAATGGAAACCAGATTCTAGCAAATTGCTGATAACAAGATCACGATGATTTTTCCATCCTTAGAAACAACCTTTGTTGCTTCTTTGTTATCATTCATCATTCTGACAACATTATACGTCTTTCGACACATTTCGCTTCATTCAAATACCCAAAAAACGTTACCACCATCGCCTCCGAAACTTCCAATCATTGGAAACTTGCACCAACTAGGATCAAGTCCACACCGCTCTCTCGGAGCTATTTCACAGAAATATGGTCCGCTGATGCTCATTCACCTTGGTAACGTACTGACACTTGTAGCTTCGTCAGCTGAAGCAGCTCAAGAAATTATGAAAACGCATGATATATCATTCGCCAACAGACCAATTTTAACTATGGCCAAGATATTATTCTACGATTATGAGGATATAATTTTTTCTCCTTATGGAGAATACTGGAGACAGTTGAAGAGTATTGTAGTACTCCATGTTCTTAGTAATACGCGAGTCAAGTCATTTAGCCATGTTAGAGAAGAAGAGATTAGCCGTATGATTAGTGTGATTGGAGAAAGTTGCGGTTCTGTCATTGATTTAAGTGTGTTGTTTACTACACTTACGAATAACGTAATTTGTCGGGTGGCCCTTGGAAGGACATATACTGGATTGAACTTCAAGTACTTGCTGACAGATCTTGTTAATATTGTGGGTAGTCTTTGTGTTGGTGATTATATTCCGTGGTTATCGTTTTTTGATAGATTAAGTGGGTTGAAGGGAAGAGCATACAAACTTGCTAAAAAGCTTGATAATTTTTTTCAAAGTGTTGTTGAAGAACATCGAGATAAAAGAACAAGAGAGAATTCTGAGAGTGATCAAAGTCCAGATTTAGTTGATATATCTTATTAGACGTTCAAAAAGACAACGCAACCGGCTTCATTATTGATACAACGACCCTTAAAGCTGTTATATTGGTATGATTTCTCAAGCTTAGCTACTTGCTATTGTATCGCAGAGTAGCCTTTTTTATTGCAGCAAAAATATCCTTTAGCTCTAGAGTCTCATGTTAAAAAGTTACCATTACTTGCTTTCTTTGTTCTCTTTATAGAAGAAGTCACAGGGAATGATATCCGAGTGCATGATCTAAGGCGTAACGCCTGATAGTCTGATACCACAGGGAATGGTATAAAATGCCATTAAGCACAATTGTGATAACTTCTTTTTGTTAAAGTATATAATGTCATTATGGAACTTGAAGTTATATAGATGAAAAGAATTATCAAGCAAAGAGTAATTAAATATTGCATTTCTTGTAGGATATATTTGGTGCTGGAACCGATACCTTATCAACTAGTATAGATTGGACGATGAGTGAGCTAGTAAGACATCCAAGAGTAATGAAAAAATTGCAAGAAGAAGTAACAAAAGTAGCACAAGGACGATCTATGGTTCTCGAAGAGGATTTAGAAAAAATGAAATACCTCAAAGCTGTCATCAAGGAAGCTTTAAGGTTGCATCCTCCAAACCCTTTGCTTGTTCCTCGTGAATCAACACAAGAACTCAGACTCATGGGATACGACATTCCAAAAGGCACACAAGTGATGATCAATGCTTGGGCAATCAGAAGAGATCCCACTTTGTGGGAAAAACCAGAGGAGTTTTGGCCAGAGAGATTTTTGAACAATTCCATCGACTACAAAGGGATAAATTTTGAGTGGCTTCCATTTGGTGGTGGGCGTAGAGGATGCCCCGGCATATATTTTTCAGCAGTCGTCATGGAACTTGCACTAGCGAGTGTCGTATATAAATTTGATTTTGTGTTGCCAAATGGAGTTGAAGAAGGATATGGACATGAGTGAGGCTAATGGCTTTACAGTCCATAGGAAGTCATCGTTAGTGGTTACGGCAAGTCCTAGGTTCTAGTGCCTGATTTGTATGATATATTGGTAGGTGCAAAACTTCTGGTATCATATCTTGTTAAATTGAAATCAATCTATTCTCTCTATTTAGTATTATAAGTACTGTTTATATCTATTCAATTAGCCGTAAACACAACTTCAAAGGAATAGAGGCTGCAATTTCAGCCCATTCATGGGCAACATATACGTTTAGGCGTTATAACGCACTGCCTCACATAGATTATGATAGAGCCAGAAGTTTCAACACATACATGTAAAATATAAAAAGATTAATATAGAATGCAGTTAACGGGTCAAATGTGATAAATTACTCTAACTATGATAAATACGGGTCAAATGCGTTCAACAGGTTAAGCAAGTTTAAAGTTGCTTATAAAGTTTTCATATTACAGGATCGGTCACTTTTTTTTTTTGGGTAAAGGGTTACCCGAGTAAAGTAAACACGATTGGTCACTTAACAACCATGCTTTCAGCAGTTCAAAGACTTAAATCACCTCTTTTAAATCATTATGCAAAAAGTATATTATTTTGATGTTACACTTTGACCTTATCATTAACAGATGAGTTATTCACAAGACTAGAAAAGAAATAGACGATTAAAAGTAACGGGTAAACCCCGTCCTGCATGTATTTAGGCGTACTCAAACCTGCCGGCCGGTCTGCTACGGTGCATAAGCTAAAGCACTGTGTAATTATATAACAAGCTACACTTGCTGCATGGCTAAACATGTAATTAGGGAATTACTTTAAACTATTTCTCTTGATTTTGTTCTAATTGATTTATTCTTTATTTAGTAATGTACTAGTAATATATTGGTTGCACATCACTTTCAGATTCAATAATTCTTGCATATGATTTCTTTAGAGGGTTAATATGAACCAGTCAGATTATGTGGTTGGTGGTTTTTGACTTTGGAGGTGTTTTTTATTTCTTAGAACACTTCAACAACAACAACAACAACGATACCCAGTCTCGCCAGAGCAATGTATGAGGGAGGTGAGATGTAAACAAATCATACATCTCCCTTTGGGAAAACCCGAGGGTTGGGAGACTGCTTCTAGGTATTTCTTGAACACTTGTGTCATTAGATTAGTAATTGACAGGTGCTTCTATTAGTTCTATTTATGGTCATTGTTATGGAATTGTAAAGAGCTAAAGTAATACCATAAGATTCTAAATTAATGTAGTAGTCAGTTTTTGACTTCTAATACACACTCATAATATCAAGAAAAATTAACTATTCAAAACAAATCCTAGAAATTTGTTAGCTACCATCATGCTGATTTTTCTATCTTTGCAAACCTTTCTCGTTTCTTCGTTTTCAATAATCATTTTGATGTTCTTATTCCGTTTTAAATGGATTAAAGCTACCAAAAAATGCTTACCTCCATCCCCACCAAGACTTCCAATCATCGGAAACATTCACCAACTAGGATCAAGCGCACACCGCTCTCTCCACACCTTGTCACAGAAATATGGTCCACTCATGCTCATTCACCTTGGCAGCGTACCCACACTAGTAGCCTCATCTGCTGAAGCAGCTCGAGAGATCATGAAATCCCATGATGTATTATTCTCTAATCGACCAAGCTTAGCTATGCCCACGATACTATTCTATGGTTGTAAGGACATAGCCTTTTCTCCTTACGGGGAACACTGGAGACAACTCAAGAGTATTGTAGTACTCCATCTTCTAAGTAATAAGCGAGTCAAGTCATTTAACCATGTGAGAGAGGAAGAGATTAGCCATTTGATTAGCTCGATTGGAGAAAGTTGCGGTTCTGTAGTTGATTTAAGTGTGTTGTTTGCTTCACTTAAAAATAACATAATTTGTCGGGTGGCCCTCGGAAGGACATATCCCGGATTAAACTTTAAATACTTGTTGACTAATCTTGGAAATATTGTGGGTAGTTTTTGTGTTGGTGATTATTTTCCATGGTTATCATTGTTTGATAGAATAAGTGGATTAACGGGAAGAGCACAAAAACTAGCTAAAGAGATCGATGTTTTCCTTCAAAGCATTGTCGAAGAACATCAGACCAAAAGAATTGGAGAGAATGCTCAAAGTGATGAAGGTCAAGATTTAGTTGATATCTTACTTGATGTTCAAAATGACAATGCAACTGGCTTCATACTTGACACAAACACCCTTAAAGCTGTCATATTGGTACGATTTCTCCATCTTTTTGCAATTGTATCGCAAAGTAGTAAGTATATTTTACCGAAACAAAAATCTTCTTAAAATTACTAGATTGTAGTTGTGCAGATGTGAAGATTAATTAACCTAAAACATCTAAACATTGTGTTTCTTGTAGGACATATTTGGTGCAGGAACTGATACATTGTCAACAAGTTTAGATTGGACGATGTGTGAGCTAGTAAGACATCCAAGAGTAATGAAGAAGTTGCAGCAAGAAGTAGAAGAAATAGCACAAGGACGACCCTTTATTCTCGAAGAGGATTTAGAAAAACTGAAATACCTCAAGGCTGTCATTAAGGAAGCTTTACGGTTACATCCACCGAACCCATTACTTGTTCCTCATGAATCGACAGAAGAAGTCAATCTCATGGGATACGATATTCCAAAAGGCACACAAGTGATTACAAATGTTTGGGCAATTGGAAGAGATTCTGCTTTGTGGGAAAAACCAGAAGAGTTTTGGCCAGAGAGGTTTTTGAACAATTCTATTGACTATAAAGGGACAAATTTCGAGTGGCTTCCATTTGGCGGTGGACGTAGAGGATGCCCCGGCATTCAGTTTTCTGTAGTTATCATGGAGCTTGCATTAGCAAACGTCGTATATAAATTTGGTTTGGTGTTGCCAAATGGAGTTAAGGAGAAGGATATGGACATGAGCGAGGCAAATGGCATTACAATTCATAGGAAGTCATCGTTAGTGGTTAGAGCAAGTCCTAGGTTCTAGTGTTTAAATATGTGATACTTGCAGTAGCTGCAAAACATAATAGACATTCCCACTTCGCTTTTTGGTTGGCTAGAGTGTTTGAAGTAATATACAAGCCTAGCTAATCACTAATGTAATTCGTACAAGTTTATCATTCATAAGTTTCAGGATTTACATGTGAGATGCATATAATGAAACTAATCAAGTTAACTCATGGTTAACAATGATGTATATTCATCATGTTGTAATTTGCATACCTCTTGAAAATAATGTGCAGCATCATGAATGTTTGAACACGCAACGTCACACTTGTTAATGAATTCCGCGCAACATACAATTGGAAGATGGTATGATAGTGATACAAGTTCTTCCCTTCTAAATCAGATAGATTCATATCTGAAGTACCTCATAAGTAATCCGTTAATGAAAGCCTAGTGTCAAACTTGCATCACTATACTAACAAGTTTCTAGTGCTGGCATGAACGAAAAGGTGCTCGTAAAGCTAGTTTAATGGTCAAGCATATTTGAATACATACTTCGATTTAACCTTAAAATGTTAGTGTAGCTTATAAGTATCATCTACAAGTATTAGTTCTTCAAAAATGTATTTCAGTTTTTTGCACTTTAAAATTTCAAGTAGAAAATAATGGTTGTGTCCTAATCATTTTGTGCTAATTAGAAATCACACCACTGCACTCCTCACTCTATTTTTCCCCATAACTCATTTTTACAACGACGTCACATTATCTCCTTCCATCTCACTCGTTCACTCATTCACCACTCGAATCTGGATAGTCCTCGCTCACCATTTAACTACCTGCACTCTAAGTTTGAGTTAATACATACACTGCAATCTCATACACACACCAACACAAAGCCTCAGAGAAGATGAGCTGGTCACCATTTGGAAAGGGTCACGCGTGAGGTCGGAGCGGTGTAATAGAGTCACTTATGGACCACTCGTCCACCTATGCGCCACATCACATGGTCAAGCGTGAGATTACCCCCCACTACGGGATGCCTAACTGTATTATATCTATTTAGTACTATTTCTACGTTATTATTCTGTTATTTGTTCCATTTTACACTCACCTTCGACAATAGACTTATCACTTTTGTAGTTTAGATTGACAAAATGAGTGTATAATGCTTATTGAATTCTTTTGTTGTTTTGCTACAAAAATTGAACTAGTTATAACTGTAGGGGTGGGGGCACGATGATGATCATGATGGCTGAATTTAAATGTTTGTTAAAATGTTGCAATCGATCAACTAGCAAAGACGCTGATGAAACGCAGGTGCAATAATACAGGAAGTTAAGGTGTTATGAATCTGTCCCGATAGCTACATGTATTGACTTAATACATGTTTTACTACTATGTCTTTTCTCATGTGATTTATATTAAATCATATATACTTGATATGATGTTGCAAGAAAAAATCCACAAAATCAGCACAAAAATTGCATATTATACCAGGTTACCTAAACTCCCAAGTTGACATTGACGTAATAGAGTTACAAACTTAGCTAAGTTGGACTTAGCGTTGGATCAGTTAATCCGAAACAAATGCTTCAATATCTTCACCTTAATGCAACAAAATATCATCACCTGCCAATATGTCTCTAAGCAATAACTTCTTTTTGGCGATACCAACATGATCACCACCCGTGGTAGCAACCACAGTTATAGTGTTGGTGCTTAAGGCCTTTAGACTTTTCCTGCTTCTTAGTTGGACTAGACTTTGTACCATATCCACCCATATCGGGTATCTAAACCTTTTCATTTTGGCAACAACTTCTGTCATTGATGGACGTGATTCTTCATCAGATGACACACATTGTATAGCTAGAACGAGCATATTTAGTATCAAACCTTCCATGTGTCGGGGCATGTTGACCCTTTTGTCGCATATATTCATAGTTTTGTTTTGTTTGATCAAACCTCTAGACCATTCAACTAGTGAAGCAGGAGTCCTAGAAACATCGATTGCTTTTGTCCCACTAATGATTTCCAGCAACACCACCCCAAAACTAAACACGTCGTTTTTAGTGCTTAGCTTACACGGCGTAGTGTAACTAGGATCCAAGTATCCGATAGTACCAGCGGGTAGACTTGTTGGGTCAAAACTATTGATACACACTGATAGCCCAAAATCAGCCAAACGGGCTCTTGACTTTGAGTCAAACAAAATGTTTTCTGACTTGATATCTCTATGGATGATCAAAGGTTTTGATTCGTGAAGAAACTGCACTGCCCGGGCTATTTGAATTGCCATTTTGGCTCGTTTACGCCATGATGGTAAAGGTGAACCAATAGTAGTTAAGTGGAGCAGGTCATGAAGCATACCACCGGGCATGTGCTCCATCACAAGGACCGTGTGACCAGTAGAGTCATGACTAACTCCCAAGAGGTTGACAATGAACTGGTTTGGCGAGATTGATGACAATATCCGAGCTTCGTTTTCAACCTTGGAGGTGTTTTGCACCTTGCAGAGTCCTAAAGATGGCGTCTTTATAGCAACGACTTGCCCATTTCTTAGAGTGGCTTTGTAGATGGATCCATGGCTCCCTTTGCCTATGAGATACGATTTCGAGTAGTTGCAAGTTGCTTCCTCGAGTTCATGATGTTTAAACTCTTTCATCGCTCTACTCGCAAACTATTATGTGTGATATATGGTTGATCAACTCTTGATACAAAGAGCTAGAGCTTCAAATAAAAGGAGATAGAAGTATCATGAAATTGTCAAAAGTAAAGTAAAGCAACCATAGAATTTGTAGCTTTGCCATAAACTAATCCTTGGACAATGAAGGTTGGAAAGTGATTTGTAATAACAAAGTTATTAGTACTACTATAAACTAATATCTTGACAGCTAAATTGTCTTTATAGAAAATTTTCTCAGTTTATATCTTTTAAGGAAAAAGCAAAGTGTGTGAATCTTTAAAGCAAAGTGTTTTTGTTATTCAGGCATGAGATGCTCTCTATATTGGTTCAGTTTTGCCCCCCTGTGTTTCTGAAACTTTTCCTTTTCTTGACTTTAAAGGTGGATGACTCAAAAGTTATCACATAATTTATTTTATAAATCATATAAAACTGACTATTATGGCTTGTAATAAAATGTGTTAATTATTCAAAGGATGATACTTTTATATATAAATGCTACTAGTTGGTTTTGAAAATGCAGTACAAAAGTTATTGGTTATATGAAAATATGAACTGAAATCATATATACCACTACTATAGTACTCCACATTAGTACCTGCATAAAAGTTGAATGACCAAAAAAGATGTGTTAAGTTGGACTGCAGAGTGGTCCATTAAAGCTCGAATTGTATTCGTTAACCGAAGAATGATAACTAGCTTGCTATGCACAAAAGATTCTCTTACTTTAGTCTCGTGATATAACTTTCTTATTGTTACCTGTTGAAGCAAAAATCCCCAGGAAAGAGATTTATTTCGGTCAAGTGTGAATGATGCTAGTATCCAAGTATTTAACTTGAAAACAATGAACAACGTACGTTAGCGTCGTCCCAGTTTTGACCTCGAGACCAAGTTTCAACGTGAGAGTAAATATATGATGTCGGAGTGGTATCCGACTTGGAATGTCGGAATGATTATGTATATGAGTTAAATGCTAGTGTACTGTGTGTTGTTGAATGTAATAAATTAGACGAGGTATTTATGTAAAGGGAAAATTTTTGAAATGCCCCAAAGTGTCACCTTATTTCCCTTTTTGCACCAACCAAATGAGGATTTCTTAAAATGTCTTATGCAACTTATGCGACTTTTCCAAAAATGGCAAAATTTTGGGAAAATTTTGAATTTTTTTTTCCATTTTTAGAAAAGTCGCATAAGTTGCATAAGTTGCATAAGGCATTTTGGGACATTTTCATTTGGTTGGTGCAATTTGGGAAAGTTGATGCAACTTTGGGGCATTTCAAGAATTTTCCCTTATGTAAAAAGGGCAAACTTGAGTGACTAGTCATGTCACTAGAGTAGGCACGATGCACAAGGCCGTAATTTCACTTACAGTATAAAGTTGGTGACGGTACGAAGCTCGGACCTCTAGACAATGTTAAGTTCCTTGGGTAAGACGGTGCTTCCCGTGATATGCGAGATATTGTCGGTTTTCCTCTTTCATACGTGGCGGGGCTTCGTCCGTAGTGTCATGACTCCGGTCAAGTGCCAGAGCCATATGCGAACATGACCCCCAATATTATGTTATCATGCTTACCATAGTGACGTAATACTTATCATTCGTAACTTGGACCTGACTTTTGAACCGTCTTTGGTTGACCTATGGTTCACGAACTTGCCTTTGGTGGTGCATACTGCTCAATCTTGACTTGATTTTGCCACGTGTAACTGTTTCTCACATCCTATGGTTAATATTGTGCTTCGTTAATCGCGTCTGGCAAGGGCGTCGTTTGATTTTTCTCACACTCCTATAAATACTGGTCCTCCCCATTTCTGCCATTAACAACAACTTCTTCTTTTCTTTATTATGTTGTGTTCAAAGGTGTGCTTCCAATCTTCTTTTTATTACTTATCATGTCCTCGTCCTAGATCTGGTGCTTTGGATGGTGACGGTTGAGCCTGGGGAGTAACAAGGGGAGCCTTCAAAGATCCGTGATCCAAAATGTGACATGTATATTCGATGTTCTATGATGACCGATGTAAAGCTGAAGTTGACTATAGCTGAATATGGCATTCCGACAGACTTGCGGCCGCGACTTCCGGATCCTCTCATGACAATAGACATGCTTCCCCGTACTGTTATTGGAATATACCTACAACATATTGAACATGGAGGCCTTCGGATTCCATTTTCTACTTTCTTCTTGAACGTGATTCGCCATTTTAAATTGCATGTGTCGCAACTGATCCCCATTGGTGTCAATCGGGTTGTTATGTTTGAGATTCGGTGTTGTAGTTTGAGTGTTCCGTGTACCGTAAATTTGTTCCGTGTATTTTATAGACTCTGCAAGAAGGGCCATTGGTTCTTGTTCGATAGTAGAGGGGTTGGGGAGTATGGCAAGTGCTTGACCGAAACTACTTTGAGTCTCAAAGGTTGGAAGAAAGAATTTTTTCGGAATGATCGAAGAGCTGTATCGTTTGCTATGTCGTGGAGGCATCATGACTCGGTCATTATTGATGACTTTCCTTATTCTTTTAATGCACAACATGCTGCTTTGCTCGCCGAGAAACCTGTGTTATGTCGTCCTCCCCACAAAGTGCTTCTTTTTTTCTCTGGGCTCTCTCAACCTTATAGTCATCGTGAGTATCGTAGGATCATTTTGGATGTTGACAAGAAAGGTACCTTTGTTACTTGTTTGTTTATCTTGCTTTCCTCACACTGGCTTGCTTATGCTTGCCTCGTTTATTTTCTTTATTGCGGAGCTTACTATGGAGGAGTTTCTAAATCGTCCCTCATTCGAAGGCCTCAAGGTGGCCACTGGTGACTTATATGGAGAGAACAAAGAGCCTATCCTAGTGTTGACTCCTCAACAACTTTGTAGAAACTAGAAGGGGGGGTTGAATAGTTTCTTAAAATTTACTTGTTAAAATATGGTTTCCAAAAATCCTTTTTCAAAAACTTAGGCTTGAGGAAATATGTGAAATCTTCTTATGCACAAATATGAACAATGATAGTGTAGCTAAACTAATACTAACAAAAATATATCCACAAAGAATAAAGAATGGTAGTGTAGCTAAACTAATACTAACAAAAATATATCCACAAAGAATAAAGAATGATAGTGTAGCTAGTCTAATATTAACACATGTATATGTAAAAAGTAATAAGGAATGTAAAGAGTTAAGGGTAAAGGAAGATCAAACCGAACACCTGGCAACGAAGCTCACTCCTCGTTCCTACTCCACTCCTCGAGTACTCCTTACTCGAGAGTTCACTACACAACAAGCTCCTTATGGTGGAGAAAACCGTACACGTCGCTTAACCAATTTCCGACTCTAAGCTAAAAGTCGAGCCCTAATCGTAGCTAGGACAATCTACACAACTATACTTAGTACATACACAACTTCCAAATAGACACAACTACTTGGATCTTCACAACTATGACACAACTACAAGAATATACAAATTGATCTTCAATAGATCTTTGGTGGTGGACTCAACACTTCACTAGGATAGTGTTCTTCTCTTTGCACTTGGAGAGGAAGAGATGGAAGAACAAGATTCACTTCTTAAACAAGTAATAATCAAACAAATGATCAAAGATTTGAATGATTAAAGAAGGGGTTTGAATCTAGAAATAAATGTGCAAAAGAGGTGAGGTGAAAAGCTGAGAATGGCCAACTATTTAAAGGACAAAGGAGCCAACGACTATATCTGCCCGCGGTACCTTATCACAGCCCGCGGTACCTTATCGATAAGGTACCGCCTAGGCGCTAAGGTACCGCCGGACTAGACTCCGCTCCTTTTTGTCTTTTAGTGGTGGAGGTCTTATCTGGGTATAAAAATATCCTGAAAGGATATTCTTAACAGTTATAAGAATATGCCATTTTCAAATTTCAAATAATTAATTTAATAAAACATTTTCTTAAAAATAAAGTTTAATAAAAACTTGTCACTTTTAATAAAAAGTGAGTTTTAAGAAAAGATTAAATCACTTGATCACTTGATTAAAGTTAGTACTTGTTTATCCATACTGTCGTAATCACTTAAGTGAAAATGGGTAAAATAAAAGATACTTGAACTCAAGAATTCGTTTTTCGTTGTTTTCGTAAATGCTTGTTTTTACATATTGTCGTAATCAAAACTAAGCGAGACCGAAAAATGCAAGTAACGTTTTTAGTCATTATTGCATTAACAATCTCCCCCTTTTTGATTCCGACAATACATAAACTCAATCACACAAAAACAAGATTTTCGAAGACGAGTCTATTCATTTCTCCCCCTTTGTCGAAGCAATAAGGTTCCGTAATCCGGTGTTGAAGAAACGGACTTTGCAAAGACTCCCCCTTGGTGCTTACTCCCCCTAGCTTGGGGCACCGAGGAATCGAGATATGGTGACAAGCTACATAGAAGGGTTAGTTGAACAAAAGAAACAACCAACAATATATAGCAATAGGTCACAAAAAAAAAGAAAAAAAGAAGAGAACACAAAGACAAAGATCCAAGATAGGTTACTAAAAGAACATCATACAAAGAAGTATGGAAAAAGAAACAAGCCAAAAGCATAAATCTAATCCTAGTTATTCTAGAATTCTAAGATTTGCTTGAATGTGGTGTCTTGTGGATAAGCAATCAATGCTTATATGAAAGACAAGGTAATAGCAGAGGGTGGTGGTGGTGGCTTGTTGGAGATCTCATAATCAAAGTGAAGAGGAGGCTTGATTAGGAGACTCTTGATGTAGCTCAACTCCTCATAGATGTGTGCCATAGCAAGATGATGATATTGACAACAATGACAATATGTTCCATGGTGCATGACATTATCATGAGAAGGAGGAAGAACACTAAAGGGTGGTGGTGGAAGAAAAGAAGTTCCACAATCAACATTCTTGGTAGGAGAAATGTGATTAAGAGTGTTCTTGGGTGGGTTTGGATTGAAAGCAATTGGAGAAAATGGAGGAGATTCAAGGCTTTCATTGGGGGAATAAGACATTTTGGATGTGAAGTAATGCAAAATGCTTATGGTTTAAATAAGGAAGGCTTAGGGTATTTTTGGGGTGGTCAAAGGGTTTGAAACAAAGATTCTCAAAAAGGTTGGAGCAAATATGGAGTTTCAGACAAAAAGCCGAAAAGGAAGGCCACTGTAGGCGGTTCCTTATCTATGGCGGCGGTACCTTATCAATAAGGTACCGCGGTTCACATAAGGAACCGCCTGCAGAAGCAGGGTTTGGTGTTTGGAGGAAGATTTTCAGCAAATCTTATTTTTCTAGTCTAACTTATCATAGGGATATGCTTAAAAGCAAAGATAGACAAAGAAAACATATGCAAACTTACCAAATAGAGATTTGACCAAAATACATGGATTAAAAAATCAATGTAGGAGGTGTGTAAGACAAGACCTTAAGTCATGACACAATGATCCTCCATGATTCAATCTTGTTCTTGCTATGTTTGAGAGAATCATACATATGAATTATGTAAGCTCTATATTAATAGCGAGAATCTATGAAAAATCGTTTTTAGATTGAATTAACAATGCCAAATGAATTTCTCAACCATTTTCGAAAGAGACTTTGAGAGTTTTGAAAAGGAGATGAGAAGGTTTTTCAAAAGGAGTTTAAAGGACTCAAGGACTCAAAGTCGTAATAGAAAGCACACAATAAGAAAGGAAATTAAGGAAGATGTTCCATTAATCCTAGACCTAGACGCAAGTAATAAAAAGGTTCCCTCTTAAGTGGCTTAGTGAAGATATCGGCTAAGTTGTCCTCGGAGGGCACCTTTTCAATAGTAATGTTCCCATTTTGAACATTATCCCTAAGGAAATGGTGTCTAATTTCTATGTGTTTGGTTCGCGAATGTTGCACGGGATTCTTGCTTAGGTCTATAGCGCCTTTATTATCGCACATGATGGGAACATCATCAAGAGAAATCCCGTAATCAACAAGTGCTTGCTTCATCCATAGAGCTTGTTGACATGCTTTACCGGCACTCACATACTCGGCTTCCGTGGTGGATATGGCAAGAGCGGTTTGTTTCTTGGAGAACCAAGAAGTTAAACAACAACCCATGAAGGTACAAACTCCACTAGTGCTTTTCCGGTCCATATAGTCTCCCGCATGATCCGAGTCCGCGTAGACAATGATTTCTACGCCGGTCCCTTTAGGATACCATAATCCTAAATGTATAGTGCCTTTAATGTATCGGAAGATACGCTTAACCGCTTCAAGGTGAGAGGTTTTGGGAGCCTCTTGGAAGCGAGCACAAAGGCAAACACTAAACATGATATCCGGTCGACTTGCCGTTAGGTACAACAAACTACCAATCATACCTCTATATTTGGTGTTGTCTACCGACTCACAATCATCATCTACGGTGAGTTTAGTATCCGAGGCCATAGGGGTCTTCATTGGTCTAGATTCTTCTAATCCAAATTTCTTTAGCATTTCTTTAGCGTACTTAGATTAACTAAAGAAAATACCATCGTCTATTTGTTTAATTTGGAGTCCTAAAAAGAAGTTAAGTTCTCCCATCATACTCATTTCAAACTCATCATGCATGATTTTGGCAAAGTCATCACACAATTCTTGACAAGTTGAGCCAAATATAATGTCATCAACATATATTTGTACGATTATGAGGTGAGAACCTTTCTTCTTTGTAAAGAGTGTATTGTCTACCATACCCATGGTATACTCATGTTTAACAAGAAACGCTTTAAGTCTATCATACCAAGCTTTGGGTGCTTGTTTGAGTCCATAAAGTGCTTTCTTAAGCTTGTAAACATGGTCCGGTTTCTCAAAATCAATGAAGCCGGGAGGTTGAGCCACATATACCTCCTCATTGATCAAACCGTTAAGAAATGCACTCTTTACATCCATTTGTTGAAGCTTAATATCTAAGGCACAAGCGTAGGCTAAAAGGATTCTAATAGATTCTAATCTAGCTACCGGTGCATATGTCTCGTCATAATCAATCCCTTCTTGTTGATTATAGCCTTGAGCTACAAGTCTAGCCTTGTTACGAGACACAACACCATTCTCATCTAGCTTATTCCTAAATACCCATTTGGTTCCTATAATGGTAGAACTTCTAGGTGGAGGAACAAGTTCCCAAACATCATTGGCAACGAATTGATT
Organism: Glebionis coronaria; assembly: GCA_025667525.1. Classification (NCBI taxonomy): domain Eukaryota; kingdom Viridiplantae; phylum Streptophyta; class Magnoliopsida; order Asterales; family Asteraceae; genus Glebionis; species Glebionis coronaria. The sequence goes on from CM046880.1 coordinate 538,296,375, forward strand.
CAATTCTTCTTGCATCGCAATGACCCAACTCTCATCCGTCAAGGCTTCTTTAACATTCTTAGGTTCAATCAAGGAGACAAAACAAAAGAAGTTGCTTTGATTTTGGACTTGAGATCTTAGGGTCCTTTGATTTAAGTCACCAATGACATTATTGAGAGTATGATCCCTAGACTCCTTAATGTTTACTTCCTTTTCAACACTAAGGTCTTCAACTCCTATTTTTCTAACCTCTTTAGCTTTAACTACTTCTAATTCATCCAAGTCATCATCAACCAATGGTGGTGTCTTGGGTGAAGGAGGGGTTTCATCAAAGGTTACGTTGAGTGATTCTTCAATAACCCCTGAGGTTCTATTTAGGACTGTGTAGGCCTTACTAGTTTGGGAATAACCTAAAAGGATACATTTGTAAGACTTTGGGTCAAACTTGGTAAGGTAGTCTTTGGTGTTGAGGATAAAGCACTTGCTTCCAAACACCCTAAAGTATTCTAATGAGGGTTTCTTACCTTTAAGAATCTCATAGGGGGTCTTTCCTAGGAAAGGTCGAATAAGAATTCGGTTGAGAATATAAGTCGATGTATCTACGGCATTGCACCAAAACTTTTGAGGAAAAGATTGCTCGTTTAACATCGTCCTACTCATCTCTTGGAGAGTCCTATTCTTCCTTTCAACTACCCCATTTGATTGTGGAGTGCGAGGAGCCGAGAAGTTATGGGTAATACCATGAGCTTCACAAAAGGCACCAAATTGCACTTCATTATCAAATTCCCTACCATGATCCGTCCTAATAGAAACAATTGAACATCCTAGTTGATTTTGAATTCTCCGACTAAAGATTTCGAAGTGATCGAAAGCTTCATTCTTAGATGCCAAAAATCTAGTCCAAGTGAACCTAGAATAGTCGTCAACTATAACTAGGGTATAAAGGTTACCTCCATAACTCCGTATGGCGGAAGGTCCAAAGAGATCCATATGTAGGAGCTCTAAGCACTCTTGGCTTTGTGACTTGAGTGAACTTGCTTTCCAACTTTGCAAGCATCACAAAAGTGACTATCAAACTTAATCTTGGGGAGGTGTCTTACCAACTCCTTAGAGACTAAAGATTGAATTAAACGCATATTAGCGTGACCTAATCTCCTATGCCAAAGAGTAGAACTATCATCTATAGTCGCAAGACATATGTTGTCTTTTGACTTCTTATTAACCTTCATGACATAAAGCCCATGCTTTCTAATACCTTTTCCAATGACTTTTCCATCTTTTACGATTTAACTGTCATGTTCCAAAAAGATAACCTTACACTTATTATCACAAATTTGACCTATACTTAAAAGGTTAAAACCTAAGTTATCTACGTGCTCAACATTTTCAATGGTCATGGAGTCAAGAGAAACCGTACCTTTGCCAATGATATTACCACGTAGACTACTAGCGAATGTGACGTTACCTCCATCATATGCTTTGTAATGCGAGAACAAACTTCGATTACCCATCATGTGTTTAGAACATCCACTATCCTTAATCCACTCATCGGGCTCCAAATCAATTCCCAAGCATATCTAGGTAACAATACACAAGATCAAACATTTGGTCCCCAATATCTCATGGGTCCAAAATTGTTAGTTCCAAACATCCCTTGCATTTGATTAGGATGAATGAATGAAGTGGGAATTCCCCATGAAGAACAAAATGGAGGAGGGTAGTAATTCATGTAACCATTTTGTTGCTTATTACTTCTCCTAGGTGTGTTTGATCTAGGTATAGAGTTATTATTATTCTTTCTAGGTGTTGGAGTTTTACTTCTAGTTCGAGAGTTGTTTTGATTATCTCTTGTAGGCGTTGTCGTTCTACTTCTAGGCTTAGACTCATTCCGTACTCTAGGTGGAGTAGAAGATCATCTAGATAAACTTCTATTTCCCATGAGAGGTTTACTTAACGGCTTATAGAACTTGCTAATAGTATTGTCGTCAATTATGGGTAATTGAACCTTATTAACAGTAAGATGCTTTGGTTTTTCATTTAACTTAGATTTTTTAGAAAGTTAAGAATTTTCACAAAATTCAACTTCTGGCCGCGGTACCTTATCTATGGCCGCGGTTCCATAGCGATAAGGAACCGCGCCATAAGATGTGGAACCGCGTCCAGAAGATGTTTTCTGTGAAAACCTGACTTGTTTTGGTTCACTAGTTGAGGCTTCATTTGAGTTAAAACCTAGACCAAGTTTTTCCTTAGAATAAACCTGTTTTTTTAACATATCATCAAGAGCACTAGTACCTTTCATGAACTTTTCCAATTTAATGGAGGTGCTCTTGAGATCATCATTCTCCAATCTAAGTTTCTCACAACTTAAGCAACCTAAATCAACCTCTTTGTTTTTCTCAAGTTTAGCCAATTTCTCCCTAAGTTCATTTATCTCATTTTCAAGCTTAGTTTTGGTTGATTTTAAGGTTTTATACTTTTCTATGAATTTAAGACTAAGTTTGTGTAAGCTATCATATTTGCCTTCAAATTCAAAATCATCTAAAATGGAACTATCATAGCTATAATATTCGGTTTCGGAATGTACCTCTTTAGAAGTGTGAGCCATAAGACATTTCTCCTCTTTGGGGTTGTCATCATCATCTTCACCGCTATCGCTCCGAGCGCCACTAACGAATGCCGTGTGGTTCTTATCACGAGCGGGCTTTGGACAATCACCAATGAAGTGATTTGGATCACCACATCTAAAGCAACTCCTATCACCTTTTTCGTTCTTGACAAACCGACTCTTTGACAATGGTTTCTTGTCATAGTTTGGTTGCCTAACGTGTTGACCTCGTCTCTTGGAGAACTTCTTGAAATCTCTCACCGCCAATGCATACTCCTCGTCATCACTTTCCGAGGAACTATCATGGTCACTTTGTGCCTTCTTGGCTTTAAGTGCAAGAGATTTCCTTTCACTCTTGGTTTTTACTAATTCCGAGTCCTTCAAAATTATCATCTCATGAACCTTCAAGTTTCCTATGAGTTCATCGAGTGATAAAGTTGAGAGATCTTTCGACTCTTCAATAGCCGTGACTTTTGCTCTCCACTTTGGATGTAAGGCCCTTAGAAACTTCCTAACATTGTTCTTGCTAGAAAAACCTTCATCAAGTGCTTTTAGACTAGTAATAATGGTGTTAAACCTAGCAAATGCACTATCAATAGTTTCATCTTCTAAGATGACAAATTGTTCATATTGTTGGACAAGAAGATCGATTTTACTTTCTTTGACTTGGCTATTACCTTGGTGGGTTACTAAAAGAGTGTTCCAAATATCTTTAGCGGTTTCACACATAAAAATTCTTTCATACTCTTTCTTAGGCAAAGCATTATAAATCACCATTTTAGCCTCATTATTTTTTGAAAGTTTCTTTTTAGTATCATCATTAGCTTTGTCAAAAGTGACTAATTCTTTTGTTTTAGAAACTTCATTAAATTGAAAGGGTAAAAAATCACCATTGGTAATAACATGCCAAAGATCTAAATCTTTTGATTTCACATAAGTTTCAAATCTATTTTTCCAATAAATAAAACTATCGGTTTCAAAAAGTGGTGGTCTTTGCATAGATTGCCCTTCTAGGTACTTGTTGGAATCCATAGATCGATTCAAGTTTTAAAATACAATATACTTTAAAAATTCTTGAGCAACCCGCTCTGATACCAATTGTAGAAACTAGAAGGGGGGGTTGAATAGTTTCTTAAAATTTACTTGTTAAAATATGGTTTCCAAAAATCCTTTTTCAAAAACTTAGGCTTGAGGAAATATGTGAAATCTTCTTATGCACAAATATGAACAATGATAGTGTAGCTAAACTAATACTAACAAAAATATATCCACAAAGAATAAAGAATGATAGTGTAGCTAAACTAATACTAACAAAAATATATCCACAAAGAATAAAGAATGATAGTGTAGCTAGTCTAATATTAACACATGTATATGTAAAAAGTAATAAGGAATGTAAAGAGTTAAGGGTAAAGGAAGATCAAACCGAACACCAAGGATTTATAGTGGTTCGGCAACGAAGCTCACTCCTCGTTCCTACTCCACTCCTCGAGTACTCCTTACTCGAGAGTGTACTACACAACAAGCTCCTTATGGTGGAGAAAACCGTACACGTCGCTTAACCAATTTCTGACTCTAAGCTAAAAGTCGAGCCCTAATCATAGCTAGGACCAATCTACACAACTATACTTAGTACATACACAACTTCCAAATAGACACAACTACTTGGATCTTCACAACTATGACACAACTACAAGAATATACAAATTGATCTTCAATAGATCTTTGGTGGTGGACTCAACACTTCACTAGGATAGTGTTCTTCTCTTTGCACTTGGAGAGGAAGAGATGGAAGAACAAGATTCACTTCTTAAACAAGTAATAATCAAACAAATGATCAAAGATTTGAGTGATTAAAGAAGGGGTTTGAATCTGGAAATAAATGTGCAAAAGAGGTGAGGTGAAAAGCTAAGAATGGCCAACTATTTAAAGGACAAAGGAGCCAACGGCTATATTTGCCCGCGGTACCTTATCACAGCCCGCGGTACCTTATCGATAAGGTACCGCCTAGGCGCTAAGGTACCGTCGGACTAGACTCCGCTCCTTTTTGTCTTTTAGTGGTGGAGGTCTTATCTGGGTATAAAAATATCCTGAAAGGATATTCTTAACAGTTATAAGAATATGCCATTTTCAACTTTCAAATAATTAATTTAATAAAACATTTTCTTAAAAATAAAGTTTAATAAAAACTTGTCACTTTTAATAAAAAGTGAGTTTTAAGAAAAGATTAAATCACTTGATCACTTGATTAAGGTTAGTACTTGTTTATCCATACCTTAAGTGAAAATGGGTAAAATGAAAGATACTTGAACTCAAGAATTCGTTTTTCGTTGTTTTCGTAAATGCTTATTTTTACATATTGTCGTAATCAAAACTAAGCGAGACCGAAAAATGCAAGTAACGTTTTTAGTCATTATTGCATTAACAAACTTGTTGTCGAAAAGCCGATGGACAAAGTGGTGGAGGCCCACAAGAAGTAGGAGGCGAGAGCCGAAGCCAAAAGACTAGCCAAACAAGTAGGTGAAGGAGATTCAGTTGGCCGTAGAAAGAAACGAAAACAAAGGGTTCATAATAATTCTGAATCAGAATCCACTCGCACTCATTATGTCACCCTCTTAATCAAGTGCATCTGTCGTCTCAAACGATAGCTGACACTCAAACCTCTGGCTAAGACAAATTTTCGGAAATTGTTCAGGTCAACGACCAATCTTCTCCTCATGCTGAGAATGCCTCCCAGGATGTCGATGTTGCAGGTACATACATTTCTTTCGTATCTTTATTTTTTTTGCTTTCTTTTCATTTTCCTTAGAGGTTATAAACCGTTTTGCAGATGATGAGATTGCTGCTCCTCGGGCTTTTGTGCCGGGATGGAGGTTGCATGAAGGTGTTCAGGTCAACTCTTCGTATGCATATAGAGAATTCCTTTATAATCTCGCTACCTCGGCAGATCAGCAGGTTTTATCTTCCATGTCCAATTATGACATTCTTCGTCACGGCTGTTAGTCTGTGGCTCAATGGACCATTGCTGCAGCAGAGTTGATGCAGAGGTAAGAGGGATTAAATAGTGAATTCTCTCATATGGCCCTTGCAAGACAAGGACAGAAAGAGACGTCCACTCAAGGGAAATTGATGTTGGAGCGTCTAATCGATGTTCATCAAGAACTAGAGAATACTCATCCTGGCTGTAATAAAAGATAAGAAGATCTGAAACTGAAGATTGCCGAATTGGGGGAGGAAAATGATGGTTGGAAGCAAACCGTTGGTGATCAAAACGAAAAATTAGTTGAGATGGAGAGGTTGCTTACTGCCAATACTAAGGAGCTTTTGAACCAATTAGTTTAACTCACTCAAACGGAGGCCAATAAAACGCATTTGATTGTCCCTTGGGTCAAGCAGAGGTTGACAGGCAAGAAATTATTCGTGATGGGATCCCGACCTTTGCCACCAGATTGTTTTCAAGTTATCAATATAGGAAAACCTTGGTCAGAGCTTTTGAGTTAGCGTATTCGGCCGGATTCATGGAATAGTGTCCTTTGGCCGGATTCCGGAAGAGATCCAAGCAGCCATAGTTTCTGGGAAGAACATCAAAGAAAATGCTCCCAAGACTTGGGTGAACCGTTGCAATGCCTTGTTCGTAGCCTCCTATCCATTTATTCAGAAAATTGCCTCAGCCTTCAAATCTCCCACGTATGAACTATTGCAGATGAATCCCGATCCAGCCCCAGCCAAACCTGCTGCAAGTAGTGTTTCTTCTGCTATGAGCAATGAAGATGCTAAGAAGGACGTTGGTTCGTCAGAAGCCGGGACTTTGCATTCAAAATGCTTTATATATACCTCCGGTCTGCCGTCATGGGCTTGTAACCTTTGAACAATTTCCTTTTATATTTTCCTTTGTAATAACTAATTGCTGACACCTCTTTATCTCTTTGTTAAAACATTACGTTCTGTGCTTTGTGCTTCAATGTCACCTTTTGGTATGACCCGACTTCTTTGTACTGTTTTCCTTTGATAATAATTTATAACATTAACATGCATCTTCCTACGAGAAGTATATAACACTTGCAATTATTATTATGCGTGATGGACGTCGGCATCAAGCCGTGGTCCATTATGTGTTAACACCCTTTGGGGTTTCATATTTAATGTATTTCATTATAATATTGAGTTGCATGATAAAATTTAATAAAATTTGGCCATAATGAATACATTAAATTTTAAAATTTGGCCATTTTTAGCCTTATTAGCAAAATAAAACATTGAAAGTTGGAAAACGTGAGGGCGTAGCAAAGCAAGTACCTATTCACCCCCCATACTAAAAGTAAACATTGTCCTCAATGTTTCGAGTCTAAAGGTGGAGCACCCCCATACTAGAGACGAAGAGTTGAATGCTTAGGATCTAGCATGGAAAGGGTGATCAACAATATATCTAAAGCCGTTTATTAATTATGCTAAAAGATAATTGTTAGAACAATAAAGGATATGTCATGGAATCGTGAAAAACTTCTTCAAACGAACGATGGAGGCTCACGTAAACGAACACGAGAGTCTTCAATCGTAGATGATGATGATGATCTAGATAACACAATCACAAACAACCACAAGACAACGAGTTGGAAGGGTACAAGTCCCCTTATTAGTGAATATAAAAGATAAGCATGGGATTTCCCCCACGAGGCACCTCGTTTTTGATTACCGAGTCATGAGCTTGACTCGATCCCCTTAAAATGTGAACATTTAGGGAATATCATGGTATGGTCAAAGGGGCTTACATGATAAACAAGGCCCAAAAAGCAACCGGTAAAAAGGACTAAGTCCTTAGATGATGCAAAATACCAGGGTCGAAGATGGCGTTCTCGTTTTCATTGGAAAAACAAATTAACGCCACTTCAACATGTGCCATAAACTCAAAGAGTTTGAAGAAAAGAGATGAGAAGTAGAAGGGTGAGACAATTGGTAAGACAAACGTTTGAGCTACTCGAGGTAGACTCGCACCAAGCAAATAGATATAGTTTCCATTTATTGCATCGGTGGAAGACCGAGATTTCCCTATATAAGCAATTCCAGGATCAAATATCTCGTCCTCGGTGGAGAAAGGGGAGGGAACATAAGGGGCTTCCCCCACACTAAGTCCACACAAAGCATCGTCAAAAGGGGAAGACGAGCTTGTAGTACTCAATAAACGCGGTGATGACGGAGTTAGAGTTGTAGAAAAATCTTTTAAATTAAATTCAAAATCTTTTCCTTTTTCATCTTTAACACTCTCCTTGTGAAAACCCGATTTAATTATGTCAAAAATATTTGGTGTATCTAAAACAATGTTAGTCACACTAAAAATTCTCACATTTTGAAAACGTTTTGGTTTAGGTGGTGGTAAGTTTTCAAATCTTTTGTCAACAAAGAAAACCTCCCCATCGGGATCAACGTATTCATCATCCGAAGAATCACTCGAGATTGGAATCATAGGCTTAACACTCTTAACCTCCATCGGCGGAGGGGACGGAACTTCATTTTTCTCAACTCCTAAAACTCTATTGGAAATCTTTTTGCAAATGCTTTTGATGGGATTGACATTGTACAAAGATGTGATCGAATAAACATGAGAAAGAGTGGAGTTTTGGGTTGCATTAATGACGAGTTCTTCCTCATTGAAACGAAGAGTGATTTTTCTTGCATGCACATCGATAAGTGCTCTCGAGGTATCCAAAAAAGATCGACCTAAAATTAACGGAACTTTAGGATCGATGGGAATGTCAACAACAATGAAGTCTACGGGATAATAGAATTTCCCAACTTTCACAAAGACGTCCTCGGCAACTCCACAAGCTAGAATCGTAGAATGATCGGCCATTTCGATTGACATTCTTGAAGGAGTGAGATTTGGAAGATTGAGCGATTTAAAAATCTCAAGAGGCATCAAATTAATACTAGCACCAAGATCGGCCAAGGCGTAGCATTCTTCCATGTCTTGGATAGCACATGGGATTAAAAACTTTCCAGGATCACCGACCTTTTGAGGTATGCGGCTTAGAAAAACCGAAGAACAACTAGACGATTTTTGCAATTTCTCTTTGTTATTCAACATACTTTTGAAGTTCGCGGCAAATCGAGGCATCATGACTAAGGCGTCGGCAAAACTTATATTGAAATGCAAGTCACGAAACATTTTCATAAAGAGTTCAAATTGATAATTATTTCGTTCTTGTGCCTTTTCCTTGTCTCGTCTTGAGGGGTAGGGTAAAGGTGGTGTGGGTTGGGGCAAATTAGGCATAGGCATCGGCCTTGGAATCTCGGGTTCCATAATGGGTATTGGTTCAACCGTAGGTGTGATTTGAGCGGTACTTCGTGGGATTGTAATGTGCTCCTTTTCAACCACAACCTCGTGTTCTTTCTCTTTTTCCTTCTCCATAGAAGTACTTGGACGAGAAATGGGTTCTTTGAAAGTTTTACCACTACGAGTAGTAATAACCTTCAATTCTCCTTTCGGGTTCACGATGGTATCACTAGGAAGACCACCCGAAGAAGAGGGCTTACACATGATAGCTTCAAACATTTTAGCCATACGGTCTTCAAACTTAGATTGCCTAGCATCCGCTTTTAACAACTCTTGCTTAATCTCATGTTGTCCTTGCTCCATTTTTTGTTGATTTTGTTGGAGTCGTGTGACATTTCCTTCCATTTTATTAGCATGAGTTTTAAGTTCATTAGCAAGTTCGTTTTTAAGCTCGTTTTTCAACTCGGACCTTAAGCTAATCATCTCACGTTGCATATTATCAAATTTAGCATCATTAGCCTTAGCATAATCTAAAAATTCTCCTTGCAAATTTTTAGTGTGAGCATTTTGAAAACCTTGAGTAGGAGTTTGAAAATCACGGTTTTGGTTTTGGTTTGAAACTTGCCCATTTCCACTTTGATAATTACCTTTGTTATAGTTTCTTTGATTTCCTTGGTAATTTCCACCTTGATTGTTGTTTCGATAGTTATTAGCATTTTGATTTTGTGGAGCTTGATTTTGGCGGGAACCTTGACCGATTTGGTTATAAGTTCCCGTGGCTACAAAAGCATTCGAAGTGTTACCATCCGCGGTAATGCACTCGGAAAAATCATGAGCTCCACCACATGAAATACAACTCTTAGCAACCGCTTTAACCGAAGCGGTGTTTGAAGCTTCTTGAGCTTTCCAATGAGACATAAGAGTCGAAAACCTATCGAAAAACCGATTCTCCTCATTTGCTTCATCTTGCAAGGCATTAATGGAACGAGATGATGACGAGCCCAAATTGGCAACACTCGGTGTGTTACGAGGGCTATAGACCTTAGACCTATTTTCTATGATTTTCAAAGCCTCATTGGTCGTTTTGCACAAAAAATTACCACCCGCGGCGGCATTTAAATAATCTCGTTCATGTTCATTAATCCCATTATAAAAAGTGTCAATTTGATGCAATTCGGAAAAATCATGGTGTGGACATTCATGTAACATTTCTTTAAACCTTTCCCAAGCCATTGAAAAACTTTCATTTGGTCTTTGTGTAAAACGTGAAATCTCGTTTTTCAAATGTGTTGTCTTAGATGGTGGAAAAAATTGATTCACAAATTTAGACACGAGATCGGCCCATGTCAAAATCGAATTCGGCGGTTCTTTCTCAAGCCAAATCTTGGCGGGTCCATCTAACGAGTAAGGAAACAACATCATCTTAATGGCATCGTGTGGTACATCCTTAAACTTGCTTGTCGCGGTGAGACGATTAAATTGCCTAATGTGATAATGTGGGTTGTCTTTTTCGTGACCGCGAAACTTGTTTGCTTGAAGCATAGACATTAAACCCGTCTTGATCTCAAAGTTCTCCGCAAGGATGGCGGGAATCACAATGGCCTCTCCAAAACCCTCGGTGGGTGCTTGAAGCAACTCCATCATAGTACGATTAGCCATGATAGCTTCTTGTTCTACAATAGGTTCCTCACTTGGAGACTCCTCACTAGAATGAGTCTTAGTAGGAGTTTTGTTCTTGCGTCTACGTGCACGTTTTGCTTGATTACGAGTGAGCATAAACGTCACGTACAACGTGGAGACGAGCAAAGAAGATTCTTTTTGGTATTTTGTGTTTTTTCAAATTTTTTGTGGTTTTTGATTGTATTAACTTTTTTGGAAATTGGTGAATGTATTAAGTAGACAATGAGTCCACAAATCTCCTCATTTAATCAAATCTCTTGATTAAAAAGGCCTCAAGGAATGAAAACGATCACGTGGAGTGAACGCCTTCGATGACTTTAGAACGATGGTGGAACACCAAATCGTTCAAGAGGGTTTAATCAAATGGAAACCAAGAAAATATATATGATATGTAATAATACTTTGGGCGGCAAAACCCTCGATTCACTCTCAAAATCAAATACGCACAAGCAAGCGGAGGAAACGAGGCGGCGCGAAGCACTTAAGAGCCTTTTTCCTTTAGGTTGTGAAATACAACCGCCTTATACCCACCTTATAGTTTGTATTTTCAAAATCGAGCTTCACGAAAGTATTTATCTATTTTTGCCTTTTTCTTTGGTTTGAGATTCGAATACAATGATCGAGTGATGAAATCCCGAATCAAGGTTGTGATTGCTCACGTATTTGGAGTACTTGTGTATTTATTGTTCTACGTATACAATATAGTAATAGTATTCACACAAAAACCGAAAACGATAATACGTATTGATAGAGTGCTATTAATACAATTACTTTATGGCTAATATAGAAAAACAACAATTGTTCAATCAAAACACAACATGCCTCCCCGGCAGCGGCGCCATTTTTGATGTAATGATTTTGTATATACTTTATTTTAGGAAAAACAAAGCAACACAAATAAGGGTAAGCGTGCACGACGATTTAGGAAAACCGTGTGTGAATGACCCTAAAGGTGAGTTCGTTCTCGAGGAGGCTAGTGCGTTGTGTAATGAATGATTGATTTATGTTTTTGATTATCAATGAGAAGAAAAGAAGAGAAAATGACGAAGACGAAAAAAATAGAAAAATAAGGCGAAAACACTACTAGAAAGTTACGACGTAGAACGTAAAAAGTGCAAAATTTAAAATTTTAATCTAAAAATTCCTAAAAATTACTAAAAATCCACAATAATATTTTAAGAGTTTACAAAAAATCCAAACTTGCCAAAACCTTTAAATTAATTTAATAATGACTTTATAATGCTAATTAAAGCCCTAAAAATCACTTTTAAATATTAAAAAGCCCCCAACAAGATTTAATAGTTTGTAAACCTCAAAAATGACCTAATTAAACTAAAAACTATTTTTAAAAATTTTAAAACCAAATTAAACTATTTTTAAACTCCTAAAAACTATTAAAATCTATTAAATCTTAAATTAATTCTAAAAATTAATTGAAAAGCCTAAAAATTAAATGGAAAGTGACAAAGGTCCTATTTTAATGTCTAGAATCTAGGAAAAATGAAAAAGAAATAAAAATAAAACTTTAAATTTTAATGAATAAAATAATATTAAAATATTCTAAAAAATAAAAAGTTCTCAAATAAATTCTAAAAAATTCTCAAAAATCCTAAATATTCTAACTAAGAAGAAAATGCAAATTAAAGCTCCTAAAACCTTTTAGTTAATTTTATATTAATTTTTAAAGTTGTCTAAAAAACCTAAAATCAAATAAAATTAAAAATTAAAGTTTTTGAAAACTTTTTGATATGTAAACCTCAAAAATATAAATAAAAACCTAAAAACTATTTTTTTGTATTTTTTAATTACTGTTTAATATTTTTTATTGACTTTCTAAATTTAAAACTAAAAATAATCCTAGAAATTATTTAAATAATGTGAAAAATAAAACTTTTAAACAGAAAAATCTAACAACCTAATTAAAACCTAGGAAAAATGGAATAACCCAAAAATGCTTAATAAATAAGCCAGGAATAAGCAATAAGCCCACGGCTTATTAAACAAAAGCAAACTCAAGCACACCTTAAATAACTCTTGAATTGAAGGGTTAACAGAAAAACGCATCTAGATCACTGGTAAGACCCTTTACTCCTGAGCTGTAGGTCAAGGGTTCGAGTCCAGTGCAGGTGACGTTTTTGCAAAACTTTTTTTTTTTTTTTTACTTTCTCAATCCAAACAGTGACACCCTTAGTTGCTTAAAACACAAACCAAAACTCTTTTTACACAAGATTTAACAAGAATCAAAGGAAAACGTGGCCAGGTCTGATGTTCTTTCTGATGAACAAGTGTGAGGTTTACACTTGAGCAGTTTGGACCAAGAGGAGCTTGGTGTGAGTTCTTGTGGATGTTTGTGGATAAACAAGGCACCCTTGTGCTCTTTGGAGCACAAGGAGTCAAGATAAGCAGATAACAAACAAGCACTAACACCAAATCACATAAACAATGCACACAAAAGCAATTTAAAGTTGCTGATAAAAATGCTAGGTCTGGGGACTGTTATACTTGATTACTTGCACACAAATGAGTTTCAAAGCTCAAAAACTTGCATACAAGGACTCAAAACAGCAATCAAACAATTCACAAACCTTCAATGTCCTAGCTCCTAACAGTCTTCCAGATTTCAGGCAAAAATCTCAACCAAAACAGGCACAAAAGCAGGTTGCTGATTTTAGCTATTCTCTCCAAATTTTTGACTTGCAAATGCTTTTAAAAACTTACCAAACTTAAACCCTATTACATGTATCACTTACCAGCTACTTGAGAAATGTTTTTGAACAGGATTCAACACAAATCTTTGTCACCAAATTTGATTAACCCCTTATCCCAAACACTCCTTTAAAAACTGTTAAGCAAATTTTAAAAACCAAATCTTTCTGAATCTTAACCAAACTGATTCTAAACTAACCAATCATGCATATTATACTCTAAACAGTGAAATCAAACCAATAACACACTCATTTAAACACTTTTTCATGCAAATCACCAAAAGCACAAATTTTCTGAAAATTTCAAAAGGGAAAAGGCTTCTTACCCAAGAACCTTACATCCAAGGCTCTTTCTGGTTGCAATACCACCTCCCATACACCCGGGTGTATGCAGATCAATAATCAACAATCCTTCAACCTGAAAAATCAAAAACAAAAGAAGAACAAGAACAAGGTATATATTCTGTTTTACTTTTCTTTCCTTAAAAACTTACACAAACCTCTCAAACCTTAAACAAGTTTTAAAAACACTCTTAACTCTCAGAAAATCAAGATTAATGGTCCACTTTCACTTCCCAAAAATACTTGAATTTTCTAAAAATCTTAACCTTTTTAAAACCCTTTTTGAAAACTTGAATCACTCAAAATTTTCACAAATTTAAAATGGAACTCAGTCTCTTAGCCTTAACACAACACACAAACTTTTTAACTTAATAAAAGGGATTACACTTGTCTTTTACAAATACCAAACTTTATTAATTAAAAAAGGAATTACAAGGTTTTGGCTAAAAACTGGAACAAGAGGGAATGAACATGCTCATATCCCTTTTATACAATCTAAAAGACTATTCTAGAAACTGATTAAAATAATACAAGTTTGAAAAACCCTAATAGCTAAATGCCCTGAAATGCCCTTCTCCTCTTTGACGAATTCTTGGTCAAAAGGTCACTCATGTGATGCCAGCTATGGAATCTTTGATCTTGGACGTTTAAACAAGCTTGGGGACCAAGGAGCAACATCTCATCGTTCAATTTGTCGGGGGTGGGATTTCAAAGTGAAAGTGATGTAGCAGGGGAGGCTTGGGGAGGGTCCCACAGTGCATGTGACATTGTTTGGTGAGGTGGGTTTGGTTAAGGGTGGGCTTAATTAGTAATCTGGATGCTTTGGGGGGATAACCCCTTGGTTTGAGTGTTAATTAATCTGGGGATTAATTAGGGTTCTAGGGGATTAGGGGGGGTTTAGATCTGTTTTGGGTTAATTCGTTTTTAAATTTTTGTTTAGGAGGGAATGGGGGGGGGGGGGTAAGTGGGATTTGACTATATTTGACCAACTTTAATAAATAAAACTGGTTTGGGTAATGGGTACTGGACTGGGTAGGGTCGGTTTTGTGGGTGGGTGGTGGGTAAATGGGTGGGTAGGGCTGAGGTGTCACAAGCTGAGTGGGTGGGTTTGTTTGGGCAGTTGGCAAATTTGGTCCCCAGGCTATTCACTTTCTTCCAAGTTGTAATTAAATGCCATCAGCGCCCACTTTTGCTTTGTCAACTTTTGACAACTTGTCATATTTGGCACATAAAGTTTATAAACTTTTTCCAAGGGCCTTATATGTATATTCTTCAAACTTGATGGACTGATCTTGTAATATCTTCAAATATTAAGGTCTATACTTGTACAATTGACATTTGGAGGGTCAATTGTGACAAGTTCTTCAAAGATGAGGGACTAATCTTGACAATCTTCAATTCTTCAAGGGTCTTTTTGCAAAATTCCAAACTTGGGCCCGGTTCATTGTGCGACTTCGTTTCCCGTGTTCGTTTTTGATTGATTCTTGTGTTCTTTTGCCAATTCCTCAATATCCGTACCTAAAAATACACAAGTAACAAACACGAGCATATATTTGGCATATTTGATGATATTTTATGCAATTAAAGGCCGTTTTGGACGATGAGACCATGTATAAAAGCAGTCTCATCAATCAGACTCTTTTGGGGAGAAATCGGTATCAAACCGCTTTTAGTTTGTCTCTCGGACTGCCCCTTGGGCGCGTCCAACACGAATTCGTGTTTTTTTTATGGGAATACATCAATAATAAATCGCTTTTAGTTTGTCCTCCAGACTGCCCCTCGGGCGCGTCCAACACGAATACGTGTTATTATTTATTTCTTATGGGAAGACACCGATATTGGATCACTGTTAATTTGTCTTCCAGACTGCCCCTCGGGCGCGTCCAACACGAATTCGTGTTGTTTTATATGGGAAGACATCGGCCTTCAGCCGCTTTTACTTGGTCTTCTGGACTGACCTTTGGGTGCGTCCAATATTTAATGTTCTTTTTATATTCCTATCGGCTAGCTAGGCCGGAGGTTTATAACTGCTACAATTAATCATGCTTCAAAAGAGTTCTTCATTGGATTTTTTGAACAAGTACATTGTGATTTTACATGAAAAACTTTTGGAGGTTTATCGCATGCCACGTCCTAGGTACCTCGTTTTCATTCATGGTCTCAAGATTGTATGAGCCGTTTTGGTAGGCTTCTTTAACTCTGTATGGAAATTCCCAATTTGGCCCCAACTTCCCAATCTTTTCTACTCGGCTGGCTTCGTTCCACCGGTACATAAAGTCTCCGACTGTGAAGGAGCACGGTCTTACCCTTTTGTTATAATAATGTTTGACTTTTTTCTTGTATTTAGCTTCTTGGATGGCTGCCATATCCCTTCGATCCTGCTATAGGTACAGGTTCAGACGAAGCACTTCCTCATTATTGTCCTTGTTAAACAGGAGAGTCCGTGCCGAATGTATCCTAATTTCTGTCGGGATCACAGCTTCGCTGCCATAGGTTAGGTTGAAGGGAGTTTCCCATTGATTGTCTTCAGCATGGTTCTATGTGCCTAGAGAACATGTAGTAACTCGTCTACCCAACCTGTTAACTTTCTCCCCAGTCGAGCCTTTCGATTGTGCATTAGCGATTTGTTAGCTCGCTCCACCAGCCCGTTTGCTTGTAGGTGTGCTACTGTGGTGTTCATTTGTTTGATTTCTCATTTCTCACACCATTTCCTAAACGAAGCATCGACCAATTGATTTTCGTTGTTCGTCACAATTACTCCCGAATCTGCAACCAATATTCTCCCATGCGAACCTTTTGACTTCCTTTCCAGTTACCTTGACTAGTGGTTTGGCTTCGACCACTTGGTGAAATAACCGATGGTAACAATTACAAATTTTACATTGCTTGTGGCTCCGGTTATTGGTCCGAGGATGTCCATTCTCCATTGATATAAGGTCCACAGAGAGGTTATTGAAGTAGGATTTGTCTTCGACATCTACGACACGGGTCCATGTATCCGACAAGAGTCGCACTTAGAAATTTGTCCTGTGCATCTTGATGCATCGTTGGCCAGAAGTAACCTTGCCTCATGATTTTTGCCACTGTCGATCGGGAACTGGAGTGCATTCCGCATGCTCCCTCATAAACTTCCCGAATGATGTAGTTTGCTTGTAAAGGGCCCACACATCTTAGCATTGGTGACAAGTATGATTTTTTAACAGGACCTCATTTTTAATGGTATATTGGCTGATCTTCATTCTCATGGATCTGGATTCATCGGCGTTCTACAGCCATATACCTTATTCGAGACATCGCCGGATGGGTGTCATCCAACAGTCTTCTTCTTTTTTCTACTATGTCACTAACCTCTTGTATATCAATCGATTTGGTTTCAAACGCTTCAACGAGGACCTCCTTTGTTAGATTGTTAAAGGAAACCGAGGCCAATTTTCTTAGTACATATGCCTTCTTGTTTTGGTTCCTTTGAATGTTTTGGATGGTGAACTCCGTGAACCACGTCAAGAGTTCTTTAGCCTTTGCCAGATATTTAACCATCCGGTTGTCACACACCACAAACTCACCATTGATTTGACAAGCGACGAGTTTTGAGTCTACATTTGCTTCCAGCATTTTCACTTCCATTCTCTCTGTCAACCGCATACCGGCCAGTAATGCTTCATATTCTGCTTTGTTATCTGAACCGTGAAAATTAAACTTGAGAGCGTATGTAAATTCAACACCAACTGGATTGATCAACACGAGTCCAACGCCGGCTCCTTTAGGGCTTGAGGTTCCGTCCGTATGTAGTGTCCATTTAACCTTGGCTCCTCTTTCTCGGTTACCTCGTAGATTTCAGCAGCTCCTTGGTATCCCAATGGAGCTTCGTTTAAGAAACCAGCTAGGACTTGCCCTTTAACCGAGTTTCAGGAACCGTATGAGATCTCGTACGTTCCTAGCTCAACCGAATACTTTTCTAACCTTCCGGACGCTTCTGACTTGCTTAGTATCTACTTCAAAGGTTGATTTGTTATCACGTGGATATCATGGGCCTCGAAATACCTTCGTAACCTTCGGGATAAAGGCAATAAACCCAATGCTAATTTCTCCAATGGAGCATATCTTCTTTCTGCATCGTGAAGGGTTTGGCTTACATATCGCACGGGCTTTTGGACTCCGTCTCGTTCTACTAGCAGGACCCCACTCACCGCTTCTTTGGACGCAACCAAATATACATATAGTATTTCTCTTTTGACCGGAGTAGTAAGTGACGGAAGTTCCATGATAACTATCTCATTTCTTAAAAGGCTTGTTCAGCTTCTTTGGTCCATCGGTATTAATCCTTGTTATCCTTTGTTACATTTTTAGCGTTTCGAAGAAAGGCATCGATCGTTCGGCTGAAGGGATAGGAAACGGTTTAACGCAAATAGCTTTCTACTGATAGAATGCATCTCCTTCAACGTTCGTGGTGATCTCATGTCTGTGATTGCCTTTGTCTTTTTAGGATTAGCTCGTATTCCTTCTAATGTCACCATGTATCCCAAAAACTTCCTTCCTCTACACCAAAAGAGCATTTTTTTGGATTCAACTTCATATTAATCTTCCTCAAATTATCAAACGTTTATTTAATGCATGTGATCATGTCCTCCTCTGTCTTAATTTTGATCATAAGATCATCGACATATGCTTCCATATTGATACCGATTAGTAAACGAAACGCAGAGTCTACTAATCTTTGGTATGTGGCTCTCGCATTTTTTAGGCCGAACGACATCTTGGTGTAACAAAAGGTTCCATCGTTTGTATAAAAAGCTATTTTTTCCTCGTCTTCTTCATCCATAAGGACTTGATGGTACCACTTATATCCATCTAGGTAACACTTAAATTTGAAACCCGTGACGGAGCCTATCTTGACATCTATATCCGGGAGAGGATAGTAATATTTAGGGCTTGCGGAATTAAGGTTCTTAAAATCTATGCACATCTATCATTCACCATCGGGATTTTTTACAAGTACCGGATTGGAGAGCCAAGTGGGATATTTGACTGGCTTGACTATTCCGACCTTTCCCAATTCCGCTACATCCCTCTTCACTGCATGGCTTTTATCCTCTCCTAACGTTCTTCTTTTCTGAGCGACGGGTGTTACAGCCATGTCCACGTTCAAGGAGTGCTTGATAATTTTTCGAGGAACTCCAGTCATATCTGAAGGTTCCCATGCAAATGCATCTATATTACCTCCCAAAAGATCTATCAGTTGTAGCCTACATTTTTAGTGAACAATCTTCTGATGGTAACCAATTGCTTAGGATATCCAGGGTGAACCATGACTCCTTCTTTTAGCCCTTCCAACTCTTTTGCTTCCTCCACCAAACGTTCGTACTTAAGCATCTTGCTTAAGTACTCCCTTCGCTCGATGGCCCTTTCTTTCTCCTTTTCTATATTATGACTATCTTCAATTAGTCTGCACTTAGAGATTGCCTTCGGACGAGTCCTCAACGTGGCTATGTCGTTCGGGGTGGGAAATTTCATCATAGCATGAACAGTGGAAGGTATGGCCCTAAGTTCTCTAAGCCCCGTCCTTCCCAGTATTACGTTGTACGGTGAGGGAGCCCGAATCACTATGAAACTCATTATCGTTCTCTTGATCAACTCATGTTTACCAAACGCTACTTCTAGTTCAATCTTCCCCAAGGGTGTGGTTTCCTCACCCGAGAAACTCAACACCTTAGCAGAATCCGGGGTTATTCTTCTTCGTATCTCCGAATCAAGATTCATAAAGCAGTGTTCAAACATTACTTTCATAGTCGCACCTTCGTCTACGAACATCCTTAGGACCCGATAACCTCTATTTCAGCTTCCAATATTAAAGGCTCATTCGATGCTTCCGTGTCATTCACCGGGGAAAAGAGATTGCGGCACTCATTTAATCAACTTCTATATGGCACAACTCATTTCGTTTGATGCCACCACCACTATTCTGCATCATATTGATCATCTTGCCCTTATAATCTCCATTACCACCTTCATTTCCCCTTCCTTGATTGCCCTTGTTTACTCAACCTCGCAGGTCCTTGACCAAATGATTCAGCTTACCCAACTCCAAAGACGCTTTTAACTATTTTCTCAACTGATGACAATCGTTCGTGAGATGTCCCTTTTCCCCATGATAATCGCAGTTCTTATCCATGTTTTTCAGCCTGACAATTCCTTTCGTCGGCGTTGGCTGGGGAAACTGTAGTTTCATTTTGGTTGCCAAAATCTCCTTGGGGAACTTGGTCAGCGACTCCAAACCAGGACGCTAATAAGGGGTCCTTCTCCCAGTGTTTTGACTCACCGAGGGCACATATGGGGAGAAACTAGGTTTCGATCTGTAATCACCTCTTTTTCGGTTTCGATTATGATTTCGAGAGCCAGTTGAGAGATACTTGTCCTCTTTGCCGGATTTTCCCCCTTTGTCACTTCCTTCCCCCTGAGGAAGCTCTACAGGGCTAAGCAACGGGTCCGGACCGGACCGACCAAGACCGGACCGGACCGAGGACCAAAATTGTCTAAAACCCCGGACTAAGTCGGACCAAAATGATCCGTTCCGGGTCAGTCCGGTCCGGTTCGGTCTTCTGTCCGGTCCGGTCCTATTAGGCATAGTCGACGGGCTTTTGGTAAGACCGAACCGGACCAATCGGACCGAGCATCGAAATGGTACAAAATCCTGGACCTAAATTTTCCGGTCCGGTCCGGACCGAAATTTTCCGGTCCGGTTTGGTCCGACGGTCTAAATGCTCACCCCTAAAGCTTTGTGTTCCTAAAGACTTCTTCCGACTTGATGAAATCGTCCACTATCTTCATCATCTCAGCTACTGTTTGAGGTACCTCATTCGAGAAACGTCTGACTAGCTCAGGGCATTTAGCTTCGGTGATGCAGGCATATCTTTTCATGACTTTCGGTACCCTTGTATATAACTAGCTTTATCTGTCCATCTTTCCTTGAACGCATCCAATGACTCGTGAGCTTTTTTAACTATGGAGGTGTTAGAAGTATTTAAAGTGATGGTCATATAATATACCATTGCGAAGCTCGTGGAAAATACTACTTAATGGTGTCGAGATTTATATGTTAATGTTATGTATGTAACGAGTATTAGTCTCGAATACACAGATGAGGAAGGCCTCCCTCCCATATGAGGAATAGTATAAATAGGAATTCCAACCTCATTTGTGTGTGTGTTTTCCATTCTTTTTGTTTTAGAGAGAGAAAGATGTTTAGTTTCTCTCAGTAGGAAAATCACCATACACTTTGTATTTTTTTTATTCTCTTATTAATCTAATCTTTCTTTTTTGTTTAATCCATCGTGTTATTCGTGTTTGGTTAGTCGTGTGTTATATTATTACAAGTGGTATCATTAATGGAAGAAAACCGGATATATCGTTTCTACATGTCTTCGGTGCATTATGTTACCCGAAAAATGATCGTGAAGATATTGGTAAACTCGAACCTAAAGGTGATATTGGATTCTTCATTAGTTATTCTTCAACTACTTGTGCTTACAGAGTTTATAATCGAAGGACAAGAAAGGTAATAGAGACTATGAATGTTACCTTTGATGAACTCTCGGGTATGGCCTCTCAACATAGAAGTTCACATCCTGAGCTTCAAGGGCATACTTCTGGACACGTCAATTCAGGACTCGCGCTTCAATATGTACCGTCAGCAATATCACTGTTACAACCCTCAGGACGTGATTTGGAAGTTTTATTTGGGCCAAATTATGATGAATATATGGAGGGTCCTTCGTCATTTGGTGTTACTCAAAATGCCCCGGCTGCACCTGCTACTGTAGTTCAAGAACCTCCAATTGCATCTACACCAACGGCATCTTCTTCTGCACCATCTACGTTAACCTCAACCATATTGACTCCAAATATTCCAACCACTTCTCAGACTGCTGACGCGCTTCAACAACATTCTCAGCAAATTCCTAATCATTTTCATCTTCAAAATGAAATTGTTGTTGAAAATGAAAACAATGCGATGCTCAACTAACATGAGTTTGTTAATCCATTTGCGGCTTCCACAAGTACCACTCAAATTTCAACACCATATGTGGATCCGTCGAGCTCGCATCAAGTTTCTCATACACTTCCACATGAACACAAATGGACTAAGGATCATCCTTTGGTTCAAGTGATTGGCAATCTCTCACGACCAGTTTCGACCAGAAATCAGCTGCGTACCAATGGCGATATGTGTATATATGCACTATCAGTCATCACAATGGAACCAGCAAATGTTAAAGAAGCAATGACCAACGCATCATGGATTGAGTCTATACAAGAAGAGCCTAATCAATTCATCTGGCTTGATGTATGGGAGTTAGTACCACGTCCAGACAATATTGATCCCCTTACCTTGAAATGGTTATTCAAAAACAAGATGGATGAAGAGCAAACGGTCATTAAGAACAAGACTCGGTTAGTTGTGAGAGGTTGTAAACAGCAGGAGGGAATTGATTTTGCAGATTCCTTTGCCCAAGTTGCTCGAATGGAAGCTATTAGAATTTTCTTGGCATACGCTGCACATAAATCGTTTACTTTGTACCAAATGTACGTGAAGACGGCTTTCTTGCATGGGCCGTTAAAAGATGATGTGTACGTATGTCAACCTGAAGGTTTCATCAACACCTAACATCCAAGCCATGTCTACAAGTTGAAAAAGGAAATTTATGGTTTGAAACAAGCACCGAGGGCATGGTACGACGAATTATTATCATTTCTTCTCCAAAATCACTTTAGCAAAGGAACCATTGATCCAACGTTGTTTATCAAGCACCACGTCAACGACATCTTGGTGGCTCAGGTCTATGTAGATGATATTATATTTGGTTCTACTAACCCAAAATATTCCATATTATTCTCCGACCTTATGAAAAGCCGCTTCGAAATGTCGATGATGGGGGAAATGACATTTTTACTTGGTCTCCAAGTTAACCAATCCCCCCGTGGTATTTTCATACACCAGTCCAAATTTGTGCTCGAAATTCTAAAGAAATTTGGAATGGAAAAGTGTGATCCTATTGGTACTCCAATGGACACTAAACACAAGCTTGATTTGGATAAGAAAGGGACATTTGTAGATGCTATAAAATACCAAAGTATGATAGGGTCCCTTATGTACTTAACCTCAAGCAGACCGGACATTGTGCATGCTACTTGTTTATGTGCTCGGTACCAGGCTAAGCCAACCGAGAAGCACCTCAAGGAGGTAAAAAGGATCTTTCGTTATCTCCGGGGAACCGTTTACATGGGTCTCTGGTATACGAAGAATTTTGGCTTTAATCTAACCGGGTTTTCAGATGCCGACCATGCAGGGTGTCATGATACATTCAAGAGCACCTCCGGTGGAGCACAATTTTTAGGCGAGAAGCTAGTGAGCTTGTAAAACCCGCATTAAAATACCATGAACAGTACACGTGAACAGTAAATACACGAGAATTCGATAAATTTAAAACTTTGCATTTATAATATATTACATGTGTCACGATATTACATAACAAGTATTTATGTATATTATAAATGTAACATGAACACGACATTTAAAACACGACAATTAAATACGAACACACACGAATGTTAATTTAGCTAGAAAAACATATGGTTTGCCCTGTGGGCTTATGTTGGCTGCGGCTTAGCAAGCAAAAAGGAAAGGAATGGGCCTTTTGGCCCATGACCCAATACCAGTCCTACACAAACTAATCTCCAGGGGAATTTATCATAATATAGTTTTACAAAAATTTACAAAAACCCTAGCTTTTGTCCTCCTCCTTGCCGCCGGCCTACACAAGAACACAAGGGTGTTCGGGTTGAGTTTGATCTTTGATTTTTAGTGATACGTATTCGTGTTCATAAGTCTTAATCATCTACGCTTTCGGTAATCACCACAACCTTTTCTTTTTATTTTTTTTATGATGAACATGTGGTTAACCTTAAAAACAAAACATAAAACATGATTAAGATTAACCAAGAACCAAGATTAAAAGTTGTTTGAAGTTGGTTTAGTTCGGCCGACACACAACCGAGAGCACAAGGCTCTCGGCTTGCTTTTTTCGCACCACCACCGAGACCTTAAGGTCTCGACGTGGTTGGGTTTGGCCCGGACGCAGGGAGAAAAGGAACCCCGACCTCGCGTTGGGGTGTGTTTGTTTGGTTTAGTGTCAACCAAGACCACCATGGTCTCGGTGGGACTTGTTTGTAAAACAGTGGGAACCCGACTACAACCGGGATCTCGTTTGGTTCGGCAGTGGGTAGCCGACAACGAGCAGGGGGAACAATGGTCAGGCAGTGGCAACCGGCGAGCCGGGTGGCCACTGGCCAGGGGTTAGTCGCCGGATGACACCACTAGCCGCCGGCTATGTGGTGTCGGCTAGGCACTTTCGGGCCCAGGATTATTTTATAACACGGGTTTGGGCTCGGAAATTTAATAAAATCAGTTTATTTTATTTATTTGACAAGACTTAGGTTTTAAATATTAATATTAATATTTCATGATTTAACCTAAGTATTTAATTAGCCTAATTTAATTAAACATGTTATTTTAATTAAATTCATATAATCTATAATTTATTAAATTGGCCATGTTAATTATTTAATAAGCTATAACATTTACTCCATGACTTGTACTTTACTAGTAAGCTTAAACTTATATTTTTAGCTTAATAATTCAGCTTATTTCTAATTTTGGAAACCTACTATTTTAGGAAACCTACTATTTTAGAAGTTACTTAGTATTACAATACAAGTATTATAATACCTTAATACATGAATAATAAACAACAGAATACAAGAATAATTACGGTTAATACTTAAAACAGTTAAAACATGACAGAACATGAATAATAAGTTAAGAACACACAGTAAAATACACGTATCTCAGATAACTCATACACGTCCCTATTCTTATGTAGTATTATCCGTCAAGGCGGAGTAGGTTCTTCAGCGTTTCTGTTAGCTTCTACTGGACACAAGGTACGGATTTCCCGTCCTTCAGTAAGGACAATCTCTTCCTTTATTAGGATTTCCCGTATGCAGCCAACTGTTTTCCCAGTAGTTATAGATTTAAATGCTTATGTTTATTAGTTACCTTAGCCATATACATGCATGCCAGTTTCACCTAGTTATGGAGGTACCATAACCATAACACTAGAGGCACCAGTGTTATGACTTCACCACGGCGGAGTGATAGCTCGTGGCGTCCCTTCAGTCTATTTGGCCTTTATTATTATTATATTATCATGTGGGGCGTATGGGGGCATCCTAGTTACAGTTTTAGTCAGGATTTACATGGTGAATGTGGTGTGTGCCTTGCATCCTTCACAGGGAGTTGATCCCTCCTACCCATACCATATTAATTAGAGGCATCCCCTCTAATTGCATGACGAGGTCACCCCTCCAAGTATTCATGCACATTGTTGACCTCATGACCTATATTGGCTTTTGGTATATTAAACTAATACAGAATTTCATAAGTAAACATAAGTTATGTTTTCAGAACTAAAACCAGTAAACATGTTATACGTCTAGGTTTCCTAGGACTTATTCATTTCCGCTGCTATTCATGCTTTATATGCTCTTTATATGCTTTCATTATTCTATGTCTTTCCATGCTTCATTGTATATCCGTGCACTAGGCGTTATGCTCAGCAGTTTTCCATTTATATCCAAACGGCAGGTACCCAAGGTCGTAAGTAGGATATCAAGAGTATGTGCATTCGGATGGAAGCTATCCAGCCTTCTATATCTTATGCATTCGTCATACTTTATCTTACTTTATTTCATGTTGGATATTGTTTAGTCCTTTCCTTTACAGTACTTATATTTGCTTGTGTTTGAGTTACTTGGACTATCGATGTTTATTTCTGGTATTTCCTTTTATGGTCATGAATGTTTAGACATTTATCTTGCATGCTTTGATTACACGCCATAAATTACTGTGATATTCCATTTTACCAAATGGGGTGTTACAATTATGGTATCAGAGCCTGGTTTCGACTTGTATCTCTGTAAAACATGATCTGTGACTTACGGGTAGTCACTAGCGTCTTCCTAAAACTGACAGTTGGTTTTCATGCATTCATTTCATTTTCATGTATTCATTTCATGCATTCATTTCATTGTCGCATGAATTTTGACTAAATAATGGTTAGTACAGGACTGGCCCTATTTAGTCGCATGTGTTTTTATCAAAACATTTTATTTGTTTAGTGGACCAACCCATAGGCGTCCACACTTGCTTTTTTGTTTTGTGAACCGACCCATAGGCGTTCACTCATGGACATATCATCATATTTAATTGACCATGCATTATAAAACTATTTTATGCATCATAAATTATTTCATGTTTTATACACTGTTCATGCATCTTTATATTCATGTCATATTTTATCAGACTCATTATTTATGTTTCATTTTGTTTTAAACTGTCAGATGGTGAACACACGCAATGCTCAAGAGTTGGTTGCAGCTGTCAATGCAGCTTTGCAAGCTCTCCTTCCCCAACTTCACAATGAAATCAGGGACGAAGTTCTTACTGAAGTCCAGGCTCATGGCAATCAGCACGACCCTCATCCGCAGAACAACAACAATCCTCCACCTCCACTGCCTGTTACCCTTATGACTTGGTTGGAGCGATTCAACAAGCAGAGACCCCGTTCATTTGATCAGACCGACAGACCCTCTAAGGCTGAAGCTTGGATATCTCACATTGAGAAGATATGTGATGCGATGGGTAGTGACGGTGTCTTCAAGGCAAGATTGGCTTGCTATAAGTTTGAAGGTGATGTGTTGCAGTGGTGGAAATCAGTCAAGCAGTCCAACGGTGGTGATGATCGGGTTGCACTATTGACATGGGACCAGTTTAAATAACTCTTCCTTAATCAGTACTTTCCACATGCTGAACAGGAGAAACTCAAGAGGGATTATCATAATATCCGACAGGTTGTTGGGGAGAACAACAATGAACTCATGCAGAGGTTTCTTCGTTTGGCTGGATTTCTTGGTGCAGCAGCTGGTACTGCTGAGGAGCAAGCTGAGAAGTTTCGCTAGTCTCTTTGCACTTCGGTTGCCAACAGTTTAGTGTGTGCTACGTTCACTACAGTGGCACAGGTGGCCGATGCAGCCCGTAAGCTTGAGATGCTTCAGGAACGAGAGGAGTTTGGTGATGATCGATCAGTGAAGAGGTATCTTCAATCACCAAACGTTAATGATTCATTTCTTTAAGTATTTTCATTCTTATATCATCCTCTGTTCAACTTTATATTTCAGACATAAGACTAAGGACCGGAAACCTGCGATCGCTCAGCAATAATCATCCAAGGGAAACGATCAGTCCCATGACCGTTCTGCTTCAGATAGGCGTGGTTGTAATGACAATTACTGTAACAATGCCAACCACTCTAACAACAGCAGGTCCCTACATTTACCTTCTTTCATGTTAAACTGTCTTATGTTATGGTATTCTGACACTCCAACAACTCATATTCAGGAGCAATGGTAACGGCAGGGATCAGGACCGCAAAGGTTCGCAACCTAACCGTTCTGCTTCATCTGGTAACTAACTAAACCTTCTATGTAATCATGCTTATGTTTCATGATGTCTCATGCATGTACTCCTTAAACAAGCTCACAGCTAGCTAGGACGCCTGTTGGAGGGTTCACGAATCCTATCTGCCCTACTTATTTGCGTAGACATTCTAGTGTTTGCCACCGAGGTACTGGTGGTTGTTTCAAGTGTGGCCAGCAAGGCCACCAACAGAAGGATCGTCGCCAAGGTGAAATAGAAGGCACCTCTGGACATGCCGACTCCAAACCACCTCCTACTTCAGGTCGCGTGTTTACTACTACCAGGGATCAGGCAAACAAGACTTCAGGTACAATCACTGGGAATCTCTTTATGAATGGTCTGGCAACATGCGTTTTGTTTGATACTGGCGCGACTCATTCAGTCATATCCACTACTTTTGCTACACGAATTAGGATTTACCCTATGCCATTAGATAATGCCTTAAGCATTTCCACGCCACTTAGGGACTCTGTGCGAATCACCCAGGTGTACAGAGATCTTCCCCTATAATTTGATGATAAAATCCACAGAGTTGACGCACTTCCATTAGACATGTGCGATTTTGACATGATATTGGGCATGGACTGGTTATCCAAACATCAGGCTACGATAAACTGCCACACTTATCGGGTTATTTTTGGTGATGTTAAATCTACAGATTACATACACCATGGTTTAATGCCAGGGAGGTCTGTACAAATTATTTCATCCATGGAGGCGTGTGCATTACTATCACACGGCTGTCAGGGTTTCATAGCCAACATTCATGACATTGCTACTGAGTCTCCATCGATTCAAGATTAGCCTATTATGTCAGCATTTCCTGATGTATTTCCTGATGAACTTCAAGGCATACCACCTGTTCGTGAAGTCGAGTTTGGAATTGAGCTCATTCCAGGAGCAGAGCCAATTTCCAAGGCTCCTTACCACATGGCTCCCAATGATCTTAAGGAGTTAAAAGATCAAATGCAGGAACTTCTGGAGCGAGGTTTCATCCGTCTTAGTGCATCCCCATGGGATGCACCGGTACTATTCGTGAAGAAGAAAGACGGTAACATGCGGTTGTGTATAGACTATCGTGAGCTGAACAAGATCACGATCAAGAATCGTTATCCTTTGCCGCGTATTGATGACCTATTCGATCAACTTCAGGGCGCCAAGTATTTCTCAAAGATCGATCTGAGGTCCGGCTACCATCAGTTACGGGTTAAAGAGCAGGATATTTCTAAGACTGCTTTCCGTACACGTTATGGGCACTACGAGTTCGTAGTCATGCCATTCGGACTCACAAATGCTCCAACAATTTTCATGGATCTGATGAACCGTGTCTTCCATGAGTTCCTGGATAAGTTTGTTATCGTTTTCATTGATGACATCCTGATTTTCTCTAAATCCAAGAGGAACATGAGGAACACCTTCGTACAGTTTTGCAGATTCTTCGTCAGAAGCATCTGTATGCCAAGTTCTCCAAGTGTGAATTCTGGTTAAGCAAGGTGGCATTTTTGGGCCATATTGTATCTGTAGAGGGGATCACCATGGATCCTGCAAAGGTGGAAGCCATCACTAAATGGCCGAGACCTACATCTGTAACAGAGGTCAGAAGTTTTATGGGTTTAGCTGGCTACTACTTCAAGTTTGTAGAGAACTTTTCACGGTTAGCCGTACCTTTGACTAAGCTGATGAGAAAAAGAGCAAAATTCGTCTGGACTGAAGAACGAGAGAAGAGCTTTGAAGACCTTAAGCAGAAGTTAGTATCTGCACCTATTCTTACTCTCCCATCTGGTACAGGTGGATTTCAGATCTGTAGTGATGCTTCAGGAAAGGGTCTAGGCTGTATTCTCATGCAACATGGGAAAATTATTGCATACGCATCACGGAAGCTTAAAACTTATGAAGAGAACTATCCTACACATGACTTGGAGCTTGCAGCAGTTGTTTTCGCATTAAAGATCTGGAGGCATTATTTGTATGGTGAATTATGTGACATCTTTACAGATCACAAGAGTCTCAAGTACATCTTTACCCAGAAGGAACTAAACATGAGATAGAGGAGATGGTTAGAAATATTGAAGGATTATGAAACCAACATTCAGTACCATCCTGGTAAGGCGAATGTGGTGACAGATTCTCTAAGCAGAAGGTCGGGTATGATTGCTGGCATATGGATTACAAAGGAGATCATTCGTGATCTGGAAATGATCGACATTGAGTTTTGTGTACAAGGACAACATGGTTACTGGACAAATCTTAGAATGGAACCAGACTTACATTCTAGGATCAAGTAAGCTCAGAAAGATGATGGTGAGATTTGGGCTATCATCCAGAACCTTGATCAACAGACGGAGTTTCGTGTTGATGATGACGGTATCTTATGGCAGGGCAGTAGACTATTTGTTCCTGATGACTCTACACTCAGGGAAGCTGTGCTGACTGAAGCTCACAACTCTCCATTTACCATACATCCTGGTTCCACCAAGATGTACCACACCATCAAGCAGCATTTCTGGTGAAGTGGTATGAAGCAGGATGTTGCCACCTTCGTTTCTAAATGTATGATCAGCCAGCAAAGATCGAACACCAGAGAGCTAATGGTTTACTGCAACCATTAGATATTCCATAATGGAAGTGGGACAAGATCTCCATGGATTTTGTTACTGGTATTCCGGTGACTCAGAGGAAACACGACGCCATCTGGGTTATTGTTGATAGATTGACCAAATCTGCTCATTTTCTTCCAATCCGCAAGGATCATCCGGTTAGCAAATTGGTAGACACTTTTCAGAAGGAGATCATGAGACTGCATGGTACTCCATCAGAAATCATCTCTGACAGAGATCCTCGTTTTACCTCATGTTTCTGGCAGAGTCTGCAGAAAGCTTGGGGCATCAGACTTAAGCTCAGCACTGCCTTTCATCCTCAGTTCGACGGACAGTCGGAACGTACCATTCAGACACTGGAGGACATGCTGCGGGCGTGTGCTCTAGAATGGACAAGAAGCTGGGATGATTATATCTATCTTGTGGAGTTTGCATACAACAACAGTTGGCCCGCTAGCATCAAGTGTGCACCTTTTGAGATGTTGTATGGTAGGAAGTGTCGCGCCCCAATCTGTTGGGGTCAGGTGAGCGAACGACTGATTGAGGGTCCAGAGATGATTAAGGTGACTAATGAGAAGGTCGCCGTTGTAACAACTTGAATTTTCACGTCTTATTATTATAATAAAGATGTGCTCATTATTAAACGTTTTACTTATTAACGGTTTGCGTCGGTTATGAATGTTTACTAAACCGTCGAGAATACACGTATCTACTCTTGCTTAAGTCGTGTTATTGAGTTTGTATTATGTTGTACACATTGTTAAAATTTGTACGCGTCTAAAACATCATAGTCATGTGATTTACCCTTAATGGGTTGAGTGTCATGTTGGTTCACCCTTAATGGACCGAGAACTATTAACTTAATGGACCGAGTATTATTAACCTAGATGGGCCGGACTGCCCACTAAAACCCTGCTAGACTAATCCAACTAGAAAATACACTAACTGTGGAATTGAGAACAAATGTTATGAAACCTTCATTTAGTATAAACCTGGGAACAAATGCAGTCAAACTAAGTCAACTCCACCAACTGGAAAATCATTTTTTTTACAAACCCACTGAGCACATCAGTCCATCACACAGGCCGAAATTGCCGATTATGGGCATGTCACAAGCATACCAAAACCAGAACTGGGCAAACCCTATACCAAAAGTACTGATTAAATACCCACACTCTTTTCACAGTCCAGATTACAAAACATCATCTATCAAAATAAATCTGGGTTAACAAAATAAATTCTGGTAGAAATCTTTAAGCAAGAGGCGAAGCCTTGATTCAATCGAGCCAAAATCCTCCTTTCTGTCCGAAAACACCAAACCGGGATCTACTTGTGTGAGTCCTCTATCCATATTTCTTTTTTTACTTACCTAGTTGTGCTTGTCCATTTAAACACCTGCGAAAACAACCATGAATCGTGTTAGATTTTTCGAAACCATACCAAATAAGCAATAAGATTGTAAATGACGAAAATGATTGATAATAGCAAGATCTTTGGACCCATGACCCCAAATTTAATCATATTGAGACCTTTATTCACATGTTATGTAAAAACAGTAACAAATTAACAAATGTTAACACTAAAAATAAAAAAACCCATTCGGATCGTATGAAGATAGATTGGCTGAAACCCTAGTTTTCTAATTATCAATCAAAACATGAAATTAATACAATTCTTTTTTAAAGAAACATTAATTAAACCCAAATTAACCCGCGTGTACAAAAACCCCCAAATTTACCGAAACCCTAATTTTTATAAACCGGTTATATAATGAAATTAACATGGTTATATACCCGAAAACACTACCTAATTGTAATTAAACACTAGATTTAGAAAATCCCCAATTTATTCGAAACACTAATTTAATTAAATTAAATCTGAGAAAACCCTTATGATAAAAATACGAATCAAATGATTTGGAACCAATAAAACCTCTTTTATTATCGGCAACATGAACAAAAGTTATTTGAAAACATTTCTTTTAGAGAAAGTGAATAGAACTTATCTTTGTTTAAAGAAGCACCATCGAACCACCCTGAAACCATCTTGGAATCGGATTAATAATGATATAGGGATAAAAACCCCACGACCCACACGTGTCTAATAATCTAGAACACCCTTTTGAGTTATGTATGAGTCAGATTTGTAGTAGTTTGCTATGAATGATGATATATCTAACTTTGGGATGAGGGAAAGTTATGAGTCGGCTGGGAGTGTTTTGGGAGAGAGAGAGAGAGTCATTGTGAGTTTTGGGAATGATAACTACACATAACCCTCCTCCTGCTTTGTTTATGTCACACCCCACCATGGTGGAATATGGGGCGCGACGTATGGATATCATCACAACAACAGCGTGTCTATAGAGAGAACTAAATGAAACTGAAATATCATAGATGGCGACACAAATGTCGTGACAATATCTCAACAATGCAGGCGTCTAGGTAAGTAGGTAACAGGCCTACCTCTTACCAAAGACATACAAATAAACAAACATCAAACATATAGGTACCACAACGTTCACTTAATCAAACACAAAATAAAATCTAAGAGGAAAGGGATTCCTCCGAATGCAATCCTAGCAGCCTCTATACTCTAGCCACTTCTAACATCATCTTGCACAACTACCTCACCTGAAAATGACACTAAAATCTGTCAACATAAAGTTGGTGAGAACATAGGTTTAAGTTATCTAGAACATCATAAGAAACCTCGACATCCGCTGTAAATAAGTTGAAGAAAAACAATTTATAGTAATGGACCATAATGTGATAATCATGCTACATGCATCCACAACAAAAATCAAGCCAAGTACCAATCACATCTACAATTCACAAAGCACATTATAACAATCAAGAAGTATCCCGTCACACGCAAAAGAACACACACCACACTATCTGGATCTTTCCCACACCACCTGTGGAAGATGAACTATATCCCCGTCGAGATATCTTGCCTCCGAAGAGACGATGCACAAGTACTCAGGACGGATCGTGCCCCACGCTCCACACACATCACAACTGGTCCCATAGACGCCCATACATCTATGTACCAAAGCCAATCACAATCCAAACAAGATTCACATAGCAGAACACGTACCAAAGCACATATGAGAACACATAAGCACGCAAGTCACACAATAACACATTTATGTCCACACATTTTATAACATAGTACTAAATCATGTTAAAGAACATTTCAAGTGTCATCTCCATCCCATACTGGAAAAAAAACATTTAAAAACGTAGTAAAATGGGACTATGAACTCACCTGATTGCTTCTCCAAAGTCCTTGCTCTAGCAACAAGCTAACAAACCAAAAACACATAAATCAATACATGAACCAACCTCTAAAATAGTTCATCAACCTATGATGGACATCTAACCTCCTCTCATATAAATACCCCATTTATAACTCTAAACACCCCATTACCCTTCCTTAACAAGTCCTTAACTTGGTTAAGTTTAATAACTATCCCGTTCATATTTTACACAAAATAGTCCCAGTTTTTAGGTCTCAAAACTTTAAGTAAAATGTCCACTTAAACATACCCATGGTTTCTGTAAAAGGAATATTCATACCCTTACATATGTTGGCTAACACCTCCCACTTGCCCTAACCTTAAAGCTACTGTTAAGGCCCCGATATACATATATATACTTTTGTCATTCCAGATTTCCTGATTTTAAACGTATTAAAAGTTTGTTACCATTAAGGGGTCTTACCATAAACCACAACCTTAGCCAAAGTGCAGATACTTATTATAATATATAAACCATCTCTCACGTTCGTGAGAAGATCCCAATGCAACCCTAAGTACCCCAAACAACCCAAAACTTAAAAAGAAAACAGGCTGAATTCAAAACTGTTTTGACCTCCGACTGTTGTAACCTGTTTTTGACCCGCTTCCCGACCTCCAATTTAGTTCTAGTTTCTTGAATTGGAAAGCCACTTCAAATAGCTTTCCAGGGGTATGTGGATCGCAAAATAAGAGTT
This sequence comes from Glebionis coronaria, assembly GCA_025667525.1. Classification (NCBI taxonomy): domain Eukaryota; kingdom Viridiplantae; phylum Streptophyta; class Magnoliopsida; order Asterales; family Asteraceae; genus Glebionis; species Glebionis coronaria. Next base: position 538,330,138 of record CM046880.1, read on the forward strand.
TGTAGAACTCCCGATATGATCAAAATAATTGACTCAAAATTATGCCCAGTTTTTAAAAACGGGTTTAACAAAATCAACATCATTAATTAACCCTAATCCCTCTAATTACAAGCCCTAACCCATGTAATAATTATATTATGATTATTACAACATTAATTTACTGTTTTTATATTAAACCCTAACCTAAATCCATCATAAGATTATTAAAGAAAACATAAAAACAATTTAATTAAAAAGAGTATTAAAGATTTTACCTTAGAATTTTTGAAAGAAGAAAAATTAATGAAGAACCCTAAAACCACCATTTATGCCGACCAAACCTTGATCTCCAGGGATTTTATGAGTGTTTTGATTAATAAAAATACTTTATATACTTTCCTAACATGTCCTTGGCCCATATACAAAAGCCCGGTTCCCTTTTTCCCTTTTTTCCCCTTTTCTTTTCTTTTTTTTCACATAACCGACCTATACCCATCAAAATTCGTTTTTTATTTCTTTTTATTATTAATATATGTATTAATAATATTACCTTAATTTACCTTAATTTATTTCAGCTCCTAAAGCTCCCAAAACCTCAAAACCGTAAAACTAGTCAAATTTACGCGTTTTACCGTAAAAGACGTAAAATATACACTTTTAAAAAAAATCTCAAATTTTGAAATAAACTTTATAACTAAGTCCTAAATGACTTAAAACCATCCCAAAAAATATTCATATGGATAATTACCTCACCCGAGACCTCTAAATGCTAAACCGTAAATCCTAAAAAAAAATACTATTACTATAATACTTATACGTATACGTAAACACCACAATATCACCATTTTCATTTCATAGTCACCACTTGTGAGATCATGAACATGAAATAATCGTTCCTCGATTTACTTATGAGTACTCTATACTCATAAAAGATAACCACACCAACCTCGTTCACACAAAATAAACACGTAAACACACAATTCAAGTAAGCACACATAAAATAACCTAAAAGTAAGACCAAGTGACCAACCCAAAACCACGGTTGTCACATCACTCCCTCCTAATAGAAATCTCGTCCCGAGATTCACTCCCAAACTCAAACTTATTCTCAGCAAACAAACGAGGATGCATATCCCTGATAAAACCTTCACATTCAAACGTGAACTCAGTTTACACGAAAATAATCTCAACCAACAGCACATGAGCCTTAACCGTCCGCGAGGAAACTTATCAAAACCATAAAGTTATGTAACCAACCTAACTAAATCTCGCAACTCATCAGACAAGAACTGTCTTGAAACCAAGTTAGGAGCCGTCACATAACTCAACGGGTTTAACACTGTCACCCCGATTTCAGTCTTACTCATAAGTACCATAAATCAAAGCTCATCAAAATATAACCACGTATAATAAGGTCTAAAGAACTCTCAAATTCCTTCCCAACTCATCTCTATGTTAACCCTCCAAGTGTTCATTACCGCAAAATACCCAAAACACGAGTTTAAACCATATTGTCCAAAAATTAACCTTGAACTCAACACTTGTACAATTAATTCGACCAAGCTACTGACTTCCAATTACGAAACTTTCTGAATATTTGAAAAGTATGTTCCGAGTACATAATTTTAGGCTTTTGAATCACCCAAAAACCTTTAAAAACGAATAAGTTATGACCAAAACGATTTTTCTCAAAATCTGCCTAGGCATTAGCGACAGTTTCTGACAGTTAGCGACATATTTTGACAGTTTAGCGACAGTTTCTGCCTACTCCGATTTATAGCAAATTAAAAAAAAACGATTTTTAAACCCTAAAAAAAACCCGTTATTAATTACAAAATTCAAGGTCTAATTTATTTTTATTCTAGAAAATTTAAACTCTCACCCATCATATGATTAATACATGATTTAACATATTTAAGTTAATAAGAACAAGAATTCTAACTAAAGAACAATAACTTTAGGCGATCAAAACCAAAATATTTTAAAATAATCGAGTCATGCTTATATGTTAAAGAATTTATATTCCACCTTATTTGAAACATGATCCCGACACTTCCTTATTTCATCGACTACCAACAACTATTTTTTTTCAATTTGCAAGTTCTATTTTTTTTACCATGTATAACTCGAAACAAAAGGCGTCGTTACCCCAAAAAGAAATCTCCACCATCTCAAATCCTTCACGCCAAAAGTACCGTACAAACAAACATGTGAAATGAGGACCCGAGCAATGCGCTACTACAGAAGTTGAACATCTCAAAGAGAAACGAGCTAGCAACCATCCCAAGAATACAACCGATAAGTAGAAGGGAATTATACATATATAGGCATATGCATACATACACTCAAATCCATCCAACATATACTATACAAGCATGTATTAACTCTCTTTCATGCAATCATACTTGAAAGTCCAGTGGTGTTGTGGCACATATATAATTATGTAGGCCTCCATAATTATACATGTTCTCTTTCACCAATGTACTCCCTCCTATGATGACACTTATAAGAAATTAATACTACACATAACACATAATCCATCAACTCACAAGCACATAACCACACAAGATAAGATCCAAAACCCCATGTATTAAAATAACATAGCCAATGCACGTAACACATAAACTCGTAGTCCAGCTGAACCAGCGTAGACAAAATTCAAAATGTATAAAGAACATGAAAACATAATTAAGCGAAATCCAACAATGACTAGCGTATACGACCATGGTTCCACCCGCACTAATCAAAACTCGTAAAGAAAATAACATGTAGTTAAGTATGAACTTACTATGGTTCAATTCATACTAGTCAAAATATCGCAATAAATAACATCCAAACACATCAATTAATATAAAATGCACACATACTCCTATGACGCCTATATGCAGGGACCCTTAAGCTATAGACTAGGCTACACGACTAGGCAACCTAATTCTCTATAACCATTGGCTCTGATACTATTCTGTCACACCCCACCATGGTGGAATATGGGGCGCGACGTATGGATATCATCACAACAACAGCGTGTCTATAGAGAGAACTAAATGAAATTGAAATATCATAGATGGCGACACAAATGTCGTGACAATATCTCAACAATGCAGGCGTCTAGGTAAGTAGGTAACAGGCCTACCTCTTACCAAAGACATACAAATAAACAAACATCAAACATATAGGTACCACAACGTTCACTTAATCAAACACAAAATAAAATCTAAGAGGAAAGGGATTCCTCCGAATGCAATCCTAGCAGCCTCTATACTCTAGCCACTTCTAACATCATCTTGCACAACTACCTCACCTGAAAATGACACTAAAATCTGTCAACATAAAGTTGGTGAGAACATAGGTTTAAGTTATCTAGAACATCATAAGAAACCTCGACATCCGCTGTAAATAAGTTGAAGAAAAACAATTTATAGTAATGGACCATAATGTGATAATCATGCTACATGCATCCACAACAAAACTCAAGCCAAGTACCAATCACATCTACAATTCACAAAGCACATTATAACAATCAAGAAGTATCCCGTCACACGCAAAAGAACACACACCACACTATCCGGATCTTTCCCACACCACCTGTGGAAGATGAACTATATCCCCGTCGAGATATCTTGCCTCCGAAGAGACGATGCACAAGTACTCAGGACGGATCGTACCCCACGCTCCACACACATCACAACTGGTCCCATAGACGCCCATACATCTATGTACCAAAGCCAATTACAATCCAAACAAGATTCACATAGCAGAACACGTACCAAAGCACATATGAGAACACATAAGCACGCAAGTCACACAATAACACATTTATGTCCACACATTTTATAACGTAGTACTAAATCATGTTAAAGAACATTTCAAGTGTCATATCCATCCCATACTGGAAAAAAAACATTTAAAAACGTAGTAAAATGGGACTATGAACTCACCTGATTGCTTCTCCAAAGTCCTTGCTCTAGCAACAAGCTAACAAACCAAAAACACATAAATCAATACATGAACCAACCTCTAAAATAGTTCATCAACCTATGATGGACATCTAACCTCCTCTCATATAAATACCCCATTTATAACTCTAAACACCCCATTACCCTTCCTTAACAAGTCCTTAACTTGGTTAAGTTTAATAACTATCCCGTTCATATTTTACACAAAACAGTCCCAGTTTTTAGGTCTCAAAACTTTAAGTAAAATGTCCACTTAAACATACCCATGGTTTCTGTAAAAGTAATATTCATACCCTTACATATGTTGGCTAACACCTCCCACTTGCCCTAACCTTAAAGCTACTGTTAAGGCCCCGATATACATATATCTACTTTTGTCATTCCAGATTTTCTGATTTTAAACGTACTAAAAGTTTGTTACCATTAAGGGGTCTTACCCTAAACCACAACCTTAGCCCAAGTGCAGATACTTATTATAATATATAAACCATCTCTCACGTTCGTGAGAAGATCCCAATGCAACCCTAAGTACCCCAAACAACCCAAAACTTAAAAAGAAAACAGGCTGAATTCAAAACTGTTTTGACCTCCGACAGTTGTAACCTGTTTTTGACCCGCTTCCCGACCTCCAATTTAGTTCTAGTTTCTTGAATTGGAAAGCCACTTCAAATAGCTTTCCAGGGGTATGTGGATCGCAAAATAAGAGTTTGTAGAGCTCCCGATATGATCAAAACAATTGACTCAAAATTATGCCCAGTTTTTAAAAACGGGTTTAACAAAATCAACATTATTAATTAACCCTAATCCCTCTAATTACAAGCCCTAACCCATGTAATAATTATATTATGATTATTACAACATTAATTTACTGTTTTTATATTAAACCCTAACCTAAATCCATCATAAGATTATTAAAGAAAACATAAAAACAATTTAATTAAAAAGAGTATTAAAGATTTTACCTTAGAATTTTTGAAAGAAGAAAAATTAATGAAGAACCCTAAAACCACCATTTATGCCGACCAAACCTTGATCTCCAGGGATTTTATGAGTGTTTTGATTAATAAAAATACTTTATATACTTTCCTAACATGTCCTTGGCCCATATACAAAAGCCCGGTTCCCTTTTTCCCTTTTTTCCCCTTTTCTTTTTTTTTTTCACATAACCGACCTATACCCATCAAAATTCGTTTTTTATTTATTATTATTATTAATATATGTATTAATAATATTACCTTAATTTACCTTAATTTATTTCAGCTCCTAAAGCTCCCAAAACCTCAAAACCGTAAAACTAGTCAAATTTACGCGTTTTACCGTAAAAGACGTAAAATATACACTTTTAAAAAAAATCTCAAATTTTGAAATAAACTTTATAACTAAGTCCTAAATGACTTAAAACCATCCCAAAAATATTCATATGGATAATTACCTCACCCGAGACCTCTAAATGCTAAACCGTAAATCCTAAAAAAAAATACTATTACTATAATACTTATACGTATACGTAAACACCACAATATCACCATTTTCATTTCATAGTCACCACTTGTGAGCTCATGAACATGAAATAACCGTTCCTCGATTTACTTATGAGTACTCTATACTCATAAAAGATAACCACACCAACCTCGTTCACACAAAATAAACACGTAAACACACAATTCAAGTAAGCACACATAAAATAACCTAAAAGTAAGACCAAGTGACCAACCCAAAACCACGGTTGTCACATTTATGTCGCCCCATATAGGCTGTGATGGGTTAAATACACTTATGGGTCGAGCCCCTATTAACTTATGTTGAGCTATTGAAGTAGTTGGGTTTATTTGAGCCCATACCAAAAATAACTATATATACATGTTATACTACAAAACCCAAAAGCCCACTTAATAAATTAACGAGATCGTACTTCGTATTTCCCGTAAACAAAATGTATTGTCAAGCACAACTAGGATGTCATGCATTTCATTGATATAAATTTTAGGAGTCGTAATACGATGATTATGTTTAACTAGGTTGTGGATAACATGGTCGTATTCTCGAGATCCTTTGCATTTTCATCCATTTGCTTGGTTTACGAGGTGAGTTTATAGCCCCACTTTTAATTGCTTTTAACTATTTGGGGTGAGAACATTCCTTGTTTTTACGGATGAACATAAGTACCTTAAAACTCATACGTGCCTACATGATGTCTAAGTAGTGATACCCCTAGATGCTTTAGCCCACTATCATGAACCGTTAATTACTTTGTGTAAGCGCAAATTTTATGGATAGATCTATTGGGATTGGCCTCCCTATCTTATGTTGGTTGTGTGACCAAATTGGATACAATTACATTTGAGGTGTTACGAATACTTTGGGGTAGTATTTGCTTGGGCTCTTTTATATAAAATTGCTGGTACGGTTAACGCTTCAGTGTCATGAGCTTAGACGTAGGATATCATGAACGTATTATATTTGATAATAATCTTGTATTTGTTAGAAGATTATTTCCCGGTTGCCTAACAAAAATCTTATGGTTCATCACACTACTTATACTTAAACCTATAAACTTACCGAACTTTGTGTTGACATTTTAGCAATGTTTTTCTCAGGTGTCAAGACGGAGGAGTGACGTGGTTGTGCTATGGAGTTAATAAAAATTATCATGATTTACCTTTGAGACTTGATTTTGATGTATAACATTTGGAAACTTGATTTATGTTGTCATGGTGTGTAAAACAATTTTTTTGGGACCAATTCTATCTTTATGTTTTATGAATGAAAAATGACTTTTCTTAGTTATTCTTGTATATATGTCTCTTGGTTGTCATGATAGTCACATCCTCGTGTAATTGTACACGTGGGCCAAATTTTGGGTGTGACAGATTGGTATCAGAGCCATGGTTATAGAGAACTAGGTTACTGTTAATGCAATAATGATTAAAAACGTTACTTGCATTTTTCGGTCTCGCTTAGTTTTGATTACGACAATATGTAAAAACAAGCATTTACGAAAACAATGAAAAACGAATTCTTGAGTTCAAGTATTTTTCATTTTACCCATTTTCACTTAAGGTATGGATAAACAAGTACTAACCTTAATCAAGTGATCAAGCGATTTAATCTTTTCTTAAAACTCACTTTTTATTAAAAGTGACAAGTTTTTATTAAACTTTATTTTTAAGAAAATGTTTTATTAAATTAATTATTTGAAATTTGAAAACGGCATATTCTTATAGTTGTTAAGAATATCCTTTCAGGATATTTTTATACCCAGATAAGAACTCCACCACTAAAGGACAAAAAGGAGCGGAGTCTAGTCCGGCGGTACCTTAGCGCCTAGGCGGTACCTTATCGATAAGGTAACGCGGGCTGTGATAAGGTACCGCGGGCAGAAATAGCCGTTGGCTCCTTTGTCCTTTAAATAGTTGGCCATTCTCAGCTTTTCACCTCACCTCTTTTGCACATTTATTTCCAGATTCAAACCCCTTCTTTAATCACTCAAATCTTTGATCATTTGTTTGATTATTACTTGTTTAAGAAGTGAATCTTGTTCTTCCATCTCTTCCTCTCCAAGTGCAAAGAGAAGAACACTATCCTAGTGAAGTGTTGAGTCCACCACCAAAGATCTATTTAAGATCAATTTGTATATTCTTGTAGTTGTGTCATAGTTGTGAAGATCCAAGTAGTTGTGTCTATTTGGAAGTTGTGTATGTACTAAGTATAGTTGTGTAGATTGGTCCTAGCTACAATTAGGGCTCGACTTTTAGCTTAGAGTCGGAAATTGGTTAAGCGACGTGTACGGTTTTCTCCACCATAAGGAGCTTGTTGTGTAGTGAACTCTCGAGTAAGGAGTACTCGAGGAGTGGAGTAGGAAAGAGGAGTGAGCTTCGTTGCCGAACCACTATAAATCCTTGGTGTTCAGTTTGATCTTTCTTTACCCTTAACTCTTTACATACCTTATTACTTTTTGCATATACATGTGTTAATATTAGATTAGCTACACTATCATTCTTTATTCTTTGTGGATATATTTTTGTTAGTATTAGTTTAGCTACACTATCATTCTTTATTCTTTCTGGATATACTTATTAGTTTAGCTACACTATCATTGTTCATATTTGTGCATAAGAAGATTTCACATATTTCCTCAAGCCTAAGTTTTTGAAAAAGGATTTTTGGAAATCATTTTTTTAACAAGTAAATTTTAAGAAACTATTCAACCCCCCCCCCCCCCTTCTAGTTTCTACAATTGGTATCAGAGCGGGTTGCTCAAGAATTTTTAAAGTATATTGTATTTTAAAACTTGAATCGATCTATGGATTCCAACAAGTACCTAGAAGGGCAATATATGCAAAGACCACCACTTTTTGAAACCGATAGTTTTATTTATTGGAAAAATAGATTTGAAACTTATGTGAAATCAAAAGATTTAGATCTTTGGCATGTTATTACCAATGGTGATTTTTTACCCTTTCAATTTAATGAAGTTTCTAAAACAAAAGAATTAGTCACTTTTGACAAAGCTAATGATGATACTAAAAAGAAACTTTCAAAAAATAATGAGGCTAAAATGGTGATTTATAATGCTTTACCTAAGAAAGAGTATGAAAGAATTTTTATGTGTGAAACCGCTAAAGATATTTGGAACACTCTTTTAGTAACCCACCAAGGTAATAGCCAAGTCAAAGAAAGTAAAATCGATCTTCTTGTCCAACAATATGAACAATTTGTCATCTTAGAAGATGAAACTATTGATAGTGCATTTGCTAAGTTTAACACCATTATTACTAGTCTAAAAGCACTTGATGAAGGTTTTTCTAGCAAGAACAATGTTAGGAAGTTTCTAAGGGCCTTACATCCAAAGTGGAGAGCAAAAGTCACGGCTATTGAAGAGTCGAAAGATCTCTCAACTTTATCACTCGATGAACTCATAGGAAACTTGAAGGTTCATGAGATGATAATTTTGAAGTACTCGGAATTAGTAAAAACCAAGAGTGAAAGGAAATCTCTTGCACTTAAGGCCAAGAAGGCACAAAGTGACCATGATAGTTCCTCGGAAAGTGATGACGAGGAGTATGCATTGGCGGTGAGAGATTTCAAGAAGTTCTTCAAGAGACGAGGTCAACACGGTAGGCAACCAAACTACGACAAGAAACCATTGTCAAAGAATCGGTTTGTCAAGAACGAAAAAGGTGATAGGAGTTGCTTTAGATGTGGTGATCCAAATCACTTCATTGGTGAGTGTCCAAAGCCCGCTCGTGATAAGAACCACACGGCATTCGTTAGTGGCGCTTGGAGCGATAGCGGTGAAGATGATGATGACAACCCCAAAGAGGAGAAATGTCTTATGGCTCACACTTCTAAAGAGGTACATTCCAAAATCGAATATTATAGCAATGATAGTTCTAACTTAGATGATATTGAATTTGAAGGCAAATATGATAGCTTACACAAACTTAGTCTTAAATTCATAGAAAAGAATAAAACCATAAAATCAACCAAAACTAAGCTTGAAAATGAGATCAGTGAACTTAGGGAGAAATTGGCTATACTTGAGAAAAACAAAGAGGTTGATTTAGGTTGCTTAAGTTGTGAGAAACTTAGATTAGAGAATGATGATCTCAAGAGCACCTCCATTAAATTGGAAAAGTTCATGAAAAGTACTAGTGCTCTTGATGATATGTTAAACAAACAAGTTCATTCTAAGGAAAAACTTGGTCTAGGTTTTAACTCAAATGAAGCCTCAACTAGTGAACCAAAACAAGTCAGGTTTTCACAGAAAACATCTTCTGGACGCGGTTCCACATCTTATGGCGCGGTTCCTTATCGCTATGGAACCGTGGCCATAAATAAGGTACCGCGGCCAGAAGTTGAATTTTGTGAAAATTCTTAACTTTCTGAAAAATCTAAGTTAAATGAAAAACCAAAGCATCTTACTGTTAATAAGGTTCAATTACCCATACTTGACGACAATACTATTAGTAAGTTCTATAAGCCGTTAAGTAAACCTCTCATGGGAAATAGAAGTTTATCTAGATTATCTTCTACTCCACCTAGAGTACGGAATGAGTCTAAGCCTAGAAGTAGAACGACAACGCCTACAAGAGATAATCAAAAGAACTCACGAACTAGAAGTAAAACTCCAACACCTAGAAGGAATAATAATAACTCTAAACCTAGATCAAACACACCTAGGAGAAGTAATAAGCAAAAAAATGGTTACATGAATTACTACCCTCCTCCATTTTGTTCTTCATGGGGAATTCCCACTTCATTCATTCATCCCAATCAAATGCAAGGGATGTTTGGAACTAACAATTTTGGACCCATGAGATATTGGGGACCAAATGTTTGATCTTGTGTATTGTTACCTAGATATGCTTGGGAATTGATTTGGAGCCCGATGAGTGGATTCAGGATAGTGGATGTTCTAAACACATGACGGGTAATCAAAGTTTGTTCTTGCATTACAAAGCATATGATGGAGGTAACGTTACATTCGCTAGTAGTCTACGTGGTAATATCATTGGCAAAGGTACGGTTTCTCTTGACTCCATGACCATTGAAAATGTTGAGCATGTAGATAACTTAGGTTTTAATCTTTTAAGTATAGGTCACATTTGTGATAATCAGTGTAAGGTCATCTTTTCCGAACATGACAGTGAAATCGTAAAAGATGGAAAAGTCATTGGAAAAGGTGTTAGAAAGCATGGGCTTTATGTCATGAAGGTTAATAAGAAGTCAAAAGACAACATATGTCTTGCGACTATAGATGATAGTTCTACTCTTTGGCATAGGAGATTAGGTCACGCTAATATGCGTTTAATTCAATCTTTAGTCTCTAAGGAGTTGGTAAGACACCTCCCCAAGATTAAGTTTGATAGTCACTTTTGTGATGCTTGCAAAGTTGGAAAGCAAGTTCACTCGAGTCACAAAGCCAAGAATTTGGTTTCGACCTCTCGGTGCTTAGAGCTCCTACATATGGATCTCTTTGGACCTTCCGCCATACGGAGTTATGGAGGTAACCTTTATACCCTAGTTATAGTTGACGACTATTCTAGATTCACTTGGACTAGATTTTTGGCATCTAAGAATGAAGCTTTCTATCACTTCGAAATCTTTAGTCGAATAATTCAAAATCAACTAGGATGTTCAATTGTTTCTATTAGGACGGATCATGGTAGGTAATTTGATAATGAAGTGCAATTTGGTGCCTTTTGTGAAGCTCATGGTATTACCCATAACTTCTCGGCTCCTCGCACTCCACAATCAAATGGGGTAGTTGAAAGGAAGAATAGGACTCTCCAAGAGATGAGTAGGACGATGTTAAACGAGCAATCTTTGCCTCAAAAGTTTTGGTGCAATGCCGTAGATACATCGACTTATATTCTCAACCGAATTCTTATTCGACCTTTCCTAGGAAAGACCCCCTATGAGATTCTTAAAGGTAAGAAACCCTCATTAGAATACTTTAGGGTGTTTGGAAGCAAGTGCTTTATCCTCAACACCAAAGACTACCTTACCAAGTTTGACCCAAAGTCTTACGAAGGTATCCTTTTAGGTTATTCCCAAACTAGTAAGGCCTACATAGTCCTAAATAGAACCTCAGGGGCTATTGAAGAATCACTCAACGTAACCTTTGATGAAACCCCTCCTTCACCCAAAACACCACCATTGGTTGATGATGACTTGGATGAATTAGAAGTAGTTAAAGCCAAAGAGGTTAGAAAAATAGGAGTTGAAGACCTTAGTGTTGAAAAGGAAGTAAACATTAAGGAATCTAGGGATCATACTCTCAATAGTGTCATTGGTGACTTAAATCAAAGGACCCTAAGATCTCAAGTCCAAAACCAAAGCAACTTATTTTGTTTTGTCTCCTTGATTGAACCAAAGAACGTTAAAGAAGCTTTGACGGATGAGAGTTGGGTCATTGCGATGCAAGAAGAATTGAATCAATTCGTTGCCAATGATGTTTGGGAACTTGTTCCTCCACCTAGAAGTTCTACCATTATAGGAACCAAATGGGTATTTAGGAATAAGCTAGATGAGAATGGTGTTGTGTCTCGTAACAAGGCTAGACTTGTAGCTCAAGGCTATAATCAACAAGAAGGGATTGATTATGACGAGACATATGCACCGGTAGCTAGATTAGAATCTATTAGAATCCTTTTAGCCTACGCTTGTGCCTTAGATATTAAGCTTCAACAAATGGATGTAAAGAGTGCATTTCTTAACGGTTTGATCAATGAGGAGGTATATGTGGCTCAACCTCCCGGCTTCATTGATTTGAGAAACCGGACCATGTTTACAGGCTTAAGAAAGCACTTTATGGACTCAAACAAGCACCCAAAGCTTGGTATGATAGACTTAAAGCATTTCTTGTAAAACATGAGTATACCATGGGTATGGTAGACAATACACTCTTTACAAAGAAGAAAGGTTCTCACCTCATAATCGTACAAATATATGTTGATGACATTATATTTGGCTCAACTTGTCAAGAATTGTGTGATGACTTTGCCAAAATCATGCATGATGAGTTTTAAATGAGTATGATGGGAGAACTTAACTTCTTTTTAGGACTCCAAATTAAACAAATGGACGATGGTATTTTCTTTAGTCAATCTAAGTACGCTAAAGAAATGCTAAAGAAATTTGGATTAGAAGAATCTAGACCAATGAAGACCCCTATGGCCTCGGATACTAAACTCACCGTAGATGATGATTGTGAGTCGGTAGACAACACCAAATATAGAGGTATGATTGGTAGTTTGTTGTACCTAACGGCAAGTCGACCGGATATCATGTTTAGTGTTTGCCTTTGTGCTCGCTTCTAAGAGGCTCCCAAAACATCTCACCTTGAAGCGGTTAAGCGTATCTTCCGATACATTAAAGGCACTATACATTTAGGATTATGGTATCCTAAAGGGACCGGCGTAGAAACCATTGTCTACGCGGACTCGGATCATGCGGGAGACTATGTGGACCGGAAAAGCACTATTGGAGTTTGTACCTTCATGGGTTGTTGTTTAACTTCTTGGCTCTCCAAGAAACAAACCGCTCTTGCGATATCCACCACGGAAGCCGAGTATGTGAGTGCCGGTAAAGCATGCCAACAAGCTCTATGTATGAAGCAAGCGCTTGTTGATTACGGGATTTCTCTTGATGATGTTCCCATCATGTGCGATAATAAAGGCGCTATAGACCTAAGCAAGAATCCCGTGCAACATTCGCGAACCAAACACATAGAAATTAGACACCATTTCCTTAGGGATAATGTTCAAAAGGGGAACATTACTATTGAAAAGGTGCCCTCCGAAGACAACTTAGCCGATATCTTCACTAAGCCACTTAAGAGGGAACCTTTCAATTACTTGCGTCTAGGTCTAGGATTAATGGAACATCTTCCTTAAATTCCTTTCTTATTGTGTGTTTTCTATTATGACTTTGATTCCTTGAGTATTATAAAATCCTTTTGAAAAATCTTCTCATCTCCTTTTCAAAACTCTCAAAATCTCTTTCGAAAATGGTTGAGAAATTCGTTTGACATTGTTAATTCAATCTAAAAACGATTTTTTCATAGATTCTCGCTATTAATATAGAGCTTACATAATTCATATGTATGATTCTCTCAAACATAGCAAGAACAAGATTGAATCATGGAGGATCATTGTGTCATGACTTAAGGTATTGTCTTACACACCTCCTACATTGATTTTTTAATCCATGTATTTTGGTCAAATCTCTATTTGGTAAGTTTGCATATTTTTTCTTTGTCTATCTTTGCTTTTAAGCATATCCCTATGATAAGTTAGACTAGAAAAATAAGATTTGCTGAAAATCTTCCTCCAAACACCAAACCCTGCTTCTGTAGGCGGTTCCTTATGTGAACCGCGGTACCTTATTGATAAGGTACCGCCAGTATAGATAAGGAACCGCCTACAGTGGGCCTCCTTTTCGGGTTTTTGTCTTAAACTCCAGATTTGATCCAACCTTTTTGAGAATCTTTGTTTCAAACCCTTTGACCACCCCAAAAATACCCTAAGCCTTCCTTATTTAAACCATAAGCATTTTGCATTACTTCACATCCAAAATGTCTTATTCTCCCAATGAAAGCCTTGAATCTCCTCCATTTTCTCCAATTGCTTTCAATCCAAACCCACCCAAGAACACTCTTAATCATATTTCTCCTACCAAGAATGTTGATTGTGGAACTTCTTTTCTTCCACCACCACCCTTTAGTGTTCTTCCTCCTTCTCATGATAATGTCATGCACCATGGAACATATTGTCATTATTGTCAATATCAACATCTTGCTATGGCACACATCTATGAGGAGTTGAGCTACATCAAGAGTCTCTTAATCAAGCCTCCTCTTCACTTTGATTATGAGATCTCCAACAAGCCACCACCACCACCCTCTGCTATTACCTTGTCTTTCTTATAAGCATTGATTGCTTATCTTCAAGACACCACATTCAAGCAAATCTTAGAATTCTAGAATAACTAGGATTAGATTTATGCTTTTGGCTTATTTCCTTTTTCCATACTTCTTTGTATGATGTTTCTTTTAGTAACCTATCTTGGATCTTTGTCTTTGTGTTTTCTTCTCTTTTTATTTTTTTTTGTGACCTATTGCTATATATTGTTGGTTGCTTATTTTGTTCAACTAACCCCTCTATGTAGCTTGTCACCATATCTCGATTCCTCGGTGCCCCAAGCTAGGGGGAGTAAGCACCAAGGGGGAGTCTTTGCAAAGTCCGTTTCTTCAACACCGGATTACGCAACCTTTTTGCTTCGACAAAGGGGGAGAAATGAATAAACTCGTCTTCGAAAATCTTGTTTTTGTGTGATTGAGTTTATGTATTGTCGGAATCAAAAAGGGGGAGATTGTTAATGCAATAATGACTAAAAACGTTACTTGCATTTTTCGGTCTCGCTTAGTTTTGATTACGACAATATGTAAAAACAAGCATTTACGAAAACAACGAAAAACGAATTCTTGAGTTCAAGTATTTTTCATTTTACCCATTTTCACTTAAGGTATGGATAAACAAGTACTAACCTTAATCAAGTGATCAAGTGATTTAATCTTTTCTTAAAACTCACTTTTTATTAAAAGTGACAAGTTTTTATTAAACTTTATTTTTAAGAAAATGTTTTATTAAATTAATTATTTGAAATTTGAAAATGGCATATTCTTATAGCTGTTAAGAATATCCTTTCAGGATATTTTTATACCCAGATAAGACCTCCACCACTAAAGGACAAAAAGGAGCGGAGTCTAGTCCGGCGGTACCTTAGCGCCTAGGCGGTACCTTATCGATAAGGTACCGCGGGCTGTGATAAGGTACCGCGGGCAGAAATAGCCGTTGGCTCCTTTGTCCTTTAAATAGTTGGCCATTCTCAGCTTTTCACCTCACCTCTTTTGCATATTTATTTCCAGATTCAAACCCCTTCTTTAATCACTCAAATCTTTGATCATTTGTTTGATTATTACTTGTTTAAGAAGTGAATCTTGTTCTTCCATCTCTTCCTCTCCAAGTGCAAAGAGAAGAACACTATCCTAGTGAAGTGTTGAGTCCACCACCAAAGATCTATTGAAGATCAATTTGTATATTCTTGTAGTTGTGTCATAGTTGTGAAGATCCAAGTAGTTGTGTCTATTTGGAAGTTGTGTATGTACTAAGTATAGTTGTGTAGATTGGTCCTAGCTACAATTAGGGCTCGACTTTTAGCTTAGAGTCGGAAATTGGTTAAGCGACGTGTACGGTTTTCTCCACCATAAGGAGCTTGTTGTGTAGTGAACTCTCGAGTAAGGAGTACTCGAGGAGTGGAGTAGGAACGAGGAGTGAGCTTCGTTGCCGAACCACTATAAATCCTTGGTGTTCGGTTTGATCTTTCTTTACCCTTAACTCTTTACATACCTTATTACTTTTTGCATATACATGTGTTAATATTAGATTAGCTACACTATCATTCTTTATTCTTTGTGGATATATTTTTGTTAGTATTAGTTTAGCTACACTATCATTCTTTATTCTTTGTGGATATACTTATTAGTTTAGCTACACTATCATTGTTCATATTTGTGCATAAGAAGATTTCACATATTTCCTCAAGCCTAAGTTTTTGAAAAAGGATTTTTGGAAATCATTTTTTTTAACAAGTAAATTTTAAGAAACTATTCAACCCCCCCTTCTAGTTTCTACAGTTACTTTTATAAAAATCATTTTTACAAAGGTTTTTGGTTAAAAACAAAATCTTGGAAAAAGAGTAACACTAGACTATAACTACCTCTCCACCTCCATGGACCACTTCACTTCACGTCTTCGACACAAGTAAGTTGGAAGTTAAGATTACGTTATATTACCTCGTTACATTTATTACCACGCTATTACATCATTACAAGTACTAAATGACATAATTTATAACTCTATGCTAAATGGTTTGTGCCATGCTATATGAACGCAAAATCGATTTTATTTCGACGCTACTTGAAACGCTATGCTTAATGGTTTGTGTCATGCTATACGAATGCAAAATTGAATTTTATTTTGACGCTACTTGAAACGCTATGCTTAGTGGTTTGTGCCATGCTATATGAATGCAAAATTGATGTTTATTTCGAGACTACTTGAAACTTTATGCTTAATGGTTTGTGCCATGCTATATGAATGCAAAATTGAATGTTATTTCGACACTACTTGAAACTTTATGCTAAATGGCTTGTGTCATGTTACGTGAATGCAAAATTGATACTATTTTGACATTACTTGAAAACCCTACGCTAAATGGTTTGTGCCATACTATGCGAATACAATATTGGTCTTGTATCAACATGTCTTGAATTTTTTTTGCTAAATGGTGTGTGTCATAACAAACTAAAGTTACAACATATTGCAAAATTGATTTATCCTTACACATGCCTTTCTTAATTTGGTTGTGACATGTCTACCTCGCCCGAAGATTTGATGTACCTCGTGAGTTCATCCACGAATGGAGCATGACGCGAGTCCTCCACTAGTGGTGCCACACCTCTATCATTCACTCGAGGAGAGCCGAGTGCTCGTGCACCTACTCGCTCCTCACCACCACCACTCATTTGCTACACAAGACGTGGAAAGGCACCGATAATTCCTCCCTCCACCTCCTCATCTCATGCACCAAGGGCCCCTCGCTAACATCGTACCGAGAGGATGTCCGTGAGGCCATCTATGTTCGGGAAAATACTAGCCACAAGACACTTAGACCCCACCCACATGATCCGCAAGTCTCCAAAGCCACCATCCGTGAGAGTGCCTCCTAGGCACGATACCCCTCTTCGACCCATCATGCCCATGCCACCCCCACCTTGCGGCCTTAATAGAGCCGAATGCTCCGCGGCCGCCGAGGCACGTGGGATGCCCCCTCACCGTTTTACGAGACTTGCTACCTTGCGAAGCAAGGTGACCCATGTGCTTCGCAACATGGGTGGACTATCTTACGAGTCATTGGTGAGACTCGAGGCTTGCTACGAGGCGGTTATCGCGGACCTAGGTAGGAATGCCCCACCCCCACCCGACCGTTACGTGGGACTTGCTAGGAGGATTGAGGACCAACACTATGAGGTTGGAGCATTGCGTACTCTTTTTCATAGAGCTTCGATCGACATGTCCGAGAGGATCGCGGCTCTCGAGCATCATTTCTACTGTGGTTATGCTTAGTTTACTTATGTGCACCTCATTCCAAATTTTCCTTTTGCATGTGATTGTAATCTTTAAAACTCCTAAGACTATGTGGTAACTTCTTTGTACTCATTTTATGATGGAATGGATTATTTTGTGCACTACATAACTTGTTGATCATCAATTCATTGTTTGCGATATTGTGTTTGTGACATACTTGTACTCTTTAGCCATGAACTTGTGATACTAACCTTACCATGAACTTTGTTACGGTTATAGGACTATGGCACCTAAAACCCACAAGAATAGAGTCACCCAATCCGGCCGTACCCATCACTATCGACCCATCGGTATTGAGCCAAATGATCGCCGATGGAGTTGTCGCCGCTCTTGCCGCCAACGAGACTAATCCAAGCACGCAAGAAGAAACGAATCAAGTGCCAACTCTGATACCCCCTACTCGTGCGTGCTCATACAAGGAATTTCGCTCATGCTTCACTAGCACTTTTAATGGCACCGAAGGCGCTGTGGGCCTTGCATTATGGATTGAGAGACTTGAATCTCAATTTAGTGTGAGCAATGTCATCGAAGGTGACAAAGTGAAGTTTAGCTCTAGCACCTTGGTTGATGGTGCATTGACTTGGTGGAATATCCATGTGAAAGTCGTAGGTTTGGAAGCGGTCAACGCTACTCCTTGGGCTCATTTCAAGGGAATGATTCTCAAAAAGTATTGCCCTAGGAATGAAATGAAAAGATTGGAAGCTGAATTGTGGAACCTTCGTGTACATGGAGTTAATTTGATGGCTTACACTCAAAGATTCCAAGAGTTGAGATTAATGTGTCCCGAAATGATACCAAATGAGACATGAGCCGTGGAAAGATTCATCGTTGGACTACCACCTTCAATCCGAGGAGATGTAATATCTTCAAAACCCAATGATTTGAACGAAGCCATTGAAATGGCAGATGGTTTGATGGACTCCGTCAACTTAGAGGGTGGTGATAATAAACGGAAATGGGAAGGGAACCATGGCCCAAATCATGGTGACCACCCTAACAAACGCCAAGATGTGGTAAAAGTGTTCAGTGTGAACGGTGGATCCGGTTACCAAGGAAAGCTACCGTTTTATGGTAATTGTGGCAAACACCACAATGGTGCATGTGGAGGCACGTGTCACAATTATGGGAAACCCGGTCACTTCGCCAAGTATTGTCGTAGTGCGCCAAATCCCACGAACCAACGGACTCCTATCACTCCAAATGCTCAATACGCGGATGTCACTTGCTATGGTTGTGGCGAAAAAGGTCACTTTAAGAATAGGCGTCCTAAAGCTACCACTCAAGGCCGAGGAAACCAAATCCAAGGCAATAACAACAACAACAACCAAGCTCGTCGACAACCTCGTCAAAATCATGGAAATCCAAATTGTCAAAACAATGGAAATCAAACGAGAGCACCGGGATGTGTGTACGCTTTATGTGCCGAAGCGGCTATCCAAGACAACAACGTGGTCACCGATACGTTCCTTATCAATAACATCTATGCTTCCGTATTATTTGACTCCGGTGCCGATAGAAGTTTTACATCCATTGCTTTTAGTGAACTATCAAATGCGAACCCCACCCCGTTAGATGTCGACTATAATGTGGAATTAGCCGATGGTAAATCGATCACTACAAACAGCGTACTTAAAGGTTGCACCCTAAGCCTCAAAAACATTCCTTTCATCATCGACCTTTTACCAATCGAACTTGGAAGCTTTGACGTTATCATTGGTATGGATTGGCTATCCAAGTACCATGCGGAGATAATTTGCCACGAAAAACAAGTCCGTATTCCTTACAGAATCCGAACCTTAACCGTCCTCGGTGAAAAGAATGGTGCGAAAAGCCGGGCTAGTTTAAATGTCATCTCATGTACTAAAACTCAAAAGTATATCGAAGAAGGTCGTCCTATTTTCCTTATTCAAGTTACTAGTAAAAACGAAGTTGAACCGAAGGAGAACAAAATTGAAGACGTTCCAATTGTTTGTGATTTTCCCGAAGTCTTCCCCGAAGACCTACCCGGATTACCTCCACTTCGTTAAGTAGAATTTCACATCGAGCTAACTCCCGGAGCCGCACCCGTTGCAAGAGCACCTTATCGACTAGCGCCCGCCGAAATGAAGGAATTAGCCGATCAACTAAAAGAGCTTACCGGGAAAGGATTCATAAGACCGAGTTCCTCACCTTAAGGAGCCCGGTTTTATTTTTGAAAAAGAAAGACGGATCGTTCCGCATGTGCATCGATTATCCCGAATTGAACAAACTCACTATAAATAATCGTTACCCTTTACCAAGGATCGATGATTTGTTTGATCAACTTCAAGGTTCGAGCATTTATTCAAAGATTGACCTTAGGTTGGGCTATCATCAACTTAGAGTTTGAGAAGAATACATTTCCAAGACGGCGTTTCGAACCTGATACGGTCATTTTGAATTTCAATTCATGCCATCTGGGTTAACCAATGCACCCGCGGTATTCATAGGACTTTATGAACCGCGTGTGTAAACCTTATTTGGACAAGTTCGTGATCGTGTTTATTGACGATATTCTTATCTACTGTCGTAATAAGGAAGAACACGAGGAACACCTAAAGAAAGTTTTGGAATTGTTGAAACAAGAAAGATTATACGCCAATATTTCAAATTGTGAATTTTGGATTCACACGGTACAATTCCTTGGACACGTGATCGATAGTAGTGGTATCCACATGGATCCCGCTAAGATCGAAGCGGTAAAGGATTGGGAGACTCCTACGACTCCTACGGAGATTCGCCAATTCCTTGGACTTGCCAGTTATTATAGACGATTTATCAAAGGATTTTCGAAAATCGCTAAGTCTATGACGGAATTGACTCAAAAGAACAAGAATTTTATTTGGGGAGACGACCACGAAACTTCTTTCCAAACTCTCAAACAAAAACTTTGTGACGCGCCCATTCTCGCATTACCCGAGGGTAGTGAAGACTTTGAAGTATATTGTGATGCTTCGATTAAAGGTCTAGGCGCGGTTCTCATGCAAAGGAAAAAGGTCATTGCTGACACTTCTCGACAACTAAAACTGAACGAAGAAAACTACACTACTCACGATTTAGAGCTAGGCGCGGTTGTCTTTGCTCTCAAAATTTGGAGACACTACCTCTACGGTACTAAGTGTGTACTTTACACCGATCACAAAAGTCTTCAACATATCTTGGACCAAAAAGAACTCAACATGAGACAACGACGTTGGTTGGAACTACTTGGAGACTACTATTGTGACATTCGTTATACCCCGGGAAAAGCTAACGTTGTAGCCGATGCCTTGAGTAGAAAACCTCGTGAGCGAATTGAGCCTTAGTGATGAATATTGGCTTAAACATACCCGCTAAAATCTTAGAATCCCAACGAGAAGCTATTAAGATAGAAAACATCGATAAAGAAGAAGCCGGTGGAATGATCACCAAGAACCTCGTTACACGTGCCGATGGAACATTATGTCTTGACAATAGAAGTTGGTTACCTCGTTACGGTAATGTCCGAGCTCTAATTATGCATGAATCACACAAGTCCAAGTATTCGATCCACCCCAGGTCGGACAAAATGTATCATGACATGAAAATGTTCTATTGGTGTCCAAACATGAAAGCCGACATTGCGAATTATGTTGGTAAATGCCTAACTTGCGCCAAAGTTAAGGTTGAACACCAAAAGCTTTCCGGATTACTAGTCCAACCTAGGATCCCGGAATGGAAATGGGAGAGAATTACTATGGACTTTATTACCAAACTTCCTAAAATGTCCGCGGTTTATGACACCATTTGGGTCATCGTTGATCGTTTGACGAAGACCGTACACTTTCTCCCTATGAAGGAAAACGACAAAATGGATCAATTGGCACGATTATGCTTGAAAGAAATCGTTTCTAAGCACGGCATACCAATATCTATCATATCGAACCGAGACGGTCGATATTGCTCGAGATTTTGGCAATCTCTCTAAGAAGCGTTGGGAACGCAATTCGACATGAGTACGGCTTATCATCCTCAAACGGACGGCCAAAGCGAAAGAACCATCCAAACATTAGAGGACATGATTCACGCGTGTGTAATCGACTTTGGAAACGGATGGGATCAACACTTACCGTTAGTAGAATTTTCGTACAACAATAGCTACCACATTAGCATTAAAGCGGCACCGTTTGAAGCACTTTACGGTCGAAAGTGTCGTTCACCCGTTTGTTGGCCGGAAGTTGGTGACGCACAACTTACCGGTCCGGAAATTATCCACGAGACAACGGAGAAAATTGTCTAAATCAAGAGTCGTATGCAAGCGGCTCGCGATCGACAAAAGTGTTATGCCGACAAGAGACTAACGCCTTTGGAATTTAAAGTCGGTGATCGAGTAATGTTGAAAGTTTCACCATGGAAAGGTGTAATCCGTTTTGGTAAACGAGGAAAGCTAAACCCACGATATATTGGACCTTTCGAAATTATTCAACGCATTGGTGACGTTGCCTATCGTTTGGAGTTACCTCAAGAACTTAGTCGTGTGCATAATGTTTTCCACATTTGCAACTTGAAGAAATGCCCATCCGACGAGACACTCGTTATACCAATGGACGAAATCCAACTAAACGATAAACTCGTGTTCGTTGAAGAACCCGTCGAAATTATGGAACGAGAAGTTAAACGACTCTAACAAAGCCGTATACCAATTGTTAAAGTGCGTTGGAATGCACGTAGAGGACCCGAATTTACTTGGGAATGCGAGGACCAATTCAAGGTGAAATACCCGCACTTGTTCACTAATGTGGTGTCGACTTAAAATGTATCGTTAATTTTGCTTTGCGGACAAAGCCCTCTTTTGGGAGAGCGAATGTAACAACTTGAATTTTCGCGTCTTATTATTATAATAAAGACGTGCTCGTTATTAAACGTTTTACTTATTAACGGTTTGCGCCAGTTATGAATGTTTACTAAACCTTCGAGAATACACGTATCCACTCTTGCTTAAGTCGTGTTATTGAGTTTGTATTATGTTGTACACATTGTTAACATTTGTACGCGTCTAAAACATCATAGTCATGTGATTTACCCTTAATGGGCCGAGTGTCATGTTGGTTCACCCTTAATGGGCCAAGAACTATTTACTAAATGGACCGAGTATTATTAACCTAGATGGGCCGGACAGCCCACTAAAACCCTGCTGGGCCGAATCCAACTAGAAAATACACTAACTATGGAATTGAGAACAAATGTTATGAAACCTCCATTTAGTATAAACCTGGGAACAAATGCAGTCAAACCAAGTCAACTCCAAAAAACTGGAAAATCATTTTTTTACAAACCCACTGAGCACATCAGTCCAGCACACATGCCGAAATTGCCGATTATGGGCATGTCACAAGCATACCAAAACCAAAACTAGGCAAACCCTATACCTTTTGAGATGTTGTATGGTAGGAAGTGTCGCGCCCTAATCTGTTGGGGTCAGGTGAGCGAACGACTGATTGAGGATCCAGAGATGATTAAGGTGACTAATGAGAAGGTCGCCGTTGTAACAACTTGAATTTTCACGTCTTATTATTATAATAAAGATGTGCTCATTATTAAACGTTTTCCTTATTAACGGTTTGCGTCGGTTATGAATGTTTACTAAACCTTCGAGAATACACGTATCTACTCTTGCTTAAGTCGTGTTATTGAGTTTGTATTATGTTGTACACATTGTTAAAATTTGTACGCGTCTAAAACATCATAGTCATGTGATTTACCCTTAATGGGCAGAGTGTCATGTTGGTTCACCCATAATGGACCGAGAACTATTAACTTAATGGACCGAGTATTATTAACCTAGATGGGCCGGACTGCCCACTAAAACCCTGCTAGGCCGAATCTAACTAGAAAATACACTAACTGTAGAATTGAGAACAAATGTTATGAAACCTCCATTTAGTATAAACCTGGGAACAAATGCAGTCAAACTAAGTCAACTCCACCAACTGGAAAATCATTTTTTTACAAACCCACTGAGCACATCAGTCCAACACACAGGCCGAAACTGCCGATTATGTGCATGTCACAAGCATACCAAAACCAGAACTAGGCAAACCCTATACCAAAAGTACTGATTAAATACCCACACTCTTTTCACAGTCCAGATTACAAAACATCATCTATCAAAATAAATCTGGGTTAACAAAATAAGTTCTGGTAGAAATCTTTAAGCAAGAGGCGAAGCCTTGATTCAATCGAGCCAAAATCCTCCTTTCTGTCTGAAAACACCAAACCGGGATCTACTTGTGTGAGTCCTCTATCCACATTTCTTTTTTTTACTTACCTATTTGTGCTTGTCCATTTAAAACCCACCTGCGAAAACAACCATGATTCGTGTTAGATTTTTCGAAACCATACCAAATAAGCACTAAGATTGTAAATGACGAAAATGATTGACAATAGCAAGACCTTTGGACCCATGACCCTAAATTTAATATATCGAGACCTTTATTCACATGTTATGTAAAAACAGTAACAAATTAACTAATGGTAACACTAGAAATCAAAAACCCATTCGGATCCTATGAAGATAAGTTGGCCGAAACCCTAATTTTCTAATTATCAATCAAAACATGAAATTAATACAATTCTTTTTACACAAACATTAGTTAAACCCAATTTAACCCGCGTGTATAAAAACCCCCAAATTTACCGAAACCCTAATTTTTATAAACCGGTTTTATAATGAAATTAACATGATTATATACCCGATAACACTAATTATTTGTAATTAAACACTAGATTTAGAAAAGCCCCAATTAAATTGAAACATTAATTTAATTAAGTTAAATCCGAGAAAACCCTTATGATAAAAATACGAATCAAATGATTTGGAACCAATAAAACCTCTTTTATTATCGGAAACATGAACAAAAGTTATTTGAAAACATTTCTTTTAGAGAAAGTGAATAGAACTTATCTTTGTTTAAAGAAGCACCATCGAACCACCCTAAAACCATCTTGGAATCGGATTAATTGTGATATGGGGATAAAAACCCCATGACCCACACGTGTCTAATAATTTAGAACACCCTTTTGAGTTATGTATGAGTCAGATTTGTAGTAGTTTGTTATGGATGATAATAGATCTAACTTTGGGATGAGGGAAAGTTATGAGTCGGCTAGGAGTGTTTTGGGAGAGAGAGAGAGAGTCACTGTGAGTTTTGGAATGATAACTCCACATAACCCTCCTTCTGCTTTGTTTATGTCGCCCCTTATGGGCTGTGATGGGTTAAATACACTTATGGGTCGATCCCCTATTAACTTATGTTGGACTGTTGAAGTAGTTGGGTTTATTTGAGCCCATACCGAAAATAAATATATATACATGTTATACTACAAAACCCAAAAGCCCACTTAATAAATTAACGAGTTCGTACTTCGTATTTCTCGTAAACAACATGTATTGTCAAGCACAACTAGGATGTCATGCATTTCATTGATATAAAGTTTAGGAGTCGTAATACGATGATTATGTTTAACTAGGTTGTGGATAACGTGGTCGTATTCTCGAGCTCCTTTGCATTTTCATCCATTTGCTTGATTTACGAGGTGAGTTTATAGCCCCACTTTTAATTGCTTTTAACTCTTTGGGGTGAGAACATTGCTTGTTTTTACGGATGAACATAAGTACCTTAAAACTCATACGTGCCTACATGATGTCTAAGTAGCGATACCCCTAGATGCTTTAGCCCACTATCATGAACTGTTAATTACTTTGTGTAAGCGCAAATGTTATGGATAGATCTATTGGGATTGGCCTCCCTATCTAATGTTGGTTGTGTGACCAAATTGGATGCAATTACATTTGAGGTGTTACGAATACTTTGGGGTAGTATTTGCTTGGGCTCTTTTATATAAACTTGTTGGTACGGTTAATGCTTCGGTGTCATGAGCTTAGACGTAGGATATCATGAACGTATGCTATTTGATGATAATCTTGTATTTGTTATAAGATTATTTGTTGGTTGCCTAACAAAAATCTTATGGTTCATCACACTACTTATACTTAAACCTATAAACTCACCGACCTTTGTGTTGACGTTTTAGCAATGTTTTTCTCAGGTGTCAAGGCGGAGGAGTGACGTGGTTGTGCTATGGAGTTAATAAAAATTATCATGATTTACCTTTGAGACTTGATTTTGATGTATAACATTTGGAAACTTGATTTATGTTTTCATGGTGTGTAAAACAATTTTCTTTGGGACCAATTTCTATCTTTATGTTTTATGAATGAAAAATGACTTTTCTTAGTTATTCTTGTATCTATGTCTCTTGGTTGTCATGATAGTCACATCCTCGTGTAATTGTACACGTGGGCCAAATTGAGGGTGTGACAGCCGTCGCCAAGGCGAAGCTGCAGGAAGCTCGTGCTCGACAGAAGAGTTATGCTGATATGCATCGTAGAGATCTATTCTTTGACGTAGGTGATCATGTTTTTCTCAAGGTATCACCAGCACGTGGAGTCAAGCGTTTTGGAATCAGAGGGAAGCTCAGTCCTCGCTTCATCGGACCGTTTGACATCATTGAACGCGTCGGTGAAGTGTCATATCGTTTAGTGTTACCGTCTCAGCTACCACACGTTCACAACGTGTTCCATGTGTCCTTACTAAGAGGATACACCTATCATCCCCTTCATGTTGTTCAGTATCCGCTTGATCATATTCAAGATGATCTTTCATACCTCGAAGAACCTGAGAGAGTTCTTGAACGACAAGATCGTATCATGCGAAGGAAGATGATCCCATTCGTCAAAATCCTCTGGAGGGATAATCCTGAGCGGGAAGCCACTTGGGAGACGGAGGAGTCTTTACGGACTTCTTACCCTTGTTTCTAGTTTTGATTCAGGTACGTTTTCTTTCAGTTTACGTTTTCTCTAATTCGAGGACGAATTATTCTTTTAGAGGGGAAGAGTTGTAAAACCCGCATTAAAATACCATGAGCAGTACACGTGAACAGTAAATACACGAGAATTTGATATATTTAAAACTTTCCATTTATAATATATTACACGTGTCACGATATTAAATAACAAGTATTTATGTATATTATAAATGTAACATGAACACGACATTCAAAACACGACAATTAAATACGAACACACACGAATATTAATTTAGCTAGAAAAACATATAGTTTGACCTATGGGCTTATGTTGGTCGCGGCTTAGCAAGCAATAAGGAAAGGAATGGGCCTTTTGGCCCATGACCCAATACTAGTCCTACACAAACTAATCTCTAGGGGAATTTATCATAATACAGTTTTACAAAATTAACAAAAACCCTAGCTTTTGTCCTCCTCCTTGTCGCTGGCCTACACAAGAACACAAGGGTGTTCGGGTTGAGTTTGATCTTTGATTTTTAGTGATACGTGTTCATAAGTCTTAATCATCTACGCATTCGGTAATCACCACAACCTTTTCTTTTTATTTTATTATGATGAACATGTGGTTAACCTTAAAAACAAAACATAAAACATGATTAAGATTAAACAAGAACCAAGATTAAAAGTTGTTTGGGGTTGGTTTAGTTTGGCTGACACACAACTGAGAGCACAAGGCTCTCGGCTTGCTTTGTTCTCACCACCACCGAGACCTTAAGGTCTCGGCTTGGTTGGGTTTGGCTCGGACGTATGGAAAAAGGGAACCCCGACCTCGCGTCGGGGTGTGTTTGTTTGGTTTAGTGTCAACCGAGACCACCATGGTCTCGGTGGGACTTGTTTGTGCAACAGTGGGAAACCGGCTACAGTCGGGGTCTCGTTTGGTTCGGCAGTGGGTAGCCGACATCGAGCAGGGGGAACAATGGCCAGGTAGTGGCAACCGGCGAGTCGGGTAGCCACTGGCCGTGGGTTAGCCGCCGGCTATGTGGTGTCGGCTAGGCATTTTCGGGCTCGGGATTATTTTATAACACGGGTTCGGGCTCGGAAATTTAATAAAATCAGTTTATTTTATTTATTTGACAAGACTTAGGTTTTAAATATTAAAATTAATATTTCATGATTTAACCTAAGTATTTAATTAGCCTAATTTAATTAAACATGTTATTTTAATTAAATTCATATAATCTATAGTTTATTAAATTGGCCATGTTAATTATTTAATAAGCTATAACATTTACTCAGTGACTTGTATTTTACTAATAAGCTTAAACTTATATTTTTAGCTTAATAATTCAGCTTATTTCTAATTTTGGAAACCTACTATTTTAGGAAACCTACTATTTTTAAAAAGTTACTTAGTATTACAATACAAGTATTATAATACCTTATTACATGAATATAAACAACAGAATACAAGAATAATTACAGTTAATATTTAAAACAGTTAAAACATGACAGAACATGAATAATAAGCTAAGAACAGACATAACCAGTAAAATACACGTATCTTACATAACTCATACACGTCCCTATTCTTATGTAGTATTATCCGTCAAGGCGGACTAGGTTCTTCAGCGTTTCCGTTAGCTTCTACTGGACACAAGGTATGAATTTCTCGTCCTTCAGTAAGGACAATCTCTTCCTTTATTAAGATTTCCCGTATGCAGCCAAATATTTTCCCAGTGGTTACAGATTTAAATGCTTATGTTTTATTAGTTACCTTAGCCATATACATGCATGCTAGTTTCACCTAGTTATGGAGGTACCATAACCATAACACTGGAGGCACCAGTGTTATGACTTCACCACGGCAAAGTGATAGCTCGTGGCGTCCCTTTAGTTTATTTGGCCTTTATTATTATTATTATATTATCATGTGGGGCGTATGAGTGCATCCTAGTTACAGTTTTATTCAAGATTTACATGGTGAATGTGGTATGTTCCTTGCATCCTTCACAAGGAGCTGATCCCTCCTACCTAGACCATATTAATTAGAGGCACCCCCTCTAATTACTTGACGAGGTCACCCCTCCAAGTATTCATATACGTTGTTGACCTCATGACCTATATTGGATTTTGGTATATTAAACTAATACATATTTTCATAAGTAAACATAAGCTATGTTTTCAGAACTAAAACCAGTAAACATGTTATACGTCTAGGTTTCCCATGACTTATTCATTTCCGCTGCTATTCATGCTTTCTATGCTCTTTACATGCTTTCATTATTCTATGTCTTTCCATGCTTTATTGTATATCCGTGCACTGGGCGTTATGCTCAGCCGTTTTCCATTTCCATGTTCCCAAACGGCAGGTACCCAAGGTCGTAAGTAGGATCTCAAGAGTATTTGCATTCAGATGGAAGCTATCCAGCCTTCTATATTTTATGCATTCATCATACTTTATCTTACTTTATTTCATGCTGGACATTGTTTAGTCCTTTCCTTTACAATACTTATATTTGCTTGTGTTTGAATTACTTGGACTACCGATGTTTGTTTCCGGTATTTCCTTTTATGGTCATGAATGTTTTGACATTTACCTTGCATGCTTTGATGACACGCCATAAATTATTGTGATATTTCATTTTACCAAATGGGGTGTTATAGAGCTGGTCCTCAAGAAAGCAAGATTGTACGGCGTTGTCCCTCGTAGAAGCAGAATATGTGTCTCTATCCGTGTGTAGTGCTCAAGTCCTTTTGATGAGAACACAACTCACAGATTATGGCTTTCACTTTAACAAAGTTCCTATTTATTATGATTCACAATTAGCCATACACATATCTTGCAACCCGGTCCAACACTCCAAGACCAAGCACATAGCTGTCCGATTCCATTTCATAAAGGAGCACGTGGAAAGAGGAACGATCGAACTATTTTTTTGTCAAGACGGACTACCAACTGGCCGACATCTTCACCAAAGCTCTTTCTCAAGACATATTTGAATTCTTGGTTCTTCGACTTGGTATGCGTAGTTTCACTCCCGATGAGCTTGAACGGCTTGCACATTAGCAGTAACCTTGTATATATCTATCAGTAAATCAAAATACAAAAATATAAAACCTATAAAAAAATTTAAAAAAATGAAAAAATCTTTCAAAAATGCCAAAAATATTATTCTTCGACATGTCTCTCAGCATCGATAATATGGACGCACTTAGAAATGTCGCTCTATAACGACACGGGTATGTACATAAAGTTCAAATTGGAGTTCATATGTTTTCAAAACATGTCTTTTCTATTTTCTTCTCATAATGGCTTATAGTCACATATCAGACTATAACCTGGTCTCCAAAGAAAGGAAAGTTTATGACTTATCCTCAACAACGGGAAATTAATTTTTCTTGGTCATGGGCTTATAGTAAACATTCAAAGTTTTAAGCTCATGAACACAAGGAAAATGTTCATTTATGTACGTTATTCCTCAACAACAGGAAATTAAATTTTCTTGGATTTGAGCACAATTTTTCAAAATATTTTCAAAAAATAATTTTCATATTCTTTCAAAATTGTGTGCTCATATACTCCCCTATCTTAACTAGAATTTTTTTCGAGGGGGAGTATAAACATCTCATAACATATAGTTCCAAATTTCCATGAAACATTATTCTCTCCATCTTACATCACTAGTATATCAAAAATTTCACAAACACATGCAATTTTTGAGGGGGCGAATAGTGATAAAATGTGATCAAAATGTGTCATTTAGGATAATATCTTTGATATAAGTGTTTTCTCGTCCTAATATGTGCAAATATCTTTCATTTTATGTTGCACATATGTAGGGGAGCGTTTTTTGGTGATTTAGAAAACTATCAAGGTGTAAACATCAATTTCATTAACACATTGATTGCTTTTTCAATCGGTTTTTCTGGTCACGATATATATACCCTTCAACTCATTAATTCACGACGGTATTGGTGTCAAAAGGCGGTTAGGTATTCGTCCTATGATCCAACCAGAACTAGAGGGATCTTCCCAGGGACAATCCATTAGAATTTAGAAGTCCTTAGGAAAGATGGAGTAGTTGAGTGTAGGGTAAAAATGCCGACTAATGACTTAAGCTAGCACTAGAACAATCACAACAAGGTGCTAGTTATGACGTCTTGGTAAGCATTAAAGGGGTTGAAGAATGAAAAAGAAATGTAAGGATAAAGGGTGTAAAGAAAGCAACCCTCCATACAACTTAAGCAGAAACCAGGTCAACACATCTACTATCAGAATCACTTAGATGATTTCTGGTATTAAAGACAAAGCATCATGGACCCAGTGATGCAATGCACAACCCTTTCCAGCCTACTCAAGCTTCTCTCAAAAGAAGTTTGATTTATTTTCACGGAGTTTAACTCATTTCTATCGACTTTCTCACTCCGATATAGTAGATATTGAAAAGGTGGCAGCCTGCTCCAGCCTTCGGTCACCAAATAAACGTGCACTTATAGAGTCTAGAGCCAACGAGATTCATCAAAAAATCTCATTAGGACACTTATTCCATATATCAATTGTTGTTCATCATTAGAACACAAGCGATAATTTAGAGAGTCCTACGCTTTATCCTTGTGATATTGCTAGAACATTCAGAGTGATACTCTTTAGTATTCACAGTGATGAATGGAATCCTTCCAATGTTAACATCAAACAACACTGTGGTAGGTCATATGTTAGATTCACTTGAATTGAACATATGTTAACTGGAAAGCGACAATGGTTTGATTCTTTCTTGATTCAAACTTGTTCCAGGTCTCGACACAATATCTTTATGATCTTGTCAGAACATTCAGAGTAATACTCCTTAGTATTTACAGTGACGAATGGAAATCCTTCTAGTGTCATCATCAAACAGCACTGCGCTAGGTAACTTGTTAGATTCTATACGAATCAAACTTATGTCAACTGGAAAGCAACAATGCTTAGATTCTTAATTGATTCAAACTTGTTCCAAGAAATGAATTGAAAACTTAATCAGTAGAATGGAACTGCATGATTCACTCTTTACTATGAATTATCTTTTGAGGTATTCAAGTACTGAGAATGGCTACCACAGCCAGAAACCCTGTCAAGGAAGTTCTTTGAACTTACCTAATCACAGGTACACTATTCATACTGTATAATGGGAAACTAGAGGAATGCAAACTGTGACAATCCGTCAATTTACGATTGATATTTTATTCTCAAATATTATTTGAAAATATTATCTTAATGTTACAATATGAACTCACTTATTTTTGGGAAGAAATTTGGATTTACGTCTTGAAGTAGCATCGACTACGTTTAAACTGGAGGATTCAACGTTACGTGCTTGCGTTTACATACACCGTCTTTGGTGACAGTCCGACATTTCAGAAAATAAATTTATCTGAAAATATTATTTTGGAGTTTTAAATTTGTGTTGGTTCATAAACTCACAAATTTACGAGAAGAGATTAGGACTTACGATTTTATTTTAACGACCTTTACGACTAAACCGGAAACCTTAGGATTACGTATTTACGTTTTCGAACTCCGTTTTTGATGAAACAATTTTTATTGGATTCGTTTTGTGACGGTGATTCATAATTTATAAAAACGTTTTTCGTAAAACGACCCGAGGGCACGCAAATCGAGGAAACTAGAATCGAGGAATACCCGTAAACTAGTGAGATGGGACAAAATACATTGTCCCACCCCACTAGCTTACATGGGGCGGCCAAAAACTCACCAAACCATGAGGTGTCACAACCTCATAACCAAATACACACTTGTCCAATGTAGCTTCCATTTCAAGCCACTTTACTTACCACTAACTCAAAACTAGTTACTACATCTCATACCATCACTTCTCACATGCAAACCACTCTCAATTTCCTCTCTACTCTCCATTGATGCCGTCCCAAAAACATGAAGAAACACCCATTTCATACAAATTTTAACCACAAACATATGTTATAATTAACATATGTTAATCTCCATTCAAAAAGATGAAGATTGGTGCAACTTATAACATCAAAGGAGGAGTTTCCATGGAGTATTAGGGTTGATTTTTCCACAAGGTTTCTATGAAGAATGGTGGTCATGAAGGTGGTCTTGGTGCATCATAAGTTTCTCCATCCAAAACCATGCCAAACTCATAACCTACATCAAGTTGGTGGTATAAAGATTGTCCTCCTCAACTTCTTGTTATTTTGATTATGTAAACATGTATTTTATTTCCTATTGTATATATTTATGATGATTATATGATGATAAAAATGTTATGTGGGGATTTGTTGTTGATAATCATGGATAAAAAGGTGAAAAATCATAAGAAACAAGGTTAAAATCTTGGTTAAATATGATGGCTGTATAAAACAGTAAAGAAGTAAGTCATAAACTGATAAAATGATGAAGTGGAATAGATTTACAGTAAGCTATGGGTCTTGTACACATGTGAGAGTTGGCCATGCAATGGAATCAAAATAATGAGTGAGATATGATCAAAACAAGTTTAGGGTATAAAATCTGAAGTTACTGTTTTGGACGATTTTTAGAAAATACTTAAATGATGATTCAACAGTAGCTATAGAAGAGTTAAATGTAGCACATATCATGTAGTTTATGTGATAAAAATTTGAGCTTCTATCTCCATGTAGAACTCAAGATATGGCAGTTTTGGTGAAGATGAAGTTAAAAATCAGATTTTTGGAAATTAAAGAATAATACTATTATATAAGCACTCACATTTTAATATATAAAATGTAAAATAAAAACCCACTAACTTATAAAACTTATTTATATAAATATATATATAAGTTTAATCAAATGGATAAATTATATAAATGGTGGTGAAATAATGTTTATAAGTAATAAAAACTATAAATATGATTTTTACGACTTTTTCGGCTATTGCCGTAAAATTAACGTTTTTGTTAAATAAAACTTAGATGGTTGGACCCGTCTAATGAAAACTTTATAAAACTTATATACTGATATATAGACATGTATAACAAGTAAAAACCGATAAAACCCGAACTATAGGGCATACGGACATTAACGAGCTAAGTAAACATATTGGACTAATACTTGGGCTAATAATTGGACTAAATAAGATAAACACCCATAAAAAGAACTTATTGGGTTTAACCCATTTAGACCCAACTTGGAAAGTATACATACTGATAATATAGGTACAAAATGGATTAAAATAAGTTAAATAACTTATAATAAGCTTATTGGACTTAAGACACGCAAACGGGTAAAACTGGTAAACTAATATAAAAGTTATCGACATATAACACTAAAAGGAGTAAACGAGAATATGTAAACCCACTTGATCATCATATGTATATAATCATCATATGTATACATAATTGGTATTTTTATAAAGTCATTGGACAAACGTCTAAGACCGATTATTATTTGTCTAGGTTTCCGTGATTGAAGCACGTACCGTACGTCCGAATTGCCGACAACCCGCCTTCCCACATCAACGTAAGTTCATAGCCTCGC
Source organism: Glebionis coronaria (assembly GCA_025667525.1). Taxonomy (NCBI): domain Eukaryota; kingdom Viridiplantae; phylum Streptophyta; class Magnoliopsida; order Asterales; family Asteraceae; genus Glebionis; species Glebionis coronaria. The sequence goes on from CM046880.1 coordinate 538,364,151, forward strand.
ACTCTTTTAAATGTTTTATAAATGCTTTATAAACCCGCGAGGGAGATAACATGTTAGTTTTATAAAAGTTTGGACACCATTTGTCCCAATTGTTTGTTTATTGATTTGGACCCGAATGATTGAATGACCCGATTGTATGACCCGATAAATGATTAATGGACCCGATAGATGAAATAAAATGGATTATTAAAGTTAGGTTATGTCACTAAAAGTCCCATTAGCATGAATTGTGAACTACCGGGAGTTGGTAGACGCTTATGCATTTAATAGTACTATTTGGGGACGATCACCCCAGTTCGCGCCTTGACGGTTGATCCCCGTCGTGCCACATTGATTGGTAAGCGAATTAATGTATGAGGAGATTTCAATAGCGTGACCTTTGTGACGACACGCTACTTTAGATGGGCAAAATTTGTATCGGGTTAGCTACCCGTTGTTGGTTTAGTAAGGTAACAATGTCATGCGGCTTATAATAATCCAAAGTTAACAAAATTATAATAGACGCTCCGAATTACGATGTATTGCCTGACTAGCAATACAGGGTCATACTATTGATATTATGATTGTATTTTGGTTTTCATAACCATATTCTTATAACGGTTTTTATTTAATCTATACAACGTTGCAAAACGTATTGTATGATGTTTTTAACGACAATGATTCGTATAATGATTTTTAAGGCAAATGCCTATTTTACGATTTTCGATAAAGATTTGTATAAAATGACTTTGGCTATTTCATGGCCTATCAAAACGATTTGTACAAAATGATTTTCAGTAATACGTTTATACTGATATTATATTGATGGAATTTATTAAACTCTATGAATTCACTCGGCGTTATCGCTGACCTTTTCTTTTAACATGTTTTATCTCAGGTACTTGAAGGTAATTCTCGGGAAGACAACAAGAATTCATGGCCCGCACTTAAACAATATTTTTCCATTCAAACACTTGTAAAACTTTTGTATGAAATGTAATGACTTGGGACCTATGTAACTTTGATATTTATGAATGGAAATGCTTTATTAATAAACGACGCGATTTTTATGCGTTGTCTATGATGTGAGTAATGTGCTATCCCGTAACACCAACTAGTCTTCCGCTGAACTGAGTTGTATAAATTTGGGGGTGTTACACAAACGGTGGCCTAACCTCAAAAGTCACGATTCAAGACCACATACTAAAATAAATGAAGAAAGCTCAAGAACACCTAAAGACAAAGACTTCCGCTACTCTGATCATCAAGGGAGATTGTTAACAAGCTTTCAAGATGACGCAAAATATGGGTATGTGGGGAAAGACACAAGAACACAAGTTGTCAAAGTTTAAAGATCAAGTCAAGGCAAATATCAAAGATCCAAGATCACAAGTCATGAAAAGAACGACGAAGGAACTCTCAAGACAACGAGCTTTAAAGTCTGCAACAACAAAGAAGTGTAGTCACATATTACATGACCACCCCTTAGGGGGGGGATTGTTAGAAGTATTCAAAGTGATGGTCATATAATATACCGTTGCGAAGCTCGTGGAAAATGCTACTTAATGGTGTCAAGATTTGTATGTTAATGTTATGTATGTAACGGGTATTAGTCTCGAACACACAAATGAGGAAGGCCTCCCTCCCATATGAGGAATAGTATAAATAGGAATTCCAACCTCATTTGTGTGTGTCTTTTCCATTCTTCTTATTTTAGAGAGAGAAATATGTTTAGTTTCTCTCACTAGGAAAATCACCATACACTTTGTATTTTTCTTATTCTCTTCTTAATCTAATCTTTCTTTTTTGTTTAATCCATCATGTTATTCATGTTTGGTTATTCGTGTGTTATATTATTATAGGAGGTGATTTCCATAGGGCTTTTGAGATTCTTCCTTCTTAGGGCAAACCTCTCCAAAAACTTCTCCTTTAAATCCTCCCATCTGTCGATGCTTCTGGGGGGCAATCTTTCAAACCATCCTCCTGCCACCCCATCTAGCGTTTGCTGAAAGAATCTACACCATGTTGGCATGGGCCATTCGCCAAAGTTAGTTGCCCCGACAAAGCAAGTGACGTGATCATTAGGGTCGGTGGCTCTGATATATAACTATATGGTGGCAGGAAGAATGTGTTTTGAGGATGAAAATTCTATAATCCTCCGGGTGAACGGAGAGGTTATAACATCCTTGAAGGGTTTTGCAGCTCATCCACTATTTCATCGCTCCTCTTTTGGTTTTTTTGGACCTCGTCATCGAAAACAAGTTTTAGAGGAGATATGGTATTCTTCACCGACGCATTATGGCGCTCTACCAAATTTCGGAGGACCCTCACACTGTCTAGGATTTTCTCTTGAAGGGATGAAGGGGTGTCTGTGTCTTCTTCCCCGAAGACATTTTCACGATCTGGGGATACATGTGATGGAGACCCACCATTCGAAGGACCGACCATAAAATTACACTTTGGGTAAATCGAGTGTTGTATCCTACGGATGGCACCAAATGTTGAAGCTAAAATCCCAGGAGCGGAATACTGAAGAGATTTACTTCGGTCACGCGTGAATGATGCTAGTATCCAAGTATGCAACCTGAAAACAATGAACAACGCACGTTAGCCCCGTCCCAGGTTTTACCTCGAGAAAAAGCTCCGTCGTGAGAGTAAGTATATGATGCCGGAGTGGTATCCGAATTGGAATGTCGGAGTGATTATGTATATGAGTTAAATGCTAGTGTACTGTGTGTTGTCGAATGTAATAAATAAGGCGAGGTATTTATTCTGGTAAAAAGGACAAACTTGAGTTACTTATCATGTCACTACAGTAGGCACGATGCACAAGGTCATGATTTCAAGTATGTTGATCCCTTTGGTTGGATCTATATTCTGTTAAGAATTAGTATAATAGTTTGTAATCAAACTAAAACACTTTAAGCACTCTTACTAACACTAAATAAGTTATGCGGAATCTAACATATAAAGCACAGAAGAACAGAATTACTTCTAACTATTCGATTCTCTTATTAATCGACTTGAATGAGGTACATGAAAGACATTGTACCTATGTTCCTTTTATAGAGTAAGGAACCCTAGAAACCTTAGAATATTCTATAAAGATAACTATATCACAGACGATATATTATCAATATTCTAACTATTTAGGTATAACACATAAGATATACTCTAACTATAACTATGACATATCTTATACAAAGATATATTCGTCCTAATCATCATAGCAGTACTTACTTTATAAGTAGCAGTACGTACTATGTATCGCGTTAACACTAACGGTACTTACATAACACTAACAGTACTTGGAATATATTAACGGTACTTGACACTTAACAAATAATTCTCCCCTAAACAAGAAATGATAACTTGTTGTCTTCTTGTTTCTTTTGTACCAGATGTATTAAAAATACATGTCTTCAGTCTTTCCTTCATCCTTGGATTGAACTTGGTAATTTGTATTTGTATCCAACTGAATGTAGCCAAACACTTCAAATGTAGATCTTCTTTTGATAAGACAATCTTCAAACATTATGAGTATCATCTTTGTCTTCAAACTATGATCTTCTTGTGTCTTCTAAACATTCATTCATCTTTGCAGCAACAGTTATTATTTTCTTGAGTTTAGTCCTTGAACTCTTGATCATAAATCTTTGTCTTGATTTGATGATAACAAAACCTTCTAAGTATTATTTATAAATACTTCTTTGCCCACAAACTTCATACCTGAAATAAAACAGTTAACAACAAACACCAATCTGTATTGGCTTCATGATTTTTAGCAAATCACCAGCTATCAACGGATTTGATAAATTCTTTACCAGTTAGCCGTACACTCTGGAATAGCCAATACTTTATTCACAAAGAATAAGGTGTAATGAAAACCTTACAATTTTTGGTAAATTGTCAACCATCAACGGATTTGATGAAGTCTTTACCTAGTACCGTTTGTCTAGGACTAGCCAACTCTTTGTCTCGAAATAAGGTGAGTTAGAACCATATAGTATTTAGCAAACTATCAGCTTTCAACGGATTTGATAAGTCTTTACCACAAACTGTTTGCTTATGGACTAGCCAGTTCTTATGTGTGTTAGACATGGTGAACTGAGAACCATTTGTGAAGTGTGACTGAAAGTCAAACACTTAAGATTCTTTCTCAGCTTCTTCCTCATCTTTCAAATCATTGATTTGTTGTTTAACCATTCTGATCAACTCCAAAGCATCAGCAGACTCTTCTGTAACTTCTAATTGTTGTTCTAACATCCTTTCCAACAATTTTATTTTGAAAGGGTAAGTTTTCTCTTGCAGCATATAGTATGTAACATCATCTACATCCAAAATATGCAATCCACATGACCTGTAATATCTCCAGTAACTAGGAATCTGATTCTCTAATTCCTTCAACATTTCTTGATCATAATTGTTTGGCTCATACATAAAGAGAAATTCCTAGTATAATAGTGATACTTCAGTTTTACCTGCACTCCCTTCTTGAACTAACCTTGAAAGATCTTGAATATCTTGTATGTCAAGAATGTGAAGAATATCCTCCAAAAGTTTGAATACTCTTGTTGTGCCATCAGTTCTCTGAATTCCATGAGCTTCAAGTCCTTGATCTGTAGAGTAAATCCACTTAGCAACGGATGCTCTTTTTCCAAAAATATCTGTATCAATACATTGATCTTCAAATTTCACAATCTTCAAGTACTTCTTTAAGCTCTCATCATCATCACTATCCTCTGCTGTTGTTTTAGCTTTCTTAGCTTTCTTCTTTAGCTTTGTTGACCTTTTCCTTTTAACACTCTTGGAAATTCCCTCAAGTTCTGTTCAACCCTCTTCCAAGTTTGTATGTACCGTCTCCTCAGTATGTATTGTTGTATGTACTGTTGACTGTGTATGTACTGCTTGTACATTTTCAGTCTGAGCAATACCTTGAGTTTCAACTCCTGTATGCATTCTTTGAGCAGTCTCTTCCTCCCTTGAACTTACTTTCTCCTTTCTATTCTTCCTCACATAAATGGTCTTGATAGGTGGTGATGTATTTGTAGGTTCAGCAGTACTTGGCTCAATTCTAGGAGTACTACCAAATTGTCTTTGTTGTTGGAGATGTTTCTTGAATTCTTCAACAGCTTTCTTATCTGCTTCAGATCCAATCTCAACAAAATTCAATTCAGTCCTCTTACTTTGCTCATACAAAGTCTTGATTTCTTCAAAATTCTTCTTGACCAGCTGAATATAAGTAAATCCTTTAACTTTCTTAAGAAAGTTCATCATCTGATTTCTAATCTGCATAGTAGTTGGAGGCTTAATCTTTTCTTTCCTTCTCTTTTCAGCAAAGAATCTTTGTTGCTCCCTTACCAGATCATCAATCAATGATTCTGCAAGAAGCTCACTTGCATGTATCTCAGCTTGAATCCTGTCATACTCTTGTATGTTCCATTCTTGCTGTATTCTTTTAGCTTCTAGCAAATCTTGCTTTGCTGCAAGGTCTTCCTGCAATTCATTTTCATGAATTTGTGCTTGCATTCTATAAGCAAATTCCTCATCATGGTCTATTTGATTAAATATGTACATGACTTTGTTTATATCATCATCTGAATCACTTTCATCTTCAGATTCTGATAATAATTGCTTCTTCCCCTTATCCTTTGGATTAATCTTAGGTAGCTTCTTCTTCAGCTTGGTAGCTTTTTCTTCATCAGCTTGTTGTTGAATGACTATACCTTTAGTAGGGTGTGAAGCTTGAACTTTGTTACCTTGAATTTGATCCTTTTTGGCAAGAACTTCTTGTAGTGTCTTTTTCTCTACTTCTGCTTGTTTAGTCTTCTCAACTAAATTCTTCTTTAAATCAAGCAGCAATTGGGCTAAAGTCTCATTTTCTCCAAAAGAAGTTTGACTTTCTAGTGAAGGATGATCACCAGCGGTACTTGCAATCGGCTTAGTTGGCTTAGCAGTACTTGGGTCTTCAACAATGTCAGCAGTACTTGCAGTCGGCTTAGTTGGCTTAACAGTACTTGGATCTTCAACAATGTTGACTTCACCAGTATTAGACACACTTGTTTCTTTAATCACTTGTGTATCCCCAGATACTCTTTCTTCCATAGAAGCCATCATATCAACTTGCACCTCTTCAGTCTTGTCAGATTATTGCTCATTCTTGATCTAGACAGTACTTGCAAAGTCTGTTTCCTTTGAAACCATACTTGTCCTTGTGGTGATGGAGTTGAATATACAGGAAACTGAATAGTAATTTCCTCCAACTTCTCATAGAAATCGCTCCAATTAGCTTGAAGTGGTGATTGAGTTGATGGTTCTGGCTGAGTTGCCAATGTTTCTACAACTTGTGGCTCCTCTGGCTGATTTACCAACTTTTCTTGAACTTGTGGTTCCTCTGGCTGAGTTACCAACATTTCTTGAACTTGTGGTTCCTCTGGAGTAGGTTGTGGTTCCTGCTGTTGAATCTCCATATCTGAAGGTCCATCCACACCAGTCTCTAAACCAGTTCTATCTTTATAAGTCCCCATGACATCTTCATCCAATCCAAAATTGATGTCATTTCCAGAGATCCTTGTCTGATTATCAGAAGAAGGTGGTTGTTCTTCATTATTCCTCCCTGTTTGGTTGCATTCAGTTGCCTTTTCTTGTGGTTCCTGAATCTTTGCTATTTGATTGCAGATTTCTGAACAGATTTATATTGCCTCATCCAAGGTGACACTTTGTTCCTTAACTTGAGTAGTCTAGCCTCCAATTCAGCAATTCTCTTGTCTTGAACAAGCTTTTCTTTCTGCAGTACATGTACCGGTTGGGACAAACTTGTACACAAAGCAGTTAAATTTGCAACATCCACCACCTCTGGTGCTTGTGCTTGTGGTAAACCACTAGCAGCAATAGAAGCAGCAGGTGTAGGATCATCTCATCAGTGTTTGGTGGAACACCAATATTGTGAGAAGAAGATTGTGAATCTTTTAGTGAATGGGAACTCTGGTGAGAAGGAGTTTGCTGAGAAGAACTAGCATTGCTAGGTTCCTCACCTTCTTGATTGGCAGGTTGGGCTAACATATGAGCAAACAATGGTGTTACTGTTCCTGAAAATGCATTGCCTTGTTTGGCCAAGAAAGAGAAAGTTCTCTTTGTGAATGAAGGAACATCCCATGTATCAGTTAATTCTGGTAGGTTAGGTATTTAGTCACCGACTAAAGTCTGAATGAATCTAGGATACATTAAAAACTTCTTAGTCCCTTCCAAATTCCTAGTCATGTCTTCAAAAATTAATTTTGAAAAATTAAAAACCCTGTTATTTGCTAGACAAATACCAGCAGATGCCAATGCAGCATGTATTTGATCAAAAAATGTACTTTTTGAACTTAAACAGTGAATAATAGCATGAAAAAGCAATTTCCATTGAGGTGAAAATAAAGCTTTAAAGAAAGTAAGACTTTCCCTACTACCTCCATAGCCCATGGCTGCAAGGCCATCATGAATCTCTGTATTATTAAGCATACTAAGTCCATTTTCGTCATTTAATCTCAAACTTGCTCGTAGCAGTACCTCATTGACATATATATTTCTATGATTCACCCTAGCCTTAATGCAAGGTTGACCAAAACGAGTACCTAATACAGCAGTATCCCAAAATTGTTCAACAATGGGTATAGAGACAACTGGACTTACAGTGAGTTCAAAGCGAACATGACTTCGAGATAGGAAACCAAGCATCTCATGGAAATCAAGAGAGTCATCATTCGTAGCAAGATTCGCAACCAATTTATGCTTAGAGATTACTTGTAAAGCAGCCATTAGTATTTTTGATGATCGAAAGATTAGAAAGAAGGTTACAGAATCAAGAGATAAAAATAAAAGATTAGGTGAATCAATTGTGTAACTGGGGTAAGTATTTAAGTAAATAACAAACCCAAGCGCGAAGAAACCGCCAAATTTACAAAAGAGACCCTTAACGATACAACGGACATGTAACGGTACATGGAACATAAGCGGTACTTAGTTTTGTGCTAGCGGTACTTGGAGTGACAACGATACCTCATAAATTTGACCAGTTCATGCTTTCCACTAGACATGTAACCTCTTTTATCTTTTTTAATAAACCTGCAATAACATCAAAAACACAAAACATAGACTATACAATAAAAATTATAAAAATTTGTACAACTATTACCTCCCCTCAACATATGCAGCATGTTATTGGTTGAGCATACCAATGTGTGTTACCAAGAATTCAAATCTCTTTGCATCAAATGCCTTGGTCAACAAATCAGCTACATTGTTGTCTGTATGAATCTTCAAGACTTGAATAAGCTTTTTTTTATAAGCATCTCTTATAAAGTGATGTCTTATTTCAATATGCTTAGTCTTAGAGTGAAATACTGGATTCTTAACAATGCATATAGTACTTTCATTATCAATGTAAATCTTGGTATTCATGAAGTTAAACCCATAGTCCAACAATTGATTCTGAATCCAAAGGACAATCCACAGCAATGAGCAACAGCTACATATTCAGCTTCAGTTGTAGAAGTAGCAACAATGGTTTGCTTCTTACACTGCCATGATATGAGTCTTCTACCTAGGAATTGACAACCTCCTGTTGTGGATTTCCTATCATGATTTGCTCCAGCATAATCACTATCTGAGTAAGCTTCCAATTCAAAGGTGGAATCTCTAGGATACCATAATCCTAAATTGGGATGACTTTTAAGATATTTAAAAATCTTCTTCACAGCATGTAGATGTGACACCTTTGGATGAACTTGGAACCTTGAATAGGCACACAAAGCAAACATTATATCTGGTCTTGAAGCAGTAAGATACATCAATGAACCAATCATTGACCTATAGAGATGAATGTCAACATCTTCTCCATGTTCATCTTTTGATAAAGATTTCTTGGCTTCAAAAGGTGTGCTTGTACTCCTTGTATCCATACATGAAAATTTCTTTAAGATTTTGGCAACATATTTATCTTGACTGATAAATATTCCATCTTTCCTTTGTTTGACTTGCAGTCCCAAAAAGAAAGTTAGTTCTCCCATAGAACTCATTTGAAATCTTCCTTTCATCAAAGCTTCAAACTCTTCACACCATGTCTTCTTGGTAGAACCAAAAATGATGTCATCAACATAGACTTGAACTAGAATGATGTCTTTGGCATTTTTCTTGATGAACAGAGTTTTGTCAATGGTTCCTCTCCTATATCCATGTTCTAGTAGAAAGTTGGATAAAGTTGCATACCAGGCTCTTGGAGCTTGATGCAGACCATAAAGTGCTTTGATAACTTTGTAGACTCTATTGGGAAATTTAGGATCTACAAAACCTGGAGGTTGTGAGACATATACTTCCTCTGAAATAGTACCATATAGAAACGCACTTTTCACATCCATTTGATAGACTATAAATTCCATATATGATGCAAAGGCCAAAAATAACCTAATGGCTTCTATCCTTGCCACTGGTGCAAAAACCTCATCATAGTCTATCCCTTCTTCCTGTCTATATCCTTGATCAACAAGTCTTGCCTTGTTCCTCACAACAACCCCTCTTTCATCCTTCTTGTTCATGAAGACCCATCTAGTACCAATTACTCTTTTACCTGAGGGAAGATCCACAAGAATCCAAACCTTTTGTAGCTCAAATTGTGTTAATTCTTCTTGCATGGCATCTACCCAACTTTCTTCATCAAGAGCCTGAGAGATGTTTTTGGGCTCTACTTGAGATAAGAAACAGGCAAACAAATAATGCTGAGTATCTCTATGATTTGTTCTCTACTGTTGTTTGACATAACTCACTAGTGCATGAGTTTCAATATTGGTTTGCAGTTGTCTTCTGGTTTGTACAGCAGATTTTGGATCACTAATAATCTGTGTAGTAGGATGGTTGTTGTTGACTTTATGAGTGGGAATAGAACTGACTAGAATTTCTGTTTCCAAATTGTTGAAATCAGTTACTGCACCCTGCTCATCATAGGAAGCTTTAGAGAAGATTCCTTCAGCTGGACTGGCATATAAGTCTTCATCGTCCAATGCTTGCAAAATCTCTTCTAGTGAGTCAACAGATATGGCAGATGCTTGCAAAACCGCTAGGTATAGTATGTACTGCTGAGTGTTGTGACTCAAAAGACTCTTCTCCTGAATGCTTATTAGCAGATGTAGCATTCTTTTCTTAATCTTGAAGCCTCTGAAGCTCCTGGGAGGCTTGATCATCATTTGATGGCATGGTTTGCTTCTTGGGAGTTGCAGACATGGGAGTAACAATAGGCATGTTGGGCACATAGATATGAACATCATCATCTGATGAAGAAACATCTTCTTGAGTACCTGCATTAGTTGCACTTGACTCCTCACATGTATTGTTAGTTTGACAATCCTTTTGCAAAGAGTAGTAATCCATGGAGTTAGTTAGATAATCTAAATCAAACATCCAAACATAACCTATTCCTGGAACAATGGGTTTATTTTCTAAGAAATTGACATGAGCATTTTCTTCAACTTTCTTAGTTGCCAAATTGTAAACCCTATATGCTTTACTTTGCAATGAATATCCTACAAGATATCCTGGATCAGACTTTCCATCAAACTTTCCCAAATAATCAAGAGTATTTAGTATAGACACATGACACCCAAAAGGTTTTAAATGACTTATGTTTGGCTTTACATTAGTCAAGAGTTCATAAGGTGTTTTGTTTTGAGGCTTAGTTACTAGGACTCTATTTAACACATAACATGCAGTATTGATTGCTTCTGCCCAAAAGGTATTTGGCAAAAGTGAATCAGCCAGCATAGTTCTAGCAGCCTCAATTAATGTCCTATTCTTCCTTTCAGCTACTCCATTCTGTTGTGGAGTTCTAGGATTACTAAATTATCTCTTAATTCCTCTAGACCTACAGAATTCATCAAAATCAGCATTCTTAAATTCTGTTCCATTATCAGTCCTAATGATTAATACCTATTTAGTGAACTGCTTTTCAACTAAAATGATAAAATCCTTTAGTAATTCACTTGTTTCACTTTTAAGGGCTAAAAAGAAAACCCAACTAAATCTACTATAATCATCAGTTATGACTAGACAAAAGGTCTTATGACTAATGCTTCTGATAGAAACTGGACCAAATAAATCCATATGCAAAAGTTACAAAGTTTTGTCACAGTGTTTACAGTCTTGGTCTTACAATAGGCTCTATGTTGTTTACCTTTTTGACAAGCAGCACATGTGAAATCATTTTGAAAAGATTTGTTAGGTAGACCTCTAACCAAATTCCTTTTTACCAATCTATTAAGATTCTTGAAATTCACATGACCTAACCTTCTATGCCATAAGTTTGACTCATCTAAAGAAGCCTTAGCTAGCAAACATGTAATACCACCTGTTGGAGTAATAGTATGAAGATTAAAGGTGTACATATTTTATTGCCTGGGTACTTTAAGCAGTATTTGAGATTCCTTAGGCATCTCAAAGTCTTTGGACAACACCAAGCAGTCTTTGTTTGTGAATAGCACCTTGTTCTTCTTATCACACATTTGTGATACAGAAAAGAGATTGAACTCATTCAATTCTTTTACAAAGAAAACATCTTTAAATTCCAACTTTCTTGTGTTGATTTTCCCTTTGCCAGTGATTCTACCTTTGCTACCCCCAAAGGCTACTGGACCTCCTCTGAATTCTTCAAATTCAGCAAGAAAATATTTGTTTCCTGTCATGTGTCTTGAGCATCCACTATCTACAATTCCTTTATCTTTTAATTCATCAATGAGATGCCCCTCAATATCTTCATGTGAGAGATCCATTAATCCAAGCTCTTCTTCTTCTTCTTCTACCCAATTCACCACTCCATCTACAGTAACCAATGCTTTAGTTCCTTTAGGACTCATGCTGTTTCCTTTTGGAAAGATTTCAGTTATTCTTGGACTGGTTCTATAGCTGTTCTTGGACTTCTGATTTCTAGTCTCAACGTTATCTCTAGATCATTCTCTTGCAAAGTGTCCATTCCTTCCACAGTTATAGCATTCGACTTTAGACTTGTCATATCCTAATGGCTCATTAGGATCAACAGTCATTTTTCTTCCAGTCTTCTTGAAGAACCTATTAGATCTTACTGACACCATAGCAGGTTGCCATTTAAGATCCATCTCTTCAACATCAGCATCATCCATTTGGAACAAGTCTATGAGAGTTAATCTTGGCTTGTTGTCTTGTCCAGCAAAGAATGAGAAGGCATCATTGTCACTAAACAATGGTGAAGACCTTCCATGTGGATTTTGAGAGACTATTGGACTGCTTTCAATACTTTGTGGGTAAGTACTGCTTGTAAGTCCTCCAGCGGTATTTGTGAAGTATGTACCGCTGCTAGATCCACTAGCGGTATTTTGAAAGTAAGTACCGCTGTTCCCATCTGACATAAAAGCCAAGTTAGACTTTGAAGTAGTTGTTGTCTTTACTTCAGTGCCTTTCACATCCATCTCATATGCTCTAAGATTGTTGTAGAGATGATCAAACGGAATTGTTTCCAAATCATCTCTTGTGATGAAGTGCATAGCCATTGCTTTCCACTATGGTGGAACACTTCTTAAGAATTTTAGATTGGCTTCTTCATTAGGAATTACTTGTCCATAAACTGCTAACTGAATAAGCAACTTGCTGAACCTTCCATATCCACCATGTATCCCCTCTATACTGGTAATTGAGAAGTTATCAAATTCTTGCTTAAGAACAATCTTCTTAATTTTCTTAGATTTGTCATTGCCTCCAAATCTAAGTTTTATAGCATCCCACATAGCTTTGGCATCTTTATAATGATGAAAGCTTGGTAGAATGTCTTCAGAAAGAGCCATAGCCAAAGCAGTTCTGGCTTTTCTTTCTCTGATCTCTGCTTGTACCTCCTCAGCAGTCACAACAGGTAGAACATAGCATGTATTGTCTGGCAACTAGTGTAGCTTCTTTGGTGTATTCCCATTCTTGATAACTTGCCACACAGTATGATATGTGTGATTCAAGTAATGTTCCATCTGCATAGCCCATGTCTCATAATTGTCACCTTTGAGAACTGGGAGTTTAACAGCAGACAGAGTATGAGAAGGTGTTGTTGTAGAGGTAGCTACATCATTCACAGCTTGAGCACCTTGTGCTGGTGCAGGATGCACAACTTGTGGTTGTCCCTGTGGCAGAACAGGATCAGGGTTCTGGACATCATCCAAGTGAGCATTATCACCATCTAGAGACATTGAGATTTGGTATGTGTGGAGTGTTTTGGGTCGTGTTCTTCTTTTCCAGAGTTTTTCAACAAGCTCTGATACCACTTGTTGATCCCTTTGGTTGGATCTATATTCTGTTAAGAATTAGTATAATAGTTTGTAATCAAACTAAAACACTTTGAGCACTCTTACTAACACTAAATAAGTTATGCGAAATCTAACTTATAAAGCACAGAAGAACAGAATTACTTCTAACTATTCGATTCTCTTATCAATCGACTTGAATGAGGTACATGAAAGACATTGTACCTATGTTCCTTTTATAGAGTAAGGAACCCTAGAAACCTTAGAATATTCTATAAAGATAACTATATCACAGACAATATATTATCAATATTTTAACTATTTAGGTATATCACATAAGATATACTCTAACTATAACTATGACATATCTTATACAAAGATATATTCGTCCTAATCATCATAGCAATACTTACTTTATAAGTAGCAGTACGTACTATGTACCGCGTTAACACTAAAGGTACTTACATAACACTAACAGTACTTGGCATATACTAACGGTACTTGACACTTAACAAATAATTCCCAACAAAGTACAATATAAAGTTGGCAGCGGTACGAGGCTCGGACCTCTGGACAATGTTAAGTTCCTAGGGTAAGACGGTGCTTCACATGATATGCGAATTTTGTCGGTTTTCGTCTTTCATACATGGCGGAGCTTCGTCCCACGTGTCATGACTCCAGTCAAGTCCTGGAGCCATACACGAACATTACCTGTTTTCAACTCAATCGAACTAAAGACGATAACCTCCGTTGTTACAAGAGTATATAAATCTTAACTTTCTTAAATAATGAAACCTGGTATTATATTTTATTGATCGAGTATTTATAGCCAAAACCCTAGTAAACCATACCCTACAAAGCGAGCTTGGGCCACTATCCTATCATCTAACACTTTTTGTAACCCGAACAGAAAAATCATGGAAGACCGGATTAAGCTAAATAACTAAAAACATTGAAGCAATAATAATTTTCTGATACCCTAATGAACTCTAAGCTCATAAACCGAGTTTGGGCCACTATTTCACAAGCCTCTACTTTGTGTGTCTTATTTTGATACTTATGGGCTTATAGAAGTTTATTATGATATGGTAAACGTATATAAACCCATAAGTCTTGGAATAAGCCACAAAATTGTGATTTGTGAAATTATAAGCTGAAAATAAGCCAAATTCCGGCTTATACTTCATAAGCAGGGCCGCCTTTGAGGGTTGCGAGGTGGTCGGCCAGAAAGAGTCCCACAAACTTTAAGGCTAAAAAATTTACCCTGTTAACAATTATATGCATATGTACACATAGTTTTCTAAAAAACATATTTAGACGAGAAAAAAAAATCTTAAACTAATAATATGTGAACGTTTAGATAACTAATTGCATTACTTATTAATAGTGAGACTTTATATATAATATTTTCTTCTCGAAAGACTTTGTCATGTAATTTCATTCAAGGTCCAAAAGAGTTCATAAATTTAAAGACAACCCTGGTTATAAGCCTAAATTTGTGGCTTATCTCGAGACTTATTGGCTTATATAAGTTTATCATATCATAATAAACTTATATAAGCTTTAAGCCACAAAATAAACTACTACAAAAATAGGTCTTATGAAACATAAGTCCATTTTAACTTATGTTTCGTAAGGTTAAACAAACACCCTCTTACAACAGTTCTTAGCACAAATGAAACTAAACCCTATTATATCCGCTATACGCTATAGTAGCTTAGGTTTTATTACATAACGTTGTTATGCCCATCTAAATATGGACAATATTTTAAATGATAATCAATGGGTCACAAGTCTTGTTTACAACATTCTAAGACTGATTTGTTATATATATAATTTGATAAGTTAGTTGACGTATGTGGAAAAATCATACTATATCTAAACTTTAAGTTTATTAATTGAGTGTGGAGGTCTTCATTATTATTATAGAGATCTACATGATGAGTCTTAAAGTTTTTGAATTATATGAGGGTCAATGGGTTCCAGTTATGGAGTATGTGTTCATCAATATGGAAAAGATGAATAATTAGTTTGGAGTAAGTGTTCATCAATGTGGATGAGATGAAGTGAATAAGTGGAGAATATGAAGTCAAATGCAACCTTTTTAACTTCATCTAATTTTATAACTCACACCTAATTCATGCTTATATAAACCGGTTTCAATCTCGTTGTGAGAAAGATGAGGGGAAAGTCGTCGGTATCTAATGAAGATAATGATTCTTGATACAATCCGATCAACAAAGATCCATATCAAAAACAAAAATTAGAATATAAATTAATATATTAGTTTTTTTAGATAAAAAACTTGAACTAACTTTTTTACTAGTTCATGCACGTACGAATGTTCGTTGCGGTGTTTCTTTGAAAGTCATTAATGTGGTACGTCATGAGTTTTAATCTTATATACTACAGACTATTTGGTTATTAAGATGGAGCATGGTTCCAATAAAACGTGGTGTGATGACGAATACAGTGATAGATTAGGGTGTAATTAGGGTTTACATAATGTAATTAAGGAGTTTAGGTCATTAGGGTGATGGTTTATAAGTGTTTGATCTTAAATTAGCAAGTAGAAACCCTAATTAGGCTTTCTAGTTAGGTTTAGTGTCCAGTCTTTGATTAAGCCATGTAATTAGTGATTATTTTTTTATCTAGGCTTATTCTAGATCTTATACATTTTGTTTAAGGTGTTTAAAGAGTTTTCACATATGGTTTGATAAGTTATATAGGGTAATCATATTCTAGGAGGGAATATGTTTAATTTGAATTATATGCTTTAATGACTTGTACATTATGCATAAGTGAGTTGTACTATGATTTGAGATGAAAATATAACCTTACTATGATACTTAATTGACTTGTGTAGCTGGTTGCAAAAGATTGTGCATTGATTCTATGTGAAATGGATTTTAAGTGGTGATCTTGACTATTATGCATAAGTACTTGTACTTAGCTTTGTATAGTTTGTACTTAGGGTTTTAGAATGAAATCTTAATAAATGACACATTATAACTTGTACATATGTCTTAAAGATTTATACATAGGTGTTATGTAGTTATTGTAAGGAAACTAAAACACTTTTATTTATAAATCAAATAAATAAAATTAATTAACTTAACATAAAACAAATAACAAAATATAAATAACAGAAAAATAAATACAGACATAATTATAAATGATAATTAAATAAAACATTTAAATAATAAAAAAAACTTACTAAATCACCAGCAAGTCGAGGCATACGTAAAACACACTTAGAACTAAAGAGCTGAGGCACGTGTTTGACACGCTTCTCTTAAAACAGATTCACCGTCTTTTTTCCAGGGTACAACAGCCGAAACAGTAAGTTGTACTGTCGGACTTAACAAAATTGCCCGGAATTTCACCTTTACAGATGCGTACTCCATATGTTGGAAATCAGTAATAATACTTATTGATTTGATGTGTGAAAAACTATCGAATTAGACCTCTATTTATACACAATAGACTCCCTTCTAGTTTACTCATCCTACTGATGTGGCACAAAAAATAAACTATTTTTCCTCTTTAAGCATGGTACCAAATGCCTAACTTTGAGACACGATCTCATTCACATCACATTCATTTTGGACATATAAAGGCTCATTGCGAAGCTCTCTTCAAGGAGAACGCGAACCTATAAAGTATCACTAATAAATATGATACACACATAAACATAATTGTGTCCAAAGTTGATCAAAATTTATTTTGCCAACAATATTTTCCAACAATCCCCCACATGAATAGAGATCGGTTGTAATACAAAATATTCAATAAAACTCCAATAGTTGAATCTTGCATAGGATAGGTAGGTGTGACCCTTTGAACCTTCCCTTGTGAGATGCACTTAGTCTCCTAGATTTAAGTAGACGCGATGTCTTTGAACTTAGCCTGTGTTTACATAGACGACAATACACACTCACACAAGACTCTCCCTGACATTGTCAAGTCCTCATAGTCGTGTTCGTTATGGTCATAAACACTAGCCTGGTTCTGCAAGAGCTCATAGAAATTGCGCCCCCACAATTTCCTTCGAAGCGACCCCTACTTCTCTCTCACATATGTGATTTCATCTTGAATCATTAAAAACATATGTTTTATGATTTCATCTTGAATCATCATGCTTTATGATTTCATCCTGAATCATTTAAGCCATATGTTTAACCTCTCAATAAGTCACATTGTTCTTGGAATGGACTAGGAAAGTTACTATTTTAAGTAACTCCCCCATATTGATGTGACTTCCCTCACATTTCTATGATTAGGTTGTCCTATTGAACCTAGATCTTGGGATCTCCAGTCAACTGGGTTAGGTTTTCCTTCATAGAAACTTATTCCTTCAAGGGCTTTAGTCTCATTCCTTTAGATGACTCACTAACTAACTCTCTGCTTAAGCCTTTCGTAAGCGGATCCGCGATGTTATCCTTTGACGTTACGTAGTCAATTGTGATAACTCTAGTTGAGAGTAGTTGTCGTAACAATCACAATCTATGATGTATATGTCTCGACTTACCGTTTTACATTTGTGATATGAGCTCTGTCAAATTCTTTTGACTATCAAACTTTGTAAACATGGCCGTTACCAGTATACGCCATCTTGGTATGTCCTTTACGAATTAGCGTAAACTATCCTGCATATTCTATAAATTTATCTCAAATAATAAATTCATATTTCATCATAGATTTAGCTATAACTGTCTCTTTGAAATACTTTCAAGATTTCTAAGACATAGCTTTACACTTAGGACAAATACATCCGCTCTAGTGGATCTAGATTCTTATATGTAAGAATCCATATTTGCATTACTCTATCACTTGATAGTAGTAGGATATCTTCCACGATGCAATATTAATAGTATCATAGTACTCAAGTAATACTTATTCAAATGGTCATCACTTTAATTACTAATATATCTGCTTGCCTGATTATAAGTTCTAAATCGGATCATACACAGTCATTAGACATATAAGATACCCAATATTCTTTGAGTATTCAAAATGGGAAACAATTTTACCTCTATTTTAAATAGATTTAAAAAGATGTCATTTGACTCTAGCTAGGCCGGAATCCCCGATATTGAACCTCTCAATAATATTGTTTTTCTTAATGTTTAACACTTCAAAACAAATCCATACGGGTTCAACAAACCCAACAGCTAATGAAATTCATATCAAATATTGACTCCATTAAATCATTAGTGGATTTATTCATCTTGTTATCACTTCTAGTGATAAGTATACTATTCTTGTATAAACACAAGAGTACATATGTACTATTGATCACACGTACATACATCAATTTTGAATCCACATTCTGACATGATATGGTCAAAAATTTTGATGTAATTGTTTGGGAGCTTTCCTTAAGCCATATAATGACTTAATAAGCCTACAAACTTTTCTCTCTAGTATAGGAACCATGAAACCCTCAGGTTGGTTCATGTATCGTTCCTTTTCTAAATCCATTTTTAGAAATATCATTTTTACATCCACGTAAGAAACTTCCAAAATTTCTTAATGCGGAAATAAAGTACCATCATAATTGAGGTTATTCGTGTAACATGCGAGTAAGCATCAAAGGAAGATAGACCTTCTTGTTGTCTAAATTCTTTGATTACTAATCTCGCTTTGCACATGTCAATGGTGACATCGAATTTTATCTGCTTTTTGAAGATCCATTTATAGCCTAGTGGTTTACAACTTAAGGTACATCCACGAGCTTCTAATTTTACTTTTGTAAAATAGAATCTATTTCACTTTTAATGGCTTCTTTCTATTGATACCCTTTCAAAGAAGTTATTGCTTCTCAGTAAGAAGTAAACTCATTTTTTCATTTTTTACCATAAAAGAAACAAAAACCGAATCTAACCAATCTCTCGGTTCATGCCATTTTGTTTCTTATAGGTTTAACCTCTTCTTGGGTCAATCTTGTCTCTCTTCTAAGAGATCAATATCATCTCGTTGTCTCTGACCTTGGACAACCTCGTCATCTATTCTAGATGATCTTTCAAATTTCCTTCGTAAACAAGGAATATATTTCCGAAGAATGAATCATTCCTTAATTCTATTACTATGTCTATTTTCGATTCATGTAAAATGAAACGATAAGCACTGTTATTCATAACAAATACTGTGAACATACAATCCATGGGTTTAGGTCCAATCTTTCGAACCATGAATTTCATACGCATATCTTAGCTAGATATCCCTCACATTTGTAAGTACTTATAAGATAGTTTTCTTCTCACCCATAGTTCGTAAGAAGTATCTTATTTTATTTACAAGGGATCTTATCTAAAAGATAAGTAATCGATATAATTGCTTTCCCCCACATGTCATGGCTTAAACCTGGACTTAAGAACATGGTATTAACCATTTCTTTAAAGGCACGATTCTTTTCTATATCAAGAGCAATGAATTTGTGTCTTATTCTAAGTTTAGCATAAAAATTTAGAAATGGAGACACATATTCACCTCCAATAACTTCGAATCACCTTATTATCGATAATAAGTTGGTTCTCAACTTATGTATATAGATCAAGCTTGTCTATATCCTTACTCTCAAGTAAGTGTAATTAACAATATTTTGTACCATATTCAGCCAATATGATGAAGTAAACGATACTCTCTACCTTAGTAGGTACCAATTCCAAATCACATAAAACCATGTGAATCATATCAAGGTTTTTGGTTATTTCCGTTCAACCAAGAGAAAAGACTTATCAATTTGGCTTCAACATAAGTTTTGATTTTATAATCCGTGTCAATACAAAAATGGGAATCCAATTTAGTTTAATTGGACAACATGTTGAGTTTAAAACATGTCAAAGTAAGTCATAACATACATTTAAAAATGACCATTATAAAATATAATCAACTTAACCATTTTAAAGGCATAACCCGTATGCACTTAATTTATGTTATTCGTTAAATCGATTTTTATTTGATTCAAACACAAATGAAAGCCAAATTTCATTAAGCAACCATCCAGATTCAAGATTCCTACGAATCTCCGACACTCGCAAAGGTTAACTTAGTTTCTTTTCCAAATGTGAATCACATCTTCTTTTTCCTTGATATTCGCAGTTGGAGAGTTGCTCAAACTCGTTCTCTCCATTCTCAACTGCATTATAAGAATTAATCAAACTCTTATCACCATATACATGACATGATACTAAAGTGCGAATGCACCATTAGCTATGGTTGGATTCCATCATGGCCTCAGTTTTCATGTCATTCAGGCCATATAACGCATAGTTATGGCACAACAAGTTTCTGAATGCTTCAGAGCATCTACCGTACAAGTAAGTATCGGTCTCCCCTTTGATGTCACTCGTGACATTCCGAATGTTATTAAGAGGTCCCATGATTTAGTTGACACTAATTTTGGTACTATTAACAACGTGCTAAATCACATACTGTTTCTTAATCAAAAGCGAATTACATCGACTTTTGTTCAAAACGCAAACGTTTTGTAAGATCCGTTTTACAAAACCCACTTTAAAGGAAGTCTTTCGACTAAACAATTAAAGAAAATATCAGCTATAACATAATGTTTTACCAAAAAACACATATGTAATATTATGTTGTCAATCTTCATTCAGAAGATCTTAACTTCACATGATCTATTTCTACAATGAAACTTAACAAGGTTTCAGTAGATCCATTCTTCTAAAGAAACTCCACAAGGTTTCAAGAATTATATCTGGTTTATAATTAAACTCGGCCCAATTTACAATAAATTACACAAGTCAAACAAAACTCTTCCACTAATTTAATAAAAATAGTGTATGTAATCTGATATTTAATGATAACTCATACCATTGTCAACATCTTGTTTCAAAGAAATTATTCTTGATTTCATTGAACACGTTTTGAAAGTCTAATAAAATAAGAGCTTGCATTTTATGAGATCAATGAATACGTTCTAATAATCTCATAAAATAGCAACTTATCTTTTATGAGATTTGTGTCAAAGAAACTCCACTTGGTTTCAGTGAATCTAAATTCACCATGATTCCAATCATGCTGTAACTGGCGCACCAATTACATTTACAAGATTCACTAGGGTCACAATTGTGTTACCACAAGTAAAGTTGTCAATATTCTAACGGGATACAATTAAGAACTATTAAAACAATTTGGTATCTAATAAACTCGACATGGTTTATACAAACTTGTACCAAATCTGATTCAAAGAAACTCAATCGTGGCTTCATTAAATCTAGGTTAAAACTATAACATATGTAATAAACAACTAAACGATCAGTTTGAAAATAGACTCTAATACGATAAACTGTTTTTTTAAAAGTCGTTTATAGATCTGTAACACCAGATCTGTTAATTAAAATTCTGTTTACGTGAAAACTGATTTCCCAAAGAAACACAATCTTGGTTTCGAGAGAATACAGTTTGTATAAAAATATGTTAATTAAATTAATATGATTTTAGCAAAAAAAATGTTTAATTATGTTACACAGAATCTGTTTTAAGACTGTAGGGAAACTATAACAGTTTTATTTATAAATCAAATAAATAAAATTAATTAAATTAACATAAAACAAATAACAGAATATAAATAACAAAAAAATAGATACAGACATAATTATAAACGATAATTAAATAAAACAATTAAATAATAAAAAAAACTTACTAAATCACCAACAAGTCGAGACACGCGTAAAACACGCTTAGAACTAAAGAGCTGAGGCACGTGTTTGACACGCTTCCCTTAAAACAGATTCGCCGTCTGTTTCCTAGGGTACAACAGCCGAAACAGTAAGTTGTACCGTCGAACTTAACAAAACTGCCCGGAATTTCACATTTACAGATGCGTATTCCATATGTTGGAAATCAATAATAATACTTATTGATTTGATGTGTGAAAAAGATATGGAATTAGACCTCTATTTATACACAATAGACTCCCTTCCAGTTTACTCATCCCACCGATGTGGCACAAAAATAAACTATTTTTCCTCTTTAAGCATGATACCAAATGCCTAACTTTGAGACACGATACCTCATTCACATCACCTTCATTTTGGACACATAAAGGCTCATTGCGAAGCTCTCTTCAAGGAGAACGCGAACCTATAAAGTATCACTAATAAATATGATACATACATAAACATAATTGTGTCCAAAGTTGGTCAAAAGTTATTTTGCTAACAATATTTTTCAACAGTTATATTACATGAAATTAAGGGTTACAAGTGATTTCTAGGTTTCTAGGGAATCTTAAGGATTTAGGTCTTAGTTATAATCAAAATGTTCTTATGAATGTCATACTTATAAAAGTAGTTTAGAATTTAGACTTGATATATACATAATCTTTATACCATATATACATATGTTTGAGTGCAGTTATGGTTGTGAGAATCCATATAACTTGTTAAGTAAATCACAATGCAGTGAAGTAAATCAAAAATTTCTTAGTAAAATCACCTCTTAATTTATGTATTATATGTGAAAGTCACATAGATGATATTTACATAAATAAAATTTACATGATGTTATAAATGTGGTGGGTGAAGTGAAATGACTAAAATATCAATCTACTCTTTTTTATTTAAAAAATATTTTTTAATTTAGATCTTTGATCAAAATTGAATGAAAAAGTGAAATTCGATCTCTTTGTACTTATATAATTGAGAAAATGATTAAGTTGATAACTTATGATTCACTACATGGTCTTTCCTTAAAATTTTGACAAAAATTATCAAGTTGATCGACTGTTGTAAAAAAGTTGTTCCCTTACTTTAAAATGTTATCACTTTTAAAGAATAGTTTACACACAAAAACATAGAGACCATGTAATAAATAGAGAATGTAGATTTTGACCATTTTGATGTTTCTCTTTATATAATTTTAGACGCATGAGAGTTCTATATCTACTTTCCAAGTATGGGGTTCACCTTTTTTTTTTTTTTTTTTTTTGAACAAAGGTTCACCTTTTATTGAATTACTATGAAATACAATAATTTTGGGTATATATAAAAAAAATTGCAACTGGGCTAAAAAGCCACGTCAACGACAAAACATAAAGATTCGAAAGACACAACACAAACATAATAAAGAAAGCTCGCTGTACTAAAAAAGGGGGAAAAAGTGGTGTCCTTCCATAAACAAACCCTAACAACAACAATAATAATTCAATTATTATTATTATTCAAACTACACCCATCAATCCATCCATCCAATCACATTTTTCATTCATTCATTCATGTTCTTCACTCCCCAACAATTAAGGTATCCTATATTTCTTCATTTATTTGAGCTTCTAAATCTTTGTAATTAATTGTATCCAGATTGATTGTTAGTGGTGATATTTTAATTACATGTTGAAATTAGACGTTTTGTTTGATCAAATATGAAATTTGGAAGTTAATTATGATGGTAGTAGTAAGTACTTTCTGTAAATAGGAGTTACAACAAGCCTCCGCTAGCCCTTTTTGGATTACATAGGTAGTTTTACTCGGGTATCCTTCGACAAAAACCATGGTGGAAGGATACTAGTATCCCGCTACTTCAAGCTTATGAATGGCTCAATTGTTTCTTATTATACCCATGTGGGACGGATTTTGTCTCGATTATTCCTTTTTCAGGAACTGAAACTTTAATATTTGATTCTTTAGGGGTTGTGTACCTGTAAATTCTTAAATGATCAGAATTTGCCACACTTAAATAACCGATTGTCTGATTCTGGCTGTCCGGTTTTACATGATCATTTCAATTGAAATGTCAAATATTACCTGTATATGAAAGTTATTGGGATGCACTGATGTGTGTTGAAACGTTATTGGGTCACTTGTTTAGGACGAAAGACTATTGATAAGGTGTTTTTATGGTCTATTACACTTCTGCACTAGTGTCTTAGCTGTCCTCAAGTGTGAAATGGATTGAAATTAAAACTCCTTGAGGGTTATATGGTGTTGATGCATTACATGTCACATGCTAGGATAATTTAGTTTTATTTCCGCTCTCGCATTTGTTAGAACTTTTATGGTTGCTGCCAACATAAGAAATCTTAAAGAAGATAAGAGCGCGTAGAAGAGGGTATAGGAAAGAATATTGTATACCATTGATCTTTGTGTCTCGTTGGCTTAAGGAGTTAAGGTGTTAACCCAGGAACATGATTTATCATCTAAGTTGATTTTTAGAGATTAGATTCTGGGCAAGCTGCGACACAAGCTAAAAATTACTGGGTGCACAATCTTTTTTACCTGCAGTATAAGGAAAATGTTGACGAGAATATACGATTTTCAGTTAAAATGATTTGAGTTTAAGTAAATTCTAAGGGTGTGCTTGGTTAGACGTTTTAGGGGTAAGGAATGGGAATGATAATGATCGTTGCGACTCTGACTATCACCCTAGTCGTTGTTGTCACCATCTCCAATCACCACCGCAACTTATATTAACCAAGCACCAATAATGGTAATGATAATACTAGGGAATGCTCATTGCATTCCTTTGTATTCCTTTACCCTTACCCATTCCATTCCTCTCAGTTTTACCAAGCGCCCCCTAAGTTCACTTTTCACCTATTGATGAATTAACTAAGCAATAACTAGAAACACAATGCATTGGGACCGGGTGCATATTAGAAAATTAACACAGGGTCTCGTGAAATTGCGGCCCTCCTAGTTCTGTAACTGCACACGATGAAGTTACATTAATGATCTAGGAAGCACGGAAACTCCGCTGAGATGCCGTATGACGTATCAGAAACGCGGGGAAACGGGGAAACGTGGGGAAACGCGGGGAAACGCCGGGGAAACGTCTCCGAGAGAAGTGGAAACGTTTCTAAAAATGGGATACGCGTAATAGTAAAAGGGATACGTTTTGGGAAACGTTTCTGGCCCATAAAATGGCGTTTCCTTGACCCATTAACTAAAAAACCCTTTTATTTTTAATTAATCTAAATCATAACTGACGGCTTTATCAACCCTCCAAAACTGAGAAACCAATTCAGTGATTCTTCAATCTTCATCTGATTTTCTGGTATCTTAAGGTTAGTAAAAATCTATAATTGATGGATTCTAATTCATTATATTACATAAATAAAGTCATAAACTGTCAATTGCATGCATGCCTTAGGCTTAAAGTCGTAGGTTTGCTTTGTTAACTGATAATTGTTACCTTACCATGTTACACTTTACATTACAATATACTTGGATTAGATGCATCATGCATGCCTTAGAGTCGTAGGTTTAATTTGATAGTTGATACATCAAAGGTTATGTTAGTTATCACTTAACAAACTCAGAAGGAAACTAATGATGGCTTAGAAGTAGACTACCCTTTTGCTTTTATCATCTCAGTAGACTATCATTATTCCTAACAATCTGCTTTTATCATCTCAGTAGCTTTGCTTTGTTACCATGTTATGAGAAATATTTGTTTGGGGTTTTTGAATGTTTTGTAATATTTTTATGTCACAATTTCTTATATACTAAAATATCATAAGAAGAATAGACGTTTCCCCGCCGTACCCGTATCTTGAATTTTAGGATGTTGCCGTTTCCCGGTACCCGTACCCGTATCCGTCCCCGTCCCCGTTTCCGTACCCGTGCAACTTAGTTAATGATTAATGCATGACCAAGTTGAGCTTCATTAGTTGAGGACATTTACCACACCCTATGCATCTCAACTGCTGACGCTTAAATACTAACCAGTTATTGATGTCATGATAGTGAATATGGAATGTGTAACTGTAGTTATTGAATGATAATTGTCTCACATTAATCATTTATGATGTTATAAATGGTTTTTGGAGTATGATTTATTAGATTGTATAGATATAGCTTCGTCTGTTTCTTGTGTTGGTGTTAATATCAGTGATTAAAGTTGGTGTTTGTAAAGGTTCTCTGAGTATGTTTGTGATATGTGTTTTCAACACAGATGTTTAGTTTTTAGTGCTGCTAATCATTCTCATTATTTGGTTATTTAGGGGACAAATACTAAGTTTTGGGTTATCGGTTTAGGTATTTAGGAGTGACTGCAAAATAGTATGGATCTATCCGTTTATGAAAGTACTCTATGTCGTGTGGATTTATAGGTGATAACTGAAATACATTTTCACTTGGCTTTTAACAAGCCACTTTGCATTTATAGTGATCCTGATAATATCACAACTACAGTTGCATCTATTTGTTGTCTGACGTGCTTTTGCTTTTTTTGGCAGGGTTTGAAATTCAGATATGGCAAACTCGAGAGGGCCATCAACAACGAGAAATATGATGAACAATGGAAGGCACTCATTGCTCCCCCCTAAATGTCCATTTCCAACCATTGCTCCGTCGTATGGTGATTATATCTCAACTTCCGTAATTGGGGCCAAAGGAATACCTAGATATAGGGACGGGAATTCACAACATCACCGTGCTTCTTCTGAAAGTCTTCTAGCTGAAGAGCAGCCTTCTTGGCTTGATGAACTTCTTAACGAGCCAGAGTCGCCTGTACAAAGAGGCCATCGACGATCATCAAGCGACTCTTTCACGTATTTGGAAGCAGCCAATGCTGCCACCACAGAATATGCTGTTAAAGACGAGCAGCGTATGAGAAACATGAATTCTACTCCTTCATGGGCATCTCAAGACTTCCTTTATAAACAACCAAATTTTATGAACAGAAGTAATATCCCACAAAATGCACATTCCAGTGGTACAAATTCTTCTTTTGACAATTTGGGTCTTCGAAGAACGGTATCATTAGGTGCTACACAAGAACTCAATGGAATTGCTTCCACAATAAGTGAAAAGCAAGAGGCACCAGAATCTGACTCACAAGAATCAGCTGAAGCTCGTGCCCAAGACGCCAACACTTCTTTCGAAAGAAAAATGTCTTCTAATATCAGGGATTCTTCATCAGAATTAGATATAAAACATGCGAAACAGTAAGGATACCCTTCTGCTGTTCTTTATCTTCTATTACCACATTTATCATAAATTTATTTACGTTTCTGCAAGTTTGTAGAACTAATTATTTTGGGATATAGACAAAGATAATCCCTTTAAAATAGGTTTCAGAACAAAAGGTAGAGTAAGACAGTGAATTTAAGTGGACTACATTTAAAAGAGAATTAGAGGCATTACTGCTTTCTAAGTTGTGTTATGGAGTTTTGCGCTTAAATGCAAAAGTCAAGAATGAATATAATGTGACGCATTGGGATTCTTCTAACTTGCACTAGGACCCTGCTACCTGCTTGTTAATCACTCCATTGTCCCATATCAAGTATCTTTGTTTTTGTAACCACCAACACGTTTACAACGAGTCATCAAATCTTTTTTAGCTTTCCCTGCCAAATGCAGTTTATAGTCCTTCTGAATGGCATGTTGTCATTTCTGCTTTAGATGTTTTCGTACATTCAGTCTCACCAGTTTGCTTTGGCTTTTCTCGCTGAAGCTTTTGTGATCCTTCTAGAGCTCTAGGACACAGCAAAAATCTAAAGTAGTAGTTTAACTGGAGTTGCGTTCCAGAATAACAACCGAGCAGGAACATTTTTTCTTACTTCAATCGAATATGCTCAAATACTAACACATGGTTTAGGATTTACTTCTTGTTGGATTTCGGTGTTAGTAACTATTAATTTATATATGTATTTCTGTTTTGTCTCAAGGGTTCCAAGATTTGAATGCTATAAGTATACTAACCGGTCAAAGGACTGTAGTAAATTCTTTTCTGAAAGATTAACTCTAATCTTGTTAATTATAATCCTTCAAGTTATAGTGTAAAAATCTGAAAAGTTTTGTGCATGTAGAAATCTAAGAGGTGATATAATACAGGCAATTTGCTCAGCGCTCACGGGTGCGGAAGATTCAGTATATAGCTGAGCTTGAGAGGAATGTACAGGCTTTACAGGTATATATTAGAACTTGAGAAAAACTTATACGGGTTATTGTGATGTTACTTACGTGATTTCATATTCAGGCAGAAGGCTCTGAGGTATCAGCTGAGCTAGAGTTTCTAAACCAGCAAAGTCTTATCCTGGGAATGGAGAACAAGGCACTGAAACAGCGGTTAGAGAATCTGGCTCAGGAGCAACTTATCAAGTGTTGTAAGTACTATATCCATAAGATAGTAGTTTAATTGTAGTTTACTACTTATACATATAAGGCTATCACTGCTGATTAACTTCTTAGCACGAGCCCAGGGTACAAGTTTTTTTTCTGACATATACCTTCCGTAGAAAGGAATAGTTCCATGTGATAGAATAAGCTGACAAACCAAACTATCTTCACTTTTTTTAGTATTTCAAACTCACATAACTAACATGCTAATAAGTTCTCTCATCACACGAATATTTCAGTCTTTCCCTGTGCCTCCTGCTATGGAGATTTTACATCGGAATAAGACAGATGTTTAACATTAAACATTAATTGTTTTGTTAGTTTTTTAGTAAAATCTCTGAGGTACCACCTTCTTCATTACCATGTTTTGACTACTTAGGTCTAGTTTTGTAGTGCTTCTGAATTTGTCAAACTGATTACCGAGGTGATATATTTATGGTTCTTTCAAATAAAGAATAATACATGTCAAGTGGATTACAAACCTGTTTCATAAAATAGAACAAACATTTTTTTTATCATGAAAATATTTTACCAATAAAAGTACATCTGATCCCATCCCAATTTTCTTTTCATACTTTGGTGATAGAAAGGCTAATTATAAATAAAAGTTTCTAAATTACAGGAAAAACTATGATGTAATTTTTTTTAGATAAATGCTTACTAGCTCTATAATTTTGACCCATTTACTAGTAATGATAAAAGTTTGTAAAAAGGTTGCTAAATAGGAAATAGGTAGAAATGGGTCAAAAGTCTGAAAGTGTATTCTTAATGCATGAAATCTCAGAAGTTATCTAATTCAAGAAGTCTATAATGAAATAATGAGGCTTATGTAACTGTATATGACACATTTATTATTTGATCCGATACAGATTGACCTACCTAATACGGTACAAAAATTTACCTGTTTTGACTCGATGTTTAACCCTTCTGACCCATCCATCTTGCAACCTCCACTATAGAATTAGGATACTGCTTTTTACTGGCATGTATTGTGGGAGAGGAGCAATCGTTGTTTTTGTCTTGTGAATGCAATGTTGTTACTGTAGAATTAGTCGCATATCGAACTAAATTATGTATTTTCTTATTAGTGGAGCATGAAGTTTTGGAGAGAGAGATCGGAAGACTGAGAGCCTTGTATCAGCAACAACAGCAACAACCACAACCACAACCAAATCAGCCATCACAAAGGCATCGACGAACTGCCAGTCGGGATAGACTCGATTTCCAGTTTGGAAATCTTTCTTTGAATAATAAGAACACCAGCTCAGTTCGTGATCCTGTTTCTACCCAACCTCGTACTTAAAAGCAAATATTACAACTGCATCATTACAGAAAAAAAAGTTATTAGTGTGGAAGGAGCTACACTTATAATCCAAATGGGAAACAATATTCTCGGGTTTCACTTATGTAGCTTGTTATCAAAGCTCTTCAACTCGAAACATTACCCCATCTTTGCCTTCTTTTCCCTTGGTTTGCCTTATGGGTTTGTGTTTGTTGGTTTTGTGGGGCTTTTTTTAAACAGCAAAATTAGCTATCTTACTTGCACCTGGTAGCCATGTCCCCGGAAATTGTCATTTCCAGTTGGGAGCTCACCGGAGGTGGAAACCCGGAAAATGATATAAACGTATTGTTTTCCCTTTGGTTTATTGACGTTTGATCAATAGTTGTCGTTACGGACTTGTTTCCCATCTCTTAAACATGAATTCTTATTGTAATAAGACTAATAATTCTAAATGAAGTTGATGTTGGTTGTCGTCGTGGGTGCTCGTGTGCCTAGCAATAATAATAACCGCTTGTATAATTTGTCCTTTGATGCGGTTTAAGTGTACTATTTGTTACTGTAATAAGTAAGATCTCTGGCTAGTCTTATACTGTAATATCTTATGTGGAGCATCATGCTTTGTGTTACTCTTAAATAAATGTAAACCACCATTGAACGACCCCGTGGTAGGGTCATGTCATTGACTTTCAAACAAAAGGCAATGGGTTTAGACATCGCTAGGTATGTACATTTCGGAGGCCACGGAGGTTCACTTTTAAAACAATAGTCGTTTTGGGATTAGTCGGCTCGTAATATCAAATCAGAAACTCAGCATAAAATAAAGCTTTTTGCCGATCTGATATGATTGAAGATTACCAAAAAAGCAACAACTAAATTCATGTGTTTTTGTAAAGATGTTATATTAGGATTTGGTGACCATCTATGTGCATGTGCTACACAATTCCACATGAATAAAACATGTATTTTTGTTTTCCTTTCACTTTTCTATTTTTATCTTACGAAACAAACTAGGTATTACTTTAATCAACCTTTTTAAAAAGATAGAAGATAAAGCTATAAAATTTGCTTCAAGTTTTCAACTTTTAATTGATCTCACTAATTTAAACTTAATCTATTTAGAGTATTATACGATCAACTGTGCCTTGGCACAATTAGTACAATTTTGAGACCGCAAACGTTTAATTGACTGATCAAAAGAGATATTTGGATATTGGTTTAAATTCAAATCAAACTTTTGACTAATTAAACCAACTGGGACAGGTGATGATTGCCTGGGGCTGGATCTTTGAGGAAATGTCTGGTTGACATCAAAAGATGCATGAAATAAGAGTGTTCCTATCATTGTACATCTTTTGAGTTTAGAGTACTATACATATGATACATGATACATCTACCGGTCACAAGATAATACGAGATTGGTAAGTCGCTAAGCAAGGTAGAAGTCTCTATATGCGGTTTTTGTGAGCTTTGCACAATCTGTACTTAATCGCGCGTGGTGTGTTAGTTAAAAATCGTCCTACCGTTAGCATAGTTTTGTATTCTTGTGTGTACCAAAAGTAGTTTCTATTCACTTTTACATTAAACATGTTGCAATAATACACAACGAAACAGTACTCTAAGACCTTGAAGCTTAAACTTAAGCTGATAACATATATTGATTCTTAGTGCCACTAAAATTTAAGAGCTAAATCTAAGATATTTTTGTTGGTATTTGGTATCGTCTAGAACCGGGTAAATATAATCAATGTCTAGTTAATTACCAATGAAGGTTATCGGATATTACTTGAAGTCATGTAATCATTTTTCAAAGAAGGTTATTTGATAACATGCTTGGGTTAGGACGAATAACTCATTGGAATAAAGCCAAGTGTGCATTCTTGTTTAGGCACAAATCAAGAATACTTCGCTTCTAAATGTTTATGTTTTTGTGTATCTTTCAAGTAAGTGTCTATCTTAGGCGGTGTTTGTTTTTGCGAATAAAGTCTGAACCGCCTCTGACTCTTACTAGTCAGACGCGGTCAGACATTTAAGTTGTTTGTTTTTTTCATCACATTCAGAGGAGATCAGACGTTAATCCTCTGACTCAAGTCAGATTTTGTGCTAGTCTCTGATTATCTCTGAACCTTGTATAAACGATCTTCAAACTTCAAAATATGAACGCCCACCTTCATTATAAATCATAAACTACAAGAGTATCTCAAAAGGGTTGTGGATCGAGACTGATCTTCATGTGTTTGTTGAAAAGGACAGCTATACTTGCAGATATGAGAAAAAAAATGTGTACTGTTTGGTGTAAGAAAGCTTCTTGGTGGCTGTGTGGTTAGATAGAGTGTGATAGAGTTGTAACTTTATGTATATTTCTAGGGTTAATTTGGTTAATGGGTTGGTCATTGGGCCATGGTATTTTAAGTGGTTATGATTTTTGGGTTAAATTTGATTTTTGTGGGCTAGTTATTATTAATGTTGGCAGAATTTTTTGGTTATACTATTTGGTGTTGGAGTCAGTGTGTTATTCTACTAGTTATGGAGTAGCGATCTAATTTGAGTTCCTTGATATAAATATCGTATTTTTATGAAAATTCGGTAAAAATAGTTTACCGTAACTCGTTGTTGAGAAAATGTGAACCGAAATTGCGTGCATGTGAAGTTCAGATTTTTTTTCTTTCTAAAGACCCAACTTAAAATTTACATTCAAGCTATTTATTTATCTTGTATTGTTATAGTTTAATATATATACACTTTTTTTTTTTGGACGGCAGTTTGGTGCAGCGGAGTATCTTGCGTGCCACCAAGGCACCAAGTCTCTCGACCCGAACGGACAATTAAGACCATTCAGACAAGTATAAAAAAAACAAACAACATTATTTCATTCAGAGTCAGACTTTATAGCCGCCTCTTACCGGTAAGAGGCGGTAGTCAGATTCAGAACCAAAACATCTTAATGAAACAAACACCACCTTAATTCTTAATATATAGAGATGGAATTCTTTCATCTTATTCGAAATAAGAATAAACTTTTATCAACGAAATTATGAGCATTAATCGGCCAATTAATCTTATAACTTTCATGAATACATAGTGGTTACATGACCATAATCATGGTCATTAAATCAATCTTAAAACCCCCTCATTAATCGGTCAAGGCGGTTACAAGATTTTCAACAAAGTCAAATGTTTATTAGCATGCACTTCATCAACATTGCTGATGAAATCAACTTTCCTACCGATGAACACTTCTCGTCGATGAGATAATTCCCTGAAGGTATCATCCTTCTGATTGAGTTACTCGCTAATGAATACATACATTAGCAAACCACTATAATGAGTCCAGGGAGGTCAGGGACTTAATGGGTTTACACTCTGGACCTTCAAACTTATTCGCAAGTCTCACCCGATCTCACATTTGCACTAAATTTCCACCAATCATCCCCGATCTAGTACAATTCCTTTTGCATGAGAATCAACATTAAACAAAACATATGCATAAGTGAAAATATCTTAAGGAATGAATTTGCATCTTAGTATAATACATATTCAAATATTCGAGAATCATGGTGTTGTTCTCATAATTATTCACTTCACCATGATTGATTATAAGAAATAAAGAAGAAAGATAGAAGATTTCTAGAGAGAGAAAGTAGAGAGAGGTGATTAACTAGGAGAAATAAGATTAGAGAAAATGAGAACTTGCCACCCTCCTAACATGCTAGGAGGGTGCTTATATAGTCCACCCACATGCGGGCTTTCTATCGGACTATATTTGTTTTGGGCCGGGCTTGAATAAATGCTTAGTACCTTGAAAGAGGCATTTTAAGCTAATCATCAAGCCCGTAATGTCACGACTATTTTAACTAACTATTACAACGTTCTAATAAATATTACAGTATAAACCTATGACCGAACATTCTTGTTTGACTCAACATTTTGAGGCTAACAAGATCTTCCAATGTGAGGTCATTTCTCTTTCATATTTGGAGATCAATGGAGATTACGAATTTAGTCATAAATGAGTCCTAAACGTGTAATAGTAGTCTTGTTCCTTCATGCTGTGATCTTTGAGCCTTTGTCGTTGTCTTTCGACTTTGTCTTCCATATTTTGACACACTTTTCTCCCGAAAAGTTTCAAGGCTATTTTTCAAAATATATTTAATAAAATTTGGTATCTCTAATATCAAATGATTTTATATCTTAGAGATAGGCGGAGAAAATGTGATTAAAATGTGATCTAAAGACTCAAGAACTCATGGTTTCGATCAAATACCCACAACATCTTTAATTCACGACGTTATTGGTGTCAAAAGGGTGGTTAGGTTTAAGTCCTATGATCCAACCAGAACCGGAGGGATCTTCCCAGGGACAATCCAATAGATTATTAGAAGTCCTTAGGAAAGATGGAGTAGAATGTGAACGAAGCTGAATGCCGACTAAGTACTGATGCTAGCACTGGAACAATCACAACAAGGTGTTAGTAATGATGTCTCGGTAAGCATTGAAGGGGTTGAAGAATGAAAAAGAAATGTAAGGATAAAGGGTGTAAAGAAATTAGCCCTCTATACAACTTATGCAGAAACCGGGTCAACACATCATGAAGACAACGCATCATTGACCCAGTGATGTAATGCACAACCCCTCCCCAGCTGACTCAGGCTTCTCTCAAAAGAAGTTTGTTGATCTCCATGACAATAAAACAAACTTCTTTTGAGAGAAGCTGATTCAGCTGGGAAGGGGTTGTGCATTACATCACTAGGTCCATGATGTGTTGTCTTCATGATGTGTTGACTCGGTTTCTGCCTAAGTTGTATGGAGGGATTCTTTCTTTAGACCCTTTATCCTTACATTTCTTTTTCATTCTTAAACCCCTTCAATGCTTACCAAGACATCATTACTAGCACCTTGTTGTGATTGTTCCAGTGCTAGCATCAGTACTTAGTCGGCATTCAGCTACATTCACATTCTACTCCATCTTTCCTAAGGACTTCTAATAATCTATTGGATTTTCCTTGGGAAGATCCCTCTGGTTCTGGTTGGATCATAGGACTTAAACCTAACCACCCTTTTGACACCAATAACGTCGTGAATTAAAGATGTTGTGGGTATTTGATCGTAACCATAAGTGCTTGAGTCTTTAGATCACATTTTAATCACATTTTCTCCCCTATCTTTAAGATATAAAATCATTTGATATTAGAGATACCAAATTTGATTAAAATATATTTTTAAAATTAGTCTTGAAACTTTTCGGGAGAAAAATGTGTCAAACTTAGCATGTATTCGAAACGCTCCCCCTCAAAAATTGATTCAATTGAATTGTCATTGTGAGGATGTGATCCATATTTTGCTTTTTGAGGATGGGAGTTGTTGAACACATAATTTTTAAAAGATTTTGAATAATCATTGAAAAAATTGTGTTCAACGCTTTTCGAAAAACTCTATTTATTTTTGGCGAAGAGGTTTTTCTAAAGCATAAACTTGAGTTCATAGACTTTGAATGTCTTGACAAATCCACTCAAGTGTAAGAAGATTTAACTTCTTTTGCTGAGGGTAAGCGCACTAAATCGTACACTCCCCCGTGAATATCGATCCGGGTTGCAATGTGAAAGTAATTACAAGCCATAGTGTTGAGCTCAAAACGTTGAATGTTTTGTGACAAGCTCAACCCAAAATAGACTTCTCTACCCGTTTGTTAGGATAAGTTTATCTTTAAAGATACACTTTCCTTTATTTGAAGCACGAGTTACAGTCTGACATATAACTGTAAGTCGTTTACATGAGCTTAAAAACTATGAATGTTTTTATCGATAGCTCATGACCGAGAAATTTAATTTTCCTGTTGTTGAGGATAAGTAATCATCGTGATTAACGTTCCTTTCTTTGAAGTACGAGTCACAATCTGAGGTAATTGTAAATCATTAAAATGACATATTTTGAAAAAATATTTACAACTTTCATTCGAGCTTTATGTGCACACTCGTGTCGTTATTGAGCGACATTTCTAGGTACGTCCATATTATCGATACTGAAAAGCATTTCGAGAAGAATATTTTTGGTATTTTGAAAGTTTTTCCATTTTTTATTTTGTTTTTCTATTGATATCTACATTTTATTTTATTTTTGCATTTTTCAAGTTTTTCAAAAATAACCCAAAATAGATTTTTGTACAACAGAAGAAGGTGATATAGAATGTACAGAATTGGAACCCGTTGAGGAAGAAGTGGGTTCAGAATTCTTTGAGGTACCTGCAATCACAGAAGAAGAGTTTGCACAAATACTAGTATTAGGAGTAGAAAATTCCTTTTCAACGTGTAGAACAGTAGCATTAGTGCTGGCGCAGGTGTCATCACTCTTCTCTATTGGAATCCACTTAAGACCAACTTCCTTGAAGATCCTACCCGTTGGTTTCCACTAAAAACTAGATTCAGGAGTAGTTTTCTCTTGCACAGCAGAAGACTTCTTTGGAGAGAAACTATGTCCTTTTTTAATCCACGTTTCAGATTTGTTGTTATTGCTTTTCTTTGCGACGGGTTTGTATCTCCTTGTTGTCTTATAGGATTCTGTATTCGATCTTCGTTCGAAGGAATGAGATTTGACCTCATAAAGGTATTGCAGAATGCAATGGTCATGATTTCCATTGTGAATTCCCTTTTTGCAATTCGGACATAATGGTAATTTGGGATTCACGAAAGTACTTGTATTCCTAGGTGTTCCAAATCGTTCAGGTATAGTGTTTGAAACACGACTGTTCATGGATGGTTTCCAATTACTAGATTGCTGGTGAGGGATCCTAGGTTTTGGTTGACTACCATTAGGAGTGTGTTGAACTCTAGCGGGATTTGGTGAACTAGGTTTTGAATGCACGGGGTTGTCTTTCTGAATCTTCCCTTTTTGTTTAGCATCCTCTAGGTTGTTGGTATGAACGAAGTCATTGGAGCCTACAGATTCCTTTGTGGACGCGAATGTCACACTTTTTGGAGGAGTCCTAGAAGTGCTAGGTGCATTCACTTGGTTGGGTTTAGCAACAGTGTGCTTTCTAAATGGAGGAACATAGGGTGATATGGATGGTTTTGGAACACTTGGTTGCACATCAGTCTTAGAGGGTAACCTAGATTTCACATGAGAAGAATTGGAGAAAGGAGTCGGTTTTCCTAAGATAGATGGCTTTGGATCCTTGTAGGCATTGGGTTGTCGAACAACAGGTTTCACAACTTTAGGTTCCACAGTTTTCCCACCCATTTTGGCAACGAGTTTCTTCAACTCTTCTATCGCTACGTCCTTTTCTTGCAACTGAGCTTTCAAGTCTGTAATTTCCATACTCTTTTCGTTCATTTCTCGACACAAGGCAGAAAGCTTTACTTGCAAGTTATTATCATTTGGACCTTTTCCGACTTTGTCTTGCAAAGCAAGTTCAAGAGTATGACAGTGTTTTTGAAGGAATTCACATCGGTGTTGAATCAACGCAAAAGCCTTTTGATCAACATTATTTGTATGTTTTGAAAGCTCTGTTTTAAGACATCCACACTCTTTGACTTGATCAAGATATTTGCATGCCACGTCAAAATATTCGTCTATATCTGCACAAGATGTAAGAGCAACACACAAAATATATTTGGAGAGACATTCTTGTAAGATTAGATCATATGCTGTGGAAAACTCGTCTCTTTCAGGCTGATGATCGTCAATTTCTTTTTCAATAGATTCCACATATTTCAAAAATCGTCAAACATTTCTTGCTCGATTAACTTTTCAAATTCCAAAGCATGTTTCTTTGTTCTTTCTTCAAGCGGAATCAAAATAGTTTTCACAAGCACAGTTATATCGTGAGAAATTTCTTTACCGCCGTTTGAAAGTTCACGTTTTTTTCAGTCATGGTCAACAACCTTTTTGAAATTTTCAATGTTACTCTTAAGAATACTAAGTGCTTGCTCACTCTTGCTTATAGAAGCTTGATGCGGCAAGTACCCAATATATTTTGAAACATTAGTTTTCTCAGTGGCAAAAACTTGTCTCCATTTAATTCTTATTTGTTCACATTCGAAAAATATTTGCTCACGAGACTTCTGTGTTTGCGGTTTGAAAAGACCATAAAGACTGTTTTCATAAGCATAATTATATGGTTTAACAAACTCTGTATTAACTTTCGGTCTACTCTCTTCTTCCAAATCGGTTGTCTCTTTACTGTCAGGCCTAACAACAAGGCAATCAAGATCAGTCCATTGGGACTCATCAAGATATAGGTGCTGATTCTCAGATTGAGCTTGCTCTAGATACTTAGGATTTGCAAAACTAGGTCTATCCTTGACGAACGAGGTGCTAACATTCTTATGGTTTGAATTGATTGATTAGTTTTGTAAACAATTTTCTTGTAAAAATCAATTTGAGTTTCAAGTTCCACCATTTTGTCGATATCTTTCGCTTGTCTAGTTTTGAAATCCTTTTCCAACTTTTCCACCACTGCTTTCTTTTCATTAACAAGTTTAGTTTTATCCTCTTGAAGAAAACCATTTACTTGAGTTAGCTCATTGACTTTCGTGGTAGCAAGATATGTTTTGTGATGTTCAGTACTCAAAGGGGTGTTATGATTGCGTTTCTCTTGTTCTAGAAGCTTAAGAGTTTCGTTATACTTCTGTTGATAATCGTCCTTTTAGACGTTAATTAACCACCCTTTGTACCCCTCAATTTCATTGGTCTTTTGGAGAGGCTGAGCTCTATAGCTATCAATGGTCTCACTAGATTTAATTAGAGCAACATTGCATTCTTCAAAATTTTGAGTGAGCGTAGCGTTTGCCTTCTTTAATTGCTTTTGACTCTTTTTGGTTTCTTTTACATCTTTTTGTAAAGTGGCAATTAAATTAGCAAGCGTAATACGCTCCTCATCATCATACTCATTTGCATTTTGATCATCGTCAGACTCATTATTGGACGAGTCTGAGGGATCAGGTGTGGTATTGCTATCAACCTTTTTCGTCATACACGTGTCAATAAGGGTTTGATTTTGATCACAATGCTCATGCGTATTAGCATTGGCAAACACATTATATTCATCATTGTGTACCTCTTCCAATGGCTCAGAATCGTAAACAGGGCCAATATCATAGGAAGGTGTATTGCTGATGACAGTCTCAGAACTGATGTCTTGTGTGCCAGTGCTGCTGTTTTCTTTCCCATGTATGGTATGATCATTCTGCGGACCATGCTTTGTGTTCCGTGATATGCAGCGTTCATTCTTAGACCCGATACTGTACCACCACTTGCTTTGAACCTTCCATCTATCTCTTGTTCGTGAATTATTATTCTGTGGACATAGGTTGCAATGGATTGGATGTTACGTGAGATCATGTCTTTGAACATTTGAGCACTTTTATGATGTCTCATGAAGCATCGTTGTGTACTCGAAGACATGAGAAATTTAGAATTCAGAATCAAAGGTCTTTTCAAATTTCGTGTTGAGTTCAATGAAGGTGATCCTGCATTCATTCCCAAAAAGTCTTTCTTTGATAAGTTGTGCCGCAAGTTTCTCCATGGCTTGTGTGAATGCTCTTATGAACATGCCATTGGATTCACCTAAGTCTAGCAGGACTTTTGAAAGACTCTCAAACGATGATTGAAGTATTCTAAAACTTTCCATGCATTTATCTCTCAAGAAGCGTGTCCGTTGTTGTAATTGTTCCATCTCAAGAGTTGTCACAACTGAACACTCATTGCTCTTTTCCATGATGATGGTGTCTTGGTTGATGAAGTGACTTCGGATCTTAAGTAGATATGGTGTGATTGAGTTGTGGTTAAAATTCCGAAATTTCCGATTTTTTCTCAGTCCGACAATAAATTTCTCAGTCCGATAAAACGGTAAACCGAAAATTAATTACCAAATTTTTAAATCGAGTTTGAAATAGCCAAAAACTAATCGGGAAAATTTTGAAAAATGAAATTTTTAACGAAAAATAAAACCTGAAAAATTTGAAATTTGGCCTAAAAATTTGAATTTTGGTCCGAAAATTTGAAATTTTGGTCGAAAATTTTTTCGCATCGCCAAAAATTGAAATCAAAGCTTAAATTGCCTAAAAATGGTCTAGGAAAAATAAATTTTACTATGGTTTTCCCGCCAAAATATTTTTTTTTTAGTTTCGGATAAAAATCATGAGTTTCGGAGAAAAATCACTTTCGGATAAAAACCCACTTTCGGAAGAAAAAAATCCACTTTCGGAAAAAAACTTTCGGAATTTTTGACATTCTCGGAAGAATACAAACTTTCGTAGAATTTTGAACTTTCGGAACTTTGGTAAACTTTCGGAACTTCTGAAACTTTCGGAAGAAAGATACTTCCGTAACTCTGTGAAACTTTCAGAACACTTATGTGACTTTCGGAGAAAAAAACTTTCGTAACTCTTTGAAACTTTCGGAACTTTTGCACTTTCGGAGAATGTTGACTTTCGTAAGAGACCTTTCGGAACCTTTGAGTTTCAGAACTTTTGTACTTTTGTACTTTCGGAAGTATTTGGGTTTCAGAATAAATTTGGGTTTCGGAACTATTGTAAACTTTCGGAAGAAAAGCACTTTCGGAACACTTCACTCTTTCCAACTTTCCTAACTTCTGAACTTTCGGAACTATGTCAAAACCCTTTTACGAAAGTCTAACTTTCGGAAGAAACTAAAACCCTGTTCCGAAAGTATTACTCTGGCAATCGACGAACCTAACTTTCTTCAGACCGTATCCCAAAATCAATCCAAACGCCCCAAAATCTTGTGATTTTAACCACAATAACTAACCTAAATCCCTACCACACCTATGTAGGTGATGTATATCAAGATTTAGAACCCGAAAAACACTAAATAAAATTCAATTCGTGATGATTTTTTATTAAACCACACAAATCAAATCAATAACAACAACCAATCACTAATCTACCCCGTGGCGATTGATACCAAATGTTGTTCCCATAATTATTCACTTCACCATGATTGATTATAAGAAATAAAGAAGAAAGATAGAAGATTTCTAGAGAGAGAAAGTAGAGAGAGAGGTGATTAACTAGGAGAAATTAGATTAAAGAAAATGAGAACTTGCCACCCTCCTAACATGCTATGAGGGTGCTTATATAGTCCACCCACATGCGGCTTTCTATTTAACTATATTTGTTTTGGGTCGGGCTTGAATAAATGCTTAGTACCTTGAAAGAGGCCTATTAACCTAACCATCAAGCCCGTAATGTCACGACTATTTTAACTAACTATTACAATGTTCTAATAAATATTACAATATAAACCTATGACCGAACATTCTTGTTTGACTCAATATTTTGAGGCTAACACAGGGTAATCTAAAAATCGAACCATTCAACCACTTTGAATACCTAAACATAAAATGCACACAAGTTTTCAAACACTAAAATGCTCCTGACACTATACAAGTCATGCGTCCATATCCAATTCATAAACGTTGTAAGAGCCAAAGTCCATGTTCCCTAAGGCGACAAAACCTAAACATATACATATGTGGTTCCTCTTTAGTTCATGCTCTTGCTTCAACTCTTTTTCAAAGAAGTTAAACATTGAGAAGTTTATAACTTCATCCTCCTTTTCATTAGGTACAAGTGCATCCTTGAGATGGTATAAAACATGTGCTTCAGTCCTCTGAATGTTTAACTTTCCACATTAAACTCAGCTCCTAAGTTTCCTCGTGAGGGAATTAGGTGTCCTGGCATTCAATGACTAAATTGGACTTTAAACACATCCCTTTGGCGGCCTTTATAACCAAGTCTATAGCCAGTCCATTCATCAAGTGCTCAACTAAATTTTGTTGAGACATCACAAACACTATAGAAATCACCCCATTCATGATAAGCTTACGAATCATGCTATGCCTAGCACCTAAGTGTTTAGACTTACCATTGTACGTTTGACTATGTAGCTGTACTATCACAAAGGATAGATATGGGTGCCATAGGTTTGATCCACAATGGAATCTCAAGAAGCAAATTTCTCAACCATTTAGCTTCTTTATAAGCAGATGCTAAAACCAAAAATTCAGACTCCATTGTTGAACAAGTAATGCAAGTTTGATTCTTGGATGCCCAAGAAATTGCACCACCACTAAGCAAGAATACCCAACCATTGGTGGATAAAATTATCCTTAGTGTTGTTGATCCAGTTTGCATTAGTATCCTTCCAACACTGAAGGATATCCAGGATATGACAAACTATAATCCATAGTTCCTTTCAAATACTCCAGTACCCTATGATTTACTTGCTTGTGCTGAGTACGAGTATTACTAGTGTACATACTCAGTTTACCCACATCAAAAGCAGTGTCAAGCCTTCGACAAGTCATGACATACATCAAGCAGCTAATTACCCTAGAATACTCAAGTTGAGATACAACCGACCATTATTAGGCATCAACTTTTCACTTGTATCAAAGTACTCACTAGAGTACAATCGAAGTGATTGAGTTTTGATAGGTGTGTAAACACCCATCCTTTTACCACTTAATTCTGGCTAAAAACGAGACCAAAACACGTATTTAATATCATTTGTTTGGAATTATGCGTGGTTTTTGTGTTTATTGTGTTTTCAGAGCCAACCGGATGAATATTAAAGAAAACATGGGATTGCACGGGTTTTACTGAAGAAAAAGACTCAAGATAAAGTCTATTGTCCAAGAGATGCAAAAGATTTGAAGTCACTGGGCCTATTCGAAGATTTATCGAAGAAAAGGACCAAGGATGGAAGATTTACATAAGTCGAAGAAACTCAAGTCTATTAAACGAAGAAATTAAAAGACGAGTTAAATTTAATCGACGACAAATCCCGAATCAGAATCGAAAACGGAAACTTTTCTGAAAAGACGAAAAGACAAGAAGAACAGGAGAAAGCCCACTCACCAACCAAAGGACAAGGCTATATAAAGCCCATCCCCTCACACTTTCCAGTTAGTTAGTTTTAGTTTTTAGTTTTTTTTCTCTCCTTCTTTTTCTCCTTCTAGTTCGTCCCATCACCAACACCATTAGGGTGATTGGTGATCTTGATCTTTGATTTTTAAATTTGTTATTTTAATCTTTGTTTGATCTTGTTAAAACATTAATCATTCAATACAAGTTCTATGTTTAATCTTTCCATTTCATCTTGTTCATCATCATCTTTATCTTCAAGTTCTTAAGTTTTTATTTTTTTGATTTGATCTTCAAAAGTTGTTGAGATTTGTGTTTTTGTTGATGGGATTTGTAGTTTATGGTTAGTAGATGCTTTGTGTTTAGTTTTATTTAAGATTTGGTGAAAAACTTGGTGAATTTTGGATTAAAACTAGTTTCCTTGTTCTTCGGGGTTCGTTACTGTACCTGTGTTTCCAGACTTCCGGATGAACACCAAACTTCCGAATGAGCACAAAAGTTCCGAATGAACTGCTTAGGTTAAAAGTTCCGGGTGAATAAAATAGTTCCGAGTGAGTTTTTGTTTAAAAAAGTTCCGAATCAGATTAAAGTTCCGAACGAACTGAAAGTTCCGGATGAACCTAATCTTCCGAATGAACCAAAGTTCCGAATGAGTCAAAAGTTCCGAATGAGTCTAAATGTTCCGAATGAGTAAAACTTCCGA
Source organism: Glebionis coronaria (assembly GCA_025667525.1). Taxonomy (NCBI): domain Eukaryota; kingdom Viridiplantae; phylum Streptophyta; class Magnoliopsida; order Asterales; family Asteraceae; genus Glebionis; species Glebionis coronaria. The sequence goes on from CM046880.1 coordinate 538,407,371, forward strand.
ATGAACCACAAAGTTCCGGATGAACCAAAAACTTCCGAATGAGCAAAGTTCCGGATGAATCACAAAGTTCCGAATGAACCAAAGTTCCGAGCGAAAGTTCCGCATGAGCAAAGTTTCGAATCAAGGTTAAAAGGTTCCGAATCAATTTTCTTTTAGTGTTACTGTTCTACTGTTTCTTTACGTTTATTTCACAATTTATATTTCAACTATAATTTTAACTTTGATTTCAATTTTAATTTTAATCTTAATTTCAATTTTAATTCACGTTTTTATTAATTGTCATTAAAGTAATTGTCTTTGATTTAAGTTTTAATTTTAAGTACGTTTTAACCTTTAGTATATTAGAAAACCAAACCCTTTTATTTGGTAACCAAGAACAATCATTCCACTTAAGGCTGAGATCAATTCGAGAGGACTGTGAGAGAGAATCTAGAACCCATACAAAATTAATGTATCAAATGGCGCCGCTGCCGGCTCTTCTCGTTAAGATCAAAAGTTTTTTTTGTGAGAACTTGGATTTTGGGATCCGTTCCCCGTGAACGTTACTTTTTCATAAAAATTTTCAAAAAAATCCTAAAAAATATAAAATTTTCAAAAATACAAAAAAATTAAAAAAAATTAAAAACCAAAAAAATATTTTTGTATTGTTTTTGCCTTGTTAGTTCTTTTGCAGGTGTATGCGCACTCGATCCACGTCTTATCAAGAGCCCGAGCCTCTCGATCACTTAGACATGGCCGGTGTACCACCTCCAAACAATAATAACAACAACAACCCACCTTTCAACAACATGAACAATAACAACCACAATGAGCCCCTTCCGGATAATCGCCCGATGATTGAATTGCTGCAAGCTCATGTAGATGGCAACACTGGCCCAATTGTTATACCACCAATTGCCGCCAACAATTTCGAGCTAAAATCAGGCTTTATCCAGATGGTCTCCGCTCAACCATTCTTGGGACGTACCATTGATGATCCACACGACCACATCAAGAGATTTTTAAAACTCACTAACACGTTCAAGTTCAATGGTGTTCCACAAGAGGTTATAAGGTTACAACTTTTTCCCTTTTCTTTAGAGGGACAAGCCCGGCATTGGCTTGCTAAGGAACCGCCACAGAGTATTCTCTCGTGGACGGATTTGGAAACAAAGTTTATCAATTACTTTTTCCCACCCTCTCGTACTACCGCTTTGCGGAATGAGATCATAAATTTTGAACAAAAGTACGATGAGTCGTTCAGTGAATCTTGGGATCGTTTTAAAGATCTTTTAAGAAAATGCCCACAACATGGTTTTACCAAAGTACATCAAATTAATACTTTTTACAATGGTTTAAGCATGAGTGACCAAGATTCACTGAACAGTGCCTCGGGGGGTAATCTATTGGCTAAGACTTCCAATGCTGCTTGGGACATCATTGAGAATAAATCTCGTGTGCAAACCAAGAGTGTTCTGACCAATGTCGCTAGTGCTAGCACTAGTGACAACGACAAGCGATTGGACAAAATCACTACGCTTCTTGAATCGCTTGTCACCCACACCGTCAGCAACAACAACAACAACAATGCTAAACACGCTCAAGTTAACGCTGTCAGCCAACCTTGTGAGATATGCGGTGGTCCTCACTCTTACACCACTTGTACCGCCACCCAAGACTACCCTTATGAGAATGTTAATGCAGCTTATGGCACCTATCCTCAACCTGCTTATCAAGCTAGACCTCAAGGTGACCGTAATTTACTTAGCTACCGCAGCAACAACTATCTTTCACCACCTGGTTTTCCTCCAACCAACCCAAACCAACAATCAAACCTCAATCGCCCTCCTCAACAACAACAACAACCCCGACAACCATACATCCCTCCTCACAAGCAGCAACAACCACCTCAACGTAACAACCAAGTTTACCAACAACCTGCTTATCAACCACCCGCATACAATGCTCCTCCCAACCAATCTACCACTCTACACCAAGAAGTGCAGACCTACATGAGGACAAACGATGTGATCGTGGAAAATCTTCAGCGTGAAGTGATAAATTTGAAAGCAGACTTGGTCAAGCAAGGAAACGACTTGAGAGCCGACATGAGAAATACGTTGGATACCCAAACTAATGACTTGAGGAACATGATGGCTAGTTTCTTCCAAGGTAATCAACCCTCTTCTTCGGGTACTCTTCCGAGTAACACCGTTGTGAACCCAAGAGGGGAGATGAAAGCAATCACTACTCGAAGTGGTAAAGGTACCAAGGAACCCGAGCTTCCTATACCTCCACCAGTGATTGTGACTAAGGAGAACGAGTCACCTGCTCCTATTCCTCCTCCTTCTCCTTCCCCAATTTCTCCACCTCTTCCTTCTACCCCTCCTCCACCCGTGGTTGTGAGTGATCCTATTCCCCTAAAGCCTTCTTCTTCATCCAATATACCTTATCCATCTAGGTTGCGGAAAGAGAAGCTCAAAAGCAAGGACGATATTCAGGTTTCAAATTTCCTTAAAATGTTCAAACAACTGAATTTCAATATCTCCTTCGCTGAGTCTCTCGCTCACATGCCCAAGTATGCAAAAATGTTTAAAGATCTTCTGAGCGACAAGGAAAAGCTCCTCGATATTGCCAACACCCAACTTAATGAGAATTGCTCTGCAGTACTCTTAAGGAAATTGCCAACCAAGCTTGGTGATCCAGGTCGTTTTCTTATCCCTTGCAATTTCCCGGGAGTAGAGAATTGCATGGCCCTAGCCGATCTAGGTGCCAGTATTAATCTCATGCCTCTAAGTGTTTGGAAGCAATTATCTCTCCCAGAGCTAGTCCCCACCAAAATGACTTTGGAATTAGCTAACCGTACGGTTGCTTATCCAGTGGGGATAGCCGAAGACGTCATTGTAGGAGTCGACAAATTCACCTTCCCTGCTGATTTTGTTGTCGTCGACTACGAGATGGACCCCCGTGTGCCACTAATTGTTGGACGTCCATTCTTGAGGACCGGTCGCACTCTTATTGATGTTGAAGCCGGTGAGCTTATCATGAGAGTGGGTGACGATAAAGTAGTCTTCAACATGGGAAAGTTGTCTAAACAACCTTATTCATATGAGAGCGTTAATTGTATTGACGTTCTTGATGAGGCTTGTGAAGAACACTTTAATGATGCTTGCAAAAGTATTCCTACCTCTCTTCCCAATGTTGAGACCGTGTCCTCTATTGATTCATCATTGTCTCTATTTGGAGATAGTGATTTATTTTGGAACAATCTTGAAGATACCATGGGAGATGTGAATTTAGCTACTAATGATTCTCCCACCGATGGGGATGAAGACATGAATTTCTTTGACAATCTTCTCACCGAAGACAATCCTTCGCCTCCATCTCCCACGGTCATTGCTATCGATACTCCGACTTCGAATACGCCTCCCGTCGAAAATCCTCCGGATTTAGAATTTAAGAAGTTGCCGCCCCATCTCGAGTATGTATTCCTTGAAGAAGAGAAGAAGTTGCCAGTCATCATTGCTAAGGATTTGAAGGATGAAGAGAAAACTCGACTTGTCGCCGTGTTGAAAAAGCATAAAACAGCTATTGCTTGGAAGATTTCTGATATTCGTGGAATTGATCCTCACTTCTGCACACACAAAATTCTCATGGAGGACGACTTTAAGCCCACAATTCAAAGCCAACGAAGGGTGAATCCAAAAATACATGAAGTCATCAAAACAGAGGTTATCAAACTTCTTGATGCGGGTATGATTTACCTTATTTCGGATTCACCATGGGTTAGTCCAATCCATTGTGTGCCCAAGAAGGGCGGAATAACCGTTGTTCCCAATGAACACAACGAGCTGATTTCCACTCGTCTCGTTACTGGATGGAGAGTTTGTATAGACTACCGCAAACTCAATGATGCCACGAGAAAGGATCATTTCCCTCTACCTTTTATGGACCAAATGCTTGAACGTTTAGCGGGTAATGAATATTACTGCTTTCTTGATGGTTTCTCGGGTTATTTCCAAATACACATCGATCCCCAAGATCAAGAGAAGACAACATTCACTTGTCCCTATGGCACTTTTGCTTACAAAAGAATGCCTTTTGGCTTATGTAATGCCCCCGGGACTTTCCAAAGATGCATGTTAGCTATCTTCCATGACATGGTTGAACAAACCATGGAAGTCTTCATGGATGATTTCTCGGTCTTCGGGGATTCCTTCTCTTCTTGCCTTGCCAATTTGGAACGTATGCTCAAGCGGTGCGAAAACACTCGCCTAGTTCTGAATTGGGAAAAATTCCATTTTATGGTAAAAGAAGGCATCGTGCTGGGACACAAGATTTCCAAAGCCGGTCTTGAAGTAGACCGTGCTAAAGTCGATGTTATCGCAAAGTTGCCTCCACCTTCAACCGTGAAGGGTGTGAGAAGTTTCCTGGGTCATGCGGGCTTCTACCGTCGATTCATAAAAGATTTTTCTCAAATCGCTCGCCCGATGACCCACCTCTTGGAAAAAGATACTCCTTTTATCTTTTCCAAAGAGTGTCTTGAAGCCTTTGACTCGCTTAAGGATAAGCTTACTAAGGCACCCGTCTTGGTTACCCCTAATTGGGAGCTGCCTTTTGAGTTGATGTGCGATGCTAGTGATTTTGCTATTGGAGCGGTTCTGGGACAAAGAGTGAACAAACACTTCCAACCAATCCATTACGCTAGCAAGACAATGACGGGGGCACAATTGCATTATACGACAACCGAAAAAGAGCTTTTAGCTGTTGTCTATGCTTTTGAAAAATTCCGCCCCTATCTTGTCCTTTCTACAACAATTGTGTATACCGATCATTCCCCGCTTAAGTACTTGTTGACAAAGCAAGATTCCAAACCAAGACTTCTTCGCTGGGTTTAGCTGCTCCAGGAATTTAAAATCGAAATTCGCGATAAAAAAGGAGCTGAAAACCTAGCCGCGGATCATCTCAGCAGACTTGAGGATCCTTACCTAGGGGATCATCCAAACAAAGAAATCAATGATTCTTTTCCCTTGGAGACCTTAATGTCTATAAATTCGAAGTCGAATGAAACCCCGTGGTTTGCGGACTTTGCAAACTACTTGCCGGGTGGAATTCTCAAGGAAGGGTTGACGTCCCAACAAAAAAAGAAGTTCTTCACCGACATCAAGACTTACTTTTGGGACGACCCTTACCTATTCAAACAATGTGCCGACTTGATTATCCGCCGATGTGTTGACGGACCGGCAGCTTCACAAATCCTTAATGCTTGCCACAAAGGACCCACCGGTGGTCACTTTGGTCCCAACTACACCGCCAAAAAAGTGTTTGATTCGGGATTTTATTGGCCCTCCATATATCGTGACGTTCACGATATGGTTAAACGATGTGATGTTTGCCAAAAACAAGGCACGATCACACATAAAGACGAGATGCCTCAGAATTTCATTCAAGTGTGTGAAATCTTTGATGTTTGTGGTATCGACTTTATGGGGCCATTCCCTTCTTCTAAAGGAAACAAATACATCCTTGTAGCCGTTGACTACATTTCAAAGTGGGTTGAAGCCAAAGCTTTACCCACTAATGACGCAAGGGTGGTTTGTAACTTTTTGAAAGCTCTTTTCGCTAGATTCGGTGTGCCTCGTGCCATTATTAGTGATTGTGGGACTCATTTCTGCAATGACCAATTTGCTAGAGTCATGGCTAAGTACGGTGTAAATCATCGTCTTTCCACAGCCTACCACCCACAAACTAATGGCCAGGCTGAAATATCCAACCGAGGACTTAAGCGAATTTTGGAACGAACCGTGGGAGAGCATCGTGCCTCATGGGCTGATAAACTTGATGATGCTTTGTGGGCTTTCCGTACTGCTTACAAGACCCCGATCGGCTGTACGCCTTATCGTCTTGTGTACGGGAAAGCGTGCCACCTCCCCATTGAGTTGGAGCACAAGGCTTATTGGGCCTTGAAGTGGGCTAATTTTGATATAAACAAAGCCGGTGACCTACGCAAGATCCAACTGAATGAGCTCAATGAACTCCGTAATGAGGCTTATGAAAATTCTTTGATCTATAAGGAAAGAACTAAGCTCATTCACGACTCTAAGATTAAGAACCGAGAGTTCCATGTTGGAGACAAAGTCTTACTTTTTAACTCTCGGTTGAAAATCTTCTCGGGAAAGCTCAAATCTCGTTGGTCCGGCCCATTCACCATTGCCCAAATTTTTCCATATGGTACTCTCGAGCTCGCTCAACCTAATGGACCTAATTTTAAGGTGAATGGCCAACGAGTGAAGTTGTACTTTGGTGAGGACACCTCTCAGGAGGTGATACCATCCCTCACCATGTTCCCCATGAACTAATTTTGGGTCGAGTCAGGCTCGTGACTCGGTTATCAAAAACAAGCGCTCCTCGGGAGGTAGCCCGAGTATCTATCCTTTATGTTTTAACCTCCTAAGTGTAGGGGGACTTCTATACGTGTTTGTCTTTGTGTGGTGATGTGATTACAGGGATAAGTGCACTCTTGGAATCTTTGAAGAACCGTGCTCCCGTGTTATCCAAAATCCGGTTCTATCTCTCAACTATCGTGATTCAATTTTCTTCATACTCACATTTGAAATTGATCACTTTAGTCGTCTCTTCCTTAACTTGAGTTAACCAACGTGCACAATGTCATAAGTGTAGGGGAAACTTTTCCCACATGCTTAAACATTGAGGACAATGTTTATCTTAAGTGTAGGGGGACTTCTATCGAAGTTTTAAGTGGACTTTTCCATGAAAATGCCTTCATTTAACCAGAAAATCCTATTTTTCAACATTTTTCAAATTTTTTATTAACTTTGGCCATTTAGTCGTAATTTTTAAATTTTTATCGTTGTTTTCATATGTATATATCCTGTTTAAAAGTCAAAAATATTAATAAAGTGGTGTAGCTAGTTTAGAAATCTTTGACATATTAAGCCCGTTGCGTTTATTTTGACTCAACCCGAATAGACTTTACCTAAGTTTATTCTAGCTAGTATCCTTAACCATGTAGACCTTAATTGGTTTATTAGGCTAAGTGTCCACGAGTCTCATTACTTGAGATTTTAAATTGTGGAGGACGAGAAATGACAGAGTCAATTATAAGTCGGTATTCTTGCACAAGCTCACTTGGTGTAATTATTTGCCTATTCTTCCATCACTTGCTAATAAATTATCTGCAATAAGTAAGGTCGTACGATTTGAAAAGTTACTTAGCTTCTAGCCCAAGATCGTTTAAAAGTTGCTCGGTAATGATAAGAGTTCATAGCCAAGGCATAACTTATGAAGCGGGGCGCGAAGATTGGCGAGTCCGAAAAGGCCCTAACAAGGCATGAGGATTCCATTTTATTGCTAAAGATCCAAGGTGATGTGAAAAGCATTATTCCCAAAGTCAATATGAAGGATCAAGACTCACGACGAAAAGCAATCAACTCCCATAAGATCATGGAGAAGCCTATCCGAAAAGACCCTAACAAGGTATGAGGATAAATAGATCCAAGTCCGAAAAGGAGGCGGATCGTTGTATCTCAAAATCCCAAAATCCCAAATAGAGATCGAAGAAATAATCATGAAGTCGTGGTCAACAAAGTTGGAGTACCCCTCAAAAGTCTCCAAGTGAAGAAACTCTATTAACGATGAGAAGACCATTGTCTCAAGCACGTCTCTCAAGATATGAAGTATGAAGTACATGCCAAATATCGGCCCGAGAAAGGTCTCAAATCGTGAACCAAGTTATGCCAAGATATGAACTTTTTGATATCCCGAGAAGCAGTTTTAAGAGATTTTGTCCTTTAGCTAACTATTGATCAAATCGTCCTACTTTGCTTTTAGCCTTAATAAACTATCGAAATAAGTCCAAAAATGCATCTTCATGATCATTCTAAGACAAAAATAAAATATAAGAGATACACCTAGGAATAAGGGAGTTTAAGCATTTAATTAAGCCATGTGTGTAAGTGTTTGATTTACTAACTTATAATAACAATGATCTCGTTTTTAAGTTTAGTTTGGGGAACGTGAAACTTGAGAGTGATAAATCTTCGTAGCACCAAAGCCCTAATGTAAGTCATTGGTATCTTTGCAAGTTATTTCTATTCTTTTGTTTCCTTTTAAGTTTTAATTTCTATTAGTATTTTAATTTTTGTTTAGTAGTATTTAAATAAGGCCAAGGTTGATTGATTATGAGAAAAATGTAAAATTGCTTTATCACTAAGCATTGCATGAGGGCATGGCAATGGTTAAGTGTAGGGGATTTGATAGGTGTGTAAACACCCATCCTTTTACCACTTAATTCTGGCTAAAAACGAGACCAAAACACGTATTTAATATCATTTGTTTGGAATTATGCGTGGTTTTTGTGTTTATTGTGTTTTCAGAGCCAACCGAATGAATATTAAAGAAAACATGGGATTGCATGGGTTTTACTGAAGAAAAAGACTCAAGATAAAGTCTATTGTCCAAGAGATGCAAAAGATTTGAAGTCACTGGGCCTATTCGAAGATTTATCGAAGAAAAGGACCAAGGATGGAAGATTTACATAAGTCGAAGAAACTCAAGTCTATTAAACGAAGAAATTAAAAGACGAGTTAAATTTAATCGACGACAAATCCCGAATCAGAATCGAAAACGGAAACTTTTCTGAAAAGACGAAAAGACAAGAAGAACGGGAGAAAGCCCACTCACCAACCAAAGGACAAGGCTATATAAAGCCCATCCCCTCACACTTTCCAGTTAGTTAGTTTTAGTTTTTAGTTTTTTTTCTCTCCTTCTTTTTCTCCTTCTAGTTCGTCCCATCACCAACACCATTAGGGTGATTGGTAATCTTGATCTTTGATTTTTAAATTTGTTATTTTAATCTTTGTTTGATCTTGTTAAAACATTAATCATTCAATACAAGTTCTATGTTTAATCTTTCCATTTCATCTTGTTCATCATCATCTTTATCTTCAAGTTCTTAAGCTTTTATTTTCTTGATTTGATCTTCAAAAGTTGTTGAGATTTGTGTTTTTGTTGATGGGATTTGTAGTTTATGGTTAGTAGATGCTTTGTGTTTAGTTTTATTTAAGATTTGGTGAAAAACTTGGTGAATTTTGGATTAAAACTAGTTTCCTTGTTCTTCGGGGTTCGTTACTGTACCTGTGTTTCCAGACTTCCGGATGAACACCAAACTTCCGAATGAGCACAAAAGTTCCGAATGAACTGCTTAGGTTAAAAGTTCCGGGTGAATAAAATAGTTCCGAGTGAGTTTTTGTTTAAAAAAGTTCCGAATCAGATTAAAGTTCCGAACGAACTGAAAGTTCCGGATGAACCTAATCTTCCAAATGAACCAAAGTTCCGGATAAGTCAAAAGTTCCGAATGAGTCTAAATGTTCCGAATGAGTAAAACTTCCGAATGAACCACAAAGTTTCGGATGAACCAAAAACTTCCGAATGAGCAAAGTTCCGGATGAATCACAAAGTTCCGAATGAACCAAAGTTCCGAGCGAAAGTTTCGCATGAGCAAAGTTCCGAATCAAGGTTAAAAAGTTCCGAATCAATTTTCTTTTAGTGTTACTGTTCTACTGTTTCTTTACGTTTATTTCACAATTTATATTTCAACTGTAATTTTAACTTTGATTTCAATTTTAATTTTAATCTTAATTTCAATTTTAATTCACGTTTTTATTAATTGTCATTAAAGTAATTGTCTTTGATTTAAGTTTTAATTTTAAGTACGTTTCAACCTTTAGTATATTAGAAAACCAAACCCTTTTATTTGGTAACCAAGAACAATCATTCCACTTAAGGCTGAGATCAATTCGAGAGGACTGTGAGAGAGAATCTAGAACCCATACAAAATCATTGTATCAAGTTTCTTCAATACCTTCTCAATATAATGAGACTGAGAAATTGCTATACCATCACTTTCATGTTTAATCCTCATACCAAGGATAACATTAGCCTCCCCCATGTCCTTCACAGAGAACCTTGATGACAAAAATTCCTTTGTCGGGTCAGCCTAAACTTGGTAAGTACAAAAAATTAACATGTCATCAACATATAGGCAAATGATGACTCATTTACAAGATTCATCAAATTTGCTATATACACATTTGTTAGATTAGTTAAGTAAATAACCATTAGACAAAATCGATTCATGAAAGTTTTTATGCAATTGCTTGGATGCATGCTTTGGTCTATAAAGAGACTTGATACATTTATGCACCTTAGTCTCATTGTCAGGCATGATGAATCCCTAAGGTTGGTTCATATAAACCTCCTCATCTAATTAACCATTCAAGAATAATGTCTTCACATCCTTTTGATGAATGATTAGATTGTGTATTGATGCCAAAGCAATCAACATTCTTATGGTACTAATACATGTCACAAGAGCATAAGTATCAAAATAGTCTACCCCTGAATTTTGTTTAAAGACTTGAATGACTAACCTTGCATTGAACTTTTTAATAGTTCCATCTACCTTCATCTTTATTTTGAAGATCCATTTACAACCAAGAGGTTTGCAACCTAGAGGTAGATTAACCAACACCCAAGTGTTGTTCCTCATGATGGAATCCATCTCATCAGTGATTGCTTCTTTCCATATTGCAACATCGTGGGACTTCATTGCTTCATTAAACATTTTTTAATCATCCTTAACATTAAAGCAATAGGAGTATTGGTCACAGACCTCATCCCTTGTTCCTTTAATTAAGTATAAATAGAATTAATGTCCAAAGTTTTTTTGGAGTCCAATGTCTTTTGCTTTTTTCTAAGCACATGCTCACGTTACTTAAGCATAACCTACTCAATGACCTTTTCAGGTTCCACTGAAACATCAATGTCTTTAGCTCCAACTAGAGTCTTGAGGATTGGTCTAGGGACTGAAGAAAATCTATTTTCATCAAAGTTAACATCCCTTGATTCAATTATTGAGTTAATTGAGACTGATTAATTGGGTTCATAACATAAAACCTATATGCCTTAGAATGCTCAACATATCTAACAAAGATGCATTCAATCCTCTTTCACCTAAGGTTCTCACCTTTAGACAAGGGAGTCTTACAACTGTCCTACAACCTCAAACCCTGAGGTAGTTCGGGTTTGGTTTCCTTTTAGTCTAAAGTTTATTAGGTGTAATCCTGTTCCTTTTATTTAGAAACCTATTTAGTTTGTAAAGAGCAAACTGTTAACATAGCTTCACGCCAGAACCCTTGACTCATTCTCGAAAGGACAACATGGAACTAACCATTTCTTTCAGTACTTTATTCTTCCTTTTAGATATACTATTTTGTTATGGAATATAGGGGCAGTCGTTTCATAGCTTATACCAACAGACTAAAAATACAAAGTATTCACGTACTCACCTCTCTTGTCAGTCATAAAATCTTTTTATTTTGACTACTTATTGTAATTCAACATTGGTTTTAAATACTTTAAATTTCCAAATGCTTTATCCTTAGTATGTAATAAATAAATATAATAAAATCTTGAAGCATCATTAATAAATATTACTAAGTATTTATTATTCCCTAATGAGGGAGTAGCATACAAATCACATAGGTAACTATGAATTAGCTCCAAAAACTTTAGTATTACGTTTTACATCCTAGAATGGTTTATTAGTTATTTTGCTAAGTATGAACAGGTCCTTCCCGTTGATTTTATGGGCTCTGAATGATCTTTCTAAGAAGGAGGTAGTTTATCTATGACACAAGAGACCTGTATTATCTCATCCATGTTCATATTATGTTGTTTAAATCTTTAAAGTATACCAAGACGTTTATTGTATTGTTCCATGACTGGTCTTGTATCAGTCATTTTGTAATTGGTGAAATCACTTACAAAGAACTTCTTACTTGATGCATCCTCAACCATAAATTTGGCTTCCAATAAATCCATAGTTATTTTCCAGATTCAACATTTTGGTATATATCAAACAAGGAATCAGACATACCATTGAGAATGATGCCATGACACACATAATCATCATTCTTTCATTTGTTCCTTTTCCTCATGTCCTCCAATGTAGCATCACCACCATCATCATGTGGAATAAGAGTAGTCAGAACATACACCACGTTCATGGTAGAAAGAAGAAAATGCATCTTTTTCTACCATCTCCTTAAATCAACTTCCTCAAACTTATCTAGCTTGGAGAAGGTAGCCACCATATGCTTTATTGCAGCCGACATTGATTATCACATAATAATCTTCTTTGATTGTTGATATTATTGGTGTCGCCCAGAACCGGGTTAAGATAATCAATGCCTAGCTAATTACCAATTAAAGTTACCAGATATCACTTGAAGTCATGTAATCACTTTCCAAAGAAGATTATATGTCTGGGTTAGCATGAATAACTCCTTGGGATGAAACCAAGTGTACGCTCTTGTTTTAGGCACAAATCAAGAACTCTTCGCTTCTAAGTGTTTATGTTTATGTGTATCTTTCAAGCAAGTGTCTATCTCAATATATAGAGATGGAATACTTATTTAAAATAAGAATGAAACTCCTGATAAAAGAAATTATGAGTATTAGTAGGCTAATTAATCTCATAACTTCTTACATGAATACATAGTGGTCACATGACTATAATCATAGTCATTACCCCTCATTAATTTGTCAAGACGGTTACAAAGATTTCTAGCTGATTCAAATGTTTATCACCATGCACTTCGTCAGCATTGCTGATGAGATCAAATTTCCTGATCGAACATTTCTCGCTGATGAGACAACTCCTTGAAGGTATCACCCTTCTGATTGAGTTCATACATCAGCAAATCACTATAATGAGTTCAGTCTTAGATGTATACTCCATATCTTCAAACACATTTACAAATCTAACTCAATCCTACAATTGCCCCAAATTTCCGACAACTTCGATGAAATACATATCTCTTCTAATATAAATATTTACTATTGATGATGTGAAATCATTCTTCCAACATGCATGAATACATTATTTCCCAATTTGCATAAGAATTGGTACAAGTCTATAAATAATTTAGTGACACTTGTCACATATATTGTATATTTTCAAACAAAAAACAGAAACTATCACCAATCAAAAATTAATGTCACTTGAATACCGATTAAAGTAAAAAGTAGGGATATTTTTTAATCTAAAGTTCACTTTTTCTTCTATAAACTAAACAAAACAAGTAAAAGACACAATAGAATCAAGAAGATGGTCTGCATGTCATCGCATATGCATATCCACTTCACAACAAAACCATGCATGCAACCTTCCAAGAAGAGAGTAGCTTCTTTTTTGACTAGCAAACTATTATTGACATTCAATATAAACTTATAATATAATATGGATTATAAGATCCAAAAACCTTTAAAACTAGTAATTTTTTTTATTATTTTTTTATTTTTGTAACAATGCATGTGGGCAAGTAGGGTATGAAGGAACAAGAGCATATGTGAACTCCATCAGTCACCACTTCCCATGCATATGAAACTTAAATGTATTATTCAAACATTAATACACATGCCAAACACACACACATTATAAGTTGTGTAGACCAAACTGCATAGACAAAATCACTCTCATGACTCTACGTGAAAAGATTCCAAGTTTCATGATTTAAATAATACACCATAAAATGCGCAGCATTTTGAGACAAGCCCACTTTTTAGATATTAATAAAGCTGTAAACTTTGTTGTTATAAGAGCTAAGAAGAAAAAAAAAGTGGCTTTTTTGGATGTGTGAATAGTGAAAAATGGTGGAAATTTTGATTAGAGAAGGAAGATCTTTGGCTGAAACACCAACATGGGCTGTTGCTACTACTATTACTTTTATGGTTTTTGCTTGTTTGTTGGTTCAAAGATCTATTTATAGATTTGGGAGAGTAAGTTTTTACTTTTTATACATTTTCATGTTAGAATGCTTGTTAAAGATTTGTATCTACGGTTTCTAGGTACTGAGTTTTCCACATGCGAATTTGAATAGTTTTGTTAAAGCTTTGTACTATGATTTACTGGTTTTGAGTTCTTACTATATGAAGATTTTTTATGATTTGTATGTTTTGTGAACTTCAGTGGTTAAAGAAGACAAGGAGAAAGGCTCTTTTGGCTTCTTTAGAAAAGATCAAAGAAGGTTAGTCTAAAATTTTGTGATATATTGTTTAATTCCAAGTTAAATTTGTTTAATGAGCTTCATTATGTTAATATAATGTAATTTTATACATTTGGGTCCAAATTTAGTACTTTGTTTTAGATGATGATTAATATTCATGTAGATGGCAAAAAGTTACAACCCCGCCAGGCGAAACTAGTTGTTTTCTGGCCTAAAACTCAGAACCATCGAGTTTTCTATTCCGATTCCAACCATTATTGGCATAAAACTTACTGTAGTATAATTACTACTTTTAGTTAAAAGTTTGCACTAATATATGGTTGTTCATGTTGGTTTGAGTTGCACTCAAAGCCTTATTTCATAGATAGTGTAATATAAAGAACAAGTTTTAAGGTTATTGCAAGATCATAACATTTCTAGGTATATTTGTCCCATTTATGAGCATTGAGCATTAATGATAATGATACTATTGGATTTGATACAGAGCTTATGCTTCTTGGACTTATATCTTTGTTGTTGGGACAATGGGCAAGAGTGATTTCACAGATCTGTGTAGATTCCTCACTATTCAACAGTAAATTCTTCCAATGCTCTAGAGAAGATTATGAATCGGGAAAATTTTCCATTTTCACAAGATTCTCATCCTTTTCAAACGAATCTGACATACCTCCCGAAGGCCTTCATGCTCAACCTCATCATCAGTGTGGTGAGGTAAGATTTTTTGCTTCTTAACATCGTTTCAGTAAAGTGCATGGACATTGTATTGTTTTCCGTCCTTAAAATGGGTCATTTCTAGTACGACGTTCAACCTTAACAAAATTTGACCAATTATTAAGTCGATGATGGGTTGAAGCGTCCACCTTAGTCTTACCATGTGTGATTATTTGTTAATGAATGTATTTTGACTTTTATTTGCAGGGACGAGAACCTTTTGTTTCTTATGAAGGTCTTGAGCAGCTTCACCGATTCTTGTTTGTTCTTGGGATAACTCATGTTCTCTATAGTTGTATCACTGTTGGTTTGGCCATGGGCAAGGTACATCATTTATCGAATCCATGGGGGATTACCTTCTATCCTAATTTGTTCCAAAACAATCGCCCACTTTCATTAAGTCCCCTAATAACTCTTAGCATTAAAAAAAGGACATTTTCAAAATGCAATATGGATAAAGTTGGCATTTCAACAATATAAACCGCGTTAAACACCACATATCTTAATATGTTTGTTCGTGGACGATTACTTTGTGAAAGGGTGTAACCCTTAAAGTCACATTAAGGGGCTACTATTTATAGAGTTTAAGCTAATTTTCAAGTGTATGTAACTTCAGATATACAGTTGGAGGAAATGGGAATACCAAGCGAGCGTATTGGCGGCTGAAAACTTGCAAGGTATGCAATGAAAGTGGGATAATGGCGGGCAAGCAGGTTGGGTCTGAGAAAAAATGGATCATATTTGGAGACGGGTTGGGATGATCCAAAACAATTTTTTTCCATCAAGAACATAGATTTTTATTAAAAAGTTAGTCTGCAAGATATAATAACATAAAAACTACTACTAGTATAAATCATTTGATTCGTTCCTTCTAAACTGATCTTGTACTTTTACCTTGTTTGGTCTGCTATAAATAACATATATCATGAATAATGATTGCGCGATGCTCATTTTCTTTAACATATGTTTATAGCAAACAAGACAAAGGTGATGAGACGCCAAGTTACTTTCATTAAGCATCACGCAATTCATCCGTGGAGCAGGAGCCGGATCCTCATTTGGATGGTAATTATTTTCACATGCTGTAATGCTCTTTTATTATGCTAAACATGCTAGATTGCTGTAGATGACCTTCTCTGAAACTGATACACCACAGCTCTAATGAGGTGAGTTATGTTTTGTTGTTTTCAGCTATGCTTTATACGGCAATTCAAAAGTCCAATGGATAAGTCAGATTATGTGGCTTTGCGGTTGGGTTTCATCACCGTGGGTATTTGACTCTGTATTGTGCCTTCTTTATATCTCTTTTCACAAATGAACTTCATACTTCATTTCTACTTATGATATGAAACACAATGCCAGATTTACAAATGCTAGTTGTTTGACTGACTATACTTGTGTGCCGTAATTTCAGACTCATAAGTTGCCGCTTTCTTATAATTTCCACAATTATATGGTCAGGAGCATGGAAGATGAATTCTATGAAATTGTGGGAATTACGTATGTGACTCATCTAGCGCTTGTTTGTCTTTTTCAATTTCATGTGTAATCTTTGGAGCTAACTCTTGGTAATCATTATGCAGCTGGCCGCTTTGGGCCTATGCCATAATATGCATCTTCGTAAACATCCATGGTAATAAATTTTTGTTGTGTTGCAAGTGAAATGTGCGTTTTTTAACATGTTTTTGATGTTTGGAGGAATTTTCAGGTCTTAATATTTACTTCTGGATTTCATTCATCCCAGCCATTGTAAGTTGATACATTCTCTCGTAGCCAAAGGTGGGAATTTTGACCCATTGACTTATAAATGGGTCGATTTGGCTTGTTTTATTATCTCAAACGGTTCAAAAACAAATTTTGCTAAAATGGAACGGGTTTAAGTTTCATTTAATCAGTTGGTGCGATCATAGTTGACAAGTTCGTAGAGTTTTAGAAAGTTAACTAAAAAAAGAAGCCGACTTGACCCGTTTTGGCACATAACTCAAGTTGACCATCTTACCATCCCTACTAGTAACTGACGTACAGATTTTGTACTGCTTGGCGTTGTTTAAAATAATTTACCTTTTCTTGGTTGAAAGCTTGCATTGTTGGTTGGGACAAAACTTCAGCATGTTGTCTCTTTGTTAGCGCTTGAAATAGTTGCACCACGTGGGCCGACAGTTGCAGGAACTCAAGTGAAGCCGCGTGACGAGCTTTTCTGGTTTGGTAAACCTGAAATATTGCTGCGTTTGATACAGTTTATCTCCTTTCAGGTGAATATTATCTATTTCTCGCAGATAAGTATCAAAACACTTTGGCTTATATCTTCAATAGTTGGTTTATTATGACACATTGTCTAATTATATGTGTTTGGATCTGCATTTGAAGACTGATTATTTTTCATGTTTGTATATTATCTGCATCACAAAATGTCTCTTTTTGTTAGATGGTAATTAGTATCGTAAGAGTCTGATTTGTATTTTGTTCATCTGCAGAATGCCTTTGAGATGGCAACATTCGTCTGGTCCGTGGTAAGTATATTCCGTTCCTTTATAAACTTTTTTATAAAATTTAAGTATTATTATGTGCAGAACGTTTCGCCCATGTGTCGTTGTATGAAACTATAGTTTTTTTATATGCAGTGGGGATTTAAACAAAGATCGTGTTTCATGAAGAACCACACGATGATAGTTATTAGGCTAACTTGCGGGTATGTAACTTATTTCAATACTTTTTGCATCTAAATGCATTGAACACATAGCGATCCTCATATTCTTTTTCCTAATAAACCGGATTCATAATCACATCTCAATCTTTGGTTCTATTGTCATGACTGCAGGGTTCTTGTTCAGTTTTGGTGTAGCTACAGCACTGTGCCTTTAAATGTTATTGTCACACTGGTTAGCACTATTTAAACCACTAATAGTTTAAGTTTTCTCTCTGCATTAAGTAATGTTAGTACCATATAAATTAACCCTACATGCGAAATCTGTTTTTTTTTTCAGATGGGCTCCAAGGTTAAGAAAGCTCTGATAGCAGAAAGCGTTCGGGACTCACTTCACAATTGGTGCAAACGAGTAAAAGAGAGATCAAAAACACTTCGCTCAGTTGCCACAAGGTCCACATGTTCACTCGGGTCAGCGATAGACGAAGGCGATGAGGAAATTACAGTAGCATCAGGGACTTTATCTCAATCATCTTCTACTGGCACACTTAATCACATGGACGATGATAACCAGGATTCTTCTGGTCCTCTGCCTCAACAAGAACTTTCGTTCAGGATGTCTGAATATTTGTCAGATACCATGAGACATGTACCCACAAATCAGGACATCCAAGAAGATGAGGAAAGTAAAGTTGAAACTCTTGAAGATTTGTTTCAGAAGACATGAGGCGGTTAATTTATTATCGTTAGCTAATTTACATAATTTAGGTACTATTATCGACTGTTTAAGAGTCGTAGGTGATGATATATGGTCTAAACGTCTATAATTTGTATGTGTCATGTAGCATGAAAAAATTTTCCAATACTTCATAAACTAACGAAGTCAATAATGTTTGATACTATGGTAAAAAAGATGTGATCAATTGTTTTCAGACAACAGATATGAAATTTTCTTCTGCAAGTTTATCTGATCCAACTTTTTTCCAGTCACAGGTTAGTGTAGTCTTCTTAGTGTTTTGTCCTTTCGGGAAAATAAGAGAAAGAAGAAACCACGCGAGAATAACTTCCACCACATATATTGGTGGTTACTTTTGTTGAACATTCTGAATACATGTTAAAGTAATCGCTTGTAAGACGGCCATCGATCTGTGACATGCTTTTGCATATCTCGTATGACAGTCATTCGGAGTAGTTCAACTGTCAATATAGGCCAAACACTAAACCAAACCTACACCCGTCTTAAAAAGATCACCCTTTGTTAGATCAGTTAAATACCGCTCTTTATAAGGCGTTTACACCATTCTATTTAGACTTTTCTGTGGTAGTGTTGTACTACGGAAATTTTTTTATGGGTTTTGTTATCAACACATAAGGAACAATCATGTTCGAAGACGTGACATTAGCAAAACCCCATTTTATTTATGTTGTTTATTCAAAACAGTTAATTTACATTACTGGATTTAGAAAGATAGCAATTCCTAACATATCAATCAACTAAACTATGATAAAACTAATCAAAAAGCTCTTCCTCCATGCTGGTCTGAATAACTACATCGCTTGTAGGATAAGCAACACAAGTAAGCACCCACCCGGCATTCTTCTGCTTTTCATCAAGGAAGTTCCCATCCGACTGGTCAACAGTGCCCGACTTCACTTTCCCCACACACGAAGAGCAAACTCCTGACCTGCAAGAGGCAGGAAGTACAATTCCTAAATCATCAGCCTGTTCAAAGATATATACGTCGTCCGGGCATTCAAACTCCTCTGTGCCACCTATTGTTAGGAGAGTCACCTTGTAGCTTGCCATCATTGTGACACCATTGCGACATGAGTTGGATTTGAGTCCGAAGAAGGATGTGGCCTGTTTGGATAGCTTGAGGGAGTGCATGGTCATGCCGGGTTGGTGGCGGTGAAGGAAAGGAGTGTTGACAATTGTGCTAAAGGATGCAGCCATTGCGGTGGAGGGTCCTGGAAGGAAGTAAAGGCAGATAGCTTGTAGCTGTGTGGTGTACCTGGGGTTTATCTATTTAGCCATGCCCACAGCCTACTATATCCCTATAAATAAGGGGGGACAAATAAGCATTTTTAAAATTTTATCATCTACTGCTTTGTCAACATCTATACTTGTTGTACCAAACCGACAACAACCCGAAGATCGATATCGCGGAACCGCTAGATCGCGAATTGTATCGAGCACAAGTAGCGAACACGAGAGACTACAAAAAACCGACAAACATATATGCACACGGAATACCCTTAACTACCTCTTTATTAATAACCCTAATAAAGACTACAATGAGGAAGAAAAATTCAATGAACTAGGATCCCCTCATCCCTATTTATAGAGATGAGGGGTAGACACCTTCCTAATACAAGTTTATTCCTAATCTATATTACAAAGTACACTTAAGTCCCTAACCTATGTTTAATATTACTCCTAATATTCTAACAATTTCCACCTTAGGAGTAACACTTAAACATAACCGATACTCAACACCCTTTACCAGTGTTGGAACCTCGAACCGAGAACCACCTTGTCGACCAGGCATTGTATTTCTGTAATTTCCCTAGATTAGCTTCCATAAACTCCTTCACGTTCTTCTTCTCAGCAACATTACCCTCCACACCTTCTTCGCCAGGTACTTCGGTTACCGTAATGTTTGCCCCACCTTTATACCAAGGTGTATGTTTTCCTGCTCATTTACCAAGCAGCCCGTGTTTGTCTTTTCTTCAGGTTGTTTGTCATCCAATCGTCTTTGAGCCACTGCAGCATGATCGTTACTAACCTGAAAAAACTCAGCTTCACGATCCCCTTGAGCTTTATGCAGTTCCACCTCAAACCGTATTTGAGCCACTGCAACATGATCGGTACTAACCTGAAAAACCCCAGCTTCACGATCCCCTTGAGCTCCCTGCAGTTCCACCTCAAACCAAACACGTTTATCAACCTGTACTCCATGAAATCCTGTTTTAACACCAGGACCAAGTTGTTTGAACCCAACTAGTTTATGACCTCCATGCTTTTGTACAGTAAACCCATCGAAATTTTCGATGTTAAACCTAGTTATAGAACTAGCCATTCTTCTTTATCCCTTTGTTAATTTGCTAAACCTTGTGAAAAACCTCACAATCACAAATCGACAAAGTCCCTTCGATAATTCGCTAAACCTTGTGATATATTAAACCTCGCAATCACGAATACGAAGTCCCCGTTTATAAAGAAAAACCTTTGCTTTATCGATATAACCCTAAGAGAAACCTTCTTAGAAATCGATCAAACCAAGTAACCCTTCAAAAGAACACCCTTTCTTACCCAAATATCGATTGAGCCTTGGAAATTAACCTATCCAACAAATCGGCAACCCTTGAATCAAGAAAGTACCCGACTCCTTTTGAAGTAACCCTTGTCGTACCTTTTATTTTGCAAAACCGATTTCTAATATCCTAAGAAATCTTGCAACCTCGACAAGTCTTGAATCTTCTTAACCTTGCACTACAAAATAAATGACATTTACTTACTCAAAGTTTTCCTTACTAATAAAATTTATAATTATTTAAGTCACTATAACTTGTCCTCACTAAAACACAATGCATATAAAAGTAAGCAAAAACATTTGCTTACTCTTTTCCCTACTAAAAAAAGAGTCATTAAAAGTTTTATACTTTTGCTTATGAGTAAGTAATGACCTTTAGTGCTCCCCTCTATTACTTACTCTTTTTCTTAAGAGTAGGAGTTGATAAAAATTAACTTTTGATGACTCTTTTTTAGTAAAAATTAATAGAAAATACTTTTGCTTACTCAATATTGAGTAAGTATAGACTTTTAGTGCTCCCCTCTATTACTTACTCTTTCATATTTAATTTAGTAAGCAAATGTCATAAATTTTGTAGTGTTGCTACAAACCTTGTCAAGTTGTTTCTTAACCAACTTTCCCGACAAGCCTCGCAAGCCGTGTGCAATATACCCGTTGTTGCTAAAACATTTTCTTGCAAATCGAATTTATTAGAAAACCTCTAAACCCTCGATCACGAACAAGCAACCTGATCGTAAACTTGAATACCCAAGCGAACCACGATCAAACTTGAACCACAAGAAAAAACCTTCTTGCAAATCGAATTTATTAGAGAACCCTAAACCCTCGATTCCGAACGAGCAAACCCGACCGCTAACTTGATAACCTCAAGCAAATCACGATCGAAACTTGTCCCACAAGAACCCGCAACTACGAAGCCTCTTCACTGTAATCGACTTATCTCTTTTTCGCAATAAGGAAAAACACACCTCAAAGTCGATAACGTAAAGATGATACTAACCTTTTGTCACCTTTGTAATATTGTTTCACGTGAATCGAATATTAGAATAATAAATTCTATTATGTCAACTTTGTTTATAACAAAACATTCCCACGTGAATCTTTTTTTTTCTCTCGTCCAATTATTGCTACACCAAAAATCGATTTGAAACCCAAATCGATCGCCAACTTCGATACCTCTGACGACTCGTCACCTCGACCTAGCACTCGATCTTCGATGAGCACAATAACCAGGCTCTGATACCACTTGTTGTACGAAACCGACAACAACCCGAAGATCGATATCACGGAACCGCTAGATCGCGAATTGTATCGAGCACAAGTAGCGAACACGAGAGACTACAAAGAACCGACAAACATATATGCTCCCCGGAATACCCTCAAGTACCTCTTTATTAATAACCATAATAAAGACTACATTGAGGAAGAAGAATTCAATGAACTAGGATCCCCTCATCCCTATTTATAGAGATGAGGGGTAGGCACCTTCCTAATACAAGTTTATTCCTAATCTATATTACAAAGTACACTTAAGTCCCTAACCTATGTTTAATATTACTCCTAATATTCTAACAATACTGAATTAATATCTTGATATCAATAAAGATATTGCAATGCAAAATATAACAATTATCAATAATTCAAATACAAGCATGTTTTGATGGTAACATTTTTGAACATCAAAAAAACATGTTAATTGAAGTGTCAAATAGTGTTGTGCAAAAACGATTTCAACGCAGACATTATTAGGATGCCATTTTTATCTAAAAATCTGTTACGAGATTACCCGATTAGAGCCAAACCTTGCCCAATGATTCATACTCCCAGTAGTCCAGTTCAAATTAAATGAAATAAAAACTGTATATGGCTATATGCATAAGCCTTCTATGTTCTACCACAGAGAATAGGTATGTCAATCAAGTAGACTTGTCTCTTGTGTCACATTAAACATGTGTGCATCTGGTGGAAGACCAAACCAACTGGAAATTAAACTAAATCGGGCTTGAGACGAGGAATTACATAAAATTTAAGAGCTAAAAATAAGTTTAGTCCGAAACAAGAAATATACGGGCACGTCTTAATGTGAAAAGAATGAAACCAATCCCCAAAGCACAAAAATGGTTCACTAAAAAGAAAAACAGGTCAAACTAGAGTATGTACAGGAGTAGAGAGCATAAAGGAAACTTCCATTAAGAAAACAAACTGGGAAGATATGTTAAATCAATTGGCACGATCATAGTTAACACGTTTAAGAATTTTATAAAATTAATAGAAAGAAGCTGACTTGACCCGTTTTGGCCCATAATTCAACTTGACAATCTTACCATCCCTACTAGTTACTGACGTACAGATCTTGTACTGCTTGGCGTTGTTTAAAATAATTTACCTTTTCTTGGTTGAAAGCTTGCATTGTTGGTTGGGACAAAACTGCAGCAAGTTGTCTCTTTGTTAGCACTTGGAATAGTTGCACGCAGGAACTCAAGTGAAGCCGCGTACCGAGCTTTTCTGGTTTGGAAAACCTGAAATATTGCTGCGTTTGATACAGTTTATCTCCTTTCAGGTGAATTATTATTATTTCTCGCAGATAAGTATCAAGACAATTTGGCTTATAACTTCAGTAGTTGTTTATAATGACACATGGTCTAATTATATGTGTTTGGATCTGCATTTTAAAACTGTTTGGATATTATCTGCATCACAAAATGTCTCTTTTTGTTAGATGGTAATTAACTGTAAGAGTCTGATTTGTATTTTGTTCATCTGCAGAACGCCTTTGAGATGGCAACATTCGTCTGGTCTGTGGTAAGTATATTACATTCCTTTATAAATTTTACTCCGTAGTATATTATGTACAGGAAATCTCACCCTTGTATGAAACTATGGTTTTTATATATGCAGTGGGGATTTAAACAAAGATCATGTTTCATGAAGAACCACACGATGATAATTATTAGGCTAACTAGCGGGTATGTAACTTATTTCAATACTTTTTGCATCAAAATACATTGAAGACAAGCGATCATCAGATGAATCTTTTTCCTAATAAACCAGACTCATAATCACATCTTAATATTTGGCTGTATTGTTATGATTGCAGGGTTCTTGTTCAGTTCTGGTGTAGCTATAGCACTGTGCCTTTAAACGTTATTGTCACACTGGTTAGTACTATTTAAACCATCAATAGTATAAGTTTTTTCTCTGCATAATGTTAGACTTAGTACCATATAAATTAACCATACATGCAAAATGTATTCTTTCTCAGATGGGCTCCAAGGTTAAGAAAGATCTGATAGCAGAAAGCGTTCGAGATTCACTTCACAATTGGTGCAAACGAGTAAAAGAGAGATCAAAAACACTTCGCTCAGTTGCCACAAGGTCCACATGTTCACTCGGGTCAGCTATAGACGAAGGTGATGAAGAAATTACAGTAGCCTCAGGGACTTTATCTCAATCATCTTCAACTGGTACATTTAAGGGCTAATTCTTGAAATGCCTCAAGATGTTACCCTTTTTCTCTTTTTGC
Source organism: Glebionis coronaria (assembly GCA_025667525.1). NCBI lineage: Eukaryota > Viridiplantae > Streptophyta > Magnoliopsida > Asterales > Asteraceae > Glebionis > Glebionis coronaria. The sequence continues at coordinate 538,431,632 of CM046880.1, forward strand.
ACCCACCTAATGAAAATTTCCCAAAATGCCTTATGCAACTTATGCGACTTTTCCAAAAATGGTAAAATTTTGGAAAATTTTTGAATTTTTTTTTTCTATTTTTGGAAAAGTCGCATAGGTCGCATAAGTTGCATAAGGCATTTTGGGAAATTTTCATTTGGTGGGTGCAAAAAGGGAAACAAGGTGACATGTTGGGGCATTTCAAGAATTAGCCCTACATTTAATCACATGGACGATGATAACCAGGATTCTGGTCCTCTGCCGCAACATGAACTTCCGTTCAGGATTTGTCAGATACCATGGGACATGCACCCACAAATCATGACATCGAAGAAGATGAAGAAAGTAAAGTTGAAACTCTTGAAGATTTGTTTCAGAAGACATGAAGTGGTTAATTTATTATCATTAGCTTATTAGACATCATGTCTATAATTTACATAATTTAGGTACTATTATCGACTGTTTAAGAGTCGTGGGTGATGATATATGGTCGAAACGTCTATAATTTGTATGTGTCATGTAGCATGGACAAATTTTCCAAAACTTCATAAACTAACGATGTCAATAATGTTTGATACTATGCTAAAAAAAATGTAAATTTTTTTGGAACAACAAATGTGAATTTTCTTCGGCAAGTTTATGTGATTCAACTTTTTTTCCAGGCACAGGCTAGTAGTCTCCTAAGTGTTTTGTCCTTTCAGGAAAATAAGAAAAAGAAGCTAGAAACGACGCCATAATAACTTCCACCACATATATCGTGGATACTTTTTTTGAACATTCTGAATACATGTTAAAGTAGTCGCTTGTTAGACGGTCATCGATATGTGACATGCTTTTGCATATCTTGTATGAAAGTCATTCCGAGTAGTTCAGCTGTCAATAGGCAAAACACTAAACCAAACCTACACATGTCGTACTGCAAATAAAAAATTTGTACTATGGAATTTTTTTTATGGGTTTTGCTATCAACACAGTTAATTTAGAAAGATAGCAATCCCTAACACATCCATCAAGTAAAGTATAAGCCTTCATATTCTTCCTGCATGTCGGTCTGAATAACTACATAGCTAGTAGGATAAGCAACACAAGTAAGCACCCACCCGGCGTTCAATTCTTTTCCTGTTCATTCAGGTAGTACGCATCCAACTGCTCAACACTGCCCGACTTCAGTTTCCCCACACACGAAGAGCAATTTCCTCCCCTGCAAGTGGCAGGAAGTAGGATTTTTAATTCATCAGCCCGTTCAACGATATTTACGTCGTCCGGGCATTGAAACACCTTGGTGCCATCTATGTTTAAGAGAGTAACCTTGTAGCTTGCCATCATTGTGGCACCATTGCGACAGGAGTTGGATTTGAGTCCGAAGAGGGATGCGGTCTGTTTGGGTAACGAGAGGGAGTGCATGGTCATGCCGGGTTGGTGGCGGTGAAGGAAAGGAGTGTTGACAATGGTGCTAGAGGATGCAGCCATTGTGGCGGTGGGTCCTGGAAGGAAGTGAAGGTAGATAGCTTGTTGCTGTGTGGTGTATCTATTTAGCCATGCCCACTATTTGTATCCCTATAAATAAGGGGGGGACAGAAAAGCAATTTTAAAATTTTATCATATAGAATGTATGAATTCATCCATGTCCATTTATATCATATCATCACATAACCATTTACATCAATAATTCAAATACAAGCATGTTGATGGCAACATTTTTGAACATCAAAAAAACATGTTAATTGAAGTGTCAAATAGTGTTGTGCAAAAACGATTTCAATGCAGAAGATTATTAGGATGAAAATTGTATCTAAAAAGTGGTTTACGAGCTTACACGATTAGAGCTAAACCTGACCCAGTATAAGATACATCTTTAGAACATCAACAAACAAGTCACTTAATCATAACGGTGAAGGAAAACATTTCTTACCTGACGAAGCAAGTTTAGAAGACAGCAGCAGCCAAAAAGAGTTAGCAGCGCCAAAATAGAAAAGCTTAATTAAGAATACTACACTTATATAACAACATTAACTGTTTTTCCATAATTCACAACCACAAAAATGCATCCCTAGCTGTTCCTTCTTCAGAGACATATAAGGATACTAGAAATCGACACAAACAAGCAGAAATTCTAGGGGAAATTCAGATGGTTACAAGAAAGAAGTATAAACTGAACAAAAATGAATAGACATGTGTGGAACCGAATACAACAAAATGTGGGGTTAGGGTCGAAATTTTCGACCCTAAATACAAAGGGATTTCGACCCTAATATTTAGGGTCGAAATATTCGACCCTAAGTGGTCGACCCTAAATTTTTGACCCTAAAAAACTAGGGTCGAAATACCCTTTGTAATTTAGGGTCGAAAAAAAGGGGCCCACCACTTTTCAAAAAACATTTTGACCAAAATTTAGGGTCGAAATTCTTTGTAATTTAGGGTCGAAATTTTCGACCCTAAATAATATCCACGTGTATTTTATATATCATTGTGAAAAGTTTTTTTTTTTATTTAATATCCACGTGTACATTTTAAAAAGATTGTGAAAACGTTTTTTTTTTAATTTAATAATTTAGGGTCGAAAATGTATTTTAAGTTTAGGGTCGAAAATTTCGACCCTAAACATTTTATATTATTTTTTTCCAGAAATAATTGGTGCAGGATAGGTTTAGGGACGAAATTTAGGGTCGAAATTTTCGACCCTAAAACTTAGGGTCGAAAATTTCGACCCTAACTATAATTTAGGGTCGAAATTTCGACCCTACCTATATTTAGGGTCGAAATTTCGACCCTAAATGGTTTCTGGGAGAAAAAAAACTGCATTTTGCAGGTTTTTTCCAGATTTTTTTCCGGAAAAAAATCTATATTTCAACAAATCCACAATATTACAAATCACTAAACAGTACAATACTAATAATTTACAATACGTTAAATAGCCAAAACGTTAGAATACATTTCACCAAATCCTTATTTCACAAATGTAACTAGTCTAAAATTATTACACATCACAATAAATCCATGTTTCACAATTTAACAAGTCTTAAGTTATTACACAAAATAAAAAGTCTAAAACCAACAACTCCTAATCTGAATAGTCCCCGCTGGCCTGATCATTATCACCCGAATCATCCCCCTCATCAGCATCCGAGTTAATTAGCTCATTATCGGACATGTTGTTGGCATTCTCAAGATCTCGAGCCAACTCGTCGACGGTCCGAGTATCATTTTGATGAGGATTTAGGCTGACGGTATAGTTGGGACTTTCCCGAGAGTTAGAACTCGAGGGGCCAGTGGTGTTGACAACGGGTCGATTACAGTTGTTGAAACTGTTATTTTGGGTAATTGGAGGTTGGAGTGGGTTGAGTGGAGCATTATATGGAAATCCGGGAGGGGGAGGAATACCACGGAACTGGGGCATAACAGGGACCTGAGACATACCAGGGAACTGAGGCATACCAGGGATCTGAGACATGCCAGGCATAGAAGCGAATTGGGGTGGTGGTATAAAAGGGTTAGGAGGTCCGGTATACCCTCGACCCACATGTGAAGTATAATGAGAAATCAAATGACTTAGGCGGGCGTTGTTTACCTCAGCATTTTGTTGCGCCATACTAGCATACATATGGGCCAAATTAGCCCGTTGCTGCGCCTCCTCGGTTTGCTTCCTCAGCAGCTCTTTTTCTTGCTCATGAATCCTAAGTACCTCCGAGAGTTGTTCTCGAGTCACTCCCTCACTATAAGAACTACTCCCGCATCCATATGAGGTACCACCACACGGCAACTTCCTGCCCCTGCCGACGGTATTTTGAGTGTTGCGGCTCGGATTTACTAGATAAATTATTTCTTGATCACTTTTGTACTGCTCAGCACCGCAAGAAATCGCTTCTTTTATGGCCATCATTCTCGACTGTGAAAAAGAAAGAGAAAAAAAGAAGTTAAAAACAAATAAAAATATGTTATTAAAGCATGTATAAATTAAATTACTTACATATCTGTCTGCATTTTCCTCGGACATAGTGCCATTCTTGTTTGTGCGTGCCCTCTTCCAAGTTTGTATAAGGTCCTCGTCGGACCCATGCTTGACTTTCTGTACAATATCAAATAAATTAATAACAAGATCTTTACCAAAAAAAATTAATAACAAAATATAAATAAACAATATAAAACTTTTAAATGATCACAAAAACTATAACGATTCTTACATATTCGTTCCTTCCTTGAGCAAATGATTTTTTCCCTTGATGTGTAGAAACTTTGTTTTTCGAGCGGTTAACTGCATTAATTTCACTTCTCCTCACCTGTTTCGGGTCGGACCAATACCGGCACAAATCACGCCACTCCCTTGCTGATCTGTTGGCCCATGTAGAACTCGATGGGGGCGGTACAAGCGCCGCTTCCTCGGCCGAATCATGGATAGAATAATAGTCATGCTTTAACAAGTTCCTATTTTTGCGCCAAAGTAGCCTCAACTTACAGTTAATTCCTGTTTTTATCCTTTCTCCCACCACATATGTTACCCCGCCATAAGTCACACTATCACGACTATCCAACCAACCCGTCAGGTTGAAATAGGTCTACATGTAAACATATGCATTTAAATTAAACAAACAATTTTCAACCAAAACAGTTAATAAGACTAGATGTAACGCAAACAATTAATACCTCAAGTGTAGGAAAGATATGGGCTTTGAGGTGCAATGGTATCTGTTCCCACTCGCAAGTAAGTGGAAGTGGTCGGACTGTTTCCCCCATCAGAGAGCTCAACATCGCAGCATTATTGCCTAACGGATGGAAGCTATTAAGATCATAAACATCAAATGTAACTGGCAAAGGTCCTCCATGCGCCCTATGCTTCCTCCTTAGGCTCGTATTAACCGTAACCATATGTGGTATCGGTTCACCTGCAAAGATTAGATATTGAAGTTATTGATTCGTGAAAATTCAAACACACTTAATTAACAATAAGAGTTGACATAAAATAAAAATAAATCACAATTTCTTACTTTCGCAATTGCCAGGTACGGACTTTGTAGGTCGTCTTGGTGGAGTACCATCACCATCCCCACCGTGTGATCTACCACCTACACACGCCATCTGTAATATAACAAGTACATGAACACACAATTTCGTGGACCGGTTAATGCTAATACACAAATTCATAAAAATTTACACATTTAAACATATAAGAACAATTTCATTAAAAAAATTACACATCTAAAGATTAAATCATTGTTTCATTCAAATTACAACTTAAGATCAATTATCACAATCTGAATCATCGCTAGATAAAACTTCTTCAACAACATTATTAGGGTTCACTTCATCATCATCAGACATTTGAACATCATCATCATCAAGGGCATGTGCAACGTCATCATCTTCATTATTGATTAGATCATCATCGTCTTCATTAACCTGTGTGGCGGACACTTCTGCCGATTCGTCATTCAAACTCAAATTTGTATCCTCCAAACAAGTCAAACCAACATTCAGCGTAAAATTTGATGAACTGCTACCATGTATAACATCTTGATCGGACTCTTCAACATCGCCATGATAAACATGTTCGACCACCTTCCAACCCTTTGGTTTTCTAGCAAGGTCTTCAAGGTAAAATACTTGTGATACTTGTGTCGCAAGAATGTATTGGTTATTTTTGTGAAATTCCTTATTAGTCAAAATATGATGTATGCCCTGCTCAATGTAAGAACGTCTATTGCGTTTCGTACAATTTGGGGGGTTAATGGTGTCAAACCATTTACATCGAAACAACACAACCTTGCGGTTCCCGATATAAGTGAGCTCCAGAATTTCTTCGAGTTGACCATAATACATCTCTCCATCAAGCCCGGCTGTTGAAACACCGCTGCATTGAGTGGTGTGAAGTTTATCGCGTTCATGTATCACAAACCTCACACCGTTAACTACGCAAGCGGGGTATGTACATGCACTAGTATGTCCACATGCCAAAGAGAATAACTCTTCATTACAGTCGCCTGTCGTTTTTTTTCACGAATCTACGAAAGAGATACAAACATATTTAGATATATGAGCAATAACTCCAAGGTAATATATCTAATGTATTTACCTTGTGACTAAACCAGGTGGGAAACCTCGTTTCCACGTTATCAGGCGATTCTCTGCAAAAGTTCATGATATTAGGATAAGTCATCCCGAAAGAAGATTTTTTAAAATATAGATAAGGAAGAGACATACTCTTTGTAAGCCAAGATGTCTGATTCGATTTCAGGACTGTTGTTAAGTATATACCATACAACTGCACGCGTAACATCTAAACTCATATGAATATCTTTGACTCTACCCATCAGTTTGCATGCGGACCGGAACACCTGGAATTTATCTTTTTTTTCAGGCAAACCGTCGTCATTCCTGTCAAGACGGTTAAATCTCGTCTCGACATCCTCAGCAAGATAACGTGAACAAAAAGTTAATGCTTCTTCTGCAACATAACCCTCCGCGATAGAACCTTCGGGCTTTGCTTTATTTCGGACATAATTCTTTAGCTTATTCATGTATCTTTCAAATGGATACATCCACCTGCAGCGAATGAGGGCACCTAGAATAGCCTCATCGGGTAGATGTACAACCAAATGAGGCATTATGTCAAAAAAAGCAGGAGGAAAGATTTGCTTTAAATTAATCATCACACTGATCAATTGGTTTTTAGCTTTTACCATGTCCTCCTCCGTCAAAATTCTAGAACAAAGCTGCTTAAAAAACAAGCAAAGCTGGATTATAGGATCTGCAATGTTTTTGGGCAAGTATTGTTGTACTCCGTAAGGAAGTAACCGTTGCATCATTATATGACAGTCATGAGATTTCATGCCCGTTATGTTGTCATAATTAGCAGTGACTTTTTGCTTAAAGTTGGATCCAAACCCATCAGGTAGTCTAACTCCTTTGATGAATTTACAAAAAAGTTCCCTGTTAGCTTTGGTGAAAGAGTACTTTGGATGAGGCTTCTCAAACTTCCCGTTTCCTTTTGGAACTAACCACAACTCGGGTCGAACTCCCAATTTTTCCAAGTCTTGCCTTGCCTTTGCCCTGTCTTTGGATTTATCGTTTTGTAACAAGATATTCAGTATTGCCTCAAGCACGTTCTTTTCGATGTGCATGACATCCAAATTGTGTTTTAGTAGAAGAAAGGGCCAATACTCAAGCTCCCAAAAGATAGAACGCTTAGTCCAATTCAATTCAACATTTCTATCAGGAGGTGGGTTGCTTTTCTTAATTTTTGGATGCTTCCCCGGCTTACGACTCAAGAGGCTATTAATTTGTAACTGGATATCCATTTCGGTAAACTTTCCCGGTTTAGGCTTCCGTTCGGCTTTACCATGGAATTGCCTAGTTTTATTCCTTAGATAATGATTTGTTCTTAACCATCTTCTATGACCAACATAAACGATTTTGTTCTTGATAGCCATCGATGGAGTGTCCTTGTTACAAGTGGGGCATGCGTAGTAGCCTTGCCCAACCCACCCAGAAAGACTACCCCGAGCTGGAAAATCATTGATGGTCCATAAAAGCGCCGCTTTCATATCGAAATAAGTACCCGTAGCAGCGTCTTTTGTCCTGACTCCTTTCCATAAATCTTTGAGTTCTTTAATCAAAGGCGCCAGGAAAACATCAATATCTTTTGCAGGTGATTTAGGGCCGGGAATTAACATCGTCAACATTAAAGAAGTTTCTTTCATACACATCCATGGTGGTGTGTTGTATGTTGTCAATATGACCGGCCACATGCTGTAATTTGACTCATAATGCCATAAGGATTAAAACCATCTGCAGCTAACCCTAATCGAACGTTTCTAGGGTCACTAGAGAAATCAGGTACCATCAAGTCAAAATGTTTCCATGCTTTACCGTCACAGGGGTGATTCAACTTGCCATCCTTAGACTGTCCAGTAGCATGCCAAGTCATCCACTTTGCTATGTGTTTTGTGTTGAACATGCGTTGAAGTCTAGGTTTTAACGGAAAGTAACGCACCACCTTGTTCGCAACCAACTTCCCCTTTGTTTTCTTGGGGTCTTTATATCTACTCTCTCCGCAGACTGGACAATCATCCCTCTTTTTGTTATCCTCTGATCCCCAATATAAAAAGCAATCGTTTATACAAGCATGAATCGATTCGTATCCTAACCCGATCTTTCTGTATGTCTTCTTGATTTCATAGTATGACGATGGGAAATTGAAACCTTGACTACGGGTACAAAACTTCTGGAGACAAGCTAGAATCTGGTTAAACCCGACATCACTAATTTTATTTAAAACCTTGATGTGTGCAATCTCTGTTGTAAATTCCAATGTAGTCAAATTGGTAAGCGTGTGCAACTTTTGGGTGGACCTACTAAGTAACTCTTCAAACTCGTTATTAGGACCCGTTGTTTGATCAGGTGGAGTTTGAGTCGGAGGAGTTTGAGTCGGAGGAGTTTGAGTCGGTGTAGTTTCGACATTAGTTACAGAAATATCTTCTAAGAACGTATTCATGTCAAGGTGTTCAGGTGAATGTGATACTGGTGTAGGAAGCGGAAGAATCGGTTCACCGTGATATTTCCAAGTGGTATAATGTTCGTCCCACCCGTGTTGGGATAAGTTTACCTCAAGAGTGTGGAGGTCAACCAATCTCTCACAGTTACAACAACATTTACATGGGCAACGGATCATTTGTGTGATGGGGTGCACAAATGTCTTACAATGCTCGAGGAAGGTGAAAAGACCATATAAAAATTCATCGGAATTACGATTGGATATAGTTGTCCAACTCTTATCAATTATCATAACTGCGTTGCAAATAAACATTATTCAAATAAATGATTTAATTAAACACATTAAAAACAAACAATCAGGAATGTTTTTTTCACCTACTAGTGCACTATGGAAGGCAATCCTAACCCACTCTTTGAATGTTTCGTCTCATATATGAATGCGTATAACTGATTTACTATTCGAGAATATTTCGGCAGCATTTCCCCTCTACTCCCCAAATATGTGTTTTTAAAGACATATTCGTAGGAGTAAAGGAGAAACGTTGTCGAAATCATCTCAAATAATAAACCAGTTATACGCATTCATATCCTAAATGAGACAAAACATTCAAAAAGCAGTCCCAAAAATGGGGACTTTCCGAAATTAATTTCTAATAAATTAATTTCGGACGGGTTTTCTAAGGTTGATTAATTTCGGACGGGGCTTTTCCAAAATTAATCGACTAGAATCCTAAAACAATCCTAAAATTATTTACTACAAAAGACTAACAATATATAATATAATAAACATATGCATAATATTAATTACACACCTCGGTCACGGCTGAAATAAACAAAGATGGAAAGATAGAAAAAAAGGTCCGGATGAGGAACTTGTCCCGACTGTCCCGGTGCTAACCAAACACAAACATAAAATAAAAAAAAATCTAAATTAGTTGGTTTCCGAGATTTTATCTAATTTGAAACAAACACTAAAACAATTTCAAAAAAAAAACATTACCTTTTATACGACTGTGACTCGGGAATTCGGTTCTCGGCTGTGACTTGGGTCTTGGCTACGATAAACATATAAAAAAATTAAACTCGTGCCTATATATATATAAGTCGAAATTCCTTAATAAATATTAAGCCATATATAAGCCGTAATCCATTAAGCCTAAAAGAATTAAGCCGAAATCAACTATATATATATATATACTAAGCGAAATCAACTAAGCCTAAATCAACTAAACCTAAATAATCCGAAATCAACTAAGCCTAAATATAATCCGAAATCAACTAAGACTAAATATAACCCAAAATCAATTAAGCCAAAATAAGCCGAAAACAAGTAAAAAAATTACCTTTAGTATAAAGTGGCTACTGTTGTTGCTGCCGTGGTGGTGCTGCTGCCGCCGGCGGTGGTGGTTGCTATTGCTGCCGTCGGTGGTGGTGGTGGTTGCTAGCAAAAAAATTAACAATAATATAATGATAATTAAACATTAACAATCACATTTAGCAAAAAATTAAACAAAATTAATATATTAAACAAAAAATCAATACCTTTATAATAATATAATAATAATAATTAAACAAAAGTGTGGTGGTGGTGGGACTGACTGGGGTGACGGGGTGGAGTGTGGTGGTGGGTCGGAGTGTGGTGGTGGTGATGGATGGGACGGAGTGTGGTGGTGCGAAGGATGGTTGTGGTGGTGCGAAGGATGGACGGGGTGGAGTTGTGGTGGTGGGTCGGACTGTGGTGGTGCGAAGGATGGTTGTGGTGGGAAGGAGTGGTGATGCGAATGGATGGTTGTGGTGGGAATGGTGGTGATGCGAATGGATGGTTGTGGTGGGAAGGAGTGGTGGTGCGAAGGAGTGGTGGTGCGAAGGTGGTGGTGACGCGAATGGTGGTGGTGATGCGAACGGTGGTGGTGATGAAGAATGAAGATGCGGATTGGTGATGCGAATGGTGGTGGTGCTCCCGTTTTTTTTTAGTATAGAAGATGAAGATAGAATGAAGTGTTTTGGGTAAGTTGTGGATAGAATTTAGGGTCGAAATTTAGGGTCGAAAATTTCGACCCTAATTTTTAGGGTCGAAATTTTCGACCCTAAATATAAACCGCGAATTTTTTAATTTTGGTGTAGAATTTTAAAATTTTCGTGAAATTTTTTGAAAATAAAAAGTTTTAGTGCCAAATTTAGGGTCGAAATTTCGACCCTAAATTTCGAAACTATAATAGTTTTAAATTTAAAATGTTTTAAAAAAATCAATAAATAGAGTTTTTAAATTACTAAATTATTAATATAAAATACTAACAAATTATTTTGTTTATATAAAAAATTAATAAGTATCACTAATATATTTTATTTATGTAAATTTATTTTATAAATTACAATAATTACGTTTTAAAATAGTAAATTTCGAAACGAGAATAATTTTAATTTAAAAATGTTTTAAAACGTTAATAAATAGAGTTTATAATTACTAAATTATTTATATAAAATATTATCAAGTTATTTTGTTTATAGAAAAAATTAATAAGTATCACCAATATATTTTATTTATGTAAATTTATTTTATAAATTACAATAATTACGTTTTAAAATAGTAAATTTTGAAACGAGAATAATTTTAATTTTAAAATGTTTTAAAACAGTAAATAGAGTTTATAATTACTAAATTATTTATATAAAATATTAACAAGTTATTTTGTTTATATAAAAAATTAAAAGTATCACCAATATATTTTATTTATGTAAATTTATTTTATAAATTACAATAATTACGTTTTAAAATAGTAAATTTCGAAACGAGAATAATTTTAATTTTAAAATGTTTTAAAACGTTAATAAATAGAGTTTATAATTACTAAATTATTTATATAAAATATTATCAAGTTATTTTGTTTATAGAAAAAATTAATAAGTATCACCAATATATTTTATTTATGTAAATTTATTTTATAAATTACAATAATTACGTTTTAAAATAGTAAATTTTGAAACGAGAATAATTTTAATTTTAAAATGTTTTAAAACAGTAAATAGAGTTTATAATTACTAAATTATTTATATAAAATATTAACAAGTTATTTTGTTTATATAAAAAATTAAAAGTATCACCAATATATTTTATTTATGTAAATTTATTTTATAAATTACAATAATTACGTTTTAAAATAGTAAATTTCGAAACGAGAATAATTTTAATTTTAAAATGTTTTAAAACGTTAATAAATAGAGTTTATAATTACTAAATTATTTATATAAAATATTAACAAGTTATTTTGTTTATATAAAAAATTAATAAGTATCACCAATATATTTTATTTATGTAAATTTATTTTATAAATTACAATAATTACGTTTTAAAATAGTAAATTTCGAAACGAGAATAATTTTAATTTTAAAATGTTTTAAAACAGTAAATAGAGTTTATAATTACTAAATTACATGATATGAGCCAATAGGGTAGCGTATTACATGATATGAGTCAATAGGGTATCGTATTGCATGACATGAGCCAATAGGGGATCGTATTACATGATATGAGCCAATAGGGTATCGTATTACATGATATGAGCCAATAGGGTATCGTATTGCATGATATGAGCCAATAGGGTATCGTATTACATGATATGAGCCAATAGGGTATCGTATTACATGATATGAGTCAATATGGTATCGTATTACATGATATGAGCCAATAGGGTAGCGTATTACATGATATGAGCCAATAGGGGATCGTATTACATGATATGAGCCAATAGGGTATCGTATTACATGATATGAGCCAATAGGGTATCGTATTGCATGATATGAGCCAATAGGGTATCGTATTACATGATATGAGCCAATAGGGTATCGTATTACATGATATGAGTCAATATGGTATCGTATTACATGATATGAGCCAATAGGGTATCGTATTACATGATATGAGTCAATATGGTATCGTATTACATTATATGAGCCAATAGGGTAGCGTATTACATGATATGAGTCAATAGGGTATCGTATTGCATGATATGAGCCAATAGGGTAGTGTATTACATGATATGAGCCAATAGGGTATCGTATTGCATGATATGAGCCAATAGGGGATCGTATTACATGATATGAGCCAATAGGGTATCGTATTGCATGATATGAGCCAATAGGGTATCGTATTACATGATATGAGCCAATAGGGTAGCGTATTACATGATATGAGCCAATATGGTATCGTATTACATGATATGAGCCAATAGGGTATCGTATTGCATGATATGAGCCAATAGGGTATCGTATTACATGATATGAGCCAATAGGGTATCGTATTACATGATATGAGTCAATAGGGTATCGTATTGCATGATATGAGCCAATAGGGTATCGTATTACATGATATGAGCCAATATGGTATCGTATTGCATGATATGAGCCAATAGGGTAGCGTATTACATGATATGAGCCAATAGGGTATCATATTGCATGATATGAGCCAATAGGGTATCGTATTACATGATATGAGCCAATAGGGTATCGTATTACATGATATGAGTCAATATGGTATCGTATTACATGATATGAGCCAATAGGGTAGCGTATTACATGATATGAGCCAATAGGGTATCGTATTGCATGATATGAGCCAATAGGGGATCGTATTACATGATATGAGCCAATAGGGTGTTGGAAATACTTTTTTACGTATTTAGGAAGATTCGGTCACTCCGACAATATATTAAGTAGTAGCTCGTAGTCTAGATATCTTTATTAAACAAACAAAGTCAAGCCTAGCCTACAACATGTGTAGGCCGGCCCAACAATGTAAGCCCAAGCCCATCACAAGGCTTGGGTATATAAACCCTCTCCTTTGATGGAGAGGGGTGTGGTTTCATTATTTTTCACATAGTAAACATTACTTTCTCTCTCTAGCTTTGTGTGAAATCCACCATCTCTCTATCTCTTTCTCTCTCTAACACATAAGCAAGATTTACAATCCTACAAATGGTATCAAGAGCCATGGGATGATTGTATTGTTCATGTGTTTGTGTTCTTGATTCATACGCCATTTTTGATCCATTTTCACACGTCCAAATTTTTTTTTGTGTTTTTGATGGTTTTTTCTTGATACAAATCTTCTACATAGTTGTGGTAGGGATTTGGTATAGTTACTTTGGCTAAAAACACAAAATTTTTGGGTGTTTTGATCATTTTTTGGCTTAAAATCACGAATTGGTTGAGTTTTGTCCGAGAAAAGTGGAAAATATTCCGATCTGGTCAAATCGGAAAAGGGTTTACTTATTCAGATCGGCATTCCGATTGGCATTCAGATCGGCATTCCGATTGGTTGGTATTCAGATTGGGCATTCCGATTGGCATTCAGATCGGCATTCCGATTGGTTGATATTCAGATTGGGCATTCCGATTGGTTGATATTCAGATTGGGCATTCCGATTGGCATTCAGATCGGCATTCCGATTGGCATTCAGATCGGCATTCCGATTGGTTGATATTCAGATTGGGCATTCCGATTGGCATTCAGATCGGCATTCCGATCGATTGGTATTTAGATTAGGTACATTCCGATCAAGGTATTCCGATTTGGGAGATTCCGACTGATATTCCGATCACTATTCCGATCAACATTCCGATAACAAAATTATTCCTTAAAAAATCGTGTGTAATTTTGACTTGGAATTTTTGGTTTATTGAGAACATATTTTAGGGGATTTTAACATTGTTTCTCGACTTCAACTCACAACAACAAACACATTTACTTTCTTTCATTGATCGATCAAAGTTTGTAAATCTTAACTTATTAAAATGGAGTACACATCTCTTACGGATAAGTCCATCCTCTCGGGTACTGATAATCGTCCACCAATGTTGGTGAAGACTATGTATGAGGAATGGGCTTCCCGAATGGAACTTTATATGTTGAACAAGGAGAATGGACATCTCATTTGGGCATCGGTGCTCAATGGACCATTAGATTATGGTACAGTGACGGAAGGTACGACTACTCGTCCTTGCACAACGGGTGAGTTGACTGGAGATATGAAGATTCAAGATAAATGTGATAAGTATGCTACAAACATCATTCTCCAAGCCCTTCCTCCAGATGTCTACAAACTCGTCAGCAAACACAAAGTTGCCAAAGAGTTATGGGATAGAATTCGGGTTCTAATGCAAGGCACCTCGTTAACTAAACAAGAACGAGAGTGTAAGCTTTATGATACTTTTGATAAGTTTGCCTATGTGCCAGGGGAGACTCTCAATGATTACTATCTGAGATTTACCCTATTGTTGAATGAGCTCAATATCTATGGCATGACAATTCCTACCTTTCAATTGAACACCAAGTATTTGAACACTCTTCCTTCAGAATGGAAAAATACGTGACGGATGTTAAATTGGCTAAGGACTTGCATAACACCAATGTGGATCAACTTCAAGCCTTTCTTCAACAACACGAATGCCATGTGATCGAGGCTCGGTTGTCTACACCTCAAGTTCATGATCCACTTGCAATGTATGCTTCTCAACAAAACATGGCTTATACTTATCAGCAACCATCATACTTGCAGCAGACACCACCACACAACTATCAGCAACCACAGCAACCATCTTATCCACCACTAGTGATGCCACAACAAGCATTTCAACAAGGTGTTCATCAACAATCTTTTCCACAGCAACCACCATATCAGACATCACCATCACAAGTCAACACCTCTCCATTGGGCTATACTCCTCAGCAAGGATATTTTCCAATTGAAGCACAACCAGCACAAGCTTTCTACTCTAATGAACTTCCACCAATCGAAGCACCGATCTTTACACCAAATGATACGCCAGCTGATGTTCTAAACCATCTCACAGCCTACTTGTCAAAACTTGTTGCAACTAGAGGATTTCCACCAACAAACAATCAGCTCCGCACCTCATCAAATCCTCGACAACAAGCCACTGTTCAAGATGGTCAAGTGATGGTGCAACCTATTCAGGGAAGGCAAAATTCATATGGACCTCCTACAAGGACTGGGAACAATCAAGCTGTGAATTCTCAAGCTAATGGAAATGGAAGTCCTAGTGGTCCTAAAAAGGTTGTGACTTGCTACAATTGCCGAGGACAAGGTCATATGGCTAGGGAATGCACTCAGCCGAAAAGGAGGAGGGATGATGCATGGTTTCGTGAGAAGATGTATTTGGTTGATGCTCAGTCTAAGGGGAAGATTTTGGATTCAGAGGAGTTAGCATTTCTTGCAGACCCAGGGGCAGCAGATACTGAAGGCATTGCAGTCGTCTCCACTTCTAATGCAGCTTATCAAGCGGACGATCTTGATGCATACGATTCGGATTGTGATGACATTCACTCTGCCCAAGCTGCTCTCGTTGCTAATCTCTCTCACTACGGTTCTGATGTCATCAGTGAGGTACCAACCACATCTAATAATATTGATGATAACCAACATCAAGTTGGGCATGAAAATGACAACCTCGAACAGTATTCGGGGACTAGTAACTCAAATGATGTGGTACCCAATCCAACACATTTGAGTGAACCTCAACCAAATGCTACGACGGGTATGGAATCTTATGCTCAACATGATTTGGTCATGGTGCCTAAACATATTATTGATCAAATGCATATGGCCCTCAGACAATCCGTAGATACGAATTCCACCCTAACTGCTGAGCTTGCGTTGCATAAAGAAAAGGTCAAAACTTTTGAAATGGTCCCTCAAGAAGAGAAAATAACATGTTCTGAATTTGACCAATTTCGTTTTGAAAAGATTGAACACTTGAAAGAAATAGAATCATTAAAAGCTAATCTTTCCAATGAATTAAAAGAAAAAGAGTCGGTTGTCAATGATTTTCAGAAACTTAAAATGGATTTCGAAACTCTCGAGTCTAAAAAGGTTGAATCGGAAATTAATGCTACCAAACTTCTTAAATTCAAAGAACAACAGCTTTTAAAACAATACGCTTCCACAGAAAAGGTTCATCTTTTAACTAAATCATTTAAAGAATTCGAACTTAAGCGTCTTCAAGATTTACCACCTAATCCTGGTTATGCAAAACAAGCTCAGGAATATATTCCCGGTCTTTATGATATGACCATAATTGGAAAATCGAAAGAAGCACCTTTTGTTCGTAGTACTAAGGAGACACAATCACTTGGGGATGAAACTCATTCTAAAATGCTTTCAAAATTCCATACAATTGATTATGATCAACATAACAAAGATCAATTTTCGAAAAAGACACGCATTCGCTTACAAAAGGAATTAGCAGAATTAACAGTTCTTGTGCCCCAAAGTTTGTCAAATGAAAATCTTCCTAGTACGTCTCCTACACTCGTCAAAAAGGATTTAACGAAGTTAATTCCACCGGTAAGTAAGGCGTCCGTTAACTTAAATACGGTTCACCAACACTTAGCCGATTTTGACAAGGTCATTTTGGAACGTACGACGGCCACGGCCATAACGGAAGGTGAATGGAACTTTGAGCACACTAGAGCTGCGTTTCGAGATGAAATTGTTCCGTTTGTAAAGAATGTTAAAGCTTGTCTTCGTAATATTGATCAAGATTTGTTTTTGGAAATAGAAGAAGTTAGACGTGTTTTCAATGAAATGGAAGATGCTTATGAAAACAGTTTACTTGAAATAGAACGGGTTTCACGCCATAATGATCTGCTTCTGAATCAAGTGATGTCTCATGATATAGTTTCTGTCTGTGTGAATACAAGTGTTGATAATGATTCTATTGTGCATAATGTTGAATCTGTGGATAATGTGGTAGATAGTACTTGTCACGAATCTGACGCTGAATTTTTAAAGCTTCAAGATTCATATTCTTCGCTTTCAAAACGTTTTGATGAGATTCAAACACATTGTATTTCGCTTGAATGCAAGAAACAATTTATTCAAGAAATCTTTGAAACGTCATTCGAAGGTGTTAATGTCGATGATGCAAATTTTGAAAAGACTTTTCGATTGAATTTACAATCTAAACAGCGTCAGCCAAGTGACGAAGTTGCTAACTCTTTGCCGATAGAAATAGAGAAATCTAAGGAGCTTAACTGTGTGAACGTACTTGAGGCCGCTGAGAATTTTAAACTTGATCTAGATAATCGAGTTTCCAAGATTTTGTCCAAAGTTGATAACTTAAAACAGAAAAATACACGACTCTTCGATTCAGTAAAGCCCGCATGTGCTAACACCACTGCACAGAATCAATCGTTGATTGAACAATTGAATCGAAAGTCGGTGGAAATATCTGATTTGAGGGAACAAATTTGTGATAAAAATCTGGTCTTGGCTGAGTTAAAGGAAACACTTCGTACTCTAAAAGGTAAGAATGTTGTGGATAACGCAGCCACTATCTCAGCTTCGTCCTCTAGTGCAATCAAAAGGAACCTAATAGCCGTCACACCACTTAACAAGGGCCCTAAGACTAAACCTTCTCAAACTTTGGTCACTAAAGATAAGGCGGAATCAAAACCAGCTTCTAATATTCCCGTGTTGCCTTCTACAGGAGTAAGCACCACTACTAAGGCTCAAAGATCTAAGCTTAAAAGAAACAAGAAGAATGATAGGATCTTGCCCCCAACTAGTAGTCAAGTGAAGAAGAAAGTAGAAGCCCATCCTAGGAATGTTATTTCTGTTTTGAATAAAAAGAATCATGTAGCTAAACCTAAAGGCTCTGCGGTTGTGCAGCGTTCTAAGCCTACTGTGAATTCTAATTTAAAATGTTGGAATTGCAATGAATGTATCATATCGTATTACATGATATGAGTCAATAGGGTATCGTATTGCATGATATGAGCCAATAGGGTATCGTATTACATGATATGAGCCAACAGGGTATCGTATTACATGATATGAGTCAATAGGGTATCGTATTACATGATATGAGTCAATAGGGTATCGTATTACATGATATGAGTCCTTATCATCACAACCTCCAGCATTGGAGGGAAAACATTGGAGGGAAAACATTGGAGGGAAAACATTGGAGGGAAAACATTGGAGGGAAAATGTTAACAATTTCCCTCACTTTTTTAGCATAAAAAGAGAACCACACACACTCCTTATCATCACAACCACCAGCAGATCACACACACTTATCATCATAAACAAATTGTTATTATGTACATGTTGAAGCATGAAGCTTTTCCGTGCAGGTGTGGACATGGAGATGTAGTTCTTCGAGAATCGTGGACAACTGAAAACTTTGGTAGACTGTACTATGCTTGTCCACGTTCACGGGTTCAACCTCCAGTTTCATATGGATGCAAATTTTTTTTGTGGAAAGACGAACGCGTCCAACTACTAATCAATTCTCTTGGAGGTTCAATGAGCTTTTCTCCTCCAAGCTCTTCTTCAAGATCTTCAACGAGCTTTTCGACTCCAAGCTCTTCTCCCAGACCTTCAACGATTCCAGTTTCTTCTCCAAGCTCTTCAGCGTGTGCAAACTGTGTGCGCTTGAATGGAATGATAATGGTACTTGAGCGTACGATAGAGTTGTACCGCAACTCCGATAGGCACACATTGGATTCAGCTGCACTACTTCACGACCTTTACGATGACATGGGGAACCTTAGTTTGAACTAGTTTGTGATGTGTTTTTTTCCGTGTTTACGAGTCTAATATCGTTGTAATATCAATGTTTAATTAAGCGCGTGTTTAAGTGTCCGTGACGAATAAAATTATGTTTAGGAGTGTTTGGTTCTGTGATTAATTAGTATTCTAGCTTGAATCATTGTGAGAATTTAGTTTGTTTGAGTCACAAAATTTAGTTTAAGTCTGTTGTGTTAGATTTTGCAGTCAAAAGTTCAATCAAAAGCATTTTACTTCAATCAAATTTTGCTCAAACTCATAAATAAAGGAGCCTTTTTTATTCATACAAACATACAAGTACATTTCAAACACAAAAACCATAAAAGATGCAGAAGCATCATTATACACAACAACATGTGTTAGTATGGTTCTTATTCTATATGAACAACAATTATTAATTAGATTAAAAGAGACACAGTCTTAACGAATTCCTTCATCAAACTTTGCTCAAACTCATAAATAAAGGCTCCTTCTAAGCATTTACGAATGCTTATTTATTGATCCTTCATTTTCTTAACGAATTCCTCCTTCTCAGTCATTCTTGCTGCTGTATCTTTAATTAAACCTTCCAACCGACTTGAGGTTTTCTTATCATTCTTTTGAGTATCTTTCAATACTTTAGCGCATTTCTTTAAGATATATATATCTCCAGCACGTTCTAATTCCTGGATAAACTGTTGTCTTTCTTCAACAGCTTCATCTAAAACCTCATGTAAACGTTCAAGTTTCAGACCAAAACGTTTGTCCGCTTCGGCAGATTGTTCAAAATATGCTACCATTCGATCAGTCCAATTATCTGAACCAGCAACTTCTTTTAATTCTTCTAACCTTCCTAACCAGGCCATTATTGTTGTTTTTTTTAGTATTGGAAAACTGAGATGAGTGATAATTGGAGGCAAACTACAAACCATTAAATAGCAAAACAACTACCCAATATGGATGGCACACATACATCTATTATCATCTTCCTGTTCACAATGGGTACATAATGAAAGCACTAAAACTAGTACCATCAATAGTGGCCAGAGCTAGTGCACAGCTTTAATAATTCAGACTAAAAGAAAATTTTAAAAATATAATTAATAATTTAGGGTCGAAATTTCGACCCTAAATATAAACCGGGAATTTTTTAAATTTTTCGTGAAATTTTTTGGTGTGAAATTTTAAATTTTTCGGGAAAATTTTTAAAAATTTTAATTTAGGGTCGAAATTTCGACCCTAAAATATTAAATATTAAAAATAATTTTTTTAAAAATTATTTTTAATTATTAGAAATATATTATATAATACATAAATTAAAATTATTTAAAATTTAAAATTTAGGGTCGAAATTTCGACCCTAAAATATTAAATTTAGAAATAAATTCTTTTAAAATTATTTTTAATTATTAAAAATTAATTATATAATACAAAAATTATAATTATTTATAATTTTAAATTTAGGGTCGAAATTTCGACCCTAAATTTTTTGGGCCCACCTGCTTTTTGACCAGCCCTTTTGGGTTGAAAAGTTGTGGGCCCCCACCTTAATTTAGGGTCGAAAATTTCGACCCTAAATTATGTCCGACCCTAAACCCACATTTTGTTGTAGTGGAAGTAGGTTTTCCGACCCCCAAACTGTCAGCCCGGACCCACCAACCGAACCTGACTCGAAATTGCCACCCTTAATCACAGGCCTAACAGTTAACAAAAAATTTAAAAGGCATCATCATAAGCTACATAAAAAACTAATATACATTATAAACTTAACAGCAACCTATGGTTGATTGTACGCTTTGTTCCGTAAGTCTTGGAGTATAATATCATCGGCCTTTTTCCAATTCTTCCCATATTTTGGCAAAAACATACTCCAGGTCACGAGTCAACCGGTCGAGTTAAGGGGTGACGAGTTCGATAACCGGGTCAACCCGGTCGGGTCACCAGGTTACGGGTTTGTCAACTGCTTCAACCAAATTGTTGGCATGTATGTGAGTTAGTCCAAAAAGAAACATAAACTGTATGTTAATATGATTTATGATTGTTTCGATTTGTACTTGCGTTATTGTGTTTTTATGGTCGTACTCATGCAAGTAGATAAACTGATATCTGAACGTAGAGGCATAGAATAAAAAGACAATAAACATGAATACTGTTATATGCGTACTATATTAGAACTTCAAGAATACGTAGTACTATACAATCCAAACACAGTTACTAATACTAACTAAAGATCTAATCTTGAGGTGGTATTAAGAAAAGCGACCGATTCATCTCACGCAGCATCGGTTGCAATGCAGCCAACATTAACATCTCGTCTTCTTCTTCTTGTTGTCGCCTCATAACAACTGCGTTATAATCTGGGATAAAGACTTCCTCATGTGTGGCAAATTCGACCTCTTCTCCATCATGATCATCAGCAGCAGCGACTTTCTTAACAGGTATACAGTTAACACCGTTAATAGGAGGTGTCCTAACAGCATAACGACGCATCCTTAGTTGCTTTTTCTTGACAGGTTTGCAGTTGACACCATTAACTGCAAGGAGTTGCCTGGTTTTAAATATAGACATGACTTGGTTAGAGATGTTCTATATGATGTTCTAAAACGAGCTGGAATTTCTTCTAGAAAGGAGGCCCCCGTGAACTTTCTAACAGATCCACTCGAAGGGAGGTCTACCTTGCGACCAGCTGATGTGCTAGTGTTTGGGTGGGCCGGGGGCAAACATGCTTGTGTAGATCTTACTGGAGTTTCCCCTCTTGTTGGGCTTAGAGAAAGTGGATTTGTTGCGGGACAAGCTGCATTGAAAGCAGAAGCGAGCAAAGTTGGTAAACACGAGAAAGCATGTTTGGAGAATCAACACGTGTTCATCCCTTTTGCTTTTGATACATTTGGTTTCCTAGCACCGAAAGCGATGGAGTTTTTGAGTAGGGTTCAACGGGTTGTGCAAAGTAATGTTTCCAACTCTAAGGCACAAAACTTTATTTTTAGTAGGATTGGTTTTGCCATCCAAAAAGGGATCGCGGCGCAGCTTGTTGCCCGTTTGCCCACCTTTTTATTGTAAACGTTAAAATTAATGAAAAATTTAACAAATTGGAACGCAAAAAAAAAAAAAAAATCTTTAGTTTCTTTTTCGGTTTTTCAAACATCTTGTTAAGAGCCCTAATTAGTCGCTTTCTGTGGAACCATGCTCCCCACTCAGACATAGGGAGAACCCTTTTCATTATCGAACTTGATTTTTGTTGAGGTTTCGATCTCGAAGTGTTTTTTTATTTGTTGGGTATTATGAATTAATCTGATACGAGCAAAACCCTTATTTATAAGAGTCCTTGATGTCGGTGAATTAAATAAACCGCCTCAGACTTACCATATTTACCTAAAAAGCCCTCTTGGTTAAGTCGGTTATTAAACCAACTAAAGGACTCGATTTTGTTATGGAAAGTAACTAAA
Source organism: Glebionis coronaria (assembly GCA_025667525.1). NCBI lineage: Eukaryota > Viridiplantae > Streptophyta > Magnoliopsida > Asterales > Asteraceae > Glebionis > Glebionis coronaria. Next base: position 538,454,136 of record CM046880.1, read on the forward strand.
ATCACTTACCATATATTAGTATTCTTATTTATCATTATTTTTTATTTTTTATTTTACTTACGGTAAGATATATAACTACAAAACCGGTCTGATTCACCTAAAAAAACAAACACCTCTGATCACGTCTGACTGGTAAGACGTAAGAGACGATTAGACCTTTTTTAGCAAAAACAAACAAGTCCTTAGTTGTGGAATTTTAATTTATTTTCTTTATATTTTTGTTTAGAGGGCAAATAGCATAAAAAATTACTTATCTTATGTCAAAATTCAATTAAAAGTACTCAACTGTTTTTTTTCTCAATTTAGAGTACCGATTTTTTTTTCTTGTTGTAATGTTGGGATAATAACAAGTTTAAAGGTTATATATTAACGACCGTTTACTTTAATATTGCATCGTTAGTTATTTATATTAACGACACTTTATAATAACCTCAAAATTCGTTTTTTACAGTTTTAAACCGTTTTCTATCTTTTTCATTTGATTTTTACCGTTTTCATTTGGTTTTTAATCGTTTTAGTCCGTCTTTTGTCGTTTTATGGGTTTTACTGTTCTCGACCTACTTTAATGTGTTTGATATCGTTTTCGACCTTTCTTTTTACTGTTTTCGCCCATTTCTTGTCGTTATCGCCTATTTATTTTATGGACGAGAAAATAAATAGACCAAATAAAAACGTTCCGAATTGGTAAAAAAGAAGCCGAAAACGGAAAAACAGACGAAAACAGTTAAAAGCCGTAAAATGGACACAAACGGTCAGAAAGGCTCGAAAACGTATAAAAAATGGACGAAGTGGTTGAATACGGTAAAAGAACGATGAATGTTGTAAAAATGGACCAAAACGATTAAAAACAAACAAAAACGGTAAAAATCAGACGAAAAAGTGAAAAACGGTCTAAACTGTAATAAACGAATTTGGAGTTTATTATAAAGTGCCATTAATGTAAAGGACTAGCGATACAATAATAAAGTAAACGATCGTTAATATATAACCTTTAAATTTGTTAATTGTCCAACATTGCAACAAGAAAAAAGATCGATACCTTAAATTGAGAAAAAAAAAGTTAGGTACCTTTAATTGAGTTTTGACTTAAGATGGGTACCTTTTTATGCTATTTACCCTTGTTTAGACAAACACTTGATTACATCTATTTCATAAGATCTTTTTAGGCATTCGATTAATTCTCGCTTAAGCGCGAGACATTCGTTAACCGTTTTGATTTTCACTGATTGTTCATATTAATCGTTTTAGTTAAAAATTTGTCAACATGCTGATTTATCGGATCAAAATTGATTTACATACCGATTTATCAAATAAAAATCAATCAAATCAGATAAAAATCAGCTAAGCCAACGAACTCGATTACGAATAGAGTTCAGCCAAATTAGACATAATTCCGTCAAATCAGACAACAAGCGATTAAATCAGTCAAATTGAGCATATATTATCAAAATTTCATAAATTTATATATAAAAATCCAATCCGATTAAATTCCGTCTCACCGATTAATCGCTAGGTCTACCCGTTCACCCAGCTAGCGAAGGATTTTAGCAACCTCGATCAAAATGAAATGAAGAGTAATGATATCAATACCATAAACTACATCAACTAATTTTTTTTATTTTTTTTAATAACTAGGATAAAATTAAGCAACAAGCTCAGCCTCCTTGTGAGTCTCGATAACTACATCACTAGTAGGATAAGCAACACAAGTAAGTACCCACCCGACATCTATCTGCTCTTCCTCCCGGAAGTTCCCATCCAACTGGTTAACGCTACCCGACTTTACCTTCCCCGTACACGAAGAGCAAGCTCCTGACTTGCAAGAGTAAGGAAGTTCGAGTCCTAGTGAATAAGATGCCTGGTCAATGATGTATACGTCGTCCGGGCATTCAAACTCCTTGGTGCCATCTGGGATTATGAGAGTCACCTTGTGACTAGCCATCATTTTGGCTCGATTGCGACAGGAGTTGGATTTGAGTCCAAAGAGGGATGTGGTCTGGTTGGATAACGAGTGGTGGCGGTGAAGGAAATTGGTGTTGATAATGACGCTAGAGAATGCAGCCATTGTGGTGGTGTTCATGGAAGGAAGTAAAGGCAGAAATCTTCTTGTTGTTGTGTGTGGTATCTATTTAACCATTTTATCCGATAGATGAAGGGGGACATGAAAAATTTAATAACTTTATCATATACTGCTTTGTCAACACCTACACCAAAACAAAATAGTTTATTAATTGACACGGTCGAGCCACCGAGTCACAGTTCAGCCGGATGTTTGGGCCAAAACCAGCTTTCGGGACGGGTCAACACGGGTTTTGAAAACACTACTAATAACTAAAGAAAGAATGATATTAACTTATTATACATCACATAACCAAATATCTTATTAAGATATTGCAATGCAAAATATAACAATCATCAACCATTCAAAATTTCAAATACAAGCATGCCGATGGTAACATTCTTGAACATCAGAGCATGTTAATTGAAGTGTCAAATATTATTGTTGTGCACAAAATGATTCTAACGCAGAAGATTATTAGGACGCAAATTTTATCTAAAAATCCGTTTATGAGCTTACTCGATTAGAGCTAAACCTGACCCAGTATAAAATACAGTACATCTTTAAAATATCAACAAACAAGTCACTGAATCATAACGGTGAAGAGAACATTTCTTACCTGACTAGGCAATATTAGAAAACAGCAACAGCCATAAAGAGTTAGCGGCGTCAAAAACAGAAAAGCTTAATTAAGAATACAATAGAACACATATATAACAAAATTAACTGTTTTTCCATAATTCACAACCACAAAAATGCATCCACCCACAGTTCCTTCTTCAAAGACATAAGGATACTAGAAATTGACACAAACAAGCAGAAACTCTAGGTGAAATTTAGATGGTTACAAGAAACAAGTATAAACTGAACGAAAATGAATAGACATGTGTGGAACCGAAGTAGTTTTTTGTGATTCTAAGATAAAATAATAATCTCTTAATTTCTCGTCTACCTGTCTTCTACACTTCATGGAAAGGAAGGGAAAAATAATCAAAGCCTCCTCCAATCCTCGAAGAATTAAGTATGCTAACCACTCCCCAAGCTCGTGAAACACGTTTACGTACCTGGTGCAAAGCTTCACTTGGAATTCGCCATTACAAAGGCTGGGGTCCACTGTGGGTAGTGTTCTTCTTATGAAAGACTTAGTCGCAGTTGATGTTTCTGTAGATCCTTCTTACAAACATATTTGAGCCCAAGTGACCTACGGCTCCTGGAAATATATTGATAAGAAAAAATATGAGGAAAATGAGATACCATATAAGAAACTATACATAGAAAGATAGAGGTGACAGTTTCAACTCATTTACAATGTATGATTGACCCACGTTATGTTCTATGTAATGGATCTAAGGGGTAAAACTAAAAGAAATAAACTTACAGAAATCAGGTATAAACTTAACAACCCGGACCTTTTCAACCAAGACCACCCACAATATGGAGAAGAAGTGTTATATTAACAGTCTATTAACTATTTAGTATTTACTACCAAGTATTAATTGTGAGGCCTAACTTATATATTCTAATATTCCTATTAAGGAGTTTGAGACATGTAGCAAAATCAAAGGTAAGAAATCATGTGATATCCATGTGTCAGACATTCAATGTAACGATAATAAAAAGACATTGAATGAGTTAGACACAAAATCAGGCATCCCAAACATTTTGTTGTATATTAGGATCATTACACTTGTATGTCACTAAAAATCCCTGCTTGGGAACTCATTCAGTCGCAAAGTATCACAAAAGATGATGCTAAGATAGGCAGTAAAAATAGACACGTTCAAACGACGCTCATTTGATAACAAAACTAAAGATAATGACAAATAATCCATTAAGAAAAAATTAGTGAAACTGGAGCTAAGTGACATAGCAAACTAAAAAGCCTAGGATCAAACAATAAATGTTCAAAATAAAATAAAATCAGCTCTTGTACTTGTGGAAAAAGTCAAAGCCGAAAAGGGTCGTCTGGTTTGGAATGGACGATATGTTAAATAATGTTAAAATTGGAATGCGATGGCCATGCAAATACAAGAAGTAAACTTACCACAGAGGATCCCTAATCCAAGGCAGAACATTGCTGTGTATCCAAAGTAGAAGCTGGTCTAGAAGAACCCGGACATCTTGGTCTTCATATAGTAGTAATATATAGAATACAAGTACACGTAGATAGCTGTAGAGGCTGCGGAGAAGAATGAAGTCCATTGCCAGTAATAATTCTCGGCATTTAGCAAGAAATATGTCCCAACAATTGTAACACACACAGTGACAATTATGAGAATGACGAAAACTAGTAGCATGAAGCCATAGACGTAACACACCTGTCAGATAAAAAGGAGAAAAACTGAAATTAGTATCTAGCAGACTAGCATGGTTTCAATGATTCATACTCCAGTAGTCCAGTTCAAATAAAATAAAAACTGTATTGATTATTCATTCCTTGTTATACATGACCCAAACTCAGGACTAATTGACATGGAAAAAAAAAAGATTTCACCACAGCTAGTCAGGTTAAGTAAAATCTAGATCATACCTTGTAATTCCAAAAGGATGTGAAGACAAAGTACATCTCAATAAAAATGCTACCAAACGGTAGCAGTCCTCCCATTAGTGAAACTACAGATGGTGTGAGATACCACTTTTTCTCTGGAATTGGGCGGGGAATGGTCTTCACACGACAAGGGTTGTTAGTAGCACCACTCCAGTTCCTTCCGACCACTGTACCAAGAAGAGCGAGAGGGAAAGAGATGAAAGCCCAAATGACGAAAACAACTACCATTGTGCCAAATGGAATAACTGCTAGAGACCCGTAGAATATGGCAATGGTGTTAAGAATGAAACCAATCCCAAAGCACAAAAATGGAAAAGGTGATGCGGTGAGGATCATAGACTTTATCCATGTTTTCCCTAAAAATAAAAACAGGTCAAAATCTATACTATATAATAAAAGAGAGTTTTGTACAAGCATACTAAAGCAGCCCTATTTAATTAGCTGATGTTTCTTGATGCTTAGGCTATAGATATTTTAGTAAAGTACACATTTTACCTGCACAACCAATAAGTCTTCTGTTCATTATTTGAGAAAGTCTTACTTTTAGAAACCTATTATGCTTACATTTGGAAAGAATTCAAAACGTGAATAACACATTAAATTCACTTACGTTGTTTTGTTCGTTTTTCTGATTTTTATCATTTTTTGGTTTATTGTTACCCACTTTTAGACAATTTTAATTTGTTGTCACAACTAATGGATTGACGTATTTATATATAGTATGCTAATTTTGTCATGTTTGAAAAGGAATATTTTTTAGTTTTACAAAATTTTATCAATAATCAGTGTTGTGATTGGTTGTTTGAATAAAAAAATTGTCAGCGATATATATACAGACACTTTAATTTAGGTAAACTTTTCCTTATTGACAATTTACAATCAATTTTATATACAAAATAAGAGATCTTTGTCTATGGGTTGAGTCTATAAAAACATCCTTCATGAAACGTAAGGTTACAACATTTCATCTTCATCTCACTTAATACCATGCTTCCTTCTTATCAATTAAATACATTCCTTTGAGATGGGTCTTTCAAAAATCATGTTAAAAACATCCTACCGAATAGTCTTTTGCTGTGATTTATTAATAAAAAAATCATGCATTATACATATATAACATGTATCTTTTCTTCGAAAAATGATAAATGTAGAATATTTTTACTGCATTGTTTTGTTAATCGACATATATAATTATTGGTTATTCATGTTATTTTTTCTCTTTCTTAAGGACCTATCGTTTTTTGTTTTCGTGTTTGTACAGGATATGATGTAGTATTTGAAAAAATGCCGTGAAAAAACATGTAAAAAGGAAGATCACCATTTCTTTTAGAGGTGTGTAAATATTTAATAAGAACATGTTTAATGTAATCGCATGCTTTTTGGTTTATTTCTATTTGTTATGTTTAGGTTTTTTGTATGCTTTGTTACGTCAATATCAAAATCTTCTTCACACAAAATTGTGTGTAATCATTGTCTTTTTAATCATCGGACAAAACAAGCATAATTTGGTTTGATTCATTTAGTTTTTAAGTCATAATTCGGTTTGATTCGTTTATATAGATATAAATTTTGGTGAGTTATTACCTTAACGCAAAGGACAAGAGCTTCGTTTGTTATCTTTTGCTTAAAATGTGTACTTTGATTATCGTCACATAGCAACATCAGATATGCAGATATTCATGTTTTTTTTGTAATACACTAGGTTTTAGTTGCTGAATAGTTGCCTATAAGTACTTTATGGCATCCGTTGACAATTAAGGTTAATTAAACTATATTATATCCATGTTTAGCTAATTTTGATTAGTCTGTTTTGTTTAAGGATCTGAATTTTTCTTTTGTTGTCTGTGTTGGTGCTTATAAACTTAAAATCAATTAGTGTGTACATAACTATTAAGCATTTTTACATGTTCTTAACAGTTACTTGAGTGATTGTCAAGGTTTCTTGCTGAGCTTTTACACCAAATAGAGACATTGTTACTTTTAATATTCCATCTTCTGTATTGATTTTTAATCTTTCCTCATTTGAAATCAAAACTTGATGTTGTATAAAGATTCACAGACCACTTAATATACCATATATAATCTTGAGCTTAGAGCATCCACTATGGTGGTTTAAACATAAGTTTATAATATCATGAAGAGGTTTATATTTTGAAAACCATATTAGAAACTTATTTCATGCTTACTTAGCATGAAGAGGCCTAGGTTTTTGGACATCTTCACAATTTAATGCATTTGAAATATATTTGATTTTTCTAAAATTTAAAATTTTATCCATAATGAATATAGGTTTATATAATAAAAAATTTAAAAATTAATGACTTTAATAAATTATAAACCTATGTAAAGGTCTAACACAGTGGATGCGCTTAGCTTAGAATGGTGCCTTAAATAAGCAAATGAGCAAAACAGTTTTGGTTGCCAACTCTTATACTCGCCATTCTTTTATAAATGTAATGTTATAGACTATGATCAAAAGTATTATTATATGGGTCAACGTGTGAGTCTTCGGGAATCAAGTCAAACACGTGGAAGGGTAGGGGTGGATAAAGTACTTTGTGCACATGTCAAAACGATTTTTCTAAGGATTTTATAGTTTTTACGGCTACAATATCTGCTTTACTTAGTTATGTTTTAACCTTTTTACTCATGTTACGAGTGTGACACATAAGTAAATTTCTAATTTGTAGTATGTGTAACATTTTTCATACCATCTTGGTTTCATTACAGACATTTTTCATTACTGTCACGTTGTTCTATATGTGAAGTAGATATTTCCCGTGTACATGAAGGTAAATTTGTTTTCGTACGTTCACCTATTGACATGATCCGATTAAGGATAATCCAATGGTTCATATCATAATCGCATAATTGTATCTGGTCTCCGTTGGAAATATTCTACTTATTGATGCATCAAATGCATAGGACTCGTGAAAGATCATAACTAGATTTAGTTGTTAATTTTATGGAAATGATGAACTCTTCTTTCGTAGACGGTGCATTTTTCCGCTTTAAGGGCGTATGGGTGGTTTATAAGTGGTATAAATGGAGAAGTGACCTACTAACTTTTATGCCTGCGACGTGCAAGGGAGGTGTGGTGGATGGTTGACGACATAAAATGTTAGGTTATCATTCTTAAAGATCAATTACCAGGGTTACACCTTGGGCATATGTTCTTGCAGATAAAGTAATCTCAAGAATATCAAAGTTCTTCTTATCGACTACTTAAAGAGGGATGCATATGCGCAAGCCAAATTCGTTTTATGAATTTGAAATTTTTACAGTATGTTCCAAGGTCTATGTAGATACTAACTAAACCTGATTGATTTTGCAAAGTTTAATATGTACGTAGTAGAATTTAGTGGTATTTATATGCAAGCATGTTTTTTTCCAACAAGAAAATTGGTGCAAGGTCTGAAGGTTTATTTAACTGAGGTGGTAATTGGTGAAATTTTATATTATGCTTTGTAGCTAATAAATCTTTATTTTATAATTAAAAGTGCTTTCCGTTCAAGATCATAAGGAAGCAGTAGCGCGTGTCCGCCTCTTTAACGATGACAATAAAAAACTTTTTGGTACAAACTCTTATGCAAGTCGGTATGTATTTGCTTCGACATGTTTTTCACACAGTTGGCTACAGTTATTCGTCTCACATTGGGGAAAAAAATGAATTAAGATTATTATTCGTGACGATGACCGAAATCTCACTAATACCACCACCAACATGGTTTACAAAACAAAATTTATATCTGTTTTTCTTAACGTATAACTTCTTAAAACGCACCTTCATCTACTACTTTTTTTACGTTACTTAAAAATACCCGTGAATTTCACGGGTCTTTTAGCTAGTTAGAGTATGTACAGGAGTAGAGTGCATAAAGGAAACGTCCATGACAAAACATGGTAAATTGCATATTAAGTGCTCATACTTTGGTAGAGTTTTAAATTTGGGTAACAAACTAGGTTTTCAACTATAACAAGACGACATACTTTCGAATTTGGCAGATTAAGGTAATCTTGTAAGTTAACTGGTTTCCAGCCACAATATTTGTGGCATGTCAGGAACTACGTCAACATTGTCAAATTTACATTATGTATAATTATCCTACAATAAAAATAAAGATTGCGTGAGTACATCCCACCACTCACATAGCCATAAACGAAAGATGTGAGAGCATAGCAAACTATAAACGTTGTTACAATTGATCCTCTCCTACAAAACAGATAAACAAAGTTATAGCTCAAACTCAAACTTCATATAATATAAATTACAAAACATTCACTAAAGCTACAGTCTCTAATCCAATTTACTCATAATCCTAAGAGAGGTGTGTAAGAGAGTTCATCAAATGATTTACACGTACCCGACATAAAGCATTCCAATAATCGCGAACAAGATGACAAGAAGAATCAACAGTGCCAACTGGGCACCTGTTCCAACAACCGCTGACAGCAAAACCAAATTGCGAGGTGGCCGGAAAACATCTCCATGAACAAGTTTCCAACCAGATTCTTCATTGACATCTCTTTCTTGAAAAGATAATTATTCAGTAGGTGATGACTGGGTTTGGTAAAATGACCTACTTCATCGAATCCTTACCAGAGTTTCTAAGTCATCGTCTTCTCTGGCATATTTGGCATAGTCATTTCTTAGAGTTCGCATCAGGATCATCGACACCAACCCAGTGAGGAAGATAACCATAATAAATGAATTGAATATGGAGAACCAATGAATCTGCAAGATGAAATGAAAACTTTATACTTGTCTGAGTCCAATCAATTTATCTATAAATCAGTCTTCAGAGAAGGCAAGTTTTAGAAAATAGACAAGGCCTAGCATTCACCTGATGCTCAAAGAAATGGTAATCCAAGTAAACATCAAATAGCCGAGCAAATGTGACATTTGTTGCGGTCCATGTGACTGAATAAGTCATGTCCAAGGTTTTACCAAATTCCAAAGATTTTGGGTTTTCTTGAGTGAGATTAACATGAATGATCTACACAATAACAAACCATGTTATAAAGCAAGTAACAATAAAATTCGTTACACCAATTAATATACACTAGACGAGTACCCACGCATAGCGGCGGAATTTGGTTAGTGGCAAATAATTTAGAGTATGCGATATTGTGGTAAATGTTTCGTGTACGTTCAAAATAGAGCATGAAAAGATAAAATTAAAATTATCGAATGTTTTAACATATGACAATTCAATGCTAGATAAAATATTAAATAAACGTGTATCAAAAAGCCTATAAAAACTTTTAGTAAAGCTGAAAGTAAAACATTACATCACAGTTTATGAGCTAACTAATAATACACGTTACTCGTTACGTAAACCCTACATATTATATTAGTTGGTAAACAATTTAGAAAATGGGGTAATTCAAACTTACCCGATGACTCAACCAGGTCGATTTAAAAACCGGGTTTCAAAACATTGAAAAATGGCATCGTGCATAACTTCATATGTTTATTTATTTTCGTTGCACGTCAATAATTCATTTTCAAATGACTTTAGTGTGTTAACATAATATAGTTTATATATGCATTAAGATGTTTGAATTATAAATGTAGTATAGATTAGTGGGACCCATATTTTTTAACAATTCAACATTTTCAACTTTCAACCAAAGGGATACACCCTTTATAATGTAGTATAGATATGAAATGTTGCAAACCTGGTCTTTGTTGTATTGTATAGTGATATTCATATGTGTAAATAGCATGTGCTTGCTATCGGTATTCCTGTCAGAGTGTAGCTCGCCCACGAAACCTGTGATAACAGTAAAAGTAAGACGTTAAAAAAACTTACCATTATAGTTCAAGAAGACTGAGAAAAAAAAATCCAAGAGAGCTTGATAAACACATACCCCATAGTGGCAGATCATTTGAGTGTGTATCCGTCGCAGCAGTGAACAAGAAAAAAAAAAGACACATGTGAACACCAAACAATCGTAAATCAAATCAACTCAAGTAAATATAGAACTTCAACTTTGTAAAATACACTAAATTAACATACAGGAAGAGAAGGAAAAAAAGCACAGTTTCGCATAATCAGATCACATTTTGCTCAAAAAGCCTGATAATTCATAATAATGTCTTAACCATGGTTCATTAGCGCAAAATAATTGACGATGCTGAGCAACAAATGAAAACAAAAGACCTGACCAAGTATAACTAAAATGTATCTAGTGTTTTCTCCTCTTCTCATATAGGCTTTGCTATCATGGTTGTCCTAACATGACATTGTTATATATGGCATCGTATAATAAAAACCTTTGTAGAAACCATCAAATAAGATATGAGACTAGATTAGATAATAATCACTAAGTTAAGTGATCATAATTGTTCTTGGACTTCATGACATTGTTATATATGACACCGCATAACAGAATAACGGTAGGCTGGTTTGTTAGGAACGGGTGCTCCTGGGATTAGATCGATCTGGTGTTCAATACCCCTAAGCGGAGGTAATCCTGATGGTAGATCACTAGGGAACACCTCTTTAAATTCTATCAAAAGTGGCTGAACAGCTCGATGCACATGTTCCTTACCTTCATTCAACCTGCTCTCCGTTAGCAACAAAATATAAATGGTCTTACCTTTGTTGATAGCTTTCTCCATTCGTGTTTCAGACATAAACAAACTTTTCCCAACGTTGTTCATCATCTTTTGCTCTGTTTTATGTGGCAAGGCGGGCGGTAATGGATCGAGAATGATCTTTTTCTTGTCCAGGATAAAAGAGTAAGTGTTTTGTTTACCATCATGCATCACATGTCTATCATACTGCCAAGGTATACCAAGTAATATATGGCATATGCATCCATAGGTATAACGTCACAAAGAACCTGATCTTGGTAAGACTTACCAATATAAAATGAAAGTAGGGCTTGTTTAGTTACCTTCATGTCAGTTCCATGATTTAGCTATTAAAGGTTGTACGGATTTGGGTGACATGACATAGGAATGTTGATTTTGTTGATAAGAGTTGTAGAGGCAACATTTGTACAACTTTCGCTATCATTAATAAGGCTGCACACCTTCCCCTTGATCGTGCACCTTGAGTGAAATATGTGCTCTCTTTTCTCATCCTTGGAAACTATCTCTTTTGTGTGAAGTACTCGTCGTATAACCAAAAGCACTCCTTCATTAGGCCTGGTTCTTTCTTCAAAACAACCTTCATCGTCATAGATGGGCTTATCCTCTTCCTCCTCCACGAGAATAACATCCTGGACCTCTCTTACAGTCATGAATCTTCGATTTAGACATTCTGCTTGAAAGTGTCCCAAACCATGACATTTGAAACACTTCTTCTTTAGTGCATCTTTCTGTCTGATTGAGCTTTCGCCTTTCTGCGGGTTTCCTCCTTTATAAAAAGGATTTGTAAAGGAATTACCTTCCTTATATATCAACTTAGGGGCTGATTTTTCCACCTTCTAAACCTTAATACGTTTCTCGATCTTAGAAGCTAACTTGCACACCTCATCAAAGGTCCAATAAGGCTGCAACTCTAACTTCTCAGCTATATCATCGTTTAGTCCACCAATGTAACGAGCAATGGTTTGATCCTGCTTTTCTTGTATGCCACTGCGTAGTATAGGCTGTTCAAACTCACGAGTATAATCATCAATATTAAGATTACCTTGTTTGAAATTGGTCATAGATCTTACTTGTACGAATCTGGTAGGAATCTTTCTTTGAGCAGCTTCTTAAGTTTCCTCCATGACTTGATTTTAGCCTTTCCATCCCTCTCTCTTTTAGCTTTTACATTCTCCCACCATAATGAAGCATATTTCTTAAACTTCAAAACGACAACTTTGTAGCTTTTCTCATCAGAATACCCCTTAACATCAAAGATGTTCTCGATGTCATTTAACCATTCAATAAAATCATCAGGGTTTGTTCCCCCATGAAACTCCGGTGGTTCTGTCTTGACATCTACCAAATCATCTGAAACCCTTCTCTTTCCATGTAATGAGGATTGGCCCGAATTATCAAAATTGTAGCCACATCTAGAATCACTTTCGTAGGTAGAATCGTCATTAGAAGAAAACATATCCTCCTGGTTTCTTCGTTTAAACTTACGCGGCTTTTCATCAAGAAGCCTAGCAAGTTGTTGGGTGATGAGTTCTGTTTGTTTTTGGAGTTCCTCAATCTGCATATCGCGCCTTGGATTTTGGGTTTCAGCTGTTGTCATGTTGGTAGGAATTGCCATAGGAAGACTACAAAAAAGACAAGGAAAAATCAGCAGAAAGACACTACAGACCAAGGGTAACTTGGTAACCTGTTTTGCTCTGGTACCAGTTGATACGTTAGTAATAGGTTAATAAGATAGTGAGCAATTTAATTTTAGAACCAATGGATATGACTTGGATAAAGTTTCCACCACCAAGCCTAACAACCTGATTAAACCTTGGATAGAGTAAATAAACACCACCAAAGACTAACCAGATTGGCGAAAAGATGATGTTATTAGTGATAAAGCAAACAACACCACACCAAGAACAATCAACAATCGACTCCTAAGAAAACTTAGAAAAACTTCATAAGTTGTTATTTTTTTTCAAAACTGAAGGTGATATCTTCTAATACCATTTGAAAGCCTATTTATAGGCTGGAATATGTAAACAAAACAAACATTTAAACCTTGCTTTGGGAAAGATAATAAAACATTAAAAACTACAGTAAATAGGTGGATAATAAATAAAACCCAACACCCCTTGCAAAAAATGCAAGTCTCAAAAAGTACTCACTGAAGGCACTTAATTACTATCTTTAAAGGTTCATGGGCTTGACTTAGGGCTGAGACTAGTGGGTTGCCATGAAATAATACTCATCTCTTTAGGAGATTTGAACCCAAATAAATCTTTTGAACCATAATCTGGACCGAGGGAAACGCCATATACAAAATGGGTCTGTCTTACACTAATCAGGTTCATCGGGTTCGGACGTCCTGATGCACCCGCATCACATTAGCAAAACCCTATTTTATTTATGTTGTTTATTTAACACAGTTAATTTACATTACTGGATTTAGAAAGATAGCAATTCGTAACACATCAATCAAGTAAACTATAATAAAACTAATCAAAAAGCTCTTCCTCCATGCTGGTCTGAATAACTACATTGCTAGTAAGATAAGCAACACAGGTAAGCACCCACCCAGCATTCTTCTCCTTTTCACTCATGAAGCTCGCATCCACCTGGTCAACACTGCCTGACTTCACTTTCCCCACACACGAAGAGCAAACTCCTGACCTGCAAGAGGCAGGAAGTACGATTCCTAGTGCATCAGCCTGGTCAAAGATATATACGTCGTCCGGGCATTCAAACTCCTTGGTGCCATCTATGTTTCTGAGAGTCACCTTGTAGCTTGCCATCATTGTGGCACCATTGCGACAAGAGCTGGATTTGAGTCCGGAGAGGGATGTCGTCTGTCTGGATAGCGAGAGGGGGTGCATGGTCATGCCGGGTTGGTGGCGGTGAAGGAAAGGAGTGTTGACAATGGTGCTAGAGGATGCGGCCATTGTTGCTGTGTGGTGTACCTGAGGTTTATCTATTTAGCCATGCCCACTATTTGTATGCCTATAAATAAGGGGGGTGGGGGGCAGAAAATCTTATTTAAAATTCTATCATATACTGCTTTGTCAACATCTACACTGAATTAATATTTAGAGACTAAGCTATATTAATATCTATAGAATGTTTGAATTCAACCATGTCCACTTATATCATAGCAGCACATAACCATTCATCAATAAAGATATTGCAGTGCAAAATATAACAATTATCAATAATTCAAGTACAAGCATGTTGATGGTAACATTTTTGAACAGAAAGCATGTTAATTGAAGTGTCAAATAGTGTTGTGCAAAAAAGATTTCAATGCAGAAGATTATTAGGATGCAAATTGTATCTAAAAAGTGGTTTACGAGCTTACATGATTATTAGGATGCAATTTTAGTCTAAAAAACATGTTAATTGCAGTGTCAAGTGTTGATTCTCTAAGACCTAGTATGCAATTAGTGTTGGTTTATGAAGTTCATAACAATTATTAAAACCACTAATATGGATCAAAGCACACATAGCGGAAGCGATTTAACAAGATCATAATAATAACACAATTATAATGAATCGAATTAGGGTTACATACCTTTATCCTAGCGAAGATCCACAAGATCACCAACGAATCACCAATTAGGGTTTATGACAAACACTACCAAGATGTAGTCTAAAGTAAGACTACATTACGTTATTGTACACACGTAATACGACGAGCTAACCGTGATTCTAGAACGTGCAAACCGAGCTTCTACACTTGTGGAATATCTACCCAACAACCCTAGAGAGGGGCTAGTACTAGATTATTGTTGAACTAAAACCAAAGGATAAAAGGAACCCTAAAAAGGGTGTTTTTTCCTTTGGAGTTGATCAAACAAAGAAACCAAAACCAAAGGTTAAAAGGAACCCTAAAGAGGGTGTTTGCCTTTGGTTTCAGTCGCAGGAAGAGAGAAAGAAAAGAGAGTGGGATAGAAAATAATGAAAGCCATGGGGTGTTTATATAGGCTTGGCAAATCTTATTCTCCAAGTAATAAACCAATTAGGAAACAAAATCCCCCCTTGGGCCTTGTATAACAGGCGGTGGAAGCCCACCCATGGGGTCTTCCGGAACTTTCCTATTTCCTTCTTTTCTCTTCTATTTAATTCCATAACGGTCGTTTGTACTTAACTTTTAATTATTAACGATCATTAGTTAAGCTTCGCTTTAATTTAATAAATATATATAATATATTTAATAAATAAATTAATCCTTTACGTAATGTGTGCAATCTCGTAATCCTGAGTTCGATCCTAACACACGACTATTTAAATATAAGTCCATAAAACTTTCAGCTCCCACTTGGACATATTTCAAAATATCGTGATCACATTGATTAGCTTCTAGTTACACGCCAATGCCCTAGTCCGATCTTAAGTAAGGTCTCTTGGATAAAACCTTTTAATGATTTACTATCATTATTATTATCCTTTCATTTTAAATACAACGTTAATAGGATATGGATCTCAGTCATTCCTTACACTAACCATTCTGTTTCTCGTTTACGGATATAGCAAGATCACCAAAACAAATTTGGGTGCGGCCGCACAAATATCTTACTACTACCCGAGGGGCCCAACTGTATTATACTTCAAAATAAATTTTGAAGGAAACGAATCCCATTTTGACTACAAGCAAAACTTATGAACATTGCAACACTTCCGGAAATAATCCTTATAGCTACCAGTTACGTTTAGCGTTAGATTATTCCACAGAAATGCACTAGATCCACGACAGTTTCCTGGTATCTCAGGTCTAAGGATAACTATTTATGATTTACTTGATGACAAAGATCCATAAAGTAAAATCATATAGTTGGGATAAGTCCAATATTTGATTCATCAAATATCATCCAAAATTGACCAATATACTTTCAAGTATACTCTGTCACTATTTTGAGTTGTCTTAGGATAATAATATTCCCATATTATTAATCGACAACGGACATTTAGAAATATCATAATATTCATGTATTAAAACATGTAAAATAGGATACAAAATTAGATAACAAGAATAAACGAAACCCAATCTTTATTTTTGTTAAATAATAATGTCTTAACATCCTTTATCCAAATACTAAAAATAGATCAATGCATAAAATTGGTACCTGCATCATGCCTCTAGTAATGACATTCATACTTGTTTGGTAAAGCATAAAATAACCAATGTTGACCTATTTGAATTTTTTGAATACTTTCTTCAAGAATTCAACTCATTGAAATTCTTGTACATGTGCATTCAAATAGTTTGATATTGCCACATAGTATCAAAATTGTGAAACATCCTTGATCACCAATTTCCTAAACTTCCAAAACACATTTGAAGTTTAAAGTATTCTAATTCTTTAATGTATAATGCAACTTTAATCAATGATAATTGTAAATTAGCACTTGTTTAGGAAAACAAGGCAATTAGGACAAGTGTTAACCAGTAGTTTAGGAAAACCACAAGTTATGACCCTAAAATGGGATCGTTCTCAAGGAGGCTAGTGTGTTATGAGTGTAATGATTTGGATTAACTTTGTGATTATATTTGTGAGAAAGAAAAATAGAAATGGGATAAGAAGAGAAAGACGGTTACGATGTCGTATTAAACTAACACAAAAAGGTGTACACGTAAAACCGTAAAAAGCACTAGAATTAAAATTTTACCCTAAAAATCCCTAAAAATTACTAAAAAACCACAAATAGATTCTAAGAGTTTACAAAAAATCCAAACTTGCCAAAACCTTTTAATTAATTAAATAATGACTTTTTAATGCTAATTAAAGCCCTAAAAATCAATATTAACTTTTAAAAAGTCCAAAACAAGATTTTAAAGTTTGTAAACCTTTAAAATAACCTAATTAAGCTAAAAAGTATTTTTCAAAATTTTAAAACCACTAAAAACTATTTTTAAACAATTAAAAACTATTAAAATCAATTAAAACTTAAAATAATTCTAGAAAATAATTAAAAGACCCTAAAAATATTTGGAAAGTTGCAAAATTCCTAATTAAGTGTCTAGAATCTAGGAAAAATATAAAAACTTAGAAAATCAGACTTTTAATTTTTAACAATAAAATAATATTAAAATATTATTAAAAATCCAAAAATCATAAAAAATTCTAAAAAGTTGCAAACTAGCTTAATTTAACCTAGATAACTCAGAAATGAACTTGAAATTACCTAAATACCCTTAATGGGCCTAGAAAATGGGCTAAACCCAAAACAGATCCTTATTGGGCCAAATTTGAGCCCAATATAAAAAGTTGGTCCAAATAAGCCCAAAAAGCACTCCTTGACTCAAAATTTGATTTTAAACAACTTTTTCCAAAGGCCCAAAAGCTGAAAGTGTGAAATAAGCTAGCTTATACCAAACAACTTATTCTTAATGGGCTTTTTGGCCCATTAAGCTATTAGCCAATGCCATAAGCTCAAATTAGACACACAAGCTTCTTTTGTCCTAAATAAGACTTCTGTACAAAGAAATTTGAAATAAGACCAAGGAATAAGCCTGAAAATGCAATAAGCAATCTACAGAAAACGACAAAATAGTCGTTTTTGAGTTCTAGTCCACCCTAAAAGCTGATTCAAGTTTCTAAAGCTTTCAAATGACTTAACTAAGCAAAATCAACAAAAAGTTTTCAAATAAGTTGACTCAATAAGCTGGAAAAAGCAAATAAGCACTTATGAAAAAGTCAAATAAGTTGGTTTTCTATCAAAAAGTCAAAGTCAAAGTCCAATAAGCTCCAGTCTAATCAAATGGGTCAAATAATGAAGATCTATCACAAAAAATAAGTTGTTCCAGGTCTGGATAAGCTAGAATAGCTTTATGATAAGCTGATGATAAAATAACACTAGCAGGGGCTAGTTTTGGGTGTTGAGCAGTGGAAACTTTTTCCACTGCTTGACTTGTTTGACTTTTTGTCTTTAGTGAACTTTTTTGGGATTCAGATTACACAAAGGCACCCAAATGATCTTTGGATCAAAAGGAGTCAATAACAATCAAAATATCACAACCACAATCACCCAATTGATACAGTTTAATCAATAAAGCACCAGATCAAGCACAGACATGAACAAATAAGCAGAACAGGTTCAATAAGCACTTAGAGCAATATTCAGCCAGCAAAACTCAACCAAATGCATACACAAGCTATTATAAACTCAAATGAACAAGTCTAAACAGGTTTCATGCAATGATTCAAAGTATTAAGCAAGATTCAAGCACCTTAAGTTACTGATGAACACAAGAACATGCAATTTTACACTTTGCTGATGTATTTGACCAATAAGCCAGATTCAAACCTCAAGATCTATCAAATAAGTTATAATAATGATGTTTTAACAACTTCCAACCCTAAGCATGAACAAATACTAGATTTCACCAAAATCTTAGGTCAAAACAGTTAAACTCATCAAGTTATAGCAGATTGTTTGATTTGAAGTTTCAAACCCAAAAATTTGCAGCAAAACACCCTCAACCAAGCATATATCAGATATAGAGCACAAACACAAACTTTCCACAACACAATACCAAGATTCAAGCTTAAACAGGTAGTCCCAACACCCCTTTATCTTTTCAAATCAAATTTTAAACAAGAAAAAGTGTGAATCAGTTTACCCAATGATCAATCTAGC
This sequence comes from Glebionis coronaria, assembly GCA_025667525.1. NCBI lineage: Eukaryota > Viridiplantae > Streptophyta > Magnoliopsida > Asterales > Asteraceae > Glebionis > Glebionis coronaria. The sequence continues at coordinate 538,472,967 of CM046880.1, forward strand.
ATATAAACAACATTATCATGCAAGACTAAGCAGATTTAAGTCAAGAAAACAACAAGAACAACAGTAGAGCACAAATCCACAAAAAATCCAATTTTTATCAGATTTTTAAGGTTTCAAGACAAACCTCATGGATGTACATCCACACCCACGAATTTATGAGCTTATGTGCTAGCTAGAACAAGCACAAGCTTCCAAGAACAACCCTGCTAAGATTCAACAAGGTTAGAAGCAAAAATCAAAAACAGAAAGGTGACTTTTGGAAAATAAACTTGATTGATGCAACCTTGTTACCCCACACTTGATTATCCCCAAGTTATAAGCCTCACCACACCTTAATATCACAATTAGGATGCTATGATCAGCCCTATAACCCAAGAATTCCAAGGTTGAAACAAGAACTTAGCAAAATATCAAATTTTGATCCAATGTGTAATTTCTTACACAAGGTTTGAAAAATGTTTTAGGGTCCAATTACAGTTAACAAATATCATAAACAAGCTCAAAATAAAGTGGCACTTGGTCTTTCTTCAACAAAACTCAACACACTTTCATAAATTGAAAAGAGGATTTACAAGTAGTTGAACAAGGAAAAACCAAAAGCAGGTAAATGAGAGACCCTATGTGCCTTTATATAGGCATACAATGTATCTAGAAATGCAAAGGAAAACGTAAACCCTAGCTTTGAACTTCTAAAAATGCCCTTGAAGCTTGTTTGAATTCTAGTGAATCATGTGACTTCTTTTTGTTGTTTAGTGATAGCTGGCAAGTGAAAAGGTGATCCAAAGGCTTGTAACAAGCTTAGGATGTAAGCACAATTGTGGGACGTTGGATGACTGGCTCTTCTTGTCTTCTTCCTCAAACGTGTAGCAGGGGAGGTCCCATGTGGACACGTGAATGATGTGATGACCAATATTAAGGTTGGGTTGTGATTAGGGTCACCTTAATCATCAATCTACACAATTTAGGGGTTTAATTTTTTGTAATTAACAAAAGCCCAAATGTGTTCTTGGAGTAAATAGTGCCTTGTTTGATCTGGATTAAGGAGTGATTAATTTTAAAAAGTTGTTAATGGCGCCAAGGATTATAAATAAATAAACTGGTGAGTGGATTGCTTAGGTGGAGGAATGGTGGATTGTGATTGGTTGTGGAGTGGTAGTGGGACACATGGCAGCCCACCATTAGTCTAGGTATCTTCCTTGTCTGGACATATTTAACCCCTTAACTTTCCATTTACTTTCATTTTTTAAATAAGGCATAAAAATCTGGATCCCTTTGTTATTAAAGTTTAACTTTTCACACTTTTGCCCCAAATACTTTTCCAAAGTATTTTCAGGGGTAATTCTTGCCATTTTGTGATTCTTGAAGGGCTGATTTGGTGATTTATTCAATGGTAATGGTCTTGACTTGTATGATTGGCATTTTGGAGGACTGAAATTGCCAAGTCTTGTTTGATGAGGGACCATTCTTGCCAAATGTTTAAAGTCAAGGGTCCTTTTTGTAATTTTGGGATTTTCAAAGCACCAAACTTATAATTATGAAGATACAAGGGTATAAAGTGTCAATTCTTCCATATTGGAGGACCCTTCATAATTCTTCAAATCTTCAAGGTTTTCTTGGGAAAATTCTTCATTAGGGCTTGGTTCATTGTGCGGCTTCGTTTCCCGTGTTCGTTTTTGCATGATTCTTGTGATCTTTTGTCATTTTCTCAATATCCGTACCTAAAATACACAAGAAACAAACACAAGCATATATATGGGTATTTTGATGATATATAATGCATTTTAAGCCCTTTTTGGACGATGAGACTATGTATAAAAGCAGTCTCATCACTCCCCCATACTAAACCATTGCCGTGCCCTCACGCAATATTAGAATAAAGTATCGTAGCATCTCCAAAATTCATTTTTATTCACTTTATTGAATGATAAACTAGCTACACTACTACTATTTCTACTACTACTTATGTTTTAGACATAATGTATGATTTTCATCGCAAAATGGGACGTTTAGGTTCATAGAATAAGAACACGTGAATGCTTCGTTAGAAATAATTTCATCGTCCTCGATTTTCACCCCAATTCCATGCCAAGCGTGCAACGAGATCATTGTCATTATAAGTTAGTAATGCTAACACTACTCATATGCCCTAATCACGTACGTATCCTCCCATTTTCCTAAGTTGTATCTCTTATATTTTATTTTGTCTTGAATGTTTCACGAGGATACATTGTATGACTTATGCGATAACATAGATTTTAGGTCTAAAAATAGAGTCCTAACGGTGTAACCAAGACCATCAAATCAATAACCGCTCCCAATAGACAACGATGTCAAAAAATTAAGTCAACAAGAAGATCGATAAACACGGTTTTATAACGGTTTTGAACATGAGACTTATTACCAAGACTTTTATACGCCCCCTAACGGAAGGGCCTTATTATCTTTGGTTTACCTCCATCTTTTATTCAACTTCGCCATGAAGCTTTTATTATGACTTGGTCTTGCCTTGCCTTTTATTATCCACCTCATCGGTAGTTTTATTAGCCAAAGACGTATATCCTCACGCTAAGGCGAATTTTGGATCTTTAAAGCTTGATTCACTTTCAATTTTGCATATATTTTTTGGCCTTGTGGGGCTTCAAATTGTTTGCTTGATTTAGGTGAGCACTTGAAATCTTATTATTGGGTGAAGCTTTTGATTATTCGGGTGCCAATACTTCAAAACCGTGACGCTGGCGATACCTTAATGTCTTCCCAGTTTAATTACACGGAAGCTACTAGAAAAGACTAGAAACCCAACAATCCCAAATAAATCTCTAAGTCAATATTTATTAAGCAAAAAATATTTACATGCGAAGGGAGAATAAGCAAACAACGAGAACACATGAGTTTTTGAAAGAATACGAGTACTCTACGTTTAGCATAGTAACTTATAATTAACCCTATCATTTCTCGTCCTCATTTAAGAGACTTAGCCTAATGTGAAGTTAAGGAATCAAAGCTAAGTGCTCAACACGCACGGTCGAGTCAAACATTACTCTTATTCTCGCCATCGGAAAACCTACATTTGTGTCTTCAAACACTTATAAAACATGAGAAATTTTTTAAAATTTGGCCATTTTTAGACTTATTTTGCAACAAAACGATAAACAAAAAGATAAACTTTGGAAAGCGTGAAGGTTTGGCAAGGCAAGTATCTATTCACCCCCCATACTAAAGTTAAACATTGTCCTCAATGTTTCGAGTCTAGGGGTGCAAACACCCCCATAATAGAGACGTAGTCGAATGCCTAATCTAGCATGGAAAGGGTGTAACCATTAAATTTAAAGCCGTTTATGAAGTGTGCTATAAACCTAAGGTTAGAACATCAAAAGGATATATCATGGATATTGAGAAAGTCTTCAAAGCAAACGATCGAGTGCTCCCATAAAACGAACACGAGAGGCTCCAATCGTGAAGATCATGATCATCTAAAGTTCACAATTCACAAACAACCACGGAACAAAGGTTGGAAGGGCACAAATCCCCACACGTTACTACATTAGAAAGCGATAATATGTACATAGGATAAGCATGGGACTCCCCCACGAGGCACCTCGTTTTTATTACCGAGTCATGAGCTCGACTCGATCCCCTCAATGCTAATTATCATTGGGGAAGGTGACTTGGTCGAGGTAGTTCAAGGATGGAAGTTCCCCGCCAAAGTAGTGCTTCAACCTATGTCCATTCACCTTGAAATTGGGGCCATCATTTTGAGCTAGCTCGAGGGTCCCATACGGAAAAACTTGAGTCACGGTGAATGGACCGGACCAACGGGATTTCAACTTACCAGAAAAGATTTTCAAGCGAGAATTAAAAAGCAAAACTTGATCCCCAATGTTAAAAACCCGGTTTTTAATTTTAAAATCATGCAACTTTTTAGTTTTTTCTTTATAAATCAATGAATTTTCATAAGCAATGTCCCTCAATTCATCCAATTCATTTAATTGCATTTTCCGGTGTTTTCCCGCAGTCTCCATATCATCATTACAATGCTTTAGGGCCCAATAAGCCTTGTGTTCCAATTCGATTGGCAAATGACAATTTTTTCCATACACAAGCTTATAGGGAGTGCACCCAATGGGTGTCTTATGAGCGGTCCTAAAGGCCCATAAAGCATCATCCAACTTATCCGACCAAGATTGTCGGTTTTCCCCAACGGATCTCTCCAAGATCCTTTTCGACGCTCGGTTTGAAACCTCGACTTGCCCACTCGTTTGTGGGTGATAATCCGTAGAAAGCTGATGTGTAACCCCATATTTCCTTAGGACCCTTTCGAATTGGTCGTTACAAAAATGGGTTCCACGATCGCTTATGATCGCACGAGGGGTTCCAAACCGAGAAAACAAGCTTTTCAAAAACTTGACTACCACACGAGCATCATTGGTGGGCAAAGCCTTAGCTTCCACCCACTTAGATAGGTAGTCAACCGCAACGAGGATGTACTTATTACCACGAGATGATGGGAACGGCCCCATAAAGTCTATGCCCCAAACGTCAAGTATCTCACACACTTGGATGATATTCTATGGCATTTCATCTTTTTGTGAGGCTTTTCCTTGTCGTTGGTATGAGTCACATGACTTCACAAGATCTTGTGCATCTCGGTAAATAGTAGGCCAAAAGAAGCCGGCATCAAACACCTTCTTAGCCGTGAGATTAGCACCGTGGTGACCACCCGTGGGTCCCTCATGGCAAGCTCTAAGGATGTTAGAAGCTTCGGTAACAAATACACAACGTCGGATGATTTGATCCGCACAAGTTCGAAACAAGTAAGGGTCGTTCCAAAAGTAGAACTTGACGTCATGAAAGAATTTTCGTTTTTCTTGAGTCGTCATACCCTTGATGATGAAGTTCCCCGCATGGTAATTTGCAAAGTCCGCAAACCATGGGGTGGAAGAATCAAGCTTGGAATTCACTACACCAAGTGTCTCAAGCGGAAATGTTTCAGTGATTTCCTTGGGCTCGTAAACACTTTGGTGAGGATCTTCCAAACGAGAAAGATGATCGGCCGCTAGATTCTCGGCTCCTTTTTTGTCAAAAATTTTTTGATCAAATTCTTGAAGGAGGAGAATCCAACGAAGTAATCTTGGCTTTGCATCTTGTTTAGCCATAAGATACTTGATAGCCGAATGATCCGTATACACTATGCATTTCGTCAAGACGAGATAAGGTCGAAATTTCTCAAATGCATACACCACGACAAGGAACTCCTTCTCCGTTGTAGTGTATTTAAGTTGAGCCTCGGTCATCGTCTTGCTAGCATAGTGAATAGGCAAGAATTGCTTTTCATGACGTTGCCCCAATACGGCCCCAATAGCGTAATCACTAGCATCACACATGAGCTCAAAGGGGAGGTTCCAATTGGGAGCAACAAGAATGGGAGCTTCGGTAAGTTTCCTCTTAAGGATTTCAAAGGCTCGTACACAATCTTCGTCGAAGACAAAACGTGCCTCTTTTTCAAGAAGATGTGTAATGGGTCGAGAGATCTTTGAAAAATCCTTGATGAATCGACGATAAAAGCCCGCGTGGCCTAGGAAACTCCTAACTCCCTTAACGGTTTTGGGATGAGGTAATTTGGCGATTACGTCTACCTTAGCTTGATCTACCTCAATCCCCGCTTTCGAGACCTTGTGCCCTAAGACGATTCCACTCTTAACCATAAAATGACACTTTTCCCAATTGAACACAAGGTTGGTTTCCTCACAACGTTTCAACATTCTCTCAAGATTCGACAAACACGAAGTGAACGAATTACCAAACACGGAAAAGTCATCCATGAAGACTTCCATCGTCTTCTCGATCATGTCATGAAAAATAGCCATCATGCACCTTTGAAAGGTTCCCGGTGCATTGCAAAGTCCGAATGGCATTCTACGATAGGCAAACGTTCCATATGGACACGTAAACGTAGTTTTTTCTTGATCACGAGGATCGATGGGAATTTGGAAGTAACCGGAAAAACCATCTAAAAAGCAATAGAAATCGTTTCCCGCAAGACGCTCCAACATTTTGTCCATGAAGGGCAAGGGAAAATGGTCTTTTCGAGTGGCTTCATTCAACTTACGATAGTCAATGCACACTCTCCATCCGGTCACGAGTCTAGTGGGAATTAACTCGTTGGCATCGTTTGGCACAATGGTCATTCCTCCCTTTTTAGGGACACGATGGATAGGACACATCCAAGGGCTATCGGAAATAGGGTAAATCATTCCCGCGTCAAGGAGTTTAAGGACTTCCTTTTTGATGACGTCGTGAATTTTGGGGTTCACCCTCCTTTGACATTGGATTGCGGGCTTGTAATCCTCCTCCATTAAGGTTTTGTGGGTACAAAACTTGGGATCGATTCCCTTAATGTCGGATAACTTCCACGCAATTGCCCCTTTGTGATCCTTTAGAACATCGACAAGTGCGTTTTTTTCATCATTCGAAAGTTCCTTCGCAAAATAGACATATTCGAGATGAGGAGGTAAATCTTTCAACTCGAGGATAGGTGGTTCCTCAAGCTAAGATTTGGGCTCGATACTCATAACCTCCTCGGGTGGAGGAAACGGGAAATCGTTAAGAAAATCCTTGATAATCGAGAAGTCCTCATCGTTGTCGAGGTCTTCGTTACAAGTACGTGGAACATCGAATTCTTCCAATGTAAAACCACCACCTTCAAATGGAGTGAAGGTTGGTGTCGAATTATCAAGAATTGGATCTAACATAGTGGGATTGCCACTAGTTTCTTCATCACCAAAACCTAGAACTTCTTGTGAAAATTCCTCGCAAACCACGTCGATCATATCAACGAGGTTTATGGTTGCAACGGAATAAACATGAGAAATTTGAGAGTTTTAAGTTGCGTTTATAACAAGTTCCTCGTCGTTGAAACGTAAGGTGATCTTTCTAGCATGAACATCGATCAAAGCCATAGACGTATCTAAAAACGAACGACCTAAAATGATAGGAACTTGAGGATCCGTGGGGATATCAACAACGATAAAGTCTACGGGATAGTAGAACTTCCCCACTTTCACAAAAACGTCTTCCGCCAATCCACATGCGGGAATCGTGGAATGGTCGGCCAACTCGATAGACATTAGTGAAGGGGTAAGATTAGGAAGATTGAGCGACTTGAAGATTGCAAGTGGCATCAAGTTAATGCTAGCACCAAGATCGGCCAAGGCGAAGCATTCCTCCATATCTTGGATTGCACAAGGGATAAATTTTTTACCGGGATCACCGACTTTTTGAGGTATGCGATTAAGATAAACCGACGAACAACTAGACAATTGGTGAATTTCTCCTTGTTGTTCAACATACTCTTAAACTTAGCGGCAAATCGAGGCATCATGACCAAAGCATCGGCGAAACTCACATTAAAGTGCAAATCACGAAACATTTTCATAAAAAGCTCAAATTGATAATTGTCGCGCTCTTGACGTTTCTCCTTTCTAAGTCTCGATGGATAGGGCAAAGGTGGTGTGGGTTGAGGCATAGTAGGCATAGCCTTTGGAATCTCGGGTTCCAATGTTGGTAAAGGGTCAACCGTAGGTGTGGCATGAGCGGTACTTCGTGGGATTGGGACATGCTCCTTTTGGACCACCACCTCGGGTTCTTCCTCAATTGCTTCCTCCATAGGAGCAATTGGTTGAGGAGTCGGTTCCTTAAGTATCTTACCACTACGTGTGGTAATCACTTTCATCTCACCCTTAGGGTTTGATACTGTGTTGCTAGGAAGACTACTCGAAGACGGTTTACAAATAATTGCCTCAAACATAGATGAGATTTTATCTTCAAACTTGGATTGCCTCTTCTCAGATTTGACAATTTCTTGTTTAATCTCATGTTGCCCTTGTTCCATTTTTTGTTGGTTTTGTTGTAACCTAGTTACGGTTCCTTCCATCTTGTTGGTATGGATCTTAAGTTCATTTGCTAACTCATTTTTCAACTCTTTCTTCAAGTCGTTCTTAAACTCGGATCTTAGGCTAATGATTTCTCTTTGAATATTGTCAAACCTAGCATCATTCCCATTAGCATATTCAACAAATGCATTTGGAAGATCTTTCAACGTTTGCAAACCTTTGTTGTTGTTTTGAAAATCATTTTGATTTTTGTTTGAAACTTGATTATTAGCCCCTTGATTACCATAGTTTCCTTTGTTGAAATTGTTTTTGAAACCAACTTGATTGTTGCGATAGTTGTTGTTAGCATTTTGATTTGAACCAAAACCCGGTGGAGTCAATTGATTAGAGCGGGTAACTTGACCGTTTTGGTTGTAATTTCTCGTGGCCGCGTAGGCACTCGAAGTGTTACCACCGTTGGTAATGCACTCGGAGAAATCATGACCTCCACCACAATACATGCACGAAACCTCAACCGCTTTAGCCGTAGCGGGAGCACTTGGTTCACCAACTTTAAACTCAATCAAAAGTCCTTTAGGCTTATCAAAAATCTTGTTTTCCAAGTTCGCCTCAATTTGGCAAGCATCGATGGTAGTAGAAAAAGAAGGTGAAGCCGAAGACGAAGCCTTACGAACACTAGACGTGCTACAAGGACTATACACCTTAGATCTATTCTCAATTATCACCAAAGCTTCCTCAACCGTTTTACACAAAAAGTTAACACCTGCGGCGGCATTTAAATAATCCCTTTCATGATCATTAAGTCCATTGTAAAACGTGTCAATTTGATGCAAGTCGGAAAAACCGTGATGTGGACATTCATGTAACATTTCCTTAAACCTATTCCAAGCCGTTGAAAAACTTTCATTAAACTCTTATGAAAATTTTGAAATCTCGTTTTTCAAGTGCGTAGTCTTAGAGGGCGGAAAAAATTGGTTCACAAACTTAGACACGAGATCCTTCCACGTCAATATAGAATTAGGTGGCTCTTTCTCTAACCAAATTTTTGCGGGCCCCGCTAAGGAATACGGAAAAAGCATCATCTTAATCGAGTCATTCGAGACATCCTTAAACTTGCAAGTGGCGGTAAGACGATTGAATTGGCGGATATGGTTGTGTGGATTGTCCTTCTCATCACCACGGAATTTGTTGTTTTGGATCATCAACAACCAACCCGTTTTCACCTCAAAATTCTCCGCAAGGATAGCGGGAATCACAATAGCCTCTCCATAACCCTCAGTGGGTGCTTGAAGTAATTCCATCATAGTTCGATTCGCCATGGTTGGTGCTTCTCTTACAATGGGTTCGTCAATAGGAGACTCCTCACTAGAAAGATTGGGAGTGAGAGTTTTGTTCTTTCGTTTACGTGCACATCTTGCTTGATTACGAGTTAGCATAAACGTCACGTACAACGAGGGGATGGGCAAAGAAGATTCTTTTTAGTGTTTTGTATTTTTCAATTTTTTTTGTGGTTTTTGATTGTATTAACCTTTTTGGATTTTGGTGAATGTATTAAGTAGACACAAATCTACAAATCTCCTCTTTAATCAAATCTCTTGATTAAAGAAGCCTCAAGGAATGAAAACGATCACGTGAAGTGAACGCCTTCGATGACTTTAGAACGTTGGTGGAACACCAAAACGTTCAAGAGGGTTTAATCAATGAAACCAAGATAATATATATGATACTTAGTAATACTTTGGGCGGCAAAACCCTCGATTAGCTCTCAAAATCAAATACTCACAAGCAAGCGGGGAAACGAGGCGGCGCGAAGCACTTAAGAGCCTTTTTCCTTAGGATATATTTTATAATATCCGCCTTATACCCACCTTATAGTTTGTATTTTTCAAGATTGAGCTTCACGAAAGTATTTATCTATTTTTGCCTTTTTCTTTGGTTTGAGATTCGAATACAATGATTGGGTAATGACCTCCCAAGTCAAGGTTGTGATTTCTCACGTATTTGGAGTACTTGTTAATTTATTGTTCTACGTATACAATATAGTAATAGTATTCACACAAAAATCGAAAACCGATAATACGTATTAGTAGAGTGCTACTAATACAAATACTATTTTGGTTAGTATATTGTTGGGAATCTAAACTTGTTAGATTCCCTGATCATTGATTTAAACATAATTAGGCTGTTAGATAGTCCCTTGCCTGTGCCTAGGAGGCAGGCAAGTTTCGCAAGACTCACAGAGATACAAGTCTCTGTGAGCAACCTCAGAGGAGTCCATGTCAGAGACATTGTCAGGGAAGTCGAAGATTACCTGAAGACATACTCATTGGCTGTGATGGATAACAGCCAGGATGTATCAGGGACGCTGAGGGGTTGAGAGTTAACAGGGGTGGCAATACCCTGATAACTCTCAGCACACTTTGGACATGCCATTTGTGTGTTCGAGACTATGAAGAATAAGGAAACTGTTTTTGACAACTGTTCCTTAAAGCATAATGGAAGACTACCAAGAATAGAAGGACATCATATGACTGATGTGGGAACTTGTAAAAGCTTGTGTAGTCGACATCAAGTACTGTTTAAGTCAAACTCGTAACACTATAAATAGGATGTGTATCCATGCATTAATGTTTTAACACTTTGAGATATTAAGAACATTAGTGCATATAACTTAGTGAATCAAACAGCTACGACTGTATTCATAAGTTAGGGTTTATTATTGTTCAAAGTGTGCACAACACATTGTCATCAAACTGTGTTATCCATAACACTTGTAATTCTTTATTATACAATAACAAGATTACGTTTGAAAAGTAATACCTTGTGTTGATTAAGTTAAGATTAGGGTTTCTTGCATTGATTAGGGACTTTCAATTGGTATCAGAGCGGTGTTTGATATTAAAACCTTCAAGAAACATCGTTCTCAGTTTTATAATCAAGATCCACCATGCCGGAAACTTCTAACCCACAATCACCTTCCACAAATCCATCTTCACCAAGACTTAACCCTCCTGCAAATGACGATGATCTACCCCAACTTCTTGACTCAAGAGGTGGATCACACGTAACCAGTGTACCAGTCTTTGATGAAGAAGATTTTGCTAGTTGGAAGAGTCAATTTCTTGTATACCTTGATGGGCTTGAACCTTTTCTCTTAGAAATTTTAGAAAATGGTCCATATATTCCCATGGCGCTTACATCTACTGAAGAAAACCCTCTTCCCAAACCTCTCAAACAATGGACTCCAGCTGATAGGAAATTAGCAAACCAAGATAAACGTCTCAAAAGCATCATAATTTCCTGTCTTCCCAAGCATATCATGAAGTCTGTCATTCAGTGTCCCACAGCTAAACAAATGTGGACAGACCTCATTCTTGGCCATGAAGGACCCTCTGAAACAAGAGAGACAAAGATTCAGGCACTCAGACTTCAGTTTAATGCCTTCAAGTCACTTGAAGGTGAAAAGGTTCAGCAAACCTATACTAGGCTGAAGATTCTTCTAAATGACCTGGCTATGAATGATGTTACTATTGGTCAAGCTGAGATCAATGCTACTTTTGTCAACAGCCTTCCAAGAAAGTGGCTGAGCATGAATCAGACTCAGAGAGCTAACAACTTAATCAAAAATGACACCCTTGCTCAGCTCTATGGTAAGTACAATTATGAAGAAGGGCTGATCGATACTATCTACAAATCAGAGACTGAAAGATTTGTAGTCCAAGGAGCATCTTCCAAAGCTTTGATCTCTGCAACACATCCTCATGACAGCGATTCTGATATTGAAGAAGATACCCGTAGCAGCCAAGAGTTCTTGTCAGACCTCAATGCAGAGTTCCATGAAAGAGCGTTGCTAGCCAACCAAAGAAGATATTACAAAAGATCTAGAAGAGTAGGATCAGCTAGTAAACCAACTGACAGGTCAAAAGAAACATGTTTTGCCTGTGGAAAGCTTGGACATTATCAAAAAGATTATCCTTCTACCAAGACATCCTCACCCTCTTATCCATCATCTTCATCCAAACCCTACAAGTTCAAACAACATAACAACTCATCTCAATCCAATTCTTCAGACACTGAGAAGAAAGATTACAAAAATAAGTACAAGGCACTTAAAGCTGAGTTAGAACAAATGAACTTGAAGATTGAAGCTCTGTCCAGAAAGAAAGGTGGTGAGAAAAAGACAGAGAAAGGGTTGGTTGCTGAAACTTATGATTGGAATGATGAACCACTGACTTCAGATGAAGAAGACACCACAAGAGTCAGGGCTTTTATGGCGATAGCTGAGGATGAACCAACTGTTGGAAAAGGTGATGCTAGATCAGGACAATGGGTTGACATCACAATGAAAAAGGTACACATGCTTTTATCTATGTCTGATAGTGATGAACGTAAGCATGTCCTTGATTACACCATTGTTGATTTACACTTTGTTGAGGAACAAAGAAAGAACCTACTTGATAAGTTTCACTATATTAAATCTGAAATGATAAATGCTAAGGCTGAATGTGAAACTCTCAGGAGGGTTAATTTAGAGAAAATATCCCTGCAAAATGAAGTAGCTAGATTAACCTTGAAAAACATAGCTTTAAATGATCAAGTCTCTGAATTGAACAAGATTATTGAAAAATGGTTGTGTGCTAGGTTTACTATTGATGAATTGCTTAGGGATGAAGTTCCTGCTGACTTAAAAAGGGATATATCTGCTAAGAAAAATAAGCTGAGGATTCTCACCAAACCCAAAGACATTGTCTTTAAATGTACAGAGACTATTCATATGTCAGATACCTCTTTGACAAATGACCCTGTCTCTGAAGATGTGGCTGAGCTACCACCTTTGCCCAAACTCTCTGGAGTTGAACCTAGCAGTTCTTCTAGATCTGCTAAGGATGAACTTAGGACAGATATTGAGAATCCTCCAGCTAAAGTTTTTCATGTGCCTGCTAAACAAACTGGTAAACAAGTAGCTTTTAAGCCTGTTACTACTAAAGCTGTGAATAAGGTTGAACCTACCACTGAAGATCGCCTGTTGTCTCTTATGAAAGAAGTAGAACTCTTGAAACAACACATTAAGCCTTCCGCTGAATGCTCTACTTCTCATGAACCTAAGTCAGTCCTAGGTGAACCCAAAGGGGAAAGGTTAATCAAACCTTATTGCAATGTATGTAAAAATTCTCACCATTCGACCTTAGATCATGACAGACACATGGCAGCTAAAAGAGCTCAGACTCCCTCTAGGGACAGACCACAGAGTTCCAAAAGGCAACAGGGAAATTACAAACCTTATCCTCCCTGTAAATTCTGTGGGTTCACAGACCATCACTCAGACGAGTGTGGTGACTTACCTGGGTGTGATATCTGTGGGAGTTATAACCATGAAACAATGAACTGTCCATCCCAACGCCAAAAGTTTTTCAGGAACACAAGAGTTGCTAACAAGCAATTCAGGGAACCCACTGGAAAGTGGGTTCACCATAGGAACTAATCTGTTTCTATGTATCTGTGCAGAAATATCTCAAGGAATCGGTATGGTATCTAGATAGTGGCTGTTCTAGACACATGACAGGGATTCAACAATACCTGCACAGATACTCAAAGGAGCCAGGTCCCAAAGTGGTGTTTGGAGATAACTCTTTAGGTGACACAGAAGGATATGGCTCAGTGAACTGCAATGGGATCACATTTACCAGGGTTGCATATGTGAATGGTCTTAAACACAATCTTATTAGCATCAGCCAATTGTGTGATGCTGACTATAAGGTTTTGTTTACTAAGACTCAGGGAACCATATTCAACAAAAACAATGATGTTGTGCTGATTGCACCTAGAAGGAGAGATGTTTATGTCATCAACATGGCTGTGTGCTCTGAAGACAGCTCAAATTGTTTTCTTGCCAAAGCCTCTGAAAGTGTCAATTGGCTGTGGCACAAAAGACTGTCTCATCTCAACTTCAAGAACATCAATAAGATAGCCACTCAAAACTTGGTTGCTGGTCTACCTTCAGTAATGTTTTCCAAAGACAAAACTTGTTCTGCCCGTGTCAAAGGAAAGCATCACAGGTCTTCTTTCAAGACTAGGCAATCATTCTCTTTTGACAAGTGCTTACATCTCCTTCACATGGATTTGTTTGGGCCTGTCAAACCTCAAACCATTAATCACAACAAATACACCTTGGTTATAGTTGATGAATTTTCAAGATACACATGGGTGTTCTTCCTCAGAAGGAAAAGTGATACAGCTGAAACCATCATGTCCTTCATCAGACAGGTTGAAAATATGAATGATGTTAGAGTCAAAGATCTAAGAAGTGATAATGGTACAGAATTCAAGAATCATCAACTTGAATCTTTTTGTGATGAAAAAGGGATATCTCAGAACTTCTCTTCAGCTGGCACTCCTGAACAAAATGGTGTGGCTGAAAGAAGAAACAGGACTTTGATTGAAGCAGCAAGAACTATGTTAAATGGTGCAGCCTTACCAAACCAATTTGGGGAGAAGCTGTTCACACTGCCTGCTACACTCAAAACAGATCAATCATTGTCAAAAGACATGGTAAAACCTCCTATGAAGTTTTCAGAAAAAGATCTCCAGACGTCAGCTATTTTCATGTGTTTGGATGCCCTGTGTTTATTTATAACTATAGGGATAAACTTGGAAAGTTTGATGAAAAAGCTGATGATGGTTTATTTTTGGGATACTCTCCAACAGCCAAAGCCTTCAGAGTATTCAACATCAGAAGACAAGAAGTAGAAGAAACATTCCATGTTAGATTCAATGAAGATGATGAAGTCATATAGAGAACAGGAACAGAGGGTGATGAAATAGATTTTAATGAAAATATTTCTTTCCCAAGTGATGAGTTCACAGAACCCAGACCTACCAGTCATCATCACTCCAACACTCTCACTCCTTATGTCCCTGCCTTTGACCCTCTGTCAACTCACAACATAGAAGTTCCTACCTCTCAGGAACTTGATGAAGAAGAACCTCAAATCTCTGATGGTCCTTCTCATGATATTGATGACTCACCAATTCTTCAAATCTCTGAAGATTCTCCTGCTAATAATGAAACAGCTTCCCTTGATATGGCTGAAGAAGACTCTGACACTGAAGTAGTCTTTGAAGAAAGCCCTCCTAGTCAGCAGGATGAGACTCAAATTGTACCAGCTGTGCCCTCAAGTACCCCTGTCCTTGAATCCCCAGCTCCTCAAAATAAGTGGTCAAGAGATCAACACATTCTTCTTGTCAATATTATTGGGGAACCAAATGCAGGGGTCACAACCAGACAGCGAATCCAAGACTCAGAGTCAGCCTCAGCCAATGAATGTCTATTTGTTGAATTTCTTTCACAAATTGAACCTAAAAGAGTAGCTGAGGCTTTGGTAGAAGAAGGATGGGTAGCTGCTATGCAAGAAGAAATCAATCGGTTCAAAAGGAACAAAGTATGGACACTAGTGCCAGCTCCACCTGGAAAGAATATCACAGGCACTAGATGGATCTATAGAAATAAGATGGATGAAATTGGGAACATCATCAGGAACAAGGCCAGACTGGTAGCACAGGGGTTCTCTCAGACTGAAGGAATTGATTATGATGAAACTTTTGCACCTGTTGCTAGACTTGAAGCCATCAGAATCTTCCTTGCTTATGCTGCCTATATGAACATCACTGTTTATCAGATGGATGTTAAGAGTGCCTTCCTCAATGGTGATTTGGCTGAGGAAGTGTATGTTGCACAACCTGAAGGATTTGAGAACAGCGAGTTTCCCAACCATGTGTACAGACTTCACAAGGTAATGTATGGTCTGAAACAAGCTCCAAGAGCATGGTATGAAACTCTTTCAAATTTCTTAACTGAAAATAAATTTGTCAGGGGTTCTATTGATAAAACACTCTTTACCTTCAAGGACAGGAGTGATTTCATCATTGTGCAGATTTATGTGGATGATATCATTTTTGGGTCAACAAATGTCAATCTTAGTAAACGTTTTGCTAAATTAATGACCAAGAAATATGAGATGAGTATGATGGGTGAATTAACTTACTTTTTGGGCTTTCAAATTAAACAATATCCTAAGGGAATTTCAATTTGTCAAGAAAAGTATGTTAAGGATTTACTTAAAAAATATGACTTAGCTGATTGTGCATCAGTGAAATGCCCCATGCTTCCACCCAACAATTTGGGCCCTGATGAGTCAGGGGTCTCTGTCAATGAGACTTTATATAGAGGCATGATTGGGTCACTCATGTATCTAACAGCTAGTCGTCCAGATATCCAATTCTCCACATGTCTCTGTGCAAGGTACCAAGCTAACTCAAAAGAATCCCATCTAGTGGCTGTTAAGAGAATTTTCAGGTATCTCAAAGGAACACCATCCCTATGTCTATGGTATCCAAAGGAATCAGGCTTTGATCTCAAGGCCTATTCAGATTCAGATTATGCTGGATGCTGTATTGATAGGAAAAGCACTTTAGGCAGCTGTCAAATCCTAGGAGGAAAATTGGTTGGATGGAGTGCTAAGAAGCAAAACTCTGTGGCTATGTCTTCAACTGAAGCAGAATATGTCGCTGCAGCCAGCTGTTGTGCTCAGGTGCTTTGGATGAAAAGTCAATTGGCTGACTATGAAATCTTGTATGACAAAGTACCAATCTTTTGTGACAACACCAACGCCATTGCTATATCCAACAACCCTGTTCTTCACTCTCGTACCAAACACATTGATATCAGGTATCATTTTATCAGGGATCATATAATGAAGGGAGATATTGAGCTGCATTTTGTTCCCACAGAGCTTCAACTAGCTGATATCTTTACAAAGCCTTTGGCTGAACCTTCGTTCAACAGGCTAGTTGCTGAGCTAGGGATGCTCAATATCTCAAAGCCTGTGGCTTGATATTAAATGTGTTCATTAAATGATTGATTCTATATTAAATGTTTTTCACATGAAACTAGGTAGTTACTTTCCAAGTAAATGCAAAAAACATTCTCAAATATTTAATCATTTATTTTTCGGATAACGAGGAGACAAACTTTTTGAAAGGTCAAGGGGACCCACTTGAGCAGTCATTTTCGCACCTTGCATTTAATACGGTTGAATAATTGTTCACTTAAGTTTGAATATATATTATCTCCTTTCTCTTCCCACCCACCACCATTCTAAAATCTACTTCTCTCTCTAAGTTCTTATCTCTCTCAACCATCCATCATTTTCGTTCACCTTCAACCTCAAATCCATGGCGTTTTCAGTTCCCAAAGCCTCAAATGTTAACTTCGAGATCAACGAGAGCATCCTCGCCTCCAACAACGCCATTGGATGGATTAAGGCACCAAATAGCGCTTATTCAGATCTGGTAAATTTCATGCAGAATTGTGACCTAAATGATGCCTTCACCAAATCCCCATCCACCTTTTACCAAGAATACCTTAGGGAATTCTGGTATTCTGCTGAAGTGGTAGAAGACACCATCACATTTAGCCTTTCTTGCAATGAACACCCTTTTGCCTTCTCCCTAAAAGACTTTTCTAGTGTGGCCGGATTAAAACATGGAGATGAGTGCCTGAAGGTAGTTGACAAAAAGGCTGTCAAGGAAGCCCTGGCCACACTCAACCCTTGCCATGACGTTAACCCTGCCCTTACACCAGCTGAGGTCCTCGCCAAATCCCCTCTGAAGATTAAGTATTTCACTCCTATGTGGCGTGTCCTCTTCACCCACATTGTGAAGTCCCTAGGAGGAATGCAGGGATCACAGGATCAGATGTCATTCAATCATCAGGCTATTGCTTATGGATTAATCTGAGGAGCTGATGTTGACGTTGGAAGCATTCTATTCTCAAACCTGGTAGAACAGCTGAAGGGAAGGAATCAGGTCAGGGAAAAGAATATCTTTTATGTGCGCTTCCTGTCCCTGATCTTTGAAAGTCTGCTGGGAGATAACTACCACAACAAGGCCTTGACTGCTCTTAAGCCCTATCGCATCACCGGCGCCATCTACAAGGAAATAGGAGCTGAAGATGTCCCTGTCACCGCCCATATGCTGAATGTGGCCAACCAGGTACCAACCGCTGAGAAGCCCTTGCTCCCTTCCTCTGAGAAGGTGAATACTTCTAGTGTTGCTGGCAAGTCTATGTCTTTTACCTCTAGGCAGCACACTACTAAGTCCAAGGCTTCATCTGGCCAACAGCCTAAGAAGAAGAAAATCCCCTCTTCTTCCCACTCCAAAGCTGTTATTAAGGCTAAGGGAAAGAAGACTGACACCGCCTCTGGTCCAGATACTCTTGTGGATTCGGATTCTTTGGCTGACAAACAACAGGCGTCTAGTGTCTCTAAGTCAGCTGAGACAACAGGAAACCAGCTTGATCAAGCTGATATCTCACAGGTAATCAGTGTACATTTTTAGAGGTTCACAAGCAGCCACTCTCATTTGTCTATAGGAGAGAGTGGTGAAGTTAGGGTAATCCTCGACCCATAGAAGTCTGTCATTACACTTAGAATACTTTAAGACTTCTGTACACCCTGTCTTTGCACCAGGGAATGATTCATTTGTGTTTATAAAGCACCCCGATGACCCTGCACCCTCTAGACAGTATTCAGGCTAACAACAACCTGAATACACTAATGTCTCAACCTTGATCAGCTGTACTTCACACAGCCTCTTGGTTCCTTCCTTAAAAGAGTCCCAAAGGATTTATCCTTTCAGGGGGAGCTGAATCATCACCCTCAGCTTTCCTAGGGGCAGCGTAACAGGCGACCTACAACAACATATGTTTCACTCTTAAAAGAGTCCCAAAGGTTTTAACCTTTTGGGGGGGCTGAATAATCACACTCAGCTTTCCTAGAGGCAACGACTGGCGACCCATAAACAACATATGTTTCACAATCAAAAGAGTCCCAAAGGTTTTTACCTTTTAGGGGGGCTGAATAATCACACTCAGCTTTCCTAGGGGCAGCGAATGGCGATCATTAACCATACTTTATTCACACTTAAAAGAATCCTAAGGATTTATCCTTTGGAGTGGCTGAGTAATCACCCTCAGCCTCTCTGGGACAGCGAAATGGCGACCATTCCCCTTCTATTTTTCCCTGTTACTAATTACAAAAAATTTGCAGGCTGAAATTGTACAGCTAGTCATCGAATCTCAAGTACAACAAGAAAAGGAGGCTGATACAATAACTCAGGACAAACCAAATGATGAAGAGCCTGTGATAAATGCTGATGAAGAAATGCTCTCATTAGAGGATTATGTCTCTGATATTGAGCAAATGCCTGAAGATGAATTCCCTGAGGGAATGTTCGATGAAGAGGATGAAGAAGATGAGGAAGACCAGCTGTCTGTCTCTCCTCTTAAAGAAATAGCTGTGTCTACACCAGCTGGTGACAAGACTTCTCCTCTCAAGGAAGCTGTTGATACTCCAAACTCTGCTACCTCAGCAACAATAGTCTTCCAAAGACCAACCTATGACCCAACAGCAGAATTTCTCATGTTTGATCATCCTGCCCAGACCAACTTTGACTTAATACCAAGGGGGGATGACTATGCTCAGCAAAGCCTCAATATCAAGAATCTTCAGCCAGTCCATCATCAATCTGATATTGAGCGCTTATCAAGGAAGTTGGATGTGATCAAGTCTGAGATGCACAACTTTACTGTGACATTTCCAGGCATCATAAAAAAGGCTGTGTCTGAGGCTGTCACTCAGCCAATTCAGGATGGTGCAAGAAAAGGTGTAGCCCAGGGACTCGGTCATCTTTCAACAAGAATCAAGGATGCCATTGACTCAGCCGTCCCTGCTATGTTTCATGAACATGAACACACCATGCACAAGCACTTTAATGCTGTTCGCACCAGGCAATACAACCATGCTAACTTTATTGTCAGGCGTGTTCAGGCAAATACTAATGCAAATGCCAACCTCCTGCTAAAGATTGCCAGAGCTTCAAGAAAAAGACAACGTGCCATGGCTGCCTCTGTGGAGCAGATTGCAAGATATTTTCAGGCACGTTCATCCAAGCATCTGCGAAGTAAGGATAAACGTGAGGGGGAGAAGAATACTACACTCAGCCTTGCATCTGCTGAACAAGGCTCATCCTCAGCTAATCCCTCAACTACACCTGTTCCTCTCCAAGTCATCACACCTGTTATAATACCTGATGATGAGGATGATACTCAGGGGGAGCAACAAACTCAAGATGGAGCTGACTCATCAAAGTCTCTGATCTTGGTTAACATCAGCAAGCCTGAGGATGATGATGAGCCAGCGGCCAAGAAATTAAAATTCACTGTTAGCTCTCTCCCTAAAGCTATTAAACTCAGGCTCAGACAGCGTTTATCAAAAGAGCTGATGTTTTAAAAAACATAAGTGTGGAGTCCTCTGTCTCGAAGAAAGGAAAGGAGATAGTTTTGGTTGATACTGACACCAAACTTAAGAAGATAGCTGCGATGCTAGAGACAGGAGGATCCACCACAGACCTTTCCCAATTCTCAACCTTTACACCTTCCGATGAGATTCCTTTGACCCCTGAAGAAATAGAGCAACAAGCTGAAGAATTCAAAAGACTAAATGAGCTCAAGACAGCCAAAGAATTAAATGAAGCTACTCTGAGGAAGATGACACCACCTGAAAGGGAAAAACAAAAACAAAGGTTGAGGGAAACGGAAACAAAACGCGCTGAGGCTTTAAGGAAAGTCAAAGCTGACTATGATGCCTGCGTGAACAACAGATATGCTGCTGGCAAGATAACCAAGTTCAAATACACCATTCATAAATCCACAAACACCCCACAGATGATCTTATGGAGGGAAAATCAACAGAGAAATATGGATGTGTTTGACAACTTCAGGTTAAAGACACCTGGGTTATCAGAATGGTTCGAACTCGAAGCCTTAGCTGCCAAAAAGTCTGGACAGGCAAATTTCCTTCTGCTTAAAACTCTTAAGGCCAAATTTAACTGGATCAAGGAAACAGCAGCCAAACTCAAGATTGATCCCCCACCACAGCTTTTTGAACAAGAACCCCCAAAGACAGGCAACAAAAGGAGAATAATTTCACAAATTGTTAATGAAATTTTTGTTACTAAAGATGTTCATGTGGATGGTATGCACAGGGATTTGATCCTCCCAAATGGTATTGTTGGCCCTGTTGATGGTCAGACATACACAGAGCCTGAAAGAGGAATGGCATTCATGAACAAGGCTTGCCAGTATGCTTTTCAGAGGGAAGATGAGCTGTGCTTGGCTTCAACTATTCAGCTACTTTGTCACAAGAAGTGTCTCAAGATCAACACAGAGTATTCCAAGAAGTTTGCAAAGACTTTGCAGGATGAAATTGATAACAGATTAGACTTGGCTGAAGTTGAAGAAATAATAAAAAATGATGACTATTGAAGATGATCACAGCCCTTTTACCTTCACCTTTTATTTTACTTATGTAATGAACTTGTAATTTTCTTTAAGTCTTAATAAAATCATGAGGTATGTTTGTTTAGATCTGTTATGTGTAAGAAGAAGCTGTTAAACTCACTTACCTTAACTCAGTTAGATCTAGCATTATTTATGTTTAAATAGGGGGAGATTGTTGGGAATCTAAACTTGTTAGATTCCCTAATCATTGATTTAAACATAATTAGGCTGTTAGATAGTCCCTTGCCTGTGCCTAGGAGGCAGGCAAGTTTCGCAAGACTCACAGAGATACAAGTCTCTGTGAGCAACCTCAGAGGAGTCCATGTCAGAGACATTGTCAGGGAAGTCGAAGATTACCTGAAGACATACTCATTGGCTGTGATGGATAACAGCCAAGATGTATCAGGGACGCTGAGGGGTTGAGAGTTAACAGGGGTGGCAATACCCTGATAACTCTCAGCACACTTTGGACATGCCATTTGTGTGTTCGAGACTATGAAGAATAAGGAAACTGTTTTTGACAACTGTTCCTTAAAGCATAATGGAAGACTACCAAGAATAGAAGGACATCATGTGACTGATGTGGGAACTTGTAAAAGCTTGTGTAGTCGACATCAAGTACTGTTTAAGTCAAACTCGTAACACTATAAATAGGATGTGTATCCATGCATTAATGTTTTAACACTTTGAGATATTAAGAACATTAGTGCATATAACTTAGTGAATCAAACAGCTACGACTGTATTCATAAGTTAGGGTTTATTGTTGTTCAAAGTGTGCACAACACATTGTCATCAAACTGTGTTATCCATAACACTTGTAATTCTTTATTATACAATAATAAGATTACGTTTGAAAAGTAATACCTTGTGTTGATTAAGTTAAGATTAGGGTTTCTTGCATTGATTAGGGAATTTCATATATAAAAACAACAATTCTAAATCAAAACACAACACGCCTCTCCGGCAGCGGCGCCAAAATGTTAATTGTAAATTAGCACTTGTTTAGGAAAACAAGGCAATTAGGGCAAGTGTTAACAAGTAGTTTAGGAAAACCACAAGTTATGACCCTAAAATGGGATCGTTCTCAAGGAGGCTAGTGTGTTATGAGTGTAATGATTTGGATTAACTTTGTGATTATATTTGTGAGAAATAAAAATAGAAATGGGATAAGAAGAGAAAGACGCTTACGATGTCGTATTAAACTAACACAAAAAAGGTGTACACGTAAAACCGTAAAAAGCACTAAAATTAGAATTTTACCCTAAAAATTCCTAAAAATTACAAAAAATCCACAAAAAGATTCTAAGAGTTTACAAAAAATCCAGACTTGCCAAAACCTTTTAATTAATTAAATAATGACTTTTTAATGCTAATTAAAGCCCTAAAAATCAATATTAACTATTAAAAAGTCCAAAACAAGATTTTAAAGTTTGTAAACCTTTAAAATAACCTAATTAAGCTAAAAAGTATTTTTCAAAATTTTAAAACCACTAAAAACTATTTTTAAACAATTAAAAACTATTAAAATCAATTAAAACTTAAAATAATTCTAGAAAATAATTAAAAGACCCTAAAAATATTTGGAAAGTTGCAAAATTCCTAATTAAGTGTCTACAATCTAGGAAAAATATAAAACTTAGAAAATCAGACTTTTAATTTTTAACAATAAAATAATATTAATATATTATTCAAAATCCAAAAATCATAAAAAATTCTAAAAAGTTGCAAACTAGCTTAATTTAACCTAGATAACTCAGAAATGAACTTGAAATTACCTAAATACCCTTAATGGGCCTAGTAAATGGGCTAAACTCAAAACGGATCCTTATTGGGCCAAATTTGAGCCCAATATAAAAAGTTGGTCCAAATAAGCCCAAAAAGCACTAGTTGACTCAAAATTTGATTTTAAACAACTTTTTCCAAAGGCCCAAAAGCTGAAAGTGTGAAATAAGCTAGCTTATACCAAACAGCTTATTCTTAATGGGCTTTTTGGCCCATTAAGCTATAAGCCAATGCCATAAGCTCAAATTAGACACACAAGCTTCTTTTGTCCTAAATAAGACTTCTGTAAAAATAAATTTGAAATAAGCCAAAGGAATAAGCCTGAAAATGCAATAAGCAATCTACAGAAAACGACAAAATAGTCGTTTTTGAGTTCTAGGCCACCCCAAAACCTGATTCAAGTTTCTAAAGCTTTCAAATGACTTAATTAAGCAAAATCAACAAAAAGTTTTCAAATAAGTTGACTCAATAAGCTGGAAAAAGCAAATAAGCACTTATGAAAAAGTCAAATAAGTTGGTTTTCTAGCAAAAAGTCAAAGTCAAAGTCCAATAAGCTCCAGTCTAATCAAATGGGTCAAATAATGAAGATCTATCACAAAAAATAAGTTGTTACAGGTCTGGATAAGCTAGAAAAGCTTTTTCATAAGCTGATGACAAAATAACACTAGCAGGGGCTAGTTTTGGGTGTTGAGCAGTGGAAACTTTTTCCACTGCTTAACTTGTTTGACTTTTTGTCTTTAGTGAACTTTTTTGGGATTCAGATTACACAAAGGCACCCAAATGATCTTTGGATCAAAAGGAGTCAATAACAATCAAAATATCACAACCACAATCACCCAATTAATACAGTTTAATCAATAAAGCACCAGATCAAGCACAAACATGAACAAATAAGCAGAACAGGTTCAATAAGCACTTAGAGCAATATTCAGCCAGCCAAACTCTACCAAATGCATACACTAGCTATTATAAACTCAAATGAACAAGTCTAAACAGGTTTCATGCAATGATTCAAAGTATTAAGCAAGATTCAAGCACCTTAAGTTACTGATGAACACAAGAACATGCAGTTTTACACTTTGATGATGTATTTGACCAATAAGCCAGATTCAAACCTCAAGATCTATCAAATAAGTTATATTAATGATGTTTTAACAACTTCCAACCCTAAGCATGCACAAATACTAGATTTCACCAAATCTTAGGTCAAAAACAGTTAAACTCATCAAGTTATAGTAGATTGTTTGATTTGAAGTTGCAAACCTAAAAACTTGCAGAAAAACACCCTCAACCAAGCATATATCAGATATAGAGCACAAACACAAACTTTCCACAACACAATACCAAGATTCAAGCTTAAACAGGTAGTCCCAAACACCCCTTTATGTTTTCAAATCAAATTTTAAACAAGAAAAAGTGTGAATCAGTTTACCCAATGATCAATCTAGCATATAAACAACATTATCATGCAAGACTAAGCAGATTTAAGCCAAGAAAACAACAAGAACAGCAGTAGAGCACAAATCCATAAAAAATCCAATTTTTTATCAGATTTTTTAGGTTTCAAGACAAACCTCATGGATGTACATCCACACCCACGAATTTATGAGCTTATGTGCTAGCTAGAACAAGCACAAGCTTCCAAGAACAACCCTGCTAAGATTCAACAAGGTTAGAAGCAAAAATCAAAAACAGAAAGGTGACTTTTGGAAAATAAACTTGATTGATGCAACCTTGTTACCCCACACTTTATTATACCCAAGTTATAAGCCTCACCACACCTTAATATCACAATTAGGATGCTATGATCAGCCCTATAACCCAAGAATTCCAAGGTTGAAACAAGAACTTAGCAAAATATCAAATTTTGATCCAATGTGTAATTTCTTACACAAGGTTTGAAAACCGTTTTAGGGTCCAATTACAGTTAACAAATATCATAAATAAGCTCAAAATAAAGTGGCAATTGGTCTTTCTTCAACAAAACTCAACACACTTTCATAAATTGAAAAGAGGATTTACAAGTAGTTGAACAAGGAAAAACCAAAAGCAGGTAAATAAGAGTCCCTATGTGCCTTTATATAGGCATACAATGTATCTAGAAATGCAAAGGAAAACGTAAACCCTAGCTTTGAACTTCCAAAAATGCCCTTGAAGCTTGTTTGAATTCTAGTGAATCATGTGACTTCTTTTTGTTGTTTAGTGATAGCTGGCAAGTGAAAAGGTGATCCAAAGGCTTGTAACAAGCTTAGGATGTAAGCACAATTGTGGGACGTTGGATGACTGGCTCTTCTTGTCTTCTTCCTCAAACGTGTAGAAGGGGAGGTCCCATGTGGACACGTGAATGATCTGATGACGAATATTAAGTTTGGGTTGTGATTAGGGTCACCTTAATCATCAATCTGCACAATTTAGGGGTTTAATTTTTTGTAATTAACAAAAGCCCAAATGTGTTCTTGGAGTAAATAGTGCCTTGTTTGATCCGGATTAAGGAGTGATTAATTTTAAAAAGTTGTTAATGGCGCCAAGGATTAAAAATAAATAAACTGGTGAGTGGATTGCTTAGGTGGAGGAATGGTGGATTGTGATTGGTTGTGGAGTGGTAGTGGGACACATGGCAGCCCATCATTAGTCTAGGTATCTTCCTTGTCTGGCCATATTTAACCCCTTAACTTTCCATTTCCTTTCATTTTGTAAATAAGGCACAAAAATCCGGATCCCTTTGTTATTAAAGTTTAACTTTTCATACTTTTGCCCCAAATACTTTTCCAAAGTATTTTTAGGGGTAATTCTTGCCATTTTGTGATTCTTGAAGGGCTGATTTGGTGATTTCTTCAATGGTAATGGTCTTGACTTGTATGATTGGCATTTTGGAGGACTGAAATTGCCAAGTCTTGTTTGATGAGGGACCATTCTTGCCAAATGTTGAAAGTCAAGGGTCCTTTTTGTAATTTTGGGATTTTCAAAGGACCAAACTTGTAATTATGAAGATACAAGGGTATAAAGTGTCAGTTCTACCATATTGAAGGACCCTTCTTCATAATTCTTCAAATCTTCAAGGTTTTCTTGGGAAAATTCTTCATTAGGGCTTGGTTCAATGTGCGGTTCGTTTCCCGTGTTCGTTTTTGCATGATTCTTGTGATCTTTTGTCATTTTCTCAATATCCGTACCTAAAATACACAAGCAACAAACACAAGCATATATATGGGTATTTTGATGATATATAATGCATTTTAAGCCCTTTTTGGACGA
The DNA here is from genome assembly GCA_025667525.1 of Glebionis coronaria. Lineage (NCBI taxonomy): Eukaryota > Viridiplantae > Streptophyta > Magnoliopsida > Asterales > Asteraceae > Glebionis > Glebionis coronaria. The sequence continues at coordinate 538,499,288 of CM046880.1, forward strand.
TGAGACTATGTATAAAAGCAGTCTCATCACTCCCCAATACTAAACCATTGTCGTGCCCTCACGCAATGCTAGAATAAAGTATCGTAGCATCTCCAAAATTCATTTTTATTCACTTTATTGAATGATAAACTAGCTACACTACTACTATTTCTACTACTACTTGTGTTTTAGACATAATGTATGATTTTCATCGCAAAATGGGACGTTTAGGTTCATAGAATAAGAACACGTGAATGCTTCGTTAGAAATAATTTCATCGTCCTCGATTTTTACCCCAATTCCATGCCAAGCGTGCAACGAGATCATTGTAATTATAAGTTAGTAATGCTAACACTACTCATATGCCCTAATCACGTACTTATCCTCCCATTTTCCTAAGTTGTATCTCTTATATTTTATTTTGTCTTGAATGTTTCACGAGGATACATTGTTTGACTTATGCGATAATAGAGATTTTAGGTCTAAAAATAGAGTCCTAACGGTGTAACCAAGACCATCAAATCAATAACCCCTCCCAATAGACAACGATGTCAAAAAATTAAGTCAACAAGAAGAATCGATAAACACGGTTTTATAACGGTTTTGAACATGAGACTTATTACCAAGACTTTTATACGCCCCCTAACGGAAGGGCCTTATTATCTTTGGTTTACCTCCATCTTTTACTCAACTTCGCCATGAAGCTTTTATTATGACTTTGGTCTTGCCTTGCCTTTTATTATCCACCTCATCGGTAGTTTTATTAGCCAAAGACGTATATCCTCACGCTAAGGCGAATTTTGGATCTTTAAAGCTTCTAAGATTAAGGCTTGATTCACTTTCAATTTTGCATAGATTTTTTGGCCTTGTGGGGCTTCAAATTGTTTGCTTGATTTAGGTGAGCACTTGAAATCTTATTATTGGGTGAAGCTTTTGATTATTCGGGTGCCAATACTACAAAACCGTGACGCTGGCGATACCTTAATGTCTTCCAAATTTAATTACACGGAAGCTACTAGAAAAGACTAGAAACCCAACAATCCCAACTAAACCGCTAAGTCAATATTTATTAAGCAAAAAATATTTACATGCGAAGGGAGAATAAGCAAACAACGAGAACACATGAGTTTTTGAAAGAATACGAGTACTCTACGTTTAGAATAGTAACTTATAATTAACCCTATCATTTCTCGTCCTCATTTAAGAGACTTAGCCTAATGTGAAGTTAAGGCATCAAAGCTAAGTGCTCAACACGCACGGTCGAGTCAAAAATTACTCTTATTCTCGCCATCGGAAAACCTACATTTGTGTCTTCAAACACTTATAAAACATGAGAAAAATTTTAAAATTTGGCCATTTTTAGCCTTATTTTGCAACAAAACGATAAACAAAAAGATAAACTTTGGAAAGTGTGAAGGTTTGGAAAGGCAAGTATCTATTCACCCCCCCCATACTAAATGTTGATGCAAAAGTTGGGTGATCCTTGCTAGACCCGAATTAGGCTTAATTCGGGTTGGCTGGGCTCCGGCTCCTGCACCAAGTGAATCGTTTGGTTGGGATCCTGCACACTAAACAGCACGCGTTAGGCTTACCGTGGGAATGTTTCCCACGATTAGACTCCGGTGTGAGAGTAAGTAATCGATTTAGGGTTTATGTGAGTTAAGAGTATAAGACGTAATACCTTTGTGGAACCCTTGGGGGTTCCTTTTATAGGCAGTGGAACCCTAGTGGGCTACCACTTGATCCTTCGGCCCCAAGGAAAGGATAACTATCAGAATTAGAATAATTGTTATCTTCTAAACTTGGTAGTGAATATCCTCCTCCATTGGGATAAAGATATTCCTAGACAGAACATGATTCTGTCTAATCCTATGTCGGCCACACCGGGCTGTGGGCCACACACATGTGTGCGGTCACTGTTCATCCAAGCCCATAAGCCTAAATGACATTATTCCACCCATCTATGATGGGCCGGATACGGGTAGTACCCATGGGCCGGGTTCATGACCCGGCTGGGGACTATACGTCATCATGTCCCCCCAGTCTAGTTGTTACAACCATAGGCGTAACCTCTAGACTACCAAGAGGCTCCCTGGACGTACCAAGGAAAAAAATAGGGAATGATAAGTTGTCCAAGAATTTGTATTGGCCGCACGTGGCAACCTGACTTAGGAAGTTATTCCATCAGTATCTCAGCCGCATATGGCGACCGAAACAAATTAAATATAGCATTAAATGTCCAGTCTTACGTAAGAGCCGCATATCCCGACATTAATAACTATTCACCTGACATGTTGACTGACAAAAGTGTAGACAGTCAAAACCTTGAGCAGTGCAAACGTTTGAGTCAGAAGTGACCCGTGGGTCCCGCCTGACGTTTCACTTGCCACTTGCCCCCCTAACCACACGATCAAGAATAGTGGCAGACACGTGTCACACATCCAACAGGTCGTGACCCACGAGGCAACCCTATAAATAAGCCACCCCTACGGCTGTGTGAAACACACAGTTATAACCTCCATTGCTGCCATTAAAGCTTTCCTCTTAGCTCGAACCAATTACGCACGGATCCCTTCACACACAGGTTAGAACACCACGTCCTTACACTTTTATTTAGTAATGGCTCACAGAAACAACCCTACCATTGGATCCGTGCTGAATGTAATGACCCAAGACCAATTAAACCACTTCTGTACAAACTATTTCATCCCTACCAACCTACACCCCTCACTTCCTGGCGCCAGAGACCTCATAACTGAGGCTCCAGCGGGTAAGATTGGCTTGTACACTCGCCTCTTTGATGCGGCTAATTACCGCATTCCCCTCACCCATTTCCTTGTAAATCTGTTAGGATACTATGATGTACATATTAGTCAGCTCCACTGTATAGGTGCCTGTAAGATTAGTCAATTCGAGATCCTCTGCCGTGCTAGGAGAATCCCCCCAACCGTAGAATTATTCTGGCTCTTTTATGTTCCCAACATAGTAAACGGTTGGGTATCTTTTAAGAAACGATCCCCTAACAGTCCCCAATCGCACAATAAGCCAATGGATTCATTGAAAAACTGGTATGACCACTACTTTTTCATTGACGCAGTAGTATGGCCGGCCGATTATACCTTTAGAACTAGGATACCCCACGACCCCAAGCCGCACACAAGTACATACAATCCCCGACATTCCCAAGAATTAGATCTGAATAGGACCGGGTTCCATAGAAGTCTGCCCGAGTCATTTCTATGTTTGCTAGGGATTAGCCGCAATTATTTTGGCCCGTACAACAGGTATCCTGTGTTTTGGAGAAGGCAGGGTGAAGGTAGGCTAACATCCGTACACAAATAACTTATTCAATGATTTTATAAATGGCTAACATTTTTTGTTTTGTGTTGGGCAGAAATGAACTTCTTTGGACTCTTGCGCCAGGGCGACCCGAAGCTTGTACCGGAGGGTTCCCGTCCTCTCCGTGAGAATGAACGACCCCTTCTTGAGCATACCCGACACGTGACGGTTGCTCTCGAAGCCGTGCCAGATCCCCACTCGGACGATGAAGAGCATGGAGACAATGGTGGTGGTGATAACCGGATGCAGGAAGGAGGAGCCGGGCCCTCCTCACCACATAGGGAACAACAGGGAGATAATATTGACCTAACCACCTCCAGCCTCCGCCAGATGATGGGCGATGATGATGAAGAAGTATAACAAGTCAATCTGGAAGAAGAAGAAGAAGAGTGGAAGAAGAAGTCGAGGAGGAGACTGACGAAGCAACAGCTCAGCCCATCGCCAGGAATACCCATAAAAGAAACAAACGAGCAAGGAGAACTGCTTCGGTCGAGATTGGCGAACACAACGCCCCTGCCAAGAAACTTCGAGAAGACCACCCCTTGTACCAATCTGTTGGTAGTACTACCCAGGGTTCCGAGACTATCCGGGCCGCACATGTCGATCCCGTCACTCAGATTGCCCCCACCGCATCAGAATTAGCGAGAAATGACATGTAAGGCTCCATCCTAACACGTAAGAATGATAACTCCTTTTTGAAGTAACACTTAATATGTATCCACATGCTTGTTTTCACAGGGATGAACAAACTGGTGCCGCGCCTCCTCCTGATACTCAAATAGATAAGGGAAAAGGAAAAGAAGTGGAAAGAAACCCCATGCTGCATACAGCCGCCCAGAAGTCCGGCCCTGTTTTCGAAGAAGGTTCGCCCACGGCTTCCCAAGACCTCCCAGCGTCCGGCCCCCCTCAATCGTTCAATCCTGTATGGAATATCACAACTGCATCACGAATGAGGGACGCCGATGAATGCCGGGAGTACCTCAACAACTGCATTCCACCAGGTTTGGTGCGAGAGGTGAACGCGCTCAGCCATGCGGATTTGGCGGATGAGTATAATGGTGCCTTGGTACACCAAATGGCGATGGGCACCTCGATGAGGGTAAGGTTTGAAGCCGTACTTGGGCATGTTGAATCGTTTAAAAGAAAGGTTGGACGGAGGGAGAAGATGATCGTGGATAACGAAGCTCAAATTACAGACCTCCAATCCCAACTGGCTAGCGCCGAGGCGACCATAAAAAAGCAATCGGCTCGCGCGAATGAATACGACCAACAAGTGGCCAACCTTGAGTCACAACTAGATGCTACGACCACCAAGGTACATATCCGTGCTGCACAACCCATTTTCTAAAAGAAATATATTTTAACGTTTTATCTCTTATAGGTGGCCACGGCGGAAGCGTCTGCCCAGTCGTACTCCAGCCAGGTACACGTGCTTAACAAGAAACTAGAAGACGCGCACCTGGCCGTCCAAAGTATGGAGAAGGTACAAGGGGAGCTTGCTGATGAGAGGGTTGTCACACAAGAGCTGAAAGAGGCGTTTGCCCAAAAAGATTTGATGATTGATGCCCTCACCGCTGAGCGTGACGACGTGCTATGCCCCCAACTACTAGCGGCTATTGCCGGCCGTAGGTGGATGGTAGGGCATGGAGCACGCTTGGCCGTCATGAAAGTACTGGAGGCCCCTGAATTTGTGCAACAATTTGCAAACCTTGTGTCCGATGGCATTGACCATGGACGGCATGAGGGAATGGTTGAGGCCGTTGAGCTGATCAAGAAAGGGGAAAACTTTACCAATCATGCCTTCTTTAATCCTGAAGCCGCTAATAAGATGACTACTTCCATGGCCGCGATGCGGGATCTGCACTATCCATTCTTGGATGAGCTGGAGGCCACAAAAGATGCATCAAATATGGAAATCATGGAAAGGCTAAGTCTTAGTGCGTTCTCCCAAGGTGAGAGTCACTCCCGTGCTTCCTTCACTCCATCGCCCAGCCACCTGACGCTCCCCATATACGAGGACGTAACCAGGATCGTGCTTGATGAAGAACCCTTAAGTGTGGTGCTGGAGAGGAATGCGGCTCAAGCCCAGAAGCGGAAAGAAAGTGATGAGTGGTTGTCGTGTCTGGTCGAGGAACAAGTGGAAATGGGTAAGTTTTTCCCCCCTATGTAGGATGCTCCTACTTTATGATCCCTTTCAGACACTTTGGTTTGTAACCGCTGAATATTTGTTGTTTCTATTCGTCCGTGCATGTACACAGTTAACAACATTTGCATTTGTATGTAAGTCCGTGATTGACCACGACAATTTTGTGATCTATTTGGAAACTTGTGTATTTTGACTGTGTTAAATATTGTACCTCAATACTGCATGATATATCACGTCTTACACACAAAGAAAAATACATACAAGTCTATAATTTACTAGACATGCGACGTGCGTCTTTACTATGCGGAGCACTGTGTGACTACGGCATATGAAACTTACCCCAACGTCTTGTGAGTAAGGTGTCTAGTAAGGATACATGATCCGTGCGGCTGGGGTTGCATCCCTCTTACGCGGCAAGTTGAATTAGTAGGTTCACTTAATCCTCTTACCTCACCTGGAGGCGTATAGTACATGTACAGTAATTGAAAGAATGCATATGAATGAAACATGGCATATTATAATATAAGTAAAATTCATACGACTAACAAAAAATCTAAAAAATGATTTGCACGAAACAAGCCGTGGGGCTAGATAGGAACCACGGCATTTTATTAGAACGTTTACACTTTTGTTTGAACAATAATGACAAGTCCTAAAAAACAAGAAAGGAAACTAAACAAACATAAGAAAAACAAAATAGATAGACCGCATGGTTCTTTATTAAGACCGCATATAGCAAAGTACCCATGCGGAAGCCGTAGCTTTCAAAAATAGCACCTTTTGAGATTGGAAATGTTCCATGTGCGCTCTAGGTCGCGGCCATCCATGTCACGTAACTTGTACGCGCCTCGTCCCAAGGCTTCAGTGACTTCATACGGTCCTTCCCACTTAGGGCCCAGCTTTCCTGTATTCTCCGCTCGACTTGCTTCGTTAGCACGATAGACGTAGTCTCCCGGTCGAAAAGAAACACCCTTGACCTTGGCGTCATAATAAGCCTTCATCTTAGCCTTGGACTTAGCCTCATTGATGGCTGCTATTTCCCTTTTTTCTTCCAACAGATCCAGGTTGATTCACAGCTGTTCATCGTTCGTGACGACATTAACCTCCGCCGTGCGGATGGTAGGCATTCCTATTTCTGCTGGAATAACAGCTTCAGTGCCGTAAGCCAATGCAAATGGAGTATCTCCGTTGGCTGTTTTGATCATAGTTCTATGCGCCCATAGCACATGTGATAACTCATCGACCCATTTGCCACTTCGCTCATCCAGACGCGCCTTGATGCCATTCCCCAAGCTTCTATTTGCCCGTTCGACAAGGCCATTTGTCTGTGGGTGCTTAACAGATGCGAAGCGCCGCTTGATGTTCAATGATGCACACCAATCTTTGAATGGGTTGTCTGTGAACTGCTTGCCGTTGTCCGAGATGATTTCTCCTGGTAGACCAAAACGGCACACAATATGTTCCCAAACAAACTTCTTAACTTGTTTGCCTGTGATAGACTTGACTGCCCTGGCCTCTATCCATCGTGTAAAGTAGTCCATCGCAACAATCAGGAATTTAACTCCCCCCGCAGCTACAGGAAATGGTCCTTCAATGTCGATTCCCCACTTATAGAATGGCCATGGGGACGTGATAGGTGTAAGCTCCTGTTGCGGGTGCCGCGGCACTGGCCTATGCACTTGGCAATCACTACACTTGCGAATCATGTCGCGCGCGTCTCTGTGCATGGTAGGCCAATAGTATCCTGTCCGTAAGGCTCTAGCTACCACGGACCGTGGACCTGCATGCATGCCGCACAATCCTTCATGTATGTCACTGATTACGTATGCGGCTTGACGTGGTCCCACACACCGCAACCATGGCTGCAAGAAAGAGCGCTTGTAGAGGATGCCTTCTCGAAGTTCGAAATGCTGCGACTTCCTTCTGATGCGCCGTGATGCTTTTTCCTCGTCTGGAAGAGTCTCACTAGTCAAATAGTTGATAATCGGGGTCATCCATGTAGGTCCATCCTCCTCGACTATAGCAGCAACCTCCCCTTCCGTTATAGATTTCTCCTTGAGTATTTCCACCAAGACTTGTTTAGACAAGTGAGCGAAGCTTGTGGATGCGATCTTGCTAAGAGCATCCGCCTTCTTGTTCTCGCCCCTTGACACCTGCTTGATGGAAAACTTACTGAAAGTCGCGATTAGCGACTTGACTTTTTCCAAGTACCTGACCATGTTGTCCTCCTTAGCCACATATCCACCTAGAATATGGTTCGCGACAAGCCGTGAGTCCACGTAGGCCTCAAGGTTGCGGACTCCCATTCTAGCGGCGATTTTTAAACCCGCAATTAATGCTTCATATTCCGCTTCGTTGTTAGTGGCCGTGAACTCAAAACGGAGGGCGTACGTGAATTCCATTCCTTCTGGATTTGTGAGGATGAGTCCAGCTCCGGAGCCGTCCGTACACGAAGATCCATCCGTGAACAACACCCATGGTTCTGTTGGAGTATCGTCTTGCTTAACGATTGGCCCTTCCTCATCTGGCTTCTCGATTAGGAAATCCGCCAAGATCTGGCCTTTCACAGCCGTCCTTGGCCTATAAGATATATTGTGCTCCCCCAATAAGATGCTCCATTTCTGTAGCCTCCCTGCCACGTCCGGTCTAGAAATAACCTGCTTGATTGGCTGATCCGTAATGACTACAATTGGGTGCGCCTGAAAGTACCGGCGCAACCGCTTTGCAGCAAACACTAGTGCTAACACCAATTTTTCAATAGAGGAGTAACTCGGCTCCGGCCCTTGTAGTGTTCTACTTATAAAGTAGACCGGAGTTTGCACTGTATCCCTATCTGTCATAAGTACCGCGCTTATTGCGCCATGAGTGGCTGAGAGATACATAATGAGTTCCTCCTTTGGCCGGGGAGCTACTAGCATAGGGAGGGATGCAAGATGCTGCTTGAGTTGGCCGAAAGCTTCTTCGGCTTCCTTCGTCCACCGGAAGTCTCCCTTCCTAATGCACTTCTTGAGTGTCTTAAATAGGGGTAATGATTTCTCTGCGGATTTAGATAGGAACCTATTCAGCCCGGCTAGCTTCCCATTTAATGATTGCACCTCCTTCCGTGTCTGAGGGGATGGCAGTTGTATCACTGCGTCCGTCTTCTCTGGGCAAGGTTTGATGCCGTTTGGATCAATCAAATATCCAAGGAACATTCCCTCCGTTGCCCTAAACGTACATTTCTTTGGATTTAACTTCATGTTAATCCTTCTCAGTGTGTCGAATGTCTCTTGGACATCCCGGAGGAGTGCCTCCTCCGTGTGACTTTTTATAACCAAGTCATCAACATAGACTTCCAAGTTGTGGCCTATATGTGATTCAAAAGCTTTGTCCACCAACCGTTGATATGTAGCACCGGCGTTCTTCAGTCCAAACGGCATTTTCGTATAGCAATATACGCCCTGGCTCGTATGGAACGCCGTTTTTTCTGCATCCTCCTCCGCCATCTGGATCTGGTGATACCCTTTATATGTGTCCAAGAAGCATTTAAAAGGATACCCACATAGGGACTCCACCTTCCAGTCGATTTCCGGTAACGGGTAACAGTCCTGTGGGCAGGCCTTGTTTAGATCCGTAAAATCCACACACATGCGCCAACTTCCGTCATGTTTCTTGACCATGACCGGATTGGATAACCACTCGTGGTAGTATACCTCGTGCATGATGCCTGCATCCACTAGTTTCCGTACTTCCTCCAATATCACTTGGCTGCGCTCAGGCGCCTGGCCGCGCTTTTTTTGCTTGATGGGTTGGTACCCTTGGCGGATCTGGAGCTTATGCTCTGCTATCGCAAGTGGCACGCCTGTCATATGCTTTGGCTCCCATGCGAATATATCCAGGTTTGAACTTAAAAGAGAGCACATGGCCCTTTTTCCGCTATCCGAGAGTGCCCCTCCTATGGATACCTACTGTTCCGGATAGTCAGGGTGAATGGCTACCTTCCAATTGGGAGGTGGTGATCCATCCTTGGGTGGAACAGGTGGAGCCGATGTTGTCATGGTGTGACACTCGGATGCCGGTACGATTGTGTTGTAAATGGTAACAATTCCCCCCTCAACAGGGAATTTGATCATTCCGTGCGCCGTGGAGGGTACCGCCCGTATAGCCAAAATGCCTGGTCTGCCTATGATCCCATTGTACGGAGAGTGTGAGCGTATCACCATGAAGTTCATCCACGCCGTAGTGGAATGTTCCTCATTCCCAATGGTTACAAGCAAACGTAGTTGCCCTATCGGCCAGATAGTGTCTCCACTAAAGCCAGTAAGCGGCGACGTGGCCGGTACTAATTGGCTTCTTATTTCTGGGCATAACTGCACGAAACAGTGTTCATACAGTACCTCTGCTGACGATCCTCCATCCACATACATGCGACGAACATTGTGTGTTCCAATGCTTATCTCAATAGTGAGAGGCGCATCAATCACATCGCTTGCTGTGATGGGGGGGAATGAGATTTCCCTGCCGCGTGAAAATTTTTGGCCAACTTTCTGCCTCGTGCGACGCTGTCTGGATTGGATCATGTATATAGTCGAAGGTTTGTCCTTTTGGGGATCCTTCTTATCATACTTCTTGTTGTCTTTTCCATCCTTCCAATCCTTAACTAAGTGCTTGAGTTTACCTGATTTGATCAGTGACTCAATGTGCTTCTTGAGCTGGATACACTCCTCCGTACCATGGCCTTTGTCATTATGGAACTCGCAGAAGCGACTTCCTTGCCGACGTTCTGGCGGAGTTGTCATTGGGGGAGGCCTTGGAAAGTTTGCCCCTTCCGTCAACAAGATCTCCCGGTAGGACATCTTAAGGGGGGTAAACTTATCATCCGGCCGTCCTCCTTTGTTCTGGCTCTTATAGTCCGAGCCCTTGCTACTGTTCTGATTGCCTTGGCCGCCCGACTGTCTCCGAGACTGGTCGTTTGACCGGTACCCATTTCCTCTGGATGGGTAAGCCGCGGCAACCGCCGTTTCTCCTTCTATGAAATTTCCGACCCTTTCCATGAGGTCATCATATCTCTCTGGACGCTTGTCATTGAGGCGCCTGATCAATTCCCTGTCTGTTATGGCGTGCATGTAGTCAGAGATTTTCAGGAGCTCCGGCATTGTTCTTGTGCGCGTGCACTCATCATTGAAGCGTTCAGTGAAGGCTTCTATGGACTCCCCCGGCCGTTGTTTGACAGTTGCCAATGAGACCGGATCCCTATTATACTTCTTCCTCTGGGTATAATTGTTCTCGAACGCAGTGCGTAGTTCCGTGAAACTATCAATGCTCCATGGAGGGAGTGCCTCAAACCAGTCACGGGCATTTCCGATTAAATTCGAATTGAACATTTGGCACCATATAGGCATGGGCCATCGCTCAATTTTAGCCTGCGTATCAAATATTTTAAGGTGATCAACCGGATCACCAGATCCATCATAAGTCTTGATACACGCCGGCATGCGACGTTTGGTGTCCTCAGAATAGTTCCGTATGCGGAGGGTGAACGGGTCTTCCCTGGGATCCGCCCATGGCCGGGTGAGCCTAGGGTCATCCCATGGTTCACACCATGGACGCGAAAGATCCTCCGCTTCTGCGTCTCGATAATAAGGACCACCATAATACTCATCATTGTTTGGTGGTGGTGGAGGGGTGCGCCTAGGTCGGCGACGCTTAGGCGGATGGTCATCTGAGTCCTCCCCTGACGGGTCTGGAGACGGTGGTGGTGCCCCATCCTTTGGGTAGGGACCACTTTTTTGGAATGAACCGGAAGACTTCTTCCCAGTGTTCATCCTGTCCCACACGCTTGGGCGACGAGCGGTTCTGGCCAAGTCTCGATCTGGCCGCTCGGGTGAGCCATCAGACTTATCTCCTCCTTCCCGAGACTGCATTAGTTCCTGTATGAGGCGATCTCCTATGCGCTCAAACACATTCCTGGGTTGAGGGGTTTCCTCAAAGATGCTCTGCTCCCGAGGCCGAGCTCTCCTTTTCCTCTGATTTTGGGAAGAGGTGATTGGTCCGGTGTCACCAAAGTTGAGTCTGGATTGGAGGTTCCTCCCCAGATTCAATCTTGACCCGATCCCTGAGACGATCCTATCAAAGTTCTGCGTGAGAACTCGAGTACGATCCTCCTCGCTGAGTGGTAGGACGCGGCTCCTTGTTAGGAGGGTTGGACGCACTCCCTGGGTTCGGATTGTCCAGGGTGGAAGTAGGTGGGGGTGTCATGGAGATCGTGCTCGTCACCCCCAAGGGCTGGAAGCCGCCACGGTTACTAGGTCCGCCTGCAAGGCGGCTAGGTGATTGATTGGGGATGAGTATCCCTTCCCCTTGAGACTTCCGATTTCCAGGATTCGTATTCCTGGGATTGGCTGGCTGATGCCCATTCGTCATTGGAGATTCAGAATGAGGTTTTGTTCTAGCTTAGTCTAATGGGTCCCACGGATGGCGCCAACTTGTTGATGCAAAAGTTGGGTGATCCTTGCTAGACCCGAATTAGGCTTAATTCGGGTTGGCTGGGCTCCGGCTCCTGCACCAAGTGAATCGTTTGGTTGGGATCCTGCACACTAAACAGCACGCGTTAGGCTTACCGTGGGAATGTTTCCCACGATTAGACTCCAGCGTGAGAGTAAGTAATCGATTTAAGGGTTTATGTGAGTTAAGAGTATAAGACGTAATACCTTTGTGGAACCCTTGGGGGTTCCTTTTATAGGCAGTGGAACCCTAGTGGGCTACCACTTGATCCTTCGGCCCCAAGGAAAGGATAACTATCAGAATTAGAATAATTGTTATCTTCTAAACTTGGTAGTGAATATCCTCCTCCATTGGGATAAAGATATTCCTAGACAGAACATGATTCTGTCTAATCATATGTCGGCCACACCGGGCCGTGGGCCGCACACATGTGTGCGGTCATTGTTCATCCAAGCCCATAAGCCTAAATGACATTATTCCACCCATCTATGATGGGCCGGATACGGGTAGTACCCATGGGCCGGGTTCATGACCCGGCTGGGGACTATACGTCATCACTAAAGTTAAACATTGTCCTCAATGTTTTGAGTCTATGGGTGCAAACACCCCCATACTAGAGACGTAGTCGAATGCCTAATCTAGCATGGAAAGGGTGTAACCATTAAATTTAAAGCCGTTTATGAAGTGTGCTATGAACCTAAGGTTAGAACATCAAAAGGATATATCATGGATATTGAGAAAGTCTTCAAAGCAAACGATCGAGTGCTCCTATAAAACGAACACGAGAGGCTCCAATCGTAAAGATCATGATCATCTAAAGTTCACAATTCGTAAACAACCATGGAACAAAGGTTGGAAGGGCACAAATCCCCACACGTTACTACATTAGAAAGCGATAATATGTACATAGGATAAGCATAGGACTCCCTCACGAGGCACCTCGTTTTTTATTACCGAGTCATGAGCTCGACTCGATCCCCTCAATGCTAATTATCATTGGGGAAGGTGACTTGGTCGAGGTAGTTCAAGGATGGAACTTCCCCGCCAAAGTAGTGCTTCAACCTATGTCCATTTACCTTGAAATTGGGGCCATCATTTTGAGCTAGCTCGATGGTCCCATGCGGAAAAACTTGAGTCACGGTGAATGGACCGGACCAACGGGATTTCAACTTACCGGAAAAGATTTTCAAGCGAGAATTAAAAAGCAAAACTTGATCCCCAATGTTAAAAACCCGGTTTTTAATTTTAGAATCATGCAACTTTTTAGTTTTTTCTTTATAAATCAATGAATTTTCATAAGCAATGTCCCTCAATTCATCCATTTCATTTAATTGCATTTTCCGGTGTTTTCTCGCGGTCTCCATATCATCATTACAATGCTTTAGGGCCCAATAAGCCTTGTGTTCCAATTCGATTGGCAAATGACATTTTTTTCCATACACAAGCTTATAGGGAGTGCACCCAATGGGTGTCTTATGAGCGGTCCTAAAGGCCCATAAAGCATCGTCCAACTTATCCGACCAAGATTGTCGGTTTTCCCCAACGGATCTCTCCAAGATCCTTTTCAACACTCGGTTTGAAACCTCGACTTGCCCACTCGTTTGTGGGTGATAAGTCGTAGAAAGCCGATGTGTAACCCCATATTTCCTTAGGACTCTTTCGAATTGGTCGTTACAAAAATGGGTTCCACGATCGCTTATGATCGCACGAGGGGTTCCAAACCGAGAAAACAAGCTTTTCAAAAACTTGACTACCACACGAGCATCATTGGTGGGCAAAGCCTTAGCTTCCACCCACTTAGATAGGTAGTCAACCGCAACGAGGATGTACTTATTACCACGAGATGATGGGAACGGCCCCATAAAGTCTATGCCCCAAACGTCAATGATCTCACATACTTGGATGATATTCTGTGGCATTTCATCTTTTTGTGAGGCTTTTCCTTGTCGTTGGCATGAGTCACATGACTTCACAAGATCTTGTGCATCTCGGTAAATAGTAGGCCAAAAGAAGCCGGCAACAAACACCTTCTTAGCCGTGAGATTAGCACCGTGGTGACCACCCGTGGGTCCCTCATGGCAAGCTCTAAGGATCTTAGAAGCTTCCAAATACACAACGTCGGATGATTTGATCCGCACAAGTTCGAAACAAGTAAGGGTCGTTCCAAAAGTAGAACTTGACGTCACGAAAGAATTTTCGTTTTTCTTGAGTCGTCATAGCCTTGATGATGAAGTTCCCCGCATGGTAATTTGCAAAGTCCACAAACCATGGGGTGGAAGAATCAAGCTTGGAATTCACTACACCAAGTTTCTCAAGCGGAAATGTTTCGGTGATTTCCTTGGGCTCGTAAACACTTTGGTGAGGATCTTCCAAACGAGAAAGATGATCGACCGCTAGATTTCGGCTCCTTTTTTGTCAACACTTTTGTGATCAAAATCTTGAAGGAGGAGAATCCAACGAAGTAATCTTGGCTTTGCATCTTGTTTAGCCATAAGATACTTGATAGCCGAATGATCCGTATACACTATGCATTTCGTCAAGACGAGATAAGGTCGAAATTTCTCAAATGCATACACCACGGCAAGGAACTCCTTCTTCGTTGTAGTGTATTTAAGTTGAGCCTCGGTCATCGTCTTGCTAGCATAGTGAATAGGCAAGAAGTGCTTTTCATGACGTTGCCCCAATACGACCCCAATAGCGTGATCACTAGCATCACACATGAGCTCAAAGGGGAGGTTCCAATTGGGAGAAACAAGAATGGGAGCTTCGGTAAGTTTCCTCTTAAGGATTTCAAAGGCTCGTACACAATCTTCGTCGAAGACAAAACGTGCCTCTTTTTCAAGAAGATGTGTAATGGGTCGAGAGATCTTTGAAAAATCCTTGATGAATCGACGATAAAAGCCCGCGTGGCCTAGGAAACTCCTAACTCCTAACTCCCTTATCGGTTTTGGGATGAGGTAATTTGGCGATGACGTCTACCTTAGCTTGATCTACCTCAATCCCCGCTTTCGAAACCTTGTGCCCTAAGACGATTCCACTCTTAACCATAAAATGACACTTTTTCCAATTGAGCACAAGGTTGGTTTCCTCACAACGTTTCAACATTCTCTCAAGATTCGACAAACACGAAGTGAACGAATTACCAAACACGGAAAAGTCATCCATGAAGACTTCCATCGTCTTCTCGATCATGTTATGAAAAATAGCCATCATGCACCTTTGAAAGGTTCCCGGTACATTGCAAAGTCCGAATGGCATTCTACGATAGGCAAACGTTCCATATGGACACGTAAACGTAGTTTTTTCTTGATCACGAGGATCGATGGGAATTTGGAAGTAACCGGAAAAACCATCTAAAAAGCAATAGAAATCGTTTCCCGCAAGACGCTCCAACATTTGGTCCATGAAGGGCAAGGGAAAATGGTCTTTTCGAGTGGCTTCATTCAACTTACGATAGTCAATGCACACTCTCCATCCGGTCACGAGTCTAGTGGGAATTATCTCGTTGGCATAGTTTGGCACAACGGTCATTCCTCCCTTTTTAGGGACACAATGGATAGGACTCACCCAAGGGCTATCGGAAATAGGGTAAATCATTCCCGCGTCAAGGAGTTTAAGGACTTCCTTTTTGAGGACGTCGTGAGTTTTGGGGTTCACCCTCCTTTGACATTGGATTGCGGGCTTGTAATCCTCCTCCATTAAGATTTTGTGGGTACAAAACTTGGGATCGATTCCCTTAATGTCGGATAACTTCCACGCAATTGCCCCTTTGTGATCCTTTAGAATATCGACAAGTGCGGTTTTTTCATCATTCAAAAGTTCCTTCGCAATAATAACCGGCAACTTGTCGCCCTCCTCCAAATAGACATATTCGAGATGAGGGGGTAAATCTTTCAACTCGAGGATAGGTGGTTCCTTAAGTGAAGATTTGGGCTCGATACTCATAACCGCCTCGGGTGGAGGAAATGGGAAATCGTTAAGAAAATCCTTGATAATCGAGAAGTCCTCATCGTTGTCGAGGTCTTAGTTACAAGTACGTGGAACATTGAATTCTTCCAACGTAAAACTACCACCTTCAAATGGAGTGAAGGTTGATGTCGAATTATCAAGAATTGGATCTGACATAGTGGGATTGCCACTAGTTTCTTCATCACCAAAACCTAGAACTTCTTGTGAAAATTCCTCGCAAACCACGTCGATCATATCAACGAGGTTTATGGTTGCAACGGAATAAACATGAGAAATTTGAGAGTTTTGAGTTGCCTTTATAACAAGTTCCTCGTCGTTGAAACGTAAGGTGATCTTTCTAGCATGAACATCGATCAAAGCCATAGAGGTATCTGAAAACAAACGACCTAAAATGAGAGGAACTTGAGGATCCGTGGGGATATCAACAACGATAAAGTATACGGGATAGTAGAACTTCCCCACTTTCAAAAAAACGTCTTCCGCCAATCCACATGCGGGAATCGTGGAATGGTCGGCCAAATCGATAGACATTAGTGAAGGAGTAAGATTAGGAAGATTGAGCGACTTGAAGATTGCAAGTGGCATCAATTTAATGCTAGCACCAAGATCGGCCAAGGCGAAGCATTCCTCCATATCTTGGATTGCACAAGGGATAAAAAATTTACCGGGATCGTCCACTTTTTGAGGTATGCGATTAAGATAAACCGACGAACAACTAGACAATTGGTGCAATTTCTCCTTGTTGTTCAACATACTCTTAAAGTTAGCGGCAAATCGAGGCATCATGACCAAAGCATCGGCGAAACTCACATTAAAGTGCAAATCACGAAACATTTTCATAAAAAGCTCAAATTGATAATTGTCGCGCTCTTGACGTTTCTCCTTTCTAAGTCTCGATGGATAGGGCAAAGGTGGTGTGGGTTGAGGCATAGTAGGCATAGCCTTTGGAATCTTGGGTTCCAATGTTGGTAAAGGGTCAACCGTAGGTGTGGCATGAGCGGTACTTCGTGGGATTGGGACATGCTCCTTTTGGACCACCACCTCGGGTTCTTCCTCAATTGCTTCCTCCGTAGGAGCAATTGGTTGAGGAGTCGGTTCCTTAAGTTTCTTAACACTACGTGTGGTAATCACTTTCATCTCACCCTTAGGGTTTGATACGGTGTTGCTAGGAAGTCTATTCGAAGACGGTTTACACATAATTGCCTCAAACATAGATGAGATTTTATCTTCAAACTTGGATTGCCTCTTCTCGGCTTTGACCATTCTTGTTTAATATCATGTTTCCCTTGTTCCATTTTTTGTTAGTTTTGTTGTAACCTAGTTACGGTTCCTTCCATCTTGTTGGTATGGATCTTAAGTTCATTAGCTAACTCATTTTTCAACTCTTTCTTCAAGTCGTTCTTAAACTCGGATCTTAGGCTAATGATTTCTCTTTGAATATTGTCAAACCTAGCATCATTCGCATTAGCATATTCAACAAATTCATTTGGAAGATCTTTCAACGTTTGCAAACCTTTGTTGTTGTTTTGAAAATCATTTTGATTTTTGTTTGAAACTTGATTATTAGCCCCTTGATTACCATTGTTTCCTTTGTTGATATTGTTTTTGAAACCAACTTGATTGTTGCGATAGTTGTTGTTTGCATTTTGATTTGAACCAAAACCCGGTGGAGTCAATTGATTAGAGCGGGTAACTTGACCGTTCTGGTTGTAATTTCCCGTGGCCGCGTAGGCACTCGAAGTGTTACCACCGTTGGTAATGCACTCGGAGAAATCATGACTTCCACCACAATACATGCACAAAACCTCAACCTCTTTAGCCGTAGCGGGAGCACTTGGTTCACCAACTTTAAACTCAATCAAAAGTCCTTTAAGCTTATCAAAAATCTTGTTTTCCAAGTTCGCCTCAATTTTGCAAGCATCGATGGTAGTAGACAAAGAAGGTGAAGCCGAAGACGAAGCCTTACGAACACTAGACGTGCTACGAGGACTATACACCTTAGATCTATTCTCAATTATCACCAAAGCATCCTCAACCGTTTTACACAAAAAGTTACCACCCGCGGCGGCATTTAAATAATCCCTTTCATGATCATTAAGTCCATTGTAAAACGTGTCAATTTGATGCAAGTCAGAAAAACCGTGATGAGGACATTCATGTAACATTTCCTTAAACCTATTCCAAGCCGTTGAAAAACTTCCATTAAACTCTTGTGAAAATTTTGAAATCTCGTTTTTCAAGTGCGTAGTCTTAGAGGGCGGAAAAAATTGGTTCACAAACTTAGACACGAGATCCTTCCACGTCAATATAGAATTAGGTGGCTCTTTCTCTAACCAAATTTTTGCGGGCCCCGCTAAGGAATACGGAAAAAGCATCATCTTAATCGAGTCATTCGAGACATCCTTAAACTTGGAAGTGGCGGTAAGACGATTGAATTGGCGGATATGGTTGTGTGGATTGTCCTTCTCATCACCATGAAATTTGTTGTTTTGGATCATCGACAACAAACCCGTTTTCACCTCAAAATTCTCCGCAAGGATAGCGGGAATCACAATAGCCTCTCCATAACCCTCGGTGGGTGCTTGAAGTAACTCCATCATAGTTCGATTCGCCATGGTTGGTGCTTCTCTTACAATGGGTTCGTCAATAGGAGACTCCTCACTAGAAAGATTGGGAGTGGGAGTTTTGTTCTTTCGTTTACGTGCACGTCTTGCTTGATTACGAGTTAGCATAAACGTCACGTACAACGAGGGGATGAGCAAAGAAGATTCTTTTTGGTGTTTTGTATTATTCAATTTTTTTGTGGTTTTTGATTGTATTAACCTTTTTGGATTTTGGTGAATGTATTAAGTAGACACAAATCTACAAATCTCCTCTTTAATCAAATCTCTTGATTAAAGAAGCCTCTAGGAATGAAAACGATCACGTGAAGTGAATGCCTTCGATGACTTTAGAACGTTGGTGGAACACCAAAACGTTCAAGAGGGTTTAATCAATGAAACCAAGAAAATATATATGATACTTAGTAACACTTTGGGCGACAAAACTCTCGATTAGCTCTCAAAATCAAATACTCACAAGCAAGCGGGGAAACGAGGCGGCGCGAAGCACTTAAGAGCCTTTTTCCTTAGGATATATTTTATAATATCCGCCTTATACCCACCTTATAGTTTGTATTTTTCAAGATTGAGCTTCACGAAAGTATTTATCTATTTTTGCCTTTTTCTTTGGTTTGAGATTCGAATACAATGATTGGGTAATGACCTCCCAAGTCAAGGTTGTGATTTCTCACGTATTTGGAGTACTTGTGATTTTTTTGTTCTACGTATACAATATAGTAATAGTATTCACACAAAAATCAAAAACCGATAATACGTATTAGTAGAGTGCTACTAATACAAATACTATTTTGGTTAGTATATAAAAACAACAATTCCAAATTAAAACACAACACGCCTCCCCGGCAGCGGCGCCAAAATGATAATTGTAAATTAGCACTTGTTTAGGAAAACAAGGCAATTAGGGCAAGTGTTAACAAGTAGTTTAGGAAAACCACAAGTTATGACCCTAAAATGGGATCGTTCTCAAGGAGGCTAGTGTGTTATGAGTGTAATGATTTGGATTAACTTTGTGATTATATTTGTGAGAAATAAAAATAGAAATGGGATAAGAAGAGAAAGACGGTTACGATGTCGTATTAAACTAAGACAAAAAAGGTGTACACGTAAAACCGTAAAAAGCACTAAAATTAAAATTTTACCCTAAAAATTCCTAAAAATTGCTAAAAATTCCACAAAAAGATTATAAGAGTTTACAAAAAATCCAAACTTGCCAAAACCTTTTAATTAATTAAATAATGACTTTTTAATGCTAATTAAAGCCCTAAAAATCAATATTAACTATTAAAAAGTCCAAAACAAGATTTTAAAGTTTGTATACCTTTAAAATAACCTAATTAAGCTAACAAGTATTTTACAAATTTTTAAAACCACTAAAAACTATTTTTAAACAATTAAAAACTATTAAAATCAATTAAAACTTAAAATAATTCTAGAAAATAATTAAAAGACCCTAAAAATAATTGGAAAGTTGCAAAATTCCTAATTAAGTGTCTACAATCTAGGAAAAATATAAAAACTTAGAAAATCATACTTTTAATTTTTAACAATAAAATAATATTAAAATATTATTAAAAATCCAAAAATCATAAAAAATTCTAAAAAGTTGCAAACTAGCTTAATTTAACCTAGATAACTCAGAAATGAACTTGAAATTACCTAACTACCCTTAATGGGCCTAGAAAATGGGCTAAACCCAAAACAGATCCATATTGGGCCAAATTTGAGCCCAATATAAAAAGTTGGTCCAAATAAGCCCAAAAAGCACTACTTGACTCAAAATTTGATTTTAAACAACTTTTTCCAAAGGCCCAAAAGCTAAAAGTGTGAAATAAGTTAGCTTATACCAAACAGCTTATTCTTAATGGGCTTTTTGGCCCATTAAGCTATAAGCCAATGCCATAAGCTCAAATTAGACACACAAGCTTCTTTTGTCCTAAATAAGACTTCTGTAAAAATAAATTTGAAATAAGCCCAAGGAATAAGCGTGAAAATGCAATAAGCAATCTACAGAAAACGACAAAATAGTCGTTTTTGAGTTCTAGGCCACCCCAAAAGCTGATTCAAGTTTCTAAAGCTTTCAAATGACATAATTAAGCAAAATCAACAAAAAGTTTTCAAATAAGTTGACTCAATAAGCTGGAAAGAGCAAATAAGCACTTATGAAAAAGTCAAATAAGTTGGTTTTCTAGCAAAAAGTCAAAGTCAAAGTCCAATAAGCTCCAGTCTAATCAAATGGGTCAAATAATGAAGATCTATCACAAAAATAAGTTGTTACAGGTCTGGATAAGCTAGAATAGCTTTTTGATAAGCTGATGACAAAATAACACTAGCAGGGGCTAGTTTTGGGCGTTGAGCAGTGGAAACTTTTTCCACTGCTTGACTTGTTTGACTTTTTGTCTTTAGTGAACTTTTTTGATATTCAGATTACACAAAGGCACCCAAATGATCTTTGGATCAAAAGGAGTCAATAGCAATAAAAATATCACAACCACAATCACCCAATTGATACAGTTTAATCAATAAAGCACCAGATCAAGCACAGACATGAACAAATAAGCAGAACAGGTTCAATAAGCACTTAGAGCAATATTCAGCCAGCCAAACTCAACCAAATGCATACACAAGCTATTATAAACTCAAATGAACAAGTCTAAACAGGTTTCATGCAATGATTCAAAGTATTAAGCAAGATTCAAGTACCTTAAGTTACTGATGAACAAAAGAACATGCAGTTTTACACTTTGCTGATGTATTTGACCAATAAGCCAGATTCAAACCTCAAGATCTATCAAATAAGTTATAATAATGATGTTTTAACAACTTCCAACCCTAAGCATGCACAAATACTAGATTTCACCAAAATCTTAGGTCAAAAATAGTTAAACTCATCAAGTTATAGCAGATTGTTTGATTTGAAGTTTCAAACCCAAAAACTTGCAGCAAAACACCCTCAACCAAGCATATATCAGATATAGAGCACAAACACAAACTTGCCACAACACAATACCAAGATTCAAGCTTAAACAGGTAGTCCCAAACACCCCTTTATCTTTTCAAATCAAATTTTAAACAAGAAAAAGTGTGAGTCAGTTTACCCAATGATCAATCTAGCATATAAACAACATTATCATGCAAGACTAAGCAGATTTAAGCCAAGAAAACAACAAGAACAGCAGTAGAGCACAAATCCACAAAAAATCCAATTTTTTATCAGATTTTTAAGGTTTCTAGACAAACCTCATGGATGTACATCCACACCCACGAATTTATGAGCTTATGTGCTAGCTAGAACAAGCACAAGCTTCCAAGAACAACCCTGCTAAGAATCAACAAGGTTAGAAGCAAAAATCAAAAACAGAAAGGTGACTTTTGGAAAATAAACTTGATTGATGCAACCTTGTTACCCCACACTTGATTATCCCCAAGTTATAAGCCTCACCACACCTTAATATCACAATTAGGATGCTATGATCAGCCCTATAACCCAAGAATTCCAAGGTTGAAACAAGAACTTAGCAAAATATAAAATTTTGATCCAATGTGTAATTTCTTACACAAGGTTTGAAAAACGTTTTAGGGTCCAATTACAGTTAACAAATATCATAAACAAGCTCAAAATAAAGTGGCACTTGGTCTTTCTTCAACAAAACTCAACACACTTTCATAAATTGAAAAGAGGATTTACAAGTAGTTGAACAAGGAAAAACTAAAAGCAGGTAAATGAGAGACCCTATGTGCCTTTATATAGGCATACAATGTATCTAGAAATGCAAAGGAAAATGTAAACCCTAGCTTTGAACTTCCAAAAATGACCTTGAAGCTTGTTTGAATTCTAGTGAATCATGTGACTTCTTTTTGTTGTTTAGTGATAGCTGGTAAGTGAAAAGGTGATCCAAAGGCTTGTAACAAGCTTAGGATGTAAGCACAATTGTGGGACGTTGGATGACTGGTTCTTCTTGTCTTCTTCCTCAAACGTGTAGCAGGGGAGGTCCCATGTGGACACGTGAATGATGTGATGACCAATATTAAGGTTGGGTTGTGATTAGGGTCACCTTAATCATCAATCTGCACAATTCAGGGGTTTAATTTTTTGTAATTAACAAAAGCCCAAATGTGTTCTTGGAGTAAATAGTGCCTTGTTTGATTCGGATTAAGGAGTGATTAATTTTAAAAAGTTGTTAATGGCGCCAAGGATTAAAAATAAATAAACTGGTGAGTGGATTGCTTAGGTGGAGGAATGGTGGATTGTGATTGGTTGTGGAGTGGTAGTGGGACACATGGCAGCCCACCATTAGTCTAGGTATCTTCCTTGTCTGGCCATATTTAACCCCTTAACTTTCCATTTCCTTTCATTTTGTAAATAAGGCACAAAAATCTGGATCCCTTTGTTATTAAAGTTTAACTTTTCACACTTTTGCCCCAAATACATTTCCAAAGTATTTTCAGGGGTAATTCTTGCCATTTTGTGATTCTTGAAGGGCTGATTTGGTGATTTCTTCAATGGTAATGGTCTTGACTTGTATGATTGGCATTTTGGAGGACTGAAATTGCCAAGTCTTGTTTGATGAGGGACCATTCTTGCCAAATGTTGAAAGTCAAGGGTCCTTTTTGTAATTTTGGGATTTTCAAAGGACCAAACTTGTAATTATGAAGATACAAGGGTATAAAGTGTCAATTATTCCATATTGGAGGACCCTTCTTCATAATTCTTCAAATCTTCAAGGTTTTCTTGGGAAAATTCTTCATTTGGGCTTGGTTCATTGTGCGGCTTCGTTTCCTGTGTTCGTTTTTGCATGATTCTTGTGATCTTTTGTCATTTTCTCAATATTCGTACCTAAATTACACAAGCAAAAAACACAAGCATATATATGGGTATTTTGATGATATATAATGCATTTTAATCCCTTTTTGGACGATGAGACTATGTATAAAAGCAGTCTCATCTCTCCCCCATACTAAACCATTGCCGTGCCCTCACACAATGCTAGAATAAAGTATCGTAGCATCTCCAAAATTCATTTTTATTCACTTTATTGAATGATAAACTAGCTACACTACTACTATTTCTACTACTACTTGTGTTTTAGACATAATGTATGATTTTCATCGCAAAATGGGACGTTTAGGTTCATAGAATAAGAACACGTGAATGCTTCGTTAGAAATAATTTCATCGTCCTTGTTTTTCACCCCAATTCCATGCCAAGCGTGCAACTAGATCATTGTCATTATAAGTTAGTAATGCTAACACTACTCATATGCCCTAATCACGTACTTATCCTCCCATTTTCCTAAGTTGTATCTCTTATATTTTATTTTGTCTTGGATGTTTCACGAGGATACATTGTTTGACTTATGCGATAATAGAGATTTTAGGTCTAAAAATAGAGTCCTAACGGTGTAACCAAGACCATCAAATCAATAACCCCTCCCAATAGACAACGATGTCAAAAAATTAAGTCAACAAGAAGAATCGATAAACACGGTTTTATAACGGTTTTGAACATGAGACTTATTACCAAGACTTTTATACGCCCCCTAACGGAAGGGCCTTATTATCTTTGGTTTACCTCCATCTTTTATTCAACTTCGCCATGAAGCTTTTATTATGACTTTGGTCTTGCCTTGCCTTTTATTATCCACCTCATTGGTAGTTTTATTAGCCAAAGACGTATATCCTCACGCTAAGGCGAATTTTAGATCTATAAAGCTTCAAAGATTAAGGCTTGATTTACTTTCAATTTTTCATAGATTTTTTGGCCTTGTGGGGCTTCAAATTGTTTGCTTGATTTAGGTGAGCACTTGAAATCTTATTATTGGGTGAAGCTTTTGATTATTCGGGTGCCAATACTTCAAAACTGTGACGCTGGCGATACCTTAATGTCTTCCCAATTTAATTACACGTAAGCTACTAGAAAAGACTAGAAACCCAACAATCCCAACTAAACCGCTAAGTCAATATTTATTAAGCAAAAAATATTTACATGCGAAGGGAGAATAAGCAAACAACGAGAACACATGAGTTTTTGAAAGAATACGAGTACTCTACGTTTAGCATAGTAACTTATAATTAACCCTATCATTTCTCGTCCTCATTTAAGAGACTTAGCCTAATGTGAAGTTAAGGAATCAAAGCTAAGTGCTCAACACGCACGGTCGAGTCAAAAATTACTCTTATTCTCGCCATCGGAAAACCTACATTCGTGTCTTCAAACAGTTATAAAACATGAGAAAAAATTTAAAATTTGGCCATTTTTAGCCTTATTTTGCAACAAAACGATAAACAAAAAGATAAACTTTGGAAAGCGTGAAGGTTTGGCAAGGCAAGTATCTATTCACCCCCCATACTAAAGTTAAACATTGTCCTCAATGTTTCGAGTCTAGGGGTTCAACACCCCCATACTAGAGACGTAGTCGAATGCCTAATCTAGCATGGAAAGGGTGTAACCATTAAATTTAAAGCCGTTTATGAAGTGTGCTATAAACCTAAGGTTAGAACATCTAAAGGATATATCATGGATATTGAGAAAGTCTTCAAAGCAAATGATCGAGTGCTCCCATAAAACGAACACGAGAGGCTCCAATCGTAAAGATCATGATCATCTAAAGTTCACAATTCACAAACAACCACGGAACAAAGGTTGGAAGGGCACAAATCCCCACACGTTACTACATTAGAAAGCGATAATATGTACATAGGATAAGCATTGGACTCCCCCATGAGGCACCTCGTTTTTTATTACCGAGTCATGAGCTCGACTCGATCCCCTCAATGCTAATTATCATTAGGGAAGGTGACTTGGTCGAGGTAGTTCAAGGATGGAACTTCCCCGCCAAATTAGTGCTTCAACCTATGTCCATTCACCTTGAATTTAGGGCCATCATTTTGAGCTAGCTCGATGGTCCCATACGGAAAAACTTGAGTCACGGTGAATGGACCGAACCAATGGGATTTCAACTTACCGGAAAAGATTTTCAAGCGAGAATTAAAAAGCAAAACTTGATCCTCAATGTTAAAAACCCGGTTTTTAATTTTAGAATCATGCAATTTTTTAGTTTTTTCTTTATAAATCAATGAATTTTCATAAGCAATGTCCCTCAATTCATCCAATTCATTTAATTGCATTTTCCGGTGTTTTCCCGCGGTCTCCATATCATCACTACAATGCTTTAGGGCCCAATAAGCCTTGTGTTCCAATTCGATTGGCAAATGACAATTTTTTCCATACACAAGCTTATAGGGAGTGCACCCAATGGGTGTCTTATGAGCGGTCCTAAAGGCCCATAAAGCATCGTCCAACTTATCAGACCAAGATTGTCGGTTTTCCCCAACGGATCTCTCCAAGATCCTTTTCAACGCTCGGTTTGAAACCTCGACTTGCCCACTCGTTTGTGGGTGATAAGCCGTAGAAAGCCGATGTGTAACCCCATATTTACTTAGGACCCTTTCGAATTGGTCGTTACAAAAATTGGTTCCACGATCGCTTATGATCGCACGAGGGGTTCCAAACCGAGAAAACAAGCTTTTCAAAAACTTGACTACCACACGAGCATCATTGGTGGGCAAAGCCTTAGCTTCCACCCACTTAGATAGGTAGACAACCGTAACGAGGATGTACTTATTACCACGAGATGATGGGAACGACCCCATAAAGTCTATGCCCCAAACGTCAATGATCTCAGACACTTGGATGATATTATGTGGCATTTCATCTTTTTGTGAGGCTTTTCCTTGTCGTTGGCATGAGTCACATGACTTCACAAGATCTTGTGCATCTCGGTAAATAGTAGGCCAAAAGAAGTCGGCATCAAACACCTTCTTAGCCGTGAGATTAGCACCGTGGTGACCACCCGTGGGTCCCTCATGGCAAGCTCTAAGGATGTTAGAAGCTTCGGTGCCAAATACACAACGTCGGATGATTTGATCCGCACAAGTTCGAAACAAGTAAGGGTCGTTCCAAAAGTAGAACTTGACGTCACGAAAGAATTTTCATTTTTCTTGAGTCGTCATACCCTTGATGATGAAGTTCCCCGCATGGTAATTTGCAAAGTCCACAAACCATGGGGTGGAAGAATCAAGCTTGGAATTCACTACACCAAGTGTCTCAAGCGGAAATGTTTCGGTGATTTCCTTGGGATCGTAAACACTTTGGTGAGGATCTTCCAAACGAGAAAGATGATCGACCGCTAGATTCTCGGCTCCTTTTTTGTCAACAATTTTGTGATCAAATTCTTGAAGGAGGAGAATCCAACGAAGTAATCTTGGCTTTGCATCTTGTTTACCCATAAGATACTTGATAGCCGAATGATCCGTATACACTATGCATTTCGTCAAGACGAGATAAGGTCGAAATTTCTCAAATGCATACACCACGGCAAGGAACTCCTTCTTCGTTGTAGTGTATTTAAGTTGAGCCTCGGTCATCGTCTTACTAGGATAGTGAATAGGCAAGAAGTGCTTTTCATGACGTTGCCCCAATACGGCCCCAATAGCGCAATCACTAGCATCACACATGAGCTCAAAGGGGAGGTTCCAATTGGGAGCAACAAGAATGGGAGCTTCGGTAAGTTTCCTCTGAAGGATTTCAAAGGCTCGTACACAATCTTCGTCGAAGACAAAACGTGCCTCTTTTTCAAAAAGATGTGTAATGGGTCGAGAGATCTTTGAAAAATCCTTGATGAATCGACGATAAAAGCCCGCGTGGCCTAGGAAACTCCTAACTCCCTTAACGGTTTTGGGATGAGGTAATTTGGCGATGACGTCTACCTTAACTTGATCTACCTCAATCCCCACTTTCGAGACCTTGTGCCCTAAGACGATTCCACTCTTAACCATAAAATGACACTTTTACCAATTGAGCACAAGGTTGGTTTCCTCACAACGTTTCAACATTCTCTCAAGATTCGACAAACACGAAGTGAACGAATTACCAAACACGGAAAAGTCATCCATGAAGACTTCCATCGTCTTCTCGATCATGTCATGAAAAATAGCCATCATGCACCTTTGAAAGGTTCCCGGTGCATTGCAAAGTCCGAATGGCATTCTACGATAGGCAAACGTTCCATATGGACACGTAAAAGTAGTTTTTTCTTGATCACGAGGATCGATGGGAATTTGGAAGTAACCGGAAAAACCATCTAAAAGGCAATAGAAATCGTTTCCCGCAAGACGCTCCAACATTTGGTCCATGAAGGGCAAGGGAAAATGGTCTTTTCGAGTGGCTTCATTCAACTTACGATAGTCAATGCACACTCTTCATCCGGTCATGAGTCTAGTGGGAATTAACTCGTTGGCATCGTTTGTCACAACGGTCATTCCTCCCTTTTTAGGGACACAATGGATAGGACTTACCCAAGGGCTATCAGAAATAGGGTAAATCATTGCCGCGTCAAGGAGTTTAAGGACTTCCTTTTTGATGACGTCGTGAATTTTGGGGTTCACCCTCCTTTGACATTGGATTGAGGTCTTGTAATCCTCCTCCATTAAGATTTTGTGGGTACAAAACTTGGGATTGATTCTCTTAATGTCGGATAACTTCCACGCAATTGCCCCTTTGTGATCCTTTAGAACATCGACAAGTGCGGTTTTTTCATCATTCGAAAGTTCCTTCGCAATAATAACCGACAACTTGTCACCCTCCTCCAAATAGACATATTCGAGATGAGGAGGTAAATCTTTCAACTCGAGGATAGGTGGTTCCTCAAGCGATGATTTGGGCTCGATACTCATAACCTCCTCGGGTGGAGGAAATGGGAAATCGTTAAGAAAATCCTTGATAATCGAGAAGTCCTCATCGTTGTCGAGGTCTTCGTTACAAGTACGTGGAACATCGAATTCTTCCAACGTAAAACCACCACCTTCAAATGGAGTGAAGGTTGGTGTCGAATTATCAAGAATTGGATCTAACATAGTGGAATTGCCACTAGTTTCTTCATCACCAAAACCTAGAACTTCTTGTGAAAATTCCTCGCAAACCACGTCGATCATATCAACGAGGTTTATGGTTGCAACGGAATAAACATGAGAAATTTGAGAGTTTTGATTTGCGTTTATAACAAGTTCCTCGTCGTTGAAACGTAAGGTGATCTTTCTAGCATGAACATCGATCAAAGCCATAGACGTATCTAAAAACGAACGACCTAAAATGAGAGGAACTTGAGGATCCGTGGGGATATCAACAACGATAAAGTCTACGGGATAGTAGAACTTCCCCACTTTCACAAACACGTCTTCCGCCAATCCACATGCGGGAATCGTGGAATGGTCGGCCAACTCGATAGACATTAGTGAAGGAGTAAGATTAGGAAGATTGAGCGACTTGAAGATTGCAAGTGGCATCAAGTTAATGCTAGCACCAAGATCGGCCAAGGCGAAGCATTCCTCCATATCTTGGATTGCACAAGGGATCAAAAATTTACCGGGATCACCGACTTTTTGAGGTATGCGATTAAGATAAATCGACGAACAACTAGACAATTGGTGCAATTTCTCCTTATTGTTCAACATACTGTTAAAGTTAGCGGCAAATCGAGGCATCATGACCAAAGCATCGGCGAAACTCACATTAAAGTGCAAATCACGAAACATTTTCATAAAAAGCTCAAATTGATAATTGTCGCGCTCTTGACGTTTCTCCTTTCTAAGTCTCGATGGATAGGGCAAAGGTGGTGTGGGTTGAGGCATAGTAGGCATAGCCTTTGGAATCTCGGGTTCCAATGTTGGTAAAGGGTCAACCGTAGGTGTGGTATGAGCGGTACTTCGTGGGATTGGGACATGCTCCTTTTGGACCACCACCTCGGGTTCTTCCTCAATTGCTTCCTCCGTAGGAGCAATTGGTTGAGGAGTCGGTTCCTTAAGTGTCTTACCACTACGTGTGGTAATCACTTTCATCTCACCCTTAGGGTTTGATACGGTGTTGCTAGGAAGACTACTCGAAGACGGTTTACACATAATTGCCTCAAACATAGATGAGATTTTATCTTCAAACTTGGATTGCCTCTTCTCGGCTTTGACCATTTCTTGTTTAATCTCATGTTGCCCTTGTTCCATTTTTTGTTGGTTTTGTTGTAACCTAGTTACGGTTCCTTCCATCTTGTTGGTATGGATCTTAAGTTCATTAGCTAACTCATTTTTCAACTCTTTCTTCAAGTCGTTCTTAAACTCGGATCTTAGGCTAATGATTTCTCTTTGAATATTGTCAAACCTAGCATCATTCCTATTAGCATATTCAACAAATTCATTTGGAAGATCTTTCAACGTTTGCAAACCTTTGTTGTTGTTTTGAAAATCATTTTGATTTTTGTTTGAAACTTGATTATTAGCCCCTTGATTACCATAGTTTCCTTTGTTGAAATTGTTTTTGAAAACATATTGATTGTTGCGATAATTGTTGTTAGCATTTTGATTTGAACCAAAACCCGGTGGAGTCAATTGATTAGAGCGGGTAACTTGACCGTTTTGGTTGTAACTTCTCGTGGCCGCGTAGGCACTCGAAGTGTTACCACCGTTGGTAATGCACTCGGAGAAATCATGACCTCCACCACAATACATGCACGAAACCTCAACCGCTTTAGCCGTAGCGGGAGCACTTGGTTCACCAACTTTAAACTCAATCAAAAGTCCTTTAAGCTTATCAAAAATCTTGTTTTCCAAGTTTGCCTCAATTTCGCAAGCATCGATGGTAGTAGACAAAGAAGGTGAAGCCGAAGACGAAGCCTTACGAACACTAGACGTGCTACGAGGACTATACACCTTAGATCTATTCTCAATTATCACCAAAGCTTCCTCAACCGTTTTACACAAAAAGTTACCACCCGCGGCGGAATTTAAATAATCCCTTTCATGATCATTAAGTCCATTGTAAAACGTGTCAATTTGATGCAAGTCGGAAAAACCGTGATGAGGACATTCATGTAACATTTCCTTAAACCTATTCCAAGCCATTGAAAAACTTTCAT
Organism: Glebionis coronaria; assembly: GCA_025667525.1. NCBI lineage: Eukaryota > Viridiplantae > Streptophyta > Magnoliopsida > Asterales > Asteraceae > Glebionis > Glebionis coronaria. Next base: position 538,529,785 of record CM046880.1, read on the forward strand.
TAAACTCTTGTGAAAATTTTGAAATCTCGTTTTTCAAGTGCGTAGTCTTAGAGGGCGGAAAAAATTGGTTCACAAACTTAGACACGAGATCCTTCCACGTCAATCAGACTTTTAATTTTTAACAATAAAATAATATTAAAATATTATTAAAAATCCAAAAATCATAAAAAATAATAAAAAGTTGCAAACTAGCTTAATTTAACCTAGATAACTCAGAAATGAACTTGAAATTACCTAAATACCCTTAATGGGCCTAGAAAATGGGCTAAACCTAAAACAGATCCTTATTGGGCCAAATTTGAGCCCAATATAAAAAGTTGGTCCAAATAAGCCCAAAAAGCACTACTTGACTCAAAATTTGATTTTAATTAACTTTTTCCAAAGGCCCAAAAGCTGAAAGTGTGAAATAAGCTAGCTTATACCAAACAACTTATTCTTAATGGGCTTTTTGGCCCATTAAGCTATAAGCCAATGCCATAAGCTCAAATTAGACACACAAGCTTCTTTTGTTCTAAATAAGACTTATGTAAAAAGAAATTTGAAATAAGCTCAAGGAATAAGCCTGAAAATGCAATAAGCAATCTACAGAAAACGACAAAATAGACGTTTTTGAGTTCTAGGCCACCCCAAAAGCTGATTCAAGTTTCTAAAGCTTTCAAATGACTTAATTAAGCAAAATCAACAAAAAATTTTCAAATAAGTTGACTCAATAAGCTGGAAAAAGCAAATAAGTACTTATGAAAAAGTCAAATAAGTTGGTTTTCTAGCAAAAAGTCAAAGTCAAAGTCCAATAAGCTCCAGTCTAATCAAATGGGTCAAATAATGAAGATCTATCACAAAAAAATAAGTTGTTGCAGGTCTAGATAAGCTAGAATAGCTTTTTGATAAGCTGATGACAAAATAACACTAGCAGGGGCTAGTTTTGGGTGTTGAGCAGTGGAAACTTTTTCCACTGCTTGACTTGTTTGACTTTTTGTCTTTAGTGAACTTTTTTGGGATTCAGATTACACAAAGGTACCCAAATGATCTTTGGATCAAAAGGAGTCAATAACAATCAAAATATCACAACCACAATCACCCAATTGATACAGTTTAATCAATAAAGCACCAGATCAAGCACAAACATGAACAAATAAGCAAAACAGGTTCAATAAGCACTTAGAGCAATATTCAGCCAGCCAAACTCAACCAAATGCATACACAAGCTATTATAAACTCAAATGAACAAGTCTAAACAGGTTTCATGCAATGATTCAAAGTATTAAGCAAGATTCAAGCACCTTAAGTTACTGATGAACACAAGAACATGCAGTTTTACACTTTGCTGATGTATTTGACCAATAAGCCAGATTCAAACCTCAAGATCTATCAAATAAGTTATAATAATGATGTTTTAACAACTTCCAACCCTAAGCATGCACAAATACTAGATTTCACCAAAATCTTAGGTCAAAAACAGTTAAACTCATCAAGTTATAGCAGATTGTTTGATTTGAAGTTTCAAACCCAAAAACTTGCAGCAAAACACCCTCAACCAAGCATATATCAGATATACAGCACAAACACAAACTTTCCATGACATAATACCAAGATTCAAGCTTAGCCAGGTAGTCCCAAACACCCCTTTATCTTTTCAAATCAAATTTTAAACAAGAAAAAGTGTGAATCATTTTACCCAATGATCAATCTAGCATATAAACAACAATATCATGCAAGACTAAGCAGATTTAAGCCAAGAAAACAACAAGAACAGCAGTAGAGCACAAATCCACAAATAATCCAATTTTTTATCAGATTTTTAAGGTTTCAAGACAAACCTCATGGATGTACATCCACACCCACGAATTTATGAGCCTATGTGCTAGCTAGAACAAGCACAAGCTTCCAAGAACAACCCTGCTAAGATTCAACAAGGTTAGAAGTAAAAATCAAAAATAGAAAGGTGACTTTTGGAAAATAAACTTGATTGATGCAACCTTGTTACCCCACACTTGATTATCCCTAAGTTATAAGCCTCACCACACCTTAATATCACAATTAGGATGCTATGATCAGCCCTATAACCCAAGAATTCCAAGGTTGAAACAAGAACTTAGCAAAATATCAAATTTTGATCCAATGTGTAATTTCTTACACAAGGTTTGAAAAACTTTTTAGGGTCCAATTACAGTTAACAAATATCATAAACAAGCTCAAAATAAAGTGGCACTTGGTCTTTCTTCAACAAAACTCAACACACTTTCATAAATTGAAAAGAGGATTTACAAGTAGTTGAACAAGGAAAAACCAAAAGCAGGTAAATGAGAGACCCTATGTTCCTTTATATAGGCATACAATGTATCTAGAAATGCAAAGGAAAACGTAAACCCTAGCTTTGAACTTCCAAAAATGCCCTTGAAGCTTGTTTAAATTCTAGTGAATCATGTGACTTCTTTTTGTTGTTTAGTGATAGCTGGCAAGTGAAAAGGTGATCCAAAGGCTTGTAACAAGCTTAGGATGTAAGCACAATTGTGGGACGTTGGATGACTGGCTCTTCTTGTCTTCTTCCTCAAACGTGTAGAAGGGGAGGTCCCATGTGGACACCTGAATGATGTGATGACCAATATTAAGGTTGGGTTGTGATTAGGGTCACCTTAATCATCAATCTGCACAATTCAGGGGTTTAATTTTTTGTAATTAACAAAAGCCCAAATGTGTTCTTGGAGTAAATAGTGCCTTGTTTGATCTGGATTAAGGAGTGAGTAATTTTAAAAAGTTGTTAATGGCGCCAAGGATTAAAAATAAATAAACTGGTGAGTGGATTGCTTAGGTGGAGGAATGGTGGATTATGATTGGTTGTAGAGTGGTAGTGAGACACATGACAGCCCACCATTAGTCTAGGTATCTTCCTTGTCTGGCCATATTTAACCCCTTAACTTTCCATTTCCTTTCATTTTGTAAATAAGGCACAAAAATCTGGATCCCTTTGTTATTAAAGTTTAACTCACACTTTTGCCCCAAATACTTTTCCAAAGTATTTTCAGGGGTAATTCTTGCCATTTTGTGATTCTTGAAGGGCTGATTTGGTGATTTCTTCAATGGTAATGGTCTTGACTTGTATGATTGGCATTTTGGAGGACTGAAATTGCCAAGTCTTGTTTGATGAGGGACCATTCTTGCCAAATGTTGAAAGTCAAGGGTCCTTTTTGTAATTTTGGGATTTTCAAAGAACCAAACTTGTAATTATGAAGATACAAGGGTATAAAGTGTCAATTCTTCCATATTGGAGGACCCTTCTTCATTATTCTTCAAATCTTCAAGGTTTTCTTGGGAAAATTCTTTATTAGGGCTTGGTTCATTGTGCGGCTTTGTTTCCCGTGTTCGTTTTTGCATGATTCTTGTGATCTTTTGTTATTTTCTCAATATCCGTACCTAAAATACACAAGCAACAAACACAAGCATATATATGGGTATTTTGATGATATATAATGCATTTTAAGCCCTTTTTGGACGATGAGACTATGTATAAAAGCAGTCTCATCACTCAACATGTCATCTCCAAAAGATCCCATGACTAATATTGAGTGTTACCTCAATTATATCGTTTCAAGTTTTACAACTTGTCATAAAAGATATGAATAAGTTACCTTTAATATCTATTATGTAATGTTTGATTCCAACCAAACCTTTAAGTTTGTTGGCTATGATAATTTGCACAACGATTGACAAATTATTCATCTATAGAATATGGAAGCCGATCCAAGATTTAGGATGTTATTCTATTTCCAAACATATTCCTTTAGAATATTCATTCACAAATTATTTAATAACTTTTAAATACATTAATATATTCAAATCATCATGCATTTTAAGCATGATATAAATACAAATTCATACACATGAAAATTTCTCAAACCAGATTTAGATTCCTTCATGTCTTAAATATCCATGTAAACTTACTACATGGCATATTACGTTGTATTTCCACCGCATAATAAAATAAATATTATTTGTTCCAAGGTTATGTACATCTTATTTTCTAAATCTTCAAAGTAAAGTTTCATCTCAAATCTAAACCAAAACAACATTTAATTTGAATGAAATCTTACTTTCTTACATGTCTATTTGACACATATAATTTAAGAAAATAACCATAATACTCCCACTAGCTTTTAGGAATACTCAGAAATCATCTTATTCAAATTTAAATCCAATCTTGGATTTCAAATTAAACATAAGAATAATCTCCTAGATGCATGCTTTTATCCATTCATGGATAATTGCATTTTGTACTTTTCCAAAGATTTATTTTGAAGTAATAAACTCATTTCAATTACTTAAGTCCTTTCTCAAGTAGTCATTCAAGAAATAATTCATACATATCCAAATTTGTCAATTAAAATATGACCACCAAAATCTTTATATATTTAATGCGTTTAGGAAAGAATACTAAATCACAATTAATTACTTAAGTGTGACTAATAATCTATTCATAATACATACATTAAATATGTGTACAATTTTGTCCATATAATTTCCACACAAAGATTAAACCACCACAATTGACGTTTTTCTTCCTTTGACGAAACTCATCTCCAATTTCTAGTGAAACTATTTAAGATAAACCAAAACCAAAATTTGATTATCTTGTTGGACAACATCTATAACAATCATATGAGTAGTTTACCCAAAACAATATTTGGTAATAAATCACAACAATTATTTGTAACTCATAATTCTCTGCATATAAATCGCATATCCGAGATATCCTTACGGACCTATGACGTAAATTCCTCTATCTTGAGAGTTAGCTTTTACAAGCCTTCCTCATGATAATTACTAGTGTATTTAAGAAGATTATGTATCTTGTAATTTTATCTTTCAAGATCAAAACTCCCACTTGCTTTTAGTAACTTAAAATTACTCTTTAAATACATAGCAAATAGATCAACACTCCAACGTTATCTATATGGGACATTACAAAACACAATGACAGTTCCATACTCTTTATTTTCTAAACAATCCACTTCATAAGTAGTTTAGTAAAATCCTAACTTTATTTAAGATATTACGTGATTCATCACATTCCATATATGATGGTATCTTATTAATCTTCTTAGCTCAAGTCATACTCAACTTTCTAACCTTGATATCTTTTGGAAGAAAATAAGATATTTGAATCAATCATCACCATCAAATTGAGTGCTTGATTCTCCTATTGAACATACCATCATAATGTTGTATTTCATTTAGGGAAATATTGTAAGTCAATCTTAACAATATTAAGATAAATATATATCTTTCGGTTTACCTATATACCAACTAAATCACTTTAATGGTATAATAGATTTCCTAACCATTTTGCATGCTTTATAACTCAAGTACTTCTAATACAAAGTCACTTTATTTTCATGTCTTTAAAACATAAACGTCTTACTTTATATTATACGTCTTTCAAGACTTTATGTTTGTGACTTTATACAATAAATCATAAACATGGATAACTAAAGTAATCATGAACACCACTAGGTTTCAACAATCTTTTCAAGTTAATTCACTACTATGTCTATTTATGTCATTCCAAGAATACATAAATATTTTAGTTTAGTAGTATAAGATTACTCTATGTATTTATGTCATTCTAGGAATTGTCCACTTTAAGAAACCGCAAAATAATCCACGCCCGATCTTACGACATGTGGGTATTTTACCTTTGTGTTTACAATTTAGTCCAAGCTTTCACATGACTAAATCAAAACAACAAGTGTCTCTTAACGTGAATGATATATATACTTTTAAGTAGTCTTTTAATCATATTGACACATGATCTATCTTTCATCTAATTATTAATTAGATTGTTAGTCTCTTATCTTGAATTTAAGAGAATCATATCTTTATGAGTTGTTTCTTGCACACAATGTTCATTTCTCCCACTTGTGCATGGAACAACCTCATATATAAGATAAACATCACGTCTAACGTTCGTCTATACAAAATGTGATTGTTCCACATATATTAGCTTTTTACAAGTAGATGTAGAATCACTTAATAAAAAAGAATCAGTACATAACTATCTTTGAAGATATTAGTGTCAACAATTCGAAAGCAATTATCTTAGAACATACTAAAGATAATATGGGTTATTACCAAGATAACAAGGCTTGTAACTCCCACTGAATTAGAGAATATTTTAATAGACTCAAAATCAGTAATACAACACAATTCTCCCACTAAACTTGACAACATTGAAAATGTTTCATAATCGGTGAAAATAATTAGTGTTGTGTTTACTTTCTTACACTTTTGAAAAACATATTCGTAACAATTACTTATAGTGTTGAAGAGTGTACTCTACTTCGTAAATGATGACTTATACATCAATTGCTTTTAACTTGAAAGACTTGACATGCAATTTCTTCCTTAATAGGTCTACCAACCCCACAATGGTATGTAGTGCCTATAAATGGTCAAAGCACAACTACTAGACAAATATGCTAGTTTGCCTTATAACCAATTAGCGGTAACTTTTAATAATTCAAAATATGCACTTTTCTTAACTATTAAAGTTTGCTATGAGTTATGGATTTGAATTTGAAATTTCTAAAATCCTTATTACTCCTTCTTCACTCATGGAAAAGAGTTTAGGTTTATCTTTTAAATTGACTCTATCCTCAACCATACGGTTTTAGATCAATAAATGAATAAACCACGTTTACGGTGTAACGTTGCATTAATACATTTGTAAAAGAATTTACAAAATTCAATTTTTAGTATTTTCGATAATACCATTCAAGAAAATAAAATTACCACGGTAATAATAACCATAGTATTTTCCTTGAAAACTAGAATCCTAAATGACATAATTTCATCACATCAGTTGATCTGCTAGCAATGAAAGTATTCAAGATGGTAACTTGTCGAACAATGATTGACAAACAAATCTGCAATTTCTAGATATTTAAGGGATTTACATTGCCAAAAGTCATTTTGCATTGTAAACATGTTTCATCCCTTCTTTATGCCTTAAGTTTCCAGATCTTACTGAGTAACTCAATTAAGTCGACTAATCTAAAGAACGTAAAACCTTCATGTGCAATCTTATTCAGTCATGAAGTTTTCTCTCCATTACAACATCGTCCAAAATCTCATATGACGACAATTGTAACTTCAAGTGTTCGTCAATTAGATGGCATAAGACTTAAATTTTAAGGGTATTGATTTTGGTGTCAAAATCATGCATGGAGAAGCATGCATACATCTCCATAGCATTAGTTTAATAAAAACTTTTAGTAAACTTCTTGGTTAGACTAAAATTCCATCATATATTTGCAAGTTGAGGTATTGGTTAAACCATTTAAAGATTTTACCCACAACTAAATTTAGACCGTACTTTTTCTAGAACTTAGCTAAAGCACAAAGCAATAACCTTATTCATTGTGTTTCGGAAGTGAATTTTTGCGGTTAAATCAACCTTAAGGAATTATATAAATAATAACCGTAGGTCATTCCAACTTTGACGCACAGGCAAGCCGGGAATTTGGTCAGTGCTGAAGCATAACACCTCCTTCCTTAACCGGGTACATGACCAGCAGTGCGTTATACCCACTTTATAGTTTGTCAAAGTTGAGTAGGCCGTTAAGTTATTATTGCAATTCCTATCAACGCAAATCATATGTCAATTAGATCTCAAAAAAATTCATTAATTTGATATGATTTAGTCCATATTAATTTTCTTGGAAAAAATTACACTTGTTTACAACATATAATCAATATAAAACGTATGAAAACAAGTAGGTACAAAAAAACTAAATCATAAACACATTATAATAATTTTATGTGCAATAAATAAATCAAATAACCACATGCATACGATTTATTCATATAAAAGTCTTCCCAAATTTTAGATTTATTGAATCAATAAAGCATGTAGCAAAACACGTAACAATTACCACATAAAACATATGATCCATGAAAAACATGCATGTTCATCACGGATCTCCCACATAACTTAACAATTAGATCTCCACGGATCGAAACATTAATTCACATAACATATGCAATTCATCAAAGTTCCACCCAAATCACTTAACAATTAATTAAATCACTACGGATCGTAACCTTAAATACATGACATAACAATTAATCATGTAATTATCTAAAGATCAAAACATGCAATTTTAGGGTTTCACAAAAAAAATGTCTTTTTTTATTTATAATCGGCTAAAAAAAACAAACAATCCGACCTTTTTTAATCGAATTTAAAAAAAAAACAAAACCAAAACCCTAATTTTTTTTTTAAAAAAAACATGTAGTTTTAACTCAAAACAATTATTAGTTAAAAACAATCTTTAGATCTTGATAATTATAACATGTTAAAACGGCTCTCGATGTCACTGTTGGTTTATGAAGTTCATAACAATTATTAAAACCCCTAATATGGATCAAAGCACAGATAGCGGAAGCGATTTAACAAGATCATAATAATAACACAATTATAATTAATCAAACTAGGGTTACATACCTTTATCCTAGCGAAGATCCACAAGATCACCAACGAATCACCAATTAGGGTTTATGACAAACACTACCAAGATGTAGTCTAAAGTAAGACTACATTACGTTCTTGTACACACGTAATACAACGAGCTAACCGTGATTCTAGCACGTGTAAACCGAGCTTCTACACTTGTGGAATATCTACCCAACAACCCTAGACAGGGGCTAGGACTAGATTATTGTTGAACTAAAACCAAAGGATAAAAGGAACCCTAAAAAGGGTGTTTTTTCCTTTGGAGTTGATCAAACAAAGAAACCAAAACCAAAGGTTAAAAGGAACCCTAAAGAGGGTGTTTGCCTTTGGTTTTAGTCGCAGGAAGAGAGAAAGAAAAGAGAGTGGGATAGAAAATAATGAAAGTCATGGGGTGTTTATATAGGCTTGGCAAATCTTATTCTCCAAGTAATAAACCAATTAGGAAACAAAATCCCCCCTTGGGCCTTGTATAACCGGCGGTGGAAGCCCACCCATGGGGTCTTCCAGAACTTTCCTGTTTCCTTCTTTTCTCTTCTATTTAATTCCATAACGGTCGTTTATACTTAACTTTTAATTATTAACGATCGTTAGTTAAGCTTCGGTTTAATTTAATAAATATATAAAATATATTTAATAAATAAATTAACCCTTTACGTAATGTGTGCAATCCCGTAATCATGAGTTCGATCCTAACACACGACTATTTAAATATAAGTCCATAAAACTTTCAATTAGTGATCTTAAAATCTTGATATTGACATAACTTGTTACGGCTAGACAAAGTACAACAAAAATTTCTCACACATTATCAACAAACATGTTTATATGACCCTTAATTCCGCCCACATTATCAATAGAAGAAGACATTTCCTCCGCATTCAAAATGGTTTTAGACCTAGTCCTAACATTCAGAGATCCACCTTCTCTAATGACAATACCAATGGACCTTCGTAGAACTTTTTTTTCGGGTTAAAACCCTCATCACCTTCAACCATGATCCCTTTACTCTTTTTCATTGCTCTCATTCTTCTTCACCAATGAAGTCTTAACCTCACCCTCATTCACTTTTTCTTTCCTTTTTCCATTACTCCTTTGTTTCCCCTGTCTATTCTTCTTCTCTTTACTTTTCCATCGCTCTTTCAACATTTTGTTACGACAACCAATGTTTCACTCTTTTGTTTATTCCACCATGAGTTTGGTTGCTACCATTCCTCTTTGTTTTGTGAAAACGATGTATAGTCTCAAAAGGAGTTCAACTATCGTAACATAACCTAACATCATCTTCTACTTATCCTAAAAAGTCCCCACCTCCATCCTCTAAATCTAAGTTCCTGAGCTATTTTATGATTCGTGTGAGCAACATACAAATTAATTGAACCATTCCTACAAGCCAGTTCCAACGTCGTATGCAGTTCATTTTATGTGTGAATCAACTTCAAACCTTCTTCTAATGGTTGGTTGGGCAAACAAAAAACCATGCCCATTTTTCCGTATAAATCCTTCGAAACATATGATTTAGTCTGATACTAAATATCTTTCTCTCTCGGAAGTAAAGCCACAAGTTTGGCTAAGATTGGCATTCACATACCTCAATGGACTATGTACAAAAAAACTCATTATTGTGCATTTTGAAAACGACTTCATTCTTATACGCCATTATATTGTGGTTACTTTTGTTGAACATTCTGAATACATGTTAAGGTAGTCGCTTGTTATACGGTCATCAATCTGTGACATGCATGTCTGGTATGACAGTCACTCGGAGTAATTCAACTGTCCACAGGCAAAACACTAAACCAAACCTACATATGTCGTACTGCAAATAAAATATTTGTACTATTTGTTACTAGTTCTACATTCTGTTGTGTTGACTGTAGGCGCAGTTTATCGTGTTATCACAGAAATTAGGTATCGCAATCTGTTGATCCTTGCTCCGAACTCAGACATATCCTCCATGGTAACCCTTTACATAATACCAAGGTTTTGATATTTTTATCGAACTAGTTTTTGTTTAGGTATTGTTGCGTAGGGATCAATAAACTGATACGAAAAATCTCTTTTTTATTTATGTGGTTTATTCAACACAATTGCATCAATTAATTCGGAAAGATAGCAATTCCTAACACATCCATGATCTATACATCAAGTATACTATAATAAAACTAAGCAAAAAGCTCTTCCTCCATGCTGGTCTGAATAACAACATCGCTAGTAGGATAAGCAACACAAGTAAGCACCCACCCGGCTTTCTTCTGATTTTCATCAAGGAAGTTCCCATCTGACTGGTCAACAGTGCCCGACTTCACTTTCCCCACACACGAAGAGCAAGCTCCTGACCTGCAAGAGGCAGGAAGTACGATTCCTAAATCATCAGCCTTTTCAAATATATATACGTCGTCCGGGCATTCAAACTCCTCTGTGCCACCTATTGTTAGGAGAGTCACCTTGTAGCTTGCCATCATTATGGCACCATTGCGACAGGAGTTGGATTTGAGTCTGAAGAGCGATGCAGTCTGTTTGGGTAAAGAGAGGGGGTGCATGGTCATGCCGAGTTGGTGGCGGTGAAGGAAAGGAGTGTTGACAATGGTGCTAGAGGATGCAGCCATTGTGGCGGTGGGTCCTGGAAGGAAGTGAAGGCAGATAGCTTGTTGCTGTGTGGTGTATCTATTTAGCCATGCCCACTATTTGTATCCCTATAAATAAGGGGGACAGAAAAGCATTTTCAAAATTTATCATATAGAATGTATGAATTCATCCATGTCCACTTATATCATATCATCACATAACCATTTACATCAATAAGATATTGCAATGCAAAAATATCCATTATCAATCATTCAACTACAAGCATGATTTTTGAACATCAAAAAAACATGTTAATTGAAGTGTCAAAAAGTGTTGTGCAAAAACGATTTCAACGCAGACATTATTAGGATGCCATTTTTATCTAAAAATCTGTTACGAGATTATGCGATTAGAGCCAAACCTTGCCCAATGATTCATACTCCCGGTAGTCCAGTTCAAATTAAATGAAATAAAAACTGTATGATATGTATAAGCCTTCTATGTTCTACCACAGAGAATAGGTATGTCAATCAAGTAGACTTGTCTCTTGTGTCACATTAAACATGTGTGCATCTGGTGGAAGACCAAACCAATTGGAAATTAAACTAAATCGGGCTCGAGACGAGGAATTACATAAAGTTTAAGAGCTAAAAGTAAGTTTAGTCCGAAACAAGAAATATACGGGCGCGTCTTAATGTAAAAAGAATGAAACCAATCCCAAAGCACAAAAATGGTTCACTAAAAAGAAAAACAGGTCAAACTAGAGTATGTACAGGAGTAGAGAGCATAAAGGAAACTTCCATTAAGAAAACAAACTGGGAAGATATGTTAAATCAATTGGCATGATCATAGTTAACACGTTTATGAATTTTAGAAAACTAATAGAAAGAATCTGACTTGACCCGTTTTGGCCCATAATTCAACTTAACAATCTTACCATCCCTACTAGATACTGACGTATAGATCTTGTACTGCTTGGCGTTGTTTAAAATAATTTACCTTTTCTTGGTTGAAAGCTTGCATTGTTGGTTGGGACAAAACTGCAGCAAGTTGTCTCTTTGTTAGCACTTGGAATAGTTGCACGCAGGAACTCAAGTGAAGCCGCGTACCGAGCTTTTATGGTTTGGAAAACCTGAATATTGTTGCGTTTGATACAGTTTATCTCCCTTTCAGGTGAATTATTATAATTTCTCGCAGATAAGTATCAAGACAATTTGGCTTACAACTTCAGTAGTTGGTTTATAATGACACGTACATGGTCTATTTATATGTGTTTGGATCTGCATTTTAAAAGTGATTATTTTTCATGTTCGGATATTATCTGCATCACAAAATGTCTCTTTTTGTTAGATGGTAATTAACCGTAAGAGCCTACTTTGTATTTTGTTCATCTGCAGAATGCCTTTGAGATGGCAAATTTATCTGGTCGGTGGTAAGTATATTATATTCCTTTATAAATTTTACACCGTAGTATATTATGTACAGGAAATTTGATTGGTGTATTTTGCATTCACCTAATAGCATGTTAATTTCGCATAATTATATATTTATTTTTTGTTATACATGTACTTTTAATGTGTTTTGTGATTATTTAGGTTACGAGCGAAGTGGAATAAAAATGGACGCTTTATTAATTTTTTGGAGAAAAGATGTTGTGAGCGCCGATAAATGAAGAAGAAATATTGAAAAAAAAGATTTGAGCGAGTCGCAATATTTTCGGTCATCTTTTATTTGTCCGGACTTCGTTCGAGCAATTATTGGCGTTGGATTATTTTTTATTGGGCCAAAGTTATTATATGCCAAAAGAATAAAAAGAAAAATAATTTTTGGCCCAATTAGCCCATGTACTAACCGACTATCTAAAGAACTATATATTAACAAAAGGACTAATTGAGGGGAGTCAAGAGAACATTCGGAAAAAAAGAAGCAAAAAGGAGGTCAAAGTGGGACATCAAAGGATTCAACAAAGGAAGAATTAGAATTGAAAGTGGAAGTAAAAGTCGTCGAGTATTATTAAAAAAAGGTTGCAACTCATTCTTTCGGTGGAAGTTCACACATGTGAACATTAGAAAAAAAGAGTGATGTTTCATATGAAGCGGGCCGAGTGTACCACGATGTCCGGCTAATTTTGTTGTAATTCCTTCCGGTAACTTTATTTATGGTTTGATCACTACTTTTGGATTATCATATTTTTATTACATTGATTTATAATTTATTTATAAATTATTTTTATTGATTTAATATTATGTTTAATTATTTGTGCGAGACAATTTATTATTAGTTAATAGTTCATTCTTATTCTATTTAGTTAAACAAAAACATGATCGTATAATAGATATAAATTATACCTAAATAAATTGTTAAAATACAATTATTGGTTGGATTAATATAAGATTTATTATCGCGAGTCATCGATAAACATAATAAATGCCGACATTAGTTCATTCATATTAAGTCAAAATAATCTTTGTAATCGGTTCTAAAAAGTTTCGATAATCCATAAGTGTGATCAACCATAAATATTAGGAGCAGGAAGAGATTGCATTTTTCTTTTAATTGTTTGCATCCTTATTATATTTTTATAGCTTTATTATTAGTTTAATAAGTATTTTAATTTTTAATCAGCATTTTTATTATCAAAAGTATTTTAGTTGTTAGATTTCAAAATCAAAACTTTTATTGATCAGTGATCACCCCAAAACTTAAACTAAAACCACATATTCCTCATGGATCGATACCCGCTTACCCTATCTAGTATAAGGTAATTAGGTTATTTTTGACCGGCACTTCGACGTCGATCAAAAATTTGGCGCCGCTGCCGGGGACTCAGTGAGATTTTCGTTTAAGTTTTTGTTAATATTTTTTTTAAATAAAAAAAAATACAAAAAGATTTTATTTTTCTTGTTTGTTTGTTTGTTTTGTTTGTTTTGTTTTGTTTCTTGTGACTGTGCAGGTTAGTGTATGCGCACACGTAGATCGGGACGAACATCACCGTTATCTTACGATCCTGAGGTTGAGAAACGTGCAAGGATAAGAAGGAAGACGTTTCGACAGTTTTCTACTTATCTTGATTTTTCAGGTTTAGCAGAACTTTTCGTTGAAATGCCAGGTGACGAAGATGTTGGCGGAGGTGCTAGCAGAAGTAGTAGCGGAGAAGAATCCCCACCACAGGGTGTTGATTCTTATTACAGGCCTGGGATCTTCGAGGATCCCTCGCCTATCGTTTATCCGGATCCGGTTAAAGGGGTTACAAGTAACTTCAAGATCCAGCCGAACCTCATAGAAATCTTGCCAGTGTTTAGAGGTCGTGAGGAGCCATATGCACATCTGCGAGAATTCTTCTCAATTGCTGACACACATCAGGTTAATAATATTACCAAGGATGAGGTAAGACTTTGCTTTTTCCCTTTTCTCTTAAAGATCAAGCTAAGGATTGGTTCTCATCTCTTGAGCCGGGTAATATTAACTCATGGTCTGAATTGCAATCTGCTTTTCTTGTGGAATATTATTCTATAAGTAAAACTGCTGCCATTAGGAATAAGATTAAATCCTTTCGTCAAATCCCAGGCGAGCAGTTTCATGAAGCATTTAGTAGACTTAAGGAGTTATTAAGAACATGCCCTCATCACGATGTTCCAAAATGGGAGCTTGTCAAAGTCTTCTATGATGGGTTGGATTATAATAACCAACAATTTGTGATGGCCACTAGTGGGGGTATGTTTTTCTCGCGACCTATGGAGGAAGAATGGGAGTTTTTTGAAAAACTAAGAAAGGGTTCTAAGACCCAAGCTTCAGTGGATCGAAACAACCACCCATCTTCCGCCAATTTTGTGTCTAACCAACGTGGCACAAATTCTGAAATTAGCGAGTTAAGTAAGAAAGTTGATCTATTGTTGAAAACTCTAGGAAAAGGTGTTCCAAATGTTCTAATGTGTCGCATAGTGGGTGTTCAATGTGTGGTGATCCAAGTCACTCTGTCGATAACTGTCAAAGTTGGGGGGCGCCACCAAATGAGGAGGTTAATGGAGTCTATGGTGGTCGTCCACGAAATGACCCATTCTCCGAAAGTTACAATCCTGGATGGCGCAATCACCCCAATTTCCGTTGGAAAGATGAAGACAGTCTCCCTAATAATGCCCAACAACAACACTCTGGTTACAAACCAAGGTATGAGGGTAGCGATTCATATAACTTCCAACAAAATTCTTACAATCATAGGCCACAACAACAATATTCAAATCAGGGTCAAGGCCAAGATGATAACCGTCTCTTGAACCTTGACCGAAAATTTGATAGGCTTATGGATTCATTATCTACCAACAATCAAGAGATCAATAGAAAATTCGAGGTCACTAATCAAAGACACGATACCACTACTAAATCTATTGCAGCTCTTAAGAGACAAGTTGGTCAATTGGCGGATCAATTAAGTAAAGAGATGAGGGAAGGCTACCGAGCTACCCCACCATGAATCCCGCACACAAGAAAAATGGAAATGAGCATGTGAATATGGTGACGTCTCTTCGAAACGGTAAAATCTACAGCAATGACAAGGGGATTCTAAATTCTCCTGATGTCGAGGATTTCGTTACTGATAATGAAATTATTGTTGAAGGTAAAGATTCTGATAATGTTAAGTCCGGTTCTGAGTTGGTAAATGATTTGTTAAATGATTTTCCTAAACCAACAACACCGAATCCTAAATCTACTGAATCTCCCGAAGTTGAGGAGGGTGGTGTCTCCAGCACACCTTACCCTACGGCTTTGGAGAAATCAACATCTACAAGGTTAGCTAAAAAGGGTCCTCATGCTGAGGATATGTGGGAGACTTTCAAGCAAGTTAAGATCAATCTCCCCCTTATTTATGCTATCAAACAAATTCCTGCATATGCCAAGTTTTTAAAGGACTTGTGTACCAAGAAGAGGAAGCTAAAGGCGTCTTTGCCTAAAAAGATTGACCTAACTGAGCATGTTAGTGCAGTCTTATCTAGCTCTCTTCCTCCTAAATTCAAAGATCCTGGAGCACCGTTGATTTCAGTTGTGGTCGGAAATATTGCCATTAAGAAGGCGCTCCTTGATCTTGGTGCTAGTATCAACATCATTCCTGCTAGTTTGGTCGATAAGTATGACTTAGGAACTCTTCGTAAGACAGACACCATTATTTCTTTAGCCGATCGATCTACTAAAATTCCTAGAGGTATCTTAGAGGATGTTATTGTGAATGTTGATGATTTCTATTACCCAGTTGACTTCTTTGTTATGGACACCGAGTCACAATACAAAGATGTTCAACCAACTATTATCCTTGGGCGCCCATTCTTAGCCACGATAGATGCTAGGATTAATTGTCGGACTGGTGCCATGGATATTGCATTCGGTAATAAGAAGATACGATTGAATGTGTTTAATTTTATGAATTCTCCTACGATGAATGAATGTTATCAAGTAGATGTGATTGATGAGGAAGTTCAAAAGCATGCATCCCGTATGCTTAAGGATGATCCTTTGAAATTATATCTAACTGGTGAGAATGAGGAGATTCTTGATGTTGCTGAAGTTCAAGAGATTCAAGAGTGTTTGGTCAGTTCTTTGGACCATCAAAAACCACCTTGGTCTTATAAAGTGGAGCCCTTGCCTTCTACTTTTGACACGGCCACGAAGCCGTCTCTAGAGGTGCCTCCAACTCTTGAGCTAAAACCTTTGCCATCCAATCTCAAATATGCTTTTTTAGGTCCTAACAATACATTACCCGTTATTGTTGCTTCTGGTCTTTCTGAATCACAAGAGGAAGCACTTCTAAAAGTGCTTTCCAAGTACAAAGCAGCAGTAGGATGGACGATTGCAGATTTAAAAGGGACCGGCCCTTCATTATGTATGCATCGAATTGTTACGGACCCAGATATTAAGCCAGCAAGAGATGCGCAAAGGCGTCTGAATCCTAATATGAAAGAGGTGGTGAAGACGGAAGTTCTTAAATGGTTAGATGCTGGTATCATCTATCCCATCTCGGATAGTAAATGGGTAAGTCCTACTCAAACGGTGCCTAAAAAGGCCGGAATCACCGTTGTAGAAACCGACAATGGGGAAAAGCTCACAACCCGACCAGTTACTGGGTGGAGAGTTTGTATAGATTACCGTAAGCTGAATAATGCCACATCTAAAGATCACTTCCCACTACCCTTCATTGATCAAATAGTTGAGAAGCTTTCTGGTAAGAAATTCTATTGCTTCTTGGATGGGTACTCCGGTTATAATCAAATACCCATCCATCCTGATGACCAGGCCAAAACTACGTTTACGTGTCCATACGGGACGTTTTCATTTCGAAGAATGTCGTTTGGCCTGTGTAATGAACCCGCTACCTTTTAGCGATGCATGATGAGTATCTTTTCTGACATGGTTGGAGAATCTGTAGAGATATTTATGGATGATTTCTCCATTTTTGGTCAATCCTTTGAAAGCTGCCTTGATCAGCTTGAAAGCATGTTAAATAGATGAACCGAAACTAATCTGGTGCTTAGTTGGGAGATGAGCCATTTCATGGTCCGTGAGGGAATTGTATTAGGACATGTTGTGTCTGAAAAAGGATTTGAGGTTGATCGTGCCAAAGTTCAGGTAATTTCAACCCTTCCTCCTCCCACTACCGTCAAGGGTGTACGCTTTTTTCTTGGTCATGCCGGGTTCTATAGGTGATTTATTAAAGATTTTAGTGCAATATCAAAGCCTCTTTGTAATCTACTCTTAAAAGATGCACGCTTTGACTTTAATGAATCATGTCTTAAAGCATTCAATATGCTTAAGCAAAAGCTTGTAGAAGCCCCTATTCTGCAATCACCTGATTGGTCGAAGCCTTTCGAGATCATGTGTGATGCGAGTGATTATGCCGCTGGGGCGGTTCTAGGACAGCGGGTCGATAAGAAACCCGTTGTAATCTTTTATACTAGTAAGACTTTTTTAGAAGCTCAAATGAATTACACCACTACTGAAAAAGAGTTGTTAGCCGTGGTTTTTGCTCTTGATAAGTTTAGGTCATATATTTGGGGGCATTCTAAGGTGATAGTATTTTCAGATCATAGTGCCTTAAGACATTTGTTGACTAAGAAAGAGACAAAACCGAGGTTGCTTAGGTGGATTTTGCTTTTACAGGAATTTAATCTAGAAATTCGGGATAAAAAGGGGTCAGAAAATGTAGTTGCCGACCATTTGTCTAGAATTATCCCTCCGCCGTTCAACCCTTCTGACGTGATTAATGAAAGCTTTCTGAAAGCTTATTTGAGGTTTCTAAGGTTCCTTGGTACGCCAATATAGTTAATTACCTAGCTGTTAAAAAACTTCTGGATTTTTGGTCCAAGCAACAAAGAAAATACTTCTTCTCCCAGTTGAAGCATTATTTTTGGGAAGATCTAGAGCTCTATAAGGTGTGTGCTGACCAAGTTGTTAGGAGATGTGTTCCTGACCACGAGCATATGGACATATTGGCTCATTGCCATTCTTATGCATGTGGTGGACACTTTGGTGCTACGAAAACTGGGCATAAAATCCTACAAAGCGGTTTCTTTTGGCCGACTATATTCAAGGATGCCTAGTCTTTTGTGAAAGCATGTATACGTTGCCAGCAAGTTGGAGGGATTTCAAGGCGTGATCAAATGCCTATGAATCCTATACTTGTTGTTGAGATCTTTGATGTGTGGGGTATTGACTTTATGGGACCATTCCCCACTTCCCATGGCAATGTGTACATTTTAGTAGCAGTTGATTATGTGTCTAAGTGGGTAGAGGCTGAGGCTACTAGAACCAATGACCATAGTGTAGTTCTTAAGTTTGTTAAGAAGAATATCTTTGCTAGACATGGAATTCCTAAGGCTATCATTAGTGATGGGGGTTCTCACTTTAAGAACTTTAGATTTGGGAAATTATTGAAACATTATGGAGTTAATCATAGGATAGCTACCCCTTATCACCCACAGACTAGTGGACAGGTGGAAGTATCTAGTAGGGATATTAAGCGAATTTTAGAGAAGACCGTCCGTAGTGATAGGAAAGATTGGTCCTTGAGGTTAGATGATGCTTTGTGGGTATATAAGACGGCTTTTAAGACTTCTATTGGTATGTCACCGTATAAGTTGGTATATGGCAAGGCGTGTCATTTACCGGTTGAGATAGAGCATAGGGCTGAATGGGCGATTAAGACTGTTAATCTGGATTTAGAGAAAGCGTGTAGTTCTAGGAAACTTCAATTATCTGAACTAGATGAGATTAGACGTGATGCTTATGAATGTTCTAGGATTTATAAGGAGAAACCCAAAGCTTTTCATGATCGACACATCACCAAGAAGTCCTTTTTGGTTGGTCAAAAAGTTTGGTTATTCAATGCTAGACTTAAGCTTTTTCCTGGGAAGTTGAGAAGTAAATGGACGGGTCCATACATTGTGACTCAAATCTCTCCACACGGAGCCATTGAAATAAAAAATATGGTGGGTGGAGAGCCTTGAGTTAATGGATACCGTTTGAAGCCGTATGTTGAGTTAGAAAGTGATCAGATGGAAACGGTGGATGTGGTTTACTTGGAACCACTCCAACCGTCTCAATAGCTCATTTGAGTTATCTCTGGCTGAAGAGTGTACACTTAGCGCTTCGCGGGAGGCAACCCGTGGTTTCTGGAACTTTGTGGGTGTGTTCACTACAAACCCTCACGAGACAAAACTCGTCCAGTCGGGCTACCGAGTGGTTTAAAGGCTTGTTGCATACACTAAATGTAACCGTGATTCCTATGAAAGTGGGTTAGGTTTTTGTTTTTGTGTGAGTTTGTCAAATTGATTTTTAACCAAAATTTCAATTTAAAGTTTTTGCATGAGGGGCAATGCAATGATTTAAGTTGAGGGGGTGGCACATGTGTTACATGTTTTTGTGTGAAATTTTGGTCAAAATGGATTAAAATGTGATTTTTGGGAAAAATTGAAAATTTTTAAAATCTTATATCACATTATAAGAGTTGTGCTAATTAGATGTGGAAGTTTCTTCTACATATATGTTTGTTGAGTGTTTGTAGATTTTAAAGATTAGCTTGTGGATGATTTATTGGAGCAAGCTAGAGAATTTGGCCAAAATTATCAGGTGCACTCGATTCCATTGTATATTTTGGTTATTAAATTGATTTGATTGTTTGCATGTAGTTAGGTATATGTGTAATTTAGATGATCAAACCACGCCGGTTGAATTTCCTCTACTTACCTTTGCTTAGATCGAGTAAAAAGTTTGAATAAATAATATGAAATATAGTAATGTAATAGTTGGGTTAGGACACTTGAAATTGATCTTATTCGGCTCGCCGCCCGCGCACGGTGGCCTTAGAAAAGAGTTTGAGAACTGTCATAATTATTGATGGTAGTCATATGCTGGGCTAGCCTATCTGATTCGTCACCCGCGCAAGGTGATACTTTAGTTGTTAGCATGGGTCAGACGCCAATTTTTATGATGGATAGCATTTCACTTAGCCGAGACAATTTTATGTGAAATAACCCAATCCTTGTATTGTTGTAATGAAACTAGGAAGATTAGTTTAATTTAGTGCATTGTATAATTATAATATGTGGTAGATAACTCCATCATGTGATGTACCAGTAGGCACGAAGTATAATTGTTCCCATGTAATTAAACAGACTAAATTAATTGGTTCTCATGTGCCGATGTGTCTTAGTATGCACCTATAGGATAGATATTCATTTTTCTGAATGATTGGTCTTTATATCAACCTTAAAAGGAGTGTATAAAGCGTTTGGGATGACTTGTATAAGAAACAGTTCCGAATGGCTAAAAAAGAGAGAGCTTATGTGTGATGTGAAAAAAAAATTAAAGAAAAAAAATGAAAAAAAAGTGAAAAAAAAATGAAAAAAAATGAAAAAAATTTGTGAAAAAGAATTTAAAAAAAGAGAGAGGTGAAAGTATATAAGTTAAAGTATGATGGCTTATGGTGCGCTCTTATGGTATATAAACTTCAATGTTATAAAAGGTCTATAATATTCTCACCTCTTGTTTTAGATTAATGTTTAGATTGATTATAGATATGTATTAGGTACGTTGGACACATGGTTAATTATATGAAACATAAAGTAAATGGAATCAATGGGAATGGTTATGCTAAGTGTTTAAGAAAGACAAAAATATTGGTAATCATTTTGGATTATTTGTCATGTAGGATGGTTATTAGTGTATTAGGTTGAATGTGATCTTTTTGATAAAATTTCAATAGTATGATTAAAAATTATTAAATTAACATGCTTGTATATTTTTATTTTATTTTTACTTGGGACAAGTAAATGTTAAGTGCGAGGGGATCTGATTGGTGTATTTTGCATTCACCTAATAGCATGTTAATTTAGCATAATTATATATTTATTTTTCGTTATACATGTACTTTTAATGTGTTTTGTGATTATTTAGGTTACGAGCGAAGTGGAATAAAAATGGACGCTTTATTAATTTTTTGGAGAAAAGATGTTGTGAGCGCCGATAAATGAAGAAGAAATATTGAAACAAAAGATTTGAGCGAGTCGCAATATTTTCGGTCATCTTTTATTTGTCCGGGCTTCGTTCGAGCAATTATTGGCATTGGATTATTTTTTATTGGGCCAAAGTTATTATATGCCAAAAGAATAAAAAGAAAAAATTAATTAATTTTTGGCTCAATTAGCCCATGTACTAACCGACTATCTAAAGAACTATATATATTAACAAAATGACTAATTGAGGGGAGTCAAGAGAACATTCGGAAAAAAAAGAAGCAAAAAGGAGGTCAAAGTGTGACATCAAAGGATTCAACAAAGGAAGAATTAGAATTGAAAGTGGAAGTAAAAGTCGCCGAGTATTATTAAAAAAAAGGTTGCAACTCATTCATTCGGTGGAAGTGCACACATGTGAACATTAGAAAAAAAAAGAGTGATGTTTCATATGAAGCGGGCCGAGTGTACCACGATGTCCGGCTAATTTTGTTGTAATTCCTTCCGGTAACTTTATTTATTGTTTGATCACTACTTTTGGATTATCATATTTTTATTACATTGATTTATAATTTATTTATAAATCATTTTTATTGATTTAATATTATGTTTAATTATTTGTGCGAGACAATTTATTATTAGTTAACGGTTCATTCTTATTCTATTTAGTTAAAGAAAAAGATGGTGGTATAATAGATATAAATTGTACCTAAATAAATTGTTAAAACATAATTATTGGTTGGATTAATATAAGATTTATTATCGCGAGTAATTGATAAACATAATAAATGCCGACATTAATTCATTCATATTAAGTCAAAATAATCTTTGTAGTCGGTTCTAAAAAGTTTCGATAATCCATAAGTGTGATCAAACATAAATATTAGGAGCTGGAAGGGATTGCATTTTTCCTTTAACTGTTTACATCCTTATTATATTTGTATAGCTTTATTATTAGTTTAATAAGTATTTTAATTTTTAATCAGCATTTTTATTATCAAAAGTATTTTAGTTGTTAGATTTCAAAACCAAAACTTTTATTGATCAGTGATCACCCCAAAACTTAAACTAAAATCACATATTCCTCGTGGATCGATACCCGCTTACCCTATCTAGTATAAGGTAATTAGGTTATTTTTGACCGGCACTTCGACGTCGATCAAACTTTCACCCATGTATGAAACTATGGTCTTTATATATGCCGTGGGGATTTAAATAAAGATCATGTTTCATGAAGAACCACACGATGATAATTATTAGGATAACTAGCGGGTATGTAACTTATTTAAATACTTTTTGCATCAAAATACATTGAACACAAGCGATCGTCAGATAAATCTTTTTCCTAATAAACCAGACTCATAATCACATCTTAATATTTGGCTGTATTGTTATGATTGCAGGGTTCTTGTTCAGTTTTGGTAGTGTGCCTTTAAACGTTATTGTCACACTGGTTAGTACTATTTAAACCATCGCAAATGAAGTCTAGCTCAGTTGGATGAATGCATTTGGTTATAGTCTTCATGTGGGGGAGGTCAGGGGTTCGACTCTGGGTTTGAATCCCATCGCAATGCCTTGAAGCCCCTTAATGGGAATCTGGATGGCTAGCATGGGGGTTTATATTCTCTTCGTGAGATGATTCGAACTCGGGTTGAGAGACTTGGTGCCTCGGTGGCACGCAAGATACTCCGCTGCACCAAATTGCCGTTAAAAAAAGGTACTATTTAAACCATCAATAGTATAAGTTCTCTCTCTACATTAAGTAATAATGTTAGTACCATATGAATTAACCATACATGCGAAATGTATTTTTTCTCAGATCGGCTCCAAGGTTAAGAAAGATCTGATAGCAGAAAGCATTCGGGATTCACTTAACAATTGGTGCAAACGAGTAAAAGAGAGATAAAAAACACTTTGCTCAGTTGCCACAAGGTCCACATGTTCACTCGGATCAGCTATAGACGAAGGTGATGAAGAAATTACAGTAGCATCAGGGACTTTATCTCAATCATCTTCAACTGCCTCAACAAGAACTTTCGTACAGGATGTCTGAATATTTGTCAGATACCATTAGACATGCACCCACAAATCATGACATCGAAGAAGATGAAGAAAGTAAAGTTGATACTCTTGAAGATTTGTTTCTGAAGACATGACGCGGTTAATTTATTATCGTTAGCTTATTAGACATCATGTCTATAATTTACATAATTTAGGTACTATTGTCGGCTATTTAAGAGTCGTAGGTGATGATATATGGTCTAAACGTCTATAATTTGTATGTATCATGTAGCATGGACAAATTTTCCAATACTTCATAAACTAATGAAGTCAATAATGTTTAATACTATGGTAAAACAATGTGATTAATTGTTTTCAGACAACATATGTGAAATTTTCTTCTACAAATTTATCTGATTCAACTTTTAAGCTAGTGTAGTCTTCTAAGTGGTTTGTCCTTTCAGGAAAATAAGAGAAAGAAGCTAGAAACGACACCAGAATAACTTCCACCACATATATCGTGCTTACTTTTGTTGAACATTCTGAATACATGTTAAAATAGTCGCTTGTTAGACGGTCATCGACATGCTTTTGCATATCTCGTATGATAGTTGTAAAACCCGCATGCTTTTACCATGAATAGTACCCTTAAGATCGTACGTACTAGATTAAAACTTTCCTATTATAGCATGATTACGATTACGTGTTAGGATTTTATGTATTACGTACGTGTCAGAACACGATAAGTATTTACTACGCACGAGCACGCAATAATTATTTGACAATAATTAATCACGAACATGCGATCATGAAATCATGAACGTTATTAAATCACGAACTATTATTAAATACGTATATATATATTTATTACGAGCGTAAATAAATATATTAGGTCACGGTAATTATTAACGAGAACACATTAAACGCGGACACAAATAAACATGAACGAACAATTAAACATCGAGACACGGAAAACGGTACGGGTACCCCATGTGGGGCCCCTACCCGCGGCAACAAGAAAGAGATGGGCCAAGCCCATCTCAAATTTCACTAAAGAGGGGTTAAGGGAAAAGTTACTACTCATTTTCACTTTACAGAAGAATTAACCAAAAACCTAAAAGTATTTTCTCCTCCTCCTTCTTTTTCTTTGTTTGACCGCCACACACAAACACACCAAAGGAGGTGATTATTTGATTTTTGGTCTTAGTTTTGGTGCAAGTGTTCGTGTTTGTTCATCCTCGTTTAGATCCACTCATTCGGTATATTATTTTATCCCTTTTATTTTGATTTTGATCTAATAATTAATTAAGAACAACATGTTTTTAAAACCTAATTAAAAACATAGATCTAACATGAAAATGGTTTTGGAATAAATCAAAAAGGGTGTTTTAGGGGTGTTTGTTTTGGCCGGCGCCTAAACCGAACCCCAAGGGGGTCTCGGTTTGGCTACTCGACCACCACCGAGACCATATGGTCCCGGTTGGTTGGTGTGGGTCCCACGGCAGCAGCAAGACAAGGGGAACCCCGAAGTGGTTCGGGGTATGGTGTCGATTTCATATCCGGTTCATGGTTCCTAGTCAAGATCTGGTTCACGGTGTATGTTAAGATTATTATTTTTATAATCATATGTTAAAATTAAATTAATAAACATGACATGATTAATTTAATAACATGACTTAGGTTATATTAATTATTAAATCATGAAATTATTAACCTAAGTATTTTATATTTTTAGACTTATAATTAATTAATTATTTAAAAACCATGGTTATAATTAATTAATTAACATGACTTAGGTTATATTATTAATAAATAATAATACATGTTTTAACCTAAGTATTTAACTTATTTAATTAAAAACATGATATACTTTAATTAAATATTTTAACCTATAGTTTATTTTTTAATTACATGAAATAATTAATAAACTATACATTATATCGTTATGACTTAGAAAATAATCATGAAAACACTTAGGCTTATATAATTAGCTTATTTAACCAGCTTATATTTAATTATGGAAACTTTCTATTTTTAGAAACTTATTTAAATAAGGCAGCTAATCTATTTATGGAAACTTTCTATTTTTAGAAACTTATTTAATTCAGGCAGCTAATCTATTTATGGAAACTTATTTAATTAAGGCAGCTGATCTATTTATGGAAACTATCTATTTTTAGAAACTTATCTATTTAAAGCAGTAATTCTATTTTTGGAAACTTTCTATTTTTGGAAACTTTCTATTTTTGGAAACTTTCTATTTTTGGAAACTTTCTATTTTTGGTAACTTTCTATTTTTGGAAACTTTCTATTTTTAGAAACTTTCTATTTTAGGAAACCTGCTATTTTTGGAAATTTACTTATTATTATACAGTAAGTATAATAATACATGAAATACAGAAATACTTAATCAGAATAGACAGAATATAAGATAAACACAGTTTAAGGCTTAAAACAGTAAAACATGATATGAACATATAAAATAAGCTAAGACATGACATAAAATCAGTTACGTATTTAGTAAGCAGATACTTATTCATGTATGTATTTATGTAGCATTAGTGATACGGAAGTAGGATTCCTCTTAGTTCGTCTTCTTCGTTCACTGGACATAAGGTACGGATTCTCGTCCTTTCAGTGTGGACATTCTTTCCTTATTAGGATTCCCCGTATGCAGCCAAATGTTTTCCCGTAGTATAAGTTATATGTTTGATTTGCTTATGTTTAATTTAGAATACCTATAGCCATATACATGCATGACCAGTTTCACCTAGTTATGGAGGTACCATAACCATAACATTAGAGGCACTGATGTTATGACTTCACCACGGCGAAGTGATTGCTCGTGGCGTCCCTTTAGCTTTTGGCCATATTTTTATATGTGGCATGTGGGGCGTATGGGTGCATCCTAGTTAAATGTTTTCAGTCAGGATTTCATGGTGAATGTGGTGTGTGCCTTGCATCCTTCACAAGGAGCTGATCCCTCGTACCCAAAACCAGTGTATTAAATTAGAGGCAGCCCCTCTAATTTGCATGATGAGGTCACCCCTCCAAGTATTCATGCACGGTGGATTTTCATGACCTATATTGGCTAATGGTAAAATATGTTAAACAGTTTTTACAAGATAAACATAAGGCTTTTCAAACTATAAAACCAGTTTTATCATGACTTAACCAGGTTACTCGGGACTTAGTTTCTTCCGCTGTTATATGTTATATGCTTATCCTATTCATGCTTTATTGTACATCCGTGCACTGAGCGTATTTCTCAGTCGTTTTCCTTTTCTATGTTACCAAAACGGCATGTACTTAGGGACGCTCGTAGACTTTAAGCGTACGTGCATATGGACTGGAAGCTTTCTAGCCTTTCTTTACTTTATGCATTACCTTTCTTTTGATACATTTACTATGGACATTGTTTAGTCCTTTCCTTTACTATCCTTATGTTTGTGTGTGATGAGCTTTACTTTTGGACTACCGATGTTTGATTCCGGTATTTTCCTTTTATGGCCATGTAATGTTTAGACATTTTTCCTTGTATGCTTTGATGACACGCCATAGTTACGTGTGACATTTCCATTATCAAAATGGGGTGTTACAATTATGGTATCAGAGCCAAGGCTTCGACCTGTAGGCTCTCAAATATGACTTGTGAT
This sequence comes from Glebionis coronaria, assembly GCA_025667525.1. Taxonomy (NCBI): domain Eukaryota; kingdom Viridiplantae; phylum Streptophyta; class Magnoliopsida; order Asterales; family Asteraceae; genus Glebionis; species Glebionis coronaria. The sequence continues at coordinate 538,557,012 of CM046880.1, forward strand.
TAGTGGGTAGTCACTATGGTCTTCCTAGAACTGACAGTTGTTTTCATGCATTCATCATTTTTATGCATACATATATATGTCATTGTCGCAGATTTATGACTAAGTAATGGTTGGTACATGACTGGCCCTATTTAGTCGCATGTGTTTTATCAAAACTTTTAAATTTGGGACCGACCCATAGGCGTCTCCTCGCCATGTCTTTTGTTTTGGGTGAACTGACCTTAGGCGTTCACTCTCGAGCATACAAAAGTTTTCATAAAACTGCATCATGCATTCATACACAAAGTTTTCTTGCATAAAATTTTTCTCCTGAAATTTTGGTATAAATTTTTTTTCATGTATATATATTTTATGTTTTGATATGTTTAATCATATGTTTTATGTTATACTGTCAGATGGTTCTCACACGCGAACAGGAACAGCTCAATGCTGCAATTCAAGCTGCTATGCAAGCTTTGCTTCCTCAACTGAGGAACGACATTAGGGCTGAAGTTCAAGCTGCCAACAATCAGTAGCATAATCAGGCACCTCCTCCTCCTCCAGTGACATTAGCAGTATGGCTGGAGAGATTCAACAAGCTCCATCCTCGAGCTTTTGAGAAGACAGATAGCCCCAGTGATGCTGAAAGCTGGTTGGCTCACATCAAGAAGATTTTCAATGCTATGGGTTGTGACCCCGCATACAAGGCGAGGTTGGAATGCTATCGGTTCGAAGGCGATGTGCTAAATTGGTGGTTAGCGTTGATGCAGTCTGAGGGTGGTGACGAGTGGGTTACTGGTTTGACTTGGGCTCAGTTCAAGGACAGGGTGATGGAGAAGTTCTTTCCCAAGGCTGAGCAAGACAAGCTCAAGAGGGAGTACCATCGGACCCGACAGAGAGTTGGGGAGAATAGCAACGAGTTTATGCAACGCTTTCTTTGCTTAGTTGGTTTCCTTGGTGCAACAGCAGGTACTCCTGAGGAGCAGGCACACCACTTTAGGTGGGCTCTTCGCACATAGGTCGCAAACAATCTGGTGTGTGCTACGTTCAACACTGTAGCACAAATGGCCGATGCAGCACGTAAGCTGGAAATGCTGCAGTAGAGAGATGAGTTCGGGGAAGCTGAGAGACCCGACAAAAGGCAGAAAACTGGGGACCGGTCTCAGCCGGCTACTCAGCAGCAGCCTCATCAGCCCAAGGGAAACGGTCAGACTAACGACCGTTCTGCTACGGATAGGCGTGGTGGTAATGATAATTACCGTAACAACGTTGGACACTCCAACAGCAGCAGGAACCATGGAAACGGTAGGCACCAGAACCAGAGAGGTTCACAGCCTAGTCGTCCAGCTATCACTGGTTCCCAGCCAGCCAGAGCACCTGATGGAGGATTTACTCATCCTCTTTGCTCTACTTTCCACCGTAGGCACCCAGGGCCATGTCGCCGTAACACTGACGCATGCTTCAAGTGTGGTCTTCCTGGCCATATCATGAAGGATTGTCGTAAGGGCGAGATGGAGGGTACATCGGGACATGCTGATTCCAAGCCGCCTCCTACCACCGGGCGTGTCTACACGACATCTCGAGACCAGGCCAACAAGTCTACAGGTACCATCACTGAAATCTTGTATATGTATAGTCAAGCTGCATGTGTTCTTTTCGATACGGGTGCTACTCACTCGGTTATTTCTACTACTTATGCTAAGAACATTAGGATGCTCCCCATGCCACTAGAAAATAGTCTTACTATTTCCACACCTTTGAGGGACTCTGTATTAATCACCCATGTATACAAGAGTCTTCCCCTAGAATTTGACGATAAGGTTCGACCTGTTGACGCACTTCCGCTGGACATGAATGACTTCGACATGATTTTGGGCATGGATTGGCTATCCAAGCATCATGCTACCATAGATTGCCATTCATATCGAGTTATCTTTGGTGATGTTAATGCACCTCAGTACATTCATAATGGGTTCATAGCCGGACGGTCTGTACAAATCATATCTACCCTGCAAGCGCGTGCACTACTGTCACATGACTGCGAGGGTTATCTAGCTACGGTTCACGACATGGATGCTGAATCCCCATCAATTCAGGATCAACCTATAGTGTCGGAATTCCAAGATTTTTTTCTAGCAGAACTTCCGGGCATACCACCTGCACGAGAAGTGGAATTCAGTATCGAGCTTATTCCAGGAGCTGAACCAATCTCCAAGGCTCCTTATCGCATGGCTCCCATCGAGCTAAAGGAGCTGAAGGGTCAACTGCAAGAACTTCTTGAACGAGGTTTCATTCGACCGAGCGCATCTCCATGGGGCGCACCGGTCTTGTTTGTTACGAAGAAGGACGGCGGTATGCGTCTTTGCATAGACTATCGCGAGCTCAACAAGATTACTATCCGGAATAGATATCCACTGCCACGTATAGACGATCTGTTTGACCAACTCCAAGGGGCCAAACACTTCTCCAAGATTGATCTTAGGTCAGGCTATCATCAGCTACGGGTCACGGAGCAGGACATCGCTAAGACTGCCTTTCGTACCCGCTATGGCCACTATGAGTTTGTAGTTATGTCATTTGGCCTGACAAATGCTCCAACAGTGTTCATGGATTTGATGAACAGAATCTTCCATGAATTTCTGGACAAGTTCGTCATTGTCTTCATCGATAACATCCTGATTTTCTCAAAGTCCAAGGAGGAACACGAAGACCATCTTCGTACAGTACTACAGATTCTTCGCCAGAAGCAGCTGTATGCTAAATTCTCTAAGTGTGAGTTCTGGTTAGACAAGGTGGCATTCTTAGGTCACATTGTATCAGCAGAAGGAATCACTATGGATCCAGCGAAGGTTGAGGCAATTACTATGTGGCCAAGGCCGACATCAGCGACGGAAGTTCGCAGTTTCTTAGGCTTAGCTGTCTATTACCGTAGGTTCGTGGAGAACTTTTCTCGCTTAGCACTACCATTGACCAAACTGATGCGGAAAGGGAGAAATTCGACTGGACTGAAGAACGAGAGAAGAGCTTTGAAGACCTGAAGCAGAATATTGAATTAATTATAAGTCTAAAAATATAAAGTACTTAGGTTAATAATTTCATGATTTAATAATTAATATAACCTAAGTCATGTTATTAAATTAATCATGTCATGTTTATTAATTTAATTTTAACATATGATTATAAAAATAATAATCTTAACATACACCGTGAACCGGATCTTGACTAGGGACCATGAACCGGACATGAAATCGACACCATACCCCGAACCACTTCGGGGTTCCCCTTGTCTTGCTGCTGCTGTGGGACCCACACCAACCAACCGGGACCATATGGTCTCGGTGGTGGTCGAGTAGCCAAACCGAGACCCCCTTGGGGTTCGGTTTAGGCGCCGGCCAAAACAAACACCCCTAAAACACCCTTTTTGATTTATTCCAAAACCATTTTCATGTTAGATCTATGTTTTTAATTAGGTTTTAAAAACATCTTGTTCTTAATTTATTATTAGATCAAAATCAAAAGAAAAGGGATAAAATAATATACCGAATGCGTGGATCTAAACGAGGATGAACAAACACGAACACTTGCACCAAAACCAAGACCAAAAATCAAACAATCACCTCCTTTGGTGTGTTTGTGTGTGGCGGCCAAACAAAGAAAAAGAAGGAGGAGGAGAAAATATTTTTAGGTTTTTGGTTAATTCTTCTTTAAAGTGAAAATGAGTAGTAACGTTTCCCTTAACCCCTCTTTAGTGAAATTTGAGATGGGCTTGGCCCATCTCTTCCTTGTTGCCGCGGGTAGGGGCCCCACATGGGGTACCCGTACCGTTTTCCGTGTCTCGATGTTTAATTGTTCGTTCATGTTTATTTGTGTTCGCGTTTAATGTGTTCTCGTTAAATAATTACCGTGGCCTAATAAATTTATTTACGCTCGTAATATATATATATATATATATATATATATATATATATATATATATATATATATATATATATATATATATATATATATATATATATATATATATATACGTAATTAATAATAGTTCGTGATTTAATAACGTTCATGATTTCATGATCGCATGTTCGTGATTAATTATTGTCAAATAATTATTGCGTGCTCGTGCGTAGTAAATACTTATCGTGTTCTAACACGTACGTAATACATAAAATCCTAACACGTAATCGTAATCATGCTATAATAGGAAAGTTTTAATCTATTACGTACGATCTTAAGGGTACTATTCATTGTAAAAGCATGCGGGTTTTACAACTCTTCCCCCCTAAAAAGAATAATTCGTCCCCGAATTATAGATAAAGTAAACTGGAAAAGAAGAACATACCTGAATTCAAAATATGAAATGAGGGTAAGAAGCCCGGATAGACTCCTCTGTTTCCCAAGTGGCTTTCCGCTCGGTATGATCCCTCCATAGGATTTTGACGAATGGAATCGTCTTCCTTCTCATGACTCGTTCTTGTCTGTCAAGAACTCGTTCGGGTTCTTCTATAAAAGTGAGATCTTCACGTATCTGTTCCAGTGGATACCGAACCATGTGAAGGGGATGATACTAGTACCCTCTGAGTAAGGAAATAATACTCGATTCTGCAACCAAGTATAAAATATTGTTGTCCCAAGTCTTTTCGAATTGACTATTGGTCTAAAGTGCGACTCAATCGTCTTTTGGCGAACAAAATGATTTGGTTTGGTTTGGTTATCTAATTTAAAAGCAAGTATGAAAATGTCGATGAGTAAAGTAGAAGCTTTGACAAAATTAAACTAAACGTTAATTAGGAAAATACTTAAAACTTAAAACTTTAACACTTAAAAACTTTGTCAATCGAAATAATGCAAATCATGTCCATCGGAATACACCAAAATTACAACCATCGGAATACATAAACAAGTCATCGGAATAATTCATGTTAATAACCATCGGAATAATCAAGGTCAATTCTATCGGAATGTAGAGTGGTCGCAATATCCAGATCGGAATAATCCAACACTTCTGTCGCAATGTGGCTGTCGAGAAATGGGCAGCACTTCGTCTTAGCAAAGACCTTGATCCCGTCGGAATGTGCGATCGCAATCCAAATCGGAATAAGGGGGAAATGACAACCTGATCGCAAAGTAAAACCCTAATGGGTTATTGCGATCAAAACACTGAAGCCCGTCGGAATGTGGAGAAACCCGTCGGAATGTGTGAAGCCCCAAGATTACGATGGGATGCACTCATAATCCGAAATTCGTGGCAAGTGTAAAACTCAATAAGCACAATCAATAATCTATTTTATCCAAAACTTAAACAACTCGAAAAGCTTGAATTTGACAACTTGTAAAACATAAAAGATTATCAACTTAATGAAATGAACTTTAAGATGCCTAAACCCTTTATGAAATCCGAAAATCAATAAGCTAAAACTTGTAATAAGCCAATAAGCATTACGAGCTTATAGCTTATACGTAGGAGCTTATGTAGGAACAAAGAAGATTAATCCTTCAATCACGAAATCATTAAATCATACGCATAAAGTATGCAAATCGGATCAAAGGTAAAGTAAATCAAGAAGTGTAGAATGAGATTTAGGATTAAAAGCTTAAAATGAACTTGATTAATGAAAAATAAGCAATACAAATGTTTAATCTTGAAAGATTAAGAGAAAAGATGAAACTTAGTGAGAGAAAGTTTAAGACTTTCTCTCTCTAAAACTAGAAAAGTGCAAAAAATGAAAAACTAAAAATTAAAGACTAACTCCCTCCTAATGTGTATTAGGAGGGTATTCATAGGGAAGGTGGAAGGAGTGCATGTGTTGCATCTTCTTTCTTTCTTTCTTCACGTCTTCTCAACTCGACTTTAATTCTTTGTCTTTTCTCGATGTCGTCTCGGGATTTGAACTTGTCTTTTAATTTTTCTTCTTCTATTAGACTTAAGTTCTTCGACTTCATTAAACTTCCGTCTTTAGACTTTTTCTTCGATAAATCTTCAAAATAGGTCTTGGACTTCGTTCTTTTTGCACTCTTGATCTTTTGACTTCGTCTTTTCCCGTTTTCTTCGATAAAAGCCCGTGAAAGCCCGTGTTTTCTTCCTTTTTCGTATTTTGGTCCTAAAACACAATAAAAACACAAACCACGCATAATTCCGACTTTTACGACATAAATCACACGTTTTGGTCTTGTTATTATTGGAAATAGGTGGTAAAAGGATAAGTGTTTTCACACTTATTAAATCCCCTACACTTGACCATTGCAATGCCCTCATGCAATGAATTAATTTTAAAGCACGGTTTACATTTTCTATCATAAATAACCCACCTTGGCCTTTATTAAATACTAAACATAAAAAGATAGAACAAGTAAAGAAATCAAACACTTACATTGGTTTTGGCAGCCATGAACGTTTATCATCCTCAAGTTTCACGTTCCCCATACCAAGCTTAAAAACGAGATCATTGTTATTATAAGTTAGTAAACTAACACGAACTCATGTGGGCCAATTATTCACTTAGACTCCCTTATTCCTAGGTGTATCTCTTATATTTTATTTTTGTCTTGAATGATCACGAGGATGCATTGTTTGACTTATTTCTATAATTATTTAGGCCGAAAATAAAGTGCACGATTTAATCAATAGTTAGCTAAAGGACCAAATCTTTTAAAACTGCTTCTCGGGACCTCATAAAGTTCATATCGTGGCATAACTCGCTTCACGATTTGAGACATTTCTCGGACCGATATTTGGCAGTGACTTCATACTTCGAATCTTTGAGAGACGTTCATGAAATAATGGCCTTCTCTTCATAATAGGAATTTCTTCACTTGAAGTTTTGAGAGATTCTTCATATTTGGACCACGACTTCTTCATTTTTTCTCCAATCTTTATTTTGGACTTTGATATACAACGATCCGCCTCCTTTTAGGACTTGGATCTATTTATCCTCATACCTTGTTAGGGTCTTTTTGGATAGACTTCTCCATAATCTTTTGGGGAGTATTTGCTTTTCGTCGTGTGTCTCAATCCTTCTTATTGATTTTCGATAAATGATTCTTCACATAACTTTTGGATCTTTAGCAACAAACTATAGCCCTCATGCCTTGTTAGGGCCTTTTCGGGCTCGCCAATCTTCGCATCCCGCTTCAATAAGTTATGCCTTGGCTATGAACTCTAATCCGTACCGAGCAACTTTTAAACGATCTGGGGCTAGAAGCTAAGTAACCTTTTAAATCGTACAACCTTATTTATTGCAGATAAATTTATTAACAAGCGAAGGGAGAATAGGCTTATAATTAACTCACATAAATTCACGAAAGAATACCGAACTTATAATTGACTCTATCATCTCTCGTTCTCCATAGTTTAAAATGTCAAGGAATGAGACTCGTGGATGCTTAGCCTATTAAATCAAAGTTTTGGGTTTTCGAGTCGCCTATAAGATCTTGCAAGTTCTTGGACTTTTTCAAGTTTAGAAATCGCATTTTAAAGTTCCCTTGATAAACGACTCTCTAGGATCAATTATAGGAACTTGCGAAAAGTTCTTGTTCTTAACCCGTGAGAGTTAAGACTTTCGCGTTTTATAGCTCCCTATATAAAAGCCTAGCAAAACTTGACTTAAACACGTTAAGGATACTAGCTAGAGTAAACTTAGATAAGTAAACTCGGGTTGAGTCAAAATGTTCACGACTAAGAAAAATTTAAAACCACTTTATTGAAACTTTATTCTAGCAATGGAAAGAAAATAAAACATAACAAAGGAAAACACAACTATACAACTAGGCCAAAATAGATTAAAAATTTTGAAAAATGTCGAAAAATCAAGTTTTCCGGTTAAAATGAGGGCAAATTCATGGAAGAGACCACTTACTTCGATAGAAGTCCCCCCTACACTTGACATAAACATTGTCCTCAATGTTTGAGCATGTGGGAGTAAACTCCCCTACACTTAGGACATTGTGCACTTTGTTTAAATCTTGCTAAGGAAAGGACAACTATAGTGATTTCAATGTGAACATATAAAATATGAAATATTGAATCACAAGAGTTCAGGATAGAACCAGGAAGATGGGAACACGGTATCATGGTTCGTCAAAAGTCATCAAGATGCTCTTTGAAGATTTAATCCATGCACAGCACAAGAAACAAGACAACAAACACATACGGGGCTCCCCCCTACACTTATTATGAAAGCAGTAAAGGATAGATCACGGGTTGCCTCCCGAGAAGCGCTTGTTTTTGTTCACCGAGTCACGAGCCTGACTCGACCCAATTTAGTTCATGAGGAACGTGGTGAGGGATGGAATCATCTCATGGGAGATGTCCTCACCAAAGTACAGCTTCAAACGCTGTCCATTCACCTTGAAATTGGGCCCATTTGGCTGAGAAAGCTCAATGGTCCCACACGGAAAGACTTTGGCGACGGTGGATGGACCGGACCAGCGGCTCTTCAACTTGCCAGAGAAGATCTTCAACCGAGAGTTAAAAAGTAAGACTTGATCACCAACGTGGAACTCTCGGTTCTTGATTTTTGCGTCATGAATGATCTTCGTCTTCTCCTTGTAGATCAGCGAGTTCTCATAAGCTTCATTCCTCAGTTCGTTGAGCTCGTTGATTTGAATCTTGCGATGATCACCGGCTTTGTTGATGTCGAAGTTAGCCCATTTCAAGGCCCAGTGCGCCTTATGTTCCAGCTCAATGGGGAGGTGGCATGCTTTCCCGTACACAAGACGATAAGGTGTACAACCGATCGGGGTCTTATAAGCAGTACGGAAAGCCCACAGAGCATCATCAAGTTTATCGGCCCACGAGGCACGATGCTCTCCCACAGTACGCTCCAAAATTCGCTTCTATCCACGGTTGGATATCTCGGCTTGCCCATTGGTTTGGGGATGATAGGCGGTGGAAAGACGGTGATTGACACCATACTTAGCCATGACTCTTGCAAATTGATCGTTGCAAAAATGAGTCCCACGGCCACTGTTAATAGAACGAGGAACGCCGAATCGAGCGAAAAGTTGCTTCAAAAAGTTCACAACCACCCTCGCATCGTTTATAGGGAGAGCCTTGGCTTCAACCCATTTAGAAACATAGTCAACGGCGACGAGGATGTACTTGTTCCCTTTGGAGGATGGAAATGGCCCCATAAAGTCGATGCCCCATACGTCAAAGATTTCACATTCCTGTATGAAATTTTGAGGCATCTCATCTTTATGTGTGATCTTGCCTTGGCGTTTTCAAGCATCACAATGCTTAACCATTTCGTGAGCATCACGATAAATGGTGGGCCAATAGAATCCAGAGTCAAACACTTTCTTAGCGGTGTAGTTGGGATTAAAGTGACCACCGGTGGGTCCTTTGTGGCAAGCCTGGAGAATGTCAAAAGCTGCCGGTCCGTCAACACAACGACGAATGATCAAATCAGCACATTGTTTGAATAGATAAGGGTCATCCCAAAAGTAAGTCTTAACATCATTCAAGAACTTCTTCTTTTGTTGGTATGTTAACCCTTTGATGAGAATACCACCCGCTAAGTAGTTTGCAATGTCCGCAAACCACGGGGTGTCATCAAGATTGAGATTTATAGACATTAAGGTCTCAAGGGGAAAGAGTCATTGATCTCTTTGTTCAGATGATCCCCTTGATATGGATCCTCAAGTCGACTCAGATGATCCGCGGCCAGGTTCTCAGCACCCTTCTTGTCATGAATTTTAATGTTGAATTCTTGAAGTAGTAAAACCCAGCGAAGAAGTCTTGGCTTAGAATCATGCTTAGTCATCAAGTACTTAAATGCGGAGTGGTCCGTGTATACGATGGTGGGGGATAAAACAAGATAGGGGCGAAATTTTTCAAAAGCATAGACAACAGCTAAAAGCTCTTTTTCGGTAGTCGTATAATGCAATTGTGCCCCCGTCATTGTTTTACTAGCATAGTGGATTGGTTGGAAGTGTTTATTCACTCTTTGACCCAAAACCGCACCAATAGCAAAGTCGCTAGCATCGCACATCAATTCAAAAGGCAGCTCCCAATTAGGGGTAACCAAGACCGGTGCCTTAGTTAGCTTATCCTTGAGAAGATTGAAGGCTTCGAGACACTCTTTAGAAAAGATAAAAGGAGTATCTTTTTCCAAGAGGTGGGTCATCGGGCGAGCGATTTTAGAGAAATCTTGAATGAAGCGACGATAGAAGCCTGCAGGACCCAGAAAACTTCTCACACCCTTCACGGTTGAAGGTGGAGGTAATTTGGCTATGACATCTACTTTAGCACGGTCGACTTCAAGACCGGCTTTAGAGATTTTGTGTCCTAGCACAATGCCTTATTTTACCATAAAATGGCATTTTTCCCAATTTAGAACAAGGTGAGTGTCTTCGCACCGCTTAAGCATTCGTTCCAAATTGGCCAGGCAAGAAGAGAAGGAATCTCCAAAGACCGAGAAATCATCCATGAAGACTTCCATGGTTTGCTCAACCATGTCATGGAAGATAGCCAACATGCACCTTTGGAAAGTCCCGGGGGCATTCCATAAGCCAAAAGGCATCCTTTTGTAAGCAAATGTGCCATAGGGACAAGAGAATGTTGTCTTCTCTTGATCTTGGGGATCGATGGGTATTTGAAAATAACCCGAGAAACCATCAAGAAAGTAGTAATATTCATTACCCGCTAGACGTTCAAGCATTTGGTCCATAAAAGGTAATGATCCTTTCTCGTGGCATCATTGAGTTTGCGGTAGTCTATACAAACTCTCCACCCAGTAACGAGACGGGTAGGAATTAACTCGTTGTTGGCATTGGGCACAACGGTGATTCCGCCTTTTTTAGGCACACAATGGACTGGACTAACCCATGGTGAATCCGAAATAGGGTAAATCATACCCGCATCAAGAAGTTTGATAACCTCTTTTTTGATGACTTCATGGATTTTAGGATTCACCCTTCGTTGGCTTTGAATTGTGGGCTTAAAGTCGTCCTCCATGAGAATTTTATGTGTGCAAAAGTGAGGATCAATTCCGCGGATGTCGGAGATTTTCCAAGCGATATCTCTTTTATGCTTCTTCAACACGGTGATGAGTCGGGCTTTTTCTTCTTCTTTCAGGTCCTTCGCGATGATGACCGGTAACTTTTCGTTGTTTTCAAGGAAAACGTACTCAAGATGAGGAGGTAGGTCCTTAAGCTCAAGAGTGGGAGGATCCTCAATAGATGGTGTAACTAACGATGGATCATCATTAGTCACCTCTTTAGGAGAGGGAGGAGGAAACGGGTCCTCATTGAGAAGTCTCTCAATAGTACGAATGTCTTCATCCCAATCGGTGGACAAATTATCATGCTTAATATCAAGAGGACCCAAGCTCGCTTTGAAATCATCCAAGTCACTTTCTCCAAAAGGAGTCAATACCGGAGCAATTGAGGCAACGGTCTCAACATTGGGTAGAGAAGAAAGAGTACTTTTGCAAGCATCATGAAAATGTTCTTCACAAGCCTCATCGAGAACATCAATAGCATTAAGACTCTCATATGAATAAGGTTGCTTAGAAATCTTACCCATGTTGAAGACAATTTTATCGTCACCAACTCTCATGATTATTTCGCCCGCGGCTACATCAATGAGAGTGCGACCGGTCCTCAGGAAGGGACGTCCAACGATTAATGGAACACGAGGATCCATCTCGTAGTCAACGACAACAAAATCCGCCGGGAAGGTGAATTTATCAACGCCAACAAAGACATCTTCGGCTATCCCCACTGGATAAGCAACCGTACGGTTGGCTAATTCCAAAGTCATTTTGGTGGGGACTATCTCGGGGAGAGATAATTGCTTCCAAACACTTAAAGGCATTAAGTTTATACTGGCACCTAGATCGGCTAGGGCCATACAATTCTCTACTCCCGGGAAGTTGCAAGGAATCAAGAAGCGACCCGGATCACCAAGTTTGGTAGGCAATTTCCTTAAGAGCACTGCAGAGCAGTTCTCATTAAGTTGGGTCTGAGCAATGTCAAGAAGCTTCTCCTTGTCACTTAGAAGATCTTTAAACATCTTAGCGTATTTGGGCATGTGAGCGAGAGCCTCGGCAAAGGAGATGTTAAAATTCAATTGTTTAAACATTTTTAGAAAGTTTGAAACTTGAATATCATCCTTGCTCTTTTACTTCTCTTTCCTCAACCTTGAAGGATAAGGTATATTGGATGAAGAAGAAGGCTTTAGGGGAATAGGATCACTCACAACCACGGGTGGTGGGGAAATGGGGATAGAAGGTGAAGGAGGTGGGGAAAGTTGCTCTTTTTCCTTGTTCACAATCACGGGTGGAGGTGTAGGAAGCTCGGGTTCCGTATAACCTTTTCCACTACGAGTGGTGATTGCTTTCATCTCCCCTCTTGGATTCGAAATGGTGTTACTCGGAAGAGTACCCGAAGAAGAGGGTTGATTACCTTGGATGAGCGAACCAATCATATCACGAATGTTAAGCGCTTGAGTGCTGAAAGAATCTCTGATGTTGGCACGGATCTCATTGCTCTGTTTTGCCATATCATTCCTTAGCTCGGCTCTAATATCGTTCCCTTGTTTCGTCATTTCGCCCTTCAAGTTGATGACTTGACTCTGAAGATTCGTCACCAGCTCCCGATTAGTCTTCATGAACGTCTCGACGTCTTGATTCACTGCCATCGGTTGATTGAGAGGTGGAGCTTGGTAAGCTTGAGAATTTCCTTGAGTTGGGTATGGGTTTCTTTGGGATTGATATTGCTTGTTAGCACGAGGTTGGGATTGGTTGTTTCGGTTATAGCTTTGTTGTTGGTTTTGGTTTGCAGGAGGGAAACCGGGAGGAGCAAGATAATTGTTGGAACGATAACTTAGCAAGCTACGGTCTCCTTGAGGACGAGCTTGATAGCCTCCCGTGGGATAAGTACCGTAAGCTGCGTTAACGTTTCAGAAAAATTGCCTTGGGTAGAAGGAAAATCATTGTAAGAATGAGGAACACCACATGTGTCACAAGAAATAGCAACGGCTTTAGCTTGTTGAAAGTGGTTTGTGGCTATGGTCATGAAATTCTTGTTCATCTCAGCGAGTTGTCGAAAAATTTCAGTCATCTCAGGATTGGAAGTAGTAGAAGAAACATTGACTCTCGAGTTAGATCTTGAGGATGCGGATGAATCCCAATTCTTGTGGTGAGTAGTCATGTTTTCAATCAACTCTCTACACTCATCCGGTCTCCTTTTCATAAAAGTACCACCGGCGGCGGCATTGATCGTGTCACGATCACGAAAAGTGAGACCATTGTAGAAGGTATCAATGAGAGTGACGGGGAGCATATTGTGATTAGACAGCGGTCGATCAAATCATTGTATCGTTCCCAAGCATCGAAGAGCGATTCATCATTATCTTGCATGAATCCACTAATTTGGTTACGAAGGCTCGTGACCATGGATGGAGGGAAGTAGCGCGACAAAAAGTGTTGAGTCATGTCGTTCCACGTATGAATAGAATTCTTAGGAAGACGGTCAAACCATTTTTCGGCATGGTGAGAAAGCGAGTGGGGAAAGAGTTGAAGGCGAAGGTCATCCATAGAAACACCGGGGCACTTCATGCTTTGGGTTATGGTAATGAATTTGTCGAGGTTTTTGTTGGCATCATCATCCGGAATTCCATGAAATGGGTTAGTTTGCACTTGCTGGATCATGTGATGCTTCAACGAAAACTCCTGAGCCGTGACGTGCATCGGCGCAATCGGGCCTCCGCGTCCGTTCATGGTGGGTTGACACAATTCCTCCATTGTTCGTAAATCAGGTAGGTGGACATTGTTGTTGTTGTTGTCATTCAAATTGGGTTGAGGTGGGTTATTATTGTTGTTATTAACACCAGCCATATCTAGATCTTCACGAGTCTCGGGCTCAGAATAGTTCGAAGATCTAGTACGCATACACCTGCAGGAGAAAAATATACACAGAGAGAATATCTATATAATCTTTTTGGTGCAAAATCTTTGAAAAAGAACTGCTTTTAATGATTTTTCAATGTTTTTGTATTTTTGAAGAGTTTTATATTTTTTAAGATTTTTGAAAATTTTTAAAGCAAGGAAAATAACGTTCAAAGAACGGATCACAAAATTCAATGCGTCTCTCACTAAAAACCTTTAGTCGTAACGAAAAGAGCCGGCAGCGGCGCCATTTAATACTCGATTCTGCAACCAAGTATAAAATATTGTTGTCCCAAGTCTTTTCGAATTGACTATTGGTCTAAAGTGCGACTCAATCGTCTTTTGGTGAACAAAATGATTTGGTTTGGTTATCTAATTTAAAAGCAAGTATGAAAATGTCGATGAGTAAAGTAGAAGCTTTGACAAAATTAAACTAAACGTAAATTAGGAAAATACTTAAAACTTAAAACTTTGTAAAACTTTAACACTTAAAAACTTAGTCAATCGAAATAATGCAAATCATGTCCATCGGAATACACCAAAATTACAACCATCGGAATACATAAACAAGTCATCGGAATAATTCATGTTAATAACCATCGGAATAATCAAGGTCAATTCTATCGGAATGTAGAGTGGTCGCAATATCCAGATCAGAATAATCCAACACTTCTGTCGCAATGTGGCTGTCGAGAAATGGGCAGCACTTCGTCTTAGCAAAGACCTTGATCCCGTCGGAATGTGCGATCGCAATCCAGATCGGAATAAGGGGGAAATGACAACCTGATCGCAAAGTAAAACCCTAATGGGTTATTGCGATCAAAACACTGAAGCCCGTCGGAATGTGGAGAAACCCGTCGGAATGTGTGAAGCCCCAAGATTACGATGGGATGCACTCATAATCCGAAATTTGTGGCAAGTGTAAAACTCAATAAGCACAATCAATAATCTATTTTATCCAAAACTTAAACAACTCGAAAAGCTTGAATTTGACAACTTGTAAAACATAAAAGATTATCAACTTAATGAAATGAACTTTAAGATGCCTAAACCCTTTATGAAATCCGAAAATCAATAAGCTAAAACTTTGTAATAAGCCAATAAGCATTACGAGCTTATAGCTTATACGTAGGAGCTTATGTAGGAACAAAGAAGATTAATCCTTTAATCACGAAATCATTAAATCATACACATAAAGTATGCAAATCGGATCAAAGGTAAAGTAAATCAAGAAGTGTAGAATGAGATTTAGGATTAAAAGCTTAAAATGAACTTGATTAATGAAAAATAAGCAATACAAATGTTTAATCTTGAAAGATTAAGAGAAAAGATGAAACTTAGTGAGAGAAAGTTTAAGACTTTCTCTCTCTAAAACTAGAAAAGTGCAATAAATGAAAAACTAAAAATTAAAGACTAACTCCCTCCTAATGTGTATTAGGAGGGTATTTATAGGGAAGGTGGAAGGAGTGCATGTGTTGCATCTTCTTTCTTTCTTTCTTCACGTCTTCTCGACTCGACTTTAATTCTTTGTCTTTTCTCGATGTCGTCTCGGGATTTGAACTTGTCTTTTAATTTTTCTTCTTCTATTAGACTTAAGTTCTTCGACTTCATTAAACTTCCGTCTTTAGACTTTTTCTTCGATAAATCTTCAGAATAGGTCTTGGACTTCCGTTCTTTTTGCACTCTTGATCTTTTGACTTCGTCTTTTCCCGTTTTCTTCGATAAAAGCCCGTGTTTTCTTCCTTTTTCGTATTTTGGTCCTAAAACACAATAAAAACACAAACCACGCATAATTCCGACTTTTACGACATAAATCACACGTTTTGGTCTTGTTATTATTGGAAATAGGTGGTAAAAGGATAAGTGTTTTCACACTTATTAGGACACATGAAACACATTGTGCACATGCGAAAGCTGCGGAGGTAACGCCAACCGGTAAGATACTTCACCGACTCGTTCAATGATATCAAACGGTCCGATGAAACGAGGACTGAGCTTCCCTTTAATCTCGAAGCGTCTAACACCACGTGCCGGCAAAACCTTAAGGAAGACGTGATCTCCTACGCTAAAATGTATGTCCCTACGATGCTTATCGGCGTAACTCTTCTGACGTGACTGTGCTTCCTGAATTTTCTGCTTAGCTACTGCGATCTTTTCATTGGCCATCTCTATGATTTCTGGTCCTTCAAGTGTTCGCTCGCCAACCTGATCCCAGCAGATTGGGGCGCGACACTTTCTGCCATACAACATCTCGAAAGGAGCACACTTGATACTTGCGTGCCAACTGTTGTTGTATGAAAACTCCACCAAACAGATGTAATCGTCCCAATCACCCGTCCATTCCAACGCACATGACCTCAACATGTCTTCCAATGTCTGAATCGTTCGTTCCGACTGTCCGTCCGTTTGAGGATGAAAAGCAGTGCTAAGCTTAAGTTGTGTACCCCAAGCTTTCTGCAGACTCTTCTAAAATCGCGAAGTGAAACGAGGATCTCTGTCGGAGACGATGCTGGATGGTGCACCGTGGAGTCTCATGGTCTCTCTTCTGTACGTATCGGCGAGTTTACTTACCGGATCTTCCTTGCGGGTCGGTAAGAAATGAGCTGATTTGGTAAGTCGATCTACGATAACCCAAATTGCATCATGCTTCCTCTTGGTAGGCGGAAGGCCAGTAACAAAATCCATGGTGATTTTGTCCCACTTCCACTCTGGAATATCTAACGGTTGAAGGAGACCGCCAGATCGATGATGCTCGATCTTAACCTGCTGGCAGGTAAGACATTTGGAGACGTAAGTAGCTACATCCTGTTTCATACCACTCCACCAAAAGTACTGCTTGATGTCTGGTACATCTTAGTCGAACCAGGATGTATAGAGAATGGGGAGCTATGAGCTTCAGCTAACAATGCTTCCCGGAGTTCTTGGTCATCAGGAACACAAAGTCTCGTGCCCTGCCATACGATACCATCTGCATCTACTCTGATATCATTGAACGAGTCGGTGAAGTATCTTACCGGTTGGCGTTACCTCCGCAGCTTTTGCATGTGCACAATGTGTTTCATGTGTCCTTACTCAGAGGGTACCAGTATCATTCCCTTCACATGGTTCAGTATCCACTGGAACAGATACGTGAAGATCTCACTTTTATAGAAGAACCCGAACGAGTTCCTGACAGACAAGAACGAGTCATGAGAAGGAAGACGATTCCATTCGTCAAAATCCTATGGAGGGATCATACCGAGCGGGAAGCCACTTGGGAAACAGAGGAGTCTATCCGGGCTTCTTACCCTCATTTCATATTTTGAATTCGGGTATGTTCTTCTTTTCCAGTTTACTTTATCTATAATTCGGGGACGAATTATTCTTTTTAGGGGGGAAGAGTTGTAAAACCCGCATGCTTTTACCATAAATAGTACCCTTAAGATCGTACGTACTAGATTAAAACTTTCCTATTATAGCATGATTACGTGTTAGGATTTTATGTATTACGTACGTGTTAGAACACGATAAGTATTTACTACGCACGA
Source organism: Glebionis coronaria (assembly GCA_025667525.1). Classification (NCBI taxonomy): domain Eukaryota; kingdom Viridiplantae; phylum Streptophyta; class Magnoliopsida; order Asterales; family Asteraceae; genus Glebionis; species Glebionis coronaria. The sequence continues at coordinate 538,574,407 of CM046880.1, forward strand.
GCACGCAATAATTATTTGACAATAATTAATCACGAACATGCGATCATGAAATCATGAACGTTATTAAATCACGAACTATTATTAATTACGTATATATATATATTTATTACGAGCGTAAATAAATATATTAGGTCACGGTAATTATTTAACGAGAACACATTAAACGCGAACACAAATAAACATGAACGAACAATTAAACATCGAGACACGGAAAACGGTACGGGTACCCCATGTGGGGCCCCTACCCGCGGCAACAAGGAAGAGATGGGCCAAGCCCATCTCAAATTTCACTAAAGAGGGGTTAAGGGAAAAGTTACTACTCATTTTCACTTTAAAGAAGAATTAACCAAAAACCTAAAAATATTTTCTCCTCCTCCTTCTTTTTCTTTGTTTGGCCGCCACACACAAACACACCAAAGGAGGTGATTGTTTGATTTTTGGTCTTGGTTTTGGTGCAAGTGTTCGTGTTTGTTTATCCTCGTTTAGATCCACGCATTCGGTATATTATTTTATCCCTTTTCTTTTGATTTTGATCTAATAATAAATTAAGAACAAGATATTTTTAAAACCTAATTAAAAACATAGATCTAACATGAAAATGGTTTTGGAATAAATCAAAAAGGGTGTTTTAGGGGTGTTTGTTTTGGCCGGCGCCTAAACCGAACCCCAAGGGGGTCTCGGTTTGGCTACTCGACCACCACCGAGACCATATGGTCCCGGTTGGTTGGTGTGGGTCCCACGGCAGCAGCAAGACAAGGGAACCCCGAAGTGGTTCGGGGTATGGTGTCGATTTCATGTCCGGTTCATGGTTCCTAGTCAAGATCTGGTTCACGGTGTATGTTAAGATTATTATTTTTATAATCATATGTTAAAATTAAATTAATAAACATGACATGATTAATTTAATAACATGACTTAAGTTATATTAATTATTAAATCATGAAATTATTAACCTAAGTATTTTATATTTTTAGACTTATAATTATTAAATTATTTAAAAACCATGGTTATAATTAATTAATTAACATGACTTAGGTTATATTATTAATAAATAATAATACATGTTTTAACCTAAGTATTTAACTTATTTAATTAAAAACATGATATACTTTAATTAAATATTTTAACCTATAGTTTATTTTTTAATTACATGAAATAATTAATAAACTATACATTATATCGTTATGACTTAGAAAATAATCATGAAAACACTTAGGCTTATATACTTAGCTTATTTAACCAGCTTATATCTAATTATGGAAACTTTCTATTTTTAGAAACTTATTTAAATAAGGCAGCTAATCTATTTATGGAAACTTTCTATTTTAGAAACTTGTTTAATTCAGGCAGCTAATCTATTTATGGAAACTTATTTAATTAAGGCAGCTGATCTATTTATGGAAACTTTCTGTTTTTAGAAACTTATCTATTTTAAGCAGTAATTCTCTTTTTGGAAACTTTCTATTTTTGGAAACTTTCTTTTTTGAAAACTTTCTATTTTTGGAAACTTTCTATTTTTGGTAACTTTCTATTTTTGGAAACTTTCTATTTTAGGAAACCTGCTATTTTTGGAAAGTTACTTATTATTACACAGTAAGTATAATAATACATGAAATACAGAAATACTTAATCAGAATAGACAGAATATAAGATAAACACAGTTTAAGGCTTAAAACAGTAAAATATGATATGAACATATAGAATAAGCTAAGACATGACATAAAATCAGTTACGTATTCATGTATGTATGTATGTAGCATTAGTGATACGGAAGTAGAATTCCTCTCAGTTCGTCTTCTTCGTTCACTGGACATAAGGTACGGATTCCCGTCCTTTCAGTATGGACATTCTTTCCTTATTAGGATTCACCGTATGCAGCTAAATGTTTTCCCGTAGTATAAGTTATGTGTTTGATTTGCTTATGTTTAATTTAGAATACCTATAGCCATATACATGCATGACCAGTTTCACCTAGTTATGGAGGTACCATAACCATAACATTAGAGGCACTGATGTTATGACTTCACCACGGCGGAGTGATTGTTCGTGGCGTCCCTTCAGCTTTTGGCCATATTTTTATATGTATCATGTGGGGCGTATGGGTGCATCCTAGTTACATGTTTTCAGTTAGGATTTCATGGTGAATGTGGTGTGTGTCTTGCATCCTTAACAAGGAGCTAATCCCTCCTACCCAAAACCAGTGTATTAAATTAGAGGCAGCCCATCTAATTTGCATGATGATGTCACCCCTCCAAGTATTCATGCACGTTGGATTTTCATGACCTATATTGGCTAATGGTAAAATATGTTTAACAGTTTTTACAAGATAAACATAAGGCTTTTCAAACTATAAAACCAGTTTTATCATGACTTAACCAGGTTACTCGGGATTTAGTTTCTTCCGCTGTTATATGTTATATGCTTATCCTATTCATGCCTTATTGTACATCCGTGCACTGAGCGTATTGCTCAGCCGTTTTCCCTTTCTATGTTCCCAAAACGGCAGGTACTCAGGGACGCTCGTAAACTTTAAGCGTACGTGCATATGGACTGGAAGCTTTCTAGCCTTTCTTTACTTTATGCATTACCTTTCTTTTGATACATTTACTATGGACATTGTTTAGTCATTTCCTTTACTATCCTTATGTTTGTGTGTGATAAGCTTTACTTTTGGAATACCGATGTTTGATTCCGGTATTTTCCTTTTATGGTCATGTAATGTTTAGACATTTTTTCTTGTATGTTTTGATGACACACCATAATTACGTGTGACATTTCCATTATCAAAATAGGGTGTTACAATAGTCATTCGGAGTAGTTCAACTGTCAATAGGCAAAACACTAAACCAAACCTACACATGCCGTACTGCAAATAAAAAATTTGTACTATAGAATTTTTTTATGGGTTTTGCTATCAACACAGTTAATTTACGTTACTTAATCTAGAAAGATAGCAATCCCCGATACGTCCATCAAGTAAAGTATAATAAAACTAAGTGTAAAACTGTTCCAGCATGTCGGTCTGAATAACTACATCGCTAGTAGGATAAGCAACACAAGTAAGCACCCACCCGGTGTTCTTTCCTGTTCATTCAGGTAGTACGCATCCAACTGCTCAACACTGCCCGACTTCAGTTTCCCCACACACGAAGAGCAATTTCCTCCCCTGCAAGTGGAAGGAAGTAGGATTCGTAATTCATCAGCCCGTTCAACGATATTTACGTCGTCCGGGCATTGAAACACCTCGGTGCCATCTATGTTTAAGAGAGTCACCTTGTAGCTTGCCATCATTGTGGCACCATTGCGACAGGAGTTGGATTTGAGTCCGAAGAGGGATGTGGTCTGTTTGGGTAACGAGAGGGAGTGCATGGTCATGCCGGGTTGGTGGCAACATTTTTGAACATCAAAAAACATGTTAATTGAAGTGTCAAATAGTGTTGTGCAAAAATGATTTCAATGCAGAAGATTATTAGGATGAAAATTGTATCTAAAAAGTGGTTTACGAGCTTACACGATTAGAGCTAAACCTGACCCAGTATAAGATACATCTTTAGAACATCAACAAACAAGTCACTTAATCATAACGGTGAAGGAAAACATTTCTTACCTGACGAAGCAAGTTTAGAAAACAGCAGCAGCCAAAAAGAGTTAGCAGCGCCAAAATAGAAAAAGCCACACGTATATAACAACATTAACTGTTTTTCCATAATTCACAACCACAAAAATGCATCCCTAGCTGTTCCTTCTTCAGAGACATATAAGGATACTAGAAATCGACACAAACAAGCAGAAATTCTAGGGGAAATTCAGATGGTTACAAGAAAGAAGTATAAACTGAACGAAAATGAATAGACATGTGTGGAACCGAAGTAGTTTTTCCGACCCCCAAACTGTCAACCCGAACCCACTAACCGAACCTGACTCCAAATTGCCACCCTTAATCACAGCCTAACAGTTAACAAAAAAATTAAAAGGCATCATCATAAGCTACATAAAAAACTAATGTACATTATAAACTTAACAGCAACCTATGGTTGATTGTACGCTTTGTTTCCGTAAGTCTTGGAGTATAATATCATCGGCCTTTTTCCAATTCTTCCCATATTTTGGCAAAAACATCCAGGTCAAGAGTCAACCGGTCGAGTTAAGGGGTGACGAGTTCGATAACCGGGTTAACCCGGTCGGGTCACCAGGTTACGGGTTTGTCAACTGCTTCAACCAAATTGTTGGCATGTATGTGAGTTAGTACAAAAAGAAACATAAACTGTATGTTAATATGATTTATGATTGTTTCGATTTGTACTTGCGTTATTGTGTTTTTATGGTCGTACTCATGCAAGTAGATAAACTGATATCTGAACGTAGAGGCATAGAATAAAAAGACAATAAACATGAATACTGTTATATGCGTACTATATTAGAACTTCAAGAATACGTAGTACTATACAATCCAACACAGTTACTAATACTAACTAAAGATCTAATCTTGAGGTGGTATTAAGAAAAGCGACCGATTCATCTCACGCAGCATCGGTTGCAATGCAGCCAACGTTAACATCTCGTCTTCTTCTTCTTGTTGTCGCCTCATAACGACTGCGTTATAATCTGGGATAAAGACTTCGTCATGTGCGGCAAACTCGACCTCTTCTTCTCCGTCATGATGATCAGCAGCAGCAGCAACTTTCTTAACAGGTATACAGTTAACACCGTTAATAGGAGGTGTCCTAACAGCATAACGACGCATCCTTAGTTGCTTTTTCTTGACAGGTTTGCAGTTGACACCATTAACTGGAGGTGTTCTAACAGCAAAACGTATCTTTAGTTTCTTTTTCGGTTTTTCAAACATCTTGTTAAGAGCCGTAATTAGTCGCTTTCTGTGGAACCATGCTCCCCACTCAGACATAGGGAGAACCCTTTTCATTATCGAACTTGATTTTTGTTGAGGTTTCGATCTCGAAGTGTTTTTTGTTGGGTATTACAGTATGAATTAATCTGATAAGTATTTATAAGAAGCCTTTATGTCGGTGAATTAAATAAACCGCCTCAAACTTACCATATTAACCCAAAAAGCCCTCTTGGGGTTATTAAACCAAGTAACCAACTACAAGGACTCGATTTTGTTATGGAAAGTAACTAAAATCACTTGCCATATATTACTACTATTCTTATTTATCACTATTTTTATTTTTTATTTTACTTACTGTCAGATCTATAACCATATTGGTCTGATTCGCTCAAAAAAAAAAAACACACCTTTGACGTCTGACCGTGTGTGACTGATAAGACGATCAGACCTTTTTTAGCAAAAACAAACAAGCACTTAGTTAAAAAAATTGGTCAACATGTTGATTTATCGGATCAAAATTGATTAACATACCGATTTATTAAATAAAAATCGATTAAATCGAGCATAAAATAATCAGATCGGATAAAAGCAGCTAAGCCAACCAACTCGATTACGAATAGAGTTCGGCCAAATTAGACATAATTCCGTCAAATCAGACAACAAGCGATTAAATTAGTCAAATTGAGCATATAGTATCAAAATTTTCTAAATTTATATATAAAAATCAAATCCGATTAATTCTCGCCTCACCGATTAAACGCTAGGTCTACCCGTTTAGCCAAATAGCGAAAGATTTTCGCAACCTCAATCAAAATACAATGAAGAGTAATGATATCAATACCATAAACTACAACTAATTTATTTATTTTTTTATTTTTTTTTGAATAACTAGGATAAAATTAAGCAACAAGCTCAGCCTCCTTGTGAGTCTCGATAACTATATCACTAGTAAGATAAGCAACACAAGTAAGCACCCACCCGGCATTTATCTGCTCTTCCTCCAGGAAGTTCCCATCCAACTGGTTAACGCTGCCTGACTTTACCTTCCCCGCACACGAAGAGCAAGCTCCTGACTCGCAAGAGTAAGGAAGTTCGAGTCCTAGTGAATCAGATGCCTGGTCAATGATGTATGCGTCGTCCGGGCATTCAAACTCCTTGGTGCCATCTGGGGTTATGAGAGTCACCTTGTGGCTAGCCATCATTTTGGCTCGAATGCGACAGGAGTTGGATTTGAGTCTAAAGGGGGATGTGGTCTGGTTGGATAACGAGTGGTGGCAGTGAAGGAAAGGGGTGTTGATAATGGTGCTAGAGAATGCAGCCATTGTGGTGGTGTTCCTGGAAGGAAGTAAAGGCAGAAATCTTGTTGTTGTGTGTGGTATCTATTTAACTATTTTATCCAATAGATGAGGGGGGACATGAACAATTTAATAACTTTATCATATACTCCTTTGTCAACACCTACACCAAAACAAAACGGTTTATTAATTGACACGGTCGAGCCACCGAGTCACAGTACAGCCGGATTTTTGGGCCAAAACCAGCTTTCGGGACGGGTCAACACGGGTTTTGAAAACACTACTAATAACTAAGAAAGAATGATATTAACTTATTATACAGCACATAACCAAATATCTTATTAAGATGTTGCAATGCAAAATATAACAATCATCAACCATTCAAAATGTCAAATACAAGCATGTCGATGGTAACATTCTTGAACATCATAGCATGTTAATTGAAATGTCAAATATTATTGTTGTGCAAAAACGATTCCAACGCAGAAGATTATTAGGACGCAATTTTTTTCTAAAAAGCCGTTTACGAGCTTACTCGATTAGAGCTAAACCTGACCCAGTATAAAATACAGTACATCTTTAAAATATCAACAAACAAGTCGCTGAATCATAACGGTGAAGAGAACATTTCTTACCTGACTAAGCAATTTTAGAAAACAGCAGCAGCCATAAAGAGTTAGCAGCGTCAAAAACAGAAAAGCTTAATTAAGAATACAATAGAACACATATATAACAACATTAACTGTTTTTCCATAATTCACAACCACAAAAATGCATCCCCCCACAGTTCCTTCTTCAAAGACATAAGGATACTAGAAATTGACACAAACAAGCAGAAACTCTAGGTGAAATTCAGATGGTTACAAGAAAGAAGTATAAACTGAATGAAAATGAATAGACATGTGTGGAACCGAAGTAGTTTTTGTGGTTCTAAGATAAAATAATAATCTCTTAATTTCTCGTCTACCTGTCTTCTACACTTCATGGAAAGGAAGGGAAAAATAATCAAAGCCTCCTCCAATCCTCGAAGATTTAAGTATGCTATCCACTCCCCAAGCTCGTGAAACACGTTTACGTACCTGGTGCAAAGCTTCACTTGGAATTCGCCATTACAAAGGCTGGGGTCCACTGTGGGTAGTGTTCTTCTTATGAAAGACTTAGTCGCACTTGATGTTTCTGTAGATCCTTCTTACAAACATATTTGAGCCCAAATGACCTACGGCTCCTGGAAATATATTGATAAGAAAAAGTAAGAGGAAAATGAGATACCGTATAAGAAACTATACATAGAAAGATAGAGGTGACAGTTTCAACTCATTTACAATGTATGGTTGACCCACGTTATGTTCTATGTAAAGGATCTAAGGGGTAAAACTAAAAGAAATAAACTTACAGAAATCAGGTATAAACTTAACAACCCGGACCTTTTCAACCAAGACCACCCACAATATGGAGAAGAAGTGTTATATTAACAGTCTATTAACTATTTAGTATTTACTACCAAGTATTAATTGTGAGGCCTAACTAATATATTCTAATATGCCTATTAAGGAGTTTGAGACATGTAGCAAAATCAAAGGTAAGAAATCATGTGATATCCATGTGTCAGACATTCAATGTAACAATAATAAAAAGACATTAAATGACTTAGACACAAAATCAGGCATCCCAAACATTTTGTTGTATATTAGGATCATCTACACTTGTATGTGTTAAAATATTTAGACCTAATCAGATACCAATCTATAAGTAGAGGGACTTATTTTATTAACTTTGAATGTTTCAGGGTTATTTTGGACAAGTGTTGAAGGATGCTGATGAGGTGGAGGGCTTAAGCTAGCTTATGATAAACTTGTGGAGTTGGATGTATATTAGAGACAAACGTCTCTTTGACGCTTTGACTCATTCTTGACTCTTGGGATATAATGGGACGCTCCCCATTCTTGTCATCTATCTGGGTTTTTATATGTGTGTGTTTTTGATAAAATTGCTCTCTCTTTAAAATGTAACCCAAATCATGTTTATTTACTTTTTGTTCTTGTTTTTGTAAGACTATTATCATTTAGATAATAGAGTCACACCAGTGTAGCTGTGGTGACTTGTTTAATCTTTTGATTCAAACTTGTTTTTATTAATTGAAGTGATTGATTCAGTGTTCATATCTTCTACTTTGCCCTTATATATTATTTCTTCATGGTATCAGAGACATGGTTCTCTGGAATCGTTGGAAATATATTTTTAGGGTTTCAAAATATTTTTGGGGGTTTTTAAAATTGAAACGTTTTTTGGATAGATCTGCTATTGAGATAGTCAGATTTAAAAAGATTTTGTTCTCATTGTTTTTTATTCATCCTAAAATCAATTTTTTAATTTTAGGGTTTCAAAATATTTGGGGGTTTTTTATATTATATATGTTTTAACTTTGTTCGTGGTGTAGGGACGTTATATATTAGATCTATTTCATAGATCTGTTGGTGGTTGCGCTTTTCCCTAATTTTTCTTAAATTAGGGTTTGGTGAGGAGGTTCTGTTTCCTCTAGACTAAGTGAATCTAGAAGAAACAGATCGATTGAGCTTTTGGTTTATGCATTGTAACACCTCTGCTCTCTCTTCTTATTTGATTATTTGGTTACTTGCTTATTTATTCGTTCATACTTGTTCTTTGGGTGATATTTGTGTTTATACTCTCTCATATTTTGATACTCTCTTTTTTGTTGATCTTGTTTTTTGATTGTTGGGGTATTTTGTTTATTTGGACCCTTAATCACTGTCTTGCCCTTGACCTGCCACCCTTGAGTGGTTTGGAATCCTGGGAACTTTGTTGACTTTGATTAAGTTCACTTTTTTGGGAGTTTAGTTTCTGTGACTCTTCACTATGACTAGTGTTCATGGTGACACAGACACTGAACATCAAGATGACCAGATTGGGGAAGAATCTGTTGTCACCTTGATCAGTAAGCTTGATATTAGTGACCCTTTGCATCTTCACCCAAATGACTCTACCACATTGACTGTGATTTCTATTAAACTTAAAGGAACTGAAAAATTATCAAATCTGGTCTAATGCTATGCTTTGGGCATTGGAAGGAAAAAATAAAACTGGTTTCATAAATGGATCTTGTAAAAGATCCCTAACTAATGATGTGTTAGGAAGACAATGGGACCGAGTCAATGCTGTTGTGTTAGGATGGATTCTTAATTCTATTTCTGATGAATTGTTTCTTGGTCAAATTTTCTCAAAAAAAGCTGAGCATGTTTGGAATGATTTGAAAGAAACCTATCATAAAGTTGATGGGTCTGTGATATTTAATTTGCATCATAAGATAAATACTTTGAAGCAAAATGGCTTCAATTTGTCTGATTATTATCATACCTTGAATGCTTTGTGGAAATAATATGATGCTATGGTTGAGCTTCCTAATTGTGTGTGTTCTGCTACTAGTGAATTTAAGAACCATAATAGTCTGTTGAAACTAATGCAATTCTTAATGGGTCTTGATGACTCTTACATGACTATTAGAAGTTCTATTCTTTCTAGGGAATCTTTACCTGATGTCAAAGGGGCTTATGCTATTATCTCTACTGAGGAGTCTCATAAAGTTGCCTCTGGCAATGTGTCTAGTTCCTCCCAAAGGAATCAGACATCTGCTTTCTTTGCAAATGGGCCCACCAGTAATGTGGTTCAAAGAAATCAGAGTAATAACTCTGGTGGCTTTAGACCTAACTTCAATGCTACCCCCAACTACAATAGTAACCCTAGACCTAATGTGCCCAATGGGAATACCTATAGGCCCAATGGGAACACCTACAGACCTAATGGGAATTCTGAAGTAATTTGTGAAAATTGTGGGTACAATGGGCATACTATTGATAGATGTTTTAGACTCATTGGATACCTTGCTGATTTTGGAAAAAAGAGACCTGGCCAAAACTCTAAAGGAAAAAATGTTTCTAACAATTCTGTGGGGACTAATCCCAACTCTGTCTTTTCTGATGAACAACTTTCTGCTTTACTCTCTCTTATCAAAGAGAACAATGGGAGTGAGAAGGGTGTGCAAGCCAATATGGCAGGTACTTACCTAAATTCCAGTAAAGCCTTCAATGATAACTTTAGTAATTTTTTTTGTTCTAATATTCATTCTAAAGTTACTCAACATGGGAAAGTGGTTGACTCTGGGGCTAACCAACATATGACTAATGATGAAAAAGAACTGGACAATGTGTTTGATATTTCTCACTTAAAAATTAAAGTCAGTCATCCTAATGGGACTGAAGCTTTCATATCTAAGATTGGAAATCTGAAACTGGGAAATGGTCTTGTCTTGTTTGATGTGTTGGTTATTCCTGAGTATTGTGTTACTTTAATATCTGTGCATAAATTAGTCAAGGATAACAAGATATTTGTGGTTTTTGATGAAAATAAATGCCTTTTTTTGAATCAGGATTTGAATCTGAAAAACATTCTAGGGATTGGTAATCAATGTGGTGGTTTATACTACTTAGATACTAAAGGTATTAAGTGTAATGCTAGTCAAACTGTCCCTATTTGTTCTCTATCTTATTATGATTGGCATTGTAGACTTGGCCATCCTGGTGACCCTGCTTTAGATATCTTAAAAGCCACTTTGAAACTTGATAAACATGATAAGTATGACTATTGTGAAGTTTGTCAAAGGGCTAAGCAATCCAGAAATCCCTTTCCTTTAAGTGACCATAATACCAAGTGTTTGGGGGACATTGTTCACCTTGATTTATGGGGTCCTTATAAGGTGACTAGTCATACTGGCCATAGATACTTTCTGACCATTGTTGATGACTTTACTAGAGCTGTTTGGGTATATCTCATTAAGTCTAAAGATGAAGTTGTCACTTTTATTGATGTGCTTTATAAAATGATTAAAAATCAGTTTAAAAGAAACATTAAGATCTTTAGAAGTGATAATGGTACTGAATTTGTTAACCAAACTTTCAATAAGTTTTGTAATAACAATGGCATACTTCATCAAACTTCATGTGCCTATACCCCACAGCAAAATGGGGTGGCTGAAAGGAAACATAGACACCTGTTAAATGTGGCTAGGTGTCTTACGTTTCAGGGGGAATTCCTTTGAAATTTTGGTCTGAATGCATTCTAACTGCTACCTTTCTCATTAACAGATTACCCTCTTCTGTGTTAAATGGAAAGTCCCCCTATGAAATGATTTACAATACTTGTCCTAATATCTCTCTTATCAGAATGTTTGGTTGTTTAGGCTTTGCTACTATCTTGAATAGTCACGATAAATTGTCTAATAGGTCTGAAAAATGTGTTATGATGGGTTATTCTAATTCTCAGAAGGGTTACAGGCTTTTTAGTCTTGATAGGAATCAGTTTTTTGTCTCTATAGATGTGAGTTATTTTGAGTCTATATTTCCTTTTAAGGATTCTGTCTCAAAAGACAAGCATAATGAGTCTAATGTCCTTAGTCTTGGTCAAGATAAAAATTTGTTAAACTTCTTTGATTTAGATAACCCTGAGCTACCTAATGATGATGAGAGAGTAACAGGTAGTCATAATAGTGACCATGAGTCACAAAGTGAGGGTAGCCACTCTCCCAACCTTGGGAACAATATGGACACTGTTGATTCTCCAAATATTGGAGATGATGCTCATAACAGTGAGGATATTGAAGCTAGGTTGGGAGAGGAGGCTGCAACACTTGATGAAAATAATGAGTCTGAAGGTCACTTGAATCAAAATCCAAGTGCTTCTACTCAGGGTGTTAGAAGGTCTACCAGACCTTCTGTTTTTCCAAAAAACTATAATGATTTTGTTGTTAACTCCAAGGTTAAATATGGTCTTGAAAAATTTGTAGGGTATTCTAAACTTAATCATGAAAACTTCTGTTTTGTCACCCAACTTAACAAAAACAGTGAGCCAAAGAGTTTTTTTGAAGCTTCTCAAAATCCTGATTGGGTCAATGCTATGAACACTGAACTTGCAGCCCTTCTTGAGAATGATACTTGGGACATTGTTGAATTACCAAAAGGTAGAAAGGCCTTAGGTAGTAAGTGGGTTTGGAAACTTAAGTTTAAATCTAGTGGTGAAATTGAAAGATACAAGGCTAGGGTTGTTGCCCAAGGCTTTGGTCAAAAAGAAGGAATTGACTTTGATGAAACTTTTGCTCCTGTTGTTAAGATGGTTACAGTTAGATGCTTACTTAACATTGCTATTGTGCATTCTTGGCCTGTTTTCCAACTTGATATTAATAATGCTTTTCTTTATGGTGACCTTGATTAGACTGTTTACATGAAACCACCTCAAGGCTATCTTGCTGGTGGTGATAACATGGTCTGTAGACTAAAAAAGTCATTGTATGGACTTAAACAAGCTCCTAGACAATGGAATGCTAAGCTTACAGCTGTGTTAAGTGAAAATGGTTTTGTTCAAAGTAAATATGACTATTCTTTGTACACTAAGTCTTTTGGTAATATTTTTCTTGCCTTGCTTGTGTATGTTGATGATATCATTATTACTGGAAACAATGTTGGTGAGATTGAAAAATTTAAGATGTTTCTGAAAACTAAGTTTATGATTAAGGACTTAGGCAAGTTGAAATATTTCTTGGGTATTGAGGTTATTGATACTAATTGTGGCATTTGCTTAAATCAAAGGAAGTATGTTTTGGACCTTCTTTCTGAGTATGGTATATTGGCTTGCAAACCTGCTAGCACTCCTTTGGTTACTAAACTTGTTGTTTCTAATGAGGCAACCATTGATGACCCTTTACTTGATAATATTGTTGACTTTCAAAAGCTGATGGGTAAGCTTATTTACTTAACCAATACCAGGCCTGACATATCTTATGTAGTTCACTGCTTGAGTCAATTCATGCACTCTCCTTTGAGATCTCATCTCAAAACAGCCTTCAAGATATTAAGATATCTTAAAGGTTCTCCAGGTTTGGGCATTCACATTAAGAAGACTTCTGGTATGTTTTTAAATGCTTATTCTTATGCTGATTGGGCTAAGTGTGTTGTTACTAGGAGATCCGTTACTGGCTATTGTGTTTTTGTTAATAACAATCTTGTTTCTTGGAAGAGTAAAAAGCAAAACACTCTCTCCAAATCCTCTACTGAAGCAGAGTATAGAGCTCTTGCTTCAGTAACCAGTGAAGTCATTTGGATTTTAAAGATTTTGAGAGACTTAAAATGTGAAAATCTTTTACCTGTTCCCTTGTACTGTGACAGTAACTCAGCTATTAAGATAGCTGCTAATCCAGTATTCCATGAAAGAACCAAGCACTTAGAAATTGACTTACATTTTGTGAGGGAAAAAATTCTGAGTGGTGTTGTTAAAACTTGTAAGGTGGATTCTGCTAATCAAATAGCAGATATCCTCACAAAGGGACTTGATACATTACAACACAATGCTCTTGTTAAAAAACTTGGCATGTGTAATCTGTATTGGGTATCTGATTAAGGGGGGATGTTAAAATATTTGGACCTAATCAGATACCAATCTATAAGTAGAGGGACTTATTTTGTTAACTTTGAATGTTTCAGGGTTATTTTGGACAAGTGTTGAAGGATGCTGATGAGGTGGAGGGCTTAAGCTGGCTTATGATAAACTTGTGGAGTTGGATGTATATTAGAGACAAACGTCTCTTTGACGCTTTGACTCATTCTTGACTCTTGGGATATAATGGGACGCTCCCTATTCTTGTCATCTATCTAGGTTTTTATGTGTGTGTGTTTTTGATAAAAATGCTCTCTCTTTAAAATGTAACCCATATCATGTTTATTTACTTTTTGTTCTTGTTCTTGTAAGACTATTATCATTTAGATAATAGAGTCACACAAGTGTAGCTGTGGTGACTTGTTTAATCTTTTGATTCAAACTTGTTTTTATTAATTGAAGTGATTGATTCAGTGTTCATATCTTCTACTTTGCCCTTATCTATTATTTCTTCAGTATGTCACTAAGAATCCCTGCTTGGGAACTCATTCAGTCGCAAAGTATCACAAAAGATGATGCTAAGATAGGCAGTAAAAATAGACACATTCAAACAACGCTCATTTGATTAACAAAACTAAAGATAATGACGAATAATCCATTAAGAAAAAATTAGTGAAACTGGAGCTAAGTGACGTAGCAACTATAAAAACCTAGGATCAAACAATAAATGTTCAAAATAAAATAAAATAAAATTAGCTGTTGTACTTGTCTAGTTTGGAATGGACGATATGTTAAATAATGTTAAAATTGGAATGCGATGGCCATGCAAATACAAGAAGTAAACTTACCACAGAGGATCCCTAATCCAAGGCAGAACATTGCTGTGTATCCAAAGTAGAAGCTGGTCTGGAAGAACCCGGACATCTTGGTCTTCATATAGTAGTAATATATAGAATACAAGTACACGTAGATAGCTGTAGAGGCTGCGGAGAAGAATGAAGTCAATAATGTTTGATACAATGGTAAAAAGAATGTGATCAATTGTTTTCGGACAACAGATGTGAATTTTCTTCTGCAAGTTTATCTGATTCAACTTTTTTTCCAGGCACAGGCTAGTTTAGTCTCCTAAGTGTTTTTGTCCTTTCAGGAAAATAAGAAAAAGAAGCTAGAAACGACGCCATAATAACTTCCACCACAAATATCGTGGATACTTTTTTTGAACATTCTGAATACATGTTAAAGTAGTCGCTTGTTAGACGGTCATAGATCTGTGACATGCTTTTGCATATCTTGTATGACAGTCATTCGGAGTAGTTCAGCTGTCAATAGGCAAAACACTAAACCAAACCTACACATGTCGTACTGCAAATAAAAAATTTGTACTATGGAATTTTTTTTATGGGTTTTGCTATCAACACAGTTAATTTAGCAAGATAGCAATCCCTAACACATCCATCAAGTAAAGTATAAGCCTTCATATTCTTCCTGCATGTCGGTCTGAATAACTACATCGCTAGTAGGATAAGCAACACAAGTAAGCACCCACCCGGCGTTCTTTTCCTGTTCATTCAGGTAGTACGCATCCAACTGCTCAACACTGCCCGACTTCAGTTTCCCCACACACGAAGAGCAATTTCCTCCCCTGCAAGTGGCAGGAAGTAGGATTTTTAATTCATCAGCCCGTTTAACGATATTTACGTCGTCCGGGCATTGAAACACCTTGGTGCCATCTATGTTTAAGGTAGTCACCTTGTAGCTTGCCATCATTGTGGCACCATTGCGACAGGAGTTGGATTTGCGTCCGAAGAGGGATGTGGTCATGCCGGGTTGGTGGCAGTGAAGGAAAGCAGTGTTGACAATGGTGCTAGAGAATGCAGCCATTGCGGTGGAGGGTCCTGGAAGGAAGTGAAGGCAGATAGCTTGTTGTTGTGTGGTGTATCTATTTAGCCATGCCCACTATTTGTATCCCTATAAATAAGGGGGCACAGAAAAGCAATTTTAAAATTTTATCATATAGAATGTATGAATTCATCATGTCCACTTATATCATATCATCAATAATGCAAAAATATCCATTATCAATAATTCAAATACAAACATGTTGATGGCAACATTTTTGAACATCAAAAAAACATGTTAATTGAAGTGTCAAATAGTGTTGTGCAAAAACGATTTCAATGCAAAAGATTATTAGGATGCAAATTGTATCTAAAAAGTGGTTTACGAGCTTACACGATTAGAGCTAAACCTGACCCAGTATAAGATACATCTTTAGAACATCATCAAACAAGTCACTTAATCATAACGGTGAAGGAAAACATTTCTTACCTGACGAAGCAAGTTTAGAAAACAGCAGCAGCCAAAAAGAGTTAGCAGCGCCAAAATAGAAAAGCTTAATTAAGAATACTACACGTATATAACAACATTAACTGTTTTTCCATAATTCACAACCACAAAAATGCATCCCTAGCAATTCCTTCTTCAGAGACATATAAGGATACTAGAAATCGACACAAACAAGTGTTGGGATTTAATACCTAGTTAACCATGTAACTACGAGTGCGCAGCGGAATGGATCTAGTTTGAGCAATTATGATTAACACGTAATTAATAATAAACAATAAAGTAAACGCGAAAACTAACCTTCGTCCAAAAGCAATGAAACTAAAACGAGTGATAAAATATACCACCTCTATGGTTGCTCACACAAACACGTCAAATGAACACGTCCGGATTGCTAGCCGAACTCCACGTATGCCCAAACACCAAGTGTCGAAAAACCCGATCCGAACCAAAAAAACAAAACAGCCTAAAACTGCTTTGTTGTCCGAGATATAGCTTTACCCGAGAACTTTTCCCTTTGCTGTAAGATATCGGACAACACTGTCCGATCTGCACAGAAGCTTTTGTCCGAGAACGATCAGAAAGAGCCCGGAATAGCTTCTGTGATCTGTCACCCCTTTGACAGATTATCCCACGGTTTGTAAACCTTTAGTAGTATCAAATAACAACTACTAAACAACTTGGATTGATTAAATGCAAGTGATTTGAGATGGAGTGATCAATTTAAGATTATAAACCCTAATTGAGTTTAAACCCAAATTGATTAAGAGTATGTTAATGGCAGAGCTTTTCTTTGGTTTTGCTTTGTGAAATTCGTGTGTTATGAGCTGGGTAGAAGGGTGTTTATATACCCATCAAATCCCACTCATGATAAGTCAAAAACTCTTCAAGTTTAAGCCTTATCCCACACAAACACCAATGTTTATCATGACTCTTCTTTACTCCTTATCTCAAATGAATCTGG
Source organism: Glebionis coronaria (assembly GCA_025667525.1). NCBI lineage: Eukaryota > Viridiplantae > Streptophyta > Magnoliopsida > Asterales > Asteraceae > Glebionis > Glebionis coronaria. The sequence continues at coordinate 538,591,292 of CM046880.1, forward strand.
ACACTCAAGTAATCATTCTAGATCTTTCCTCAGCCTACTAAAACGAATTTAGGACAGCCATAAAAGTTCTTACATGATTAGTCCAGTAGTTTACAATTTCTAAGCATATCGTGAAGTAAAACGCACTCTAAGTGTTTAACGTGTGTGCCCCCAATAGGCTCACACACCTCTAGCCACATTTGGCTAATCCAACGAGCATGAACTAACAGCTCCCACTTGGTCGTTGGAGTAGACAACACAAATGTCAACGACGGAAACGTCTAGCAACGCTCACACTCGTTATTTAACTAGAGATGTCTGAGATATAGTTTCATAGAACATTCTTAGTAGCATGGTCATTTATGTCTTGCTTTTCATCATCCTTTGTTATAGATACCGTTAAACCATAGATATGGATCCTAACTCATTCCATATAGTTTAACCATTTAGATTCTCGTTATTGAATTCAATTCAGATATACCAAATGTAACCAAGATTCATCTTGCATTACCATTTGGGTTCGGCCAAACAATTATCTGATTAATTCTAGAGAGGCGCCATGGTATCATTCTGCACATACTAAGTGGAGTAACAAATCCTTTATTGACTACAAGTGTTGTGGATGTTGCTTCACATCACTCTGAAAAATAGCTTTTATAACTACCTTATTCAGGACAGCGTTTTGCATATAATTACGAAAGTGATATCCACACATGCAGAACTTGTTTGCATCTCAAGTCTAAGGATGACTTAACAGACCATTTTCAACATCTTACTCATGACATGGATCCAAAAGTAAATGTTTGAAGTTGGGGAATCCAGTATGCATCCCTTATGAACACATATGAGTTTGGCTTAGAACAATTCTCATTCTCACAGAATATATCCAACACTCACATTTGCCTTATGTAAACAATATTCCCATATTGCTAACCGACAATGGATATTTAGAATGATTAAATCATTCATGGATTAAACATGCAAATATAGAATAACAAATTTTATATGAATGAAATAACAAATACCTCGTATCTTTATTTATCAGAAAATAAAACTGTCTTACAATTCTAAATTATCCAAATACTAATTAACATACAGATTTACATGAGACTACTAGCTGGTATCAAACCAATACCCCGAGTCAATTTAGAATGCTTAGGGAATGCTAACGCCTTCGTAAATGGATCAGCTAGATTGTCATCTGTATGAACTTTTGCTATCTTAACATCACCCATCTCAATGGTTTCTCGAAGATAGTGAACTTTTGCGCGGAAATGTCTAGCACCCTTGGTGACTCCGCTTTCATTAGCTATTGTAATGGCTCCAGTATTGTCACAATACATATCAATGGGATCTTCAATTGTGGGCATAATACCAAGCCCAGAAATGAACTTACGAATCCAAACAGCCTCTTTAGCTGCATCAAAAGCAGCTATATACTCAGCTTCTGTAGATGAAGTTGCAAAAATACTTTGCTTTGTGCTCTTCCAGTCAACAGCACCTCCATTTAGAACGAAAACATATCCAGTCTGAGATTTTAGGTCATCAGCATCTGTCAGATATCCAGCATCAGTGTAGCAAGAAACCCTGAGCTCTCGTTTTTTGTCACCACCATAAACCAGAAACATATCCTTAGTATTCCGTAAATACTTAAGAATAATTTTAACAGCAGTCCAGTGAAGTTCACCAGTACTCTGTTGAAATCGGCTTGTTATGTTCTGAGCGAACGCAACATCAGGACGAGTACATCTCACAGCATACATAATTGATCCTATAGCCGAGGCATAAGGAACATTCTGCATGCGTTGCTTTTCAGTTGGTGAAACAGCACATTGTGAATTACTCAATTTAGGGCTTTCATGCATTGGGATAGTTCCACGCTTGGAATTCTCCATATGAAATCTTTTCAAGATTTTCTCAATGTAAGCACTTTGACATAAACCAATTAACCGTCTAGATCTATCTCGGTAGATCTTGATTCCAAGAATATATGCAGCTTCTCCTAAATCTTTCATAGCAAAAAATTTTCCAAGGTAGGATTTTACCCCTTTCAACATTGGAATATTGTTCCCCATGAGCAATATGTCATCAACATATAGAATTAGGAAAGTAACATTACTCCCACTGGCTTTGTGATATACACATGGCTCATCTTGATTCTGAGTGAAACCGAATTTCTTAATCTCATCATCAAAATGCTTATTCCATTGCCTAGATGCTTGCTTAAGTCCATAAATGGAACGCTTGAGCTTGCATACTCGGTTAGGATATTTAGGATTGACAAAACCCTCAGGTTGCACCATATAGACTTCTTCGGAAAGATGTCCATTGAGGAAAGCGGTTTTGACATCCATTTGCCAAATCTCATAGTCATAGAACGTAGCTATGGCTATAAGAATCCTTATAGCTCTGATGTCTGCTACAGGAGAAAAGGTCTCTTCATAATCAACCCCGTAGGTTTGAGTGAAGCCCTTTGCTACAAGACGAGCTTTAAAGGTGTGTACTTTGCCATCCATGTCAGTCTTTTTCTTGAATAGCCACTTGCTACCAACGGTTCTACCGTTAGGAGGAAGATCAACTAATACCCAGACATCATTATCTTTCATGGACTGCATCTCCACATTCATCGCATTAAGCCATTTTTTGAATTCAGGATCCAATAATGCAGCTTTATAGTTAGCGGGTTCTCCAAGATCCCCTAACTCATGCTCCTCAGCATCGACGTATAAACACATTCGATCTGGTGCACGGCGTGTCCTAGAGGACTTACGAATGGGATTGATATCACTTTGAGGTTCTTCAATTTCTTGATCATCCTCATCATGATCTAAGCCAGTGTCATCAGAAGGATTTTTATCTTCATCTTGAATAATTTCAAGATCTTCTATACTCCCACTTGCTTCTTGATCTAAGAGATTACTCTCAAAGAACTCAGCATTCCGAGCAACAATAACTTTGTTCTCAGGTGGGTAGTAGAAGGAATATCCCATCGTTTCCTTTGGGTATCCTACAAAGATACACTTAATAGATCTGGGTTCCAGTTTGTCAGGTTTGGTCATCGTATCACGTTTAACCAAAGCTTCACAACCCCAAACTCTTAAGTAAGACAACTTAGGGGCTTGCCCATGCCATACTTCGTATGGTGTCTTTTCAACCTTCTTAGTTGGAACCATGTTGAGTATGCGTGCAGCAGACTCAAGGGCATAATCCCAAAAGGACTTTGGAAGAGTAGTTTGACTCATCATGGATCGAACCATGTCTAGCAGTGTTCGATTCCTCCTCTCAGACACCCCATTATGTTGAGGTGTGTAGGGAGGAGTTCGATGGGCAATAATCCCATGCTCCTTAAGATGATCCAAAAACTCTTGACTCATATATTCACCTCCACGATCAGATCGTAGTGATTTGATGGTCTTACCGAGTTGATTTTCTACTTCCTTTTGAAACACTTTAAATGTCTCAAACACTTCATGTTTATGCTTTAACAGGTAAACATAACCATACCGACTAAAGTCGTCAGTAAAAGTGACAAAGTAGTTAGCTCCTTGCCTTGACATGATTCTAAATGGGCCACAAACATCAGTATGTATTAGTCCAAGTAGATCTTTAGCCCTTTCCACTTGATGTGAATAGGGTTTTCTTGCCATCTTCCCAGACATACAAGAGACACACTTTTCAAATGACTTAATGTCAGTTGAGGTGAGAAGTCCATCATGTTGCAACTTCTCCATGCGTTTCTTGCTTATGTGTCCAAGACGACAATGCCACAAGAGAGTAGAGTCTAAAGTTAATTTGGCTCTTTTATTGCTAACAGCAAACATAGAACTATCATTTGTTTTAGAACAAGACATATCAATTTCATAAATGCCATCCCCTCGGGGAGTAGCAGTAAAATAAACAACGTTATTCCTAGAAACTGAAATTGCATTATTCGAATCAAAACAGTTTACAAAACCATCTTTAAACAAACCAGAAACTGAAATAATCCCTCTAGTGATAGAGGGAGCATAGTGACAATTGTTCAAAACAATAACTAATCCACTAGGGAGACATAAATGATAATTTCCAATAGCTTCGACTCCTGCACGTTGACCATTGCCCATGTACAGATTCAAAGCTCCTGGATTCAGCTTCTTACTTCCCCTTAGACCCTGAGTATTATTACAAATGTGAGTACCACAACCAGTGTCATATACCCACGAATTACTCGGAAGGGAATATAGTTCTATAGTGAAAATACCTGAAGTGTTGGCTTCTTGAGACAACCTCTTCTTTTTCTGCAACTCGGCTAAGTGCTCGGGACAGTTCCGTTTCCAATGACCTATCTGACCACATTTGTGACAGGGGTCGTCCTTAGCAGGATTATCCTTTTTGGGTGGTGGAGGATTTCTGTTCTTGGGAGCATAAGATGGTTTGTGCTCGGGAGCATAAGCCAGCTTATTCTTTCCATTACCATAATTCCCCTTCGCAGCCTTAGGCGGTTTTCTACCTTGGTTTTTCTGGACCTTGCCTGCACGCACATTATGAAGTGCAGGTGAAACAACCTTCTTGGGAAGTGTTTGCTCATGTTGTTTAAGCATGGCATGCAGTTCATTCACCGAATTCATAGTCTTCCCCATGCCATGCATGTGGAAGTTTTGAACAAAACTGTCATACTCCTTGGAAAGGCCTATCAAGATCAGGCTTATTCCATAGCTGACAGTCACGGGGTGACCAAGACGCTCCAAGTTCTCAATGTAGCCCTTCATCTTAAGAACATATGAGCCTACATTTTGACCATCCTCAAGCTTGCACGCGTGAAATTCACGCGCAGTTTGAAGAAGTTCATGTTCTGCTTGCTGAGAAAACATGGTTTTCAGCTCCTGCAACATGTCATATGCTCCGAGATAGGTTAGATTTCGTTGGATCTCTAAGTCCATAGTCATGAGCATAAGGGCAGCAATGTCCTTTGACCCTTTGACCCAAGCAGCATGAGCTGCAAGAGCATCGGGAGGGACTTGGTGACCAGGAGTTGCAACAGGTGCAGCAGGAATTGGATGTTCCAAGTATTGTTCCTTGTTTTCAGCTGATAGGATAATGCGCAACTGGCGGTACCAATCAATGAAGTTAGGCCCAGTGAGTTTGTGTTTCTCGAAGAAACTCCTGAGTACCGAATTGTTTCCGACATTGGTAGTCATCTACAATTAAAAAGTTCAAACAATTAGTATTTTCGATAATTACATTCTTAATAGAATTAACTACCCAATTAATTACTAATTAAGACTAAGATCCATCTTGTACTCCCACTCTTACAAAAGGACTGTCCAATATGTAAACAAGTGGGGCAAGAGGTAAGCGACGAGCGTTAATTGCATAACATGCAACTCTTAGACTTTATGAGACCGTTCAAGACACTAGTAAAACGGTAGTAGTGTCATGAGCATGTTTAGTCTCATCTTATGCCTCGGGTCCAGGGTCTGACCGTGCATACTCGAGTTAAGTTAACCAAGCAAGAATATGCAAATATCACATAGGGTCTGACCGTCGTGAAAAATTTGCCATGGGTTTGACAAGGCCCTTAGGACTGTCCAGAGAAGCCAAATCAAATGCACGTGTTCTTAGTTGGCTGGCATACACTTAAATTTCACATAGGGTATAACACATAAATGTGGTAAAACATGTGTACAAAGAAGCATGTAAACAACTTTGTAGCACCATTTTTAAAAACTTTTAGTAATGACACTGTAGTGATCTACGATGGTTCACGGTAGCTCCAATCGAACTCGCAAGCAAGCGCAGGACCAGACCAGCGCAAGGCAATAGTCGGATACCCTTTAGGTGTGACTGTGCGCACCGGCTTATACCCGCCTTATAGTTTGTTCTAGTGGGTGAGCCGTACATCCCATGAGTCCATAGCGTCCAGTTTTTATTTTCATGAAAGCGTGTTTCAATAGTGTTTAGGTCCTTTTATTTTATAAAACACTTTTCCACGTAACACATAACCGGTCACAATGAACATGTATTTAGGCGTGTAAAATATTGACCAATTTCAATGTCATGTTTCTCTATAAGTATTTATCCATATTGCATGTAATTTAGGTGTTTTGAAAAACATGTAACAATAATGCAATTAGGAAAACAAATACAACAAACATAAGACATTAAGTAAACACATAAATCCGAGACCCCGAAGAGTCTTCCCCAAACGAAGAACCATAAGACTCTCATTAGGTTTTCATCAAGTGCCTATATCGCCCCATGCATCACATTACGTGATTGTAGTGAGTCTTATAGCCGGATAACACATAAAATAATCATGGCAAAACAATTAACTATTAATTTTTTTAATTATTTTATGTATTCTAATTAACCATTTAATTTTAATTATATGTTTCTAATTAACAATTAATTTTAATAATTTCCATCTTGTTATTTTTTTATAATTAATGACAAGTACACAATTTAATTGTCAAATAAAAATAAAACAAATAACTAAATTAGGTTTCATGCATGCGGTTTCGCGTGTTTATTTAAAACGTGTAACCCATAACCACCAAACGAGCATGACTCGTGATGCCACTGTTGGGATTTAATACCTAGTTAACCATGTAACTACGAGTGCGCAGCGGAATGGATCTAGTTTGAGCAATTATGATTAACACGTAATTAATAATAAACAATAAAGTAAACGCGAAAACTAACCTTCGTCCAAAAGCAATGAAACTAAAACGAGTGATAAAATATACCACCTCTATGGTTACTCACACAAACACGTCAAATGAACACGTCCGGATTGCTAGCCGAACTCCACGTATGCCCAAACACCAAGTGTCGAAAAACCCGATCCGAACCAAAAAAACAAAACAGCCTAAAACTGCTTTGTTGTCCGAGATATAGCTTTACCCGAGAAATTTTCCCTTTGCTGTAAGATATCGGACAACACTGTCCGATCTGCACAGAAGCTTTTGTCTGAGAACGATCAGAAAGAGCCCGGAATAGCTTCTGTGATCTGTCACGCCTTTGACAGATTATCCCACGGTTTGTAAACCTTTAGTAGTATCAAATAACAACTACTAAACAACTTGGATTGATTAAATGCAAGTGATTTGAGATGGAGTGATCAATTTAAGATTATAAACCCTAATTGAGTTTAAACCCAAATTGATTAAGAGTATGTTAATGGCAGAGCTTTTCTTTGGTTTTGCTTTGTGAAATTCGTGTGTTATGAGCTGGGTAGAAGGGTGTTTATATACCCATCAAATCCCACTCATGATAAGTCAAAAACTCTTCAAGTTTAAGCCTTATCCCACACAAACACCAATGTTTATCATGACTCTACTTTACTCCTTATCTCAAATGAATCTGGACACTCAAGTAATCATTCTAGATCTTTCCTCAGCCTACTAAAACGAATTTAGGACAGCCATAAAAGTTCTTACATGATTAGTCCAGTAGTTTACAATTTCTAAGCGTAAAACGCACTCTAAGTGTTTAACGTGTGTGCCCCCAATAGGCTCACACACCTCTAGCCACATTTGGCTAATCCAACGAGCATGAACTAACAACAAGCAGAAACTCTAGGGGAAATTCAGATAGTTACAAGAAAGAAGTATAAACTGAACGAAAATGAATAGACATGTGTGGAACCTAAGTAGTTTTTCCGACCCCCAAACTGTCAACCCGGACCCACTAACCGAACCTGACTCCAAATTGCCACCCTTAATCACAGCCTAACAGTTAACAAAAAAATTAAAAGGCATCAACATAAGCTACATAAAAAACTAATGTACATGATAAACTTAACAGCAACCTATGGTTGATTGTACGCTTTGTTTCCGTAAGTCTTGGAGTATAATATCATCGGCCTTTTTCCAATTCTTCCCATATTTTGGCAAAAACATACTCCAGGTCAAGAGTCAACCGGTCGAGTTAAGGGGTGACGAGTTCGATAACCGGGTCAACCCGGTCGGGTCACCAGGTTACGGGTTTGTCAACTGCTTCAACCCGGTCGGGTCACCGGGTCATGTGGTAAACCACCAAGTCAACCTAGTGGAGTCAATGGGTCACGGGATTTACCATCGGGTCAACCCAGCCGAGTCAATGGGTCACGGGTTTGACCACTGGATCAACCAGGTCGAGTCATGTGTTAGACCACTGAGTCAACCCGATCGAGTCAGCAAGTTACCGATTCGACCACCGAACTAATCAGTATAAATTTGTCTATTTCAATGGTAGTCAAAATTTGTAAGTGAACGAATGAAGCTATCTTAAGGTTGATATTAATTGCATTTTAATACATTTGGTATCATGCAACAAAACATAATTAAAACTTACTCATCCACAAGTCAACAAATTTTCAGGTGCCGGGGACCGTGTGAATGCCAAAATTATCCACATTGCACACAATGGCTTAGCTCTTCGATAAACGCTTGTTAATTGGTGTCATGATCCGTGTATTTGAGATAACTAAAATTCATTACAAGGACGAGGAGACTTGTCATGACACGAATGCTACGAGAGTGTCCGGCGACCCGATTTATGCTAAAGTGACACGAGCCGTGCATTTGGCAACAAGAGAGGAGGTGTGACGCCGTGCGTAAAATTGTGACCTATTGGCATATAGTGTAATTTAACAAATATGGCTAGCTCAAGCAAACCAAATTGTTTGGCATGTATGTGAGTTAGTACAAAAAGAAAACTGTCTGTTAATATGTTTTATGATTGTTTCGATTTGTACTTGCGTTATTGTTTTTACGTTCGTACTCATGCAAGTAGATAAACTGATCTGAACGTAGAGGCATAGAATAAAAAGACAATAAACATGAATACTGTTTTATATGCGTACTATATTAGAACTTCAAGAATACGTAGTACTATACAATCCAACACAGTTACTAATACTAACTAAAGATCTAATCTTGAGGTGGTATTAAGAAAAGCGAGCGATTCATCTCACGCAGCATCGGTTGCAATGCAGCCAACATTAACATCTCGTCTTCTTCTTCTTGTTGTCGCCTCATAACAACTGCGTTATAATCTGGGATAAAGACTTCCTCATGTGTGGCAAATTCGACCTCTTCTCCATCATGATCATCAGCAGCAGCGACTTTCTTAACAGGTATACAGTTAACACCGTTAATAGGAGGTGTCCTAACAGCATAACGACGCATCCTTAGTTGCTTTTTCTTGACAGGTTTGCAGTTGACACCATTAACTGGAGGTGTTCTAACAGCAAAACGTATCTTTAGTTTCTTTTTCGGTTTTTCAAACATCTTGTTAAGAGCCGTAATTAGTCGCTTTCTGCGGAACCATGCTCCCCACTCAGACATAGGGAGAGCCCTTTTCATTATCGAACTTGATTTTTGTTGAGGTTTCGATCTCGAAGTGTTTTTTGTTGGGTATTACAGTATGAATTAATCTGATAAGTATTTATAAGAAGCCTTTATGTCGGTGAATTAAATAAACCGCCTCAAACTTACCATATTAACCCAAAAAGCCCTCTTGGTTAAGTCGGTTATTAAACCAAGTAACCAACTACAAGGACTCGATTTTGTTATGGAAAGTAACTAAAATCACTTGTCATATATTATTACTCCCTCCGTCCCATTTTATTAGTCCCCCAACAAATTTTTTAGGTATTATGATAGATTTAATGAATGTAGACATTTTATGATTAGAAAGACAAACTTACCCTTTGAATACATTAATAGTTTCCTTTTAAGAAATTAATAATATGGGTAAAACTGGAAAATTTAGTAATTAATGCTTCTTATTTTAGAAACTGGACAATATTTTGGGACAGATTAAAATAGTAATGAGGACAATAAAAGTGGGACGGAGGGAGTACTATTCTTATTTATCACTATTTTTTATTTTTCTTTACTTACTGTCAGATCTATAACCATATTGGTCTGATTCGTCAAAAAAAAAACAAACACCTTTGACGTCTGACCGTGTCTGACTGATAAGAAGTCAGAGACGGTCAGACCTTTTTTTAGCAAAAACAAACAAGCACTTAGGTAAAAATTGGTCAACATGTTGATTTATCGGATCAAAATTGATTAACATACCGATTTATTAAATAAAAATCGATTAAATCGAGCATAAAATAATCAGATCGGATAAAAGCAGCTAAGCCAACCAACTCGATTACGAATAGAGTTCGGCCAAATTAGACATAATTCCGTCAAATCATACAACAAGCGATTAAATCGGTCAAATTGAGCATATAGTATCAAATTTTCATAAATTTATATATATAAATTCAATCCGATTAATCTTCGATTATATCTAGCCACCGATTAATCGCTAGGTCTACCCGTTCACCTAGCTAGCGAAGGATTTTCGCAACCTCGGTCAAAATACAATAAAGAATAATGATATCAATACCATAAGGAAAATGATTTATTCTCCTACTTGATATGCCTACATATCTTCCTACTTTTATGATTATGACAAATGGATTGATCAATGGATGAAATTAAGAAAGAGAATTAGTAGATTACATGTGTTTTAATTTGATGTGGGTAGGAGGATAAGTAGGAACATGTTGTAGGAGGATTTAGCATTACTCATACCATAAACTACATCAACTAATTTTATTTTTTTATTTAATAACTAGGATAAAATTAAGCAACAAGTTCAGCCTCCTTGTGAGTCTCGATAACTACATCACTAGTAGGATAAGCAACACAAGTAAGCACCCACCCGGCATTGATCTGCTCTTCCTCTAGGAAAATCCCATCCAACTGGTTAACGCTGCCTGACTTTACCTTCCCCGCACACGAAGAGCAAGCTCCTGACTTGCAAGAGTAAGGAAGTTCGAGTCCTAGTGAATCAGATGCCTGGTCAATGATGTATACGTCGTCCGGGCATTCAAAATCCTTGGTGCCATCTGGGGTTATGAGAGTCACCTTGTGGCTAGCCATCATTTTGGCTCGATTGCAATAGGAGTTGGATTTGAGTCCAAAGAGGGATGTGGACTGGTTGATAATGGTGCTAGAGAATGCAACCATTGTGGTGGTATTCCTGGAAGGAAGTAAAGGCAGAAATCTTGTTGTTGTATGTGGTATCTATGTAACCATTTTATCCAATAGATGAGGGGGGACATGATCAATTTAATAACTTTATCATATACTGCTTTGTCAACATCTACACCAAAACAAAACGGTTTATTAATTGACATGGTCGAACCACCGAGTCACAGTTCAGCCGGATTTTTGGGCCAAAACCAGCTTTCGGGACGGGTCAACACGGGTTTTGAAAACACTACTAATAACTAAGAAAGAATGATATTAACTTATTATACAGCACATAACCAAATATCTTATTAAGATATTGCAATGCAAAATATAACAATTTATGTCACCAGTGGAATACCGTTCTATTAAGATATTATACAGCATATAACCAAATATCTTATTAACCAAATATCTTATTAGACGGGCTTGGTCAACATATGTCACCAGTGGAATACCGTTCTATTCTTAAGTATCGCCTCATGATCCCATTATTTCCGGCTGATACAATGTGCCCTGTTTGTCGCAAGGCATGTTTGGATTCTTTTGGGGAACATGCGGTTCATTGTAAAGAGATCCCGGGCTTCAAGTATCGACACGATATGGTTAGAGACGTTCTTTTTTACATATGTAGACGTGCTGGTATCTTCGCCAAGAAAGAAGCATCTGTGAACTTCTTGACTGACCCGGTAGATGGAAGATCCACACTCAGACCGGCGGACATTCTGGTTTTTGGATGGGTTGGAAGAAAACATGCATGTGTGGATCTGACTGGGGTTTCTCCTCTTGTGGGGATGAGTAGCCGGGGTTTTACAGCGGGTCAGGCTGCTTTGAAAGTCGCCTCATGCAAAGTGACAAAACACGAAAAAGCATGCATTGAAAATTAACACGTGTTTATTCCTTTTGCATTTGATACCTTCGGTTTTCTTGCACCTGAAGCGGTGAAGTTTTTGAATAGAGTTCAGCGCGTTATAAATAGCAACGTTATGACACCTAAATCCACAAATGTGATTTTTACTAGAATTAGCTTTGTAATTCAAAAAGGGCTTGCGGCGCAGCTTGTTGCTCGCTTGCCTTCTACAGTTATGTAATTAAACTTTTAATAAAATTCCTGAACTTGTTATATAAAAAAGATCTTAAGTTTATAAGCTAAAAAAAAAAAAAAAAAAAAAAAAAAAAAAAAAAAGAAATTATAACAATCAACCATTCAAAATTTCAAATACAAGCATGTCGATGGTAACATTCTTGAACATCAGAGCATGTTAATTGAAGTGTCAAATATTATTGTTGTGCAAAAACGATTCCAACGCAGAAGATTATTAGGACGCAAATTTTATCTAAAAAGCCGTTTATGAACTTACTCGATTAGAGCGAAACCTGATCCAGTATAAAATGCAGTATATCTTTAAAATATCAACAAACAAGTCATTGAATCATAACGGTGAAGAGAACATTTCTTACCTGACTAAGCAATTTTAGAAAACAGCACCAACCATAAAGAGTTAGCGGCGTCAAAAACAGAAAAGCTTAATTAAGAATACAATAGAACACATATATAACAACATTAACTGTTTTTCCATAATTCACAACCACAAAAATGCATCCCCCCACAGTTCCTTCTTCAAAGACATAAGGATACTAGAAATTGACACAAACAAGCAGAAACTCTAGGTGAAATTCAGATGGTTACAAGAAAGAAGTATAACAACATTAACTTGATTAAGAATACTACACGTATATAACAACATTAACTGTTTTTCCATAATTCACAACCACAAAAATACATCCCTAGCAATTCCTTCTTCAGAGACATATAAGGATACTAGAAATCGACACAAACAAGCAGAAACTCTAGGGGAAATTCAGATGGTTACAAGAAAGAAGTATAAACTGAACAAAAATGAATAGACATGTGTGGAACCGAAGTAGGTTTTCCGACCCCCCAACCTGTCAACCCGGACCGACCAACCGACACTGACTCGAAATTGCCACCCTTAATCACAGCCAAACAGTCAACAAACAATTTAGAAGGCATCATCATAAGCTGCATATAAAAAAACTAATGTACATTATAAACTTAACAGCAACCTATGGTTGATTGTACGTTTGTTCCGTAAGTCTTGGAGTATAATATTATCTTTTTCCAATTCTTCCCATATTTTGGCAAAAACATACACCAGGTCACGAGTTAACCGGTCGAGTTAACGGGTGACCAGTTCGATAACCGGGTCAACCTGGTCGGGTCACCAGGTTACGAGTTTGTCAACTGCTTCAACCAAATTGTTGGCATGTATATGAGTTAGTAAAAAAAAAAACATAAACTGTATGTTAATATGTTTTATGATTGTTTCGATTTGTACTTGCGTTATATTGTGTTTTTATGTTCGTACTCATGCAAGTCGATAAACTGATATCTGAACGTAGAGGCATTGAATAAAAAGACAATAAACATGAATACTCATGTTATATGCGTACTATATTAGAACTTAAAGAATACGTAGTACTATACAATCCAACACAGTTACTACTAACTAAAGATCTAATCTTGAGGTGGTATTAAGAAAAGCGAGCGATTCATCTCACGCAGCATCGGTTGCAATGCAGCCAACATTAACATCTCGTCTTCTTCTTCTTGTTGTCGCCTCATAACAACTGCGTTATAATCTGGGATAAAGACTTCCTCATGTGTGGCAAACTCGACCTCTTCTCCATCATGATCATCAGCAGCAGCGACTTTCTTAACAGGTATACAGTTAACACCGTTAATAGGAGGTGTCCTAACAGCATAACGACGCATCCTTAGTTGCTTTTTCTTGACAGGTTTGCAGTTGACACCATTAACTGGAGGTGTTCTAACAGCAAAACGTATCTTTAGTTTCTTTTTCGGTTTTTCAAACATCTTGTTAAGAGCCGTAATTAGTCGCTTTCTGTGGAACCATGCTCCCCACTCAGACATAGGGAGAACCCTTTTCATTATCGAACTTGATTTTTGTTGAGGTTTCGATGTCGAAGTGTTTTTTTATTTGTTGGGTATTATGAATTAATCTGATACGAGCAAAACCCTTATTTATAAGAGTCCTTGATGTCGGTGAATTAAATAAACCGCCTCAAACTTACCATATTAACCCAAAAAGCCCTCTTGGTTAAGTCGGTTATTAAACGAAGTAACCAACTACAAGGACTCGATTTTGTTATGGAAAGTAACTAAAATCACTTGCCATATATTACTACTATTCTTATTTATCACTATTTTTTATTTTTCTATTTTACTTACTGTCAGATCTATAACCATATTGGTCTGATTCGTCCAAAAAAAAAAACAAACACTTTGACGTCTGACCGTGTCTGACTGATAAGACGTCAAAGACGGTCAGACCTTTTTTAGCAAAAACAAACAAGCACTTAGGTAAAAATTGGTCAACATGTTGATTTATCGGATCAAAATTGATTAACATACCGATTTATTAAATAAAAATCGATTAAATCGAGCATAAAATAATCAGATCGGATAAAAGCAGCTAAGCCAACCAACTCGATTATGAATAGAGTTCGGCCAAATTAGACATAATTCCGTCAAATCATACAACAAGCGATTAAATCGGTCAAATTGAGCATATAGTATCAAATTTTCATAAATTTATATATATAAATTCAATCCGATTAATCTTCGATTATATCTAGCCACCGATTAATCGCTAGGTCTACCCGTTCACCTAGCTAGCGAACGATTTTCGCAACCTCGGTCAAAATACAATAAAGAATAATGATATCAATACCATAAGGAAAATGATTTATCCTCCTACTTGATATACCTACATATCTTCCTACTTTTATGATTATGACAAATGGATTGATCAATGGATGAAATTAAGAAAGAGAATTAGTAGATTACATGTGTTTTAATTTGATGTGGGTGGGAGGATAAGTAGGAACATGTTGTAGGAGGATTTAGCATTACTCATACCATAAACTACATCAACTAATTTTATTTTTTTTATTTAATAACTAGGATAAAATTAAGCAACAAGTTCAGCCTCCTTGTGAGTCTCGATAACTACATCACTAGTAGGATAAGCAACACAAGTAAGCACCCACCCGGAATTGATCTGCTCTTCCTCCAGGAAATTCCCATCCAACAGGTTAACGCTGCCTGACTTTACCTTCCCCGCACACGAAGAGCAAGCTCCTGACTTGCAAGAGTAAGGAAGTTCGAGTCCTAGTGAATCAGATGCCTGGTCAATGATGTATACGTCGTCCGGGCATTCAAACTCCTTGGTGCCATTTGGGGTTATGAGAGTCACCTTGTGGCTAGCCATCATTTTGGCTCGATTGCAATAGGAGTTGGATTTGAGTCCAAAGAGGGATGTGGACTGGTTGATAATGGTGCTAGAGAATGCAGCCATTGTGGTGGTATTCCTGGAAGGAAGTAAAGGCAGAAATCTTGTTGCTGTATGTGGTATCTATGTAACCATTTTATCCAATAGATGAGGGGGACATGATCAATTTAATAACTTTATCATATACTGCTTTGTCAACACCTACACCAAAATAAAACGGTTTATTAATTGACATGGTCGAACCACCGAGTCACAGTTCAGCCGGATTTTTGGGCCAAAACCAGCTTTCGGGACGGGTCAACACGGGTTTTGAAAACACTACTAATAACTAAGAAAGAATGATATTAACTTATTATACAGCACATAACCAAATATCTTATTAAGATATTGCAATGCAAAATATAACAATTTATGTCACCAGTGGAATACCGTTCTATTAAGATATTATACAACACATAACCAAATATCTTATTAACCAAATATCTTATTAGACGGGCTTGGTCAACATATGTCACCAGTGGAATACCGTTCTGTTATATCTAGTCTTATATTTTCGCCTAAGTCGTGTCTAGGGTAATCAAGAGTCGAGTAGCCTAGTTTCCTAATAGCTATGAATAAAGGTCGGTTGGCAATGTCTAAGCCCAACCCGACCCGTAGGACTTGTATAGTCGGTTCCCCCTCATCTCTATAAAAGGAGGTGAGGGGGAACAAACCAATTACGTCATTCTTTCAATAACTAATCTAAACGATTAGGGTTTACCTTGTGGGTTTTACTTTTCTGTGATTGTCGATTCTGCCTGTGTGTGTTCTTCTGATCGAGTATTCCGCACATCTAGATAACCAGGATTGTAGGATTAAATCCCTACAAGTGGTATCAGAGCTGTGGTGTCGAAGATCTTCTGATTATCTAGGATCGATTGGAGAAGGATTGGTGATCGGGTTTAGATCATCAAGGTTGTAGCAGATCGATAAAAAGAAAAGGGTTTTCTTCTTCTTCAAGATCGTCGAGGTGCCAAAGGATCGGTGTTCGAATTTTTTGCGTCGATTGGATTTGGTGACTGTTTTTCCTTTGTGGCGTGAGTTACAGGGGAGAGAAAGAAGAAGAAAGAACAGTAGGCTTTTAATTAAGAAAGTCAACTAATAACTTCAAAAGATACTATACGTGGATATCATTGTTTTTGGGCCAAAAGGTTATTTGGGCCAGAAATTATATTGGCTCATTATTCATATTGGGCTCATATAGTGTTGTTTAAAACAAAAAGGGTAGTATTATTTTGAAGGGATATTACACAAGGGGTTTTTTATAATTCGTGATTGTGAGGGTTTATCACAAGGTTTAGCGAATTATCGGAAAGGGCTTTATTGGTTTGTGATTGTGAGGGTTTATCACAAGGTTTAGCAAATCAACAAAGGGATAAAGAATGACGGGAGCCAAGTTTGACATCGAGAAATTCGATGGAACTGGCGATTTTGGGTTATGGAGAATCAAGATGCGTGCTTTATTAATCCAGAACGGATGTGAAGCAGCTCTGGAGGTTTTCCCCGCGAATATGGAAGCTGAAGAGAAATCTAAGCTTGATAAGAATGCTCACAGTGCCATGATTTTGTGTTTAGGTAACAAGGTCCTGAGAGAGGTTACCGGGGAGACGACTGCAGCGGGGGTTTGGTCAAAGCTCGAGTCTTTGTACATGACAAAGTCATTGGCCAACAAGTTGTACCTGAAGAAGAAGTTGTATACATTCTACATGCCGTCTGGACGAAAGATTTCCGAGCATATAGATGAGTTCAACAAAATCGTTCTTGATTTAGCAAATATTGAGGTAAAATTCGAAGATGAAGATCTTGCTTTATTGTTACTCACGTCTTTACCAGCATCATACGAACACTTTGTGGATACCTTGCTTTATGGACGGGAAGATTTGACTTTGGAGGACGTGATGGCCACACTAAATTCAAAGGAAATCAAAGAAAGGTTCAAGGCGAAGGGGGATGATGGTGAAGGGTTATATGTGAGGGGAAGAACTGATCGCAGGAATTCGCATCAGTCAAAGGGAAAGTCAAGATCGAAGTCTCGAGGTGGAAGACTCAAATGCTTTATTTGCCAATCTGAGGAGCACTTGAGAAGAGACTGTCCGAAGAATAATCGCAAGAAGTCAAAAGGTTACGTCAAGAAAGATGATCAACCAAGCTCCAGTGGTTCGATTTACGATGATTCTGAGGTGATGATGGTGATGAGTGCAGAAAGACTGCAAGATTGGATCATGGATTCAGGAGGTTCATATCACATGTCACCCAGGTTAGATGTATTTTTTGATTTTCTGGAATGCGATGGGGGCAGCGTACTGTTGGGCGACAACAGGGAGTGCAAGATCAGGGGTATTGGCAAGGTAAAGGTACAACTGAAAGATGGGTCAAGTTTTGTGTTACATAATGTCAGGTACATTCCTGAATTGAAAAGAAACTTGATATCGCTGGGAACTCTTGAAAAAGAGAGATATACCGTAAAATTGCAGTCGGGCAAAGTCAAGGTGATTAATGGTTCTAGGGTTATTATATCTGGAACCCGAAGGGAGAACTGTGTGTACTCTTTGGATGGCCATGCATTGGCCGGTGAGCTTAATGCTAGTGTTGAAGAGAAAGACAGTCTTGTGCAGGTTTGACATAAAAGACTGGGACATATCAGTGAGGCGGGACTACACGTGCTGGAAAAGCAGGGTTTGTTTGGCAAGAAGAGTCTAGGTAAGCTCGATTTTTGTGAGAATTGTGTTCTGGGAAAGTCACATCGAGTCCGTTTCGGTGTAGGAAGGCACACTACTCAGGGAGTGATAGACTATGTTCATTCAGACTTATGGGGTCCGTCTCAGGTGGAATCATTGGGAGGTAAGAGGTATTTCTTATCTATTGTCGATGATTATTCCAGAAGGGTATGGGTTTATGTTCTCAGGTTCAAACACGAAGCATTTGAAAAGTTCAAAGAGTGGAAGCAGTTAGTAGAAAATCAGACTGGGAGGACGGTTAAGAAGCTCAGGACGGATAATGGTCTTGAGTTCTGTAACCGGGAGTTTAATCAGCTATGCACTGAGAGTGGGATTGCTAGACATTTGACAGTTGCCGGGACGCCGCAACAGAATGGGTTAGCAGAACGGATGAACAGAACTCTCATGGACAAGGTACGCTGTTTATTAATACAGTCTGGATTGCCCAAGACCTTCTGGGCGGAAGCGACATGTACGGCCGCATATCTTATAAATAGGTCACCATCGACAGCGATTGAGAAGAAGACACCTATGGAGATGTGGTCGGGACATCCTAGTGATTATGGGATGTTGAGGATTTTCGGCTGTGTCGCGTATTCACACGTTAAACAAGGTAAGCTCGAGCCGAGAGCGGTAAAATGCGTTCTTTTGGGGTATCCTGAAGGTGTGAAGGGGTACAGACTATATAGGCTTGATAATGAATCGCCTAAAATAGTCACAAGCAGGAACGTGGTCTTCAATGAAAGTGTCATGTACAAAGACACGTTGAAGGATACTGGTGCAGGAAAAGATAAGTCTGTTGAGGAATTACAGGTTGAGGTGGAACTGCAGAGGTTAAATAATCATACGCCTGAGGAAGACCAGACAGGTCAGGAAGATCAAACAGGTCAGGAAGATCAGTCAGATCAGGAAGACCATACGGATCAAGAAGATGGCGATGATGAAGATGCAGGGGTTCAAGAAATTGATCATCCACCGGATCTCACAGATTATCAATTGGTTCGGGATAGAGAGCCAAGGACAAAAACGAAACCGGCAAGGTTTCGGGATGAGAGTAATATGGTTGCTTACGCGTTTGCTGCAGCAGAGGAAGAAGATACTCATGAACCATTGACATACCAGGAAGCAGTTGCTTGTGAAGACAATTCTAAGTGGAAAGCTGCTATGAAAGAAGAGATGGATTCTCTGAAGAAGAACAAGACCTGGGTGTTAGTAGATCATCCAGCTGGGCAAAAGCTGGTGAGCTGCAAATGGCTGTACAAAATAAAGGAAGGGATTGAAGGTGTTCAAAAGCCTAGGTACAAGGCAAGGCTGGTGGCTCGTGGATTCACACAAAGAGCAGGTATTGATTACAATGAAGTATTTTCGTCGGTAGTTCGACACACATCTATTCGGGTTATACTTGCATTGACTGCGTGTAAAGATTATGAGCTGGAGCAGCTTGATGTAAAGACGGCGTTTTTACATGGAAATCTTGAAGAAGTGATCTACATGAGGCAGCCACCGGGATTTGAACAAGGTAACAAGGTATGTTTGTTAAAGAAATCTCTTTATGGTTTGAAGCAGTCACCTAGGCAATGGTACAAGAGGTTCGATGAGTATATGCTGAGCAACGGGTTTAAGCGTAGCAATTACGACAGCTGCGTATATTACAAAAGTTATGCACCAGGGGAGTATATCTATCTATTGTTATATGTAGACGATATGCTGATTGCTTGTAAAAGCAAGGCTGAGATCGCGGCTACCAAGTCTTTGCTTAAAAGGGAGTTCGACATGAAAGAGCTCGGGGAAGCAAAGAAGATTCTTGGTATGGAGATCTTCAGGGATCGGAGTCGCAAGATTCTGAGGGTGTCACAATCCGGGTATGTTTCTAAAGTTTTAAAAAGGTTTAGAATGGACAATGGGAAGTCGGTTCAGACACCATTGGGTGGGCACTTCAAGCTGTCGTTGAAGGATTGCCCGGTTAGGGATTGTGATGTTGAAAGAATGAGTAGGGTGCCGTATGCAAATGCGGTTGGGAGCTTGATGTACTTGATGGTATGCACGAGGCCAGACATAGCGTATGCAGTAAGTGTAGTTAGCAGATATTTGGCGAATCCGGGTAAACTCCATTGGAAAGCAGTGAAGTGGATTATGAAATATTTGCAGGGCACTGTAAACGTGGGTTTGGTGTATGGGACAAATCGTAGCAACCATGTGGACGTAACAGGTTTTGTTGATTCAGACTACGCTAAAGATCCGGATAAAGGTAGGTCTCTCACTGGTTACGCATTTTTAGTACAAGGATGTGTTGTAAGCTGGAAGGCAACGCTACAACACGTGGTGGCTCTTTCAACTACAGAGGCAGAGTATATGGCCCTTACGGAGGCTGTGAAGGAAGCTATTTGGCTAAGGGGACTCTTGGAAGAGTTGGGCGTGAAGCTCAACAATGTTGCAGTTAATTGTGATAATCAGGGCGCGATTCACTTATCGCGGAATCATGTTTTTCATGAAAGGACTAAGCACATCAATGTGCGTTATCACTTTATCAGAGAAGTCTTGGAAGCAAAGACGGTTGAAGTTCTGAAAGTGGGTACTGAACACAATGCTGCGGATGCCTTGACGAAGGTGGTACCTGGACGCAAGTTACAACACTGCCTGAAATTGCTGAGTGTTGGGATAGGCTAATATAAGCCTAAGGTGGAAATTGTTATATCTAGTCTTATATTTTCGCCTAAGTCGTGTCTAGGGTAATCAAGAGTCGAGTAGCCTAGTTTCCTAATAGCTATGAATAAAGGTCGGTTGGCAATGTCTAAGCCCAACCCGACCCGTAGGACTTGTATAGTCGGTTCCCCCTCATCTCTATAAAAGGAGGTGAGGGGGAACAAACCAATTACGTCATTCTTTCAATAACTAATCTAAACGATTAGGGTTTACCTTGTGGGTTTTACTTTTCTGTCGATTGTCGATTCTGCCTGTGTGTGTTCTTCTGATCGAGTATTCCGCACATCTAGATAACCAGGATTGTAGGATTAAATCCCTACACGTTCTATTCTTAAGTATCGCCTCATGATCCCATTATTTTCGGCTGATACAATGTGCCCTGTTTGTCGCAAGGCATGTTTGTATTCTTTTGGGGAACATGCGGTTCATTGTAAAGAGATCCCGGGCTTCAAGTATCGACAAGATATGGTTAGAGACGTTCTTTTTTACATATGTAGACGTGCTGGTATCTCCGCCAAGAAAGAAGCACCTGTGAACTTCTTGACTGACCCGGTAGATGGAAGATCCACACTCAGACCGGCGGACATTCTGGTTTTTGGATGGGTTGGAGGAAAACATGCATGTGTGGATCTGACTGGGGTTTCTCCTCTTGTGGGGATGAGTAGCCGGGGTTTTACAGCGGGTCGGGCTGCTTTGAAAGCCGCCTCATGCAAAGTGACAAAACACGAAAAATCATGCATTGAAAATCAACACGTGTTTATTCCTTTTGCATTTGATACCTTCGGTTTTCTTGCACCTGAAGCGGTGGAGTTTCTGAATAGAGTTCAGCGCGTTATGAATAGCAACGTTATGACACCTAAATCCACAAATGTGATTTTTACTAGAATTAGCTTTGCAATTCAAAAAGGGCTTGCGGCGCAGCTTGTTGCTCGCTTGCCTTCTACAGTTATGTAATTAAACTTTTAATAAAATTCCTGAACTTGTTATATAAAAAAGATCTTAAGTTTATAAGCTAAAAAAAATTATAACAATCAACCATTCAAAATTTCAAATACAAGCATGTCGATGGTAACATTCTTGAACATCAGAGCATGTTAATTGAAGTGTCAAATATTATTGTTGTGCAAAAACGATTCCAACGCAGAAGATTATTAGGACGCAAATTTTATCTAAAAAGCCGTTTATGAACTTACTCGATTAGAGCTAAACCTGATCTAGTATAAAATGCAATATATCTTTAAAATATCAACAAACAAGTCACTGAATCATAACGGTGAAGAGAACATTTCTTACCTGACTAAGCAATTTTAGAAAACAGCAGCAGCCATAAAGAGTTAGCGGCGTCAAAAATAGAAAAGCTTAATTAAGAATACAATAGAACACATATATAACAACATTAACTGTTTTTACATAATTCACAACCACAAAAATGCATCCCCCCACAGTTCCTTCTTCAAAGACATAAGGATACTAGAAATTGACACAAACAAGCAGAAACTCTAGGTGAAATTCAGATGGTTACAAGAAAAAAGTATAAACTGAATGAAAATGAATAGACATGTGTGGAACCGAAGTAGTTTTTTGTGGTTCTAAGATAAAATAATAATCTCTTAATTTCTCGTCTACCTGTCTTCTACACTTCATGGAAAGGAAGGGAAAAATAATCAAAGCCTCCTCCAATCCTCGAAGATTTAAGTATGCTAACCACTCCCCAAGCTCGTGAAACACGTTTACGTACCTGGTGCAAAGCTTCACTTGGAATTCGCCATTACAAAGGCTGGGGTCCACTGTGGGTAGTGTTCTTCTTATGAAAGACTTAGTCGCACTTGATGTTTCTGTAGATCCTTCTTACAAACATATTTGAGCCCAAATGACCTACGGCTCCTGGAAATATATTGATAATAAAAAATATGAGGAAAATGAGATATCGTATAAGAAACTATACATAGAAAGATAGAGGTGACAGTTTCAACTCATTTACAATGTATGGTTGACCCACGTTATGTTCTATGTAATGGATCTAAGGGGTAAAACTAAAAGAAATAAACTTACAGAAATCAGGTATAAACTTAACAACCCGGACCTTTTCAACCAAGACCACCCACAATATGGAGAAGAAGTGTTATATTAACAGTCTGTTAACTATTTAGTATTTACTATCAACTATTTTTTTGATAACTAGGATAAAATTAAGCAACAAGCTCAGCCTCCTTGTGAGTCTCGATAACTACATCACTAGTAGGATAAGCAACACAAGTAAGCACCCACCCGGCATTGATCTGCTCTTCCTCCAGGAAGTTCCCATCCAACTGGTTAACGCTGTCTGACTTTACCTTCCCCGCACAGGAAGAGCAAGCTCCTGACTTGCAACAGTAAGGAAGTTCGAGTCCTAGTGAATCAGATGCATGGTCAATGATGTATGCGTCGTCCGGATATTCAAACTCCTTGGTGCCATTTGGGGCTATGAGAGTCACCTTGTGGCTAGCCATCATTTTGGCTCGATTGCGACAGGAGTTTGATTTGAGTCCAAAGAGGGATGTGGTCTGGTTGGATAACGAGTGGTGGTGGTGAAGGAAAGGGGTGTTGATAATGGTGCTAGAGAATGCAGCCATTGTGGTGGTGTTCCTGGAAGGAAGTAAAGGCAGAAATCTTGTTGATGTGTGTGGTATCTATTTAACCATTTTATCCAACAGATGAGGTAGGACATGAACAATTTAATAACTTTATCATATACTGCTTTGTCAACACCTACACCAAAACAAAATGGTTTATTAATTGACACGGTCGAGCCACCGAGTCACAGTTCAGCTGGATTTTTGGGCCAAAACCAGCTTTCGGGACGGTGCAATACGGGTTTTGAAAACACTACTAATAACTAAGAAAGAATGATATTAACTTATTATACAGCACATAACCAAATATCTTATAAAGATATTGCAATGCAAAATATAACAATCATCAACCATTCAAAATATCAAATACAAGCATGTCGATGGTAACATTCTTGAACATCAGAGCATGTTAATTGAAGTGTCAAATATTATTGTTGTGCAAAAATGATTCCAACGCAGAAGATTATTAGGACGCAAATTTTATCGAAAAAGCCATTTATGAGCTTACTCGATTAGAGCTAAACCTGACCCAGTATAAAATACAGTATATCTTTAAAATATCAACAAACAAGTCACTGAATCATAACGGTGAAGAGAACATTTCTTACCTAACTAAGCAATTTTAGAAAACAGCAGCAGCCATAAAGAGTTAGTGGCGTCAATGTAAAACCCGCATGCTTCTATCATGAATAGTACCCTTAAGATATCGTACGTACTGGATTAAACTTTCCTATTATAGCATGATTACGATTACGTATTAGGATTTTACGTATTACGTACGTGTTAGAACACGATAAGTATTTACCACGCACGAGCACGCAATAATTGTTTGACAATAATTAATCACGAACATGCGATCATGAAATCATGAACGTAATTAAATCACGAACTATTATTAATTACGTATATATATTTATTACGAGCGTAAATAAATATATTAGGTCACGGCAATTATTTAACGAGAACACATTAAACGCGAACACAAATAAACATGAACGAATAATTAAACAACGAGACACGGAAAACGGTACGGGTACCCCATGTGGGGCCCCTACCCGCGGCAACAAGGAAGAGATGGGCTAAGCCCATCTCAAAATTCATTAAAGAGGGGTTAAGGGAAAATTAACTAGTCATTTTCACTTTACAGAGGATTAAACAAAAAACCTAAAAAAGTTTTTCTCCTCCTCTTTTCTTTTTTTTGGCCGCCACACATAAACACACCAAGGAGGGTGTTTATTTGATTTTGATCTTGGTTTTTGGTGCAAGTGTTCGTGTTTGTTCATCCTCGTTTAGATCCACGCATTCGGTATATTATTTTTATCCTTTTCTTTTTGATTTGATCTAATAATTAATTAAGAACATGATGTTTTTAAAACCTAATTAAAAACATATATTAAACATGTAAATGGTTTTTGGAGAAATCAAAAAGGGTGTTTTTAGGGGTGTTTGTTTTGGCCGGCGCCTAAACCGAACCCTAAGGGGTCTCGGTTTGGCTACTCGACCACCACCGAGACCATATGGTCCCGGTTGGGTGGTGTGGGTCCCATGGCAGCAGCAAGACAAGGGGAACCCCGAAGTGGTTCGGGGTATGGTGTCGATTTCATGTCCGGTTCATGGGTTCTAGTCAAGATCCGGTTCACGGGTTATGTTAAGATTATTTTTTTATAATCATATGTTAAATTAATTTAATAAATATGACATGATTAATTTAATAAATATGACTTAGGTTATATTAATTATTAAAATCATGAAATTATTAACCTGAGTATTTTATATTTTTAGACTTATAATTAATTAATTATTTAAAAACCATGGTTATAATTAATTAATTAACATGACTTAGGTTATATTATTAATAAATAATAATACATGTTTTAACCTAAGTATTTAACTTTATTTAATTAAAAACATGATATACTTTAATTAAATATTTTAACCTATAGTTTATTTTAATTACATGAAATAATTAATAAACTATACATTATATCATTATGACTTAGAAAATAATCATGAAAACACTTAGGCTTATATACTTAGCTTATTTAACCAGCTTATATCTAATTATGGAAACTTTCTATTTTTAGAAACTTATATAAAGAAGGCAGTTAATCTATTTATGGAAACTTTCTATTTTTAGAAACTTATTTAATTCAGGCAGCTAATATATTTATGGAAACTTATTTAATTAAGGAAGCTGATCTATTTATGGAAACTTTCTGTTTTTAGAAACTTATCTATTTTAAGCAGTAATTCCAGTTTTGGAAACTTTCTATTTTTCAAAACTTTCTATTTTTGGAAACTTTCTATTTTTGAAAACTTTCTATTTTTGGAAACTTTCAATTTTTGGAAACTTTCTATTTTTGGTAACTTTCTATTTCTGGAAACTTTCTATTTTAGGAAACCTGCTATTTTTAGAAAGTTACTTATTATTACACAGTAAGTATAATAATACATGAAATACCAAAAATACTTAATCAGAATAAACAGAATATAAGATAAAAATAGTTTAAGGCTTAAAACAGTAAAACATGATATGAACATATAAAATAAGCTAAGACATGACATGAAACCGGTTACGTATTTAGTAAGCAGATACTTATTCATGTATGTATTTATGTAGCATTAGTGATACGGAAGTAGGATTCCTCTCAGTTCGTATTCTTCGTTCACTGGACATAAGGTACGGATTCCCGTCCTTTCAGTATGGACAT